>OX451737.1:417413295-418829171 GCA_948472305.1 Vicia faba | reverse complement strand
ATATATAGATATATATATATATATTTTTTATATTGTGCATAACTAATATAATTAATATACATATATATACTTTTATAAATACTTGAAAATAAAAAACATAGAAATCATTATACTTTTTATTATTTATTATTTATACTTAAAATAATACTTTTTTCTAAATATAGTTAATTTTTTTTGTATGTACATTATTTTATTTTATTATATATAAATAATATAGTCAATATATTCACATTCTAAAATATAGGGGTTTTACCCTTAATAAAAAAATAATAATCTTTTTTATTATTCCTTTCTTTTTACATTAAATATTTTTTTACATACATAAACAAAAACCATTTTTGCATAATTCATAATATTTTGTATATTTATTTAATTTGTTTATTTAAATATTGTCCATTTATTACTTATGCCTTTGATTCAATTTGATGTAATAGTAAAATTAGGGTTTTAATTTCTTGTTAAATAATCCCCATTCAAAATTGTATCCCCCTTCCCATAATCATGTTGTAATAGTGGTAGATTTATTTTACGCATTTACGCTTTCAATTATGCCATGATTAGAGATTAGGGTTTGTTATGCCAAAAATCCAAAATCAACAAGTAGCTTGACCTAATCCAAAGACAAAAATGCATGAAAATCAAACACAATGCACACTTGCACCCCTAGGGGTTACATCCACTTGTTGCCTTAAAAATGGGCCATGTTATGCATGTTGAGTACTTTGGCAAACAAAAACAAAACAAAAGATCATAGTCCCTCGATGACGCTATCTTGGTTGCCTATACAAAAATGGTCTAGTCCCTCAAAAATTTGCTAAAAAATACTTAACACAATTGCAATCATGGTCTATACGATGACTCGCGCCTTGTCCCGTTTAACATCCTAATACAAGGTTGTTTACCAAATGCAATTGGGTAAAACAACACTGTCAAAAGGGTTAAAAACATATATGAAAGATATTTGAGTAAAATAGGGTAGATAACTCTTAAGTTACATGATCAAAACTTGCAAAACATCCTTGCTATGTTTCAAACACACCTCATAAACAATTTCAAAATATTTCCCAAATCAAACTTTCAAAACATTGAACATCTTTTCAAAAGATTAATACACCTTTGTATACATTCAAACAAGAATCATTACAAAGGTTGCCACAACGATGGCCTCTTTTTAAAGCATTTTCAAAACCACACACAAAGCACTATTTCAAACAATTGAAAAGCAAAAGCAAGTGATCTAAACAAGTAACTAAGAGCCCATGGATAACCATGGATGAAAAGGGTGCTTGCACCTTCCCTTTTCATAATCTACTCCCCGAACCCAAGAAAACATCTCAAAGGTCTTTCTTGTGATTTTTGACCTTTCCTTAGGATAAAATAAAAAGTCGGTGGCGACTCTTGCTAAACCGAAACATTTGCAAACACAAACGCAAAACCTCAAGTCAGTTCTCCCACCGTATCACAGAACTGGAGACTCTGCTGGGGAATATTTGAAAAGTGGAGTAACCTTAGGGTTTAGATCACCTTTGTATGCTTATCTTGTTTGTTGATTGCTTTATAATTGGTTCTATTGTTTGGGCTTGAAATCCTTTACCCGGATTTGGGAAGCATTCATAGGTAAATAGCAATACATTGTGGAAACTGTGTGGGGTATACCGACATGGTTGAAGCAATAACTATATTAGTGCAACATATTTGTGGGTACCGGTAGCCTTTGAGTCAATCAAAGAGAATACGAGGCCGCTGAGTGATGTCATGAAGCACTAATGAACTCTTAGAACCTTACTTGACCATCTTGGCCTTTTTTAGGGGTAGTGAGATGACCGGCTTTGGTGCAGTCCGAAGTTGGTAGATACTCGATACTACACTCATTGAGGGTTGTTTTCTTGTAATATTTTGGTCGCCAGTTAAGTGGCTAAACTGAAACAATGAACACAGAAAATAATCCAGTGATATTGAGCTCCTTAGAACCCGGTTACTATTTATAGGACAGGTTGAGCCAACTAACTTCAAGAGGGTACTTACCTATGAAACCTCATGCAAGCCTGAAACTAGGATCTTGTGTGATTTGTTTGTACATACGCTTGTGCATACATCATGAACATCATGAAGCATCATATGCATCCACTAACCATTTCAAGCGTTTGGATCTTCATCTTTGTTCTTGTTTTGTAGGTCATGGAATCTCTTCGCAGAAAAACAATCCAGGTCAACCTTGTGAGGATCCCTCCTCAACTCAAGGAGCTCACTTCCAAGATTCCAGAGAATTCTCCCTTCAGTGAAAGACATGGTAGACTTCTCAACTTGGTCAACTCCAACATTGAAGAAGACATGGTGAAAGTTCTCTTCCAGTTCTTTGACCCCCTACACCACTGCTTTACATTTCCTGATTACCAATTAGTACCTACTTTGGAGGAATTTTCTCAACTCCTGAGGATTCCTATTCTCCATCAACTACCCTACAACGGTACGAAAAGAGAACCAAAGCCTGAAGACGTTGCTCAAGCCTTACACTTGCAACCATCTGATATCAAGGGTCATTGGGAAACCAGAAGTGGTGTCAAGGGTTTCTTGGCAAAGTTTTTGTTCGAGAAGGCACAAGACTGCTGGAATTCTTTAGATCTACAAGCTTTTGAGGAGATTGTAGCACTTCTCATCTATGGGTTGGTCTTGTTCCCAAACCCTGATCATCTTATAGATGTGAATGTTGTCAAGATTTTCATATCTCGGAATCCTGTGCCTACATTGCTTGGGGATATCCTACACTCATTTTACACACGAACAATGAAGAAAAGAGGTGTTCTCATGTGTTGTACTCCTCTTCTATAAAGGTGGTTTATTTCTCACCTTCCCCAGTCAGTTTTGAAGAATGAGCAGGGTTTAAGGTGGTCACAACGATTGATGACCCTTACACATTCTGATGTTCATTGGTGTTCTCGGTCCAGAGAAAATGTCATCATCATTGATCGTTGCGGAGAACTCCCTAATGTCCCACTACTTGGCATTAGGGGAGGTATTACCTACAATCCATGTTTAGCTCTGAGACAATTTGGGTATACCCGAAGGGATGACCCTCATGATATGCTGATTCCTGACTTGGTCTTTGACTTCGACAACGACGCTCAAGGACTTCGACAACGACGCTCAAGGACTTCGACAAAGGTTTATCCGAGCTTGGAGGTTGCCCAACAAAGTGGATAGTAAGACATTGGGGCACAAGAATTTTGTCCCCCTTGAGCCTTATCTCAAGTGGGTACGAACTCGCGCCCAGAGTCTTATGATGCCTTACCCCCACATTATCCCCGTGATCAAAGAGCCTGTTATGGAAGGAGAGGTTCCATACACCCTCCTACATCCAGACATTCCAACATCATTAGAAGATTTGCAAAAGAGTTGGATACAGCTCAAGGAAGAACGGGATACTTTTGAAGCCAGCTTCTACGCCAGTGAGAAGAAGGTTTTGGAACTTACCCGCCAACTCCACGAAGAGCAGAATCTCAACACTTACATCGCACCAAAAAGGATGCGCAATGTCTTTTTACATTAAGAATTTTGTAATATTTTTCCCATGGGGCATTTATGTACTAACAATTTTCTTCTTATTAATATGACGTGTTTCTTTTTGTTCGCAACAAATTTAAATTCCTGAATCCTTGAATGCATTACATGAATAACATATCATTCATCATATGCATAAACAGGTCTTCACACCAGGTTTCCTTATCTTTCTGCTATTTATTTCAGCAAGATGGATATAGAGCAGACAGTTAAAGATCTGCAAGCACAGAATTCGCAATTCCAACACTCCTCATGACCTTGGCAAAGGGTCAAGAGGACCTTAAAGCACTGTTAGAGAAAGAGAAGGAAAAGAAAAATAAGAAAAAGAAAAGAATTGGTGTAGCCACTATGGGAAGAAGATTTGAGAATCAGGCTAGGAGAGTTCTGGATTTCCCCTCGACGTCTGACGAAGGGGTTGGTAAAGGAAAAGGAGTTGCGGTACCTTCCGAGTATGAAGCTGAAGAGGAAGAAGAGGAAGAGGATGAAGATTACTCCGAACAGTAGTACCCTCCGGCGGATGATAAGTATAAGAATCTTGAAGACCGGCTAGCAGCCATGGAGGTACAAAGGGTACCTGGGCTAGATTTCGAAGAACTAGGGTTGGTTGCTGGGATCGTCATTCCCCCCAAGTTCAAAGTGCCTACATTTGCTAAATACGATGGTTTGTCCTGTCCGAAGATGCATCTGAGGTCCTACGTCAGAAAGAACCAACCTCACTCTTCTGATAAGGATTTGTGGGTCCACTTTTTTCAAGATAGTTTGTCGGGTACGCAATTGGACTGGTTCTATCAACTTGATAGATCTGATGTTCATAACTGGGAGGATTTAGTTGCTGCTTTCTATCGACAATACCAATATAACACAGATTTAGCGCCTAATCATACTCAACTACAGAGTATGGGTATGGCCTCTAATGAGGGATTTAAGGAGTATGCTCAGAAGTGGCGGGATTTGGCTGGAAGAGTGCAGCCACCGTTGTCGGATAGAGAGCTGGTTGACATGTTTTTGGGGACCCTGTCAGGTCCATTCTTCAATCACTTAATCGGGAGCTCATCTGCAGGGTTCACCGAATTAATTCTGACGGGTGAAAGGGTCGAAGCTGGCATTAAGAGTGGTAAAATTCAGAAGGATGCCTCCGCTTCCAATGTTATCAAGAAGACCTTCCTAGCCAAGAAGGAAGTTTCTGCTATTCACACCCAGTGAAATCAAGGGAGAATGGAGCGCCGACCAGCGGTGGGGGTTGTGATGATCCAGAACTCCTCAGCCGATCAACCTCGAAGCAGTCAACCCAGAGCTAACCAGCAAAGGGTAGAAAGGCCACAACAATAATTCACCCGGATCAATATGACACCGGCTCAGGTCCTCCCTCATCTGTTAAAGTTAAACCTTACCAACTTGAAAGAAGCGCCGAAAAACCCAAATACCTCTTCTCCCTATTATCATTCCAATGCGAAATGTGCATATCATTCGGACAGTGTGGGGCACGACACCAACAACTGTTGGGCCCTTAAAAACAAGATCCAAGATTTGATAGATGCCAAGGAGGTGGAGTTTGATGCTCCCGAAAAACTTAATGTGATATCCGCTCCTATGCCAAAACATGGTCATAATGTCCATGTTATTGTAGAAGATCTTCATGTTACCGTTGTTGATGACTTAATGACTCCGTTGCCATTGATCAAGATGAATCTGTTGAAAGTCGGGGTTTTCCCAGGCTGTGGAAAAGATTGTTACTTTTGTTCAACCTTGCAATCCGACTGTCCACTGTTGAAGTCAGGCATCCAACGCCTGATGGATACTCAAGAGATCCTCTTTCAGAAAACTCATGTTGCTTCTATTATTCCTGTTACTCCTGTTACTCCAATCAATGATGTTGCTATAATCACCATTTCCGACAATCTTTCCAAGGCCTGCAAAAGGCCTGTTAAGATTACACCCGATCCAAAGTTTGTACCGCTAAAGGTTACCATGTCGGGGCCTATCCCATATAAGTCCAACAAGACGATACCGTGGAATTATGGAGGAGAGATCTTCTATCACGGTGTGAAATAGATCGAATCAGTTGAAGAAAATTCCGATGAAGAGACTCCTGATATAGGAAATATTGCGGGGACAAGTAAGATCACTCGTAGCGGAAGAATCTTTTCTCCGGAGATTTCTCCTCCACGGGCGATCTTCGGACCCTTAAGTGCTCCTGTGCCTGCCAAGATATCTGTGCAAAGTCCAGTGATTGAAGAAATTGTCACTCCCGAAGTTGTACCCTCTACTGTTACTGCTGATAAAGGTAAGGGGATCCAAGAAACGCCCGTCGGGACGAGGGCTCAGACTTTGGTTATCCCCGAGACCACCCAAAAGGAAATGGAGGAGATTTTAAAGATAATTAAGAAAAGTGGCTATGATGTCGTAGAGCAGCTGGGGCAAACCCCTTCAAAAATCTCTATGCTGGCTCTATTGCTCTGCTCCGAGGCTCATGCCAAAGCCTTGATCAAATTTCTGAAGACGGCACACGTGCCTGAAGAAACTTCTGCGGATCAGTTTCAAGAGTGCATGGCTAGCCTTACAGCCGACAATGGTCTTGGCTTCTTTGATGCCGATCTGACGTCTAAGGGAAGAAAGCATAATGATGCGCTGCATGTCTCGGTAGAGTGCAGAGGAACTACACTTGCTCATGTTCTGGTTGATACCGGTTCATCCTTAAATGTCCTACCAAAGAAAGCATTGGACAGATTGGACTGTGAAGGTTTGACCCTAAAGCCCAGTAATATCATTGTTAGAGCCTTCGACGGTTCTAAACGGATGGTTCACGGAGAAGTGGACATCCCAATTAAGGTGGGAACGGAAATTTTCAACTCTACTTTTTATGTGATGGACATCCGTCCTTCATATTCGTGCTTGTTGGGGAGGCCATGGATCCACAACGCTGGGGCAGTCACTTCTTCTCTACACCAGATGCTCAAATACCCAGTCCAGGGTAAGATCATAACAGTTCATGGTGTGGAGGAGTATATGATAAGCCACCTTAACTCTTTCTGCTACGTGGAGTTAGAGGGTGAATTCATAGAAACACCTTTCCAACACTTTGAAGAGGTTTCTTCTGAAGTTGCGGTAGCCAAGACAATGACTGATGTGTCCATCATTACCAAGCCTGTGTTCCGGATGTCATCCCTTAAAGATACGGAGGCTGTAATCAAGGAAGGAAGAAGTACAGTGTGGGGTCAACTGCCAGATTTTCCTTAAAAGACAGATAAGTTCGGATTGGGTTTCACTGCTGCTAGCCAGAAAGCTGTGCATCGCTCCCGGGCTGGAGGACCGCCACTGAAAATCACTCATCATGGAGTTCATGCTTTAGAAGATGATGAAGAAGGAGGCAATTTTGAAGACTGGATCTTTCCAACTATTGAAGGAGGACTAAACAATTGGGAGGCAAAAGACTTCATTCCCATTACTTTCATCAATCAATAATTTATCTTTTGAACATTTCCTGTTTGGTCTGTAATAACCATTAAACAATTCGTACACTCTTTTCGCCTTATGCCTTACCCGGGGCATATAGGTCCATTTGTAAGGGTTTTGATGCTTCATTTTCATATGCCCTTTTTAATGAATCATGGACGTTTTCATCCATATACTTTTGTGTTCATTTTCTTTCTTTTTAAATTTCATTTTGTTTAAAGGTGGCTATCCCTTACACACACCCACACTCACAAAATGCAGGTACCCATCCACTCCGGATTCCATGGGTAACAATTCTGCTATGGCCTTCAGTGACTCTGAAGATCTGGTCAATCATGCCGAGTACGAAGGTGATGAAGACTGTGAAGTTCCTGGAGAGTTGGCTAGACTTTTGCAACAAGAAGAAAGGGCTATTCTGCCCCATGAAGAGTTGTTAGAGACTATCAATTTGGGTACTGCCGAAGACAGAAAAGAGGTTAAAGTGGGTGCCAACCTGGAGCCAAGTGTCAAAGAGCGCTTAGTTCAGCTTTTGAATGAATATGTTGAGATCTTCGCATGGTCCTATGAAGACATGCCGGGACTAGATACAGATATTATGGTTCACCGTCTCCCTACAAGAGAAGATTGTCCACCAATCAAACAGAAAGTCCACCGAATGAGGCCCGATATGTCTGAAAAGATCAAAGCTGAAGTGATGAAGCAGTTCAATGTTGGCTTTCTGGCTGTTACTTCCTATCCACAATGGGTTGCTAACATTGTGCCTGTGCCTAAGAAGGACGACAAAGTCAGAATGTGTGTGGACTACAAAGGCTTGAATAGGGCTAGCCCTAAATATGATTTTCCTCTACCACACATTGACATCTTGGTTGACAACACAGCTTAACACAAGGTATTCTCTTTGATGGACAGATTTTCAGGGTACAACCAGATCAAAATGGCCCCCGAAGACATGGAGAAGACTACTTTTGTTACATAGTGGGGTACCTTCTACTATAAAGTGATGCCATTCAGACTAAAGAATGCTGGGGCAACCTATCAGCGAGCCATGGTAACTTTGTTTCATGACATGATACATCATGAGATTGAAGTCTACGTAGATGACATGATAGCCCGTTCGCAGACAGAAGAAGAACACCTCGACCATCTGCAAAAGCTGTTTGTCAGGTTAAAAGAATACAAGCTCAGACTGAAACCTAGCAAGTGCACTTTCGGAGTCAGGTCCGGTAAACTTTTAGGATTCATCATCAGTAACAAAGGCATCGAGGTTGATCCTGCCAAAGTCAAAGTTATACAAGAAATGCCTGCCCCCCCCCCCCCCCCCCCGCACTGAGAAGGAGGTCAGAGGTTTCTTGGGACGCCTAAACTACATCGCAAGGTTCATCTCTCACCTAACATCTACCTGTGAACCAATCTTCAAACTATTGAAGAAAGATTAGGTGGTTGAATGGAACGATGACTGTCAAGTTGCTTTCGATAAGATCAATGAGTATTTGCTGGAACCTCCTATCTTAATGCCACCCGTCGAAGGAAGGCCGTTAATCATGTATCTGACTGTTTTGGATAACTCAATGGGGTGCGTAATGGGCCAACATGACGAGTCTGGCCGAAAAGAGCATGCCATTATTACCTTAGAAAAAAGTTTACCGACTGTGAGACTCGCTACTCACTGCTCGAGTAAACTTGCTACGCTTTGGTATGGGCTGCTCACCGGCTAAGGCAGTATATGTTGACACATACCACTCTGTTGATTTCTAAAATGGATCTGATCAAGTACATCTTTGAGAAGCCTGCTTTATCCGGAAGGATCGCTAGATGGAAGATGATCCTGACTGAGTATGATATCCAGTACACAACCCAAAAAGCTATAAAGAGGAGTGTACTAGCTGACCATCTAGCTCATTAAGTCGTCGAAGATTACCAATCTATGAGGTTCGACTTCCCTGACGAGGATATCATGACATTGGACAACATTAAAGGTAACGGACCGTATGACGAACCTGAACAAGGATCCCGATGGACCCTGTACTTCGATGGTGCTTCAAATGAGCTTGGGAACGGTATCGACGCAGTACTTATCTCCCCAGAAGGTTGCCATACACCTTTCACTGCTAGACTCTGCTTCAGCTGCACCAACAACATGGTCGAGTATGAAGCTTGTATCTTTGGTCTCAAGGCTGCTATTGACTTGGGAATCAAATCTTTGGTTGTATTTGGGGACTCAGCTTTGGTTATCAGTCAGATCAAAGGAGAGTGGGATAATAAACACCCTAACCTCATCCATTACAAAGAACGTGTCCTGACATTCGTACCATATTTCGAGCAGATTACCTTCGAGCACTTCCCGCGAGAAGAGAATCAGCTGGCAGATGCGCTAGCTACAATGTCATCCATGTTTAAACTTAACTGGGATAATGGGGCACCTAAAATCACCATTGAACGAATGGACGAACGTGCACATTGTCACGAGATTAATACCGAAGAAGTGGTGGGCCGACCTTGGTTTCATGACGTCAAAAGGTATCTTGAAGCACAAGAATACCCTGAAGGAGCTTCAGTCAATGACAAAAAGTTCTTAAGGAGGTTCGCGACCAAGTTCTTTCTGAGCAATGGTATCCTATACAAGCGCAATCTTGATTGTGTCCTACTCCGTTGTTTGGACAAGGTTGAAGTTGAGCAAATCATGGCTGAGCTGCACAATGGCACCTTTGGCACCCACTCGAGCGGTCATGCGATGGCTAAGAAGATTCTACGGGCAGGCTACTACTGGTCTACCATGGAAGCTGATTGTCATCAACACTCTCGTACTTGTCACAAATGCCAAATCTATGCTGACAAAGTACATATTCCCCCAGTTCCTCTCAATGTCTTAACAGCTCCTTGGCCATTCGCGATGTGGGGAATCGACATGATTGGAGAGATCAAGCCTACAGCATCCAATGAACATCGTTTCATCCTGGTGGCCATTGATTACTTTACCAAGTGGGTCGAAGCAGCTTCCTTCGCCTCTGTTACAAAGAATGTGGTTGCCCGCTTCATCAAGCAAAACCTAATATGTCGGTATGGTATCCCCGATAGGATCATCACTGACAACAGTACAAATTTGAACAATACTATGATCACCGCTCTGTGCGAGCAGTTCAAGATTCAACATCACAATTCATATCCCTATCGGCCAAAGATGAACGGTGCTATTGAAGCTGCGAACAAAAATATTAAGAAGATCATTCAAAAGATGACAGTCACCTACAAGGACTGGCATGAGATGATATTTTTTGCTCTACACGGGTACCGTACCACGGCACGCACTTCAACTGGGGCAACCCCCTTTTCTTTGGTATATGGCATGGAAGCTGTTTTACCTGTGGAAGTTCAGATCCCTTCCTTGAGGATCATGAAGGATGCTGGTTTGAGTGAAGACGATTGGATTCAGACCCGGCTTGATCAACTTAACTTGATTGACGAGAAACGACTTACTACTGTTTGTCATGGTCAAGCTTATCAAAAACGTATGATCAAGGCCTTCAAAAAGAAATTCAAGAGGCAAGTATATCAAGTCGGGGACCTTGTAATCAAGCGGATCATATTGCCACAAAGTGATCCCAGGGGAAAATGGACTCCTACTTACGAAGGACCGTTTGTGATCAAAAACATCTTTTCTGGTGGGGCAATGATTCTGACCACCATGGACGGTGATGACCTGCCGCACCCTACGAACGCAGACATAGTCAAAAGATACTATGCATAAATGACCTAACAAGTTGAAAACCCGGAAGGGTGACTTGGGCAAAAATGGGCATCCCGGTGAATTGAAAACCCGAAAGGGAGGTTCAGGCAAAAATTAGGGATAAACAAAAAATATGTACACCCGACAAGTTGAAAACCCGAAAGGGAGACTTGGGCAAAAAAGGGTTTCCCGGTGGAGCGAAAACCCGAAAGGGCGATCCAGGCAAAAGTTAGGGAATTAAAGCGTATGACTATGTCTCGTCGGATCACTTTAAGGACAATCTCTTCACAGACAAGCTCGAAGCTTCTGATCAATCCAATCATCTGCGGACGAGGCAACAAATGGATAAGATACTCAGAGTTGTGAAGGCTATAGCAGAATTGGAACCCCATGGAATTGTTACACGTAGCCATCTTTCTTTGTATAAATTTTTCTCATTTTTTATGACAACATTCTCTTACTAGGATGTCTGTCTCCTTTGTACAAAATACTTACACAAAGTTAATACAAAGATACTTCAAAGTGCAGAAATTTGCTTTCCTTTTCTTTCTTTTTACACTTATGTTTTATTTGAAAACGTCCAATGATTTGTTAAATGAGCATATGCATTTGAATATAATCACTGCTTACAAATAAAATGAAATGAGAAAGGATAATTACTGATAGGTTGAAAGTATAGGAAAACGTCTTTAGGCTATTCCAGAAGAAATCCCTTACAGTGTGTCATTCAGATCCTCAACAGAGCTAAAACCTTGAAATACATATCCCCAGCAGAGTTAAATACATATCGCCATCAGAACTAAGTTTCCAAACTCCCAATCCCCAGCGGAGCCAGAATACTTTGAACTACAAATCCCCAGTGAAGATAAAACTTTCTTCCTCCATGGAGCCCAAAACTTCAACCTTTAAACCCGGGTGGAGTACTATCCAACTTCCTCTGATTCCCTAGTAGATTGGCATACAACCCAAGCTTTCGAAAATTCTCCAACAAGATAAATGCTCTCCCCACAGAGTTATTTTCAAACAAAACAGAGATTCTTGTCCTCATTTCTCCGATTGAAGCTCCCCAGGTTTTAATCCCCCAGTAGAGATCGTCAGAGTTTTCCTTATTCCCCAGGAAATTCATGAAGGATTCTCCATTCCCCACAGAAGTTGTCAAGGCTCTTGTTAATCCCCACAAGTCACCAAGGATTTTCAATCCCCAACAGTAGTCCAAAGGATTCCTCAGTCTCAACAATCAAAGGTTTTGAATCTCCAGCAGCAGTCAAGGGTTTATTTTCCCCGACAACAGTCAAAGATTTCATTATCTCCAGCTATCAAGGATTTATTTTCCTCAGCAAGATGGCTACTCGGCTTACATGCGCATCCATTACATTCATATATCATAAACATTGACAGAACACATTTTATTGCATCATACATGTCATGCAACATAGCTTTGTGTGTTTTAGCTAACATTTTACCTTTTTCAGGATAAGATTAAAAGCTACCTCTAACAAATATTAAAAGATCTCAAATACAGTACGGATACACTCCAAGACATGGAGGTCATTCTGCTACTCATTCAGGTCTCATATTTCAGATACAGTATGGATACACCCCAGACACGGCGGTCATTCTACTACTCATTCAGACTTCAGCAATCAGATACAGACTGGATACGCTCCAGACACGAAAGCCATTCTATTTCTCATCCAGATTCAACTACCAACCTCAAGCTCAGATACACTCCAAGACATGGAAGTCATTTTGTTGCCTTTTCAGATCCCAGTTACAGTTCAGATACACTCCAGACATGGAAGTCATTCTGCTACTCATACAGATCTCAACTTCAGATACAGTCCAGATACGCTCCAGACACGGAATCCATTCTGACACTCATTCAAACATTTTCCCCAGCCCAGAGATGCTCCAGACACGAATGTTATTCTGTCGCCTATTCAAATTTAAGATTGCGGATACAATACAGATACACTCCAGACACGACAGTCATTCTGATATTCATTCAAGAATTAAATACAGTTATAGCTCGGATACAACTCGAAATCTCCAGATACAACTCGGATACGTTCCAGATACGGATACCATTCTGATATTCATTCTCCTAATTCTCAACAAGCAAGTCTTGGATGGAATCTTTAAGCCCATCTCCAGCAAGATTCTATCATCTCCAAATGGCATCTTTAAGCCCATTCCCTCAGCTACATTTTGACGAGTGCAAATTTACAGGCACTCTAGTGTCCAATCATCTTTTACCTTCGAGTCACGAAAGGCAAACTCGCCAATCAAACTCTTTAGGTTCAAGAAGATTGAACATGGGCAGCTGTTGTACCCCAAAATTTTCCCTCTCATTTCATCAAGATTTCCCCTCACAATACTCTTTGAACTCCAGACAGGATTAGGGTTTTGCACTGCTTAAGACATCTCCTTGCACTGATGACCTAAATTAGGGTTTGAGTTTGCACAGGGATTTTTGGACCTTCAATTCTCAAAGTGAATTTCATACTTCATGTTGGACTCATAAGTTTGTCCATACCAAGTTTCAAGCCTTGAATCAAATTTTTGCCCAGTCAATTGGATAATTGACCTAGAAATCAGTTGTATTCGGGAAAAGTCAACTAGGGCCAATTTACAGTCAAACCTCATGATTTTTGACCCACGTCAACATTATAGACTCATATTAACCATTTGATCAAGTTTGGACCACAACTCCTCAAGAAATTTGATCAGATCATCAAAAGGGCAAAATGGTCATTTTTAAGGTTTTGACTGTACAAGGGCAATTTCTGACTTTTGACCTAGCCAATGGCAAATTGGGCTCAAGCATGGATTCAAGGACTCAATGGCATCATCTTGACATATTCATAAAGTTCAAAAGATCTCAATTGCATTGGATTGACAGATGAATTTTTCAGTCAACTGATCAAATTTTACTGTACACTGAAAAGTCAAACTTTGACTTTTTGGTCAAAATCAAGTGCCAAGGGTCATTTTTCATCAATATGTGTCAAAACATGAAACTTGTTCATCAAGAAACCCATTTTTGCAAATTAGGGTTTAAAGTTGAAAATTTTCATAACTTAGAATTTTTCTAAGTTATGAAATTTTCTTAATTTTTCCTAACTTTGCCCAACATTTTCACCATGATGCAATTAGATTCAAATAAAACTTCTAACATGAAAGTTGTAGTACTCCACAAAATCTACAACTTTGATTCATAAAGTTTTCTCAAAAGAAGCTTGGATCTCAAGTTATGATTTTTGGAACAAGGGTCCATGAAACTTTTAACTTAGTGAAATTTTGCCCTAGTTTAGGCAGGATTTTGACCTATCTTCATGGCCATTTTTTACATAGTTACACTTGGAATCTCAAATTGCATTTCAAATATGGATTGTAGAGCATGATTCAAGCTTTCCAAAATGTCCAAGAACTCTCCAAACTCATTTGTTGTTAGGGAGAATAGAAGGCTTGAAGTTGGCAAAAACTCACTTTTCATCCATGGCATGTTCATATTGATACAAGTTGCAAATTCAAATCAGCTTGCTTTGCACTAGATTACAGGTCTCAAAACCATTTCAAACTCAATAATTAAATGAAAATCCATTGGTCTAATGTTTTATTTTGGTCATTAGAGCATTGCACAAAAGATTAATCCCTAAATGGTAAAATGTACATTACCATTTTTGCCAAAGTATGCTTTATGTCAAAACCACAATCCTTGAGCATTGAGCCAGATCTTGTGCAGAAAATCATATCCACAAACTTGAGGGGCCAAGATCACAAGAAGCAGGCTGATAGATAGCCTGTACAGGCTTGTATTACATCATTGTTCATTTTGACTTAAAAGACAAGAAACATGTCCAAAACACTAGAACTTGAACATCAGCTAAAACCAACTTGTGCAAGCTTTTGAAACATCTTTCTCACATCTTCTTGAGCCAGAAACACGACCCTTTGAGCCCTCAAACTTCCCATAGCACAAAATCACCTTCCATTGGCAAAATAGGGCAGCATCTGCATCTTAAGTAATATCTCACAATTTGCTCGTGCGTTTTGCCCCAAACCTGTTCAAACACTTTCCATAAAACCTATCCAAGCTATCCCAACCCTTAAACAATGACTGTAACTCCATTTACAGGGTTTTCCATTTTTTATTTCAGCTTGTGCAAGTTGAGTTCTGTAGGCTTGTTCAAGCACAATCAAGGCAAGCTAGACATTGGAGAAGGTCAGGGGAAGTTCAAGCAAGCTCCCAAACATCTCAGGCCTTGTTGAAAAGCTCCACATTTCCAGACACGATCTCAACTGAAACAGGTTTTTATCAACTTCCTCTCTCTCTATTTAGGAACAATTAGACTTAGGTTTGTGAATAAGAAATGTAGTATTCATAGCCATGAAGCTGTACATATGCTCAATTTTCATTTTAGTTAAGCATGCTAAGAGAATTTGGTCCATGAATATCCTGAAAAAAATAGGTTAAGATTTAGGGCCAGAGAAATTCTCTTTGGTCTTTGAGAGTTAGGACAAGTTTTTTATGTGGTTGAATTCGTCTTGGAAAGCTGTACAACTTTGATGTTATGTGTTTTTGCATTAGAGCACGTATGCAGGTTGTTCGTGTTTGTACATGGCGCGTGAAAATTTGAAGACAGAGGTTGAAGATGAAGTCTGGCTTGGGCTGGGCTTTGCTTCTTTTGTTTTTAACACCCCCCTTTTGCTGAATACACCCCCTGGCCCATTTCTTCATATTTTAATGTTTTGTTATTTTATTTTCATTTATGATTTTATTTTATTATTTCCAAACATAAAAAATACCCAAAAAATATTTTCATAAATTTTCATATTTATTTTGTATTTTATTATTATTTTCCTAACATAAAAAACAATTTAATTAGTATATATTTTATTTATTGAAAACTTGAAAATAATAAATAATAACATTATACTTTTATTTTTATTCTTTATTTTATTTACACTAAAAAAATATTGTTCTAAATATATTTTGGTCTTATATATATATATATATATATATATATATATATATATATATATATATATATATATATATATATATATATATATATATATATATATATATATATATATATATATATATATATATATATATATATATATATATATATATATATATATATATATATATATATATATATATATATATATATATATATATATATATATATATATATATTTTATTGTGCATAACTAATATAATTAATATACATATATCTACTTTTATAAATACTTGAAAATAAAAACATAGAAATATTATACTTTTTATTATTATTATTTATACTTAAAATAATACTTTTTTCTAAATATATTTAAATTTTTTTTGTATGTACATTATTTTATTTTATTATATATAAATAATATAGTCAATATATTCACATTCTAAAAAATTAGGGTTTTACCCTAAATAAAAAAATAATAATCTTTTTTTATTATTCCTTTCTTTTTACATTAAATATTTTTTTACATACATAAACAAAAACCATTTTTGCATAATTCATAATATTTTGTATATTTATTTAATTTGTTTATTTAAATATTGTCCATTTATTACTTATGCCTTTGATTCAATTTGGATGTAATAGTAAAATTAGGGTTTTAATTTCTTGTTAAATAATACCCATTCAAAATTGTATCCCCCTTCCCATAATCATGTTGTAATAGTGGTAGATTTATTTTATGCATTTACGCTTTCAATTATGCCATGATTAGAGATTAGGGTTTGTAAGCCAAAAATCCAAAATCAACAAGTAGCTTGACCTAATACAAAGACAAAAATGCATGAAAATAAAACACAATGCACACTTGCACCCCTAGGGTTACATCCACTTGTTGCCTTAAAAATGGGTCATGTTATGCATGTTGAGTACTTTGGCAAACAAAAACAAAACAAAAGATCATAGTCCCTCGATGACGCTATCTTGGTTGCCTATACAAAAATGGTCTAATCCCTCAAAAGTTTGCTAAAAATACTTAACACAATTGCTATCATGGTCTATACGATGACTCGCGCCTGTCCCGTTTAACATCCTAATACAAGGTTGTTTACCAAATGCAATGGTAAAACAACACTGTCAAAAGGGTTAAAAACATATAGGAAAGATCTTTGAGTAAAATAGGGTAGATAACTCTTAAGTTACTTGATCAAAACTTGCAAAACATCCTTGCTATTTTCAAACACACCTCATAACACAATTTCAAAATATTTCCCAAACCAAACTTTCAAAACATTGAACATCTTTTCAAAAGATAAATACACCTTTGTATACATTCAAATAAGAATCATTACAAAGGTTGCCACAACGATGGCCTCTTTTCAAAGCATTTTCAAAACCACACACAAAGCACCATTTCAAACAATTGAAAAGCAAAAGCTAGTGATCTAAACAAGTAACTAAGAGCCCATGGATAACCATGGATGAAAAGGGTGCTTGCACCTTCCCTTTTCATAATCTACTCCCTGAACCCAAGAAAACATCTCAAAGGTCTTTCCTGTGCTTTTTGACCTTTCCTTAGTATAAAATAAAAAGTCGGTGGCGACTCTTGCTAAACTGAAACATTTGCGAACACAAACGCAAAACCTCAAGTCAGTTCTCCCACGTATCACAGCTTGCAAATTTAAATCTCCCAAAGTCTTTGAAATCATTACATGTGGATCCCATTATCATACATATCATTAAAGGTACCACTACAGGTTTCTCATCTTCTTCGTTGTTTATTTCAGCAGAAATGTCTTCCGATCAAGCCATCAAAGATCTTCAAGCACAGAACGCCCAGTTCCAACAGATGTTCATCAGTCTGGCTATGGGGCAAGAGGATCTGAAAGTCCTCATTCTGAAAGAAGAAGAAGAAGAAGAAGAAGAAGAAGAAGAAGACTGGTATTCTGAATATGGGCAGAAGATTCGGAGAAAGGTTGAAGCATCAAATTGATCTGACCTCTTCATCCAAGGAAGGGGAGAACCAAGAAGGGGAAAAAGACCCTAGTCCTGTAGTTTCTGACAACAATATTGATTACAATGATGAGCAATATCCTTCTGCTGAGGATAGGTACAAGCAGCTAGAAGACCGTCTGAGTGCTATGGAAGTTCAGAAGATACCTGGTTTGGATTTCGGAGAATTGGGACCGGTATCAGGAGTGGTCATCCCTCATAAGTTCAAAGCTCCGGTTTTTGCCAAGTATGATGGGGTGTCCTGCCCAAAACTCCATCTCCGTACGTATGTCTAAAAAATACAACCCCATACTGCCGACAGAAATTTGTGGGTGCATTTCTTTCAAGATAGTCTGTCAAGGACTCAGCTTGAATGGTTCTACCAGTTGGAGGGAGCCAGTGTCCGAAACTGGGAAGATCTTGTTGTTGCTTTCTACAAGCAGTATCAGTACAATGTCGACCTTGCACCCACTCGTACTCAACTCTAGAGTATGTCCATGGGTGCAGGTTATGGTTTTAAGGATTATGCTCAAAAATGGAGAGACTTGGTTGGAAGGTTCCAACCCCCTCTGTCTGATAGGGAATTGGTTGACATGTTTCTTGGACGTTGTATGGTCCATTTTTCAATCACTTAATCAGCAGCTCGTCCTCTGGTTTCACTGAGCTATTTTAACTGGAGAAAGAGTAGAAGCTGGAATTCGGAGTGGTAAAATAGAAAAGGATGCCTCCTCGAGTTCAGCAAAGAAGCCTTTTACTGGTAAGAAGGAAGCCAGTGCAGTCTATATCCCGAGGGGCCAAAGCAAATCTGAACATAATCAAACGGTAAATGCTGTAGTGATACCGAGACCTGCAGTTGCTCCACAACGCAACAATCAGCAAAGGGTGGAAAGGCCACAACAGCAGTTTACCCGCATCAACATGACTTTGGCTGAAGTTCTACCTCACTTATTAAAATCTAACTTGCCGACCTTGAGAAAGGCTCTCAAGAATCCAAACACTACCTCTCCCAGATACAATCCCAACGCGTAGTGCGCCTACTATTCTGAGAGTCCTGGCCACGATGCAAATGATTGCTGGGCTCTGAGAAACAAAGTACAAGACTTGCTTGAAGCCAAGGAGATAGAGTTCGATGCTCCAGAAAATCCGAATGTTATAACTGCTCCCATGCCCAAACAGGGTTGTGGAGTTAATGTTGTTGACACTGATTTATTTGTGACCTATGTTGAAGAAATTTCTACTCCTCTTACGACTGTTAAGAAAAATTTGCTGTTGGCCGGTTTATTTCTGGGTTGTGGTAAAGGTTGCCACATGTGTTCAATCTTACCTTCTGGTTGTCGTTTGTTGAAGTCAGGTGTCCAGCGCCTGATGGATAATAAAGAAATTTTGTTTGAGAAGACTATGATTCTTGTTGTTCCAAATGAATACGTTTCCATTATAACCATTTCCGCCAATCCTTCCAAGGTTTCCTCGAGAAGACCTGTTAGGATTACACTTGTTCAAAGAATTGCTCCACTAATAATCACTATTCCTGGTCCCATCCTGTACACCTCAGACAAGGTTGTCCCATGGGATTATGGCGCTGATGTGTATTATCATGGAATTAAACAAGATCTGAAGAACGAAGAAGCTGATACTGATGTCAGTAATATTGTCGGGACTAGCAAAGTTACCCGAAGTGGAAGGGTCTTCTCTCCCGAGATTTCCCCGAAGACTATCATCAAGTCTACTGTTATTCCAACTGCTGCTCCAACCAACACTCCTGACATTTCTCCTGTTCTTACTCCAATTATCACCCCTGCTGCTGATCCATCTGGGACTCAGGGCAAGGAAATTATAGGTGAGTCTGCCCGAACGGAGGCACCTAAGAAAATCTTTGTGGAAGCCTCTAAACAAGAAATAGAGGAAATACTGAAAATTATTAAGAAGAGCGACTACAATGTGGTCGAGCAGCTGGGGCAGACCCCATCAAAGATATCCATGTTGTCTCTACTGCTGTATTCTGAAGCCCATGTGAAGGCTTGGATTGCATTTCTCAAGACTGCGCATGTGTCGCAGGAAACTTCAGCAGATCAGTTCAAAGATTGTGTGGCCAGCCTGACTGCTGACAATGGGCTGGGTTTTTTTGGATGCGGATCTGACACTGAAAGAAAGGAACCATAATGATGCTCTACATGTCTCAATTGAGTGCAGGGGCACTACTATGGCTCATGTGCTGGTAGACACCGGGTCTTCACTGAATGTTCTGCCAAAGAAAGCGTTGGACCATTTGGATTGTGAGGGTTTGAATCTAAAGCCTAGTAATATTGTGGTAAGGGCTTTTGACGGATCGAAGAGAATGGTGCATGGGGAGGTGGACATCCCTGTCAAAGTGGGTTCTCAAACTTTTGGGTCCACCTTCTACATAATGGATATCAGGCCATCGTATTCTTGCTTGCTGGGAAAGATTGTCACAGTGCAAGGTGAAGAAGAATATATGGTGAGTCACCTAAATTCCTTCCGCTACATAGAGATGGACAGGGAATTCATGGAAACTCCTTGTCTGAATTTCGAAGAGGTCCCTCAGGTCTTGGCATCAATTGAAGTTACTTCCGACAAACCTCCGCTGAAGGTGGCTTCTCTCAAGGACGCCAGGGCTGTGGTTGAAGAAGGTGGGTGTACCAATTGGGGTCAGCTCCCTGATTTCACTCACAAAACTGACAAATTTGGTTTGGGCTTTACTACAGGGGCTCAAAGGGCTGTTAGGCACGCTCGGGTTGGAAGACCTCCTCTACACATCAGTAATCGGGGAATTAATGCAATTGAAGATGGTGAGGAGGATTCAGACATCAACAACTGGATTTACTCAACGACCAACGATGGACCAAATAACTGGACGGCCAGGGACTTCATACCTATTTCTTTTATTCTGCAGTAATTAACTCATTTGTTTTAAGATTTGTAATAAACAATTTGAAACTTTACGGCCCGGTGCCTTGCTTGAGGCACCTTGGCTTTGCTTGTGAGGGCCATTATTTGTCATTTCATATATCATTAATAAAGCATTGGACGTTTCTTGCATACAAATTTTGCGCTCTTTGTTTTTCTTTCTGTCTCTCACTTTATCAAAACAGATATTCTCTTACACACACTCACGTATCATACTGCAGATCCATATCCACTATGGATCCCATTGATAACAGCTCTGCTACTGCCAGTTATGACTTCAAAAATCCGATCAACCAAGTCGGGGACGAAGGTGAGGATGATTGTGAGGTTCCTGGAGAACTTGCTAGACTATTACAGCAGGAAGTAAGGGCCACACAACCTCATGAAGAGCCAGTTGAGTCAGTGAATTTGGGTACAGAGGAAGACAGGAAAGAGGTTAAAATAAGTGCAAATCTGGAGCCTAGTGTCAAACAACAGTTAATACAGATGCTACACGACTATGTTGAGATCTTCGCCTGGTCCTATGAAGACATGTCTGGTTTCGACACTGATATTGTGGTACATCGCCTGCCGAATAAAGAAGACTGCCCTCCGGTAAAGCAGAAGGTTCACCGTATGCACCCTGAAATGTCAGAAAATCAAGGCAGAGGTCATGAAACAGTTCGACGCAGGATTCTTAGCTGTCACTTCTTATCTGCAGTGGGTTGCCAACGTCGTTCCAGTACCTAAGAAGGACTGTAAGGTACGAATGTGTGTGGACTACAGAGATCTGAACAGGGCAAGCCCCAAGGATGACTTCCCACTTCCTCACATTGATGTTCTAGTCGACAACACCGCACAACACAAGATCTTCTCCTTCATGGATGATTTTTCTGGCTACAACCAGATCAAGATGGCTCCTGAGGACATGGAGAAGACAACCTTCGTTACACAGTGGGACACCTTCTGTTACAAGGTAATTCCTTTTGGGTTGAAGAATGTTGGGGCAACTTATCAGTGCGCCATGGTCGCTTTGTTCCACGATATGATTCACCATGAGATCGAGGTTTATGTTGATGACATGATAGCTAGGTCCCAGACTAAGGAAGAGCACATTGATCATCTCCAGAAATTGTTTGACAGGTTAAAGGCGTACAAGATGAGGTTAAATCCGAACAAGTGTACCTTCAGGGTAAGGTCTGGTAAGCTTTTGGGTTTTGTTGTCAGCGACAAAGGTATTCAGGTAGACCCCGCAAAGGTAGAAGCCATACAAGAGATGTCGACTCCCCGCACAGAGAAGGAAGTTAGAGGTTTCTTGGGATGTCTAAATTACATCTCCAGGTTCATTTCACATCTGACTTCTACTTGTGAGCCAATCTTTAAGCTGCTGAAGAAAGATCAAGTGGTAAAGTGGAATGATGAGTGCCAGAACTCTTTCAAAAGAATCAAGGAATACCTTCAAGAACCACCAATTTTGATGCCTCCAGTTGAAGGAAGACCTTTGATATTATACTTGACAGTGCTAGACAATTCAATGGGGTGTGTTCTGGGGCAGCATGGCAAGTCTGGTCGAAAAGAGCACGCCATTTATTACCTTAGCAAAAAGTTTACCGACTGTGAGACCCGATACTCATTGCTCGAGAAAACTTGTTGCGCTTTGGCATGGGCTGCTCGCCGACTAAGACAATATATGCTGACTCACACTACTTTGTTGATATCAAAGATGGATCCGATCAAGTATATTTTTTAGAAGCCTGCCTTATGCCAAAGAATAGAAAGATGGAAAATGATCTTAACCGAGTACGACATCTAATACACAACCCAAAAAGCAATCAAGGGGAGTGTATTGGCGGATCATTTGGCGCATCAGGCCGTGGATGACTACCAGTCCATGAATTTCAAGTTCCCGAATGAGAATATCATGTTGGTAACCGACTGCGAAAAACCTGGACCAGATGAAGGACCTGAGGAGGGATCCCGATGGTCTATGTATTTTGATGGAGCCTCTAACGCATTGGGTAATGGCATTGGCGCTGTAATTATATCTCCTGAGGGCTGTCATACTCCGCTCACCGCCCGATTATGCTTTAACTGCACCAACAATATGGCAGAGTATGAAGCGTGTATCATCGGTCTTCGAGCAACTATTGACCTAAGGATTAAGTTTTTGAGTGTATTCGGAGATTACGCTCTGGTGATAAGTCAGATCAAAGGCGAGTGGGATACGAAGCACCCGAATCTCATTCCTTACAAAGAGTATGTACTGACATTGCTCCCACACTTCGAGGAGATAAGCTTTGAACATTTCCCACGAGAAGAGAACCAGTTGGCGGACGCGCTAGCTACCATGTCTTCTATGTTCAAAGTTAGGTGGGATAATGAAGCTCCCCAGATTACCATTGAGAGGTTGTATGAACCCGCACACTGTTGTGACATTGAGACTGAAGAAACAGAAGACAAACCTTGGTTTCACGAAGTAAAGAGGTATCTTGAGGCTCAAGAATACCCCGAGGGGGCATCTGTTAATGATAAGAATTCTAAGAAGGTTCGCTGTGAAGTTCTTCATCAGCAATGGAATCCTCTATAAGCGTAACCATGATTCAACCTTATTGCGGTGTATAGACAAGAGCAAGGCAGAAAGGATCATGGCAGAGTTACATGAAGGTACCTTCGGAACTCATTCTAGTGGACATACCATGGCGAAGAAAATCCTACGGGCAAGATATTACTGGTCCACTATGGAAGCCGATTGTTATCAACACTCTCGAACCTGTCATAAGTGCCAAGTCTATGCTGATAAGGTGCATGTACCACTGGTTCCCCTGAATGTCTTGACGGCTCCTTGGCCCTTTGCAATGTGGGGCATCGACATGATCGGTAAGATCAGATCTACTGCGTCTAATGGGCATCGTTTCATTCTGGTAGCAATTTATTATTTCACAAAGTGGGTTAAGGTAGCTTCCTTTGCAACAGTAACCAAGAATGTCGTGGCGCGGTTCATCTGACACAATCTGATCTGTCGATATGGTGTACCAGAGAGGATTATTACTGAAAATGGTACAAATCTCAATAACACAATTGTTGTACCCCAAAATTTGCCCTCCCATTTCCTCAATATTTTCTCATCACTAGACCCTTGAAGCTCAAGATCCAGTTAGGGTTTCCCCTATTCAAGACTTCTCCTTGCACTGTTGACCCAAATTAGGGTTTGTGTTTGCACAAAGATATTTTGACCTAAAATGCCTAAGATGACTTTCTTGCTTCATATTGGACTCCCAAGTTTATCCATATCAAGTTTCAAGTCTTGATTCCAAGTTTTGCCCAGTCAATTGGATAGTTGACCTAGAAATCAGCTGTATTGGGGAAAAAGTCAACTGTGACCAATTGACAGTCAAATCTCATGAAAATTGACCCACATCAACATTATGAACTCATATGAACCATTTGATCAAGTTTGGATCACAATTCCACAAGAAATTTGATCAGATCACCAAAAGGGCAAAATGGTCATTTTTATGGTTTTGACTGCACAAAGGCAATTTTTGACTGTTTGACCCAACCAATGGCAAACCAAGCTCACATATGGACTCAAGGACCCCATGGAATTATCTTGACATGCTCAACAAGTTCAAAAGATCCCAAGTACACAAGATTGACAGTTGAATTTCCCAGTCAATTGACCAATTTTGACTGTATACTGAAAAGTCAAACTTTGACTTTTTGGTCAAAATCAAGGGTCAAGATTCATTTTTCATCAAAACATGCCAAATCATGAAACTTGTTCACCAAGAAATCAAAATTTGCAAATTAGGGTTTGAAATGAGAATTTTTCATAACTTAGAATTTTTCTAAGTTATGAAAAACCCTGATTTTTTCCCAACTTTGCCCCACTTTCTCACCAAGATTCATTTGGATTCAAACAAAAGTCAAAACATGAAAGTAGTAGCTTGTTGCATAATCTACAACTTTTATTCACAAAGTTTTCCCAAATGAGGCTTGTATCTCAAGTTACAATTTTTTGAATAAGGGTACTAAACCATCCTTAACTTAGTGAAATTTTAACCTATTTTGGCAAGGTTTTCTACCTAACTTCAAGGCCATTTTCCACACACTTCCACTTGGAATTTCAATTTTAATTTCAAAGATGGATTGTAGTATACATTCCAAGCTTTCCAAAATGTCCAAGAACTCATCAAACAACCTCATAACTTGAGAGAATCGAATTTCACAATATGGCAAAAACTCACTTTTGAATTGGTCATGTACATGTTCATAACTTATGCCATTTTCAAGTCAGCTTAGTTTGTGCTACATTACAGGCCCTTAAACCATCCAACACTCAATAATTTAATGCATGTTCATTGTGCTAAGGCTTTGTTTCATGAGTTTATGCATTACCTTTTGATTTAAGCCATTTATGGAAAAAGCAAAATAGCCATTTTTGAAAAGTTAAGCTTTATGTCCAATTGCAAATCCACAAGTACAGATCAGATCTAATTGGCACAAGATTATGAGCATAACACACTGATCAAGGAGGAGCTTTGCAGCATGATTAGGGGTCCTCTACCTGTCTAGAATACAACTTGGCTTTTGTTTGCTTAAGTGTGAAGAAAAGTGGCATATCATAACATAACTTTCATCTCAGCATTAGAACACTTAAGCAAATATTGTAGACACCTTCTAATCATCCTAACTAAGCTAGAACACGAGCAAGCAAGGTCCCAAACACTCCCATTCCCAGAATCACTCTCAAACTGCAAAAACAGAGTTCTTACTGTAGTTTGAGTGTCAACTCTCAATCCTTTCAAGCATTCTTGCCCAAACCACTTCAAACATCTTCCCCACCATCAATCCAAACTATACACAGCATTAGAAGCAACCTGTAACTCCTCTAATCCTTTTGGCCATTTTCACTTTTCTGATTTGCAGGTGAAGTACTCTAGCACGATTCAGAAGGTCTCAAGATAAAGTAAAGCTTGGAATAGCATCCCTGGACATCAAGGAAGCTATACCAATCATCACCTTGCACTGAAAGCTTCTCCATTGCCAGATAGAACTTCAACTGAACAGGTAAGTTCATGAACTCGTATCTCTCTTATTAGGCATTGTTAGCTTTAGGTTTGCAAAGAGAATATGTCACATTCATAGCCCTGAACATGTCCATATAATTAGATTTCATTTATATTATGTGTGCTGCAAGAATTTTGAGTCTGAACATTGATAAAAAACTAGGTCAGAAATGGGGGAAGAAGAAATTATCCCTCATCTTAGAGAGTTAAGACAAGTTCTTTATATCCCTGAATTCGTCTCTTGATGCTGAACATTTTTGATGTTATGAGTTTTCATTAAAAAGCCAGGAATCAGGATGTTTGAATCAGTGAAGAAGGCGCGCGTTTTTTGACATTTTCTGGCCAGAGGTTGAAGAAGGGTTATCTGGGCTCGGCTTGTTTTGTATTTCCTTTTCACACACTCTTTTCACTTTGACACCCCCTAGGCCCATTTGGTTTATTTCAATGATTTTTTTTACTTTTCTTTTTTCATTTTGACTCATTTATTTTTCTAACAATATTAAAAATATAAAAATAATTTTTTACACCATTTTTGCATTTTTTTAGGTATTTATTTGTTTTATAAGAATCATTTGTGCATAAATAATATATATATACTATTATTTAGAAAAACTAGAAAAAATAGTGCAAATATACTTATTTCTGATTTTTGTTTCATTTTTCTTTTGAAAATATTTTATACAAAATATACTTTTTTTTTATATAAATATTAAATATTATTATTTTTATATATATAATATATATTTAGGAATTAATACATATACATATATATTTATTAGTATACTTAGGTTAAAATACAAAAATATATACATTTTTATTTTATTAATATTTGATATAGAAAATACCTTTTTTATGAATATACTCCATTTTATTTTATTTTTTGCATATAATTATTAAATATTATACATATTAATAGTTAATATATTGCTTAATAAAAATTAGGGTTTTACCCTTAAAATACAAAAACTCCAAAAATAATACCTTTTTTTATTTTTATTTATTTGACATAAATAATAATTTTTTTATATACATATAAAAACCCTTTTTTGCATTTTTTCATCTTTATTTTATTTTTCATTTAATTTATGCAATTAATATCTTGTAAATATTCAAAATTGATGTAATAGCTAGGTTTTAATTTCTTGTCTAAATATCCCCCCATTTGATCATTTGTACCCCCCTTCCCATATTGTGTTGTAATAGTGTAGGAATTTTACTTTTCGCACTTTAAACGCTTTCTAAATATACCATGCTAGAATTAGGGTTTGTATGCAAATAAAAAGAACAAAATAGTTTGATCTAATTTCAAAGATAAACAAGCATGAAAATGGACAACACATATCACACTTGCACCCCCTAGGGTATTCCACTTGTTGCCTTTCAAAATTGGGCCATATTGCATGTTAGGTCTCTTTGGGCAAAACAAACACAAATCAAATGATCATAGTCCCTCGATGACGCTTTCAAAATGTTGCCTAAACAAATGATCAAGTCCCTTAAGAAAAATTGCCCAAAGATACTTGGCACCATTGCAATTATGGTCTAAACGATGACCCGCGCCCGTCCCTTTCACATCCTAACATGAGATTGTCCACCAAATACAATGGTGGAACAAACTTGTTAAAAGGGTTAAAACATAGCAATAAACTTTGAGAAATTTAGGAGTAGATAACCTCTTAGTTACTTGAATCAAACTTGCAAAACAACACACTTGCCTATTTCAAAAACCACACTTCACAACACTTTCAAAACAACTTTCAAAAACAAATGAAAACCTTTTCAAAAGACATACATCTTTGTACACATCCCAACATGGATCATTACAAAGGTTGCCACCACATTGGCCTCTTTTCAAAACAATTTTCAAACCCACACACACACACAAGCACCATTTTAAACAATTGAAAATTAAGGCAAGTTTGATCTAAGCAAGTAACTAAGAGCCCATGGATAACCATGGATAGAAAGGGTGCTAATACTTTCCCTTTCTATAATCTACTCCCCGAACCCAAGAAAACATCTCAAAGGTTTTTGCTGTGCTTTTTAACCTTTCCTTAGGATAAAATAAAAAGTCGGTGGCGACTCTTGCTCAACCGAAACATTTGCAAAAACAAACGCAAAACCATAGTCAGTTCTCCCACCGTATCACAACAATGATCACCGAGCTCTGAAACAGTTCAAGATTCAACATCATAACTCTTCTCCCTACTGGCCGAAGATGAATGGGGTTGTTGAAGCGACTAACAAGAACATCAAGAAGATTGTACAGAAGATGACGGTGACATACAAAGACTGGCACGAGATGTTACCATTCGCTCTTCATGGGTACTGTACCTCAGCATGGACGTCGACAGGGGCAACACCCTACTCTTTGGTGTATGGCATGGAGGCAGTCCTACCCATCGAAGTCCAGATACCCTCTCTCAGGATTATGAAGGATGCAGGTTTGAAGAAAGAAGACTGGATCCAAACCCGACTTGATCAGCTGAATCTAATCGATGAAAAGAGACTTACTGCTATTTGTCATGGTCAGACGTATCAAAAGCGAATGATCAAGTCTTTTAACAAGAAAGTCATACGTCAAGAATATCAAGTCGGGGATCTAGTGATCAAATGCGTCATACTACCACAAGGGGATCCCAGGGTCAAATGGACCCCCACATACGAAGGGCTATTTGTGGTTAAGAACATTTTCTTGGGAGGAGCTATTATTCTAAACACCATGGATGGTGACGACCTTCCTCACCCCGTCAATGCAGACATAGTGAAAAGATAATATGCATAATCAAAGACCCACTAGGTTGACTGGCCCAGGCAAAAATGAGGGCTTCCCGGCGAACCAAAAGGGTTCGGGCAAAAGTAAGGGATGAAAATGAAAAAAACTGTACACCCGGCAAGTCGAAAACCTGAAAAGGTGACTTGGGCAAAAAAGGGTATCCCGGTGGACTGAAAACCCGAAAGGGCGGTCCAGGCAAAAGTTAGGGATTGAAGCGTAACACTATGTCTCATTGGATCATCTTGCAACCAGACTTCGGTATCAACTATCAAACTCAGATGGCGCCAATCAATCTGATCCACCTTCAGCCAAGTAGCAAAGTGATGAGATGCTTGAAGATATAAAGGCAACAGCAAAGTTAGAAACTAATGGGATTATTTCACATAGCTGTTTTTCTTTCTTTTACACAAATTGTATAATTTCTGTCTTTCGGCGGAGTTCTCTTACTAGGACGTCAGCCTCTTTGTACAAAAATACCTATTACAGGCTAACTTCAAAAATTAATGCAATTCATTTTCACAAGAAGTTTTAATTTGTTTTTCTTTTTCTGTTTTGTTTTGCAAGAACGTCCAATGATCCATTTTTGATATATGAATTTGAAAATGATTGTTGCTTATAAATATTTACATGAGAAACAAAAGACAATTACTCGTAATTCCAGGAACAGGGAAAACAAGAAGTGCCCAAACCTTACAGTTACTCTGCCCATCAGGTATCGGGATAGAGCCCGCTGGAGAGCATGAGTGGTGGTACATACACTCCCCACAGAGTAAAAAGTATCCAAAGACAGTGATCTTAGCTTTCTCGAATAGGACGTAACTCTCCCCAGCTGAGGTTCACAATCGCGAGTGAGTCAGTAAATTTTTCCCCAAGCAGAGTTTATTTCTCTCACAAGCAGAAATTCAATCTCCAACATAAGTCATTATCACCAGCAATGGAAATTCATCCCCAGTTGAGTTTATTTCTCCCAAATCAGCAGATCTATCAACATAGTATCTCCTCTCCAACAGACTTATTCTCTTGCAGAGTTGTTCTCAAATAGAGTCTCTCCTCTGCAGAATACTTGTAAACGAGGGGAAAATCCCCAGCATAGTCATCTTTGCTCACCATCCCCAACAAAAATAGAGGAACTATGGTTTTTTACAGCAGTCAAGAATACCATTTCTCATACTCTCCAAACAACAGTCAGGGATTTATTTTCCTGAACTCAGTTTATTACGTCAGCATTTCATGTTCATACATCATGACATGTGCATACATTACATATAACATAATCTCAGTTATTTTGAGAACCTCATCACAATGCATCTCATGCATCGCGCATAACTAACCTTGTATTTCTTTCAGGAAAGACAGTTATTATCAACAATTTCCAGCAGGTCCATGATCAACACTCGAAGCTAAACAGAGTAATCATCAGTGCGACAAAAACAACCTTACCCAGGTTCCTCCTGAAGTCCTACACTGACTCATCACAAAGCAACCTTACCCAGGTTCCCTCTGCAGTTTTACCTAAACTCATATCGAAGTAACCTTACTATCCAGGTTCCTTCTCACAACCCTACTATCTAGGCTCTCATATCGAAGTAACCCTACTATCCAGGTTCTTTCCCACACCCTAACTATCCAGGCTTTCATATCGAAGTAACCCTACTATCCAGGTTCCTTCTCACATCCCTACTATTCAGGCTTTCATATCGAAGTAACCTTACTATCCAGGTTCCTTTTCACAGCCCTACTACCCAGGCTTTCATATCGAAGTAACCCTACCATCCAAGTTCCTTCTCACATCCCTACTATCCAGGTTTTCATATCGAAGTAACCCTACCATCCAGGTTCCTTCTCAAGCCCTACTATCCAGGCTTTCATATCGAAGTAACCCTACTATCCAGGTTCCTTCTCACTGCCCTATTATCCCGACTTTCATGTCGAAGTAACCTTACTATCCAGGTTCCTTCTCACAGCCCTACTATCTCGGCTTTCATATCGAAGTAACCCTACTATCCAGGTTCCTTCTCACAGCCCTACTATCTCGGCTTTCATATCGAAGTAACCCTACTATCCAGGTTCCTTCTCACAGCCATACTATCCCGGTTTCCATATCGAAGTAACCCTACTATCCAGGTTCCTTCTCACATCCCTACTATCCAGGCTTTCATATCGAAGTAACCCTACTATCCAGGTTCCTTCTCACAACCATACTATCCCAGCTTCCATATCGAAGTAACCCTACTATCCAGGTTCCTTCTCACAACCCTACTATCCAGGCTTTCATATCGAAGTAACCCTACTATCCAGGTTCCTTCTCACAGCCCTACTATCCAGGCTTTCATATCTAAGTAACCCTACCATCCAGGTTCCTTCTCATAACCTTATTATCTGGGTTCTTCCTCTCTTATCCCCAGACAGCAGTCCACAACACTGTAAGACCGGGACCCAATCAAACACAATTGATTTCACATTTCCCCAGAAAGTCACAGTGCAGCATGTACCCCGACCAGGTACGCAGTTCATTTCCGCTTCCCAAACTGGAGTTCTTCCCCAGTAGAGTAACGGACAACTGAAGCTCCTAAAACTCTGTTTCTCCCAAGAGACCAGCATTCCCCAACGAAGTCCTCCTCGACAACAGGTATGTGGGTTCTCGCAAGGGAATCTCTTATGTGATTGACACCTCTTCGGATGGCATCTTTAAGCCCATCTACGACCATTCTCTAGCAACCTCCAAATGGCATCTGTAAGCCCATTCCCGATATCACAAATCAAGTATCACTTCATGCGAGTGCAAATTTATGGGCACTCTAGTGTTCAATCATCTTCCACCTTCAGACCACAAAAAGTAGACGAGCTAATCTATATCTTCAGGTTTAAGAATATTGAACAGGGGCAGCTGTTGTACCCCAAAATTTTCCCTCCCATATTTCTTAACACATGGCAAGTGAGGTCCCTAAATTGCTCAAGGAAGTTCAAGAGTTGACCAGACAAACTCTCTCCTAATGCAGTATACCTCAAATTAGGGTTTCTATTTTCATCAAGATGTGTGAACCACAAAGGACTCAAATGCTCCCCATTGTCCTAATATGTTCTCAAGATCATCCATGTCAAGTTTCAAGCCTTGCAGAAGAAGTTTGCTCAGTCAATTGCTTTAATGCCTGAAAATCAACTGTACTAGGTCAAAAGCCAACTGGGGCCCATATACAGTCAAACTTCAGAATTTTTGGTCAACATCCTCATTTTTAAGTATTACTCATCATTTGAGCAAGGGTTGATCATGATTCCTCAAGGATTGCTCACAACCCATCAAAACCCAAAAGTTGCTAAATTAGGGTTTTGTAGGAAAAGTCAACTCAAGTTTGACCAAGCATAACTTTCTCATACTTTATCTGAAATGACCCATCCAAATCTAATTTTGAGGAGGATGCAATTCCCTATAATTCATCTTCAGCTCCCAAGTTCAGAATATGCACTCACAAAAAGATATGAATTTTGACATTATAGGTCCTTTTGAAAAGTCAACAAAAACACCTTTTGGGTCAAAGCTTCATACATAAGCATGGAAGACTCAATTGAGATGATACCAAAAGGGTTGCTTAGCGGACATCCTAAGATTTCTAAAAAGTCCAAGAACACCTCTCTAGGGTCAAAATTGAGAGAGTTATGCATTGGCCAAGTGACCATTTTTGCAAAATTGCCAAAAGTCAAATGTGCCCAAATTTGCATTTTTTGCTAAATGGGCCCAACTTTTTATGCTTGCACCTCAATTATAATGTGGTCCACGACTCAAATACTTATCCATACATTATTTGCTTCATTTTTCAATTTATTTTGATTTTTCATTAAGTAAAAAGTGAATTAAATCGAATAAATGATGAAAATTATCAAAGATATGATTTGATTTGTTTTTTTTTTTTTACAGATTGGCAATCAAGATATGCTGAGCTTACATGATCAATTCGAATCAATGGAAATTCGTACAAGAAAGGCATGATTGGCATGAAAATAGAAAGATATCATACAAATTGAAAATCAAATCAAATCTTGGATAAATGAAAAGATTCATGCCAAGTTTGTTAACCTAATTCATTCTAGGTTATATAATAAAGCTTTGCAGATCAAAAGAAGAGGCTGAGAGGTCGTGAGAAGCTTGGAACAAAACTGAAAATTTCAAAGAAAAGTGGGAGACGATTCTTCCTCCACAGGCCAATTCAAGGTGTGCTAGCTATCCCAATCGCTTGCTAGACATCTCAGGAAGCTAACAACATCCTTTGCAAGCTTTAACACGCCCAGAAACACGTGATACGCCTGCCACGGTTTAGCATTTTTTCTCAATTTGATTATCACGATTTACGCATCATTATCATTTTTTATTGTTATATTTATGTTTGTCATCATGTTTGCAAGCTAACCATGCCATTTTATTGCATTTTTTATGCTTGTACCTGATATTGCCATTGTTAGGGTTTTTTGTTCTTGTTTAGGGTTTTTCAATGCAGGAAAAATTAGCCCTTGATTCTGGTACCATCATGCTCATGAGGATGAGACGAGTTGATTGGTGCCAGTACTTTTCATTTATCTTGCTCGTGTGTGATTTTAGAGATGAACAGGTTTGTACCTACAATAAGCGTCTGTAGGTGAAAGTCTTCTTTCTAAAACGACAGAATCAGTGAAGAAGATGATGGCGTGTCAACATGGGACTGGTCCGTTTGAAATTTTGCGTGTTTGGTTGAGCCCACTATCTTGTTTTGAATATTATGCTTTGTTCTTATTATACTTACAAGTTAACATGCTAGCTCAGATGGTTGGGGGGAAGGCCTTTGATGCACACGTCCTGGATTCGATCCCAGGCGTGTGCATTTTATTATTTTCTTGATTGTTTCAGGTGAATCCCATGCAATACAACATCATACGCCTTCCATACACCCTCAATTCCTAGCCACTGGATGTCTAGCTATCCAGATTCAACGTGCTAGCAATGAAGGACCATGATATGCACTCAAGTTAACATTGCATGGGAACCAGCGTAGTCAAACAGGCTTTGGAGTTTTTGGGCCACCAAAATCAGATCTGCACCCCCTTTTTTGCTAACAATCAGGCCCTTTTTTTCTTTTCTATATTTATTTCTTTTATTTAATTAATTTGCTTAACTATTTTAATTCACAAAATTAATCACTTTTTTTCATAAAATCATAAAATCAAGAAATCATAAAAATTAGAATTAGGTTTTTTATTTATTTATCAAATTTAATTTAATTTAGTTTAATTTAATTTAGGGAAATTTTAACTTGTTTTTAATTAAAACTAATTAGCAAATCAGGTTTAAACTCTTGATTTAATTTTTCTTTCTTTCTCAAATAAAATAAAAATATAAAAATAGGTTGTTTAGAATTAATTAATTTATTTTCAAAAATTAATATTAATTAGAACTTAGGATTTTCTTTTTAATTCAATTATTTCATTATTTTCTTAAATAACAAAGATGACAAAAAAACATTTTTTTCAATCAATCGCAAGTAGGATTAGTCAAAAGGTCAAAACCTTAATCGCTTCGCATTTAATTCGCTGCACGCTTGTTATTTATTTTGTCAATATTTTGTAACTGCTCACTAGTTTGTAATAGTTAATTTAGGGCTTTTACTTATCGCTTTTCCCCGAATTTTTGGCTATGTAATTAATCCCCCTCCCCGAATCCTTGTAATAGCGTAGGTTTATTTTCTTGCATTTTTAACTCCTGCAAATATTTAACTGTCTAGATGTATGCTAATAGGATTGTATGGCAAAAATGCATGATAAATTAATACAGTTAGAAAACCCTAATGTGCAAAGATAAATAACTGAAACAAATCACTCGCACATATCACTCTTAGGGTATGCTCTCACTTCGGTTTCCTTTGGTAAACGATCATTAGGCATAGGGTGTCTTAGTGGTTGCCCTCCAGTCTAAAAAGATTAAAATGTCCCATTCGAATGTTTCCTCGGAAATGTTGCCTCGGAAATGTTCCCTCGAAAAGATCTTAAGACTCTATGGTTGCTACTAAGGTGTCTTAATATTTCTTTTGTGATCGTACGTCCCTTTCGAATTGACCCTTACAATTCCAACGACGGTGCTACCTATTTCTCAATAGTATGATAGTGCCGTCTAAAGGAAACAAGAATAGAAACAATCTTTTTCGAGTAAGTAGATGCTAGTAGGTACTTGCTCAAATCAAAACTTTTCACACTTACACATTTTCAAACAATTTTTCAAAACAATTTCGTCACACCTTTGAGGATTGATACAAGGGTTATCATGAAGTAAAACTTTTCAAAACAAAGCACACAAACACAAGCAATTTAAAAATGAGCAAGTACCTAAGAGCCCATGGAAAACCATGGATAGAAAGGGTGTTAACACCTTCCCTTTCTATAATCTACCCCCCGTACTCAGAATATCTCGAAAAAGGATTTTTTTCTGTACTTTTTTCCTTTCCAATTGGATGAAATAAAAGTCGGTGGCGACTCTTGCTTACCGCGACATTTTGCAAATAAAAAACGCAAAAAGTAAACCAGTATTAAACAGTCATTTCTGCCACCGTATCACACCAGCAATCTCAGAACTTTGGTGTACCCGGACCTATATCTTCTGACCTTCTATTTTCCTACTAACATTTTCTTTCTTGCAGCGTATCAGGGTCAGAACTTATGTTCCTCCTCATTTCAGCCACGCGCTGATTCTGACCCCTTTTCCTCTTATTATTTTATTTTATCTTTAATAGTCAAAATACCAAAAAATATTTTTATAATCACATACTTTGTTTTTATCTCTTTTAAAACCAAAAGATCAAAAATATTTTCTTAAGCAAACTTACTTCTTTTCTTAACAAAAACAAAACCAGTCCATTTTACGTTTCTTGTATATTATTCAATATAGTTGTAATAGATAATTAGGTTTAATTTTCTTGCAATTCCCATTTGTAAACTTATACACCCCATCCCCCTAATTATGTAATAAAGTAGGACTTTACTTTTCCGCACTTTTATTGCTTTCATATATTGTTAGTAATTAGGGTGTGTTTGGCAAGACAAAAATCAATAATTAACAAACCCTAATTCAAGATAAACAATGCATGTAAATCAAACACACTTGCACACTTACACCCTTAGGGTAATTCCACTTTGTTGCCTTACAAAAATTTCCATGTTATGCATGTGGGGTATCTTAGCAAAACAACCAAAAATACAAGATCATAGTCCCTCGATGACGCTATCAATGTTGCCTTTCAAAATGATCTTAGTCCCTCAAAGAGAAATGCTAAGATATCTCACAACATTGTTATCATGGCTATACGATAACCCACGTCTGTCCCTTTACATCCAAAGATAAGGCTTCTTACCAAATCAATGGTAAGATAGCAATATCAAAGGAAAGGAAGAAATGAACAAAGACATTTGAGTAGGTAGATTGTTCCTAGTTGCTTGCTAATTTTCAAAATAAACATCCTTGCTCACTTTCAAAAACACTTCCAAAACATGTTCCAAACATGAAATATTTTCAAAAGCATAACACTTTGTATACGTTCTTACGAACGAGAACTATTACAAAGTTTGCCTAAACGAAGGCGCCTTTTCAAAATACTTTCAAAAACCACACAAAGTACATTTTCAAACAAAAACAAGTGATCTAGCAAGCAACTAAGAGCCCATAGATAACTATGGATGAAAAGGGTGCTAACACCTTCCCTTTTCATAATCTACCCCCCAACTCAAGAAATAATCTCAAAGGTCTTTCCTGTTCTTTTCATCATTTCCTTTTGGATGAAAGAAAAGTCGGTGGCGACTCTTGCTAACCGCAACATTTACGATCAAACGCAAAACACCCAAGTCAGTTCTCCCACCGTATAACAGCATCGTTACTGGGTATTGTACCCCAAAATTTTCCCTCCCTTTTCTTCAAGACATTTCTCACAAAAGATCTCAAATGCTCAAGGCTTCTCAAAGAGTTGATCAAACAAGCTCACCTCCTAAGCAGATAAACCACAAATTAGGGTTTTGGTTTTCACAAGGAAAGTTGGACTTCTAATGCCTCAAATGACTTTCATGGTTCATCATAGACTTTCATGAATGCTCATGCCAAGTGTAACGCGGTGGGAGAACTGGCTTTGTGTATTGTGTTTGATCGCAATTGTTGCAGATAACAAGAGTCGCCACCGACTTTTCTTTTATCCACTAAGGAAAGGTTGAAAAGAACAGGAAAGACATTTCGAGATTTATTTCTTGAGTTCCGGGGGTAGGCTATGAAAAGGGAAGGTATTAGAACCCTTTTCATCCGTAGTTTTCTACGGGCTCTTAGTTGCTTGCTAGATCACTTGCTTTTTGTTTTGAAAATGTGCTTGTGGTGTGGTTTTTGAAAGAATTTTGAAAACGTCTTTGTAATGGTTCTCGTTTCTATAAGAACGCGTACAAAGTGTTATTTTGAAAATAGTTCAAAGAGGTGTTTGTGGAATGTGTTTTTGAAAGTGATTTTGAAAAGTGTCTTTGTAATGGATCTCGTCTCTATAAGAACGCGTACAAAGTTTTTTGACTTTTGAAAATGTTTCAAATGAAAGTGTTGGTGTATAAAATGTTTTATTTGTGAGCAAGCAATCAACTAGGAGCATCCTACCCACTCAAAGGGTCTAATGTTCTTTTCCTCCTCCTTTAGATGTTGTTATCTTACTATTGATTTGGTAAGAATCCCATCGTTGTATGTGAAGGAACGGGCGTGGGATGTTTGTATAGTCATAGAAGGAAACCTATGGGACATTTTAGCAATGTAGTTTAAGGACTAGATCGTTTACTGAAGGCAACATTGAGGTTAGTCGAGGGACTACGATCTTTTATCAAGGGTCTTTGCTAAAACGCCCATATTAGAGGGACATGACTATTTTTCCGAGGCAACAAGTGAGATTACCCTAAGGGTGCATGTTTGAATAGTGTGTTTAATTTGCATACATGTAGTCTTTGATTAGGGGTTGTCTACTCGTTGTTTTTATCTTGTCATGCATGCCCTATTTTACTAGCAATCATACAAAAGTAATAAAATGCAGAAAGATAAAATCCTACACTATTACAACCATATTGAATTGCATGAAAATATAAAGGCAAAAATTAAATAAAATCAAGAAAATGAGTCTTTTGATTTAAGTAGAAACACCCTTCGATTCTGTATTTTCTGGCTTCCTTCGATTTGGGGTCTGAAGTCAGTGGAGTATTGACCTTCGATTTGGGCTTAAACTGAGGCATGAGGTACAACCTTTAATTCTACCTTTCTGCCTCCTTCCACTGGAGGTTGGAATTAGTGTAGGCATGCCTTTTTTCTGGGCCTAGAAGTCAGCATGGTGTGCCTTTCGTCTGGACCTGGAAGTCAGCATGGCGTGCCTTATGGCTGTCTCTTTCGTTTTGACCTGGAGGTTAGTATGGTGTGCCTTTCGTCTAGGCCTGGAAGTCAGCATGGTGTGCCTTCTGGCTGCCTCTTTCGTTTTGACCTAGAGGTTAGTATGGAAGCCAATGGCTTCATTTCCTACTTCCTATTTCCTATTTCTTTCGTTTGAACTCTTGAATAGCAACATGGCCTAAGGCCATGCTAGCATTACCTTATGGTCAGGTTAGTACTTAAAGCATGTTTAGGTAAACAAGAAGCAAAAACAAAAGGATTAGCTCTGAAAACATATTAAAAGGGTGGAAACGAAAAGAAGAACAATGGTATGTACATGTTTGAAACGAAAAGAAAGTTTATTTACATGTTGTGTAAGAAACGAAAAGTTCAAGGTTTAGAGCAAGTTACCTTGCTTGAGGCTGAGAGTGTGTTGTACCTTGAGTGGTTGCCTTGAGTAATTATGGATTTGAAGGGAGGAAACGAAGGTGGCCTCTCTAAGGCTAAATTCGAATGAGAAGAAACAAGTGTAATGTTATTTCTACTAGATTCGAAGGGTAACAAGGACGGGAATATTTCAGATTCGAAGGGGACAAATGTTTTGATTCTGGGTTTGTGTTTGATAAGTGTTTAAGTCTTTGAGAGCTTTATGGTGTTTGAGAATTTTTGGAAGATTCATTCCTCTGGCCAAAAAGTCCCCCCTAAACATGTTGTGATGCCTTTTATTTATAGGCAAAGCTGCCTGAAGCTTTTGGAGGGAAAACAAAAAGTTTGAACAATTTGAGTAACCTGCTCTTTGTAGCTGTAACATGGTGGGAGAACTGACTTGGTTTTTTGCGTTTGATCACAAATGTTGCGGATAGCAAGAGTCGCCACCGACTTTTCTTTTATCCAAAAAAGAAAAGGCTGAAAAGAACAAGAAAGACCTTTAGAGATGTTTTCTGAGTTCGGGGGGTAGATTATGAAAAGGGAAGGTATTAGCACCCTTTTCATCCGTAGTTATCTACGGGCTCTTAGTTGCTTGCTAGATCACTTGCTTTTGTTTCAATGTGTGCTTGTGGTGTGGGTTTTTTGAAAGTATTTTAAAAATGTCTTTGTAATTGTTCTCGTTTCTATAAGCACGCGTACAAAGTGTTGTTTCAAAAATATTTCAAAGAGGTGTTTGTGGAATGTGTTTTTGAAAGTGATTTTGTAAAGGGTTTTCTTTTTAATGGCTCTCGTTTCTATAAGAACGCGTACAAAGTGTTGTCTTTTGAAAATGTTTGAAATGAGTGTGTGGGTGTATAAAATGTTTTGTTGTGAGCAAGCGAGCAACTAGGAGAAAATATACTTACTCAAAAGGTCTTAGATGTTCTTTTTCTCCTCCTTTAGATGTTGCTATCTTACCATTGTTTTGGTAAGAAGCCCCATTGTTGGATGTGAAGGGACGGGCGCAGGACATTTGTATAGTCATAGAAGGAAACCTATGGGACGTTTTAGCAATATCGTTTAGGGACTAGATCGTTTACCGAAGGCAACATTGAGGGTCATCGAGGGACTACAATCTTTTATTGAGGGTCTTTGCTAAAACACCCATGTTCGAGGGACATGACTATTTTCTGAAAGGCAACAAAGCGGGATTACCCTAACGGTGCTAGTGTGTAAGTGTGTTTGATTTACATGCATTTTGTCTTTGATTTTCTGGTTGTCTATTTGTTGTTTTTATCTTGCCATATACACCTAATTACTAGCAATATATGAAAGCAATAAAAATGCAGAAAGGTAAAGTCCTATGCTATTACATCATTAAGGGTATGGGGGTGTACCAATTTACAATGGGGATTGCGAGAAATTAAATTCCTAGTTATCTATTACAACCATATTGAAATAATGTACAAGAAATGTAAAAATGAAATAGTCTTGTTTTTGTTAAGAAAAGAAATAATTTTGCGTAAGAAAATATTTTGATCTTTTTGTCCTCAAAGAAATAAAATAAAACATGTGAATATGAAATGTTTTTGGTGTTTTTGGTTATTAAAAGCTAAATTAAGATAAATAAGAGAAAAAGGAGTCAGAATCAGCACATTGCTGAAACGAGAAGGAACATAAGTTCTGACTCTGATACGCTGCAAGAGATAAAAGGTTAGTTGGAAAGTAAAGGGTCCGAATTTCTAGGCCTGGGTACACCAAGTTCTGAGGTTGCTGAGAACAAAGGAAAACCTGAAAGTTCTGATTGTTGAGGGAGTCTAGGAACTCTGGTACAGCTGGGAATCTAGAAGTTCTAATGTCACGGGCAAGTCAGAAGTTCTGGTTGTTTGAGAGAGTGAAGTGATTATGCTGTTAGGTGAGGATATCTAGAAGTTCTGATCTAGGAATATTGTCTGACAGATAAATGGGTAAAAATGTCAATAAATAAACCTAAAAAGATGCTTCTGGGGCTAGAACCCAGGACCCTTAGCACTAATGTCTTATGCGCACGCTTTCTACCACTGGGGCGGTTGTACATTCGGTATTAGAAGCAAAAGCATGAACATACAACATAAAGTAAGTTCTGATGATGAGCTTCATCTCTTTCTCCATGCTAATTAGAACATCTGCAACTTAGTCATTTCTCAACAGAATAGAAAACACAAACATAACAATTATGGCAGGTTTCCATCATGGTTTCAGAAGCACAAAAAATGTCAAGACTATAAATCAGAAGCAAGCATGTATCTGCTAATCCTAGTTTCCTCAAGAAGTTATGAACTGATATTCTCCTTACTTAGGCAGAAAATATATGAAGCTTCAGAATATGTACAACATCAGAATCAGGATGTCTACATTGTATTTTGAACATGCAAATCTAACAATGCTTAAGTAATATGATGAGGATCAGCAGAAGCTTACCTTGCAGCTGGAAAATGTCCTGTGAACTGGAGCCTGGTTCTGACTGCTTGTAATATTCTGATCCACTTCCTCACGTGCTCAACAGACTGGCATAACCTTTAACTTAGGCTATGAATGGCTGGAAAATTCAGAAACTGTATGGATGATTTGGTCAAGAAACACTTGAGGGAAATTGGAGTTTGAATGCAAGAAATAAAAACTGGCAGGTTTTATATTTGTGTTTGCAGTTTCGGATTCCTGGAAATTTTAGCAAGGTTTCAAGGCTTTTTCTTTTCAATTTTTTCACCGGCCCCCTTCACAGTTGCAAATGAAGTTCAATTTATAGGTAAGAATTTTGTAGATTGGAGAAGTCAAAAGTACCACCATCATGCTAGCGTGTTGGTTTATTCTTGAAGCAAGTTAAATAAGTATGGTGGTTAGCAGCTTTTAGTCGTGCCTAAGCTAGATTTTTAAGCATGAATTAAAAAAAAGTACCATCAAAAGCAAAAGCAAAGCATGGGCCCAGGATACTCTTGTACAAAAGTTTTCTTTTTCAAGGACAACAATGTACTTCTATGTCACACGTGTGGTAATCCTTTGGATAAAAACTCAAAAGTGGTTGTGAGCATTAAATGATGATGAGATTTATCAAACCAGAAATCATGTAACATGAGATTATGCATCATAGATTAATTATGGTTCAGAAGTTCAGCATCAGCGCAACTTAGAACCAACATCCAACTTCTGATCCTTTAATCTCTTTGCTCCAGCATGTTCTGAGCGAGTTCTCAGGATTTCCAAAAAGCTTATGACATGCTTTGTAAGCTCTTTTTGAATTACTCTTGCAACTTCTGATTTAACCTACGTGAAAACTGGCCCAGAAGTTATAGACAACTTCTGACTTGAAAATGCTCAGAATTTACTAAGTGCCTAAGTTTCAGAGACGTGTCTTTGAAGACGTACAACTTGAAATCCCAACACTTCTAGAAGAAGTTTTGTTCTGAAATGTTTTGGGTCTCATTGAGATCTAAAACTCTTGTGTTAGAAGTTCTTTCAGAATCAGGTTGCATCATGGTGGAAATCTGGCCAGAAGTTCTGAGCTTGTCATATTTCTTAAACACTTAGAAAAATTCTAAGTATTTAGAATTTTGACTTTTCCAAAGTAATTTTGACTTTTGAATTTCTTGATGAAACAAACTTCATATTTCAACATGTCTTGATGAAATATAATTCTTGAAACTTGATTTTGATCCAAAAGTTAAAGTTTGATTTTTCAGCATGCAATTGACCATTTTGCCCTTGTGCCAATTCCAAGCCCAAATTGATGTATCAATGCTGCAAGCTTGATGTTATGGCAGATTTTGTGAGAATCCTGGAGAAATGAGGGGGCAAATTTTGGGGTACAACAATTTCCCCTGTTCAATCTTCTTACGCTTGAAGAGTTAGATTGGCGAATTTGCCATTCGTGACTTGAAGGTGGGAGATGATTGAACACTAGAGTGCCCAGAAATTTGCACTTGATGATGTCATGGTTGATTGTGTAGGGAATGGCCTTAAAAGATTCCATCCGAAGGTGATTATTGATGGAAATTAGACTAAGTCTAAACTTGACTTCAATTGGAAAAGAATCAGAATAAATCTTGGAGTGGTCTATCTGAACCAGAAGAAAATATCTACCAGAAAGAATCAGGATAAACCATTGAGAGATTTAAATTGAACCAGTAGAGGTTTTGAATTTTTTTTAACTGGAAAGAATCAGAATAAATCTTGGAGCGACTTATCTGAACCAAAGAAACTGTCTACAGGAAAGAATCAGGATAAACCATTGAGAGATTTAAACAGAACCAGTAGAGGTCTTGAATTTTCTTTAATTGATGGGCCTGTGTAGGGCTGCTTGATGATGAGTCCGCGTTAAACTTCATATGGAATTTCTGAGAAGAAACTGGGGGTAGGGTTGCTTCATGATGAGCCCGTGTAAAACTTCATCTTGAATTTTCTGAGAAGGAACCTGGATAGGATTACTTCATGATGAGTCCATGTAAAACTGCATATGGAAATGAGAAGGAACCTGGGTAGGGTTGCTTGATGATGAGTCAGTGTAAAACTGCATCTGGAAATGAGAAGGAACCTGGGTAAGGTTGCTTGATGATGAGTCTGTGTTAAACTTCATCTTGAATTTTCTGAGAAGGAACCAGGGTAGGATTACTTCATGATGAGTCAGTGTAAAACTGCATCTGGAAATGAGAAGGAACCTGGGTAGGGTTTCTTAATGATGAGTCCGTGTAAAACTGTATCTGGAAATGAGAAGGAACCTGCATAGGGTTGCTTGATGATGATTCCGTGTTAAACTTCATCTTGTATTTTCTGAGAAGGAACCTGGGTAGGATTACTTCATGATGAGTCCGTGTAAAACTTCATCTTGGAAATAGGAGAAACCTGTGTAGGGTTGCTTCAATTGGTCGTATAGATAAATGCCCTGACTTGTTACAGGTATTAATCTGGAACTTGAAAATGGTTGATGGTAGTCATCTGTTGATGGACATTTTCCTGAAAAAGGTAAAACGTTAGTTGTATGCAATGTCATGATGTATGAAATGCATGGTATCATGATGTTCTCATAATAAATGAGATTGTGTCATATGCACTTATCATGTGTGAAATGTTAATGAATGTATTTTTTTATTTGGGAAAATAAATACTTGACAAATGTTGGGGAGTCATTAAATCTCGGACTGTTGTTGAAGAGTAGGTGTGTCTTCAAACTTTGCCTAGAATGTTTCCACCGGGGGTTCCTGTTTTGTTGTTTGAGGAGAACTCCGTTGGGGAAGTTAACTTTGCTTGAGAAGAAAAATCTATGGAGAGTGTTGATTCATGTTTGGGGAAAAGAGTTCAGGAGTCTCAGTTATCCGTTGCTCTACTGAGGAGTCGAAGTTGAACTGATATCTGGTCGGATCCAGGCTTCACAATAACTTGCTGGGGATTGTAGAGTAGTTTGTTGGGGAAGAGGAGTTGTGGTCCTTTGATTTGTAGTAATCGAAGAAGCAACCTCAAGCTGGGAAATCATGTTGTTTGTTGGGGAAATAAACCCTGTTTCTTATTCTGTTGGAGAGGTAGCGACTTCATTGGGGAAAATCCTCGAGGATTCTTGAAGTCGACTCAGCCGGGAAGAGGTTTTCAGAGATTGAAAATCTGGCTGGGGAATCATCCTATGAGAATGATTCTGGGGAGATTTGTCACTGCCCCTAGTAACAAGTGTTTATGGCACTGCCATGAAATGTTTGACTGTACGCACCCTTGGTCGGTGTTCGCATTCAATGCCCCAAGTGATGGAGATGGAGACCTGCCCCTGGTTATTCTGTATTTCTTGAGAGATTTCTTGGAATCTTGACTGGACTTCCCCAGGTGTGTTGGATAGTGTGACATGTCATGCCATGTCTTTTGCTTAGGAGGTCTGTTATTGGAAGTGTCATCCCACTTGAAGTGATTTTGTTCACTGAGAGAGCTTTCGTTCATCAGATATTCGTTGTGTGAATTTCTCCGTTGTCAAACAAATAGCCATATGCAAACAGCGATATTCAAATAATACAAAGTTTATGCTTGTCTTGAAGTTTTGAAAATGCGTTTTAGCAAGTAAAGAAATTTTGCAAGAAAAGTTCAACTCAGGATTTCGAGTAAAGCCTTACAAGAGTCAGGATACCTTTTGTAACAGTATGCTTTTGAACTAACCCATGCTTCAATTAGGACTTTTGAAAGGTTGTAACATGGCTTGGTTCACGGTTTAAGAAACAAAGGATAAAGGCTCAAAGTGTATTTGTACCCGCCCGTTCTTCGTGATGTTCTTCGGTCCTAAACTCAGCTAATTGTGCATTTGAACTCTAATTGAGTCTGGAATAACGTTTTGGTGATGGTTCAGACAAGTTAAGTTTATCGGAAGGTAGACATTTTTGTAACATTTTTCATGTTGTTAAGGATTTGTTATGACCTATTTCTTTTGATTTGTTATCCCTGATTTTTGCCTGACTGTTCTTGTTCTTAGATTACAGTTAGCGGGATGCCCTAGTTTTTTTTCTTAAGTCTCTTTTGTAGGTTTTGACTTAGTGGGCCTTTCTTTTTTAGAGATAATGATTGCCTATGTGATAGGGAAACATCATCTTCTTTTGATTCTAGAGGAATGTTTTTGATGCATTCGTTGTATACAAAGTGAGAGTTTGTGGCTAAACGCGCGTTGGAATTAACTGAGAGACTAACCCGCCCCAGGTTTTGATTAAAGGTTTCAATTTGTGTAAAAAGGAAAATTCTGCTTCTTTGGCTTGAAGGGGTTGACTAGGGATTATCTTCCTTATAACTCCAGTGTTTAGGATTTGAAAGAACGTATGTACAACGTCAACAAGGTCTGTCCAAAAAGCATATTGTATGAGATTATGGCATTTTTTTCATCATCCTCCCTCTAAAGGCTTGTAACTTTTAGCAAGAGTTGAATGTCGTAAAGAGAGTAAAAAGCATAGTTTTAATATAGTGAAAACGAATGGATGAATTCAAGACAAACATATGCAATGCATTACTGAAACGAAGTTTGACATTAATAGATAATTGTTTGAATAAAAAAAGAAATTACAATTGAAAATTCAAAATGAACAAGACGCTCTCAATGATTCAGCATAGGAGCAGTGATCACGTTTGGAGTCTCCGGAGGATCAAACTCAATCTCCTTGGCGTCAATCATATTCTGAATCTTGTACTTCAATGCCCAACAATTGTTAGTATCATGCCCAGGACTACCGGAATGATAAGCACATGTTGCATTAGGATTGTAGTTAGGAGAAGAAGTTTTGGGGTTTGGATGAGGTCCTATCAATGTAATCAGGTTCATCTCCAACAAGTGTTGTAGCGCTTGAGATAACGGCATGTTGATGTTGGTAAACTATCTTTTGGGCTCGTCTGGCCTTTGTTGATTTCCCCTTTGCTGTTGACAGTGCAACGCAGAACCAGATATCAGGACTGCCCTCACATGTTGGTTATGACGACTCTTTTAACCATACACAACATTGGACTCTTTCTTCCCAATGTATGGCTTTTTCTAAGCATCGGAGGGTGTAGCTCCTTGGATCTTTCTGCTTTTGATGCCATCTTCGACCCTTTCACCAGTCAGTATTAGCTCGGTGAACCTGACCGAGGAGCTTCCAATTAGGTGCTTGAAGAAAGGTCCCGTCAAGGTTCCTATAAAGATGTCAATCAGCTCCCTGTCAGTTAAAGGGGGCTGCACCCTACCAGCCAGATCTCTCCACTTTTGGGCATATCCTTTGAAGCTCTCGTTGGAACCCATGGTCATGTTCTGTAATTACACACGAGTTGGTGCAAGATCAGTGTTGTATTAGTACTTATTATAGAAAGCAGCAGCTAGATCCTCCCAGGTATGGATGCGAGAACTCTCCAATTGATAGAACCATTCGAGTTGAGTCCCTACTAGGCTCTCTTGGAAGAAATGGATCCAAAGCTTCAGATCAGTTGTGTATGGTTGAATCTTGCGGACATAAGACTTTAAGTGCATCTTAGGGTAAGAGACTCCATCGTACAAGGCAAAGGTAGGGATTTTGAACTTTGACAGGATGACCACCCTAGAAACCAAACCCATGTCTCCTAAATCCAAGCCAGATATTTGTTGAATCTCCATAGTATTGAGGTGATCCTCCAACTGTTTGTACTTCTCATCAGTGGGAGGATATTGTTCCTCAGAGTAGTCAGCTTCTACTTCATCAATCTCCATACTATTGTCTTCTTCATTACTATCCCCCATGTTGGATGGAGTTGGAAGATCTAGATCTCCCTTGACTGGTCCTTTAAGTCTCCTTCCCAAGTTCAGGACGCCTACTAACTTCTTGGACTTTTTCTTCTTGTCTTTGAGAAGAAGAGTCTTCAGATCCTCTTGCCCTTTAGCCAAAGCTAGGAACATTTGTTGGAATTGAGCATTTTGAGCTTGGAGATCTTTCACCGTTTGTTCCATATCCATCTTACTGAAATAAACAGTAGGAAGATAAGGAGGCCCGTATGGGAGAAACCTGTCATGATATGATGCATGATATGTGGATGCATGTTTTCAAGGATCTCGCGGGGTTAGTAGTCACTTACAATTTTGATTGGAGAACTTTGTATCGGTGGATGTCCTTCCACGAGAATTAAGCTCGCCGTGTCAACTGGGTTGTAGCCCTTGACTCAAGTTGTTGTACTTGATCTTTGATGGCGTTTGATTAGAGGAAAATAAATCCTCTTGTCCCTTGATAGACGTCTGGTTCAACGTGACCTTGCATCACAGAACCTTGAGATCCTTGAAATGGTTATTAAAAATGCTATGGTATGATGTTATGATGTTATGTACAAGTATGCAAAGCAAGTACAAATAAACATATTCACACAAAATAGACAAAGCCTTAGGTTTAGGATTGCATGGAGTTTTTTAGGTAAGTACCCTCTTGAAGTTTAGTTGGCTCAACATGTCCTAGTTAATAGTAACCGGGTTCTAAGGGATATCAATATCACTGACCTTTCCTTTAGGCGTTGTCTCAGCACAATCAATCTTTTCTTGCGGCCGAGATATCCCAAAAGTCCAGTCTCAATGAGTGTAGTATCGAGTATCAACCAATTTTTAGCTTTCCACCGAAACGGATTATCTCACTATGTCCTAATTGGCCAAGTTTGTTCAATTAAGGTTCTAAGGTCAGTTAGTGCTTCATGACGCCACTCAATGGCCCCGTATTCTCCTCGATTTAACACAAGGGATACTGGTACCCCCCAATGCGTCACACTAACGTAGCCATTGTTTCAACTATATCGGTCTACGTCATACTGTTTCCATAATCTATTGCTACTTACCTAAAAAAGGTGTCCCAGATGCGGGTGGAGGATCAAAGCAAGCCCAAACAAGGAACCAAAAAATGTAAAGCAAGCAAGTAAAACAAGGAAAGCAAGTAAATGTGATCTAGCCCTAAGGTAACCCCACTTTTAAGCTTCCCCAACAGAGTCGCCAGTTCTGTAACACGGTGGGAGAACTGACTTGGTTATTTGCGTTTAATTGTAAATTTTGCGGATATTAAGAGTCGCCACCGACTTTTCTTTTATCCAAAAAAGGAAAGGCTGAATAGAACAGGAAAGACCTTTAGAGATGTTTTCTGAGTTCGGGGGGTAGATTATGAAAAGGGAAGGTATTAGTACCCTTTTCATCCGTAGTTATCAACGGGCTCTTAGTTGCTTGATGGATCACTTGCTTTTGTTTAAATGTGTGCTTGTGGTGTGGGTTTTTTTGAAAGTATTTTGAAAATGTCTTTGTAATAGTTCTCGTGTCTATAAGAACGCGTACAAAGTGTTGTTTCGAAAATAGTTCAAAGAGGTGTTTGTGGAATGTGTTTTTGAAAGTGATTTTGAAAAGGGTTTTCTTTGTAATGGCTCTCATTTCTATAAGAATGCGTACAAAGTATTGTCTTTTGAAAATGTTTGAAATGAGTGTGTGGGTGTATAAAATTTTTTGTTGTGAGCAAGCGAGCAACTAAGAGCAAATCTACTTACTCAAAAGGTCTTAGATGTTTTTTTCCTCCTTCTTTAGATGTTGCTATCTTACCATTGTTTTGGTAAGAAGCCCCACCGTTGGATGTGAAGGGACGGGAACGAGACATTTGTATAGTCATAGAAGGCAACCTATGGGACATTTTAGCAATATCGTTTAGGGACTAGATCGTTTACCGAAGGCAATATTGAGGGTCATCGAGGGACTATGATTTTTTATCGAGGGTCTTTGCTAAAACACCCATGTTCGAGGGACATGACTATTTTCTGAAAGGAAACAAAGCGGGATTACCCTAAGGGTGCTAGTGTGTAAGCGTGTTTGATTTACATGCATTTTGTCTTTGATTTTCTGGTTGTCTATTTGTTGTTTTTATCTTGCCATATACACCTAATTACTAGCAATATATGAAAGCAATAAAAACTCAGAAAGATAAAGTCCTACGCTATTAAATAATTAAGGGGATGGGGTGTACGAATTTAAAATGGGGATTGCGAGAAATTAAAGTCCTAGTTATCTATTACAACCATATTGAAATAATGTACAAGAAATGTAAAAATGAAATAGTCTTGTTTTTGTTAAGAAAAGAAATAAGTTTGCTTAAGAAAATATTTTGATCTTTCTGTCCTCAAAGAAATAAAATAAAACATGTGAATATGAAATGTTTTTGGTGTTTTTGGTTATTAAAAGCTAAAGTAAGATAAATAAGAGAAAAATGAGTCAGAATCAACACATTGCTAAAACGAGAAGGAACAGAAGTTCTGACTCTAATACGCTGCAAGAGAGAAAATGTTAGTAGAAAAGTAGAGGGTCAGAAGTTATGGGCATGGGTACACCAAGTTCTGAGGTTGCTGAGAACAAAGGAAAACCTGAAAGTTTTGATTGCTGAGGGAGTCTAGGAACTCTGGAACAGCTGGGAATCTAGAAGTTCTAATGTCACTGGCAAGTCAGAAGTTCTGGTTGTTTGAGAGAGTTAAGTGATTATGCTGTTAGGTGAGGATATCTAGAAGTTCTGATCTAGGAATATTGTCTAACAGATAAATGGGTAAAAATGTCAATAAATAAACCTAAAAAGATGATTCTGGGGCTAGAACCCAAGACCCTTAGCACTAATGTCTTATGCGCACGCTTTCTACCACTGGGGCGGCTGTACATCCGATATTAGAAGAAAAAGAATGAACATATAACATAAAGTAAGTTCTGATGATGAGCTACATCTCTTTCCCCATGCTAATCAGAACATCTTCAACTTAGTCATTTCTCAACAGAACAGAAAATACAAACATAGCAATTATGGCAGGTTTCCATCATGGTTTCGGAAGCATAAAAAATGTCAAGACTATAAATTAGAAGCAAGCATGTATCTGCTAATCCTAGTTTCCTTAAGAAGTTCTAAACTGATATTCTCCTTACTTAGGCAGAAAATATATGAAGCTTCAGAATATGTACAACATCGGAATAAGGATGTCTACATTGTATTTTCAACATGCAAATCTAACAATGCCTAAGTAATATGATGAGGGTCAGCAGAAGCTTACCTTGCAGCTGGAAAATGTCCCGTGAACTTGAGCCTGGTTCTGACTTCTTGTAATGTTCTGATCAGCTTCCTCACGTGCTCAGCAGACTAGCACAACCTTTAACTTAGGCTATGAATGGCTGGAAAATTCAGAAACTGTATGGATGATTTGGTCAAGAAACACTTGAGGGAAATTGGAGTTTGAATGCAAGAAATAAAAACTGGCAGGTTTTATATTTGTGTTTGGAGTTTCGGATTTCGGGAAATTTTAGCAAGGTTTCAAGGCTTTTTCTTTTCAATTTTTTCATTGGCCCCTTCACAGTTGCAAATGAAGTTCAGTTTATAGGCGAGAATTTTGTAGCTTGGAGAAGTCAAAAGTACCACCATCATGCTAGCGTGTTGTCTTGTTCTTGAAGAAAGTTAAACAAGTATGGTGGTTAGAAGCTTTTAGCCGTGCCTAAGCTGGATTTGTAAGCAAGAATTAAAGAAAAGTACCCTCAAAAGCAAAAGCAAAGCATGGGCCCAGTATACTCTTGTACAAAAGTTTTCTTTTTCAAGGACATGAATGTACTTCTATGTCACACGTGGGGAAATCCTTTGGATAAAAACTCAAAAGTGGTTGTGAGCATTAAATGATGATGAGATTTATTAAACCAGAAATCCTGCAACATGAGATTATGCATCATAACTTAATTCTAGGTCAGAAGTTCAGCATCAGCGCAACTTAGAACCAACATCCAACTTCTGATCCTTTAATCTCTTTGCTCCAGCATGTTCTGAGCGAGTTCTCAGGCTTTCCAGAAAGCTTATGACATGCTTTGTAAGCCCTCTTTGAACTACTCTTGCAACTTCTGACTGAACCTACATGAATATTGGCCGAGAAGTTGTAGACAACTTCTGACTTGAGAATGCTCAGAATTTGCTAAGTGCCTAGGTTTCAGAGACGTGTCTTTGAAGACGTACAACTTGAAATCCCAAGACTTCTAGAAGAAGTTTTGTTCTGCAATATTTTGGGTCTCATTTAGATCTAAAACTCTTGTGTTATAAGTTCTTTCAAAATCAACTTGCATCATGGTGTAAATCTGGCCAGAAGTTTTGAGCTTGTCATATTTCTTAAACACTTATAAAAATTCTAAGTATTTAGAATTTTGACTTTTCCAAAGTAATTTTGACTTTTGAATTTCTTGATAAAACAAACTTCATATTTCAACATGTCTTGATGAAATATGATTCTTGAAACTTGATTTTGATCCAAAAGTCAAAGTTTGATTTTTCAGCATGCAATTGACCATTTTGCCCTTGTGCCAATTCCTAGCCCAAATTGATGTATCAATGCTGCAAGCTTGATGTTATGGGAGATTTTGTGAGAATCCTAGAGAAATGAGGCGGCAAATCTTGGGGTACAACAGTAGCTTTCGAGAGACAATGTCTTGTATGCTATTTTGGTGCAAGAATGGAGTAGTGTTTCAGGACTGCTATGCAGCAGTTTTGGCCAGTGTACCAGGCCTGAACTTGGCAGAAAGCATCTTTGAATATCATCCTTTCATTTTGAACCTCCTTCAACCAGATTCTTCCCCCAACAATATTATTTGATTTTCCTTCAACAAGTGTCCTTCGATTAGGCCACTTTTATGCATCCTTCGAAGGAGGCAAGTGTGTGACCCTTGGATGAGTATCCAAAACATGCCTTAAGGTGGGCTTTGTAAATCCTTCCAATGGGCCATCAAGCATGTCCTTTGAATGGGATGTCCAGAGTTGGGTTCGAAATACGTTGATTCGAAGGGAATCAAAGTTATAAGTGAAACCTTGTGAAGGTGGTTCTGTCCAGCCGAAGGTTTGCCTGCCAAAGGTCCATGTGGCCAAACGAAGGAGTGTACGTAGGGGGTCCCTGGTTTGTGACTTCATGCAAACATGCAAAAGATCTTTGTTCAAACAAAGGATTGCATGAAGGGAACCACATGCCCAAATGAAAGGTGCATGCAGGAGGCCAGAATGTTCAGATTCGAAAGAGGCATACAAGAGGCAAAAAAGTGCAAATCAAAGGATGCCAAAAAGGAGCCTTTTGCCATGAAATCAAAGGAAGCTATAGGAGGCTTTGTACCTTGTGTATGCTTAGCATGGGGGGAATGTTTTTCCAGTCAACACAGGCATGCACGCATCCCAACAAAATAGGCACATAGGTGGCCATTGCATTGTGAACTTTTGTGAGGCCAAAGGTGCAATCGAAGGTGGCATGCAGGAAACTCCTACCTTGTGAACCAAAACCAACACGCCAGAGGCCAACGCCCAGTCGAAGGATGCAACCAAAGCCTGCATCAAAAGAAGCCAAAAGGCCAATCAAAGGAGCTGAATCGAAAGGACTTATTTTTCTCCAATTTTGTCAAAAAGATTATTTTTTTTATCTGTTTATCCCTTTTTTTGACAGTTTCCTTTTTAACTTGGTACTGGAAAATCCAAATGTAATTGTGCAAGCTTGAACCTTGAGAATCCTTGTGAGAAATTCCTTGAAAAATGAGAGGGCAATTTTTGGGGTACAACAGCTGCCACTGTTTAATCTTCTTAAACCTGAAGAGTTAGATTGGAAAATCTGCCATTCGTGACTTGAAGGTGGAAGATGATTAAACACTAGAGTGCCCAGAAATTTTCACTTGATGATGTGGTGGTTGATTGTGTAGGTAATAGGCTTACATATTCCATTTGGAGGGAGGACAGAGAGTTGTCAGAGATGGGCTTATAGATGCCATCAAAAGGTGATTGTTGACAGAAATTAAACTAAGTCTAAATTTGACTTTAACTGGAAAAGAATCAGAATAAATCTTTGGAGTGATTTATCTAAACTAGAGAAAATGTCTACCGGAACAGAATCAAGATAAACCATTGAGAGATTTAAAATGAACCAGCAAAAGTATTGAATATTCTTTAACTAGAACGAATCAGAATAAATCTTGGAGTGATTTATATGAACCAGAGAAAATGTCTATCAGAACAGAATCAAGATAAACCATTAAGAGATTTAAAATGAACCAGCAGAAGTCTTGAATATTCTTTAACTGGAACAAATCAGAATAAATCTTGGAGCGATCTATCTGAACAAGAGCAAATGTCTACCGGAAATGAATCAAGATAAACCATTGAGAGATTTAAATTGAACCAGTAGAGGTCTTGAATATTCTTTAACTTAAACGAATCAGAATAAATCTTGGAGCGATCTATCTGAACCAGAGCAAATGTCTACTGGAAAGGAATCAAGACAAACCATTGAGAGATTTAAAATGAACCAGCAGAGGTCTTGAATATTCTTTAACTAGAACGAATCAAAATAAATCTTGGGGCAATCTATCTGAACCTGAGACAATGTCTACCGAAAAGGAATCAAGATAAACCATTGAGAGATTTAAACTGAATCAGCAAAGGTCTTAAATATTATTTAACTCGAACAAATCAGAATAAATCTTGGGGAGATCTATCTGAACCAGAGAAAATGTCTACCGGAAAGGAATCAAGATAAAGCATTGAGAGATTTAAACTGAACCAGCAGAGGTCTTGAATATTCTTTAACAGGAATGAATCAAAATAAATCTTGGGGCGATCTATTTGAACCAGAGACAATGTGTACAGGAAAGGAATCAAGATAAATCATTGAGAGATTTAAATTGAACCAGCAGAGGTCTTGAATATTCTTTAACTGGAACGAATCAAAATAAATCTTGGGGCGATCTATCTGAACCAGAGAAAATGTCTACCAAAAAGGAATCAAGATAAACCATTGAGAGATTTAAACTGAACCAGCAGAGGCCTTGAATATTCTTTAACTGGAACGAATCAGAATAAATCTAGGGGCGATCTATCAAAACCAGAGAAAATGTCTACCGGAAAGGAATCAAGATAAACCATTGAGAGATTTAAACTGAACCAGCAGAGGTCTTGAATATTCTTTAACTGGAACAAATCAGAATAAATCTTGGGGCGGTCTATATGAACCAGAGAAAATGTTTATCGGAAAGGAATCAAGATAAACCATTGAGAGATTTAAACTAAACCAGCAGAGTTCTTGAATATTCTTTAACTGGAACGAATCAGAATAAATCTTGGGGTGATCTATCTGAACCAGAGAAAATGTATACCGGAAAGAAATCAAGATAAACCATTAAGAGATTTAAACTGAACCAGCAGAGGTCTTGAATATTCTTTAACAGGAACAAATAAGAATAAATCTTTGGCGATCTATCTGAACCAAAGAAAATATCTACCGGAAAGGAAACAAGATAAACCATTGAGAAATTTAAACTAAACCAGCAGAGGTCTTGAATATTCTTTAACTGGAACGAATCAGAATAAATCTTGGAGCGATCTATCTGAACCAGAGAAAATGTCTACCAGAAAGGAATCAAGATAAACCATTGTGAGATTTAAACTGAACCAGCAGAGGTCTTGAATATTCTTTAACTGGAACGAATCAGAATAAATCTTGGGTTGATCTATCTAAAATAGAGAAAATGTCTACCGGAAAGGAATCAAGATAAATCATTGAGAGATTTAAACTGAACCGGCAGAGGTATTGAATATTCTTTAACTGGAACGAATTAGAATAAATTTTGGGGCGATCTATTTGAACCAGAGAAAATGTCTACCAGAAAGGAATCAAGATAAACCATTGAGAGATTTAAATTGAACCAGCAGAGGTCTTGAATATTCTTTAACTGGAACAAATAAGAATAAATCTTGGGGCGATCTATCTGACCCAGAGAAAATGTCTACCAGAAAGGAATCAAGATAAACCATTGAGAGATTTAAACTGAACCAGCAGAAGTCTTGAATATTCTTTAACTGGAATGAATCAGAATAAATCTTGGGGAGATATATCTGAACCCGAGAAAATGTCTACCGGAAAGGAATCAAGATAAACCATTGAGAGATTTAAACTGAACCAGCAGAGGTCTTGAACATTCTTTAACTGGAACGAAGCAGAATAAATCATGGGGAGATCTATCTGAACCAGAGAAAATGTCTACCGGAAAGGAATCAAGATAAACCATTGAGAGATTTAAAATGAACCAACAGAGGTCTTGGATATTCTTTAACTGGAACGAATCAGAATAAACCTTGGGGCGATCTATCTGAACCAGAGAAAATGTCTACCGGAAAGGAATCAAGATAAACCATTGAGAGATTTAAACTTAACCAGCAGAGATCTTGAATATTCTTTAACTGGAACGAATTAGAATAAATCTTGGGGCGATCTATCTGAAACAGAGAAAATATCTACCGTAAAGGAATCAAGATAAACCATTGAGAGATTTAAACTGAACCAGCAGAGGTACGAAGGGAGTATTTGTTATGTAGATAGTCACCCAGTCCCGTCTCAAGAATTTATCTGCAATTAATTTGTCCACAAATAGTTGTCATGTCTTTGTTAAAAATTTGTTGATGATAATTTTTGTTGATTGATCTTTCCTGAAAAGGTAAAGAGTTAGTTGTATGCAATATCATGATGTATGAAATACATGGCGTAATGATGTTCTCAAAATAAATGAGATTATGTCGTATGCATTTGTGCTATATGCGCTTATCATGTATGTAGTATGGTGCATAAAAGGTTGTTGGAATGTAATTTTGTATTTGAAAATAAATCCTTGACAGGTGCTAGGGAGTTTTGGGAAGTTGAATCCCTGACGGCCGTTGGGAATGAAGAGTATGCACATTTTTCCATACCTTGCTTTTAGAATGTTTCCGCTGGGGATTCCTGTTTTGTTATTTTATGAGAACTCTGTTGGGGGGTGTTATTCTGCTTGAGAAAAACTCTGTGGAGAGTGTTGGTTTCTGCTTGGGGAAAGGAAATCAGGAGTCTTCGTTGTTCGTTGCTCTACTGGGGAGCTATTGGGGATTGTAGGAAAGTCTACTGGGGAAGAGGAGTTGTGGTCCCTTGAGGTGTGATTGTCTGAGAGGCAAATTCAAGCTGGGGAATATTGTCGTTTGTTGGGGAAATAAACCCCGTCACCAGTTGGGGAGAAGTTTTCAGAGGTTGAAACTCTGGTTGGGGATCACCCTATGAAAAGTACTTTGTGGGAGATTTATCACTGCCCCTAGTAGCAAGTGTTTGTAGTATTGCTAGGAAATGTTTGTTGACCGTATACAACCCTTTGTTGGAATTCATATTCAATTCCCCAAGTGACTTGGATGCAAATCTGCCCCTAGTTTTTCAGCACTTCTAGAGAGATTTCTTGGAATCTGGACTTGACTGCCCCATATGTGTTGGACAATGATCACGCCGTACCCCATTGTTTATAGGAGATTTGTCGGTCGAAGTGTCATCCCATTTGAAATGATTTTGTTCACTGAGAGAGTTTTTGTTCGTTGGATATTCATTGTGTGAATTTCTTTGTTGTCAAACAAATAGCTATATGAAAACAGCGGTATTTAAATAATGTAAAGTTTATGCTTGTCTTGAAGTTTTAGAAGATAAAATAATTTTGCAATTATGTGAATTCAAAACAAGATTTAGAGTAAGGCTTACAGGAGTCAGGATACCTTTTGTAACAGTATGCTTTCAAACTAACCCATGCTTCAATTAGGACTTTGAAAGGTTGTATCATGGTCTGGTTCATGGTTTAAGAAACAAAGGATAAGGCTCAAAGTGTATTTGTACCCGCCCGTTCTTCGTGATGTTATTCAGTCCTAAACTCAGTTAATTATGCTTTTGAACTCCAATTGAGTCTAGAATGACGTTTTGGTGATGGTTCAGAAATTTGGAAGTTTATTTGTTGGAAGGCAGTCATTTTTTCCATGTTGTTGAGGATTTGTAGTGACCTATTTTTGATTTATTATCCCTGATTTTGCCTGACTGTTCTTGTTTTTGAGATTACAGTCAGCGGGATGCCGTAGTTTTTTTCCTTAAGTATCCTTTGTAGGTTTTGACTTAGTGGGCTTTTCTTTTGAGATATAATGACTTCCTATTGGATAGGGAACCATTACCGTATTTTGATTCCAGGGAAATGTTTTTTATGTCATTCGTTGTATATGACGTGAAGGTTTGTGACTAAACACGCGTTTGAATTAACTGAGAAATTAACCTGCCCCGGGTTTTGATTAAAGGTTTCAATTTGTGTGAAAAAGAAAACTTCTACTTATTTGGATCGAAAGGGTTGACTAGGGATTATCCTCCTTATAACTCCAGTGTTTAGGAATTGAAACAAAAGCTTATACATCATCAGTAACGTCTATCCAAAAGCATATTGTATGAGATTATGGCATTGTTTTCGTCATCCTCCCTCAGAAGGCTTGCAACTTTTAAAAACAAGAGTTGAATATCATAAAGGGAGTAAAAAGAATAGTTTAAATAGAGTTAAAATTAATGGGTTAATTCAAGAAAAACATATGTGATACATTAATGAGAGTAGTCAAAGTCTGACATAAAGATAAGTGTTTAAGCAAACAAAGAAATTACAACTGCAAATTTGAATAAACGGAAAATTTCCTCGCCCAGACCGTCGCTTCAATTGGATGCCCTTGAGGGGTGGTAGAAGAGCTCTGGTTGATCATCTTGTGTGAACTCCAACGCTCCTCCGTCGATCAGATTTTGAATCTTGTACTTCAACGCCTAACAATCGTTTGTGTCATTCCCAAGACTGTCAGAATGATAGGCGCACCTTGCATTGGGATTATAGCTAGGGGAAACAGTATTGGGGTTTGGACGAGGTCCTATCAACATAATCAGATTCATTCTTAACATGTGTTGCAATGCTTGAGATAGTGGCATGTTGATGTTAGTGAACTGTCTCTCGGGCTTGTTTTGCCTTTGCTGATTTTCCCATTGATGTTGACGAGGTCACTGTTGGGCTCATGATGCAGTAGCAATTTGGAAAGGCCTGTTCTCCCTCAGACTGGCTTCTTGTCTCATTGAGGCTGAATGATGACTCGATCCCTACTTCTAGTTGTTTTCCCTATTTGGTTGCATCCGTCTTGGTGAAGCTTATTGACAAGGACTCTCAGCTCTTCTTGTCCTTGAGCTAAGCTTTGGATAAGAGCCATCTGGACCACCAGTTATCCCATCATCTGGATCTTCATTGTTTCCATTTCAGTTTGTAGTCGTTCCAACTGGTCATCTTTGTTGTCCTCAGGATTCCCCATGATCATGCCCCTGGTGAGGAGTGCTTTTACCTCTTCTTGTCCCTTGGACAGGTTCAAAAACATTTCCTGAAGTTGAGCATTTTGAGTCTGAATGTCCTTGATAGTTTGTTCTAGATCCATCTCTACTTAAATAAACAGTGAGCAGATGATAGACCTGTGTGGGAAAAGCATGTCATGATATGATGCATGATATGTGGATGCAATGTTTTCAAGGACTTAAAAAATTTAAATTTATTTTAGACAAAAAAGGAGCGAACTTCAATTGTATTAATAAGTTTGAATTAATTGCAACCATGCCTCTTGGGCTTATGTAACACGGTGGGAGAACTGACTTGGGATGTTTTGCGTTTGATTGCAATTGTTACGGATAGCAAGAGTCGCCACCGACTTTTCTTTTATCCAATAAAGGAAAGGGTGAAAAGAACAAGAAAGACCTTTGAGATTATTTTCTTGAGTTTGTGGGGTAGATTATGAAAAGGGAAGGTATTAGCACCCTTTTCATCCGTAGTTATCTATGGGCTCTTAGTTGCTTGCTAGATCACTTGCTTTTGTTTGAAAATGTGCTTTATGGTGGTTTTTGAAAGTATTTTTGAAAAGCGTCTTCGTTTAGGCAAACTTTGTAATGATTCTCGTCTCTATAAGGATGTATACAAAGTGTTGAACTTTTGAAAATATTTCAATGGAAAGTGTTGGTGCATTTGAAAAGGTGTTTGTGTTTTGAAGATGAGCAAGCAACTAGGAACATTCTTCCTTACTCAAAAGTATTTTGTTCATTCCTCTCTTCCTTTAATATTGATATCTTACCATTGATTGGTGTTGTACCCCAAAATTTACCCTCTCATTTCATCAATATTTTCTCATCACAAGACTCTTGGAACTCAATATCAAGTTAGGGTTTGCTCTGCTCAAGACTCCTCCTTGCACTGTTGACCCAAATTAGGGTTTGAGTTTGCACAAGGATGTTTTTACCTAAAAAGCCCAAAGTGACTTTCATGCTTCATGTTGGACTTACAAGCTTATCCATACCAAGTTTCAAGTCTTGATTCCAATCTTTGCCCAGTCAATTGGACAGTTGACCTAAAAATCAGCTGTATTGGGGAAAAAGTCAACTGTGGCCAATTAACAGTCAAACTTCATGATTTTTGACCCACATCAACATATTGAGCTCACATGAACCATTTGATCAAGTTTGGATCACAATTCCACAAGAAATTTGATCAGATCACCAAAAGGGCAAAATGGTCATTTTTAGGGTTTTGACTCCACAAAGGCAATTTTTGACTGTTTGACCTAACCAATGGCAAACCAAGCTTACATATGGACTCAAGGACTCAATGGCATTGTCTTGACCCATTCAACAAGTCCAAAGATCTCAAATGCATAGGATTGGCAGATGAATATTTCAGTCAACTGATCAAAATTTGACTGTATACTGGAAAGTCAAACTTTGACTTTTTGGTCAAAATCAAGTGCCAAGATTCATTTTTCATCAAGACATGTCAAATTATGAAACTTGTTCATCAAGAAATCCAAATTTGCAAATTAGGGTTTAAAATGAAGAATTTCATAACTTCGAAATTTTTCTAAGTTATGGAATGTTCTTATTTTTTCCTAACTTTGCCCCATTTTTTCACTAAGATGAAAATAGATTCAAACAAAACTTGAAACATGAAAGTTGTAGTAAATTGCAAAATCTACAACTTTTATTCACAAATTTTTCTTAAAGGAAGCTTGTATCTCAAGTTATGATTTTTGGAACAAGGGTGCAAAACATTCTTAACTTAGAAAAATTTTGCCTTATTCTAGGCAGGATTTTTGTCCAACTTCTTGGCCATTTTTCACATGGTTCCACTTGGAGTTTCAATTTGCATTACAAATATGGATTGTAGTACACATTCCAAGCTTTCCAAATTGTCAGAGAACTCATCAAACACCCTTGTGGTTAGAGAGAATCGAATTTGCAAAGTTGGCCAAAACTCACTTTTGTTCATGGCCAAAGCTTGCCCATCACAACTTGCATTTTCAAATCAGCTTGTACAAAGCTAGCTTGCAGGCCTCAAAACCAGTTTTACACACCATAATTAAATGCCTAACCATTGAGCTAATGCATTATTTCATCCATTTGGGCATTACACATAGAATTAATCCTTATTTGGAAAAAGCTAATTTGCCATTTTGGAAAAGTAACACTTTATGTCAATACATGATCTTTGAAGTACAGGCCAGATCTTTGAGGCAAAGTTTGGTACACAAATCCCACTGATCAAGAGAAAATGCTGCAGCATGCTTGAGAGTATGGTACAGGCCTATATGTCAACTTGAGTTTCTTTACTTCAAAAACAAGAAAGATAGCAAAACTGAATACAACTCTCACTTCCTGCAAGCATAAGCCTAAGCAAACTTTGTTCACATTTTCCATACACCAAAACAGACCTAAGTCACGATTCAACCACCTCTCAAACCTCCTCATACATCAAAACACCCTCTTGTTGCAGAAACAGGGCATACCCTGCAACTTGAGTTCCACAATCCATTCCAGTCGTGCGTTTTGTCCAAAAGGAGTTATAACACATTCCATATCATCCACTGAAACTATCCCAAGTCTTAAACTCAAGTTGTAACACCCCTAACCACGTTTGCCATTTTTACTTTCAAGCTGTGCAGGTGGACTTCCATAGCACGATACAGTTGGTTTCAAAGCAAGCTAGGCATTTGGGAAGCATCCTTGGACTTCAGGCAAGCTCAACCAAAGCTCAAACTCCATTGAATATACCTACATTGCTATGTTCGAGTCAAGCTGAAACAGGTAATCTATGAACTTCTATCTCTCAATCTAGGAAGAGTTAGGCTTAGGTTTGTGAATGAAACATGCTCTACTCATAGCCCTGAAGCCATACATGTGATCAGTTTTTATTTATGTTAAGCGTGTTGTGAGAATTTTAGCCATGAACATTGAAGAAAAACTAGGTCAGAAATTGGGGGTGAAGAAATTCTCCCTAGTTTCTTAGAGTTAGATTTAATGCTTTATATGGTTGAAATCGTAGCTTCAAGCTCTACAAGTTTCATGTTTTAAGATTTGTCAAAGGATCAAAGAATCAGAAGTTAGTATGATGAACAAGGAGGCGCGCGTTTTTTTTCAAACAGATGTTGGAGGTTGAAGAAGGTGTTGGCTTGGGCTGGGCCTGAGTCAGTTTCACTTTTTGCACCCTTTTCTTAGTTTTGCACCCCCATGGCCCATTATGTGAAATACTTGTCATTTTTGCATTTTTCTTTTTGATTCTGATTCTATATTTTTATTCAAACATAAAAAAACACTAAAAGTATTTTTCCACATTTTTTACATTTATTTGGCATTTATTTGTTTTATTTAACATATGTATGTAAATAAATATATATACTTTTTACTAAAACCCTAAAAAAATAATACAAAAAATTATATTTATTTTCAGTTATTATTTTTATTTACACCTTGAAAATATTTTCTTAAATATACATTTTTTTTATGTACATAAATAATTAATTTTATCTTTTTATATTTAATAGGTTTAGTAAATATATATATATATATATATATATATATATATATATATATATATATATATATATATATATATATATATATATATATATATATATATATATATATATATATATATATATATATATAAATACTTGTATATTATATTTATTAGAATACTTAGGATAAAAATATGAAAATAATACATTTTTTATTTTTATTAATATATGACACTAAAAATACTTTTTACAATATACTCTTTATTTTATTTTTTTAATATATATATTGTACATAATTAATAAATATTACTATTTATTTAAAAACTAGGGTTTTGCCCTAAACGACAAAAATATTTAAAATTTGACCTTTTTATTTTTGTTTATATTTCACATTGAAAAATGCTTTCACATACATAAAAAATTATTTTGTGCATAATACATTCTTATTTATTTATTGTATTCACTTAAATATTGTACAATTAAATATTTGTATATTCGATATGGTTGTAATAATTTAGATTTTATTTCCTTGTCAAATATCCCCCAAATTCAAACTTGTATCCCCATCCCCATAATCATTGTTGTAATAGCTTAGCATTTAAATTTCCGCATTTAAAAGCTTTCAAATTATGCCATGATAGACCTAGGGTTTGTATGCAAATAAAACCAACAAATAGCTTGACCTAATTCAAGATAAACATGCATGAAAAACAAACACAATTCACACTTGCACCCCTAGGGTTACATCCACTTGTTGCCTTCAAAAATGGGCCATGTTTGCATGTCAAGTACTTTGGCAAAACAAAACAAAACAAAAACAAACAAAATGATCATAGTCCCTCGATGACGCTATCAAGTTGCCTAAACAAAAATGATCATAGTCCCTTAAGAAAAATGCCAAAAAATACTTGACACTATTGCATTCATGGTCTAAAGGATGACCCCCGCCTGTCCCGTTAACATCCTAACACAAGGTTGTTCACCAAATACAATGGTGAAACAACACTGTTAAAAGGGTTAAAACATGAGAAAGATCTTTGAGAAATTTAGGGTAGATAGCTCTTGGTTACTTGACCAAACTTGCAAAACAATCCTTGCTACTTTTCAAAAACACACATCACAACACAACTTCAAAACAAACTTTCAAAAACATTGAAACATATTTTTCAAAAAGACAAACACCTTTGTAAAACATTCAAACAAGAATTGTTACAAAGGTTACCTAGACAAGGCATCTTTTTCAAAACATTTTCAAAACCACACACACAAAGCACCATTTCGAACAATTGAAAAGCAAAGGCAAGTGATCTAAGCAAGTAACTAAGAGCCCATGGATAACCATGGATAGAAAGGGTGCTAATACCTTCCCTTTCTATAATCTACTCCCTGAACCCAAGAAAACATCTCAAAAGGTTTTTCCTGTGCTTTTTAACCTTTCCTTAGGATAAAATAAAAAGTCGGTGGCGACTCTTGCTCAACCGAAACATTTGCGAACACAAACGCAAAACCTCAAGTCAGTTCTCCCACCGTATCACAGAACTGGCGACTCTGTTGGGGATATCTTTAAAAGTGGAGTAACCTTAGGGCCTAGATCACCCTTTTGCATGACTAATTGTTTGCTTTGATTGCTTTACATTTTGGTTCTCTTGTTTGGGCTTGAAATCCTACACCCGGATTTGGGAAACATTCATAGATAGCAATACGTTGTGAAAACTGTGTGGGGTATACCGACACGGTTGAAGCAATAGCTATATTAGTGCGACATATTTGTGAGTACCGGTAACCCTTGAGTTCAATCAAGGAGAGTACGGGGCCACTGAGTGATGTCACTAAGCACTAATGACCTAGAACCTTACTTGACCATCTTGGCCTTTTATTAGGGGTAGTGAGATGACCGGCTTTGGTGTAGTCCGAAGTTGGTAGATACTCGATACTACACTCATTGAGGGTTGTTTTCTTGGAATATTTTGGTCGCTAGTTAAGTGGCTAAACCAAAACAATGAACATGGAAAACAATCCAATGATATTGAGCTCCTTAGAACCCGGTTACTATTTATAGGACAGGTTTTTAAGCCAACTACACTCAAGAGGGTACTTACCTATGAGACCTCATGCAAGCCTGAAACTAGGATTTTGTGTGACTTGCGTGTACATGTGTTTGTGCATACATCATGAACATCATAAAGCATCATATGCATCCACTAACCATTTCAAGGGTTTGGATCTTCATCTTTGTTCTTGTTTTGTAGGTCATGGAAATTCTTCGCAGGAAAACTATCCAAGTCAACCTTGTGAGAATCCCTCCTCAACTCAAGGAGCTTACATCCAAAATTCCAGAAAGTTCTCTCTTCAGTGAAAGACATGGTAGACTTCTCAGCCTAGTCAACACCAGCATTGAAGAAGACATGGTGAAAGTGTTGTTCCAGTTCTTTGACCCCTTTCACCACTGTTTCACCTTTCCCGGCTACCAATTGGTGCCTACTTTGGAGGAATTTTCTCAACTCCTGAGAATTCCTATTCTTAATCAACTACCCTACAACGGTACGGAAAAAGAACCAAAGCCTGAAGATGTTGCTCAAGCACTACACTTGCAACCATCTGACATCAAGGGGCATTGGGAAACCAGAAGTGGTGTCAATGGCTTCTTGGCAAAGTTCTTGTTTGAGAAGGCACAAGAGTGTTGGAATTCTTTGGATCTACAAGCCTTTGAAGAAATTGTGGCACTCCTTATTTATGGGTTGGTCTTGTTCCCAAATCCTGACCAACTTATAGATGTGAATGCTGTCAAGATCTTCATATCCAGGAATCCCATACCTACGTTGCTTGGGGACATCCTCCACTCATTTTACACACGAACAATGAGGAAGAGAGGTGTTCTCATGTGCTATACTCCTCTCCTTGCAAGGTGGTTTATTTCTCACCTTCCACAATCTGTTTTGAAGAATGAACAAGGCTTGAGGTGGTCACAACGATTGATGACCCTCACACATTCTGATGTACATTGGTGTTCTCGGTCCAGAGAAAATGTCATCATCATCGATCGCTGTGGTGAGTTCCCTAATGTTCCATTACTTGGCATTAGGGGAGGCATTACCTACAACCCTTGTCTAGCTTTGAGATAATTTGGATATGCACTGAGGGATGGCCCTCATGACATGCTGATTCCTGACCTAGTTTTTGACTTCGACAACGATGCGCAAGGACTTCGCCAAAGATTCATCAGAGCTTGGAGGATGCCTAACAAGGTAGATAGCAAGACACTAGGATACAAGAACTCCATCCCTCTTGAGCCTTATCTCAAGTGGGTACGAACCCGCGCCCAGAATCTTATGATGCCTTACCCTCACATTCTCCCTTTGATTAAAGAGCCTGTTAAGGAAGGAGAAGTTCCATACACCATCCTACATCCTGACATGCCAACATCATGGAAGGAAATGCAGAAGAGTTGGATCCAACTCAAGGAAGAAAGGGATACTTTTGAAGCCAGCTTCTACGCCAGTGAGAAGAAGGTTTTGGAGCTTACCCGCCGACTTCACGAGGAGGAGACCCTCAACACTTACATCGCACCAAAGAGGATGCGCAACGTCTTTTTACCTTAAGAAGTTTTTGTAATATTTGGCCCATGGGGCATTTATGTACTGACAAAATTTCTTCTTATTAATATGATGTATGTTCTTTTTGTCTGCAACAATTTTGAATTTCTAAATCCTTGAATGCATTACATGAATAAACATATCATTCATCATATGCATAAACATGTCTTCACACCAGGTTTCCTTATCTTTCTGCTGTTTATTTCAGTAAGATGGATATTGAGCAGACGGTCAAAGATCTGCAGGCACAAAACTCGCAGTTTCAACAGCTCCTTATGACCTTAGCAAAGGGTCAGGAGGATCTTAAAGCACTGTTAGGGAATAAAGAGCAAGAAAAAGGAAAAAAGAAGAAGAAAAGAGTTGGGGTAGCTACACTGGGAAGAAGATTTGAGAATGAAGCTATGAGAGTTCTTGAATTACCCTCCACATCTGATGAGGGGACCGGTAAGGGAAAAGGAGCTGCATTACCTTCTGAATCCGAGGCTAAAGAGGAAGAGGTTGAAGAAGATGAAGATTATTCAGAGCAGCAATACCCGCCAGCGGATGACAAATATAAAAACTTGGAGGATAGACTGACAGCTATGGAGCTGCAAAGGGTTCCCGGGTTAGATTTTGAAGAATTGGGATTGATTGCTGGGATTGTGATCCCTCCAAAGTTTAAGGTGCCAACTTTTGCAAAATATGATGGTCTGTCTTGCCCAAAGATGCACCTGAGGTCATATGTCAGAAGAATTCAACCTCATTCATCCGATAGAAATCTTTGGGTACACTTCTTCCAGGACAGCCTATCCGGTACACAGCTAGACTGGTTTTACCAGCTTGAGAGGTCAGAAGTGCATAGTTGGGAGGATTTGGCAGCTGCCTTTTATCGCCAGTATCAATATAACGCTAACTTGGCGCCAACCCGTACTCAGTTACAAAGTATGGGGATGGCCCTAAATGAGGGATTTAAAGAATATGCCCAAAAATGGCGCGACTTGGCCGGAAGAGTGCAGCCACCTCTTTCAGATAGGGAACTAGTTGATATGTTCTTGGGGACCCTATCTGGCCCTTTCTTCAACCATTTTATCGGGAGCTCTTCTGCAGGGTTTACCGAGCTGATTCTGACTGGCAAACGGGTGGAAGCTGGTATTAAGAGTGGGAAAATTCAAAGGGATGCCTCTGCCTCCACAACTGCTAAAAAACCCTTCCCGACCAAGAAGGAAGCAACCGTTGTATAATCTCAGAAAGGATCGGGAAGAACTGAGCCCCGGCCGACTATAGGGGCCGTGATGATTCAAAATTCATCAAATGATCAGCCTCGTAACAATCAGTCCAGACCTAAATAGCAATGGGGAGAACGGCCATAACGGCAGTTCACCCGCATCAACATGACGCCCACACAAGTTCTTCCCCATTTGTTGAAGCTGAATCTCACCAATATCAAAGAGGCGCCAAAAAACCCTAACACCACATCTCCACATTATCATCCCAATGCTAAATGTGCCTATCATTCTGACAGCGTCGGGCATGACACCAACAATTGCTGGGCGCTTAAGAATAAAATTCAAGATCTGATAGATGCTAAAGAGGTTGAGTTCGACGCCCCTGAGAAACCGAATGTAATCTCCGCTCCAATGCCAAAGCATGGTCGCAATGTCCATGCTATTGAAGAAGATCTGTTTGTTTCTACTGTTGATGATCTGATAACTCCATTACTGTCAATCAAGTTGAATCTTTTGAAGGCTGGGATTTTCCCAGGTTGTAAAGAAGATTGCTACCTTTGTTCCTCCCTACCGATCGACTGTCCATTGCTGAAGATAGGCATCCAACGCCTAATGGACAACCAACAAATTCTTTTCGAAAAGACTCTTGTTACTCCAACTCCTATCAATGAAGTTTCAATAATAACCATTTCCGCCAATCTTTCCAAGGTCCCCAAAAGGCCTGTTAAGATTACATCCGCTCCGAAGATTGTACCCTTGAAAATAACCATGCCTGGGCCCGTCCCATACAAATCTGACAAATCAATACCGTGGAATTATGGTGGAGAAATCTACTACCACGGTGTTAAACAAATTGAGATAACTGAAGAGAGCTCTGACGAAGAAACTTCCGACATTGGAAACATTGCCGGTACGAGCAAAATTACCCGAAGTGGAAGAATTTTCTCTCCAGAGATTGCCCCTCCAAAGGCAATCTTTGGACCCTCAGTTGTTCCCAAGGTTACCCCTGCACCGGTAAAACTATCTACAAGAACTCTAATGATTGAAGAAGCTATTACTCCTGTGGTTGTCCCTCCTGCTGCTGCTGATAAAGGGAAAGGGATCCAAGAAGAGCTCGTCAGGACGAGGGCTCAGCCATTGGTCATCCCCGAAACCTCTAAGAAAGAAATGGAGGAGATTCTGAAAATAGTTAAGAAGAGTGATTATGATGTGGTGGAGCAACTGGGGAAAACCCCCTCGAAGATCTCCATGTTAGCTTTGCTGCTTTGTTTGGAGGCTCATGCCAAAGCTTTGATAAGGTTTTTGAAGACAGCCCATGTGCCCCAAGAAACCTCAGCCGATCAATTCCAGGATTGTGTAGCCAGCCTTACCGCCGACAACGGCCTGGGTTTCTCTGATGCTGACCTGACTCCGAAGGGAAGAAAGCACAATGACGCATTTCATGTGTCAGTTGAATGTCGAGGAACTACTCTCGCCCATGTCTTGGTCGATACTGGTTCTTCTCTAAATGTGCTGCCTAAGAAAGCTCTGGACTGGTTGGATTGTGAAGGCTTGGAGCCGAAACCAAGTAATATCATTGTCAGGGCCTTTGACGGGTCTAAAAGAATGGTGCATGGGGAGGTCGACATTCCCATCAAGGTAGGCACTTAGGTATTCAACTCCACATTCTATGTGATGGACATCCGTCCATCATACTCTTGCTTGCTAGGAAGACCGTGGATACATAATGTTGGGGCAGTCACTTCTTCTCTACATCAGATGCTGAAATACCCTGTTAAGGGAAAAATCATAACTGTGCACGGTGAGGAGGAATACATGATCAGTCATCTGAATTCCTTTCGGTATGTGGAAGTGGATGGCGAATTCATTGAAACACCGTTCCAACACTTCGAGGAAGTTTCTCCCGAGGTTGCAGTAGCAAAGGCAGTAGCTGAGGTACCCAGGCAGGTGGCTAGGATGGCATCTCTGAAAGACGCAAAGGCTGCAATGAAGGAGGGGAAGAGCTCAACATGGGGACAGTTGCCTGACTTTCCCCACAAAACAGACAAGTTTGGGTTAGGGTTTACCGCTGCGGGGCAAAAGGCTATGCGTCGCTCCAAAATTGAAAAGACACCCATCAAGATTTCTCCTCATGGAATCAACGCTTTAGAAGACGAAGATGAAGAGGGTAACATTGAAGATTGGATCTTCCCAACCATTAAAGGGGGACTGCACAACTGGGAGGCGAAAGACTTCATTCCCATTACTTTCATCAATCAGTAATTTATCTTTCGGACATTTCCTGTTGGTCTGTAATAATTACTTAAACAATCTGCACACTATTTTTCACCTCATGCCTTGCCCGGGGCATGTAGGTACATTTGTAAGGGTTTTGATTCTCTTCATAAATCATATGCCATGTTTAATGAATCATTGGACGTTTTTCATTTATAAACTGCTGTGTTCATTTTCTTTCCTTTTGCATTTTTGTTTGTTTAAGGATGGCTATCCCTTACACACACACACACTAACAAATGCAGGTACCCATCCACTCCGGATTCCATGGGTGACTATTCTGTTGTATCCTTCAATAACTCTGAAGATTTGGTCAATCAGGCTGAGTACGAAGATGACGAAGATTGTGAAGTACCGGGAGAGCTAGCCAGACTTCTACAACAAGAAGAGAGGGCCATCTTACCTCATGAAGAGTTGTTGGAAACCGTCAACTTAGGAATAGAGGAAGATAGGAAAGAAGTACAAGTGGGTGCCAATCTGGAACCAAGTGTCAAGGAGCGCTTAATACAGTTGTTGAATGAATACGTTGAAATCTTCGCCTGGTCTTATGAAGACATGCCAGGGTTAGACACAGACATCGTGGTTCACCGTCTCCCTACGAGAGAGGACTGTCCACCGATCAAGCAAAAAGTACGCCGAATGAGGCCCGACATGTCTGAGAAGATTAAAGCTGAAGTAATGAAGCAATTCAACGCTGGCTTTCTGGCTGTTACATCCTATCCGCAATGGGTTGCTAACATTGTGCCAGTACCTAAAAAAGACGGCAAGGTCAGGATGTGTGTGGACTATCGGGATTTGAACAGGGCCAACCCTAAAGATGATTTTCCGCTACCACATATCGACATTTTGATTGACAACACGGCTCAGCACAAGGTGTTTTCCTTCATGGACGGATTCTCGGGCTATAACCAGATTAAAATGGCCCCCGAGGACATGGAGAAAACAACCTTTGTTACACAATGGGGTACCTTCTGCTACAAGGTGATGCCGTTCGGACTGAAGAACGCAAGGGCAACCTATCAACGCGCCATGGTAGCTTTGTTTCATGATATGATACATCATGAGATCGAAGTTTACGTAGACGACATGATAGCTCGATCACAAATAGAGGAGGAACACCTTGAACATTTGCAAAAGCTGTTGGCCAGGTTGAAGGAATACAAACTCAGGCTGAATCCGAGTAAGTGCACTTTTGGAGTTAGGTCTGGTAAACTTCTGGGATTTATTGTCAGCAACAAAGGCATTGAGGTCGATCCATCAAAAGTAAAGGCTATACAAGAAATGCCTGCCCCCCGTACTGAAAAGGAGGTTAGAGGATTCTTAGGACGCTTGAACTATATTGCAAGGTTCATCTCTCATCTAACGTCTACCTGTGAGCCAATTTTCAAACTATTAAAGAAAGATCAGGTAGTCGAATGGAACGATGACTGTCAAACTGCTTTTGATAAAATCAAGGAGTATTTGCTAGAACCTCCTATTCTGATGCCATCCGTCGAAGGAAGGCCGCTGATCATGTATCTGACTGTTTTGGACAACTCAATGGGGTGTGTACTGGGCCAGCATGACGAGTCTGGTCGAAAAGAGCATGCCATTTATTACCTTAGCAAAAAGTTTACCGACTGTGAGACCCGCTACTCACTGCTCGAGAAAACTTGCTGCGCTTTGGTATGGGCTGCTCGCCGACTAAGGCAGTATATGTTGACTCATACCACTTTGTTGATTTCCAAAATGGACCCGATCAAGTATATCTTCGAGAAGCCTGCTTTATTTGGAAGAATCGTTAGATGGCAAATGATCCTGACTGAATATGACATCCAGTATACTACCCAAAAAGCTATAAAAGGGAGTGTACTAGCTGACCATCTAGCTCATCAAGCTATCGAAGATTATCAATCCATGAGATTCGACTTCCCGAACGAGGATATCATGACATTGGACAACATTGAAGGTAACGGACCGTATGACGGACCTGAAAATGGATCCCGATGGACCCTGTACTTTGATGGTGCTTCAAATGCGCTTGGAAACGGTATTGGTGCGGTACTCATTTCCCCAGAAGGTTGCCATACACCTTTCACGGCCCGACTTTGTTTCAGCTGTACCAACAACATGGCCGAATATGAAGCTTGCATCTTTGGTCTCAAGGCTGCTATAAACTTGGGGATCAAATCTTTGATCGTATTTGGGGACTCGGTTTTGGTTATCAGTCAAGTCAAAGGATAATGGGATACCAAACATCCTAATCTTATCCCATACAAAGAACATGTCCTGACATTGCTGCCTCATTTCGAGCAGATTACTTTCGAGCATTTCTCGCGAGAAGAAAATCAGTTAGAAGATGCTCTGGCTACAATGTCTTCCATGTTTAAACTCAACTGGGATAACGAGGCTCCCCAAATCACCATTGAGCGAATGGATGAACCTGCGCATTGTCATGAGATTAATACCGAAGAAGTAGTGGAGCAACCCTGGTTCTATGAAATCAAAAGGTATCTCCAGACTAGAGAGTATCCTGAAGGAGCTTCCGTAAATGACAAGAAGTTCTTAAGGAGATTTGCTGCCAAGTTCTTCCTAAGCAATGGAATCCTTTATAAGCGCAGCCATGATTGTGTTTTACTCTGATGTGTAGACAAAGCTGAAGCAGAGTTGATCATGACTGAGATACACAGTGGCACATTTGGCACCCACTTGAGCGGACATACGATGGCTAAGAAGATTCTAAGGGCAGGCTACTACTGGTCTACCATGGAAGCTGACTGCCATCAACATTCCCGTACTTGCCACAAATGTCAAGTCTATGCCGACAAAATACATATTCCTCATGTTCCTCTCAACGTTCTGACAGCTCCTTGGCCATTCTCAATGTGGGGCATTGACATGATTGGAGAGATCAAGCCCACGGCATCCAATGGACATCGCTTCATCTTGGTCGCTATTGACTATTTCACCAAGTGGGTCGAAGCAACTTCCTTTGCCTCTGTTACAAAAAATGTGGTGGCCCGCTTCATCAAGCAGAACCTCATATGCCGGTATGGTGTCCCCGACAGGATCATCACAGACAACGATACAAACCTGAACAATACCATGATCACCGCTCTATGCGAACAGTTCAAGATTTATCATCACAATTCATCTCCCTATCGGCCGAAGATGAACGGTGTTGTTGAAGCTGCGAACAAAAACATCAAGAAGATCATCCAGAAAATGACAGTTACCTACAAGGACTGGCATGAGATGTTACAGTTTGCTCTGCATGGATACCGTACCACGGCACGTACTTAACAGGGGCAACCCCATTTTCTTTGGTATATGGCATGGAAGTTGTCCTACCCATGGAAGTTCAGATTCCTTCTTTAAGGATTATGAAGGACGCCGGTTTGAGTGAAGACGATTGGATTCAGACCCGACTTGATCAACTCAATTTGATCGATGAGAAGCGACTCACTGCTGTTTGCCATGGTCAGACGTACCAAAAACGGATGATCAAGGCTTTCAACAAGAAAGTCAGACGTCAAGTATATCAAGTCGGAGATCTTGTAATCAAGCGGATCATCTTGCCGCAAAGTGATCCCAGGGGAAAATGGACTCCTACTTACGAAGGATCATTTGTGATCAAAAGTATATTTTCTGGTGGTGCAATGATTCTGACCACCATGGACGGCGACGATTTGCCACACCCTGCGAACGCAGACATAGTCAAAAGATACTACGCATAAAATAACCCGACAAGTCGAAAACCCGAAAGGGCGACTTGGGAAAAAATGGGCGTCCCGGTGAACCGAAAACCCGAAAGGGCGGTTCAGGCAAAAGTTAGGGATAAAACAAAAAAAATCTGTACACCCGGCAAGTTGAAAACCCGAAAGGGCGGCTTGGGCAAAAAAGGGTTTCCCGGTGGATCGAAAACCCGAAAGGGCGATTCAGGCAAAAGTTAGGGAATTAGAGCGTATGACTATGTCTCGTCAGATCACTTTAAAGAACAATCTCTTCATCAACAAGCTCCGAGCTTCTGATCAATCCAGTCATCGGCGGACGAAGCATTGAATGGACAAGATATTCAGAGTTGTGAAGGATATAACAGAATGGAATCCCATGGAATTGTTACACATAGCCATCTTTCTTTTGTATAAAATTTTCAATTTTTTACGACAACATCCTCTTACTAGGATGTTTGTCTCCTTTGTACAAAGATACTCATAAAAAGTTAATACAAACACTTTTCCAAATACAGAAATTTGCTTTGTCTTCTTTTTTCTTTTTACGCTTATGTTTTATTTGAGAAACGTCCAATGTTTTGTTAAATAGGCATATGCATTTGAACATAATCATTTTCTTACAAATCAAGAAAGATGATTGCTGATAGGTTGAAAGTACAGATAGATATCTTGGTGCCCTTTCAGAAGAAATCCCCAGCGGAGTTAAACTCCAATTTCCTCAACAAAGTTAAAATCCAGAACTTAATTCCCCAAACAGAGTTAAACTTCAGGATCCTCAGTAGAACAAAAGCTTTCTCAAAGCTGATTTCCCCAGCCAAAGAGCCTTCCAGAATCTAATTCCCCTCCGAGTCAAGTTTCAAGATCCCCAGTGGAGCCAAAACTGTTAATCCCCGGCGGAGCTAAAACTTCCAACTATCAATCCCCAGCGGAACTAGATTAGTGAACATTCTCCCCACAGAGATACTTCCCATCAGATTGAAGATTCTCAGTCTCACTTCTCCAGCATGAGTCTCCCAGGTTCTGAATTCCCCAGTAGAGATCATCATAATTCTCATTCCCCACAAGTCACCAAGGATCCTCAATCCCCAGCAGTGGCCCTAAAATCCCTCGACAATTGAAGATCTTGCTCCCCAAGCAATCAGCAGTCAGCAAAGATTTCTCACCCTCAATAATCAAAGGATTTTCTATCCCTAGCTTCGGTTATGGGTTTATTTCCCCAACATTTATCAAGGATTTATTCTCCAAAGTAAAATCACATTTCAAATCGATCGGTCGGTCAAAAGTTCCTTCATCACCTGTTGGAAGTTACGGTCGTCAAAGATCAAATTCTCACAAAATTCAAGTTATGAAGCCCGGATTCGACCGGATAGTATCTTGATCTCTACAGCATATTGTGAAGCTCGGGTTGCGACCGGATAACAGTATCAGACTATCGCGAAGCCTGTATTACGACCAGATAGTGGTATCTCCTAAGAGCAAGCTATGAAGCCCGGATTCGACCAGATAATAGTTTGATCCCCAACAAGTTATTGTGAAGCCTGGATTATGACCAGATAGCAATACAAGTTTCTGTAAAGCCTGGATTACGACCAGACAGCAGCCAAGAATACTACGAAGCCTGGAGTCGACCAGATAGTGGTATGTCTTTAACACAAGCCGTGAAGCCCGGATTTGATCGGATAACAGCTCAACAAGTTATTGTGAAGCCTGGATCATGACCAGATGGCAATATAAGTTTCTGTGAAGCCTGGATTACGACCAGACAGCAGCCAAGAATACTACGAAGCCTGGAGTTGACCAGATAGTGGTATATCTTTAACACAAGCCGCGAAGCTCGGATTCGACCGGATAGCAGCTCAACAATACAAGTTATGACGAAGCCTGGATTACGACCAGATAGCAATGCAAGTTTCTGTGAAAGCCTGGAGATCGACCAGATAATAGTTAATCGTTAACATAATGAAGACTCTCATCCTTAAAACCTCATAAGATTGGTATACTCCCAATTTCTGACCCTTAACAGAATGAAGACTCTCATCCTTAAAGCCCCAGTAGATTGGCATACAACCCAAGCTCCTGATTCCCCAACAGCGGTCCCAGGACTTCTCATTTTCAATGATCAAAGGATTTTCAATCCCCTGCAGTGGTCAAGGATTCACTTTCCCCGGCAGCAGTCAGGATTCTATTATCTCTGGCTATCCAGGATTCATCTATCCTCAGCAAGACAGCTCATCAGCTTACATGCGCATTCATTACATTCATATATCATAAACATTGATATAACATATATATTGCATCATACATATCATGCAACATAACTTTGTGTTTTAGCTAACATTTCATCCTTTTCAGGATAAGATTAAAAGGCTATCGTTAACAATTATTCAGATACAGTATGGATACACCCCAGACACGGCGGTCATTTTATTACTCATTCAGAACTTCAAGTCAAATATAGTACAGATACACCCCAGACACGGTGGTCATTCTACTACTCATTCAGACTACAACAATCAGATACAGATTAGATACGCTCTAGACACGGAAGCCATTCTATCTCTCATTCAGATTCATTTATCAACCTCAAGGTTCAATGCATTCCAAACACGGATACCATTCTGACCCTTACAATTGCAGTTTGATTCTCCCCAGTGCATTCGCCACGGAAGTCATTCTGTCATTTATTCAGATCCCAGTTACAGTTTCAGATACACTCCAGACACGGAAGTCATTCTGCTACTCATACAAATCTCAACTTCAGATACAGTCCAGATACGCTCCAGACACGGTTGCCATTCTGTCACTCATTCAGAATTTATCCCCAGCACGCAGTTGCTCCATACACATATATTTCTCTATTACCCAGATACAATACAGATACACTCCAGACACGGCAGTCATTCTGATATTCATTCTACATTCAAACACAGTCACAACTCAGATACGCCCCAGACACGGAGGCCATTCTTTTACTCATACAAACTCAGTCTCCAGATAGAGTTCAAATGCATTCCAGACACGGATACCATTTTGATCCTCATTCTTCTGACCTATCACATTACAGTTCAACATACATTCCAGATGGCATCTTTAAGCCCATCCCCTGACAAGATTTTGTCACATCTCTAGATGGCATCTTTAAGCCCATCTCCAAATGGCATCTTTAAGCCCATTCCTGCATCCATGTTTTTACGAGTGCAAATTTACGGGCACTCTAGTGTCCAATCTCCTTTTACCTTCGAGACGCGAAAGGCAAACTTGTCAATCTAACTCTTCAGGTGCAAGAAGATTGAACAGGGGAAACTGTTGTACCCCAAAATTTTCCCTCTCATTTCATCAACATTTTCTCATCACAAGACTCTTGGAACTCAAGATCAAGTTAGGGTTTGCTCTGCTCAAGACTCCTCCTTGCACTGTTGACCCAAATTAGGGTTTGAGTTTGCACAAGGATGTTTTGACCTAAAAAGCCCAAAGTGACTTTCATGCTTCATGTTGTACTTACAAGCTTATCCATACCAAGTTTCAAGCCTTGATTCCAATCTTTGCCCAGTCAATTGGACAGTTGACCTAGAAATCAGCTGTATTGGGGAAAAAGTCAACTGTGGCCAATTGACAGTCAAACTTCATGATTTTTGACCCACATCAACATATTGAGCTCACATGAACCATTTGATCAAGTTTGGATCACAATTCCACAAGAAATTTGATCAGATCACCAAAAGGGTAAAATGGTCATTTTTAGGGTTTTGACTGCACAAAGGCAATTTTTGACTATTTGACCTAACCAATGGCAAACCAAGCTCACATATGGACTCAAGGACTCAATGGCATTGTCTTGACCCATTCAACAAGTTCAAAAGATCTCAAATGCATAGGATTGGCAGATGAATTTTTCAGTCAACTGATCAAAATTTGACTGTAAACTGGAAAGTCAAACTTTGACTTTTTGGTCAAAATCAAGTGCCAAGATTCATTTTTCATCAAGACATGTCAAATTATGAAACTTGTTCATCAAGAAATCCAAATTTGCAAATTAGGGTTTAAAATGAAGAATTTCATAACTTAGAAATTTTTCTAAGTTATGGAATGTTCTTATTTTTTTCTAACTTTGCCCCATTTTTTAACTAAGATGCAAATGGATTCAAACAAAACTTGAAACATGAAAGTTGTAGTACATTGCAAAATCTACAACTTTGATTCACAAAGTTTTCTCAAAGGAAGCTTGTATCTCAAGTTATGATTTTTGGAACAAGGGTGCAAAACATTCTTAACTTAGAAATATTTTGCCCTATTCTAGGCAGGATTTTTGTCCAACTTCTTGGCAATTTTTCACATGGTTCCACTTGGAGTTTCAATTTGCATTACAAAGATGGATTGTAGTACACATTCCAAGCTTTCCAAATTGTCCAAGAGCTCATCAAACATCCTTGTGGTTAGAGAGAATCGAATTTGCAAAGTTGGCCAAAACTCACTTTTGTTCATGGCCAAAGCTTGCTCATCACAACTTGCATTTTCAAATCAGCTTGTACAAAGCTAGCTTGCAGGCCTCAAAACCAGTTTTACACACCATAATTAAATGCCTAACCATTGAGCTAATACATTATTTCATCCATTTGGGCATTACACATAGAATTAATCCTTATTTGGAAAAAGCTAATTTGCCATTTTGGAAAAGTAACACTTTATGTCAATACATGATCTTTGAAGTACAGGCCAGATCTTTGAGGAAAAGTTTAGTACACAAATCCCACTGATCAAGAGAAAATGCTGCAGCATGCTTGAGAGTATGGTACAGGCCTATATGTCAACTTGAGTTTCTTTACTTCAAAAACAAGAAAGATAGCAAAACTGAATACAACTCTCACTTCCTGCAAGCATAAGCCTAAGCAAACTTTGTTCACATCTTCCATACACCAAAACAGACATAAGGCATGATTCAACCACCTCCCAAACCTCCTCATACATCAAAACACCCTCTTGCTGCAGAAACAGGGCATACCCTGCAACTTGAGTTCCACAATCCATTCCAGTCGTGCGGTTTGTCCAAAAGGAGTTCAAACACATTCCATATCATCCACTGAAACTATCCCAAGTCTTAAACTCAAGCTGTAACACCCCTAACCACATTTTCCATTTTTACTTTCAAGCTGTGCAGGTGGACTTCCATAGCACGATACAGTTGGTTTCAAAGCAAGCTAGGAATTTGGGAAGCATCCTTGGACTTCAGGCAAGCTCAACCAAAGCTCAAACTCCATTGAAGATACCTACATTGCTCTGTTCGAGTCAAGCTGAAACAGGTAATCTATGAACTTCTATCTCTCAATCTAGGAAGAGTTAGGCTTAGGTTTGTGAATGAAACATGCTCTACTCATAGCCCTGAAGCCATACATGTGATCAGTTTTTATTTATGTTAAGCGTGCTGTGAGAATTTTAGACATGAACATTGAAGAAAAACTAGGTCAGAAATTGGGGGTGAAGAAATTCTCCCTAGTTTCTTAGAGTTAGATTTAATGCTTTATATGGTTGGAATCGTGGCTTCAAGCTCTACAAGTTTCATGTTTTAAGATTTGTCAAAGGATCAAAGAATCAGAAGTTAGTATGATGAACAAGGAGGTGCGCGTTTTTTTTCAAACAGATGTTGGAGGTTGAAGAAGGTGTTGGCTTGGGCTGGGCCTGAGTCAGTTTCACTTTTTGCACCCTTTTCTTAGTTTTGCACCCCCATGGCCCATTATGTGAAATACTTGTCATTTTTGCATTTTTCTTTTTGATTCTGATTTTATATTTTTATTCAAACATAAAAAAACACTAAAAATATTTTTCCACATTTTTTGCATTTATTTGGCATTTATTTGTTTTATTTAACATATGTATGTAAATAAATATATATACTTTTTACTAAAACCCTAAAAAAATAATACAAAAAATTATATTTATTTTCAGTTATTATTTTTATTTACACCTTGAAAATATTTTCTTAAATATACATTTTTTTATGTACATAAATAATTAATTTTATCTTTTTATATTTAATAGGTTTAGTAAATATATATATACTTGTATATTATATTTATTAGAATACTTAGGATAAAAATATGAAAATAATACATTTTTTATTTTTATTAATATATGACACTAAAAATACTTTTTACAATATACTCTTTATTTATTTATTTTAATATATATATTGTACATAATTAATAAATATTACTATTTATTTAAAAACTAGGGTTTTGCCCTAAATGACAAAAATATTCAAAATTTGACCTTTTTATTTTTGTTTATATTTCACATTGAAAAACACTTTCACATACATAAAAAATCATTTTGTGCATAATACATTCTTATTTATTTATTGTATTCACTTAAATATTGTACAATTAAATATTTGTATATTCGATATGGTTGTAATAATTTAGATTTTATTTCCTTGTCAAATATCCCCCAAATTCAAACTTGTATCCCCATCCCCATAATCATTGTTGTAATAGCTTAGCATTTAAATTTCCGCATTTAAAAGCTTTCAAATTATGCCATGATAGACCTAGAGTTTGTATGCAAATAAAACCAACAAATAGCTTGACCTAATTCAAGATAAACATGCATGAAAAACAAACACAATGCACACTTGCACCCCTAGGGTTACATCCACTTGTTGCCTTCAAAAATGGGCCATGTTTGCATGTCAAGTACTTTGGCAAAACAAAACAAAACAAAAACAAACAAAATGATCATAGTCCCTCGATGACGCTATCAAGTTTCCTAAACAAAAATGATCATAGTCCCTTAAGAAAAATGCCAAAAAATACTTGACACTATTGCATTCATGGTCTAAACGATGACCCGCGCCCGTCCCGTTAACATCCTAACACAAGGTTGTTCACAAAATACAATGGTGAAACAACACTGTTAAAAGGGTTAAAACATGAGAAAGATCTTTGAGAAATTTAGGGTAGATAGCTCTTGGTTACTTGACCAAACTTGCAAAACAATCCTTGCTACTTTTCAAAAACACACATCACAACACAACTTCAAAACAAACTTTCAAAAACATTGAAACATCTTTTCAAAAAGACAAACACCTTTGTAAAACATTCAAACAAGAATTATTACAAAGGTTGCCTAGACAAGGCATCTTTTTCAAAACATTTTCAAAACCACACACACAAAGCACCATTTCAAACAATTGAAAAGCAAAGGTAAGTGATCTAAGCAAGTAACTAAGAGCCCATGGATAACCATGGATAGAAAGGGTGATAATACCTTCCCTTTTTATAATCTACTCCCCGAACCCAAGAAAACATCTCAAAAGGTTTTTCCTGTGCTTTTTAACCTTTCCTTAGGATAAAATAAAAAGTCAGTGGCGACTCTTGCTCAACCGAAACATTTGCGAACATAAACGCAAAACCTCAAGTCAGTTCTCCCACCGTATCACAATTGGTAAGAAGCCTTATCTTTGGATGTAAAAGGGACTGGAGTGGGTCATCGTATAGTCATGATAGCAATGTTGTGAGGTATCTTAGAATTTCTTTTAAGGGACTAAGATCATTTGTAAGGCAACATTCGAAGCGTCATCGAGGGACTATGATCTTATATTTTTGATTGTTTTTGCTAAGACGTCTCACATGCATAACATAACTATTTTTCATAAGGCAACAAGTGGAATTAACCCTAGAGGTACATGTGTGTAAAGTGTGTTTTATTTCATGCATTTTTGTCTTTTGATCAGGGTGGTATACTTATTGATTTTATCTTGCCATAGATACTCTTTCAGACCTATTTGCGATACTAAGGAGGAGTCCTCAATTTAAAAAATTTGTATCTATTTGGCAGAATATTATGCATGGATCCAAGGGAAGTCTTCGGAAAAAACTGTGGAGAATTCTTCGGAAAAAACAGTGTCTTTCACAACGGAATCGTATAAGTGACATTTCGAGTAAGTCTTTCCATAATTTTCTTGTAGACATGTACAAAGATATTTTTCACACAAATAATGAGTCACCATTCATATCGACACATCTGAGATCACGAAATATTAAGGAGTTCCTGGTTTCAATCCTTTTACTTCTTCTTGTTACTGGATATTTTGTTTATACACATCTTTTCTTTGTTTCTCGCTTCTCTAATGAGTTACAGACAGAGTTCGAACAGGTCAAATCTTTGATGATTCCATCCTACATCATTGAATTGCGAAAACTTCTGGATAGGTATCCTCTATCAGAACAAAATTCTTTCTGGTTAAAGGATATCTTTGGAGTTGCTCGAGAACAATTAGGAAATTTTTTAGAAGAAAGGCGAGGTTGGCCTTCTGGCGGGGACATACCAAGGGGTGGTGGTTTCGTTGATGGGGTCAAATCCATACGTTCAAAGAAGAACGGTTTTAATCTCATGGATCTCATAAGTATTATACCAAATCCCATCAATCGAATCGCGTTTTTGAGAAATACGAGACATTTAAGTCATACAAGTAAAGCAATCTATTCATTGATAAGGAAAAGAAAAAACATGAATAGTAATTGGATTGATGATAAAATAGAATCCTGGATCTCGACTAGTGATTTCATTGCTGATAAAGAAAGATAATTCTTGGTTCAGTTCTCTACCTTAACGACAGAAAAAAGGCTGGATCAAATTTTATTGAGTCTGACTAATAGTGATCAGTTATCAAAGAATAACTCTGGTTATCAAATGATTGAGCAACCAGGAACAATTTACTTACGATATTTAATTTACATTCATAAAAAGGATCTGATGAATTATGAGTTCAATACATCATGCTTAGCAGAAAGATGGGTATTCCTCGCTCATTATCAGACAATCACTTATTCATAAATCCTGTGTGGGGCTAGTTGTTTGGATTTATCATCTCATGGGAAACCCTTTTCGCTACGCTTAGCCCTATCCCCTGCTAGGGGTATTTTAGTGATAGGTTCGATAGGAACTGGACGATCCTATTTGCTCAAATATCTAGCGACAACCACCTATGTTCCTTTCATTACAGTATTTGTAAACAAGTTCCTGGAGAACTTTCCTAAGGGTTTTGATAGTGATGATAGTGAGGACGACATGTTTGATGAAAGAGAGGGTACCATTTACAGTCTTTTACCTAATAACGAGGGTAGTTGTTATAATTCTGAGAATTATGAAAGGGATGATAGTGACGATCTCGACCGTAAGCTTGATAGCCAGTTGAAGTTTCTAAGTATGGAGGATCTGGTATCTAGCGATCTGATGGAAATAGATCGGTTTTATCTGCACTTTCTGGCTCTCTTCGATCTGGCCTGAAAAGGGGTGAAGGCATGACTTTCGATTGGGGCCTGGAGGCCAATATGTTGTGTCTTTCGTTTGGGGCCTGGAGGCCAGCATGTTGTGTCTTACGTTTGGGGCCTGGAGGCCAGCATGTTGTTTCTTTCGTTTGGGGCCTGGAGGCCAGCATGTTGTGTCTTTCGTTTGGGGCCTGGAGGCCAGCATGTTGTGCCTTCTGGATGCCTCTTTCGTTTGGCCTGAAGGTTAGTATGGAAGCCAGAGGCTTCGTTTCTAACTTTATGTATCCTATTTCTTTCGTTTGAGTTTGAATAGCAACATGGCCCAAGGGCATGCCAACATCACCTTAAGGCTAGATTAGTTCTTAAAACATGTTTAAATGTACAAAGAGTAAAAGCCAAGAAGATCGTTAACCATGACACACATTAGAAGAGTGGAAACCAAAAGAAGAAAATAATATGTACATGTTTGAAACGAAAAGAAAACTTATTTACATGCTATGCGGGAAACGAAGGGTCAAAGGTTAAGAATGACTTACCTTACTGGAGGCTGGAACGTGTGCTGGACCTTGAAGTGGTTGCCTTGAATGCCTCTGGATTCGAAGGAAAATACCAAGGGTGGGCCTTTGGCACTGGATTCGAAAGAGCAAAACAAGTGAAATGTCCTTCTTTGCTGGATTCGAAGGATAGTAAGATGTAAGGATTTTTTCAGATTTGAAAGGGACAAGTATTTGGATTCTGGGTTTAGATTTGCAAAAGTGTTTAAGTGTTTGAGAATTTTATGGTGTGTAAGAATCTTGAAGATATGTTCCCCTCTCCTTCATATCTTCTCCTTTGATGTGCAAATGAACTCTCTATTTATAGAGGAAAGTTTTTGAAATGTTTGGGAGTAAAAATAATAAAATAAAGGCTCAGCTGGAAAGTAAGCACCCACTTGTGTCATGGTAGCAAGATGGATGGTTCAGATGGATTGCTTCCTTAGTAGGAAAACAGGCGCAAGGCTCGAGAAAAACTTTTCTAAAAAGTAGTATTATAATATTAAGGGCAAGTGGTCTTGGACAGCAAATGGATAAAAGCCTATTAAATATAGAGTGAGTCATATGTTTGAGGCCTGAAAAGGGGAAACACGTAGCCTAGCCTATGGGTCTAATGTTCAACTTGATATTTTGAGTTGAATCCTCCATATTTCTATACCTTTCAACCAGACTAGAACAGCATTCGTTCCCACCAGTTATGTGACATTCGAATGGACCAATTGTGTATTCTTCGAATGTCCCTCTTCAGCTGAATATGCCATTTTGAGTCCTCTTGCTTTTGATTACTTAGGCCCAAACCTTCGACCAGACTCCAAAGTAAGAAAAAACAAATATTCCCCAACTATGGCAAGTCCTTCGAATGGGCCACCAAGTTATGTGACATAATGCAACACTATAGCATTTTGAAGGGTTTGCAGATGGATTTGAAGGTGATACGTAGGCGCATTCGAAGCAAACATGAAGATGAAATCGAAAGTCACAAGAAGGTATCCATTCTTCCAATCAAAAACTTGTGAACCCAATGCAAACAGGTGAGGGGCCAATGGTGCAATTGAAGCTTGCAGGCAGGAGCCATTGTCCAAATGAAGCTTGCATGTAGGAGCTATTTTAGTGCATTAAAGCAAACCTGCAAGATATCAAATTCCCAAATGAAACTTATGGACCAAAGCTTGATCAAAGAAGCCAGATGCTCAATCGAAGGATGTAAATCAAAGCTTACATCGAAGGAGGCCCAAATGTTCCATCGAAGCATGAGGGCCAGAGCTTGCTCAAAGAAGGCAAATGCTCAATCGAAGGATGTAAATCAAAGCTTACATCGAAGGAGGCCCAAATGTTCAATCGAAGCGTGAGGACTAAAGCTCACTCGAAGAAGGAAAATGCTCAATCGAAGGATGTAAATCAAAGCTTACATAGAAGGAGGCCCAAATGCCCAATCGAAGGAGAATCAAATTTTCTCGAAGGAAGCCTAGATGCCCAATCGAAACTAGTATGAATCGAAGCAAGCTTGTTTTTCTTCAACTTTGTCAAGAAAATCAATTTTTCTGCTTTTCCCTCTTTTGTTTGTTTCGTACTTTTGCAAATTTGAGTTTTTTGAAAATCCTTGTGATAAAATGTCTTGAGGAAAGAGAGGGAAAATTTTGGGGTACAACATCTTACAATGGAGGAAATAAAGCAAAATAAACTCTTAAGACAAAAGGTTGAACGCATCCTCTTTGGCGCAATGTAGGCGTTCAGATTTCGCTCCTCATTAAGCTTCCTTGTAAGCTCCAGAACCTTCTTTTCACTTGCGTAGAACTGAGCTTCAAAGGAATCTCGTTCTTCCTTTAGCTGGATCCAAGCTCTTTGTAAGTCTTCAAGAGAAGTAGACTTGGTAGGATGAAGGATATCATAAGGAACATCTACTTCAACTAAAGGCTCAATGATGATAGGAAAAGTGGCAGGGTACGGCATACCGAGTCTTTGAGCACGAGTTCGTACCCACTTAAGATAAGGCTCCAAGGGAATGGAGTTCTTACGCCCCAATGTCTTGTTATCTACTTTGTTTACCATCCTCCAAGCTCGTCTAAACCTCTGATGGTAGCGTTGGTCGTGGCTCTCGTAGTCGAACACCATACCTTGGATGAGCGCATCATGAGGACCATCTCTTCGCGCATAGCCAAATTTTCGTAATGCAAGAGAAGGGTTATAGGTGATACCTCCCATAATGCGAAGCAAAGGGACATTAGGGAATTCCCTACAACGATCAATGATAGTAGTATTCTCCAAGGATCGAGAACACCAATAAATGTTAGAGTGTGTGAGGGACATCATCCTTTAAGACCATGTTAATCCTTGCTCGTTCTTCAATATTGATCGAGGTAGGTGCAAAGTAAACCACTTAGCGAGTAGAGGAATGTAACATAAGAGAGTACCTCTTTTCTTCATTGTGCGAGTGTGGGAACAATGTACAATGTCTCCAAGCAAAGTAGGTATAGGATTACGAGAGAGGAAGACCTTGATGGCATTCACATCTATGAATTGGTCCGGATTAGGAAATAGAACCAGAACATAGATTAGAAGAGCCAAGACATCTTCAAAGGCTTGGAAATCCATATCTTCCCAGAATGAGCAAGCCTTATCCAACAGGAATTTGGCTAGAAAACCATTAACTCCGCTTCTTGTGTCCCAATTTGCTATGATGTCGGCTCTCTTCAGATGCAGGGCTTCGGCAATGACTTCAGGATTTAGAGCCCCTTCTAAAACAGAGAACGGTAATTTATTAAGCACATGCACTCCTAACAGTTGAGAGAACTCCTCTAGCGTAGGGACCAACTGATAGTCAGGAAAGGTGAAGCAATGATGCATGGGATCAAAGAATTGGAAGAGCACACACATTATTTCTTCTGGGAATTTGGAGGTAGCCAAGGTGAGAAGTCAACCATATTTCTCAGTGAAGGGAGAATCTCCAGGCACCCTTGATGTTAACTCTTAGAGTTTATGGCGTGCTTTCACGAAGCTGATCCGGATGGTATTCCTTTGGATGGGATTCATGACCTACAAAACAAAACAAAGATAAATTCCTAAATACTTGAAATGGTTAGTGAGAATGCTTATGATGTTATGATGTTTATGATGTTATGTACATGTATGCAAAGCAAGCAAGTTGTTATGTACATACAAAGCAGACAAGTCCTTAGGTTTAGGCTTGCATGGAGTTTGTAGGTAAGTACCCTCTTGAAGTTTAGTTGACTCAACCTATCCTAGAAAGTAATTGGGTTCTAGGGGATCTCAATATCACTGACCTTCCTTTTAGGCATTGTCTCAGCACAATCAATCTTTTCTTGCGGCCGAGATATCCCAAAAGTCCGATCTCAATGAGTGTAGTATCGAGTAACAACCAATTTCCAGCTTTCCACCGAAACGGGCTACCTCACTACTTCCTAATGGCCAAGTTGTTCAATTAAGGTTATAAGGTCAGATAGTGCTTCATGACACCGCTCAGCGGCCATGTATTCTCCTCGATTCAACACAAGGGATACCAGTACCAACAAATGTGTCACACTAATATAGCCATTGCTTCAACTGTGTCGGTCTATGCCGTACAGTTTCCACAATCTATTGCTACTTACCTAAAAGGTGCCCCCCAGATCCGGGTAGAGGATCAAAACAAGCCCAAACAAGGAACCATAATATAAAGAAAATAAGTCAAACAAGGAAAGCAAGTAAAGGTGATCTAGCCCTATGGTAATCCCACTTTTAAGTAAATTCCCCAACAGAGTCGCCAGTTCTGTAACACGGTGGGAGAACTGACTTGGGTGTTTTGCGTTTGATCGCAATTGTTGCGGACAACAAGAGTCGCCGCCAACTTTTTTTTATCCAATAAGGAAAGGTTGAAAAGAACAAGAAAGACCTTTCGAGATTTATTTCTTGAGTTCGGGGGGTAGGTTATGAAAAGGGAAGGTATTAGCACATTTTTCATCCGTAGTTTTCTACGGGCTCTTAGTTTCTTGCTAGATCACTTTCTTTTTGTTTTGAAAATGTGATTTTGGTGTGGTTTTTGAAATTATTTTGAAAACATCTTTGTAATGGTTCTCATTTCTATAAGAACGCGTACAAAGTGTTGTTTTGAAAATAGTTCCAAGAGGTGTTTGTGGAATGTGTTTTTTAAAGTGATTTTGAAAAGTGTCTTCGTAATGGTTCTCGTCTCTATAAGAACGCATACAAAGTGTTTGACTTTTGAAAATGTTTCAAATGAAAGTGTTGGTGTATAAAATGTTTTTGTTATGAGCAAGCAAGTAACTAGGAGCATCCTACCCACTCAAAAGGTCTAATGTTCTTTTCCTCCTCCTTTAGATGTTGCTATCTTACCAATGATTTGGTAAGAAGCTCCATCGTTGGATATGAAGGGACGGGTGTGGGACGTTTGTATAGTCATGGAAGGCAACCTATGGGACGTTTTAGCAATGTCATTTAGGGACTAGATCATTTACCAAAGGGAACATTGAGGGTCATCGAGGGACTACGATCTTTTATCAAGGGTCTTTGCTAAAATGCCCTTATTCGAGGGACATGACTATTTTTCCGAGGCAACAAGTGAGATTACCCTAAGGGTGCATGTTTGAATAGTGTGTTTGATTTGCATGCATTTAGTCTTTGATTAGGGGTTGTATACTCGTTGTTTTTATCTTGCCATACATACCCTATTTCACTAGCAATCACACAAAGTAATAGAATGCAGAAAGATAAAATCCTACACTATTACAACCATATTGAATTGCATAAAAATATAAAGGCAAAAATAAAATAAAAGTAAGATAAATGTGTCTTTCAATTTAAGCAAAAACACCCTTTGATTCTGCATTTTCTGGCTTCCTTCGATTTGGGGTCTGGAGTAAGTGGAGTCATGACATTGGATTTGGGCTTAACCTGAGGCATGAGGTGCAGCCTTTGATTCTACATTTCTGCCTCCTTCAACTGGAGGCTAGAATCAGTGTAGACATGCCTTTTGTCTGGGTCTGGAAGTCAGCATGGTGTGCCTTTCGTCTGGGCCTGGAAGTCAGCATGGCGTACCTTCTGGCTGCCTCTTTCGTTTTTACCTGGAGGTTAGTATGGCATGCCTTTCGCCTGGGTTTGGAAGTCAGCATGGCGTGCCTTCTGTCTGCCTCTTTCATTTTAACCTGGAGGTTAGTATGGAAGTTGTGATACCATGGCAGAACCGACTGTTTAATACTGGTTTGCGTTTTTTGTTCGTAAAATGTCGCGGTAAGCAAGAGTCGCCACCGACTTTTATTTCATCCAATCGGAAAGGAAAAAAGTACAGAAAAAATCCTTTTTCGAGATATCCTGAGTACGGGGGATAGATTATAGAAATGGAAGGTGTTAGCACCCTTTCTATCCATGGTTTTCCATGGGCTCTTAGGTACTTGCTCATCTTTTTAAAATTGCTTGTGTATGTGCTTTGTTGTTTTTTTTAAATTTCGACTTCGTGATAACCCTTGTATCAGTCCTCAAAGGTGTGACGAAGTTTCTTTGAAATTTGTTTTGAAATGTGTAAGTGTGAACAGTTTTGATTTGAGCAAGTGCCTACTAGCATCTACCTACTCGAAAAAAGGTCGTTTCTATTCTTGTTTCCTTTAGACAGCGCTATCCTACTATTGAGAAATAAGTAGCACCGTCGTTGGAGTTGTAAGGGTCAATTCGAAGGGGACGTACGATCACTAAAGCAATATTGGGACAAATTAGTAGTAACCCTAGAGTCTTAAGATCTTATTCGAGGCAACATTTCCGAAGCAACATTTCCAAGGCAACATTTCCGAGGCAACATTCAAATGGGACATTTTGATCTTTTTAGACTGGAGGGAAACCACTAAGACACCCTATGCTTAATGATCACTTACCGAAGGCAACCGAAGTGAAAGTATACCCTAAGAGTGATATGTGCGAGTGATTTGTTTTCAGTTATTTAATCGTTGCACATTAGGGTTTTCTAACCGTATTAATTTGTCATGCATTCTTGTCATACAATTCTATTAGCATACATCTAGACAGTTAAATATTTGCAGAAATAAAAATTGCGAGAAAGTAAATCTACGCTATTACAAGGCTTCGGGAGGGGGATTAATTACATAGCCAAAAACCCGGGGAAAAAGCGATAAGTAAAAGCCCTAAATTAACTATTACAAACCATGGACAATTACAAAAATATTGGCAAAAATAATTAACAAGCGCACGGCGAATTAAATACGAGGCAATTAGGGTTTTGACCCTTGACTAAACCTAATTGCAACTGATTAGAAATGTTTTTTTTGTCATGTTTTGTTATTTGAGAAAATAATGAAATAATTGAATTAAAAGAAAATCCTAAGTTCTAGTTAATTTTAAATTAAGAAAAATAAATTAATTCAATCTAAAAACCTATTTTTGTATTTTTATTTGTTTGAGAAAGGAAGAAACATTAAATCAAGCATTAACCTAATTTTCTAATTGAATTTTAATTCAGAAAGAAATTAAAGTGGCCCTAAATTAATTAAACTAATTAATTAAAAAAACATTTATTAAGAAATTAAATCTTTTTTTTTGTGTTTTTTTTATTGGTTAATTTAATAAAATAATTTTTTGTGTTGATTTAAAAAAACAAAATAATTAAAGAAAAGGAATTAAAGAAAAAATAGAAAATTAACCAAATGAGCCTGCTGTCAGCAGATCTGGTTCTGGCTGATGGATCCAGAAGATGGTGACCCTCAGAAGATGGGGGCACTGGATTTGATCCTGGCTGGTGGATCCAGCAGATGATGACCCTCAAAAGATGGGGTGCACTGGATCTGGTCCTGGCTGGTGAATCCAGAAGATGCTGAACCTCAGGAGGTGCATGTGCTGGATCTGGTTCTGACTGGGATCCAGAAGATGATGGCCTGCATGTGCTGGATCTGGTTCTGACTGGGATCCAGAAGATGATGGCATGCACGTGTTGGATCTGGTTCGGACTGGGATCCAGAAGATGATGGCCTGCACGTGCTGGATCTGGTGAAAACAAAGGAGAAAAGATACCAAAAGCTCACACCTGGAATCGAACCCAGAATCTTGAGCTTCTGACTTACTTCTTCTGATAAACTGCGCTAGATGTTAACTTGTTAACATAATGAAAACAAACAATATATCAGAACAAACAAGTTTCTGGCCAGAATAGCGCACCAGAATTTAAACTAGCCAGTTAGATTGTGACACGCTGTTGTCTTCTTCCCTGGAACCATCGTTTTAGACTCTGAACCTTTACCTACAGACGCAGGTCTGTTGTTGAAACCTGTGTCATTCAAGAACAAGCAAATGAAATATAAATTCAATTGGGGACCATGGATCAGCTGGGTTTGAAACTCTGGTCATCATGGTACCCATTATCAGGCCTAAATTTGCTTGAAAATCAAAACCCCAAATTGGAGCACGAAACCCTAACAATGGCAAAAGCTTGTTCTTGCATTGTAACTTAAATCAAACTATCCAGAAACATAGCAAACATGAAGATGAATACAAATACGTAATTTAAACGTGCTGAATATGCAAGAATTACAGTAATTGAAGGTGGATAATTTTGCAAACCGTGAGAATGCTAGGCAGTGATTCTGGATGTTCTAATGCCTACGAACAATTGGGAATGCTTCCTGAGACGTCCTGGAACAGGTTGCTGGCCTTGAATTGTTCTCAAAGGTCCTCTATCTTGAAATTAGAACTTCACTTTTTGTCAAGATTTTTTAGTTTTGTTCTTACAGTCTCACGCCTCCAGCCTCCTCCTTTTGATCTGCCCAGCTTTCTTATATAACCTAGAGTGAATTAGGTTAACAAACTTGGATTAAATCTTTGCATTTATCCAAGATTTGATTTGATTTTCAATGTATATGATATCTTTCTATTTTCATGCCAACCATGACTTTCTTGTACCAATTGCCATTGATATGAATTGATTCTGATACGCCAGCACTATGAGCTCGTGATTCTATTCATAAATCCAAACAAAACAAATCTTTGCTATCATTTATCAATTATTTGATTTAGTTCAATTTTTAATAAATAAAAAATCAAAATAAAATAAATAATGAAGAAAATAACATGTGAATGCACATTTGGGTTGTGGACCACATTATGAGTGAATTGCAAGCATAAAAAGTTAGGTCCATTTAGCAAAAAATGCAAATTTGAGCATATTTGACTTTTGGCAATTTTGCAAAAATGGTCAACTTGGTCAATGCATAACTCTCTCAATTTTGACCCTAGAGGGGTGTTCTTGGACTTTTTAAAAAGATTAGGATGTCCTCTAAGCAACCCTTATTGTATCATCTCAATTTAGTCTTCCATATTCATGTATGAAGCTTTGACCCAAAAGGTGTTTTTGTTGACTTTTCAAAATGACCTATAATGTCAAAATTCATATCTTTTTGTGAGTGCATATTATGAACTTGGGAGATGAATATGAAATGTAGGGAATTGCATCCTCTTAAAAATGAGCTTTGGATGGGTCATTTATGATAAAGTATGAGAAAGTTATGCTTGGTCAAAGTTGAGTTGACTTTTCCTAGAAAACCCTAATTTAGCAACTTTTGGGTTTTGATGAATTGTGAGCAATCCTTGAGGAATCATGATCAAACCTTGATCAAATGATGAAAAATAATTCAAAATGAATATGTTGACCAAAAATCTTGAAGTTTGACTGAATGTGGGCCCCAGTTGACTTTTGACCTAGCATAATTAATTTTCAGGCATTTGAGCAATTGACTGAGCAAACTTATTCTGCAAGGCTTGAAACTTGACATGGATGATCTTGAGAACATATTAGGACAATGGTGGGAATTTTAGTCCTTTGTGGTTCACACATCTTGATAAAAATGGAAACCCTAATTTGAGGTAGACTGCCTTAGGAGAGAGTTTGTCTGGTCAACTCTTGAACTTCCTTGAGCAATTTGGGGACCTCACTTGCCATGTGTTAAGAAATATGGGAGGGAAAATTTTGGGGTACAACAGCTGCCCCTGTTCAATCTTCTTAAACCTGAGGATGTAGATTGGCTCGTCTGCTTTTCGTAATCTGAAGATGGAAGATGATTGAACACTAGAGTGCCCAGAAATTTACACTCGCATGAAGTGATACTTGACTTGTGATATCGGGAATGGGCTTATAGATGCCATTTGGAAGTTGATGACGGAAGATGGGCTTTAAGATGCCATCCGAAGAGGTGTTAATCGCATAAGAGATTCCTTTGCGAAATCCTGTATACCTGTTGTTGAGGAGGACTTTGTTGGGGAATACTAGTCTCTGTCTTGAGAGAAATAGAGTTTTAGGAGATCCAGTTGTCCGTTACTCTACTGGGGAATAATTCCGGTTTGGGAAGCAGAAGTGAACTGTGTGTTTGGTCGGGGTAAATGCTGCACCGCGACTTACTGGAGAAATGTGAAATCAATTGTGTTTGATCGGGTTCCGGTCTGACAGTGTTGTGGACTTGTTGTCTGGGGATAAGAAAGGAAGAACCCAGACAGTAAGGTTACGAGAAGGAACCTGGATAGTAGGGTTACTTCGAGATGAAATCCTGGAAAGTAGGGTTGTGAGAAGGAACCTGGATAGTAGGGTTGCTTCGATATGAAAAGCCTGGATAGTAGGGATGTGAGAAGGAACCTGGATAGTAGTGTTACTTCGATATGAAAGCCTGGATAGTAGGGCTTGCGGGAAGGAACCTGGGTAGTAGGGTTACTTCGAAATGAAAGCCTGGATAGTAGGGACGCGAGAAGGAACCTGGGTAGTAAGGTTACTTTGAAATGAAAGCCTAGATAGTAGGGCCGCGAGAAGGAACCTGGATAGTAGGGTTACTTCGATATGAAAGCCTGGATAGTAGGGCTTGCAGGAAGGAACCTGGATAGTAGGGTTACTTTGAAATGAAATCCTGGATAGTAGGGCCGCGAGAAGGAACCTGCGTAGTAGGGTTACTTCGAAATGAAAGCCTGGATAGTAGGGCTGTGAGAAGGAACTTGGATAGTAGGGTTACTTCGAGATGAAAGCCTGGATGGTAGGACTGTGAGAAGGAACCTGGATAGTAGGGTTACTTCGAGATGAAAGCCTGGATAGTAGGGCTATGGGAAGAAACTTGGATTGTAGGGTTACTTCGATATGAAAGCCTGGATGGTAGGGATGTGAGAAGGAACCTGGATAGTAGGGTTACTTCGGGATGAAAGCCTAGATAGTAGGGCTATGGGAAGGAACCTGGATTGTAGGGTTACTTCGATATGAGAGCCTGGGTAGTAGGGCTATGGGAAGGAACCTGGATAGTAGGGTTACTTCGAAATGAAAATCCTGGATAGTAGGGCTGCTTCGGAATGAGTTTGGGTAAAACTACAGAGGGAACCTGGGTAAGGTTGTGCTTGTCGCGCCGATGATTACTTTGTTTAGCCTCGAGTGTTGATCATGGACCTACTGGAAATTGTTGATAATAACTGACTTTCCTGAAAGAAATATAGGGTTAGTTATGTGTGATGCATGAGATGCATTGTGATGAAGTTCTAAAAATAACTGAGATTATGTTATATGTAATGTATGCATATGTCATGATGTATGAACATGAAATGCTGACATAATAATCTGATCCAAGAAAATAAATCCCTGACTGCTATAGAAAACCATAGCTCCTCTACTTCTGTTGGGGATGGTGAACAAAGATGACTGTGCTAGGGATTCACATCCATTTGGCTTGTGAATATTCGGCCGGAAGAGAACCTGTCTGAGGATAACTCTGTGGGGAATAACTCTGTTGAAGAGGATATGCTTTGTTGACAGATCTGCTGATTTGGAGAAATAAACTTAGTTGGGGATGGATTTTCGTCACTGGTGATAATGAATTCTGTTGGAGATTGAATTTCTGCTTGTGAGAGAAATAATCTCTGCTTGGGGAACAATTTACTGACTCACTCGCGATTGTGAGCCTCGGCTGTGGAGAGTTATGTCCTATTCGGGAAAGCTAACATCACTATCTTTTGATACTTTTTACTCTGTGGGGAGTGTATGTACCACTACTCATCGTTCTCCAGCTGGCTCTATCCTGATACCTGATGGGCGGAGTAACTGTAAGGCTTGGAAACTTCTTGTTTTTTACTGTTCTTGGAATTACGAGTAGTCGTCTTTTGTTTCTTGTGTAAATATTTATGAGCAGCAATCATTTTCAAATGCATATATCAAAAATGAATCATTGGACGTTCTTGCAAAACAAAACAGAAAAAGAAAAACAAATTGAAATTTCTTGTGAAAATGAATTGTATTGACTTTGAAGTTGTCCTGTAATAGGCGTTTTGTACAAAGAGGCTGACGTCCTAGTAAGAGAACGCCGCCTAAATAAAGAAAAACAGCTATGTGAAACAATCCCATTGGGTTCCAACTCTGTTATTGCCTTTATATCTTCAAGCGTCTCATTACTTTGTTGCTTGGTCGAAGGTGGATCAGATTGATTGGCGCCGTCTGAGCTTGATAATCGATACCGAAGTCTGGCTGCAAGATGATCCAATGAGACATAGTGTTATGCCTTGATCCCTAGTTTTTGCCTGGACCGCCCTTTCGGGTTTTCAGTCCACCGGGATACCCTTTTTTTCCCAAGTCGCCTTTTCAGGTTTTCGACTTGCCGGGTGTACAGTTTTTTTTTATTTTCATCCCTTACTTTTTCCCGAACCCTTTTGGTTTGCCGGGAAGCCCTTATTTTTGCCTAGGCCAGTCAACCTAGCAGGTCTTTGATTATGCGTAGTATCTTTTCACTATGTCTGCATTGACGGGGTGAGGAAGGTCATCACCATCCATGGTGGTTAGAATCATAGCTCCTCCTGAGAAAATGTTCTTAACCACAAATAGCCCTTCGTATGTGGGGGTCCATTTTCCCCTGGGATCTCCTTGCGGTAGTATGATGCGTTTGATCACTAGATCTCTGACTTGATATTCTTGACGTCTGACTTTCTTGTTAAAGGCCTTGATCATTCGCTTTTGATACGTCTGACCATGACAGATAGCAATAAGTCTCTTTTCATCGATTAGATTCAGCTGATCAAGTCGGTTTTGGATCCAGTCGTCTTCGTTCAAACCCGCAACCTTCATAATCCTGAGAGAGGGTATCTAGACTTCGATGGGTAGGATTGCCTCCATGTCATACACCAAAGAGTAGGGTGTTGCCCCTGTTGACGTCCGTGCTGAGGTACGGTACCCATGAAGAGAAAATGGTAACATCTATGCCAGTCTTTGTATGTCACCGTCATCTTCTGCACAATCTTTTTGATATTCTTGTTAGCCGCTTCAACAGCACCATTCATCTTTGGCCGGTAGGGAGAAGAGTTATGATGCTGAATCTTGAACTGTTTACAGAGCTTGGTTATCATCGTGTTATTGTGATTTGTACCATTGTCAGTAATAATCCTCTTTGGTACACCATATCGACAGATCAGATTGTGTCGGATGAACCGCGCCACGATGTTCTTGGTTACTACAGCAAAGGAAGCTACTTCAACCCACTTCGTGAAATAATCAATAGCCACCAGAATGAAACGATGCCCGTTAAATGCAGTAGGTCTGATCTTGCCGATCATGTCGATGCCCTACATTGCAAAGGGCCACGGAGCCGTCAAAACATTCAGGGGAACCGGAGGTACATGCACCTTATCAGCATAGACTTGGCATTTATGACAGGTTCGAGAATGCTGATAACAATCGGCTTCCATAGTGGACTAGTAGTATCCTGCCCGTAGGATTTTCTTCGCCAGGGTATTTCCAATAGAATGAGTTCTGAAGGTACCTTCATGTAATTCTGCCATGATCCTTTATGCCTCGCTCTTGTCTACACACCACAATAAGGTTGAATCATGGTTACGCTTGTAAAGGATTCCATTGCTGGTGAAGAACTTCACAGTGAACATTCTCATAAACTTCTTATCATTAACAGATGCCCCCTAGGGGTATTCTTGAGCCTTAAGATACCTCTTTACCTCGTGAAAGTAGGGTTTATCTGCTACCTCTTCAGTCTCAATGTCACAGCAATGTGCGGGTTCGTCCAACCTCTCAATGGTAATCTGGGGAGCTTCATTGTCCCACCTGACTTTGAACATAGAAGACATGGTAGCTAGTGCGTCCGCCAGCTGATTCTCCTCTCTTGGGAAATGTTTAAAGGTTATCTCTTTGAAGTGTGGGAGCAATGTCTATACATACTCTTTGTAAGGAATAATATTCGGGTGCTTCGTATCCCACTCGCCTTTGATCTGACTTATCACCAGAGCGGAATCTCCGAATACACTCAAGAACTTAATCCTCGGGTCAATAGCAGCTCGAAGACCCATGATACATGCTTCATACTCTGCCATATTATTAGTGTAATTAAAACATAATCGGGCGGTGAACGGAGTATGACAGCCCTCAGGAGATATGATTACAGCGCCAATGCCATTACCCAACGCGTTCGAGGCTCCATCAAAATACATAGACCATCGGGATCCCTCCTCGGGTCCTTCCTCCGGTCCAGGTTCTTTATAGTCGGTTACCAACATAATATTCTCATCCGGGAACTCGAAATTCATGGACTGGTAATCATCCACGGCCTGATGCGCCAAATGATCCTCTAATACACTCCCCTTGATTTCCTTTTGGGTTGTGTGTTAGATGTCGTACTCGGTTAAGATCATCTGCCATCTTGCTATTCTTCTTGATAGAGCAGGCTTCTCGAAAATATACTTGATCGGATCCATCTTTGATATCAACAAGGTAGTGTGAGTCAGCATATACTGTCTCAGTCGGCGAGTAGCCCATGCCAAAGCGCAGCAAGTTTTCTCGAGCAATGAGTACCGGGTCTCACAGTCGGTAAACTTTTTGCTAAGGTAATAAATGGCGTGCTCTTTTCGACCAGACTCGTCATGCTGCCCCAACACACACCCCATTGAATTGTCCAGCACTGTCAAGTATAATATCAAAGGTATTCCTTCAACTGGAGGCTTCAGAATTGGTGGTTCTTGAAGGTATTCCTTGATTCTTTCGAAAGCGTTCCGGAATTCATCATTCCACTTTACCACTTGATGTTTCTTCAGCAGCTTGAAGATTGGCTCACAAGTAGCAGTCAGATGTGAAATGAACCTGGCGATGTAATTCAGACGTCCCAAGAAACCTCTAACTTCCTTTTCTATGCGGGGAGCTGGCATCTCTTGTATGGCTTTTACTTTTGCGGGGTCTACCTGAATACCTTTGTCACTGATAAAAAAACCCAGAAGCTTACTAGACCTTACCCCGAAGGTACACTTGTTCGGATTCAACCTCAGCTTGTACGTCTTCAACCTGTCAAACAATTTCTGGAGATGATCAAGGTGTTCTTCCTCAGTCTGGGACCTGGCTATCATGTCATCAACATAAACCTCGATCACATGATGAATCATATCATGGAACAAAGCGACCATGGCGCGCTGATAAGTTTCCCCAGCATTCTTCAACCCAAAAGAAATTACCTTGTAACAGAAGGTGCCCTACTGTGTAACGAAGGTTGTCTTCTCCATGTCCTCAGGAGCCATCTTGATCTGATTGTAGCCAGAAAAACCATCCATGTAGGAGAAGATTTTATGTTGCGCGGTGTTGTCGACTAGAACATCAATGTGAGAAAGTGGGAAGTCATCCTTGGGGCTTGCCCTGTTCAGATCTCTATAGTCCACACACATCCGTACCTTACCGTCCTTCTTAGGTACCGGAACGACGTTGGCAACCCACTGCGGATAAGAAGTGACAGTTAAGAATCCTGCGTCGAACTATTTCATGACCTCTGCCTTGATTTTCTCTGACATTTCGGGGCGCATACGGCGAACCTTCTACTTTACCAGAGGGCAGTCTTCTTTGGTCGGCAGGCGATGTACCACAATATCAGTATCCAAACCAGGCATATCTTCATAGGACCAGGAAAAGATCTCAACATAGTCATGTAGCATCTGTATTAACCATTGTTTGACACTAGGCTCCAGATTCGCACCTATTTTAACTTCTTTCCTATCTTCCTCTGTACCCAAATTCACTGACTCAACTGGCTCTTCATGAGGCTGTATGGCCCTTTCTTCCTGCTGTAATAGTCTATCAAGTTCTCTAGGCACCTCACAATCATCCTCACCTTCGTCCTCGGCTTGGTTGATCGAAATTTTGAAATTATAACTGGCAGTAGCAGAGTTGTTATCAATGGGATCCAGAGTGGATATGGATCTGCAGTATGATACGTGAGTGTGTGTAAGAGAATAGCTGTTTTGATAAAGTGAGAGACAGAAAAGAAAAACAAGGAGCGCAAAATTTGTAATACAAGAAACGTTCAATGCTTTATTAAAGATATATGAAATGACAAATAATAGCCCTCACAAGCAAAGCCAAGGTGCCTCGGGCAAGGCACCGGGCCGTAAAGTTTCCAATTGTTTATTACAAATCTTAAAACAAAAGTCAATTACTGCAGAATAAAATAAATAGGTATGAAGCCCTTCGCCATCCAGTTATTTGGTCCACCGTTGGTTGTTGGGTAGATCCAGTTGTGGATGTCTGAATCCTCTTCATTGTCTTCAATTGCATTAACTCCCCGATTGTTGATGTGCAGAGGAGGTCTTCCAATCTGTGCACGCCTAATAGCCTTTTGAGCCCCTATAGTAAAGCCCAAACCAAATTTATCAGTTTTGTGAGTGAAATCAAGGAGCTGACCCCAATTGGTACACCCACCTTCTTCAACTACGACTCTAGCATCCTTGAGAGAAGCCATCTTCAGCAGAGGTTTGTTGGTAATAACTTCAGTTGACGCCAAAGTCTGAGGGACCTCTTAGAAGTTCTAACAAGGAGTTTCTATGAATTCCCCGTCCATCTCCACGTAGCGGAAGGTATTGAGATGACTCACCATATACTCCTCTTCACCTTGCACCGTGACAATCTTTCCCTTCACCGGATATTTCAGCATTTGATGGAGTGTAGAAGTAACTGCCCCAGCCTTATGAATCCAACAACAACCCAGCAAGCAAGAATATGATGGTCTGATATCCATTACGTAGAAGGTGGACCCAAAGGTTTGAGAACCCACTTTGACAGGGATGTCCACCTCCCCGTGCACCATTCTTTTTGATCCATCAAAATCCCTTACCATAATATTACTCAGCTTTAGAATCAAACCTTCACAATCCAGATGGTCTAACGCTTTCTTTGGCAGAATATTCAGTGAGGACCTGGTATCCACCAGCACATGGGCCATAGTGGTGCCCCTGCACTCGATCGAGACATGCAGAGCATCATTATGATTTCTTCCTTTCGGTGTCTGATCTGCATCTGAAAAACCCAGCCCATTGTCAGCAGTCAGGTTGGCCATGCAATCTTTGAACTGATCTGCGGAAGTTTCCTGCGGAACATGCACAGTCTTGAGAAATGCAATCAAAGCCTTCGCATGGGCTTCAGAACACAATAGCAGGGACAACATGGAGATCTTTGACGGGGTCTGCCCCAGCTGCTCGACCACATTGTAATCTCTTCTTGATAATCTTCAGTATTTCCTCTATTTCTTGTTTAGAGGCTTCCACAATGATTTTCTTAGGTGCCTCCGTCCGGGAAGGCTCACCTATAATTTCTTTGCCCCGAGTCCCAGATGGCTCATCAGCAGGGGTGATAACTGGAATAAGAACAGGAATAGTTGCAGGTGTACTAACTGGAGTAGGAACGGGAGAAATGTCAGGAATGCTGGTTGGAGCAGCAGTTGGAATAACAATAGGCTTGATGATATTCTTCGGGGAAATCTCGGGAGAGAAGACCCTTCCACTTCGAGTAACTTTACTAGTCCCGAAAATATTACTGACATCGGTATCAGCTTCTTCATTCTTCAGATCTTTCTTAATACCATGATAATACACGTCAGCACTGTAATGCCAAGGGACAGCCTTATCTGAGGTGTACGGGATGGGACCAGGAACATTGATTATTAGTGGAGCAATTCTTGGAACAGATGTAATCCTAACAGGTTTTCTCGAGGAAACCTTGGAAGGATTGGCAGAAATGGTTATAATAGCGACGTCTTCAATGGGAACAACAGGGATCATAGTCTTCTCGAACAAAATTTCTTTATTATCCATCAGGCGCTGAACACCTGACTTCAACAAACAACAACCAGAAGGTAGAGTCGAACACATGTGGCAACCTTCACCATAACCCGGAAATAAACTGGCCAACAGCAAATTCTTCTTAACAGTCATAAGAGGAGTAGAAATTTCTTCAATAGAGGTCACAAAAAAATCAGTGTCAATAGCATTAACTCCACGACCATGTTTGGGCATGGGAGCAGTTACATTCGGCTTTTCTGGAGCATCGAATTATATCTCCTTGGCTTCGATCAAGTCTTGCACTTTGTTTCTCAGAGCCCAGCAACCATTTGTATCATGGCCAGGACTCTCAGAATGGTAGGCGCATCGCGCGTTGGGATTGTATCTGGGAGAAGTAGTGTTTGGATTCTTGGGAGCCTCTCTCAAGGTTGCCAAGTTGGATTTCAGCAGGTGAGGTAACACTTCATCCAATGTCATGTTGATGCGGGTAAACTGCCGTTGTGGTCTTTCCACCCTTTGTTGATTGTTTCATTGTGGAGCAACTGCGGGTCTTGGTATTACTACAACATTTACCATTTGACGGTGTTCAGATCTGTTTTGGCCCCTCGGGCTATAGACTGCACTGACCTCCTTCTTACCAGCAAAAGGTTTCTTTATCGAACTCGAAGAGGCATCCTTCTGTATTTTACCACTTCGAATGCCAGCTTCCACTCTTTCTCCAGTCAAAATCAACTCAGTGAAACCAGATGACGAGCTGCCGATCAAGTGATTGAAAAATGGACCAGATAGCGTCCCTAGAAACATGTCAACCAACTCCCTATCAGCCAACGAGGGTTGGACTCTTCCAGCCAAGTCTCTCCACTTCTGAGCATTGTCTTTAAAGCCTTCACCTGCAACCATGGACATACTCTGGAGTTGATTACGAGTGGGAGCAAGGTCGGCGTTGTATTGATACTGCTTGTAGAAAGCAGCAGCAAGATCTTCCCAGTTTTGGACACTGGCCCCCTCCAACTGATAGAACCATTCAAGTTGAGTCCCTGACAGACTATCTTGAAAGAAGTGCACCCACAAATTCCTATCAGTGGTGTGGGGCTGAATTTTCCTAACGTAAGAGCGGAGATGGAGCTTTGGGCATGATACTCCATCATACTTGGCAAAAACCGAAGCTTTGAACTTATGAGGGATAACCACTCCAGATACCAGTCCCAATTCTCTGAAATCCAAACCAAGTATTTTCTGAATTTCCATAGCGCTCAAACGGTCTTCTAACTACTTGTACCTATCCTCAGCAGGAGGATATTGCTCATCGTCGTAATCAGTATCATTGTCAGAAACTGCGGGACTAGGGTCCTTTTCCCTTTCTTGGTTCTCCCCGTCCTTGGATGAAGAGGTTAGATCAGTTTGATGCTTCAACCTTTCTCCGAACCTTCTACCCATGTTCAGAATACCAGTCTTCTTTTTCTTCTTCTCTTTCAGAATAAGGGTTTTTAGATCCTCTGGCCCTTTAGCCAGACTTATGAACATCTATTGGAATTGGGCGTCCTGCTCCTGAAGATCTTTGATGGCTGGATCGGAAGACATTTGTGCTGAAATAAACAGCGAAGAAGATGAGAAACCTATAGGGGTACCTGTAATGATGCGCATGATAATGGGATGCGCATGTAATGATTTCAAAGACTTTGGGAGATTTAAATTTGCAAACCAAAATAAATAAAACTTTATTAGCTTAAACTTTGAAGGCTCAAAATGCCTTTAAGGCTTTACAAAATAAGTAAATAAAACAAAATCTAAAACTAGAAAAAGAAAAATCAAAAGTCCCATGGACGCTTCCTCTTTGTGCTGATATAGTCATTGATCACTCTTTCCTCCTCGAGCTGCCTTGTGAGCTTTAAAACCTTCCTCTCTTGCTCATGGTACTGTTCCTGGTAAGTATCCCGCTCATTCTCCAGCTGAATCCAAGACCTTTGTAACTCCCTCGGATCAGTAGGCATGTAAGGATAGAGAACCGTGTAAGGAATGCCTTCTTCATTAATGGGCTCCACAATCACTGGTAATACGGCCTCATAAGGAATCATGAGCTTCTGGGCACGAGCTCGGACCCATTGGAGGTAAGGCTGCATAGGAAGGGAAGTCTTCGGTCCCAACTCTTCAGGGTCAGATTTGTTTACCATGCCCCAAGCTCGTATGAACCTCCAGCGATGCTCCTTAACGTCATCCTTATAGTCGAATACAATGTCCTCGAGAAGTAGTTCATGGGGACCATCTCTTCGAGCACGACCAAATTGTCGCAACGCTAGACAAGGATTGTAAGTTATACCCCCTCTGATACCAAGTAATGGGACATTAGGGTACCCCCCACAATGGTCAATAACAACAGTCTCTTCCATAGCCCGGGAACACCAAAGAATATCTGTATGAGCAAGTGAAATTATTCTGTAGGACCAACCCAAACCTTCTTCATTCTTCAGCACAGACTTAGGGAGGTGCGAAATAAACCACCTTGAGAACAACGGCATGCAGCACATGAGAGTCCCTCTTCTCTTCATAGTACGGGTATGGAGGGCATGCAAGATATTTCCAAGCAAGGTAGGCACAGGGTTGTGAGAAAGGAAAATCTTGACAGCATTCACATCTACAAAGGAGTCCGGGTTAGGGAAGAGAACCAAACCATAGATAAGAAGGGCCAAGATATCTTCAAAAGCCTGAAAGTCCAAATCATCCCAAAATAGTTGAGCCTGGTCTATCATAAATTTGGCTAGAAAACCTTCGACCCCACTTCGAGTTTCCCAATTGGATACCACATCAGCCCGTTTCAAATGCAAAGCTGAGGCGATGTCTTCTGGCCTAGGAACTTCTTCCATACCTGTGAAGGGTACCTGTTCAAGAATGGATATGCCCAATAGATGAGAGAACTCTTCTAAGGTGGGTACCAGCTAGTAATCTGGAAAGGTGAAGCAATGATGCACAGGATCGAAGAACTGAAATAGTAGGCTCATCATCTATTCATCAAGATTTGAAGTAACCAGGCTGAGAAGTTGACCGTGTCTCTTAATGAACATAGAAGTTTCAGAAACTCTTGCTGCTAGATCTTTAAGTTTGGCAGGTATTTGCACAAAGTTAACTCGGATGGTATTTCTACGCATGGAATCCATGATCTGCAAAACAGAACAAAGATAAATTCCCTTGGTCTTTGAAATGGTTAGTGTAATGAATCATGAATGCCATGTTATGAAGCATGATGTCATGATAAACCACAGGTATAGAAAACACAAATATTGAAAACACAGTCAAATCACACAAAGCCCTTAGGTTTAAGGCTTACATGAGGTCAAAGGTAGTACCCTATTAAAGTTAAGTTGGTTTCAACCTTTCCTAGAAAAGTAACCGGGTTCTAGAGGATCTCAATATCACTAACCATCCTCCATCGGTCATGGTTTCAGCTCACGCAATCTTTTCTTGCGGCTGAAATTATTCTGCGAGTATGGTCTCAATGAGTGTAGCATCGAGTATCAACCAGTACTCAGCTTTACACCGAGGCCGGCTATCTCACTACTTTCTAATGGCCAAGTTGGGTGATTAAAGGTTCTAAGGTCAGTTGATGCATAACGACACCATGCAGCGGCCCCGTATTCTCCTCGTTTCTCCACAAGAGACACCTGTACCAACCAATGTGCCACACCAATGTAGCTACTGCTTCAATCGTATCGATCTACGCCGTACAGTTCCCTCACAGTCTATTGCTACTTACCTAAAAGGTATTCCTCAGATCCGGGTGTAGGATCTATTGTAACCCTCAAACAAAACCCTCAAAAGTAAAGCAAACAAAGCAATCAAGAGAAGCAATTATGATGAACTAGATCCTAAGGTATACCTCACTTTATAAAAATCCCCAGCAGAGTCGTCAGTTCTGTGATACGGTGGCATAACCAACTGTTTAATACTGGTTTGCATTTTTTCTTCTCAAAATGTCGTGGTAAGCAAGAGTCGCCACCGAATTTTATTTCATCCAATTGGAAAGGAAAAAAGTACAGAAAAAAAATCCTTTTTCAAGATATCCTGAGTACGGGGGGGTAGATTATAGAAAGGGAAGGTGTTAGCACCCTTTCTATCCATGGTTTTCCATGGGCTCTTAGGTACTTGCTCATCTTTTTAAAATTGCTTGTGTATGTGCTTTGTTTTTTTTTTAATTTCGACTTCGTGATAACCCTTGTATCACTCCTCAAAGGTGTGACGAAGTTGCTTTGAAATTTGTTTTGAAATGTGTAAGTGTGAAAAGTTTTGATTTGAGCAAGTACCTACTAGCATCTACCTACTCGAAAAAAGGTCGTTTCTATTCTTGTTTCCTTTAGACAGCACTATCCTACTATTGAGAAATAGGTAGCACCGTCGTTGGAGTTGTAAGGGTCAATTCGAAGGGGACGTACGATCACTAAAGCAATATTAGGACAAATTAGTAGTAACCCTAGAGTCTTAAGATCTTATTTGATGCAACATTTCTGAGGCAACATTCGAATGAGACATTTTGATCTTTTTAGACTGGAGGGCAACCACTAAGACACCTTATGCTTAATGATCGCTTACCGAAGGCAACCGAAGTGAGAGTTTACCCAAAGAGTGATATGTGCGAGTGATTTGTTTTCAATTATTTAATCTTTGCACATTAGGGTTTTCTAACCATATTAATTTGTCATGCATTCTTGTCATACAATCCTATTAGCATACATCTAGACAGTTAAATATTTGCAGAAATTAAAAATGTGAGAAAGTAAATCTACGCTATTACAAGGCTTCGGGGAGGGGGATTAATTACATAGCCAAAAACCCGGAGGAAAAGAGATAAGTAAAAGCCCTAAATTAACTATTACAAACCATGGACAGTTACAAAAATATTGGCAAAAATAACTAACAAGCGCGCGGCGAATTAAATACGAGGCGATTAGGGTTTTGACCCTTGACTAAACCTAATTGCAACTGATTAAAAATGTTTTTTTTGTCATGTTTTGTTATTTGAGAAAATAATGAAATAATTGAATTAAAAGAAAATCTTAAGTTCTAATTAATTTTAAATTAAGAAAAATAAATTAATTCAATCTAAAAACCTATTTTTGTATTTTTATTTATTTGAGAAAGGAAGAAACATTAAATCAAGCATTAACCTAATTTTCTAATTGAATTTTAATTGTGAAAGAAATTAAAGTGACCCCAAATTAATTAAACTAATTAATTAAAAAAAACATTTATTAAGAAAATAAATCTCTTTTTTTGTGTTTTTTTATTGGTTAATTTAATAAAATAATTTTTTGTGTTGATTTAAAAAAACAAAATAATTAAAGAAAAGGAATTAAAGAAAAAATAGAAAATTAACCAAATGAGCCTGTTGTCAGCAGATCTGGTTCTAGCTGATGGATCCAGAAGATGGTGACCCTCAGAAGATGGGGGCAATGGATTTTATCCTGGCTGGTGGATCCAGCAGATGATGACCCTCAGAAGATGGGGTGGGCTAGATCTGGTCCTGGCTGGTGAATCCAAAAGATGCTAAACATCAGGAGGTGCATGTGTTGGATCTGGTTCTGACTAGGATCCAGAAGATGATGGCCTGCACGTGTTGGATCTGGTTCTGACTGGGATCCAGAAGATGATGGCCTGCAAGTGCTGGATCTAGTGAAAACAAAGGAGAAAAAAATACTAAAATCTCACACCTGAAATCAAACCCAGAATCCTGAGCTTCTGACTTCCTTCTTCTGACCAACTGCGCTGGATGTTAACTTGTTAACATAATGAAAACAAACAATATATTAGAACAAACAAGTTTCTGGCCAGAATAATGCGCCAGAATTTAAACTATCTAGTCAGGTTGTGACACGTTGTTGTCTTCTTCCCTGGAACCATCGTTTTAGACTCTGAACCTTTACCTACATACGCAGGTCTGTTGCTGAAACCTGTGTCATTCAAGAGTCAAGCATATGCAATATAAATTCAATTGGGGACCATGGATCAGCTGGGTTTGAAATTCTGATCATCATGGTACCCATTATCAGGCCTAAATTTGCTTGAAAATCAAAACCCCAAATTGGAGCACGAAACCCTAACAATGGCAAAAGCTTGTTCTTGCACTGTAACTTAAATCAAACTATCCATAAACATAGCAAACATGAAGATGAATACAAATACGTAATTTAAACATGCTGAATATGTAAGAATTACAGTAATTGAAGGTGGATAATTTTGCAAACCGTGAGAATGTTAGGCAGTGATTCTGGATGTTCTGATGCCTGCGAACGATTGGGAATGCTTCCTGAGACGTCCTGGAACAGGTTGCTGGCCTTGAATTGTTCTCAAAGGTCCTCTATCTTGAAATTAGAACTTCACTTTTTGTCAAGATTTTTGAGTTTTGTTCTTACAGTCTCACGCCTCCAGCCTCTTCCTTTTGATCTACCCAGCTTTCTTATATAACCTAGAGTGAATTAGGTTAATAAACTTGGATTAAATCTTTGCATTTATCCAAGATTTGATTTGATTTTCAATGTATATGATATCTTTCTATTTTCATGCCAACCATGCCTTTCTTGTACCAATTGCCATTGATATGAATTGATTCTGATACGCCAGCACTATGAGCTCGTGATTCTATTCACAAATCCAAACAAAACAAATATTTGCTATCATTTACCAATTATTTGATTTAGTTCAATTTTTAATAAATAAAAAATCAAAATAAAATAAATAATGAAGCAAATAACATGTGAATGCACATTTGGGTCGTGGACCACATTATGAGTGAAGTGCAAGCATAAAAAGTTAGGTCCATTTAGCAAAAAAATGCAAATTTGAGCAAAAATCTTAGGATGTCCTCTAAGCAACTCTTTTGGTATCATCTCAATTTAGTCTTCCATGTTCATGTATGAAGCTTTGACCCAAAAGGTGTTTTTGTTGACTTTTCAAAATGACCTATAATGTCAAAATTCATATCTTTTTGTGACTGCATATTCTGAACTTGTGAGCTGAATATGAATTGTAGGGAACTGCATCCTATTAAAAATGAGCTTTGGATGGGTCATTTCTGATAAAGTATGAGAAAGTTATGCTTGGTCAAAGTTGAGTTGACTTTTCCTACAAAACCTTAATTTAGCAACTTTTGAGTTTTGATGAATTGTGAGCAATCCTTGAGGAATCATGATCAACCCTTGATCAAATGATGAATAATACTTCAAAATGAGGATGTTGACCAAAAATCTTGAAGTTTGACTGTATGTGGGCCCCAGTTGACTTTTGACCTAGCACAGTTGATTTTCAGGCATTTGAGCAATTGACAAAGCAAACTTCTTCTGCAAGGCTTGAAACTTGACATGGATGATCTTGAGAACATATTAGGACAATGGTGAGCATTTTAGTCCTTTGTGGTTCACACATCTTGATAAAAATGGAAACCCTAATTTGAGATAGACTGCCTTAGGAGAGAGTTTGTCTGGTCAACTCTTGAACTTCCTTGAGCAATTTGGGGACCTCACTTGCCATGTGTTGAGAAATATAGGAGGGAAAATTTTGGGGTAAAACAGAAGCCATGGGCTTTGTTTCCTACTTCCTGTTTCATGTTTCTTTCGTTTGAACTCTTGAATAGCAACATGGCCTAAGTCCATGCTAGCATTACCTTATGGTCAGGTTAGTACTTAAAGCATCTTTAGGTAAACAAGAAGCAAAAAGAAAAGGATTAGCTCTGAAAACATATTAAGTGGAAACGAAAAGAAGAACAATGGTATGTACATGTATGAAACGAAAAGAAAGTTAATTTACATGTTATGCAAGAAACGAAAAGTTCAAGGTTTAGAGCAACTTACCTTGCTTGAGGCTGAACGTGTGCTGGACCTTGAGTACTTCTAGATTCGAAGGGAGGAAACGAAGGTGACCTCTCTAAGGCTGGATTAGAATGATAAGAAACAAGTGTAATGTTTTTTCTACTGGATTCGAAGGGTAACAAGGTGGGGAATATTTCAGATTCGAAGGGGATAAATGTTTTGATTCTGGGTGTGTGTTTGATAAGTGTTTAAGTGTTTGAGAGCTTTATGGTGTTTGAGAATTTTTTGAAGATTCGTTCCTCTGGACAAAAAGTCCTCACTAAACATGTTGTGAAGCCTTTTATTTATAGGCAAAGCTGCCTGAAGCTTTTGGAGGGAAAATAAAAAGTTTGAACAATTTGAGTAACCTGCTCTTTGTAGCTTTCGAGAGAGAGTGCCTTGTATGTTATTTTGGTGCAAGAATGGAGCAGTGTTTCAGGACTGTTGTGCAGCAGTTTTGGCCAGTGTACCAGGCCTGAACTTGGTAGCAAGTATCTTTGAATATCATCCTATCATTTTGAACCTCCTTCGACCAGATTCTTCCTCCAACAATGTTATTTGATTTTCCTTCAACAAGTGTTCTTCGATTGGGCCACTTTTATGCATCCTTCGAAGGAGCCAAATGTGTGACCCTTAGATGAGTCTCTAAAACATGCCTTAATGTGGGATTTGTAAATCCTTATAATGGGCCATCAAGCATGTCCTTTGAATGGGATGTCCAGAGTTAGGTTCAAAAGACGCTGATTCAAAGGGAATCAAAGTTATAAACGAAACCTCGTGAAGGTGATTCTGTCCAATTGAAGGCTTGCCTGCCAAAAGTCCAGGTGGCCAAACGAAGGAGTGTACGTAGAGGGTTCCTGCTTTGTGACTTCATGCAAACATGCAAAATATCTTTTTTCAAACGAAGGCTTGCATGAAGGGAACCACATGCCCAAACGAAAGGTGCATGCAGGAGGCCAAAATGTTCAGATTCGAAAGAGGCATACAGGAGGCAAAAAAGTGCAAATCGAAGGATGCCAAAAATAAGCCTTTTGCCTTGGAAACAAAGGAAGCTATAGGAGGCTTTGTACCTTGTGTATGCTTAGCATGGGGGGGATGTTTTTCCAGTAAACATAGGCATGCATGCATCCAAACGAAACAGGCACATAGGTGGCCATTGCATTGTGAACTTTTGTGAGGCCAAAGGTGCAATCGAAGGTGGCATGCAGGAAACTCCTGCCTTGTGAACCAAAACTAACGCGCCAGAGGACAACGCCCAGTCGAAGGATGCAACCAAAGCCTGCATCGAAAGATGCCAAAAGGCCAATCGAAGGAGCTGAATCAAAAGGACTTGGTTTTCTCCAATTTTGTCAAAAAGATTATTTTTTATCTGTTTCCCCCCTTTTTTTGATAGTTTCCTTTTTAACTTGGAACTGGAAAATCCAAATGTAATTATGCAAGCTTGAACCTTGAGAATCCTTGTGAGAAATGCCTTGAAAAAGGAGAGGGTAAATTTTTAGGGTACAACACCAAGTTTCAAGTTTTGCATCTCAAAATTGCTTAGTCAATTACTCAAATGACTGAAAATCAATTGTATTGGGTAAAAAGTCAACTATGATCAATATACAGTCAAAATTCAATATTTTTGATCCACATCAACATTTTGAAGTCATATCCATCAATTGATTAAGGGTTGATCATAATTCCTTAAAAAAGCATTCAAATCATCAAAGGGGCAAAATTGTCAAAAATAGGGTTTTGAATGAGAATGACTGATCATTGACTTTTAACCTAGTACATGGCCTAATGACTTGAAGCATGATCTTAAGGACTCAAACACAATATCTTTACCTAATTGCATGGTTCAAAACATCCTCAAAGATCAAGTGATTGATAGTTGAAATTTAGATCAACTGATGAAAAGTCAACTAACACACGAAAGTCAAACTTTGACTTTTTGGTCAACATTGAATTTCAAAGATCAAGATTCATCAATACATTCAAAAATATCAAACTTGATTATCAAGAAAGTCAAGAAAAGTCAACAAAAAGTCAAGATTTCCAATACTTAGAAAAATTCTAAGTATTTTTAACCTTGATAAGTTCACTACTTCCTGACCATTTTTCACTAAGATGCAAGATGATTTAAAGAAAACATTCAACATGAAAGTTGTAGATATTGGTGAGTTCTACAACTTTGTCCTTGAGGGTCAATGTCTAAAAAATGCTTGGATTAGGAGATATAGGCTCATAAAGTCATGACATTTTTAACAAAACACTTAGTGAAATTTTTAACAAGTTTGGTCATATTTTTGTCCCAACTTCTTGGCAATTTTTCACCAAGTTCCAAGTTAATTTAGCCAAAGTGGTAAACATGAAGGTTGTATACAATGTTTCAAGATTTCCAAAATGTCCAACAACTTGAAGAGATCATTTTTTAGCTAGGAGATTCGAAGAGAAGAAGATGGCATCACAAACTTGAATTTTAGGTCATTTTGTGATGAACCTTATGATCCAATCTTCAACCGTGCTGCATAATCTTGCTTTGCAGGCCTTCTAACTTACAAATCACTCAATAATTTAATGTTTACACAACTGACTGATCCATTTTCCAAGTGATTCAAGCTTTGTCCGAGTTAACTTGTCATTTAAGGAAGAAAGGTCACACTTCCATTTTGGAAAAACAAGCTTTATGCAAATTGTCAATGCATTGAGCCTTGTAACTTATATCTCTTATTGCAAGCAAGATCAAGAGCATGAGCCAAGTCTCCTGCACCCAACAAACATTAGAACATGCTTGTACTTGATCCTTGAAACCACAATTTTCATCCAACTTGACTTTTTACCTTTAACTAAATCATAACATGTTGTTTTGAAAAATCTCATTACCCGAGTCTTCCAAACCTCTTGCCTATAAATAAAGAGGTCACTAGCAAGCTAAGACACTCATTGGAAAGCCTCCTAACCCCCTCAAACACTCTGAAACTAGAATTGGCATTCAAAACCTCCATTGTTGCACATTCTGACCTTGAACTTCAAGCACATAATCCAGTCGTACATTTTCACTATAAATCATTCACAAATATTCTATAACTCATATAAAAGCTATCTAAACACTTGCTACACCATTGTAACACCATCTTCATCGTCCTCCATTTCCAAAAATAGCCATCTACAACTTGACTTCTCTAGAAAGTTTCAGACACTTTCAGCTCAAAGTAAACATTGCAATAGCTTCTTGGGAGTTCAGTGAAGCTATCCAGATTATCACAACACCTCCAGGAGTGCTCCAACATCATACATGATTTTCAGTTTTGAGGTAAGTTTTCTCAACTTTGAACTTCCTATACAAGCATCATTAATGGTTACTTTATGAATGAAAAATGTAGAAATTGTTTCCCTTGTAGTGGTAGAAATATTGAGACTTAGCCATTAGATTGACTTAACTCGCACAGATCAAATTAAATATCGTCACCGCGCTTTATTATTTCCAAAGGAATGGGAAAAGAGTGAATAACCCAAAAGAGGGGCAGAGAATCTAAATTTGGGGGTTGGTTATGCAAAGGGAAGGTATTAGCACCCTAAACATCTACCGTACTTCGCATGAACCTCTTTGAAAATCTGTGTATTTTTGCCATAAAAGTTGTATACAAAAATAGATTGTGGGGATGAGAAAAGAAGTATTTTTATAATTTTTGCACCCGCCATGGTTGCGAACCTTTAGTGCCTACGTACCACCTTCTGTGCAATAGGGGATCAGGGTACTCGTAGTTCACCTTTAAAAATTTTGAAACACAAATGTGTTGGTTAATTTTAAGAGACGAGACATCATCGTCTTATCCTAGTGGAAGAACATACTTACTATCCACAATTATGAGAAAGGAAAATTTACATCATCTCAAAGTGGAGGATATAGCTTGGAGTTTAAAATCAACAAAGTCTCACTCAACACCCAAGTGGAAAATATCTCACTTCACTACATATCATAGAAGTATAGTAGTTCACATCACTTCAAGGATTAACAATGGTCTAATCTTTTGAGAAAATTTTAAAGTAAAAATCCCAAAGTCGCAAAATGGTTTGAATGAGATTGATTGACTTTTAGTCTTCTCACAAAAAAATGTTAAGGTATTACTAAGTTGATTAAAGTTTGATCAAGAAAATATTTTGAAAATGCATGGACCTAAGTCCAAGTTTATTATGAAAGTGGTTCAAGTTTAAAACAAGAATAGTTTTCAAAAGGAGGAAGAAGATTTTTAAAATTAAAGAAGGTGGGAGGAGATGAAGGGACTATCCTAAAGCATAAACTAAAAGCTAGGGAAAAGAATCGTCTAACCAACAAGAAGCCAACACTTGACATTATGAGAGTGTAGAATTCTCATTCTTTTGATTGAAAACAAATGATCAAGGACAATATAACCTCTTGAGAGTCAAACTTCAAGTGCACTAAGACTTCACAAAAAAATTGGGAGAGTAACGGCTGCATATAGATGAATTCCCAATCACAGACAAAGCATATAATCAGAATAACTTGCATACAAAGAAAACAAACAACCTAATATCTTAGGGGTAAACCCCAAGAACTCTAGAAAATATTGCAATAAAAGTCACAAGGTCTCAAGTTAGGTCAAGGTATCTAATCCTAAGTCCAAGAAGTCCATCACTCCATAATGCCAAGGATAGTAACCAAATAGTCCAAGTAACATTAAAGTTTTTTATGGTTCAAGTTGATTATTAGGTATCTTCAAAAAGAAATGAGAAGGTCAAGTGAGAAAAATAAAATGACGTAAAAGTAAATTCTCAAGTGAGAAAAGATGAAAATAGCATGAAATGTAAATGCTAAAATAAAATGGTGCATAAAGTAAAGGCATAAAATAAAAGCATAAAATAAAGGGCATAAAATAAAAGTCAAATGTTAATGAATTAGTAATTAGAGGTTAGTTGAATGACCATATTGAAACTTGCATTTGAAACTCATTAGAGGATTGATAAAATCAAAGCCTCTCAACAACAAGTTTCATTTGCTTTTTGTCAAGTATATCATTCATTTTCAAAATCTTAAGGCAACAATAAATAATCAATGATGTTTAAGTGATTCACTTTGACCAAAGCTTATAAAGATTCATTAGAGGATTGATAAAACCAAAGCCTCCTAACAATGAATCTCAAGATTATTGGATCAAAGGTTTCAAATTAACATACTTGGGCTTGCAAACATGGGTTTGAGCCACGAATGATCATTTCTCAAATCGGGACAAAATTTAGCGTTATGTTAAGCAATCGTAAGTAGACTTATATAAAAGTCGCACCTATTTTGAGGCCGATCAATAGCAACTTATGTGTCATATGTTTGGAGAGATGATATGTATATCATCCTCCAATAACATGTAACACAATGAGAAGAGGATGAGATGAAGAGGGAAGGGATATGTTTAAAATAAAAATTTAATCAAACTATCATTAAAATTATTCATCCATTTTGGTGGAGTTAAACTCAACACTCAAGATCCAGTGATTTTAATGAAGTACATGATCAATAGTCAAAAGGTCAAAATATATACAAAAATAAAATTATATTTAATAAATAAAATAAAAAAATATTTTAAAAATATTTTTAAAATGAAAATAAAAGGGAAAATAGCAAACTATACTTAAAATATTAAAGAAAAATTAAAAGAGACCATAGAAAAATCAAAAATGACCTCAAATATTTTTACAAAATTTTTGGTAATTTTTCAAATCAGAAAAATATTTTTAAACTAATTAAAATTACTCAAATAAGTGAAAAAAAAGATCAAAAATAGTAGAATTCAAAATAAAATTCTAAAAAAATTCAAAAGGTCAGAAATAAGAGAAATAATTTTGATGAATTTTTTTCAGAATTTAAAAATGTCAAAAAGTATTTTTAAGCAATTAAAAACAAACCAAAACAAAGAAAAAATCATGAAAAAATACCAAATCTGAAAAATAAAACTACGAAAATATAAAAATTAAAAAGAGAATATTTGAAAATATTTTTGTAATTTTTTTCATAATTTTTGAGTCATAAATAAATTTTCTATGATTTTTTGAAGTTTAAAACAATTAAATATAAAAAATCAAAAATAAAAATAAAGTCAAAAAATATAGACCATTGGATGAGAGTCAAAATGCGTTACTAAGCTAATCCAATGGATCAGACGTGTTGTGCATATCATGGTTTTTATATTTTCTGGAAGATGGCTAAACATGATTAGAAGTAAAAACGCGCAGAAATTTTGGAATTTTTTTTTGTAATAACCAGGTATTAAAAATTTTTTTCGCAAATAACCATATTTCAGAAAACCCCACAAGGGAGGAGCCAAGTGAGATGGCGCATTCATTGGCCCATTTTCCCTAGGCGCCATCTCACTTGGCGCATGCACTCTATTTTAGCCAACTGAGATGGCGCATGCACTCTAAAAGTGAAGGGAGGCGCCATCTCACTTGGCTCCTAGGGAAAAATACATTTTTTATAAATAATTCCTCCGTTTCTCCATCATTCTTCACACTTTCTTGCATTGTCTTCTTATTTTTTTCTCTGTTATTTGCGTCATGACATCGCCCATGATTTTTACCAGAGATGGTTACGTTATTTTCTCGGCCACCAAACCTCCAATGAAAATGAAATCCTGAAACATTCACTCCATGGAGCGTCTGAAGAGAGAGTTTATGCGATGGCTAGAGGGAGATATCGAGGATGGGGAACAAATTAGAAGGATCCAACGAAGAAGAACAACCACCTCACTTGCGACAAGAAGACCTAATTTTTGGTTGGAGGAAGTCAAAACAGACAATGACGTAATGTTGATGATGCATGGGTCAGATGAAATTGTTTTAACAGTTGTAATTTCGTAGACAATTTATCATGTTTTATTTGTTGTTCACGCAAGGTTTTTTGTAACAAATTCTCTTAATGAAAAACCGTAATGTTTATAACTTAAAAAAGTAAAGATGTTTTGTAATACAGTTTTTATGTGGTTGAGCTAGTAGCCCGAGTCGGACAATTTTTGCGATTGTGTCCGACCTGACGACATAAACCACACTTTCTTTCCAACTTGTCAAGGGAGTCCATTTCAGTTGTGATGCACTTACTTTGGGATGACCCTTTTTATTCCTTCGCATTTAGTCATTGTGCCATACTATTTCTTCGTCGTATGCAGGACAATAATCAGGTTTTGCTACCAAAGGGAAGTTATTGTTGTATACGTTGAGCAATGTTCCAGACTTATAAATGGGAAGTTGTAAATCATCTTAATGAGTATATGCACACGCAGCTATGACATAAGAGCAAGGCATACGAAAGGCTTGAAACTTTTCACAATCGCACCAACGAGAAGGTAGTATAACCCTATACTCTTATCTTGGAAGCCCCTTGTTATGGTCGATTGTCTATTTGACAATGAAGTTGTGGATGTATCGATCGAACCGTATAACCAGATGGGTGTTGGCTTTGGCACTTTTTGCCTTAATATACTTCATGCAGCTTTCACTCCAAAGTTGTCCCAATTGCAACACAGCATTCCATATCTCACCTCTTTTGGCAAACAACGAATCCATCCTAAAATATGTTGATTTAACCAAAGCAGTTACTGGGAGGTTTCATATGCCTTTGAATACCCCGTTCATGGATTCAATCAGATTTGTTGTCATGTGGCCCCATCTTTGTCCATTGTAGTATGACCTAGTCCATTTCTCAACCAGAATGTTATTGATCCACCTACCAGCATTCAGATTTGACAATCGGATCTTGTTGCGATAATATTTGAACGTAGGTTGTGCCAATGCATACGCCGCATTCATAATCGCTTTCCTAAGAGCTTTGTCTTTGATCTCCCTCGTGAAATTTTGGACAATATGTCTAATGCAATAGACATGTGTAGAAGGAGGGTCATGCCAACCGTTTGCAGGATTATTGTATGAACTCTCAATAGATGCATGTCTATCAGAGATCAAACAGAGATCTAGTTGAGGAGCCATGTGTGTTTGGAGATTCTTGAGAAAGAAGCTCCAAGCACCACCAGTCTCTCCCTCGACTAGGGCAAAGGCAATTGGGAAAATGGTGTTGTTGCCATCTTGTGCAACTGCCATCAGTAGCGTGCATTTGTATTTCCCATACAACCAAGTCCCATCAATTTGAATAATTGGTTTTCATGATGCAAACCCTGTGATGCAAGGTTGAAAATCCCGGAACACGTGACTGAATATTCCATTTTCGATGATTTAACTACCATCTGGGGCGTACGCCGGCAGTGTTTCCATAATGTGAACAGTACCCAGAGAATAAGTCTGAAGTGCATTCAGGTAGCGAGGAAGTTCTTTGTATGACTCCTCCCAGTTTCCATATACCTTTTCAATCTCCTTGGTCTTTGCTAACCATGCCTTTCGGTATGACGGAGTATAGTTAAATATCGTAGTGATGTGAGAGATTATGGTTTTTACCTTCAATGATGGATCGTTGCTGACGAGGGGTAGGATTTCTTGACATATGAGATCATAATTTAGTTTTTGATGATCCTGTGATTGAGTAGAATTGACACACGTGTGGGTGGACATAGATGACCCAACAATCACCTCTTAATATGTATGATATTGATCTTGTACCTTTCTGGATTTACACTATCTACCTTAAAATCGACCGAGTTGAGCATGTGAAACTTTTTTATGGCTCATACACATTCTTCTCTAATACAAAATTTGTCTTTCTCTTTTAAGTTTTCATCTGGCTGCATATACGGATTGAAAAATAAATCAGATGACGGTTCATCTCCGCCCATGTTGAAGTTTTTCATGTGCGGAGGTGGTGTGTAGATCTTGTTCGAAGGTATACTAGGTATCCCATTGTCTTCGGAATCATCGTTGACCATGTCATCAAACTCTAACTCGTCATCTTCTTCTTCTTCGCCAATGACGTCTACTTCTGCTTGTTCAGTCTCGAGAGGATCAACCACTTGTGACAGCTGAGGCTCTCGCAGCATAATGTACAGCTCAATAGAGTCGTACCCAGAATACTCATGACTGGAAAACATATTCTGAAGGTCCTAGTCATCTTGAACCTCAACCTTATAAAATATTATTTGGTTGTTACCAAAATAAACCAGATTTTGATAAATGATTTGTGTCACGGGACCTCGTCCATGTTTGGCCTCCAATCATTTTTTGAAATACAAGAAATTGGCTTTCCTGTTTAAACAAAGTCAGATGTTCTCAGTGTCTCTAAACAAAAATCCAGAGGTGGGACAAATGTATGTCTCACCGTTGAAATGTGCACTGATCACATATTGTGGTGCATAGGCCATTGTGTTTGACTATTTGAAGGTTTGATGGTTTGAATGTTTGAAGGTTTAAGTGTTTGATTGTTTGAGTTTTTGAATGTTCAAGTGTTTGAGTGATTGAGTGTAGAAGTGTTTTGATAAATGTAGGATTAAATAGGTTCTACTGAATTTGAATAAAACAACAGTAAGCAACCTCTAATTCGCCAACTGGGATGTCCAATCGTATTACATGCATGAAGAGATGCCTTCCCCAAGGTTGTCACCTAGCCTGCACCTACACTGCAACCCATGCCACCTCTAATTTTCCAACAGGTATGGTGACACCTTTCAGTTTTGTACTCATTCGCCAAGTCCAATGGCGCCTCCCTACACGTCCAATTGTATTACATGCATGCAGAGATGCCTTCCCCAAGGCTGTCACCTAGCTTTCACCTACACTGCAACCCATGCCACCTCTAATTCGACAACAGGGATGGCGACACCTTCCATTTTATACTCATTCGCCAAGTCCAATGGCGCCTCCCTACACGTCCAATCGTATTACATGCATGCAGAGATGCCTTCCCCAAGGCTGCCACCTAGCCTGCACCTACACTGCAACCCATGCCACCTCTAATTCGCCAACAGGGATGGCGACACCTTTCATTTTTGTACTCATCCGCCAAGTCCAATGACGTCTCCCTACACGTCCAATCGTATTACATGCATGCAGAGATGACTTCCCCAAGGCTGCCACCTAGCCTGCACCTACACTGCAAGAGTGACACTTAGCATGCATGCATACACCCACCAACCACCTCACTTACTCTGTGATAAATTTTTTCCTATAAATACAGAGCCTCACATACTTCTATTACATCCACAATCATCTCACTCTCTGCTACAAAATCTTTCATAATCTCGGACAATTTCAACAATGGCTCTTCTCACAATGGGAAATTCTCACAGAGGCACAAGGGACAACATTGAAATGTTTATAAGTTTCTTATATACTTATACATTTTTCATACTTCTATTAATGTTTTATACATCTTATGGACTCTTACACTTTTTACATTCTTAACTTAGGATACTAAAAGATTCAGAATCCGGTCACACAACTACCTTGCTCCCGACCCGTTGATCGTACCCTATCTCGAATACGCAGGTTTCGGAAATGTTATAAAGATCTCCAACTGCACAATTGATTCAAAGTTCATACTTGCAATGTTAGAAAGGTGGAGAATAGAGACCCACATATTTCATCTACAAATACATGAATGTATCGTCACACTAGAGGATATGTACATGTTATTGGGTCTTCCTGTCGACGGTAAGGCGGTTAACGGGTCGGTTCAGCAGCCCAATTCTCTGTGCAAAGAATTGTTGGGCAGGGATATGGTTGAAGGTGGTGGTGCGAGAGGCCAGGGTATACTACTCACTGAGCTCAAAAATCATTAAGCAACTCTGGAATTGAATGAACATTCCTCTGAGCTAGCTAAGGTAATAAAAGCTAGAAATTATATAATGATACTTTTTGCAACCTTTTTATTTCCCGAAAGTATGGGGAATAGTGTAAATTTCATGTATTTAAATTTACTTAGAGACTTTGAAAAAACTAGAAAGTATAGTTGGGGTTCTGCTGTTTTAGCCCATCTATACAGTTCCTTGTGTAAAAATGCAATCAAGGAAAAATGTACCTTTTATGGTTGCGCTTTTTTACTTCAAGCCTGAGGTTGGTGGAGAATGGAGTCCCTAAACCCCGTCAACAACAACGCATTCATTTTTTCGTATGCAACAAAGTAAGTCAATAACTTATACCATTTATTATTATTCATCTCTTCACCAAATATATGATAAAAATACAATATTTTTCAATTCCTTTAGGTACTGCGTGAGGGGTATGGATTACGGTAAGAATCCAAGATTCAATGTCGCTCTATATCACAATCTATTGGATCACCTTGGTTCGGATGATGTATGTCATACCTTTAAACTTTTCTAATTTTAAATTATTTATTTATTATGTTTTCATTAAGCTAATTTAATTTTATCCGCAGTTTGTCTAGAGACCATATTTGGGTTTGGACCATGAACCAAACCCCGAGGATGCAGCAATTTGGAGCGTAAAGACTGCAATAATATGATTCAATGTTGTGGAGATGAACCACAGCGACCGTGTCAAGATGCAGTTTGGAATAAATCAAGAGATGCCCTGCGGTCTAACTTGTTTGTCCTCGTGGCATCTCAAAAGGGTCGACGCCCAATGGGGTCTTACCAATTGGAAAGATTTTGCTCTAGAATGGTGTAAGATGTGGCAGAGGCGTCACCGACATGTCTTGCAATTCCCAGTTTTCCTCAACCATGATAATATACGACACACAGATCAATATTTAGCTTGGTACAGATCGGTTAGTACCCCAGAAATGCATGTGTCTCATCTAAGTTATTTGGTTGACCCATGAACACAATGGGCACAACCCTCATTTCCCCAACAACAAACCCAACACACATCAACCTCCCACCAACCTCCCCGACAAAACAGAACCACAAACACCCAACCATAATCACCACCATAATATGATTACACCCACATGCCCCACAACCAACCACAATCACCGCCTCAATACTAAAACCCCCATATGCCCCACACCCAACCACAATTTCAATCACAACACCAATACACCCACATGCCCCACACACAATTCCAGTCTTCTACATATCCCAATATGGGCCCCTCAACATCTATCCTTAGCCCTGATTTGGGATTTTACGAAGATTATGAACCAACCGATCCAACTTACCATCAACCACCCACATTCCCATTACCAAACATCCCAGGATTCATTTCCTTTCTACCCACCGTACTTAGACGACTAGTGCTATAGACCAACTATGGAACTCCACCAACCACCAACACGACCAAACTTTGAGGGTATGGGTAACCGACTGTACCAAAGCAGATCTCCTAGATATGGAGATCAGACTGATTTCATGGATCCGGAATGCATTGACTTCACTGAGATATTGACCCTTCCACAACAGGAAACGCGACGAAACCCAGCACGGGAAAGGCGAGGACGGGGATGCAGAACTGTGGGTCGTTACTGGGTTCCGGGGGACCACTGATTATTTTGTATTTGTTTATGTAATGTAAATAAAAAGTCGAATTTTCGTGATCCTATATCGTTTACGTAACGTGCCACATTTAAAATAAAAATGCGAAAAATCGCCTGCCCATCGCACTAAGGCGCCATCTCACTTGGCTTAGGGCACAAATTTAATACCTAGGCGCCAAGTGAGATGGCGCCTCCCCTTTAAAATAAGGTGTAGGCGCCAATTGAGATGGCTCCTCCCTTGTGGGGTTTTCTGAAACATGGTTATTTGTGTAATTTTCTCCGAAACATGGTTATTTGCGAAATTTTTATTCAATACTTGGTTATTACAAAAAAAATTCGAAATTTTGTGTTTAGAGGCCAAATCATGAATTTCAAATTCTGACTTTGGAGGAAACTTCAGTCTCAAGGTACCATCTTTGAATCAATGGTGTGCATGATTTAGGGAACCTTGGGACTTGATTATTGATGCCTTAGAAAGATGAGATCACAAACTTTACAATGTGCAAATAATGGAAACAAATGGATGCTTGAGCTAAAATTTGTGATGAGTCAAAGTTAGAAAAAAATACTGACTTTTAGTACTTAGAAAAATTCTAAGTTTTTCTTCAAAAATGACCTATAATGTCTTGCATCCAAACATGGTCTTACATTTAAAATTTGCTCTTGACCAAAAAATATGGCATGAAGTAGATCTCTTAAATGAAAATTTGAGACTTGAACCATTTAAAAACTCCAAAAATTGAAAAAGTTATGACTTTGTGAAGTTGGTGAAAATTCATGAGATGACCTATAATCTTTTGCATCCTTAGGGCATCTTCCATCCATTTTCAAGCTTTGCACATAAAATAAGAGTTGAAGTTCACACCTTTAGGATCATTGCAGAAAAATAATAGGCTCAAGGAGATAAAAATTGACCAAGTTATGATCTTTTGAAGTCACACAAGGGAATTTGATGGCCTATCAAGAGGATTGTAATCTTTCTCAATCATTAGGCATCTTCCACACAAAAGTTTATTGAAAATTTTGAAGTGATTTATTGATGACCCTTCAAAGAGAAGCATGTCTTTCGAACCACTCAAAAATACCAAAATATGAGCAAGATAAAGCCCTTTGAAGTTCAAAACCCTAGCTCTTAGAGCAACAAAATGCTTTGGAAACCCTTTTTAATTTTGACAAACTTTCTTGCACAAATACTTTTTCCATGTAAATATAAGTTGTTGAGGATGATAATGGGAAACCATAGCAACCATAACCACTTCCAAATATTAATAATTGATGGAAAAATGCACTTGTGACCAAGAAATCAAGAACTTGTCCAATTAGGTCAAATTTCTTCAATCAACCCTTATATCTTTGAACTATCTTTGACAACTTGAGTCATGATGAATCATAATAGACTTTGTCATGATATTACTTCAAAATATATTCAATGATGAGGCTTGAATCTCAATGAAGTTTTGTTGAAGAAGGCATGGAAATAAACTCATAAACCTATAGATTAACTTGATGGAGTGTGTTGTGCTTTCACCTATAATATCATCAATTAGGGCAAACCTTCATTGTATTTATTAGTTAAAAGTTAATCAATATAAAACATAGATGATCATAATATACAAGCCAAGGTGCTTGGTGATTCTCCATGAGCAAAGTTAAAGATAAGGAGAAAAACCAAACCCTAATGTGATCTTGTTGTGATTGAATTGACATGAGATGATAGAGGGATCTTTAGGGGGAAATTGGGGTACAACAGCTACCTTTGTTTAAGTGTCTTCTATCCAGAGATACAAATGTTAAAATCTTCATGTCGACGCGATCGAAGATACTTAAATATAAAACAAACCCTATTTTTTGCCCTAATATGCCATAAAATGTTTATGATTGTGCATGCAAACAAACAGATCATATGGTTACACAACACACCATTGGGGAAATAGAAGATAAAAGATCAAAAGAAAACTAGACAAGGAAAATAAATCATTGGTGAACAGAGGACTCAACTCTACTGGTGTAAATCCTAAGGAGGAGATAAAGCAACATCAACTCAAATATTAAGGAGAGAAAGTAAAGGATAACAATAATCAACAAATAATCGCGAACTATCCACTCTCAGAGAAGATAGCAAAAAAGGTAATGTCAACCTACTCGGGGAAAAGAGGTGGTAGGATAATACCAACAAACATCAATATTAGGGGTGGTAACAATTGTTTGGCATCGGTACTCATGACTGGAAATAAACAAAATTCTTCAGAGCAAAGTGAATCTCAACGACAAACTATCTCCCATAATAAAGAGACTACCATCCATTGGAAAAAGATCTCAACAACGAACTATCTCCCATAATGACGAGACTACCATTCATTGGAGTAACAAATCTCAACAATGAACTATCTCCCATAATGACAAAACTACCATTCATTGGAGTACCAAATCTCAAAAACAAACTATATCCCATAATGATGAGACTACCATTCATTGGAGTAACATCTCAGCAACGAACTATCTCCCATAATGACGAGACTACCATTCATTGGAGTAATATCTCAGCAACGAACTATCTCCCATAATGACGAGACTACCATTCATTTGAGTAACATCTCATCAACGAACTATCTCCCATAATGACGAGACTACCATTCATTGGAGTAAGATATCAGCAATGAACTATCTCCCATGATGAAGAGACTACCATTCATTTGAGTAACATCTCAGCAACAAACTATCTCCCATAATGATGAGACTACCATTCATTGGAGTAACATCACAGCGAAGAACTATCTCCCGTAATGACGAGACTACCATTCATTGGAGTAAATAAATCTCAACAACAAACTATCTCCCATAATGACGATACTACCATTCATTGGAGTAAACAAATCTCAACAACAAGCTATCTCCCATAATGACTAGACTACCATTCATTGGAGTAAACAAATCTCAACAACAAACTATCTCCCATAATGACGAGACTACCATTTATTGGGGTAAATAAACGAATCTTCTCAAGGGACTAATAAACTTACTGGGGAAGTACAAGTTGCTCAAATAAAGAGACTGACACTTGTTGTTATGATAAGGAACTGTAGTAATGACTTCCTGGGAAAATAAATATGGCTTCCTGGGGAAAGAAATATGGATTCATGGGGAAAGAAATATGGCTTCATGGGGAAAGAAATATGGATTCCTGGGGAAAGAAATATGGATTGTTGGGGAAATGCCAATATATTCCTACTGAGGAGCTAAAGTCTTCTTGTGCCAAAATAAATGCACATTCTCAAACTAGGGCTCAAAGTTTGGAGAAATTAAAATAATAACGCTGTCGGGGACCACAGATTCAAACCAGAAATAAATCGGTGTGAAACAGTCAACCGAGATAGCACCTGATGAGAAAAAAACTCAAAAGGGGATCACATTCCACTCAGATAAAGAACTGAATAGGAAGGCTAAAGAAAAAATCTTCCACGACAGATAACTTAGTGGGGAAATTGAAAGAATATACATTTTCTGCTTAAAGTTGACAAACTATTAGAGAGAGGGTGACACAAATCTACAAATAGGGTAATATGCCAATAAAAATTAATAAATGCAAATAAGTAATGAATTTTAATTCAGTTATGCATGATGTATGTATGAATGTTATTATGTATATGCTGACGAAACTATCACACCATACTGAGGATAAATAGATAAAACCAAATTGGGTAAAGTTAATACTCAGCTAAATCACATCCAGAATGAAAATTCCCAAAAGACAATAAGTACCAACTGAGGAAACAAATTCATATCCCATGGATTAACTTCACTGGGAAGAAACACATCCTAAAAGTAATCAAATCACACAATAAAATCAGTGCAAATACAGGGATCTAACATCCTCCTTTGGGCTTCACCGAGGAACATCACACGGACTTCAATATGGAAAACAAATGTTTCAACATCTAGATTTTCACTGGAGATTATAATATTGACTTCGTTAAGGCAGATGAAAACCACACCGTTGAGATATTGACTGGAGATTCCGTGCTAAATTCATTAGGGAGTACAACACCACATCGTTGAGGGGCCCAAAAATAAATTCTTCAATACCAAGAGTGATGATTACACAATCTTCCCCGGGGATAAATTATGAAAACACCTGGGGATAACAAATTCCAGCCAGAAACAAAATCTCAGCTTCTCTTGGGGATCTAAGAAATCAAATAATACATCAATAAATCAAAATCATGGGGATTTTAAATACAACCCAGCAATCGGCAGGAGAAAACCCAAAAAAGTTGACAATTGTTTCCACACTTCTTAAAAAAGATATTGCCCTTGCCTAGTTGCATGGAAAAACAACAATAATTCCATTATTGCTAAGAAGAAAGGACTTCCGTCATATGAGAGAAAACCTTACTGGGGAATCTGAGATAGAGACCTCAAACCATGCAAACTTGAAATCAAAATTGACCAAGACTTGATTGGGGAAAACGGGATCACAAGCCCGATACCGCACCTTACGCAAATTGGTTTCATCTCCAAATATCTGAGAGAGCCTTCCTGGGGAAAATAAACTTCCAAAATTTCTGAGTTCGTCCATCCTGGGAATCACCATTTTTGTTTTTCTTGTGTCACAAAATCTAAAGTAAAAAAGTAATTTGTAAATTCCTTTCAAAAAACAATTTTGTTATTTAATCTTTTTGCTTTGAAAATTAATATCAATAATAAACAGAGTCTTTGTAAGCAGAATAAAATAAGAATTGTAAATAATTGGATAAAAGCTCAAACTTTATTAATAGAATGGTAGTCTGCGGATGGCGAGACTCTATAGATGATTACAAAGTTTGGAAAATGGTAATATATATTAGAAAAGATACATTGAAATACAATAACCACTATTCTCCCTAACAACTTTGAATTCCTCAGCAGCGATTTATGTTGAAGTATGGTGAGGATCCAAGAAGAGTGTTGCTTCAATGATCAAGTCTTGTTTGACGCAGTTACTTGCCAAGAAATCCCTAACTTCTGCCTAAGTTGCCCTTGCGGGTTTTCAACCTAGCGGGAAATTTTATTTTGTTTATGTCTCTAATTTTTGCCTAGACCGCCCTTTCGGGTTTTCACCCTACCGAGACGCTCTTTTTTACCTAAGTCACCCTTTCGGGTTTTGGACTTAGCGAGCTGTTCTTTTATTTCTTTAGGAAAAGTATTTCTTGACCACATCAGCATTCATGGGATGCGGGAACTACTCGCCATCCATAGTTTCAAGAATCAATGCACCGCCAGAGAAGGCTTTCTTGACAACATATGGGCCTTTAAAATTGAGAGTCCACTTGCCCCTAAAATGAGTGTTGAAAGATATGATCTTTCTGAGCACGAGGTCGCCTTCTCTGAATTCACGAGGCTTGACCTTTTTATCAAAAGCTTTCTTCATTCTCTTTTCGTATAACTGGCCATGTCACAAGGCCGTCATTCTCTTTTCTTCAATCAAATTCAATTGGTCAAACCTGCTATGGACCCATTCAGCCTCTGACAACTTGGTTTCCATTATCATGCGTAAAGAGGGAATCTCAGCCTCAATCGGGAGCACTGCTTCCATACCATACACAAGGGAGAACAAGGTTTCCCTTGTTAAAGTGCGGACGGATGTACGATACCCGTGAAAAGCAAAAGGGAGCATCTCATGACAATCTTTATAAGTAACAACCATCTTCTGGATGATCTTCTTGATATTCTTATTAGCAGTTTCAACAGCCCCATTCATCTTTGGCCTGTAAGGAGATGAATTATGATGGACAATCTTGAATTCTTCAGAGTTCTATCATCATCTTGTTATTGAGATTCAAGTTGTTGTCGGTTATAATCCTGCTTGGCACACCATACCGACATATAATATTGTTCTTGATGAAATGCACTACCACTTGCTTAGTAACATTAGTATATGAAGTTGATTCTACCCATTTGGTGAAGTAATCAATTGATACCAAAATGAAACAGTGTCCATTCAACGCCTTAAGTTCAATCATTCCAATCATGTAAATACCCCACATAGATAAAGGCCATGGGGAAGAAATAACATTGAGAAGTGTCGGAGGCACATGAATTTTGTCGATGTAAATCTGACACTTATGGCACTTCTTTGCAAATTTATAACAGTCAGATTCTATTGTCATCCAATAGTAACCTGCCCTAAGAATCTTCTTTGCCATCGAATGTCCATTGGAATGGGTACCAAAGGAACCTTCATGGATCTCATGCATCAATATGTGTGCTTCGTGTCTATCCACGCATCTGAGCAAGACCGTGTCATAATTTCTTTTGTATAACACATCTTCATTGAGAAAAAAGCTACCTGCCAACCTTCTCAATGTCTTTCTATCTTTGTTCGATGCACCAATCGAGTATTCCTGAGTATGGAGAAAATGCTTGATATCATAATACCAAGGTTTTTCATCTGTTACTCCCTCTGTTGTAAAAAAGTGAGCCAGTCTATCCAAACGTCACACTGCGATACGAGGCACATCATTCTAAGTATTCACTTGATACATGGAAGCAAGAGTTGCCAATGCACCTGCCATCTAATTTTCATCTCTAGGAATATGATGGAACTCAACTTTATTAAAGAAGGGTAATAATCTTCTAGCATAATCTTTGTAGGGAATCATGCCAGGGTGATGAGTATCCCATTCTCCTTTAATTTGATTTATTACCAAAGCTGAATCGCCATACATATCTAGAATTTTGATTCTAAGATTAATGGCCTCCTCGAGACCCATGATACAAGCCTCATACTCTTCCATATTATTGGTACAATCAAAAGTCAGCCTTGTATTAAAAGGTATATGCGACCCATGAAGAGTAATAATCACAACACTAATTCCTTTCCCATAAGCATTCACAGCTCCATCAAACACCATGCCCCACCGGGATTCAGGATCAGGACCTTCCTCAAGTAACAGTTCATCATAATCTTTCGCTTTTAGAAACATAACATCCTCATCAGGGAAATCATATTTAACATACTGATAATCATCCACTGGTTGGTGAGCAAGATAATCTGCCAACACACTGCTTTTTATATCCTTCTGAGTACAATATTCAATATCATATTTAGACAACAGCATCTGCCAACGGGCAATTCTTCCAGTAAGAGCAGGTTTTTCAAAAATATACTTAATTGGATCCATTTTGGAAATTAACCAAGTAGTATGATTCAACATATATTGCCGCAATCGCTTTGCCGCCCAGGCTAGAGCATAACATGTCTTTTCCAGCATAGAATACTGCAACTTACAGTCAATAAAAATTTTGCTGAGATAATAAATAGCATATTCCTTCTTCCATGTTTCATCTTGTTGTCCCAAAATATAACCCATAGAATTACCTAACAATGTCAAATACATAACCAATGGTCTTCCTTCAACCGGAGGGAGCAAGATAGGAGGTTCAAGCATATACTCTTTAATACTTTCAAATTCCCTTTGGTAGTCATCTGTCCACACACAACCTTGATTTTTCTTTAACAACTTAAAGATCGTCTCACATGTTGCAGTCATGTGGGAGATAAATCGGGAAATGTAATTCAAATGCCCAAGGAAGCCTCTAACTTGCTTTTCAGTTCTTGGTGTTGGCATTTCTTGAATTGCTTTGACTTTATTAGGATCAACTTCAATTCCTTTTTGGCTGACAATGAAACCTAACAATTTCCCTGATCAAACACCGAAGGTACACTTATTTGGATTCAAGCAGAGACGATACTTCCTCAAACGCTTAAACAATTTCAACAAATCTTCTATATGCCCTTCTTCAGTGTGGGACTTAACAATCATATCATCAACATATACTTCAATTTCCTTGTGCATCATATCATGGAATACTGTTGTCATAGCCCTCTGGTACGTTGCACCAGTGTTCTTCAACCCGAAGGGCATCACTCTATAACAGAATGTTTCCCAGGGTGTGATAAACGTTGTTTTTTCCATGTCCTCAGGAGCCATTCTAATTTGATTATATCTAGAAAATTCATCCATGAATGAGAATACTTTGAATTTTGTTGTGCTATCAACCAACATATCAATATGTGGTAATGGAAAGTCATCTTTTGGACTAGCTTTATTTAAATCTCTATAATCAACACACATGCAAACTTCTCCATCTTTCTTCGGGACTGGGATGATATTAGCAATCCCTTGAGGCTACACTAATGTCACCATAAAACCGGCATTAATCTGCTTTAAAACTTCTTCTTTAATTTTTACTGCCATATCAGGGTGAGTTCTTCGCAATTTTTGCTTGATTGGCGGACACTCTGGCTTTAGCGGCAAATGATGTTCCACGATATCCGTATCCAAACCAGGTATGACCATACAAATAATCCACATATTCTTTCAACAATTCAATCAACTTGCTCTTTAAGTTGGGATGTTGCAATGCTCCAATCTTGACTTCCTTTGGATCTTCCTCTGACCCCAAATTAATCACTTCCAATGGCTCCTTATATGGCTGAATAGCACTTTCCTCGCGCTCAAGAAACCGTGAAACCTCTTATGGAATCTCATCATATTCTTCTTCTTCGGCCCCATACACAGGATATTCAAAGTTGGGAGAGGGCACAGGGTCATTGTATTCAATGGGTTTTTTAATTAATCTGCACATACGATTTATGATTGCTTTTAGAAACTGACACACATAACAAGTGATTATGCAGATTACAATTATTATTTATTTTGAAAGGTTTTTTCTGATTACCATTTTCCAAGAAAAAAAGAGAAAGAAAGTAAAGACATAATTTGGGAATCAAAGACAATTTTTATTATTTATTTTAAAGATCAAAACAAACAGATAAATCCATACAATATCAACTTTCACCTTGGGCAGAGTGAAAGATTTTTGAAAAGATTAACAAAAAACAAATTACTTTGAGACATGAATGCAAGAGGGAACATCAATGGTGATCCAATTTTGGACTCTAACTCCATGCGTCAGATAGTTCAGCATCTCTTGCTCCGCTTCATCCTCCACAATAGCATTGATCCTAGGAAAAGTTGGATGAAGATAACCTTCACTATGAAAGATATCTTGATATTTGCCTAAAGCAGACTTCAGCTTCATGTTCTTACCTTTATCATTCTTCACAGAAAATCCCAGACCAACTCTATTCTTATTTACAGGTGGATCAAATATCTGCCCCCATACTTTACTAGGGCCATTACGCATAATATACTGAGCATCTTTAAACGAAGCTATAGAATTTTCATTTCCCCTTATATTATCAATGGATAAAGCTTGGAGTTGAGTTCTAACAGCAGCTTCATTTGTTTCCACAACACTGAAAGAGGATAAATGAGATATTAACAAAGCATGTTCTCCATTTATGATGACCACCTTTCCTTCATACACAAACTTCAACTTTTGGTGCAAAGTCGAAGTGACAACCCCTGCCTCATATATCCATGGTCGTCCAAATAAACAGTTGTAAGCGGGCACGATATCCATAACTTGGAAAGTAATTTGAAATAAGTGTGGGCTTATATCAATAGGTAAATCTACTTCCCCGATGACAGACTTCCTTGATCCATCAAAAGCTTTCACAATTATACCACTTGGGCGCATGGGAGTTCCTTGGTACTTTAGCTTCATAAGCGTGCTCCTCGGTATGACATTTAAAGAGGAACCATTATCAATCAGCACATTTGACAATGAATCGTTCTTACATTTCATGGAGATATGGAGATCCAAATTATGATTCCTTCCTTCGTCAGGCAATTCGTCATCACAGAAACTCAGGTTATTACATGATGTAATATCCCCTAACACACTGCTGAATTGGTCCAATGGCGTATCGCTTTCCATAAAAGCTTGATCCTATACTCTCATCAAAGATTCCCTGTGGGCAAAAGAGTTCATCAGCAAGGCCAGAATAGATATCTTTAATGGAGTCTGCAACAATTGATCTACGATCCTGTAGTCGCTCATCTTGATAATCTTCAATGTATCATCCACATCTTTTTCCAGTGTAGTACCACTAGATCCCCCCACTACTTTCTTGGGTTAAACACTTTCAACAATCGTCTTATCAGCATTAACATTCCCTCAAATGACAGGTGTGAAAACACGACCACTACAGGTCACTCGGCTGGCCTCAGCAATACTCTTTACATCAGACAAAGGTTGGATGGGAACTTCCACACCATCCTCCAAGATTGTAGCATTGTATTTGTATGGCACAGATTTGTCTAATTCGTAAGGAATAGGACCCGGAAAGCAAATCACCACTGGAGTAACAACTGGCTTGCTATAGTACTCAATCTCTATAGGGGCGGGAATACTGAAACAAGGCACAATAACATTCACCCCTTCTTTATAATACTTGGGCATCACAGAATCATTGCTGGAGAACATATCTTCATCTGAGGAAAAGAATTCATCTGCAGAAGCATACTCATCATCTGACACAGTCTTAGTCAAGCAATCTTAAATCACATTAATCCCATTGTAATCATCTCTATTGCCCGAAACTTTGATAGTATCATTTTCCAACAATAACTGAACACCCTTTCTCACAATGAAACAACCTCGCGAATCTCTGCAGCTGACTAGACAAGACTCATAATGGTGTTCTACTTGACCATCCATGTGACAGAAAGTAGCATGCAACTGCACCAAATCATCATTCATATGGTTCACGTCAAAAATACGGAATTCTCCAGGACATCCAAAGACCATATTCACATCTTCATCGTACTCTTCCCTAGGCCTGATTATATAAATGAGTCCTTCGTCCATTATTTCCTGAATATTAGCTTTTATCTTATCACACCCTTGTACATATGTACTGCAAATACCACAACCAGCATGGTCATGCGTATAGTAACTAAACTCGCAGAGGTCAGCATGCATCTTTACCAAATCTCCTCTAACCATGTTGATATCAAAAATACGGAAGTCCCCTAGACAACCAGTAACCATGTTTACAGTATTTGTTCCTCCATGCTTTAGCAAAGGATTATCTTTTACGTTAGGGCCAACATCTTTAAAGGATAAAAGTCCAGATCTCACCATATTTTGCACTTCAGATTTAAAAGGATAACAATTCTCAACATTATGCCTTGGTGCTCCCTGATGAAAAGCACACGTCTGGTCTGCCTTATAATACAAAGGCAAAGGTGATGGTATAGCAGGGGGTGGCTTGGTCTGAACCAACTTCTTTTGAATTAATGTTGGGAGTAACTCCATATAGATCATGGGAATAGAGTCAAAAGCCTCTCTCTTTTGATTCTTCCCCTGATTTACCCAAGGGGATGGTCTTTAATAAGCAATTATGGTCGGGGCCACGTTGACAATTGGAGTTACCGAAGCAACCTGTTGGTGGTGCTGATAATTTCTTCTAGGAGGATTAACCCTTCTCTCTTGAATGACAACATTTGTATCTCCTTATTTCTTTTTGGAAAACCCGTATGAAGGCTTCTTGGTACTACCGGAGTTTTCACCTCTTGTCAAACGGCCCTCTCTTACAGCTTCTTCCAAACGAACACCCATACTCACCATTTCGGTAAAACCACTTGGTGCACTTGCCACCATTCTTTCATAGTATAAGGCACCTAGAGTCTTCAGGAAAATCTTTGTCATCTCTTTCTCTTCCATTTGAGGGATCACCTGGGCGGCTAGTTCACGCCATCTCTGTGCATACTCTTTAAACGATTTCCTATATTTTTGGACCATTGCCCTGAGTTGATCACGGTCAGGTGCCATGTCCATATTATACTTATACTGTCTAATAAATGCTTCACCCAAGTCGTTGAAAGTATTAATGTTGTCACTATCCAAGCTCATGTACCACTTCAACGCAGCACAAGTCAAACTGTCTTGGAAAAAGTGAATTAACAGGCGTTGATCATCAGTGTGAGTAAACATTCTTCTCACATACATCACAAGGTGAGCATGGGATAGTTATTGCGCTTGTATTTCTCAAATTCCGGTACTTTGAACTTTGCAGGTATTTTTACATTTGGAACCAAACACAGATCATTCACATTCTTCCCAAACAGTTCTTTTCCTGAGGGCCTTCATCTCTTTCTGCATCTTATCAAACTGATCCTGAAAATCATCCATTCGATCATAGAAGCCTAAGCTTTCACTTGGTGGATGAATAGGACGATAAACTTCATCATTAAGAAACGACACAACATTCATCGAAGGAGGAGCAACATAGTGGGTCTCATTTCTAGCAGCAGGAGTAATATGCACCACAGGAGGTGCAGGAGTAGCAGCAGCTTGAACAACTAGAGCAGCTTGAGTGTCAAGATTAAAACCTTTTGGCATGAAGTTTTCTGGAATTCCCCATGGATAACCTTGAGGCATACGATTATGAGCAATAGTAATTGGGGTAAAAGAAATGGGAATGATGGACCTTTAGAATCAAATGTTGTTTTTTGAGGCTGAGAAAGTGGTGGCTGATTATGAGTAACCACCGATGATTCCATCAAAGCAGTTAAATTGGCCATACCGGCCTTCAGAGCAGTAACCTCATCGCGCAACTCGTGATTTTCCTGTTTAAGATTCTCCATTTTCTTCTTGGAATTAGCTCGAGTATTATACCGGTGAGACAACATGCTGAACGAAGAAGAGAAATTCAGTAAGACACCTGGGTATGAAAAGAAATGCAAGAAATATATACAGGATGATGCATGATATGCAATTCACATGATTTATTTTATTATTAATAAATTCAAGGAACTCAAAGATTTATGAATAATTTGCGAATATTAAAGTACTAACACATTTGAAATACTGAAAATTTTTGTTATAATAACTTCAAAATGGATTACATCTTTTTTAGTACAAGTTTCAACAATCCCAAGTACAAAAAGAAGATAGAATATAAAACCCTAAGAAACCAAATTTGATGAAGCTCACTCCACACACTGACGATTTCTTGTTAATCTTGCAATCTGAGCCTTCAACCGCTTGTTCTCTTTTGCATACCTGTTAGCAACCACTTTCCAATCACCATAATCGGGAAGTGAATGACTAAGCCCTGACTGAGTGCTAGAGGAAAATAAATCCTCTTACCTCTCTATCATCTCTACAGCACGACTCTCGAGAATCTCAATCAAGTCATCTTTCTTCTTCAAGTATGCCTGGTAGGATATCTCTAAAGTCTTACACTTATTCTTCCAAGCTTCTTTCTCCCATCACATCCTGACTAGGGCCAGCTAAAGCTCTTCCACATCATCCAAAAAGGGAGGAGTGGTCTTCACAAACATATCAGGCATAGGTGCTTCACGAGAATATGGCATATTCAAATGAATTGCCCTTGCTTGTACCCACTGAAGATAAAACTCCAAAGAAACATCCCTCTAGGTCCCAAGTCCTTTCCACTCTTCCTGTGAATATGACGCCAAGCCTTTGCAATCTGCTCCTTAGCTTCCTTATGATTCTCTTCCTCTCTAAGAAAGAAACCACTCAAATGAATATTATTTGGCTTATCCCTTGTTGGATATCCAAGTAGTCGGTGTGCAAGAACATGATTGTAGTTAATTCCTCCCTTTGTACCAAGAAGAGGTACATTGGGGAAACTACCATAACTATCGACAATATCTACATCATGGTAAACTTGATGGTACCAAACAATATCTGAATGAGTGAGGGCCATAATCTATGGAGCCCAACGAGGTTCCTTTTTGACATCCCAGAAAGCATCAGAACGAGGCAAGTGAGAAATAAACCACCGATGCAACAAAGGTGTGCAACATATGATCATCCCTCCATGATAAGAATGCTAAAGATGAATGGAGTAATAAGCATCACCTAAAAATGTTGGGACTGGACTCTCTATCAAAAAGATCCTGATGGCATTGACATCCACAAAGTTGTCGATGTTCGTAAATAAGAACAACCTGTAGGAAAGTATGGCAAAGATGGCCTCAAAAGCAACCGTACTCTTCATCCTAGCAAAGTAGCGAGCTTTCTCTAGTAAAAAATGAGCGGGTAAGCCTCTGATTCCTCCTTTATTAGTCATGTGGGCCTCAATTTCAGACTTCCCCAAATGAATCAAAGCAGCAATCTCATGAGATTTTGGCTCCCCCTTCAAACCAGTGAAAGGAACACAATCAGTAACAGGTAATCCCAGTAGATAAGAATACTCCTCTAATATAGGCATCAACTGATAATAAGGGAAAGTGGAACATTGATACATCGGATCATAGAACTGTACCAAAGTCGAGAGAATACCCTCCTTCATCCTAAGCTTCATGAGAGACACGATGGATCCATACTTCTTCCAAAAATCTGCAGAACTCTCAATCTCGGGAATTAGACTCATCAAATCATCTATCTTGGGATTCTTGAAACTGTACTTCCGAGTCTTTCTTTTTCTAGAATCCATGGTCAAAAGTACATGGGATATTCACAAAGAGTCAATTTTAAGTCCCTTGAACCATAATGTCTTAAAAGATGCTCATGGGTGCATGAATGCATGATGCAACAATGACACACAAGATCACAAACATGGGAGGTTTATAAGTTTGACGTCACGAGCATGGAGTCAAAGGTGCTACCCACAAGGTATGGTCTAATAGTTTATCACATGCCAAACAAGGTTCTAGAAGGTTCCCAGATTCTACATCATTCCTTCGGATATTACCAACATCCCGATTGACTCGGTAATTAGTAATATTCTTAAGAAAAACTCGTCCGAACACAGTATCGCGTGAGAAACATTTCTGGATTACTCCTTCATAGCTTCCGCATTACACCTAAAAGGCCAAGATGGGTTAAAGGTTATACGGTCCTCAATTTCAGCAGGCTCCCAGGTTGAAAGCAGCACGTCTTCCCGATTACTCGGTAAACGACACTATTGTAAGTCTCAGAGTGCCTAAGAGGGGGGGGGGTGAATTAGGTCTTATAAAAATTTATTTGGTTTTATGAGAATGCTTGGTGGTAATTTTTGGTTAAGTGTTTGAAGGTTTTGATTATATCTTTATCTTTTCCTGATTATGGTGATGAAAGCGATAAATGCGGAAAAGTAAAGAACACGGTGATATATCCTGGTTCCCCTCACAATCCGAGAGTACTCAAGTCCCCTTTCCAACACAAAAGAGATTTCACTATAGTTAGAATGATTGTACAGCCTATGCTTACTATCTAACCTATAGGGTGATCAAAGGTTCTTAACACCTTTAAGACCAAACAAACACTAATGTGAATGAAGAACAATCCTCTTCAAATCACAACACTTACTTCCAACAATCCTGGATAGTAAGGGAATAATTTCTTTAAGTAATACAATGATTTAGTTTGAAGTATATGGAGAGCTTTATCAATCTTCAATTGATCTTCTTCTTCAAGATAAAAACAATTCTCAACAATGTATATAAATGTTCACAATGTATGTATGAAACTTGTAATGATAATGAAAGTGTATATGGCAAGTTTCACAAAATTATGAACACATGAAAGTATAAATTCAAAATGTGAATGATGAAAATTTGTTTATTGAAGAAGGTTTTTGTTAATTTGAAAATTGAAGCATTGTTTTTGAAATAAGAAAATCTGCATTTTATAAAGTCATAAGAACCTCTTCATTCATGCCAATTCATATGAAAAGTTGCAATGCATTCATGAAAAGATACCACTTGAAAAATGTTTAAAAAACAAAATAAAAGCTGCACTGGTTCGCTAGGAACCGGTTCCGACACTGACAGAACCCGGTTCTTAGTGAATGTTATAAGTTGGAATTCAAAAATATCACGCAGGAACTGGTTCCCCTATTGGTACAACCCGGTTCCTGGTACAAAAACCAGGGACATGTTTTTTGAGAAAATCTGGAACCCGGTTCCCTGTTAGGGAGGAACCGGTTCCTAAAGGGTTATTTTCAAAAATACTTTTTGAAAGATATTTCAAACAAAGTTTTCTTGATGTTAAAGTTATGGAATATGTATATGTTGTAGAATGCATATTGTGAACATCTATATTCAAGATTTTAAGAATTATTTATACCATTTGACATTTGATGATTCTTTAATAATTCTTCAATAATCTTCAAGACTTTTATTTGATGTTGATAAGCTTTTTGCACATCCTTTGAATGTTGATGTCCATGTTGTCTTCATCAAAACACATGCTTTAAATATGACTTGAGAAGCTTGCAATTACAACTATAGTCAAAGGGGTCTCCACTTAGTGGGGGATCTCATGCCTCCTTTTTTGGGATTGTTCCCTCAAAGTTAACATGACTATATTGCCTGTCTTATCTTAAGTTTGCCCAAGTCCGGGTAGAGGACTTATGAGAAATCACCAAGCACCCTGAAAACCAGGAAAATCTAGACAAACATATATACAACACATAATATACAACAAACAAAAGCATATACACAAATAAACAAAGATAGGCTCAACCCACTTAGGGATGGACCAACAATAGGTCGATCTTTCCCCAGTGAAGTCGCCATTTTTCTATAGAGGTAGAAATATTAAGACTTAGCCATTGGATTGACTTTACTCGCACAGATCAAATTAAAAATTGCCACTGTACTTTATTGTTTCCAAAGGAATGGGAAACGAGCGAATAACCCAAAAGAGGGGGAGATAATCTAAGTTCGGGGGTTGGTTATGCAAAGGGAAGGTATTAGCATCCTAAACATCTACGGTACTCCGTAGGAACCTCTTTGAAAATCTGTGTGTTTTGGCCATAAAAGTTGTATACAAAAATAGATTGTGGGGATGAGAAAAGAAGTATTTTTATAATTTTTGCACCCGCCGCAGTTGCTAATCTTTAGTGCCTACGTACCACCTTCCATGTAATAGGGGATCAGGGTACTCGTAGTTCACCTTTAAAAATTTTAAAACACAAATGTGTTGGTTAATTTTAAGAGACGAGACATCATCGTCTTATCCGAGTGGAAGAACATGCTTACTACCTACAATTATGAGAAAGGAGAATTTGCGTCATCTCAAAGTGGAGGATATAGCTTGGAGAGTCTCGTCGTCAGGTTATCTGAGGAGGAGACCTCGACCGCTTGTTCTCCCAGGCCCCTATCCTTTGGTTCTGTTGTAGGATGAGGGCGTTGGTTTGATTGATGGTAGCGAGCAATGCTGCAATGGTCGGGTCGGCGCTGAGAGGGATTAGAACTGGTTGCAAGATTTCAGGAAGTTCCTCAGTGGGATTCTTGGGATTTCCTTTATCTAAGAATTATTTGTCACCGTGTCGGGCGTCAGTTGAATCTGGAGATGCAATTTGTCCATCTCGGAAACCCAGGCTGTCCTCGAGGTGAGGATGTTCCTGACTTTCGCCGGTTTTGTGAGCAGGGGAAAGAATAGCCTTTCCGAGCAAATGGAGATCATCATGGTCGACCATGATTTGTGAAAGGGATCTTGAAAATTTTTCTTTTATCTTTGAGTTTCGAGGAAAGAAAGATGGGGAGAGAATTTTCCCACAAACTACACCACTGATCTTACCGGTTGATCAGAACCTGCAAGGTGGCCGGATGATGATCTGTAGTCAGGCTGTGATATCTAGGGATGGCAACAAGGCGGGTCGGGGGCGGGTTTAAGCACACCCAGACCCGCACCTGCCACCCAGACCTAGACCCACCCCCACCCCCAAACCCGATCGAGGCTAATATTTGTTCCCCCTCCCCCAATAAGAAACGGGTTTCCCCGCACCCGCCCTACACCCGCCCGAATAAAATATTAATTTTTAAAAATTTATATTTTTTTCAATAAAAATAAAAATGAATAATTAAACTAAATATTTAATTATTTTAAAAGCATTTTTATGTTTGATATTTTTATTTAAATTGTATTTTCAAAAAAAGTAAATAATAATTCTAATAAACATGATATTATAACATTAAAAAGTGTAAAATGAGTAATAAAACTATTAAAAAATAAATGAAATAAATTAAATTTAGTTGGCGGGTGTGGGGCGGGTGCAGGTGCAGGGTGGGTACTAGCATCACCCGCCCCCGCACCCGCACCCGTAAATAAAAATCGGGTTCTCCCTGCACCCGCATCCGCCCCTGGTTAAATCGGGTTTTCCCCGCTAATTTCATGGCGGGGCGGGCGGGGCTCGGTGGGGGCGGGTTTATTTGTCATGCCTAGTGATATCGAGGAGGAGAAAAGGGGGTTGTATCTACAATGCACTCCGACAATCAAGTAAGAGTGGGAACAAGGAGATATAAGAAAAGTGTTAAGGTATTGGTGGTGAATAGCGAATATTCTATACCTTACCCTCACAAGTGTGAGGATTTATATAATTCCCTTGGTACATGGCCATTGGTTCCTGTTTTTGCACCTGGATATGAGGGTTTTCAAGGTAACTGCTAGGACTTGGTCAAACCGGGCAGATGTGCATGTAACTAGCCGTTGGTTCCGAGGAGGGGGTAAGTTACGGGCATCGGTCTGGTCAGCTACTGGTTATCTGCATGATTTGAGGTCGGGCAGACTGAGAAGTGCTCTTCGATCACCCTAGGTCAGTGTCGGTCTGGGAGGGCAAAGGCTTGATATTGCCCGACAGGAAGCAGGGTGGTTCGAGCCATGGACGTGTAGGCCATACCGAAAGAAAGGGTTGGACTGGGCCCATTCTAGCTGCCGGGCCAGTCCAGAACGGAATTCAACCTTCCTAAAGAGTTTTGATGAATAAAAAATATTATTGATTGTAAAATGGAATGGCTCAAGTCAAGACATCTAATTCAAGTCAAATTTATCAAAGTCTTGAAGAAATATTTTGTGAACAAATCAAATATCAAGATATAAAGCATTCAACCTCTCTATATGCATACAAATGTTCTTAATAATGTTTCATGCATTCCATAAATCTTCAAACATGTTTTATAACTCACAACTTTGTGTTTCACATCTTTTTTCAAAGGAAATTTTCTAAACTGTCTTAGGGAACCCGATTACCTAGTTATGGTAACCGGTTACCCTGTATCGTTTCATAAAAAATCAAAAGCTATTGTCTTGGGGAACCCGGTTACCCAGTTACGGTAATCGGTTACCCAACACTAATTTTTAATTTTTTTAACATTGAGAAAGGTGGTACCCGGGTACCCACTTATGGGAATCAGTTACCATCGAATCAGTGTGAAAAATTTATGTCTCTTGTCCAGAAAAGTTGTGTGGTTTTGTTTGTGAAGCATGACATCTTTCCATTGAATCACACCTTTTTAAAAGGTTGTATAGAGACCTATATAAACTCATAATTTCAGAATTATTTTTCACCTCTTTCAATCTATAATTCAAATTACATAAACTCTTTATCTTTCAAATTTTCAAGTGTTCTACACCAGAATTTTTCTTAAAACTTTCTCCACTCATTTTTCATTGAAAAATTGTTCTAAGTTTCATATCATCATTTTGAACACGTGTATCCATCATTAAGAATTGTTTTGCTTAAAGGAGAAGATCAATCCAAGATTGATATATTGTATCGTATTTCAAAATATCTTGTAAAAATTCAGAATACATTATTACTTCCCTTGCTATTCATGATTGTTGAAAGCAAGTGTATGCATTGAAGAGGATTGTTCTTCTTGTACTTAGTGTTCAGATCTTAAAGGTGTTAAGATCCTTTTATCTCCCTATATGTTAGATAATAAGCATCAGAATTAGTGTGAATAGGCTGTACAATCATTCTAACTATAGTGAAATATCTTTCATGTTGAAAGGGCACTGGAGTACTCTCAGATTGTGAGGGAAACCAGGATATATCCTTGTGTTATTTACTTTCCTCTTTTTATCGCTTTCATCAGTTAACCAAAAACCTGAAAAGAAAGACTAAATATTCATAAAATCAGAAGTAATTTTAAAATTCCTAACTCACCCCCCCCCCCCCCCCCCCTCTTAGGAAAACCTTATACTTACAGATAACAACCATATATTTTGTGAGTAACAATTTTAGTGCTACTAATGGTTTTATTGAGTGTGCAGATCTAATAACAAGAAACATTTTATAAAAGAGCTTATGCAAATATAACTCAGAAAGCTAGAGGTACAAAAATCAGAAAGCTTCAACAACTGAAGTTGTCTCTCAAGATAAGTTGTTGCCTATACATCTGAAGACATGGTCGTCCATCATTCTAAGAGCTTGCGCAAATATAACTTAGAAAGCTGAAGGTACAAGAATCAGAAACTTCTACAACTGAAGTTATCTCTCAAGATAAGTTGTTGCCTATACATCTGAAGACATGATCTTCCATCAGAAATATTTTAAGAGCTTGCGTAAATATAACTCAGAAAGCTGAAGATACAAGAATCAGAAAGCTTCTACAACTGAAGTTTTCTTTCAGATAAATTGATGCCTAAAGCTCTGAAAACAAGACGTATTCCTAACATTCAATCTAGTGTTTCTACGCTACATCAAAACAGTAGTTTCTGAACTACTCATCAGAAGAACAAGACAAGAAATAAATCTCAAGCTCATTACTCCATAGAAAAAAAACATCTTTCGGAGAAATCAAGTTCTACAGAAACAAGTTAAACAAAGACCAGAAAAGTCCAGATACATCTTCAATAATTCTCTAATCAAAACTAACAAATGATCATAGTTCTAGAGGAGAACAATAATGGTAATTCTTAGCTATATCTTGGATAGATAAAAATAAGAAATCACGCCTCCTACACAGTAATCATTACAAAAGGTAAATTTGCATTGAAAACATAACACACTGCAAAATACATGTTACAATACATTATATGCTCCAACAATATTATTCTCTCAAGCCTATATAAAGCAACTTTGTTATACTTGAAAGTGTGTGTGGTTGAACAACACCAATAATTTCACAAGCACAAAGTAGTATCACTTTAAAATGCAATAATTACACCGAGTTGTTGCTCTATTGTGTAATATTTCATTAAGCATATTAAAGTGTTAATAGCTTACTAAGAAGCGGTATGTTCATCACAACTTAGTTCCAAAAAGGTTGTCAATCTTACAGGGAAAACATCACAACAATAGAAAGAATGAAGGATCAGTGAGCAATAAGAAACATGAGTCAATACTCGTGTCTTGATCATTGAAGAAAAGAAGCTGGAGATCTCAACAAGATGTCGTTTAAAATATAAATCAAAACGCATCTCAAGAGAAACCAGAAAATAAGAAAGAAGTTATTTATTTATCTTGAATAACAAAGAAGGGGAAGATACGAACACTACAAGATGTTTTGCACTTAATCTCCATAACATTCAATCTTGTAGAAACATGCAAAACACAAGAGTTATTGATCTAATTGTGTTATCTATTAGAAACCTTCATGTAAATTGTTTTTGACAATGGAGTTATTGCTTAAAAGTTTGTCAAAACAATATGTACTCTAAGTAGGAGAAATATACTTGATAAGAATCACTCATGTAAATCTCCAGAAAAACAATTCTTTCTAGAATTGGTGTTTCCTCAAGTGACTTTCTAGTCTATATACTTGAGAGGGCTAAGAGGTATTTCTAGACTCTTAGAGGTTGTTGTAATCTTTTAAGATTAGTGGATTAAGTCCTTTTATAAGGAAATATTACATGATGAGGGTGGACAAGATGTAACCTTAGTTGAGAAGGTGAACTTGTATAAAAATGAATGTGTTCTTTACTGCTATTAGTTTCTACTTGCTCAAAGGCTTCCGCAAACTCTTTAGAAAAGGAAAATTTTCTATCAATACAATACAAACCCCCTTTTATTGTGTTCTTATCCACCTTAAAATGGTATTAGAGCTAGGCTCTGTTATTGATTCTTGAATCAAACACTTAATCATGTAGAGAAATTCAGTTAGAGAAAACCACAAACATCTTGAGAAAAGAAATTAACTGAAGTAAGCATCAGAAGCTCTGCATACTTGAGTTATCTATGTTATGGAGAAAAGAGAATTCTCTATAAGAAGGAACTTCCAGAAAATTCTAGAAGGGTTCTCAAGGAAGATACATTCTTCGCTACAACACGGCAGAATGTATCTGAAGAAAGAAAAAGTAACAGGTCAACTTTTTTTGAAACTGGCCAGATAATTCAGAACCTCTGAAAGACCGCTCTGAAGAAAGCATAAGACGAAAGGAGTTGTTCAAAAGCTGGTTCTAAGAGAAAGCTAAAGTTAAATACATATGGAAAATCTTCAAAGACATGACAAGCTGATCAAAATCTCTATCAAGGACAAGCTAAAGTCAAAACTAGAATGGAGAGCACTCAGATAAAAGAATCACTGTAAAGATTTCAGAATCTCAAAGGTATGTTTTCTTTTATATATAACTTATTAGAACTTCTTATAAAAATACCTCTAGAAGTTAAAATATGTTTTTAAACATAACCATTCCAAATATTAGTACAACTCCAAGTTTTGAAATTTCTGGTTAAATGAAAATTTCATGATCTGGAACATTCTCTCTTCCAAAGAGAAAGATCTTTTAATCAATTCTCTAGAAAATGTGAACTCGTGAGTTCTCTTGAGGATGAGCTGGATATTTTACGAATGATGTATGTGATGATAGCTTCTCATTCAAGCAACTATGTTCAATGTTTTTCTATTTCTATTTTGGTTTGTCACCTCTAAATGCTAATTCACTCAAAGTACTTATTTAGAACATGTATGGTACTTTATCTTTATAAAGACTAATTCACTCCATTCTTTTTCCTTGAAACTCTTGTCATGTGTCAGTGATCTATGTCATTCGTGTAGATTAGTACAACCTACTTTACCCTCTTTTATATATATATATATATATATATATATATATATATATATATATATATATATATATATATATATATATATATATATATATATATATATATATATATATATATATATATATATATATATATATATATATATATATATATATATATATATATATATATATATATATATATATATATATATATATATATATATATATATATATATATATATATATATATATATATATATATATATATATATATCATATTTATCTTATCCTCTCATAAACTAATTCCTATCAAGATTTTTCCTCTCATCTGATTCATCATGCCTCAACCAACCTTTCTTGGAAATGAAGATCTTCTTGAAATCACCATCGAAAAACAAATTGAAATTTCCTCTCTTGAAAGTAACATTGCTTCTAGCATCTTAGATATGTTTTATTCTCGGCAATGGACAAGATACTTCATTATGCTGAAGAAACCTGTTTACGTGAATCTTGTTAAAGAATTCTGGAAGCATGCTTATCTTGACTATGAAAATAGTTCCATTCACTCCTATATCTTTAATATTCCCATCATCATTACTTCCTTCTCAATCGCTCTTGCCACTGGATGTGAGAATGTAGGTGTCACAGTTGACTATGTCAAGTCTAGGTTTGTGATATCTGGTAAATTTGATTCTCTTTATGACAAGTCATCAGGATATGAGCCTATCAATCCTGGAAATCTATTACCCATTCCCAAAGCTTGGTCCAAGCTTGTGTTGTCCAACTTTCTTCCCAGAGGGGTTAATCAAGACCTTCTGAGGTATGATGACCAAGCACTCATCTATCTTCTGATGAATAATAATCGTGTAAGCTTTCCACAGTCAATCTTCATTTGTCTTTGGAAATCTATTTAAGTTCAGGAATCACATAAAGTCTTATATTCCTTATAGACGTTTTTGTCTGAAATTATTTTCTAAGAGGGGACAATGGATATGTTCAAAGAAATGATAGCAGAAAATGGTCCACAAAACTGTCCCGAAGATTGCTTGTTAAAATCTAAGTGTGAGATTTTCATTAGCTAGGAAAATATGACTTGTCTCTTCAAAAGTATGATTATTTTTATTGCTTGATCATGTCATCTAATTAGTTCTTCACTTTTAAATCTATATCTGTTGAATTATCTTAAATTAGTGCAGTCTTTATCTTATGATAAATTGTTGTTTGTTAATTTTGCACTATCATGAAATGACAAGTACTTAGGTATTATAAATTCATTAAAGTCTGAAATGAAACATTCACGCATGCATCTCCAGGTCATAGATTAGGTCTTAGATCTTGATGTTTGTCAGTTACTTTATTCACGTTTTAGAAAATAGCCTTTTTAAGATATGAACATTTTGATATTCCCTCCTAACTTTCCCCAGTCATTTATTATTGAGTCTCCCAAAATTGATTACCTTACGTAAGGAAAATCATTTCTCTTGTCAAGTCACATCTTCTCGTGTCTTTTTATACATCATGTCTGACCTCTACCTCTCCTAACAAATAATCTATAACAATTGATAACAATTGCCTTCTACTTCTTTCTTTCTCTTTTCGTCATAACTTCAACAAATTCTCATGAAAATGATGATCGCTTGGAAGTTATCATTGAAAGACATCCAAGACTTTTTGGTGCGAGTTCGAAATTCCATCTCAGCGTCCTCTTCCAAAACTAGAATCACTATCTTTTCTTACTAAGAGAACTTTTTATCCAAATCTTGTGAAGACTTTATGGAAAAATGCCTCTATCAATTTCGGCGGTACCTCAATCTCCCCAAACATCTATGGCTGGGATGTTTTCTTCACTACCGAATGTATTACTGAAATAATAAATTGTCCACGCGTAGGTATCGCGACTGGTCGTGACTCTAGAATTCCTGATTGTAACATCATTTCCATCTTTAAAGCATCCTTTGAGTTCGGCTTTACTAACTCTGAGATTCTTAAGCCCATTGCAAAAGACTGGATTTGCTTTATTCTGACAAATCTCTATCCATGCAAAACAAACAAAAATGTATTAACCAATGATGATAAGACTCTAATTTTTTGTCTGATCAAACGAATTTCGATCAATCTTCCTCAAGTCATCCTAAATCATCTCAAAAGGTCCATTACTTCCTCCAGAAATTTAAACAAAACCTCCATTCCCTATGGAAGAATCATGTCATAAGTGTGTGTTCAAAATGAGATTGTAAGAATCCTTCGAAGGATTCCTGATGGTCTTAGTGATGCTATGCATCAAGAGAAGTGTGATACGATTGATGATTTGTGGTTACCATAGGATTTTATTTTGTAATTTGTTTAATTCTATCATCAATGCAAGTATTTCTGATTAGCACTTACTGTTTCTTCTGTTCACTTTTAATGTTTTTCGTGAATAATTATCTTTTGATGATGTCAAAAAGGGGGAGAACTATAATGATTTTGATGAACCTAAAGAGAATAAAAAACTCATCATAATAGAACGATATAAAATGTTCATTTACCACTGACGTGTGTTTGTCTGTTTGATAGTTAACCGAGAAACTTTGAACAAGTTCACTAGGCATTCTAAGACAGGTCAAAATGAAAGAAATCTGCTTAATCTCTTAAAGACTGGTTGTTCATATATTTGAAGATGTATACTCTATGAACATATGTTCAAGAATCAGATAAACCCAATATTGTTCAGAAGTTGAGAACTTTGTGAAAATTAAAGTTATCTTGATTTTAGTATCAAAATGTTTAGAAGATGTAAATTTTTTGAGAATCTGATATTCAGAAAATAAGAATCAAAAGCAGAAGCAGATTTCTTCCAGAAGAACAGAGCAAATCAGAAGTTGAAAATTGTTTGAAATTCCTAAGTCAATACTCTCAAGATCTCGATATCTGATCTATTGGAACCAAGGGGAGTTCTACTCAAATGGTTCAGAGTCTGGATATTAGATCTTCATCAAGTCATTGACTCAGGGGGGGCTATCTAGCTCTGGGGGAGCTAAGGAAAAAGTTAACTGAAATTCTGGCTGCAGATACTCAATGTCACGTTCAATGTTATGACACCGTATCTGACTTACTATATGACAGTAAATACAAAAGCAATAAAGAACACAGTCAATTGTTTACCCAGTTCAGTGTGCAACAACACCTACTCTGGGGGCTACCAAGCCAGGGAGGAAATCCACTATAAGAGATTTTAATTCAGGAATAAACCAACCAGTTTATCTCCTTCACTTAAGACCTACCCAATGCAATTCCAATCTAAGTACAACTTAAACCTGAGTTCCTACTCACTCCCCCTCAATCACAGCAGTGATACATAAACCAATTTGACTTAAGAATTGATGAAGACACTCTTCAAAAACAAACACTTGATTAAGCTTCACAGCTTTTTAATCAAGCAACACAATCACTCTTGCTTCACAGCTTTGAGTGATGTACACAACAATCTTGACTCTGCTTCACAGCTTTAGTCAAGGAACATTCAAACACTCTTGCTTCAAAGCTTAGAGTGCTACACAACCCTTACAATTGGAAACCTATTCCAAGGCACTTATCACAATGATAATTGCTTGGAGTACAATAATCAAATCTATACAGATTACAAATGATCTTCTAATCAATAAAAGCCATCCTTGAAAAACAGCAGCTCTGTTGAATATATAGCAGCTGCAACTTCAGTTAGGGTTTCCAAAAACCTAGGGTTAATTCCGTTTGACCTAAAGACCAGGTCACAGGACTTTATTAACCAGGTTAGGGTTGAGCTAGGTTACCCCTCAGAAAACGCAGGATTCTGTTCAGGAAGGACTGAGTTATTTCCTGAAAAAACTCAGACTTATCCAATCCTGCAATCCTGTTAGTTCAGAACAGGATGTCATAACATCTGTTATGACATCTGAGAAAACCTGTCTACTGATTTAGCAAAATGTGATCATTTTGCAAAATGCTCAGATACACACTTATAAACATCAGTATTTGAATTAAAATATTTTTCTGCAAAGGTACCTAATGAGTCAGTACAAACTGAACTAGAATGTTATGACATCAGTCATGACATTCACACATACACTTGGGATTTACCAAAAATGCAAGCCAATACCTAAACACCTACAAACTCCCCCTTTGGCATATTTTTGGCTAAAGACCCTAAACAATCAGAGATAGATAGCAGCAGAAATAAGTGACAGCAGAAAAATAGAATGTCAAGTACTAATTAAGTAAGTACCAAAATATTCTCCCCCTCTTTAGCCACAAATGGGCCAAAGATACATGTTCAGAAAATTATACAGTTATCCAAAACAAAATAATAGGATCAGCAGCAGAAAACAACAGAATACACTTCCAAACTCCACCAGATATCAGCAACCAACCAGCAACACCACCAAACAGCAATCAACCTTCAAGCACTGTCATCAGACTCAGAGGAGCTAGTTTCTTCAATGTTGAGCTGTCCTTCAGCTTCTACACCTTCTTCCCTTCTGCTTTCTTCAGCTTCCTCCTTTTCTAGCCTGGCAATTAGAATTTCTAGGGTCCTTTTTCTAGCATCCAGCTCTTTGCAAGTTTCTTTTAAAACAGCTATGACATCTGATGTCTTGGACTGGGTCTTTACAGACGATGACTCAGCTGATGTTATGACAATGTCTGGAGCATGAGATCCCTGAAACAGTTTGTAGTGCAGGCCAAGGGCAGGAGCTCTTTTGCAGACTGTATCTCTTGCCACAAGGATATCAGGGTATTGTGCAAGGATGATTCTACAAAGGAGGGAGGGAAAGGCAATTGGTCCTTTGACAGCATAACTGCCAGCATGCTTTAAAGTTTGTTCAAAGATGTACCTCCCATAGTCAAAAGCAGTCTTGGTTCCCACAGCATAGATAAATCTCCCCAATCCTGTGGAGATAGTTGATTTGTGATTTGTAGGCACCCAGTTGGCTGCACCTATTTTATGCAAGATGGCAAATTTCATGCTGAGTTTACTAGCATTCAGCTTCCCTTTCAAGGGCCAGCACTTTACTTGCCTGGCTGTGATGGTTAGACAAACTTCATTGTCAGTTGCCTCTAGATCAGGACAGTCCTTGTTTGTTCTTCCAAGAAACTTGTTGATTTCTGATGGAGAGAACTTGACCCTTCTTCCTCTAACAAAAACACTTTCAAAGTCAGCTGACCTTCCATCAGCACAATCATTTGACAAGTTCACTACAAACTCCTTGACCAGATTTTCATAACATTTGTTAAACTTTATTACTGTCTTCATTAGCCCAGCATTCTTGATCAGATCCATGATGTCTTTGCACTCCAAGGCATCATTGTTGAGTTCTCTCTCTAAGGCTATTCTCTTTAAGCAAACATACTTCCATCTGTTTGCATTGTCAGGATGATGAAAAGAGATGTTGTCTGTTGGCACTTCAGGCACTCTAGCAATCTTGCTGGAGGGGAGCTTCCTTCTGATGGGAGTTTCTTCAATATCAATCTCAAATTCTGATTTCTCATCAGAATCAGAAGTTTCAGGTTCTTTACTCTTCTTAGAGATTGGTTGTCTAGCAGTATGCACCTGGGCCTTCTTCCCTTTTGTCTGAATACTTTTCTCAGCCATGCCTTCAACCTTGGATTTCTTAGCATCAGGTTTATCATTCTGACTACTCTTTCTTTTCATCAATCTCCTAGCTATACTAGGGTTCACATTAGAAATCAGTTCATTATCTGAGTAATCTTCATCCACATCAATGATAGGTGGATCAGCAGCCTTTTCAGAGGGATTCTGAATGTTGTCTTTTGGTGTCACAACATTCTCAGTGACATCTACATTTTCAGAACCTTCCACATTTGGACTTTCTGATTGATTTAAAGGGATAGAAATCCCCGGTACAGATTGGTTGCCACTCAGTATACTAGTAACCAGCCTAGCAATAGCTTGGTGTACTTGAACTGATCCTTCTCTATTTGGTACAGAAGACGAAGGATGAGAAGAATTACCAGAGGCTGTAGCTTGAGCTCTTCCTGCATGTCTGGTTCTGAGCTTTTTGACTCTGGCTGGGTCAGTTGCCATCTCCCTGAGAGGAGTGACCTCAAGAACTTCAGATTCTATGCATGTAGTGATTGCCCTAGAATCTTGGTCAGATGATGACGATGATGAGGAAGACGAAGTCGCCATGGTTGAAGACGATGTCTGAGACATTTTGATTGACTTTGAGTAATGGTAGCAGTTTGAGAAAAATCTTTGATTTGGAGGAGGAAACAGGTTGCAAGGAACTGAGAGGTAGGGGATAAAAGGGAGTCTCTTCAACTTCTTAAAGCTTTTGAAGGAATTGTGAAAGAATATGATTAACCCACTAAATATAGACTTAATAAAATTAATCCCTTCAACCCTTGTTTTAAGCAAAATTAATTGCTATAATTTCTCATGTTGGTGAATACCCAACCTGCCCCTCAAATTTTCAAGTTTATTTCCAACAAGAGCCTTGGTAGAAGAATCAGTCAGCTGAAGCTTAGAGAAACTATGTTCCAGTTTAAATGACTTCTTCTCTTCAAAGTCAATAGGATTCAAGGAAATGTTGATTGTTTTCAGATTGTCACAACACAATATCACAACATCTTGTGTAACATTGTACTCAGGGAGCATCTGTTTTGACCAGATATTTTGAGAACAGAATTTATTTGACTTGTTATTTCTAACATCCTTGTCAAGATGACTTAAGGTTCTGACAACACATTCTTCTTCAAGTTTATTTGCCACATCACAGATATTATCAACCTGTAGTTTTGGAGTTCTTCTGACAGCTTCCATAGAAATAGCTCTTTTCATTCTTCTTAGATGAAGGAGACCAAGCTTATGCTGCCACAGTTTCATATCTTTTTCTTCTTTGATGATTTGACACACAGTGGAGATAACAGTGTTCTCAGGCTGCCACACGTAACAGTTATCTTTGGATTTGATTCCTCTCATTACAACTTCTAGTTTTTCATTAATTACTAGACATTCAGATCTTGGGAAGTTGACCTTGAATCCTAGATCACATAATTGACTGATACTAATGAGATTAGCAGTCAACCCTTTTACCAGCAGTACTTTATTCAGACTTGGAACTCCAGGGTGGTCCAAATTACCAACTCCTTTGACTTCACCTTTAGCACCATCTCCAAAGGTCACAAAACTGGTGGTGTGAGGCATAACATTATTGAGGAGATTTTTGAATCCAGTCATGTGTCTGGAACATCCACTGTCAAAGTACCAATCTTCCTTTGCAGAGACCCTCAGGGAAGTGTGAGCTATCAGTGTAGTAGCCTTTTTCTTCCATTGAGGAGCATGTGGTACCTTTTTAGACTTAGGTTTGACACCTGAGTTCTGACTAGGGTATCCATGTAATCTGAAGCAGAAGGGCTTTATGTGACCATATCTCCCACAATGATGACATTTCCATCTTTGGTACCTTTTCTTCATATGTCTCTGTTCCTGATGTTGAGAGTTGTGTTGAGACATCCGTTTTGACATTTGCTTACCAGTACCAGATTTCTTTGCTTCCATAAATCCTAGTCCATATTTATTTCCCACATTTTGTCCAACCTGAAGGATCTCTTCCAATTTGTCTGTTCCATTGGTCAACATCTTGACAGATTTGGTCATTTGATTCAGTTGTGAGTTCAGCAATTGAACTTCTCCTTCTAGATGACTTATAGTTTCAAGATTTGCCCTTTTTTCAGCCTCCAGCTTTATAATGAGTTTTGATTGTTTCTCATTCTGCACACAAACTTCAGCACTTCTGATACACAATTTCTTGTAGGTATCATCCAGTTCTTCAAATGTCACTTCTTCATCACTAATGTCACTTTCAGAAGTACAAATACTAGTTAGGGCAGTAACTAGTTTGGCAGATTCTTCTTCAGAATTACTTTCTGAATCATAGTCAGACCAAGTAACAGTCATTCCTTTCTTTTGTTTCTTAAGAAAGGTAGGACATTCAGCTCGAATATGTCCAAATCCTTCACATCCATGGCATTGAATACCTCTGCCTTGGTTTCCCTTATCTTCTGACCTTGGTCTTCTGCTGGAACTGTCAATGTCAGAGGGAATGTTATGAACATTAGACCTTGACTTTGGGTCCATTCTTTTGATGAGCCTGTTGAACTGTCTTCCAAGCATGGCAATAGCTTCTGATATGTTTTCTTCTTCATCCTCCTTGTATTCAACATCAGTGTTGGATACAAGTGCTATGCTTTTGTTCTTCTTGTCACCATTCTCAGTGATTCCCATCTCAAAAGTCTGAAGAGACCCAATAAGTTCATCCACTTTCAACTTGCTAATGTCCTGGGCTTCCTCTATGGCAGTTACCTTCATTGCAAATCTTTTAGGCAAGGATCTGAGAATCTTCCTCACCAGTTTTTCTTCTGACATCTTTTCTCCCAGTGCTCCTGAGGTGTTGGAAATCTCCAAGATGTTCATGTGAAACTCATGAATGGTTTCATCTTCCATCATTTTTAGATTCTCAAACTTAGTGGTCAACATCTGAAGCCTTGACATTTTTACTTTGGAAGTGCCCTCATGAGTAGTTTTGAGAGTGTCCCAAACTTCCTTGGCCAGTTCATATTGATGTACTAGTCTGAAAATGTTTCTATCAATTCCATTGAACAAGGCATTTAAAGCTTTTGAATTTCCCATAGCTAACTCATCTTCTTCTTTACTCCAATCTTCCTCAGGCTTCAGACTGATTGTCCCATCTATCTCAGTTATGGTGGGATGAATCCATCCTTTGTCAGCAACTCTCCAAGCCTTTTTGTCTAGAGATTTTAGGAAGGCAATCATACGAGGTTTCCAGTAGTCATAATTGGTTCCGTCCAGAATGGGTGGTCTATTTCCAAAAACTCCTTCTTTGTCCATAGTGCCAGAAAGTGATATCCCTAGATCTCACCCAGTAATACAGGCAGGGTGCCTGCTCTGATACCAATTGAAATTCTGGCTGCAGATACTCAATGTCACGTTCAATGTTATGACACCGTATCTGACTTACTATATGACAGTAAATACAAAAGTAATAAAGAACACAGTCAATTGTTTACCCAGTTCAGTGTGCAACAACACCTACTCTGGGGGCTACCAAGCCAGGGAGGAAATCCACTATAAGAGATTTTAATTCAGGAATAAACCAACCAGTTTATCTCCTTCACTTAAGACCTACCCAATGCAATTCCAATATAAGTACAACTTAAACCTGAGTTCCTACTCACTCCCCCTCAATCACAACAGTGATACATAAACCAATTTGACTTAAGAATTGATGAAGACACTCTTCAAAAACAAACACTTGATTAAGCTTCACAGCTTTTTAATCAAGCAACACAATCACTCTTGCTTCACAGCTTTGAGTGATGTACACAACAATCTTGACTCTGCTTCACAGCTTTATTCAAGGAACATTCAAACACTCTTGCTTCAAAGCTTAGAGTGCTACACAACCCTTACAATTGGAAACCTATTCCAAGGCACTTATCACAATGATAATTGCTTGGAGTACAATAATCAAATCTATACAGATTACAAATGATCTTCTAATCAATAAAAGCCATCCTTGAAAAACAGCAGCTCTGTTGAATATATAGCAGCTGCAACTTCAGTTAGGGTTTCCAAAAACCTAGGGTTAATTCCGTTTGACCTAAAGACCAGGTCACAAGACTTTATTAACCAGGTTAGGGTTGAGCTAGGTTACCCCTCAGAAAACGCAGGATTCTGTTCAGGAAGGACTGAGTTATTTCCTGAAAAAACTCAGACTTATCCAATCCTGCAATCCTGTTAGTTCAGAACAGGATGTCATAACATCTGTTATGACATCTGAGAAAACCTGTCTACTGATTTAGCAAAATGTGATCATTTTGCAAAATGCTCAGATACACACTTATAAACATCAGTATTTGAATTACAATATTTTTCTGCAAAGGTACCTAATGAGTCAGTACAAACTGAACTAGAATGTTATGACATCAGTCATGACATTCACACATACACTTGGGATTTACCAAAAATGCAAGCCAATACCTAAACACCTACATTAACTCTAAATCTGTTTATACTTTTATGCCAGTAAAATTGTTTCATCAAAATACATGATTTTTGTCATCGTCAAAAAGGGGGAGATTGTTAGAGCAAGAAACCTTTTATGCAATTCTTTGTTTTGATGATACCAAACATATATTTTGTGAGTAACAATTTTAGTGCTACTAATGGTTTTATTGAGTGTGCAGATCTAATAATAAGAAACATTCTATAAAAGAGCTTGTGCAAATATAACTCAGAAAGCTGAAGATACAAAAATCAGAAAGCTTTTACAACTGAAGTTGTCTCTCAAGATAAGTTGATGCCTATACATCTGAAGACATGATCGTCCATCAGAAATATTCTAAGATCTTACGCAAATATAACTCAGAAAGCTGAAGATACAAGAATCAGAAAGCTTCTACAACTGAAGCTGTCTCTCAAGATAAGTTACTCCTTATACATCCGAATACATGATCGTCCATCAGAAAGATTCTTAGAGCTTGCGCAAATATAACTTAGAAAGCTGAAGATACAAGAATCAGAAAGCTTCTACAACTGAAGTTGTCTTTCAGATAAGTTGATGCCTAAAGCTCTGAAAACAAGACGTATTCCTAAAATTCAATCTAGTGTTTCTACCCTACATCAAAATAGTAGTTTTTGAACTACTCATCAGAAGAACAAGACAAGAAATAAACCTCAAACTCAGTACTCCAGAAACAGAAATAACATCATCTAGACAAATCAAGTTCTACAGAAACAAGTTAAACAAAGACCAGAAAAGTCCAGATACATCTTCACTAGTGCTCTAATCAAAACTAAAAAATGATCACAGTTCTCGAGGAGAATAATGATGTTAATTCTTAGCTATATCTTGGATAGGTACACCTCCTACACAATAGTCATTACAAAAGGTAGATTTGCATTGAAAACATATCAAACTGCAAAATACATGTTACAATACATTATGTGCTCCAACGGTATTATTCTCTCAAGCCTATATAAAGCAACTTTGTTATACTTGAAAGTGTGTATGGCTGAACAACACCAATAATTTCACAAGCACAAAGTAGTATCACTTTGAAATGCAATATTTACACTAATTTGTTGCTCTATAGTATAATATTTCATTAAACATATTAAAGTGTTAACAGCTTACTAAGAAGCAATATGTTCATCATAACTTAGTTCCAAAAAGGTTGTCAATCTTACAAGAAAAACATCACAACAACAGAAATAATGAAGGATTAACGAGCAATAAGAAACATGAGTCAATACTCGTGTCTTGATCATTGAAGAAAATAAGTTGAAGATTTCAACAAGATGTCATTCAAAATATAAATCAAAACGCATCTCAAGAGAAACCAAAAAAGAATAAAGAAGTTATTTGTTCAGCTTGATTAACAAAATTAGATGAAGATAAGAAGACTATAAGATATTTTGCACTTAATTTCCATAACATTCAATCTTGTAGAAACATGCAAAACACAAGAGTTGTTGCTCTGATTATGTTATCTCTTAGAAACCTTCATCTAAATTATTTTTGATAATAGAGTTGTTGCTCAAAAGTTTGTCAAAACAATATGTACTCTAAGTAGGAGAAATCTTATTGATAAGAAGCACTCATGTAAATCTCCATAAAAACAATTCTTTCTAGAATTGGTGTTTCCTCAAGTAACTTTCTAGTCTGTATACTCGAGAGAGCTAAGAGGTCTTTCTAGACTCTTGGAGGTTGTTGTAATCTTTCAAGATTAGTAGATTAAGTCCTTTTCTAATAAAAAAATCACCCGAGGAGGGTGGACAAGATGTAACCTTAGTTGAAAAGGTGAACTTGTATAAAAATGAATGTGTTCTTTACTGCTATTAATTTCTACTTGCTCAAAGGCTTCCATAAACTCTTTAGAGAGGGAAAAATTTTCTACCAACACTATTTAAACCCCCTATTTCTTGTGTTTTTCTCCACCTTCAGGATCTCTCTCATAAGCGTATATGCTTCATGTTTCTCCACACACCTGAGTAACACCATATCGTTGTTTATTTTATATAATACATCACCATTTAAGAAGAACTTCACAGCTAGCTTTCATAGGGTTCACTTGTCAATAATTAAGGCCCCTTCTGGATATTCTTGTTTTTCTAGATACCTTTTGATATCATAGAACCAAGGTTTATTATCTAGTCCTTCTTCAACCGCAAGACAGTGTGTTGGTTCTTTGAAATGTCTGATTGTGATGTGTGGTTCATGATTTGGCCAAGTTACCTTGAATATGGCTGACAAAGTTACCAAGGCATCTATCATCTGACTTTCCTCTCGGGGAATATGAGGGAAGGTGATGTCTGTAAATTTTGTAGCTAACTCCAAAACATAATCCCGATATGGAATTAATTTTGGATGTCAAGTGTCCCATTCGCTGTTGACTTGGTATATGATTAATGTTGGATCTCCATATACTTCGAGGTATTTGATTCTTAGATCAATAAAATCTTCTAGACCCAAGATGCAAGCTTCATATTCAGCAATATTGTTGGTTCAATCAAAAGATAACCTTGCAGTATAAGGTTTATCGAAGTTCTTTGGAGATGTCAGCACTGCCCAAATTCCATGTCCTAGTGCGTTAGAAGCACCATCAAACATGAGTGTCCATCGCTCCCCTGATTCAGGTCCTTTGCTGGATCCTGTTATTTCATAGTCACCTATAACCATGATGTCTTCATCTGGAAAATAAAACTTCATTGGTTTATATTCTACCAATGGTTGATGATCCAGGTGATCAGCTAGTACACTGCTCTTGATAGCTTTTTGAGTAACATATTAGATGTCGTATTCGGATAACAACATCTGCCATCGAGCAATTCTTCCTATAAGAGCTGGCTTTTCAAACACATACTTCAAAAGATCCATTCTTGCTATTAATCATATATTGTAAGTTAACATATATTGTCTCAATCATTTAGTAGCCTAGCCTAGAGCATAACAAGTTTTCTCAAGGAGTGAGTATCGAGTCTCACAGTCACTAAATTTCTTGCTTATGTAGTAGATGGCATGCTCTTTTCTACCTGTTTCATCGTGTTGTCCTAATACACATACCAAATATCCTTCAAGCACTGTTAAGTACATGATAAGTGATCTCCCAAGATCAGGTGACATCAGAGTTGATGGCTCTTGTAAATACTGCTTTAATGTTTCAAAGGTTGTCTGGAAGTCTTTATTCCACTCCACTGATTGATCTTTTCTAAGTAGTTTGAATATAGGCCCGCACATAGCGGTTAGGTGCAATATGAACCTTGATATGTAGTTCAATCGTCCTAAGAAACCACGAACCTCTTTTTTTGTTCTTGGAGCTGGAATTTCTTGTATGGCTTTCACTGTGTCGATATCTACCTCAATGCCTCGTTGAATTATGATAAAACCCAATAGTTTACCTGACCTGACACCAAATGCACATTTGTTTGGATTCAACCTTAGTTTGAATTTTCGCAGACATTCGAATAACTTTTGTAAATGAATGATGCGGTCTTCCTCTATGTGAGATTTGGAAATCATATCATTCATGTATACCTCGACTTCTTTATGGATCATGTCATGAAATAATGTGACCATTTCTCGTTGATAAGTTGCTCATGCATTCTTTAGACCGAAGGGCATTACTTTGTAACAGAAGGTACCCTAATGAGTCATGAAAATAGTATTTTCCATATCCTCGGGTGTCATCTTGATATGATTATATCCTGAGAAGCCATCCATGAAAGAAAACACTGAAGCTTGAGTTGCATTGTCCATCAAAACATCTATGTGAGGTAACGTAAAATCGTCTTTAGGACTTGCTTTGTTTATATCTCGATAGTCTACACACATTCGAAAATTTTCATCTTTCTTGGGTACTGGAACGATGTTATCTATCCAAGGTGGATAATCTACCACAACTAGGAACCCTGCATCAAATTTCTTGAGGACTTCTTCTCGAATTTTTTCATACATGTTTGGACAAGTCCTTCTGAGCTTCTGTCTAACCGGAGAATAACCTTCTTTGAGAGGTAGTTTATGCACTACTATATTTGTATCTAAACCTGACATATCTTGGTAAGACCAGGCAAATATATCCATGTATTCATGTAGGATCTTGATTAACCTCTCTTTAACACTTTTCCCCAAGGTTGCACCTAGCTCGATTTCTTTTGGGTCCTTTTCAGTCCCGAGATTGATGGTCTCAATAGATTCCTGGTAAGGTTGAATGTTATCTGCTTTTTGCTCTAGTAACCTCGCTAATTCTTCAGAGATTTCAAGATATTCCTCATCTTCCTCTTCAGCATGGTTAATTGGCGCATCAAAATTATATTGAATCGTAGCCGTATCATTATGGGTGAGTTAAGGTGAGGATCTACACATTTTATCATGTTTTGGTGCTTTTTTAGAATGTGAATTGGAAAATGTATATGAAGAAAAAGTATTTCCAATTTGAAAAAACTAAAGAGAAATGCAAGAGAAAGACAAAGATCTTAATTGAATGCAAAACATGACTTTTATTAATTGAAAACATTGTTTGAAATTAAATGGAGGCCTTTACAAGCTACCCCTATACCTCGGAAGGGACATTGGTTTTTTTTTTAAACAGAAAAATTACTATGGAAAAAAAATATCACTGGAATCTCCACAACTGTCCAATTCTTGAACTCTTCGCCTGGAGCACATTCTTGGATGAACTTGGATGCTCCTTGGTTGTTGCCCTTGTTAGACAACATTGACACTTGTCCACCATGCTCTACTCCTTTACTGATGAAGGTTTCTTGAATGGGAGGAAATTTCCCCTTGCCTTTCTAAGTAGATTTAGACGGTTTATAGATAAAACTAAAATGATCTTTCTTCTCAGATATCTCTACAAGCTTTCTCCAACTTTTTAAGGTATGATCCTCCATAGTTGTTTGATAATCTCTTCACAAAATCATAGTAGTTCCTGGTTTCTTGATTTTCTCATCAGGTAGGGTTACCAATGTAGCGACTTCTAGGACTTGGAAAGGTGATGTCACACTGTCTTGGTCCACACTGATATATTTGTAGGACTCCAAGTGGCTTATGAATATGTCTTCTTCACTGTTAATTATCACCAACTTTCCTTCGACAAGGAATTTCAATTTTTGATGCAGGGTTGAGGTGACAGCTCTTGCAACGTGAATCCAAGGTCGCCCGAGCAAGCATGTATGTGCCGGTTCTATATACATTACTTGAAAGGTAACATAGAACATATGTAGGATGATATTTATAGGGAGATCCACTTCTCGAAAATAGTACTTTGAGAACCATCGAAAGCATTAACCACCATAGAGCTTGGTCTTATGAAAATGCCGTCCATTGTCAGTTTCATTAAGCTGGCTTTTGGTAGGAAATTAAGGGGGGAACCAGTATTAGTAAGTACCCTGGATAGGCTGGTTGTTCCTATTTGAATTGAAATATGTAATTCCTTATTGTGAGCTCTACCTTGTGGAGGTAACTCATAGTCATTGAAGCCCAAGCGTGATCCTGATATTAGATTGGCCATGACTCCATCAAATTGGTTTACCGTGATCTCCTTTGTAACGCGCACATAACTTAGAATTTTCATCAGGGATTCTTGGTGTGCCTCTGAATTGATCAGCAATGAGAGTATTGAAATTCTGGCTGGGATTTGGTGTATTTGATCCACCACCCTATAGTCACTCTTCTTGATCATTTTGAAGAATTCATCAGCCTCTTGATCAGTGAATGTTTTGCTTGGAGGTTCTTGCTCTTGACCAATTCCAGCCATAACTTTTCCTTTATCCTTAACCATAATATTATCCTTCTTTTGTTGTTTGGGACCATATGTCCGACCACTATGGGTCATGCCCCCTGTCCTTGTTATATTTGTAACTTCAGATCCTTGGCTTGTTAATGGTTCACATTCTTGCTTTAAACCATTAACGTAAACAGTAGTATCATAACTTCACGGCACAACTTTTTCACTTTCATATGGGTGGGAGACGGACCCCTGATCACCATCGTACTCTTCGGGAGAACTGGTATTGTTACCGGTATTTTTATTAAGATTTGCTCTCCATACGGAATGACAAGTGGTTTCTTTGTAGAACTTGGACCTTGGCAAGGAATCACCAATGGTCTTCTTGTATTCCCATTGATCGCAGCTACATATCCTTCTTTAGGGTAATTCCTGAATTGGACTACCCTTTGATCCACCAATTTCTTGAAAGTGTTTTCAAAAGCGTCATTATGTTCCAATAGGAAACCATATTCCAACAGATGTTCCTTCAGGATATCTATCGGAGCTTTTATTCGTCGAGCCTTTTTATGATTAGTGACTATTTCGATTGTGTTCACAGCTAGACCACCATGTTCAGGCATGGGGTTCGTCTTGATATTTGGTTTATCAAAAGTGATATCTTGGGAATCCAACAAATCTTGAACCTTATGTCTGAAGGCCCAACATTTATCTATAGTATGCCCTGGAGAATTGTCATGATACTTGCACCTTACATTTGCATCATATTTTGGTGGGAGTGCCCCAATTGGAGGAGCAAGTGGCTTCATCTCTACCAAGGATGCCTTGAGTATGTGTTGTAGTAATTGACTGTGTGGCATAGGGAGGGGATCAAATATTCTCAAAGGCCTTTCAAACCTATTTAGTTCTTGTGGAATAACCAATTGTTGTTGTGCTTTTTGGTGTGTTACGACTGCATTCGCTTCTCCTTCTTTTTTTTGGAGAAGTTTGTAACATGCTTCTTTGGATTGTAAGGAGCACTAGATGATGCCCCTTGTATCTTGTCACTTTTCACACCAGCTTCAATTTGTTCACCAATTGTAACCAAATCATAAAATCTAGAGGAGACGCTGCATACCACTTTCTCATAATAAATACCTTGTAACGTACCCATGAACATGTCTACCAACTCCTTTTCAAGGAGTGGTGATTGAACACGTGCTTCCATTTCTCTCCATCATTGAGCATATTCGATGAAATATTTGTCCTTCTTTTGGGACAAATTCTGAAGTTGCGTGTGATTCGAAGCCATGTCAAAGTTATACTTTTATTTCCTCAAGAAGGCGTTAGCAAGATCCATCCATGTTCGGATATGGATCCGCTGCAACTGCATATACCAATCTAGAGATGCCCCACTCAAGCTATCTTGGAAGTAGTGAATCATTAGTTTCTGGTCATGAGCATATGCATGCATTTTTCTATAGTATATGCGTAGATGGTTCCTCAGGAAGGTGAGTCCCTTATATTTTCCAAAGTTAGGTACTTAGAATTTTGGAGGAATTACTACATCTGGGACTAGACCTATTTCAAGAGCATCGACGTCGAAAGTGTCATAAACCTTCAAAACCTTTAGTATTTCTTCAAGGGATTTATATTGGTTAACTGCCACATGATCTTCAACATTCTTTGGTTGGGGAACTTGAGCAACGCCTTCCACATCATGGTCTCCACATTGCAGGTCTATGTAGTTATCCACGTCGTTGGCTAGAATTTGCAAAGTATGGGATGCCCCCACCTTCGAAGGATGTGGAACGAAACCTTCAGTCATGATGGTCTCTTGTTGGGAAACTGTTGACTTCACGGGACCAGATTTTGGCTCGTGTCTTGGTTGGTATCTTCTTGATGCACCAATGGTTTGGGCTACTTCTTCAAAGGCCACCTTAGGAATTCCGTCTTGTCTTGATATGATATCTTTTGAGGTGAGAAGGATTTGACTCATGTCTCCTTTCATCGAGTCAATACTTCCTTTCACTTGTTCCAAGTCTTCTTGAAAGGCAGTTTGGTTTTCCTTGATTTTCTCTATTACTTTCTTTTGATGAACTCTTGTTTGATACAGAGGTCGGGAAGGTAGTGTGATTTTCCTAATGATTTAAATAGAGATGATATGAAAACAATGAGTTTTTTGTATGACATATGAAATGTGATGCTTGTGCTAATGAATGCGTATGAATATGCTAAGATTTTATTCGAATGTCTTATTCACATTGGATTCCTTTTTATTTATTATTATTTTTCTGTTTTTACTTTTTTGTTAGTGAGAGTCCCAAAATAAATACACAAATGAAATGATTAAACCAAAGTACTTTTATTGAATAGAAACCATCATCCTTGAAAGGGAAATACAACCCAAACACCAAAACAAATACCGAATGGAAATACTAAATCAAAAATAAGTGTCAAATACTGAATGAAATAACCAGAGGGAAACTAGAATCTCCTAAGCATGTTTGTGGATCTCTGCCCTATCCCTACAAAGTTTGAGGAAGTTTTCAACATCTTTCAGAAGAGGGACCATCACGACTTCTGTATCTCTCAAGCTTCTAAGAATGTCACCAATGAGATTGTTTGCTAGGAACGAAAGCTTTGCATGTTTGTCTTTGTACCTCAGATACTCCTTGTAAAGAATAGGGATTATGATCTTGTTATCTTCTCCTGCTTGAGTTATCTTTGTATATTTCTCTTCCAAATATCTCTTCTCATCCCTCATCTCTTTATAGAGTTCCCTTGGTATAAGGAAATCTTTTCGGAGGCCTTCTAATTCTTGGTATACTTTCTCGTATTCCCCCATCTTTTGAGAGAGCGATTCTTCTGCTTTTATTTTTCTAAGGTGTTCCCTCGCCTCTTCCTTTTGGATTTCTTGGAGACTCGTGAGAAGGATTTGAATATGGTCTGCTTGATCTTGAGCACCTTCTTGCAACCCTTGAATTTGGATTCTCATAACCTCTTCTAATTCTCTTTTGTCTTGTAACGCTTTATCATACCCTTTCTTTAGCCTTCTAATTTCTCTTGCATCATCATCCAATCGTTGATTGTGGGAGTCAAGATTGAAAGTAGCACTTAGCAACCCCTCAGTTGGACGCTTTCTTTTAGACCTTTCTTTCTTAGATAATTCACATATGCTTTGAATATGTTGATCTTTCATCTCGAGCTCTCGTTACAAATGATTCTTCTCAATAGCAAGGTCATAAAGGTCATGTTCCAAACTCTCTTTGTCCCTTTGAGCTTGATCAAGGGTATTTTTTAGCTCTTCTATCTCCTCCATTGACATTGGAAGAGGATCTGGTAATGAAATGCCTTAATAAATTTGGAAAAACTAAAATTAACCATTAACACCAATGCTGACAAATTTGGGGTATGACAATAGGTTCCAAACATATGTGATTAATATAAATTTGTTTAACACCCAAAGCATATGCTAAGCCAATCCTTTGTCCAATAGGATTCTGCTCAAATTTCTGATGAGATGTTCCAACATCTGGTAGAATATTTTTTCTATACCCAATCGACATATTGTTGAGATTGGTTCTGAAGTCCTTACTTCTCCCAGAAAATCAGAATATACTTTGATCACCTTCAAGGTCTTCAATAGGCTTCCATCTTCTATTCCATCATCAGCAAACAACAGGGTCAAGACCACTTTCCTAATTTATCCATTAATTAGGAATAACCACGCAGATGTGAATGATCACAGATTCTCTCTAATCTTGATCAATTTATCTACAGATTCTCACCAAACTTATTGATAAGTGCCTTTATGAGTGAACATGAGAAAGATCTCAAGTATCTTTGGAAACTTCAATAAATAGATTGAAAATGTCTTCTGTGTAACATATCATCATAAGGTGTATCTTTAGAAAGGAACAAACCTTTCTATATTCTCAACACTAGAGACACACAAACCACTAAGAGTTTTCTATCAAATATAGCAGAACAAACAAAAACTCCTTAATAACCTCCAAGAAAAACTTAATAACCCTTGCACAAACACACCACACTTCATGTGAAAAATGTCAACATAGGTTTGAAAATAAATCTAACCCAACACAGCAACTCATCATCAAAGGTATAGTCCTGATAACAGCAGACGAGTCAAATACACTCCCTGTCACGAATAGTCAATCCTCCACTTCAAGGAAACATTCAAATAACAATATGAACCATCCAAGTTCAAACAATTTTTCAGTATATACCTCCTTTATTGCCTATGAACCAGAAAGTATCATCCCAGAATCTCACCCAGAGCAAAACAGGATACCTGCTATGATACCAATTGAAATTATGGTATGTTAGACTTCAGATGTCCTATGAAATGTTGAGACATTTGAATCTGACTAAAACAAACATGGAAAAGTATAATAGTATTGAAAAGCATAAACAACACATAGGAATTGTTAACCTAGTTTGGAGCAACTCTCCTACTCTAGGGGCATATCAAGTCAGGGATAAAGTCCACTATAATAGTATCAATTCGAAGTTAAACTCCCCCACTTACAACTTCTCACTTAATCATTATCCGTGCTAATTTTCTACCTAAGACTCACCTAGGTATGAGGCCATCCTCAATCCCTCATCAATCACAGACAATGATTGGATCAAAATAGGAAGATACACTTCCATGACGCAAAACTAGAAGACATATTTCCATGACAATATTAGAAGACTCACTTCTAAAATAATACCTAGTTAAGACTCTTGACTAGGAACAATAACTTGGATTTGCCTACAAGCTTCCTTCAAGAACAATAATCAACTTTATGCTTAAAAGCTTAAGAGAGATAACAGAACCTTATAACTCAAAGAACCCAGTCCAACTCACATGTCGAGTGAATCACACATACCAACTCTCAAAGAAAGTGACTTGCAGACTCAGCCCTAATAAATACATCTTTTCATTCACGGCTGGTGCGTTTTCTAGGTTACAATGTTTATATTTATAACCTGTCTCCCAATTGGATTTGGACTTCACATCACAACATATCAACTGTTATAAATCTGCAAAAGATTCTGCAACAAAATAGGTCTTTAATCAAATATTTCCTAAAAAGTCTCCTTATTTAGAAAGTATATTATCTTCTTGAATTTTGATTGAATCTTCTAGACCTACAATTCAGCGTCACATAGGATTGCATAATATTCCACATAATATTCTGCATCTGTTAAAGCATAACAAAATCCAATTGTCCATTCCAGCTCAGGCGCGATGTCGAATGACTCTGCATAGAACTTCTCATCTCAACATGTCTCAACATAAAATAGGACTTCTTGCTCAACATGTTCTTCTTAGCAAGATAATATATCATATTTAACATATTGCTGCTATATTAGTTTTACCAAATAGAATGCAACCACAAAAACAGAGAATTAACACTATCATTGTCATCATGAAAACGTCAGATGGATCTTCTACGGGATTTTCACTTGTATATCTGCAAGCACATAAATCTATAAACCGCAAAATAGTGTGCATATATAGGAAGTATTGAAGTGTCTATGGGGCCTACCGAAAAACTAATATGTGCGACAACATCAGGACCGGATGTAGGATGTGGATCATGCACATACATCAACATGAATGAGAGTACCAGGTACTTCGTCATGAACCAAAGATACATGACCCTAGAAAGACGATCTCACAGAAGCACATGACAATTCTCCAATTCTGTGTTGTGGAAGTCTAACTTTCTCCATGTACACTAAAGCATGTTGAACTACTCAACCATGAGACTATATCTCAGTTGTTCATTAGCTATTTTTCTATAGAATTAAAAAATAATCTATCAGCAAAAAAAAGTTAAAATAAAAATGAATGATTAACAGAAAAATCTTGATTTTGTAATCCGTATCAAGGGACCGAATTTTGAAATTCAGATTAAAACGAACCAGACAGAATTCACTCATGAATGTATCCTAACCTCAAATTACTCAAATTTACTCTAATCTTATTTAGAACAAACAAACATTATATTTCTATTGAATGTATCCTAATGTAGCATGATTTTAACCTATTAATGAATTGCATGCATCACAAATTTAAAAAAAAAAAAAAAATGAAAAAAATAAGGATATGAGAAATCAAATATGAGAGATGTTTGTGCTTAGTTCAAGGAGACTAGTAGAAGCTGATGAGATCCTAGATTGATGGAGATATGTTTGTGCTTGCTCCTTGAGAGAAATATTGGAATAATGTGAGACATGATCTGCTTCTGAAATACTTAATTGGTTTTAGTTTGTTTCAAATGGAAAGAAAGAAAGAGGAAAAGATAGAGCATGAATACTTAAATGAAAGAGTTTGGATTTTAAAATCCGGAAGTTTAATCCGAAATTTGAAACCTACACATTTCTTTTAGTGATTTGGTCGTAGTTATAAGGTTAGGTTGTTATGGTGTATTGAGGTGCCTTTGAATTTCAAAATCTGCAAATTTCTTACTTGTATTATTTAACGTATTTTTTGGTGTGATCGGATTCCAAAATCCGAATTTTAGATATTTTGAAAAAATCACCAAAGTGTGTGTAAGTGTGTGTGTAAGGCATACAATTCATCACTTGTTAATAAGCCCATAGTTCATTAATATGAAATGATTAGCTCCCACAAACACTTTCTGAAATGTGTATTTCTAATTTCTAAAACATTAGCTCTTACCTAAAGTTTGTGAATTACCGAAGACTTTCTAATTAGAAAAAATAACCAAGTAAAAGTCCAAAGGAGAAGGCTTCTTTTTACCAAACTCGTATAACAACAACCACGCTGTCCTACTCTATAGAACTCACTCTAGTTTAACTCATCACAAAATGAAGAACAAGAATAATAGGGCAAAGAACCTTTACTAATACAATTTTATACAACAGTTTCTTTACAAACCAACTACAAAACCATGTTTCTTAATGTATTACAACTTAATTTATTGACAATTACCAGTCACTCGACTTGATACCTCCACAATGGCCTGGACTGGCATAATTCATAATGTATTATTCCCTTTAATTCCGTTTTTCTATGGAATTTTGATCTCACAAACCCCAAGTAGAAAACAAAAGAGGGGGGAGAAGATGAGGGAAAAGATAAACTGTTGGCAAACTTCAACTATTACTTAAAAGAAACTTCAGAAGCGCCAGCTATGGGGAGATCACTTGGGGTACACACGAGTGCCCTTTGCTGTAAATGTCTCAGACTCTGTTCCATGCTGACTTGCACCATCTCAGCCAGCATCTTCTTTGCTTTACCAGATTGATCATCCCCGTCAATCTGAGATATGATGTTGCATACTATATTCTCAAGAGTGTCAGGTTGAATTTCAGATCTTGGATAAGGAGATTCTCTTAGTAGTTGCAAAAGGGTTCGCGCTTTTATCTGAGACTTGGGTGTTCCTTGAACAGTGAGCTCAAGTAATCCTGGAATGACACCTTCTCTAAGAATCGGTTCTCTGTATTTACATCGATCACTTTGGCACAGTGTCAATAGTGTTCCAACGGCATGCTCCCTACTTTGGAGAGTTCCGTTTTCGAGAACCTCCACAACTGCAAGAATCCCACCTTCCTCAGATGTCAAGACAGTTCTGCATTCATCATAGTCCACCAAGGGTTCTATCAAAGCACAGCATTTTTCAGCTGTTTTTGAGGACTTTTTGCAAGTTCTGAGGATATCAACAATGAAAGGGATTGGATTTGTTTCGAGAATAATGCTAAGATTATCAGGGTATGTTGATAAATTAGAGAGAGCCATTACTGCATCAGCTTTCGCCTGTGGGCTCCCGTCTCTAAGAATCTCCACAAGAAGGGGAATAGCGCCACAAGCACTAATAATTGGTTTGTTGGTTGAAGAGGCAGATAGTGTGAGCAAAGCTGCAGTTGCAGATGCCTGAAGATTTGGACTTTGTGACTTGAGAAAACTAAGTATCGGTTCTAATGCTCCGGCCTCCACAATTTTGATTTTATTCCTGCAAGATAAGACCAGTTATGAATATGACTGAATTATAACAAAAATCTATTTAGCAAAAAGTTAATCAGTAGTATGGAATCTGAAATAACTCCTCTAGGAGCTAAGATATGTGAGGGAGAGAGTGAGATAGAAACCTACAAGTATCCTTTCTTCTCAAAAAGCATCTAGAATGACAATAATTATGTATTAAAACACAGCCAAAATAAGGAATTTTAGTCCATGCTTGTTTTGAATATAGGTTATAGATGAGAGGATGGTAGGAAATTTGGAATGAAAATCACTTCACAATTGTTTGGCATGACAAAATGTAGGGAGGTTGAAACTAGCGAGCAAGTCATTTCCACCTCACAAATTTTGGCCACCCCCATAAAATGAAAGTGATTTCTCAGCAACCATGAGTGAGATATGAAAATCAATACCTCCTACCACAGTGCCTATTCACAATTCCACGCTCTTATTTTTTGAACTAGTCATTTTCCACCCCTCAGACACGCATAGCCTCAATGAAAAATGAAGTATACTATAGTTAAAATTAAAAAAAGTGGTGACGAGAAGAGCACAAGTAGAACCGTAGGAAGGAGGTTACTTAAGAAAGAAGAAAAAGGCGAAAAAGGAAAAGAAACCAAAGGTAAAAAAGAAAGTGCACCATGAGAAGAACAAAAAGAAAATCCACTACCCAACTGGATAAGCTTTGACAACAAAGAATCTAATTCTTTCTGACCTCATAGTCTATATGTATTCATTCAATTTATAAAAAACAATAATCATTAAAAAAAATCAACTTAATTGACAATTCTAGTACTCATAAGATGACATAGTCATCAGTCATCACCATGAAAAATTTAAAAATGGAAATATAACAGAAAATACCTAATTTGATGGCTCATTTTCTCTTTCGTTACAGTAAATTCAATGAATCACAAAAATATGGTAAATTACTAAACTAAGATGAGCAAAGTCACCAAAAAGTAGCTTTCTTATTTCATGTCAAAGATAGTTGGTATTGTTAACCAACCTCACACCCCAACCCATTATTGCTAACAACCATATATGCAAAATGGTAGAATATGAAATACCATTAACAAAAAAATAAATAAATACAAAAGAGATATTTTACCACCAACCAATGAAATACAAAGAGATATGAAAGAAAAAAAATGAAGGGACCCAACAAAGAACAGAATCCAAGAATTGAAGAATAATTCTTATACAAATACACCAGTCAATGAAAATCCATATCCCTTAAAGTATTAGTACCTGTATATGCTATTAGTATTTAGTACAGAAAGGATCTACAAAAGAATTGGTTCTTCTAAAGAGAATCTAACGCTATGCATATGAATATGATACTGATTAAATTAAAATAATAAAACCGATTCAAAATTATTAAAAAATTTAAAGAATAAAAAACACAAACCCTAAATTGAAGTTTGATTTTTAAGTTTAGATCGAATCTCAAAGTCCGTGGCTTCAAGGCATCGCATGCTTTTAATAAAGCGCACAATTTCCCAAAAATTCAAAAGCGAAAAATCAAAAGCCACTACCAATAATCTATGCACGAAAATGGAATAATAATTAATTTATACTCTTTCAGCTTCAGATTTGTAATTTTTTAAATTTCTTATATTAGAAAATTCTGTTAGAAAAAGTAGTTGCTGCTTACTTTTCATCTTTGACGGCGAGATTAAGCAAAGCGAGAAGCGCCGGTTCATGTGACTCGGCCGAGTCGACTCGGAGCATATCAACGAGTGGACCGACAGATTCAGAGAGCTGACGCCGACAGCGGTGTGAGGTTTTCGTGAGTTTCCGGATGTCGCGAGCGGCTTGGAGGCGTAATTCAGGCAAGCCGGATTTCAGAAGCTGGAGGGCGCGCCGGACGGCTAACGGCGTTTGAGGTTCCTCCGATTCTAGGTTGATTGTGTCGGCAGCGTGGGGTTCCCATGAATAGGTGGAGGAGGAAGAGGAGGAACAGGAGGAAGGAGAATGAGGAGTGTCCATTGATGAGAGAGAGAGAGAGAGAGAGAGAGTGTGTGTGATTTGAAGAGAAGAGATGAGAAACGGAAATGGAAAAGGTGGGGTGGAGGTTATTAGAGAGGCGTTAAGCAACAGTTATGATTGTTGATAACTTAACTTATAGGACAAACACACAAAGTCATATTCTAGAGAGAGAGAGAGAGAGCAGTTGTTGTTGGTTTTTTGTTGGGAGTAGTTTGGTGAAAATTTTAAAATCACCTTCCTTTGCATAACAAATCTGGTGTTATTATTTGCTTATCACTTTAAATTTGAATGCTCAATTTATTTTTAAATAATTTATTAATTATTTGAATGATTATAATTAAAACGATCATGTAGCACAAGATATTAAATAGGGACGCAAAAGTTTTTAACACGAACCTTAAAACAAGTACGAAAATCTCATTTTAAACTCAAATAAATCAAAGATTTTGCTATCACATGAGATTTAGAAATTAAATTAACGGATTTAGCTTTTAACTATATAAAAGACATCAAATTTAACTCTATCTAACAAATCGGTAATAATTGAAACATTAGAACTAAACATTCTATTATTCATTTCTCTCCACAAGATTCAAATAATAGCGAGTTATAGTAACTATAAAAACTCACGACATGCATCATTATCACCTGACGAGTGAAAAATTGAATAAAGTAATTTTTGAGGTGAAACAGATCTACTTCGTCAATACATATCTAAGACCGAACTTGTTGCCAAAACGAAGTGAAGAACTCACAATAAAGAAACAGGTGTTGAGTTGATTCCACCATACCACACCCCAAAACACATAATAGGTCCTCTTGAAAAATAATTCCTCGATTGACCAAGTTAACCTTGGTAGGCAACCTGGCACGCATCAGCCGCTACGCACAAATAGAAACATTCGTAGGAACATGTTTATGTCAAACATTATCGAAAACTTAGTCCACCTTTTGATCTCCCGCTTGGTAAGCATATGGTAAACATCACTGACTATGTAGCACGTGCCTTCAGAAAACGTCCATTTGTCTAGATAAAGGCACCTCTCTGACTCAAGTATTCGTCCAAAAGAGAGTATGAACATCGTTGCCCACCTTCCTACGTACGTTCTCATTAATCAAGTTTCCTTCCTATAAACCCCCATCTCGAACACGACCCACCTCCCTCCACCAATTAGAACAACACCTCCCGTCTAATTTCACTTGCCCCGCTTCTACACCATAATGAGCTTTCAACACCTTCATCCACAACCCCTCGCTATTAACAAGCATCCTCCAACACCACTCTCTTAACATAGCTATATTAAACTCCTTTAGCTTCATAATCCCCAGACCACCAAACTCTTTATTTTTAGAAATAGTCGTTCAATCAACCCAAATAGTTTTCATATGATTGTCACAACTACTCCTGAAAAAATTCATAAAAATAGAATCTTAGAAAGTGATGATACTTATCGGAGCTTTAAAGAAAGAAAGAACATAGAAAGAAAGAGCATTTTTTATATTTTAGTCTAAAAAATTATTTCAATATATTTGATATTTCCTCCCTCTTCATTATAAATTATATTTTTTATAAGTAATTTACACATAGCAGGATTCGAACACCAAACATTCTTAAGATACTTAAAGAATATCATAACATTCTATCAAAATCATTTTTTTTCTATTTATTAACCTTGAATATATATCTTAATATTCTTTTAGAGATTAATAGTTATACATTGATGATGAAAATTATTTATACACATGCATCCAATGAAATCATATTATAGTTTCATTTTTATAGGTTTTGTTTCTAAAATATAGCTTCAAATATTTATATGTCATGTCATGAGTTGATTGGATGTATATGTATAATAATTTTACACTGTGGATGCATGAGTGTTATTCTTTTTTTTATGGTATATTTAGATGAAGTAACTATAAATTTTGGGTTTAATAGACATACACGCCGGTGTAAATTTTTTTGACACGACCCTCCAATAAAAAATCATCAATCTACCAAATCATCAAAATTATTTTAAGTTATCAATATGATGTGGTGAGATGTATGTCATTAATTCATTGGATGACAGTGTAAAACTTCTTTACATAATCAGTGCATCACCTATTTTCTCATAAATTTTTAAAAAATTTAAAATTTTAAGTGATTAAAATATTTCGTCTTATATTTTTAATCATTATTTAGTTTGAATTGGATATTAAAATGGTTCATTGATATATATATATATATATATATATATATATATATATATATATATATATATATATATATATATATATATATATATATATATATATATATATATATATATATATATATATATATATATATATATATATATATATATATATATATATATATATATATATATATATATATATATATATATATATATATATATATATATATATATATATATATATATATATATATTCTTTTTGAATTATTTTTATAAATTTTGGTCAAATTTAAATTGAAAAAATAAAAATCAATTTGCAATTTTTGAAAGATTAAAGGGGTGAATTTTTAAATTTTGAAAATTATTTTGGGATTAAATTGTAATTTCTATTTTGATATTTTTAAAGATCAATTTAACTTTTATTAATAAATATAAGGACAAATTTGTAAAATTTAAAATATTAATAATAAATAATTTTACATTAAAATTAAATTAAATAAGAGAAAAAATTTAAATTATTTACTCTTAGATGTCATTTAGCATTGTTTAAACATGACTTATAAAATACTTTATAGGTTTTTAACCATGTTTTCATTTTTTTTTACCCAAACAATAAATTTTAAAAATAAATAAGTTTTCCTCATTATAATTATTCATCCAAACATACTCTTTGGTTTTTCTAAATTTTTTTCTACATTTAATTGTTTGACTATTTTTTATCTGATCTACCTTCCTTATAAAATAATTCATATATCTTCTTTTTACATATACAAATCAAATAAGTATATTTTTCACCCTCTTTTGTATTATTGGTATTACTCAAACATTCTATTTAATATTATTATTTTTAATCTTATATTTCATCTAATTTTACTACACATTCAAAGTAACATCTTTATTTCTAATATACTTAGTTTATTTTTGTGTTGGTTTTTAACCGCCAAATATTTTGTCACGTACTAAAATCCTCGAGGTCCTCATTCATTTCAAACACCTAGCTTTACTATGATGGTTTACGTCTTCTTCTATTTTTCCACTGTTTGTACAATAGATCAAATATACTTAAATTGTGTAACTTATGATATACTATGATTTCAATCTTTCACCTCTAAGTTAGAAACACATATCCCTTTACTAAACTTAGATTTCATACACTTCATCTTACTTTTGCTTAGGCTAAACTCATATGCTTATAAGACTCGTCTTCCACGTTTCATTTAAATTCACATTCGACTCTCCAAGTAGTATTATATCATCTATAAAAAAAATATACATTTCAGTGTTACCTCTTAGATGTGTTCATCAAATACATCTAAAATTAAATTAAAATGGTAAAGGCTTAGGATTGAACCTTGGTGCAATTCTATTGGTTTCTCCACTCTGTGTATGTATACTAATTGATGTCCCTTATACATATATTGAATAGCTCAAATATTTATAGTCATAATTCCTTTTTTTCTAGGGTTTTTCAAAAAAATTCTTTTAGCATTCTATCATATGCCTTTTCCAAGTCAATGTAAACTAAATGCAAGTCTTATTGATCCATCTGATACTGCTCCATCACACTTCATAGACCATAAAATTCTTTTATGGTCAACCTCCCAAACATAAAACATTGATTATCACTAACTTGAGTCTCTTTCATAGTATTCAATCACTATTTTCAATTTTTGTGGCATGACTTATAAATCCAATCCTCATATAATTTGCATAATTTTGTATATACATCTTGTTCTTATAGATCATAATTAGGGTTCTATTTACGTAACATTGGTTTTGATCTCAGAATTTTGTTAAAAATTTTGGTGAGCCACTCAATATCTTTATCTCAAAGAATTTTACAAACTTAAATAGGTATGTTTCTTGACTTAACCTCTTTGTATTTTTCATCATTTTCAACATTTCTTTTACCTCATTTTTTTAGATAGTAGCTATAGTTAGAGCCACTCAATATTGAAGTTGTTAGAGTTCAGTGAGATATCATATCCATCATTAATAAATTGTAGAAGTAGTTCTTCCACTTATCTTTTATATCTGTTTTCCTTAACCAAAATTTTGGTCTTCATCTTTAACACACTTTACTTGATCAAAATCTTATGTCTTTCTTTCTCTTCCCTCAAGCTTATATATAAAATTATTTCCCTACTTGGTTCCTAATGATTTATATAATCCATCAAAAGTTTGAGTTTATTTTTCATTTATTACCTTTTTGGAATATTTCTTAGCTTTCTTATAATTTTCTCAAATTTCGACATGTTTGACACTTAGGTCAATCTTTAAAACATTCATATTTAACTCTCGCTATACTCTAAATTCTTTTATTCCACCACCATGAATGTTTACCCCCTAGATCATAAACCACTTGATTCCCCAAACACCACTTTAACTACTTTTCTAATCTCTTGTGCCATTTATTTCTACGATCATTTTTATTTCTCGGTGGTGGCCCTATATCTCTCTTGAATATCTTGTGTTAGAAACTCATTTATTTTTCACTCTTCAAATACCACCATTTGATATATATATATATCATAAATAAACTATTATTCATTAATTATAAATGTTTTTTTTGTTAGTCATCCTTACAACAAAAAATATATTTTATAACTAGTTTTTACCTCGATCAATTGAGGTGTAAATCATAAACGTGTCACTTTTTAAATTTATTTTAAAAAATTTCATCTAACCTCACGATTGGGCTAGCAATCGATAAAAAAAATCCCTAAGGATTATACATCAAATCTCAAAAATTATAATTTATTTATTTTATTCACAAAAAATACTCCTTATCCCTCGGTTGTCTAGGCAACCAATAGAAACTCTTTTTCATTTGGTGCCCTCGTTTTTTTTCAAATAAAAATTAGATCATCTATTCTTTTGATTGTGCTAACAATCGATGAGAAGTGTCCCTCGGAGACACAATTTGAATCTCAACCATTACAATTTTTAATTTTATTTTCTTTTTAAATTGGGCATTTTTTAATAAAAAAAAACTATTTCCTCGGTTGGGATGACAACCAATTGAAAAAATCTTACCATATTCTTTCGGTTGGACAAGACAGTCATAATTAAAAAAAAAAAAAAAACCTTCGATTGGGCAAGCCAACCAATAGAAAAATATTGCCATATTCTCAGGGTTGGGCAAACCAACCGATAAGAAAACTATGTTAATTTCATTTTTCCATAACAAAAAACTCTACATTCATTCACTTTTATATTAATAAGATAATTTCGAGTCTTACACTAACTTCATCTTATATCTCCAAACTTCATCTTCCATTATTAAAACTCTATTTTTCCACTAAATCAAATTCTAAAACACCATTTCTTCCATTAATTTTCTACTATTATTATTGTGCACAATACTTGGTTTTTTCGGTTTTTTATTTAAATTGATATTTTTGAGAAAAAAAATATTTTGCTTAAAAGAGATAAATTATTTAATTATTTTCAATAAAATAGAAGACAAAAATTATAGTTAAATTAAATTAATTTTAGTTAAAAAAGAAAACAAGAAAAAAAAAACGGATGGGTGTGTGTTAAATTAAAAAAGAATTAATTACTCAAAAATATTTGAAAGAAATTTTTATTAACTTTCTTTAAAGTAAATGGAATAAAATATAAAAGCCTTTCTTTTAAATCCATCCCAATTTTAAAAGTAAAAAAATTAAAGTTACAAATCAGTTTTACAGTATATCAAGTTAAAAAATCAGATGTTTAGTTTTTTTTTTTTTTTGTAAAGGATATTCTGTAGTTCTCTAAAGTAAACATCTTATATATATTTATTTATTTGAATATGATTATTATTCTATTAAATCCTTCAGTTGGTCCATTCCACTATCAACGTTTGTTTTATTTATTTTGTTGGTTTGTCCTTGAGTCCAGTTTTATTACTATTAGTTTTATATTTTTGTAATTTTTTTTAATTTTTTTTTTTGAGATCTGCAACTTAGCCATCCATACATGTGTTAAACTGCTTTCATATTTTATGAAGTTAATGTGTGGGGACAATTTGTTTCCCTTTGTAACGATGTGATGGATTCAATTTTTTATTTGTTTTTGTTTTTGTTTTTCTTTTACAATATTATTATTTCTTAGTGCTAATGTAGAACAAAAAATATCTAACATGACTTTTTGTTTTCCTATCATTGTTCATGGCATATCATTCAGGCACATGAATATAATTGACAGGTGGAAATTAAAAAAAATAAACTTTAATATTTATAAAACAAGAATAATATGAAGAAACACTCTTTAATATATATTTTTTAATTGATTAAAATATATACGTGTCTTACTAAATTTAAATAAAACTTACATAATTGAATTTGACTTATGTGATAGAAAGTTCATTGCTGGTCTTTCTCATAAAACAAACAAAGAATAAGAGGATGCAGATTGTGAAGATAATAGTATACTAGTACTCCTAATATTGTCTTCAATGAATCCTTACTTAATATATACTTACTCTATTATTCTTCTTTGAGTGCGCACTTAAAAATTAATGTGTAAGTCTTATTTATAGAACATACACACAAGTTGATAAGTAGACAATTATAATTAAAAAAATAATGTATCCACTCCCTAATAGTAACACATTTAGTGGACCAAAATCTTAATGCCAAAAAGAGAGTGTAACATTATTTGAGAACATCTGGTGTTGATAGCATAGGAGTAAATAAACTCTCATTGTTATTGATAATGAAAGTATGAATTTGTTTATATACAAGTTTAGCTGTGTAACTAACTTAAACAAAATGTTTAACTGTTCTAACAAACTCTTAACAAACTAACTAACTAACTACAAGTCAATACCCTCCCTCAAGCTTAGCTGTACAAATTTCTCAAACTAAGCTTGGACAATAAAAGCTGAAACTGTGGTGTATGGAGAGCCTTTGTATGTAGATCAGCTAACTGTGCATGAGTAGGAATTGGCATGAGCTGGATGATTCCTTGTTGCACCTTGTCTCTAACCAAGTGGCAATCGATTTCAATGTGTTTCGTTCGCTCATGAAATGTGGGATTCTGAGCTATGTAGATAGCTGATAAATTGTCACAAAACAATGCCATTGGTTTCTGAATTGGTTGCTGAAGGTCCTCAAGAAGATACAATAGCCATTGTATTTCACAAACTGTAGTGGCCATTGCTCGATATTCAGCCTCTGAAGAAGATCTAGAAATTGTACTCTGCTTCTTTGATTTCCAGCTAACCAAGGAAGAACCATAAAACAAATTGTACCCTGTAACTGATTTTCTGGTATCAACACAGGAGGCCCAATCTGAATCACAAAATCCTGTAAACTTATGAGAAGATTCGGCTGAAAAGAATAAGCCTTGACCTGGTTGTAGTTTAAGATATCTCAAAATTCTCATGGCAGCTTCATGATGAACCTTCATTGGGGTAGAGAGGAACTGACTTAAGGTTCTCACAGCAAAGGACAAGTCAGGCCTGGTGTTAGTAAGATACAGTAACCTCCCAATGAGCCTTATGTAACCTGAAATATCAGAGAAAGGTTGATCTGTGAGAGCTGGAAGCTTTGTGCCTGGCACCATTGGTGTACTAACAGGTTGACTAGCAAGTAATCCATCCTCTTCAATCAACTCCAGAGCATATTTCCTCTGAGATAGCACCAAGCCCTCTTTAGATCTGACTACTTCAAAGCCTAGAAAATATCTGAGATTGCCCAAGTCTTTAATTTTGAACTGATTGTCCAGAAACGGTTTGACCTTGGTAATCTCCTCTAAATCATCACCTGTGAGTACAATGTCATCAACATAAATGAGTAAAATTGTCAAATGCTCATTATGAGATCTAACAAACAGTGAGTAATCACTCTTGGATTGCACATATCCTAAAGAAAGCAGGGAAGTTGTCAGCTTATGGTTCCACTGTCTACTGGCCTGCTTTAAGCCATATAATGATTTTGTCAACTTGCATACTTGTGAAGGTTGAGCAGTAGCATAGCCTGGAGGTGGAAGCATATACACTTCTTCATCTAAAGTGCCATGAAAAAAGGCATTGTTGACATCTAATTGCTTTAGAAACCAGTTCTTAGATGCTGCCAGAGCCAGAACCAACCTCACAGTTGTCATCTTTACAACTGGAGAAAAAGTTTCAAAGTAGTCCAATCCCTCTTGTTGTGTGTAACCCTTGGCTACCAACCTAACTTTGAACCTCTCAATAATACCATCTGCATGCCTCTTAATCCTGAATACCCATTTACATCCAATTGGATGTTTACCAGGTGATAAGTCAGTCATTTCCCATGTTTTGGTACTCTCAAGAGCTGCAATTTCAAGGTCCATTGCTTGCCTCCATCTCTCATCCTTCACAGCTTGATTATATGTTTTAGGTTCAATAAGAGTAGAACAAGACAAAACAAAAGACTGATAGGAAGGAGAAAGGGAAGAATAAGAGAGATAGTCAAAGAGAGGATAAAGAGTACCAGATGAGGAGTTAGATGATTGAGTTCCCTGTGATGAAGAATGGACTAAATGACAGTGATAATCCTGCAAGAAAGATGGTTTTGTTCTGGTTCTGGCAGATTGCCTTATAGGTTCTGGTTCATGGACAGGTTGAGTAACAACAGGGGAAAGTGGAGGAAGATTTTGTGAATCTGATGATGGTAAAGGATCGGGTATAGACTGATTTATGTGAGTAGGTAAAGATGGAGCTTGTGGTTCAGTAGGAAGGATATGAAACAATGACTCATGTGATTCAGTAATGCCTTGATGAAAAGGAAAAATATTTTCATAAAAAATAACATTCCTAGACAAAAATATTTCTCTTGAAATAAGATCAAGCAAAAGAAAACCTTTAACACCCTCTTTATATCCCAGCAAAACACAATTCCTGGCCCTAGCCTGAAATTTTGTTCTATGAGCTGTTATGGTAGTAGCATAACACAATGAACCAAAAACTCTTAAATGTTCCAGATCTGGTGTTTTGTCATATAAAATCGTGTAGGGTGATTTGTTTGAAAGAACCCTAATAGGTAAGAGGTTGATCAAATAAGTGGCATGCAAGACAGCAAAGGACCAAAATTGAATGGACAAGTTAGAGTGAAACATCAAAGCCCTAGCAACATTCAAGATATGTTGATGCTTTCTTTCTACAATCCCATTTTGCTGTGGAGTTTCCACACAAGTTTTCTGATGTTGAATTCCATGTTTTATGTAAAATTCAGGCATGTGGAATTCAACACCATTATCTGTCCTGACTAAGTTTACTTGTTTCTGAAAATGTTTTTGTGTAAACTTAATAAACCTTTGTAAAACCAGTCCAGCTTCTGATTTTAATTTCATTAATTTGATCCATGTAAAACGAGATTTGTCATCCACAATGGTAAGAAAGTATTTGGCACCAGTAATAGAAGATTGGCTATAAGGCCCCCAAATATCCACATGTAACAAATTCAATATATTTTCAGAAACAATTTTGCTCAAAGGAAAAGATAACTTTTTTTGTTTTGCAAACTGACATGAATCATAAGGATCACATTGGGATAAAGGAATGGATGGATACAATTTGTGTAATTGTTCAAAACATGTATAAGAAAGATGGCCTAACCTATGATGCCAAACATGAGGTATTTTTACAGGTAATGTGGTAGACATATTGGCTGAGTGAAATGAAGCTAAAGGTTGTACTTCATGAAAAGGTGGTAGAATCATGATGTAGACAACAAAAATTATCACTAAAGACAAGTCTGTTTGGTAAAGTTTTGGTGAGTTGTTGGACATAAATAAGGTTAACATCAAAACTGGGAACATACAGGACATTATGTAAGGTTAGTGTGGAAGAAAGAATAACCGTCCCTATGAAATGTGCCATGGCACTTGCCTTATTTGGTAAGGAAACAAAAATGGGACTGATCTTATAATAGGAAACAAAGAAAGTTAGAGAACAAGCAATGTGATCAGTGGCCCCAGAGTCCATGATCCATTGCATAGAAAACTTACCTATGCCATTAGAAATGACATTGTGACTGCTCACAAGATGAGAAGAAAGTGAGCTAGCGGTGGGTTGAGAAGAGGGAAGCAAGGCCAATAGACTCTGAAGTTGTTCCCCTGTGAGTTCCACACCATTAGAAGATGACTATGCTTCATCAACTGTGCCACTGTCTCCAGAAACAACAATATAGGCTTTCTTTGGCTTATAGCCATTTGGAAAACTTGGAGGATAGCCATGCTTTTGAAAGCAGGTATCAATAGTGTGATTTGTTCTACCACAGTGAGAGCAAAGCCTGTTTCCCTTGTTGTAAGATTTCTGATAACTTGGCTTGCCCTTTCCAGAATAAGAACCTTGTGATGAAGCTTGTGAAGGCATTGCTTGAACTGTCATGGCTGCAGGGTCAGGTAATACAACTATATTAAGATGGCGTTCTTGTTGAAGAATCATGGAAAATATTTTTGGTAAATCAGGCATAGGATCCATGAGAAGAATTTGATACCGAGCTGCAGCATAATTGTCATTCAAACCCCTTAAGAAGCAGAGCACATAATCATTATCCCTGTAACGCTTGATAATCTTCACTGCCTCACAACAACAACCAGTAATGGAGGAACAAGCAGGAATTGGGCGATAGTTACACATTTCATCCCATAATATTTTCATTTTTGTGTAATAAGCAGTAATTGATAAATCCTCTTGCTGTAGAGAATAAAGTTCATGATGGAGATGAGAGATACGAACTGAATCTCCTTGAGAAAAGCGAGCCTTGAGATCTTTCCAAACATCAGTAGCAGCATCAAAATAGATAATGCTTGTGGCAATCTCATGTGTGACAGAATGAGTAATCCAAGAAAGCACGAGATTGTTGCATCGTTTCCAAGCTGAGAGCATGGGGTCATTATCTGCAAGCCTCGGAATAGTGCCATCAATGAACCCAGATTTGTTCTTCATCTGCAGCGACATCTCCATAGCTCTTGCCCAACCATGGTAATTTCTTCCATCAAGGATAGGGGTAACAAGAACCAATGATGGGTTCTCGTTGGGATGAATATAGTAACCGTGTGTTGAATCCTGCAAATTTGCAGTAGTAATCGCAACTCTAGCCGCCATTTGTTGCAGATTAGGGAAAAAAGGAAGAAACTCTGAAATCACACAATTAAGATCGAAGAGGACAAGGAAAGCGATTCATAAGAGAATAGATGCAAGGAGATGAAGATTCAAGGCAAGAAGATAAAGAATCGAAGTAGAATGAGGGGGAATCAACGAAAAATGAAGCGGAATTGAAGCAATTCCAGAAAGTCGTTGATGAAAGAATGCGGAAGCTTAAGAGTTTCCTCCTGATACCATGTTGATAGCATAGGAGTAAATAAACTCTCATTGTTATTGATAATGAAAGTATGGATTTGTTTATATACAAGTTTAGTTGTGTAACTAACTTAAACAAAATGTTTAACTGTTCTAACAAACTCTTAACAAACTAACTAACTAACTACAAGTCAATATCTGGCTTATTGAAAATTGATATGATTGGATTTTATTGAGTGTAATATCATTTGAGAACATCCATTTTATTGTTGGAAATAATTTATGTTTTAAAAATATCTTGTTGACTAAGTCTGTTAGAGGATATTTTAATGTTTTATTATATTATAATATTGTGTATAAATAATCTAGTAGTAGGTAGATCAATGTATTCATTACTCTTTATTTTGTAGTCGTCATTTAATATATTCCTTTTGTCTTTCATCTCTCTTTTGTGCATCAATAATTGGTATCTAGAGCTCCGGTTCGAAATCCACGAGAAACACGGGAAATACGAGTGAACAGTGAGGTGTTGTGTGATTGAGAATCACATTTTTTATTCAGTAGGATTTGGGAAACATTGTGTATTAGTGAGTTTTTGAGTGAACTGCACAAGGTTGAAGATGAATGAAAACAGCGATATCAGTTCTAAGCTTCCAGTGTTTGATGGCAAAAACTAGAATCGTTGGAAGATTCATATATGTGTGTTGTTCGATTCTCAAGATGTGTTAGATCTTGTCACCGATGGCTATGCTTAGTAGCAGATGCGACGGAGGCACAAAAGACAACACAGAAATTGATAAGGAAGAAAGATCGAAAAGCATTGTTCTACATGCATCAGTGTGTGGATGCAAATGTGTTTGAGAAGATTGTTGACTCTGAAATAGTAAAGGTTGTGTGGGACACACTGATCAGATGTTACGGTGGTGACGCATCAGTGAAGAAGGTGAAGCTTCAGTCCTTAATAAAGCAATATGAGAATCTCAACATGAAGGACAACGAGAAGGTTTTTGAGTACATATCTAGAGTAATTTTGATCACTAATGAGATGAAAGCTTGTGGAGAAACCCTTTCTGAACAAGTAATCATTGAGAACATATTGAAGTCTCTTACTCCTCAATTTTATTACTTTGTTGTAGCAATTGAACATTCTAAATATCTGGATACCATGAGAATATAAGAGATGCAAAGCAGTCTAGAGGCGCAAGAGTTACGTCTGACTGAAAGAACTTCTGAGAGAGAAATTGAGCAGGTTCTGAAAGCTTCTTTTGTAAAAAAAGGACCAAAAGCAGAAAAAAAACATGGTAGTTCCCAAAATTCAGAAGTCTTCTATTCTGATGAAATGAAACATTAGAAGGTAAAGGAGGAGTATGACAAGAGAATGGTTTAGTGTTACTGTTTTAATAAGTTTGGCCACTTTGCTAAATATTGTTGGTCAAACAAAGAAGAAGAAAAAATAGCCAGAGGAGTTTCAGATGATGAACCTGTGCTATTAATGGCTTATGAATCTGATGAGGAACATATGAGATTGTCATTTTCTAATTCTGAAGGGGAAGAAGATGATTATGAATATTCTGACTCTGAAGGAGTGTTTGAATATTAGTTAGAATCAGAAGATGACGGTGAAGATTTTAAAGATGAGTCAGAATTTGAGGTTCCTGAAGATGAGTCAGATTTAGAAGACGACTTTGAAGCTGAAGACAAGTCAGAATTTGAAGGTGATTCTGAGTCTGAAGAAGAATCAGAAGATGAGTCAGAATCTAAAGAAGATTATGCTTCTGAAGATGAGTCAGAACTTGAAAGTTCTGAAGGTGAGTCAGATTCAGAGGATGAAGAATCTTCTGGAGACTCTAAAGATGAGTCAAATGGTGAATATCATGCTTCTAGAAGGGAAAACTCTGAAGATGTAGGTTCTAGAGGAAAAGCTTCTAAAGATGATCATGTTTCTGGTGGAAATCATGACTCTAAGGATGAACCTTCTGAAGGAAATCCAACCTTTGATGGTGATCATGATTCTGAAAGTGGAACTTCTGAAGGCAGAGCTTCTGAAGGTGATCCAACTTTTGAAGATGATATTTCTAAAGGTAGTGGTTCTAAGCGAGGTCCAAAAGCTAACAAAGGCGGAGCTTCTGGTGGTAGTCAAACTTCTGAAAAAAGTCTAGAAGGAGATATTGTTCCAGAATCAGAAGGAGATTCTGAACAAGTTTAGAGGCCACATAGAGTCAAAAATGTAGCAAGGAGATTTGAGAGTTTAACAAGTTGTAAGATAATGAAAGAACTCTGAAATATGGAGTGTTATTTCTTTCTAGAAGAAAGACTGAATTAGAACTTCTGAGTTATTCAGACTCTGATTAGTGTGAAGACATAGTTGACAGAAGAAGTACTTCTGGGTACTTATTCAAATTTCTGAGAGATCCTATTTCTTGGTGTTCCAAGAAGTAACTTGTTGTTGTGCTGTCAACCTGTGAAGCTGAATATATTACAAGTGCTCTGACTGCATGCCAAGCTGTATGGACTCTGAACTTGCTGCATGATCTGAAGATCGAGGTAAACAAGCCTCTGAAGTTGATGATTGATAACAAGTCTGTAATCAATCTTGCCAAGAATTCAGTACTACATGAGAGAAGCAAGCATATTAAGACCAAGTATCACTTTCTGAGGAATCAGGTTCAGAGTGGAATATTAGAAGTTATGCATTGTAGCAACCAAAAGCAGCTAGCAGATGTTCTGATGAAGAATGTCAAGACTGAACACTTTATCCGTTTGAGAGATGGAATTGATGTTGTCAGTTTTGTGTAAATATAAATTAAGGGATGATGTTGGAAATAATTTATATTTTAGGAATGTCTTGTTGACTAAGTCTGTTAGAGGGTATTTTAGTATTTTATCATACCCTAATATTGTGTATAAATAGCCTAGTAGTAAATAGATCAATGTATTCATTACTCTTTATTTTATAGCCATAATTTAATTTATCCACTCTCTAATAGTAACACATATTTAGTGGACCAAAACCTTAATACCAAAAAGAGAGTGTAACATCATTTGAGAACATTTGTTTTATTGAAAATTGATATGATTGGAATTTACTGAGTGTAACATCATTTGAGAACACCCGTCTTATTGAAAATTGATATGATTGGATTTTACTTTTCAAGTCTTGTAGAAGTTGATAAATTATAAGGGTAGAAAAAAAACCAAATCTGATCCGAACTGATTTAATCGAGGAATAAAAAAATGAAATGGATGATAAAAATAGAACCAATGTAACTGCGATTTACAATTTTCAGTTTATAATGGTTTATTATGGTCGAAATCAGATTTTGAATTTAAATCCTTACATAACAGAACCCGAGTGTATTTCTAATATGCTTGAAAATTCATTAAATTTTATCTACAAATTTAATAGCAATAATGTTAAAATAAAAGGTCTCGTGATTCAAAAATTTTACTACTCTTTTTATGTATTACATACTTTTAATTTTGACAGAGTAGTTAATGGAGATTGGCTTCAATGACTTCACTGTATGGTAACTTTGATGAATTTGGTTTATTTGTTGAATGAAGATATATATTACTCCATCCGTTCCTTTTTAAGTGTCATTTTAGCATAAAAATCTTAAACCAAGAAAGTGAATTACTAAAGTTTTTTTCACAATCTACCATCATATTGATTTTAATGAAATAAAATCAATCATATACTTTCTCTCTCCAATAATTAATTTTTTTATTTTTTTATAAAACTCTCTCCTATCTCATTAAACCATTTATGTTTTCAATTATTCTAAATTTTGGAAATTTTCTACACGTACTCCACTTATTTCAAGGCTAAGTGAAAAATAAATCTAGTGGCAAGATTAATCAATTTCCCACCAATTTTTTTAATCAAAGCTTAAGCTTCCCACCAAAATAATTGAAACCAGTAGTACATATAATAGGGCTTCATGTTAGATGTTCATAGCATATAGAAGTCATCAAATATGACTTTAAATATTGGTGAGTTTGATGAGTTGATGAAGATAAGTTAGAAGAAGAGGTTGAAGCCAACAATGGCATTGGTACGTTTATCCTTTTTAAGTATAGTTAATTACTTTCACTTTTATGTATGTGCCAAGTAATCTTTTGAAAAGTTCATTTTTAAAATTACTAGAAGTGATTGCTTTTAGGAGATTTCTATTGTTTTTTTAAATTTACACAATATGATCATTTTCATATTCTATTGTTTTTCTATAAATTACACAGTATAATTTCTATTGTTACACAGTAGCGTGTTTTGCCATTCAATCATTTATTAAAGCAGCTCAATTATTTACACATTAACGTTAATCTTTAAGAAAATACCTACCTTTGCAGAAAATATTGAAGCAGAGCTAAGAGGAAAAAAAAGATTAAGAATCTTAAGCAATGAAGAGCGCATATCTATTTATCATGAGCTGCTACAAAAAAGTGTTGATGGTAAATTACGTAAAGGAGCTACAAATGATGTGGCTTTATTATATTTGGTTCCTCTGAGAATGGTTCAACGTATTTGGAAAAGAGAAAAAGAAAGTGAAACACATGATGTCTCTCATAGGAAGACAAAAAATTGTGGACGTAAGAGAATTTCAATAGATGAGAATCAAATTCGTGAAGTTCCTTTAAGTCAAAGAACAAACATTCGATCTTTAGCTTTTGCGCTGAAAACAAATCCAACATCGATATTCAGGCTTATAAAACTAGGGGCTATACGGCATAACTCAAATGCCATAAAGCCACTATTGAAAGAAGAGAACAAAAGATCTAGGTTGGAATTTTGTTTATCAATGCTTCAAGGTACCCAAAATGACCCAATGTTTAAAAGTATGCACAATATTATTCATATTGATGAGAAGTGGTTTTACATGACTAAAAAATCCGAGAAGTATTATTTGCTCCCAGATGAGGATGAGCCATATCGTACATGTAAGAGCAAAAATTTCATTGCAAAAGTTATGTTCTTGGTTGCTCAAACTCAACCACGATTTGACTCAGATGAAAATGAAATTTTCTCAGGTAAAATTGGGGTTTTTTCGTTTGTTACCCATGAACCAGCTAAAAGGTCAAGTATTAACAGAGTTGCAGGTACAATGGAGACAAAAGCAATAACTTCCGTAAAGAGAGACGTGGTAAGATCATTCTTTATTGACAAAGTCTTACCGACTATAAGGGAAAAATGGCCAAGAGAGGACTTAGAGTCAACAATATTTATCCAACAGGATAACGCAAGGACGTATATTAACCATAATGATCCTACCTTTATTGAAGCAACCACCAAGGATGGGTTTGATATACGTTTAATGTGCCAACCTGCCAATTCTCCTGATTTAAATATATTAGACCTTGGATTTTTCTCAACTATACAATCATTGCAATACAAGGAAGCACCTAAAACCATTGATGAACTTATCAGTGCAGTGGTAAAATCATTTGAAAATTTTCCTTCAATTAAGTCCAATCGCATATTTGTATCATTACAATTATGCATGATAGAGATCATGAAAGCGAAAGGTTCCAATAACTATAAAATTCCACATGTGAATAAGGAAAGACTAGAAAGAATAGGACAACTACCTATTCAAATGGAGTGTGATCCAATATTAGTACAAGAAGTTAAGAATTACTTAAACATTGAGTGATACTTATTGTGACTGAGATGTAGTCACATTTTAAAATTATAAGTAATTTTTTTAAAAAGTTTGTGATGTTTTAATTTTTCAAGACTATTGGATATATACAATTGTCTCATCAAGAAGACTCTTTACGTATCTCTTTACCAAGATTGCATAGATATGTTCAGTAGGTGTCCAATGCTACGGGTATGCAATTGGCGGTGACCATTAAAATAAGAACACATAAAAGTAAATTAAAAAAATCTAAGAATGGCAATGCATGTAAAAGCAATAACAAAGTTTTTCAATTATTGTTCCAAAACTTTAGGCATAAAAGCAGTAACAAGAATTGAAAAAAGAGATACTCAATCTAAATCCACGTACGAAGCTTTTTTGAGCAATAACAAGATTTTTCAATAAAATTTAGGAAGAAGCTTTTTTATCATCTTTTTTGACACAGATCGAAACTCAGCATGTTTGGAAGATTCTACTCTGTTTTTCCTGCTTCTTCTTCTTCTAGAAATTTGTTCAAATCAAATTCATAATCCGCTTCTTCATTCAAATCAAAATCCAGCACAACTCTTGATGATATTTCTCCTGCCTCTTTGTCATATTGTTCTTGTATCTTATCAAAAGAGTCTTCAACTATTTCTCCTTCATATTGTTCCAATGAGTCTTCCACTTTTTCCCTTTCTTTTTGTTTCAATGAGTCTTTCGTTTTTTCTTCCTTTTGAACATCCATGGAGTCTCTTGCTTTTTCCATCATAAAATTTTCACTTGGTAATTTTAAGGATATTACTAATCCTTTTTATAGAATTCTAACTCATGAATTGTTGAAATTTTCCTTTGACAGAATTTAAAGTTAACATATTTTTCTGTGTAACATTGGACTTATTCGGTGTATATTATCGTTGCAATTTAATTTTCAATGAGTGACCAAGACCGTGAATTATATTGAAAAAAGAGAAATTCTTGGAAAATGTAAAGTGTAGTTATTGAAAAAATATGGGTATTATTGACAAATTGTAACCTAAAAAGTTAAAATGACAGTTAAATAGGAAAAAAAATTATTTTAAAACGACACTTAAAAGGAATGGAGGGAGTATATTTATGAAAGAGAATAAATTTTAACTAAAGTTACCAAAAGTCATGGTAAAAAAAGTCATTCAAACCTTTCCCATAGTTAATGGCACCTGCTGTGGAATGTTGAAATGACAATACATATATTTTATTTATTTAAATTAATTTTTTCTTAGAATAATGCATTTATCCAATACTACTCATTTGCTGCTTTTCCACTTTTCATTACTAGTTTATATTAGAACAAGATTTAGATTTATATTTAATCTTTAGATTTTGATGATAACAATACATATATTTTATATGTAAATAATTTTGTTTCTAATAGTTTCTTGAGTATGCAGATTAGAAGTTCTAATTGATTCAAGACTGTTGTCTGAAGAATCATCAGAAGCACGCATCAGAATACTACTGCATCTGATTCTGAAATAACATCAGTAGTTCTAAAGAATGTTGAATGTTTGTCAGAAAGAGGATCTCTTGTGTACTTCATCAGAAGTTGCTCCTTCAGAAGTCACAAGTATTCAAGAAGAAAGAAAATATGTTAGAGATGCTGCTCCAAGATTAGAAAACAAGATTGCACAGAAACAAGCTTTGACGTCAAAGATCACAAGTCAAGATTTTGTTCATCCGAGGAGTTTTTGTTCATATCTCTGAAAACAAAGTCAAGGTTCTTGTGATACGGTGGGAGAACTGACATTTGGTTTTGCATTTGTGTTCGCAAATTTTGCGGTTGAGCAAGAGTTGCCACCGACTTTTCTTTTATCCAATAAGGAAAGGTGAAAAAGCACATGAAAGACCTTTCGAGATATTTTCTTGAGTTCGGGGGGTAGATTATGAAAAGGGAAGGTATTATCACCCTTTTCATCCATGGTTTTCCATGGGCTCTTAGTTACTTACTAGATCACTTGCTTTTGTTTGAAAAAAAATGCTTTTGTATGGTTTTGAAAGTATTTTGAAAAGGTGCCATCGTTTAGGCAAACTTTGTAATAGTCCTCATTCGTAAGAACGTATACAAAGTGTTGAGCTTTTGAAAATATTCCATGTTTATAAAGTGTTTTGAAAGTGTATGTGTTTGCTTTTTAAAATAGCAAGGATGTTTGTTTTTAAATTGAGCAAGCAACTAAAAAGTAATCTACCTACTCAAAAGGTCTTAGATGTTCTTTTCCTCCTCCTTTAGATATTTCTACCTTACCATTGTTTTGGTAAGAAGCCCCATTGTTGGATGTGAAGGGACCGACATTGGGTCATCGTATGACCATGATAGCAATGTTGAGATATGACTTAGCACTTTTCTCTTAGGGACTAAGATCATTTTGAAAGGAAATTTGATAGCATCATGAGGGACTATGATCTTGTATTTTTGATTTTGTTTGTGCTAAGACATCCCACATGCATAACATGACCATTTTCGTAAGGAAACAAGTGGAATTAACCTTAAGGGTTCATGTGTGAATAGTGTTTGATTGCATGCATTTAATCTTGATTAGGGTGATATATTTGTCAATTTCATGTCTTGCCATACACACCCTAATTACTAGCATTTATGAAAGCAATAACAGTGCGGAAATATAAAGTCATACGCTATTACAATATTTTGGGGATAGGGGTACATATTTACGAATGGGGATTGCAAGGAATTTAAGTCCTAATCATCTATTACAACCATATTAAAATAGATAAGAATGTACAGGAAATGTAACATGCTTATTTACTTAAGAAAAGAAATGAGTTTTGTTTAAGAAAATATTTTTTGTCTTTTTATGTTAAAAGAAAATAAAATATAATATGTGAATATGAAATATTTTTGGTATTTTTGGTTAATGAAAAATAGAGATGATGGCAAAATAATAAAAGAGAAAGAAAACAGAATCAGTGAAAATGCTGAAAATAGAAGAAGTCAGAAGTTATCACTCTGGCTTACTGCACAAACAGAAACAACGTTAGTAGAAATATGGAAGTTCATAAGTTCAGGATCTTCTGAGAACTCAGCAGTTTTCAGAAGTTCTGATGCAACTGTCAGAACTTTGTCTCTCTCCTTGCTATTCAGAACATCTGCAACTTAGTCATTTCTTAACTGAATAGAAGTTGCATACATGACAATTATGACAAGTTTCAAGAAATATCAGAAACACAAATCAGAAGCAACATGAATTTGCTAATCCTAATTCTGAGTCCTAATTTCTTTATGAAACTCTAAACTGGAATCCCTTCTATTTAGGCAGGCAGATGCATGAAATCTCAGAATATGTACACCATCAGAATCAGAATATCCATATTGTGTTAAATATGCAAAATCTGACAATGCCTAATTAGTATGATGAGAGTCAGCAGGAACTTACCTTGCAGCTGGGAAATATTTTGGGAGCTGGAATCTGATTCTGACCACTTGTGGTGTTCTGAACAGCTTTCTCACGTTTTCAGCAGGTTGGAAACTTTCAGCTTGGATTGTAAATGATTAGAAGATTCTGGAACATCTAAAGGATAAAATTCTGATCCTTTTGAAGTGGATATTGGTGGAGGATGTGTTATTGTTTGATTACATAATTTTAGATGGGAAACAAATTGAGAAAAAATGGAACCTTAATGCAAGAATCAAATGCTAAGGTTTTTTATTTTTTGTGTTTGCAATATTTTGGACTCTTAGAATTTTTGCAGGGGTTCAAGGTTTTCTTTCTCAAATTCCACAGCTTTCTCTCAAAATTTTCCGACCTCTTTTCAATGGTTAATGGTGTTCTATTTATAGGCAAAGGTTTTGCAGTTTGAAGATGTCAAGTGGTACCAACATCATATGCTAGATGCTGACTTACTCTTGAAGTAAGTTTAAACAAGTGTGGTTCAATGCATCAAGTTGGATGGTTAACATCACCTAAGCTGGATTTGGCAGCATGAATTAAGGAAAAGTAGAAGCAGCGCATGGGCCTAGCATACTTTCGCACAACAGTTGGTCTTCCCAAGACAGTAGGGGTACACGTGGGGGAAATCCTTTGGATATCAACTTACAAGTGGTTGTGAGCATTAAATGTTGATCAGAAATCCTGCCATGTGAAACTCTGCATCCTTGCTTAACTCTGGATTAGAAGTTTTGCTTCAGCGTAACATCTAATCTTCTGGCTCCAACATGTTCTGAAGGAACTTTCAGACTTTCTAGAAAGCTTGCAGCATGCTTAGTAACCTTATTTGATTTAACCTAGCAAACACTGACTGAACCTTTGTGTAAACTGGTCCAGAAGTTCTGAACAAACTTTGTCTTGAGAATATCCAGAATTTGCTGAGTGCTTTAGTGGTAATTTGGTCAGAAGTTCTGAGTTTTGTCACGCTTCTTAAACACTTAGAAAAATTTCTTGGTATTTTAGAATTTGACTTTTCCAAAGTAAAATCTGACTTTTGAAATTCTTGATGAAAGAAACTTCATATTCCAACACGTCTTGATGAAATATGATTTTTGAGATTTGATTTTGATCCAAAAGTCAAAGTTAGACTTCTCAGTGTGTGAATGACCATTTTGCCCTTGTGAATGTCTTGCTTGGAAAAATTGATAGTTCAAGGCCTGGAAACTTGATAGAAGCAAACCTGGGATCCAGGGTGATCCCTTGTGAAATGAGAGGGCAAATTTTGGGGTACAACAGCTGCCCCTGTTCAAACTTCTTGAACCTGAAGAGTTAGATTGGCGGATCTGCCATTCGTGACTTGAAGGTGAAAGATGATTTGAACACTAAAGTGCCCAAAAATTTGCACTCGAAGATGGATGGTGAATGGGCTTATAGATGCCATTTGGAGGAATGTTGGTAAATGCTAGAAGAAGTATCAGCACAAATCTCTTGTTGATTTGTACTAAAACTTGATGTTTTACCTGTGAGAAAAGGGGTTAGTAAAATGCAGATGCTTGCATGATGTTCACCAGATGTGGTATCATGCTAAATGCATATGGTATGTACGTGTTATGATGTATGAATGTGAAATGTATGTTTTTGTCCGGGAAAATAAATCCCTGACTACTGTTAAGGAAATCCTGGGAGGTTGAATCCCCGATTGCCTGTTGGAAATGAAAAACATGCATATCTTCAAATTTTATTGAAAGGATGCTTTTCTGGGGAATATCGCTCCAATGTCAGTTGTTATCTGGTCGGGTCCAGGCTTCACAACCACTTACTGGAGGATGAGATAAATTAACTGTTATCTGGTCGGATCCCAGGCTTTACAGAAAATTCCATGAAATTTAATAATTATCTGGTCGGATCCAGGCTTCATAAAAACTTGCTGGGGATACAGAAGTTAGCTGTTATCTGGTCGGATCCAGGCTTCGCAGTAACTTGGAATGGCAACTACTATCTGGTTGGATCCAGGCTTCATGGTTTTTGGAAAGCTGTACTATTATATGGCCGAGTCCAGGGTTCATAGTATCTTTCTGGGGATCACAATTAATGGTTATCTGGTCGGGCTCCAGGTTTCACAATAAACTGTTTTAAAACTGTTATCTGGTCGGGTCCAGGCTTTACAGATTTCTGAGGTCGATGCGGTCGATTGTTATCTGGTCGGGTCCAGGTTTCACAATAAACTGTTTGAAAACTGTTATCTGGTCGGGTCCAGGATTTGCAGATTTCTTTGATCAGGTCAATTGTTATCTGGTCGGGTCCAGGTTTCACAATAAACTGTTTGAAAACTGTTATCTGGTCGGGTCCAGGCTTTACAGATTTATGAGGTCTGATGCAGTTGATTGTTATCTGGTCGGGTCTAGGTTTCACAATAAACTGTTTGAAAACTGTTATCTGGTCGGGTCCAGGCTTTGCAGATTTCTTTGATGAGGTCAATTGTTATCTGGTCGGGTCCAGGTTTCACAAATAACTGCTTGGGGATTTAGTTGTTATCTGGTCGGTTTCCAGGTTTCACAACGAATCTCTGAGGGTGATTGCTATCTGGTCGGATCCAGGCTTCACAACGGCTTTTTTTTTGAAAGGATGGAAATGAAAATTGATATCTGGTCGGATCCAGGTTTCTCAGCAATTTGTTGGGGATATGGAGGCATCTCTACTGGGGAAAAGAGGTTAAACCTTGGTCGGATTGAGTTCAGGTTCTTCTATATATTTGAAGAGCTAGGCTACTATCTGGTTGGGTCCAGGTTTCATAGCATCTTTAAGATCAACTGTTATTCGGTCGGGTCCAGACTTCAGTAATAACTTGAAAATTGTGCTAATATCTGGTCGGATCCAGGTTTCATAGCATCTTGGAGTTGAGATCAACTGTTATCTGGTCGGGTCCATGCTTCAGTGATAACTTGAAAATTATGCTAATGTATGGTCGGATCTAGGTTTCATAGCATCTCTTGGAGTTGAGATCAACTGTTATCTGGTCGGGTCTAAGCTTCAGTGATAATCTTAAAAATTATGCTAATATCTGGACGGATCCAAGTTTCATAGCATCTCTTGGAAATAGTAAAGGCTTTAGCTGACGGATTTACTGGATATTAGGGGTTGTGGCCATGCGATTTGCAGTAATTTGAAAGGGAAATTCAAACTGGAGAGTATAGACTCAGTCGGGTAAGGCAGACTCAGCTTGGTGACTTCACTGGGAATGATGGGCTCAGCTGGGGATGATGGGCTCAGCTGGGGATGATGGGCTCTTATGGGGAGGATAAATTCTTGTTTGGAGAAAATAGCCTTGGTTGAATTGAGTTCGGGTTCTTCTACATATTTGAAGAGTTAGGCTATTATCTGGTCGGGTCCAGGTTTCATAGCATTTTAAGATCATCTGTCATCCGGTCAGGTCCAGGCTTCAGTAACTCAAACTGTTATCTGGTCAGGTCCAGATTTCAGTAATAACTTGAAAATGGTGCTAATATCTGGTCGGATCCAGGCTTCATAGCATCTTGGAGATAATAAAGGCTTTGTTGACGGCTTTACTGGGGATTAGGGGTTGTGGCCCTATGATTTGCAGTATTTTGAAAGGGAAATTCAAATTGGAGAGTATAGACTCAATCGGGTAAGGTAGACTCAGCTTGGGGAAGATACACCTAACTGGGGATGATGGGCTCAGCCGGGGATGATGGATTCATCTGGGGAGGATAGATTCTATTTGGAGAAAGTAGCCTCAGTTGGAGAAGATGTACTCAGCTGGGGAAGATGGATTCAGCTGGGCAATTTGGACTCCACTGGGGAATTTGGGCTCAGCTGGAGATGATAGGCTTAACTGAGGATGCTGGGTTCAGCCAGGCAATTTGTGGTGTCTTGATTGTTGTATGTTGAGGCTTTTGAACTCGGCTGGGGAAATAACTCTGTTGGGGAGGTGAATTTCCTTTAGGAAAGAATTCCTTAGGCTTCTTGTCAAAATTTACTTAGCTGGGGAGAAAGCGGCCAAGAGGTTGAGACTTTGGTCAGGGTTTTGTCTTGTGAAAAGAGACTTTGTGGGTCGCTCCATTGGGGAAAGGTTTGTTACTGTCCTGGCGGGGATAATGATGAGATAACTTTGTGGGGCTATTTCATATATATTAAAGAGATGCTTACCGTTGTTGTGCGCTGATGCTTTGTTGTTGATGTTGCTGCTTGGCAGGACACATGTGCCAAAAGTTTTAATTATGTTCATATGCATATATTCATTCAATTTTAGTCATTGGACAAATTTGCATTCAAAATGAAGACAGAAAATTTTGCATTTCAAAGTGTATTTGTATTGATATTTTGCCCATGAATTGGCATTTTTTTGTACATAGAGACGGAGATCCTAGTAAGAGGAAATATTCAAAAGGAAAAGAAAATTGAGAATGAAAAACAAATAGCCATGTGAAATGATCTCATTACCTTCCAGCTCTACTATTGCCACAATGTCTTCGAACGTCCCTTGCCATTGATCAAAGTTGATTGGATTGATCTTGGACCGTTTGAACTCGGACCTTGATGATAGAATTGATTGTGTTGATTCCACGGGACATAGTCGTACGCTTTTAATCCTTAATTTTTGCCTAAACCGCCTTTTCGGGTTTTCGGCCCACCAGGATACCCTTTTTGTGCCCAAGTCGCCCTTTCGGGTTTTTAACTTTCCGGGTGTACAACCTTTTGCATATATCCCTAATTTTTGTCCAAACCTTTTGGTTTGCCGGGATGCCCCTTTTTTGCTTAGGTGTGTCAACCTAACGGGTCTCTTATGCGTAGTATTTTTTAACTATGTCAGTGTTTATAGGATGCGGGAAATCCTCACCGTCCATGGTGGTCAACATCATGGCACCGCCAGAGAAAATTCTCTTGACAACAAATGGCCCTTCATAGGTGGGAGTCCATTTGCCTCTGGGGTCGCCTTGTGGTAGAATGATGCGTTTTATCACCAGGTCACCAACTTGATATACTCGGGGTTTGATCTTTTTGTTGAAAGCCTTAATCATCCGTTTTTGATATGTATGACCATGGAAAATAGCAGCTAATCATTTTTCATCGATCAAGTTCAGTTGATCCAATCTCGTTTGAATCCATTCATCTTCGCCTAGGCCTGCCTCAATCATAATCCACAGCGAGGGAATTTGAACTTCCACTGGCAGAATAACTTCCATGCCGTAGACTAGAGAAAAGGAGTTTCCCCAATTGATGTTATAGCTAAAGTACGGTAGCCATGTAGAGCAAATGGTAACATCTCATGCCAATCTTTATAGGTCACTACCATTTTCTGCACAATCTTCTTGATATTTTTGTTGGCCGCTTCGACTGCGCCATTCATTTTTGGTCTATACGGAGAAGAATTGTGATGCTTGATCTTAAATTGAGTGCACAGCTCCCTGATCATGGCATTGTTGAGGTTAGTCCCATTGTCGGTGATGATCCTTTCGGGGATACCATAACGAAAGATGAGGTTGTGTCTGATGAATCTGGCTACCACATTCTTGGTGACTGAGGCAAACGAGGCAGCTTCGACCAATTTGGTAAAATAGTCGATGGCGACAAGAATGAAGCGATGTCTGTTGGAAGCCGTAGGTTTGATTTCTCCGATCATATCAATGCCCCACATTGCAAATGGCCACGGAGTGGTCATGACATTCAGAGGGATTGGAGGTACATGGACCTTGTCAGCGTAGATTTGGCATTTGTGACAAGTTCTTGAATGTTGGTGACAATCGGTCTCCATCGTTGACCAATAGTAACCTGCTCTTAAGATTTTCTTAGCCATCGTATGTCCACTTGAGTGAGTACCAAAAAGGCCATCGTGCATGTCTTCCATAATTTCCTATGCCTCCTTCTTATCCACACATCAGAGTAGAGTTGAATCATGGTTGTGCTTGTACAATATCCCGTTACTTATGAAGAATTTGGCTGCAAATATTCGTAAAAACTTTCTGTCATTGATAGACGCCCCTTCTGGATACTCTTGTGCTTCAAGGTATCTCATCACCTCATGGTACCATGGCTTTTCCGCATTGGTATCGAGCTCATAGCAATGTGCAGGTTCATCGAATCTTTCAATTGTTATCCTGGGGGATTCGTTGTCCCATCTGACTTTGAACATTAAAGACATGGTTGCCAAAGCGTCAGCCAACTGGTTTTCTTCCCTAGGGAAATGCTCGAAAGTAATCTCTTCGAAGTGAGAAATCAGGGATAGCACAAAATCCTTGTAAGGGATAAGATTAGGGTGTGTAGTATCCCAATCTCCTTTTACTTGGCTGATCACTAGGGCGGAATCTCCAAACACATCCAAATGCTTGATCCTTAAGTCAATGGCAACTTTCAGACCTAAGATGCATGCTTCGTATTCGGCCATGTTATATGTGCAATCGAAACATAGTCTGGCAGTGAAAGGAGAGTGGCAACCTTCAGGAGAGATGATCACAACACTAATTCCGTTACCTAAGGTGTTGGAAGCCCCATCGAATACCATAGTCCACCGGGATCCTTGTTCAGGTCCGTCATACGGTCCAGATTTCGCACAGTCGGTTACCAGCATGATGTTCTCATCAGGGAAGTCAAAATTCATTGATTGATAATCATCCACGGCTTGATGGGCCAAATGATCTGCTAATACACTTCCTTTGATGGCTTTTTGAGTTGTGTATTGGATGTCGTACTCGGTCAAGATCATCCGTCATCTGGCTATCCGTCTGGAAAGGGCAGGTTTCTCGAAGATGTACTTGATTGGGTCCATTTTAGAAATCAACATAGTGGTATGAGTCAACATATACTGTCTCAGTCGGCGAGCATCCCATGCCAGAGCGCATCAAGTTTTGTTGAGCAGTGAATATCTGGTTTCACAGTCAGTAAACTTTTTGCTCAGGTGATAAATAACATGCTCTTTTCGGCCAGACTCGTCATGTTGGCCCAAAACACACCCCATAGAATTCTCTAATACTGTCAAGTACATGATCAAGGGTCTTCCTTCAACTGGAGGCATGAGAATATGATGTTCTTGTAGGTATTCTTTGATTTTGTCAAAGGCAATCTGGCATTCATCGTTCCACCTGACTACCTGATCTTTCTTCAAGAGTTTTAAGAGTGGCTCACAAGTAGCAGTTAAGTGTGATATGAAATGGGAAATTTAATTGAGACGACCCAAGAATCCTCTGACTTCTTTTTCAGAATGGGGGACTGGCATTTCTTGGATGGCCTTTACCTTGGCAGGATCAACTTCAATGCCTTTATCGCTGACCATAAAACCTAGAAGTTTTACAGAGCGTACTCCAAATGTGCACTTGTTAGGGTTTAACCTCAGCTTGTACTTCTTCAATCTTTCGAATAGTTTGTGCAGGTGATCAAGATGTTCTTCTTCAGTCTGTGATCTGGAAATCATATCATCCATATATACCTCTATCTCATGATGAATCATGTCATGAAATAAAACAACCATAGCCCTTTGATATGTTGCCCCTATATTCTTTAATCCTAAGGGCATGGCCTTGTAGCAGAAGGTGCCCCATTGCGTAACGAAAGTAGTCTTTGCCATATCTTCGAGAGCCATCCTTATTTGGTTATAGCCTGAGAAGCCATCCATGAATGAGAAGACATTATGCTGGGTAGTATTATCAACTAAGACGTCAATGTGTGGTAGAGGGAAGTCATCCTTGGGGCTTGCCCTATTCAGATCTCTATAGTCTACGCACATGCGAACTTTCCCGTCTTTCTTTGGCACCGGAACTATATTGGCCACCCATTGAGGATGGGATGTCACAGCTAGGAACCCTGCATCAAACTGTTTCATTACTTCAGCTTTGATCTTTTCAGACATATCAGGCCTCATGCGACGAACCTTTTGTTTAACAGGAGGGCAGTCTTCTTTAGTTGGCAGATGATGAACCACGACGTCGGTATCCAACCCAGGCATATCATCATAAGACCAAGCAAATACTTCCACGTAGTTGCGCAACATCTGAACCAATCTGTTCTTAACACTGCTTTCCAAATTAGTGTCGATCCTGATTTCCTTCCTATCTGACTCAATACCCAAGTTGATAACCTCTACTGACTCTTCATGTGGTTGAATAGATTTTTCCTCTTGTAATAGAAGTCTGGCTAGTTCTCCTGGTATATCACAATCTTCCTTGCCTTCGCCTTCGGCTTGGTGAATTGGATGTTCGAAATAATTTTTGGCAATAGTAAAGTTGTTAACAATAAGATCCAGAGTGGACGATGATCTGCAAATGTGTGTGTGTGTGTGTGTGTGTGCGTGTAAGATACATGGCTATTGAAAAATGTAATAAAGGAAATGAAAGACAATGAACATAAAATTTGAATGCAAAGAGGTCCAATGGTTTATATTAAATGATCATATGATAGATGAAACATGAGCAAAAACCTTTAACAAATAGACCAAAGTGTCTCGGGCAAGGCACATGGCTTAAAAGTCGTTGTTTGGAAATAATATTAAATACATAGAGTTCTTGAATTGACAGAAAAAGTAAACAGTAATTACTCCTCAATGAAAGAAACAAGAGTGAAATCCTTTGCATGCCAATTGTTGAGTTTCCCTTCAGTTGTTGGGTAGATCCAGTTTTCCAAAGCACACTCATCGTCAGAGTCTTCCACGGTGTTCAATTCATGATTTTTGAGGTGGAGAGGCGGCTTTCCAGCACGAGCCTTTCTAACTTCTTTCTGAGCTTGGGGGGTGAAACCTAACCCAAACTTGTCTGCCTTGAATGGGATATCGAGGAGTTAACCCCACATCACATTGTTTCCTTCTTCTACCACATCACGGGCATCCTTAAGAGAAACCATCTTGGGGATAACCTTATCAGCTCTTGGAGTGTCGGAGGAGATTTTGCTGGCGGCCACAACTTCAAACGTCTGGCAAGGAGTTTCTATGAATTCACCATCCATTTCTACGTACTTGAAAGAATTGAGATGGCTTACCATAAATTCTTCCTCGCTGCAAACAGTGACAACCTTTCCTTGAACTGGATATTTTAACTTCTGGTGGAGAGTAGAAGTGACCGCACCTGCCCCATGGATCCATGGGCGCCAAAGCAAGCAAGAATACACAGGCCGTATGTCCATTATATAGAATATGGAGTTGAAAATATGTGAACCAACCTTAATTGGAAGATCCACCTCTCCATGAACCATTCTTTTCGACCCATCAAATGCCCTCACGATAATATCACTTGGCTTCAAAACCAAACCTTCACAGTCTAGCTGATCTAAAGCGCATTTAGGTAACACATTTAGAGATGGGCCTGTGTCAACCAAAACATGTGCCAGAGTGGTCCCCTTACATTCAACAGAAACATGCAAGGCTTTATTGTGATTCTTTCCCAAGGGAGTTAAATCTGCGTCGGAGAACCCCAAACCATTGTCAGCTGTCAGACTTGCTACGCAGTTCTCAAATTGGTCGGCTGTGGTTTCTTGAGGCACGTGAACCTTTTTCAAAAACTTAATCAAATCTTGTGCATGGGCATCAGAACATAGCAATAAGGACAACATTGATATTTTAGAAGGGGTTTGCCCCAACTGTTCTACTATTTTGAAGTCGCTTTTCTTGATGATCTTCAGAATCTCCTCCATCTCTTGAGTGGATGGTTCTTCCATAACAAACTTTTTAGCAGGTGCCTCTTCCCTAGCAGGCTCACCTTCTTTCCCTTTCCCTTTAGTATTGGCACCATGTGATACGGTGGGAGAACTGACTTGGGTTTTGCGTTTGTGTTCGCAAATGTTGCGGTTTAGCAAGAGTCGCCACCGACTTTTTATTTTATCCTAAGGAAAGGTCAAAAAGCACATGAAAGACCTTTGAGATGTTTTCGTGGGTTCGGGGGGTAGATTATGAAAAGGGAAGGTGCTAGCACCCTTTTCATCCATGGTTATCCATGGGCTCTTAGTTACTTGGTTTAGATCACTTGCCTTTGATTTTCAATTGCTTGAAATGGTGCTTTGTGTGTGTGGGTTTGAAAATGTTTTGAAAAAGATGCCGTGTCTAGGCAACCTTTGTAACAATTCATTTGAATGTTTTACAAAGGTGTTTGTCTTTTTGAAAAGATGTTTCAATATTTTGAAAGTTGTGTTGTGGAGTGTGTTTTGAAAAATGGCAAGGATGTTTTTACAAGTTTTTTTGATCAAGTAACTAAGAGTTGTCTACCCTATTTTACTCAAAGATCTTTCTTATTCTTTTTAACCCTTTTAACAGTGTTGTTTCACCATTGTATTTGGTGAACAACCTTGCGTTAGGATGTTTGAACAGGACGGGCGTGGGGCGTTTGTATAGTCATAGAAGGCAACATATGGGACGTTTTAGCAATGTCGTTTTTGGGACTAGATCGTTTACCGAAGGCAACATCGAGGGTCATCGAGGGACTACGATCTTTTATCGAGGGTCTTTGCTAAAATGCCCATGCTCGAGGGACATGACTATTTTCCGATAGGCAACAAGTGGAATTACCCTAAGGGTGCATGTGTGAAAAGTGTTTTATTTACATGCATTTGTCTTTGATTTTTTTGGTGGTCTATTTGTTGGTTTTATCTTGTCATGCACACCTATTTACTAGCATTTGTATAAAGCAATAAAAAAGGTGCAAAAAAATAAATCCTACACTATTACAACCATATTGAAGTGCATAGAAATACAAAGGCAAAAAATAAGATAAAAATAAATAAAAAGAGTGTCTTTCGATCCAGGCAGTGGCATCCTTCGATTGGGACTAGCAGCCTTCAATTGGAATTCTGCTGGCCTCCTTCGATTGGGGCTAGCGCCAGCAAAGTCACGTCTTTCAATTGGGCCTTGGCAGGGGCGAAGTCCTGTCCTTCGATTGGGCGAAGGCAGCAGCAAGTTGTATCCTTCGACTGGGGCCTTTTTGCCTTGTTTCCTTCTTCGATTGGGCTAGTGAAGTCAGTGTGAGCGTGTCTCTGGCTGGGCCTGGAAGTCAGTGTGGAAACCAAAAGTTTCATTTCATACTCCTGTCTCCTGTTTCTTTCATTTCAAGCATTAAATGGCAACATGGCCTAAGGCCATGCTAGTATTTATCTTTCAAACAGTTTAATAATTAAAACTAGTTCAGCAAAACGAAACATGTTAACAAGGTGGAAACGAAAGGAACAGCAGTATGTACATGCTTGGAACAAACAAGAATATTTACATGTCATGCCATGAAACGAGAAGCTCAAAGGTAAGAATAACTTACCTTGCTTCAGGCTGGAATGTATGCTGGGCCTTTAAGTGGTCTCCTTGAATGCTTCTGGATTCAGAGGGAGAAACCAGGGGTTATGTCCTTGATATTGGATTCAACAGAGAAGAACAGGTGTGAGGTTCTTCCTACTGGATTCGAAGGGTAACAAGGTGTATGGATGTTTCAGGTTCTAAGGAAACAAGTGTTTGGATTCTGGATGTTTTTGATTTCTCAAGTGTTGATGAACTTGAGATTTTTTGTTGTGTTTGAGAACAATTTTCTGTAGATTCGTTCCTCTGGCTCGAAAGTCCTCCTTAGCTGTTGCATAAATTATTGTATTTATAGAGAAAAAGAATGGATATGTTTGAAAACAGCCAGCCTTGCAAAAATAATAAAATACTGTAACGTGACAGTACAAGTGGGGGGGGGGGGGGGGGGGGCTGTTGGCAGCAGCAGCAGTGGGGTGCAGGAGATGTGACTGAGGCCTCTGACATTGCTTGTGCTCAGACCAATATTCAGTTTGAAAGCTGCTTTTATGATAAAGTACTCTCTGTTTGCAGAAAAAGTATGTAGCCCTTTAACCCAGAATAGTAGTATCCAAAAGGTAAAGTTTAAAACCTTTGGACAAGCTTCTGACTATGTTAAGATTTGGAAGCAACAACCTGGCAAACGAGATTTGATCTTGTGCAAGAGTGAGATCGAAGAAAACCTGTTTGAAGGAGGCCTTTGCCTCAGTCGAAGCTTGTGGTCGAAACAAGCTAACTCGAAGGAAGCATATTGCCCAATCGAAAGCTCCTGCTCGAAGGAAGCATATTGCCCAATCGAAGCTCATGCTCGAAGGAAGCATATTGCCCAACCGAAGCTCATGCTCGAAGGAAGCATATTGCCCAATCGAAGCCTGGGTCGAAGCAAACATATTTCCCAATCGAAAGTCCATGTTCGAAGGAGGCTTAGAGTTCAACATGAAGGACATATCCAAGTTGCATTCGAAAGAGGCTCTTGCTCCACTGAAGTTTTCATCCAGGCACACAGAAGGTGAGTGCCCAAACAAAGACTTGCCTTGCAGGGGGTACACGTGGCCAGTAGGTCATGGCCTTCGATTGCAAGCATGCAGGCAGAAAAAAACACAAACGAAGCCTGCAACGAGAAGTCACAGGCCCAGTCGAAAGAGGCATACATGAGGCAAAATGTCCAGATTCGAAAGAGGCATACAGGAGGCAAAATATCCAGATTCGAAAGAGGCACGCTAGTAGCCATTTTGAGCAATCGAAGGAGGCCAAGGGTCAATCAAAGGATGCAAGCCAAGCTTGTGTCGAAAGAGGTCAAAAGGCCAATCGAAGGATACTGATCGAAAGAGGCCTAAAGGCCAATCGAAAGAGCTGAAACGAAGAACACTTGTATTTCTCAAATTTTTGTCAAAATAATATTTTTATTTGTTTTCTCCATTTTTGACAGTTTCCAAAGTACTTGTGCAAGCTTGAACCTTGAGAATCCTTGTAAGAAAAACCTTGAGAATTGAGAGGGCAAATTTTGGGGTACAACAGTTGAACAGTTGCCCCTGTTCAATTTTCTTAAACCTGAGGATATAGATTGGCTTTCGAGCCTTTCGTGATCCGAAGGAGCAAGATAATTGAACACTAGAGTGCCTAAAAATTTGCACTCGCATGGTGTAATATCAGCATTGTGATGTCGAGAATGGGATTACAGATGCCATTTGGAGATGTGACAGAAACTTGTTGGAGATGGGCTTAAAGATGCCATCCAAGAATGTGACAGAATCTTGTTGGAGATGGGCTTAAAGATGCCATCCAAGAATGTTTGTTGTAAGTGCAATGTTGTAGGTCAGAAGAATGAGCATCAAAATGGTATTCGTGTCTGGAATGCCATTGAACTATATCTGGGGACTGAGTCTGTATGAGCAAAATAAATAGCGTCCGTGTCTGGAGCGTATCTGAAATGTATTTGAATGAGTGACAGAATGACATCCGAATCTGGATCGTATCTGGACTGTATTTTGAATGAGTGACAGAATGACATCCGAATCTGGATCGTATCTGGACTGTATTTTGAATGAGTGACAGAATGACATCCGAATCTGGATCGTATCTGGACTGTATTTGAATGAATCTGGAATAAGTATCAGAATGTCAGCCATATCTGGATCGCATCTGAACTGTCTCTAGAAGGAATCTGGAATAAGTATCAGAATGTCAGCCATTTCTGGATCGCATCTGAACTGTCTCTAGAAGGAATCTGGAACAAGTATCAGAATGTCAGCCATATCTGGATCGCATCTGAACTGTCTCTAGAAGGGATCTGGAATAAGTATCAGAATGTCAGCCATATCTGGATCGCATCTGAACTGTATCCAGAAGGAATCTGGAATAAGTATCAGAATGTCAGCCACATCTGGATCGCATCTGAACTGTCTCTAGGAGGAAATCTGGAATAAGTATCAGAATGTCAGCCATATCTGGATCGCATCTGAACTGTCTCTAGAAGGAAATCTGGAATAAGTATCAGAATGTCAGCCATATCTGGATCGCATCTGAACTGTCTCTAGGAGGAAATCTGGAATAAGTATCAGAATGTCAGCCATATCTGGATCGCATCTGAACTGTCTCTAGAAGGAATCTGGAATAAGTATCAGAATGTCAGCCATATCTGGATCGCATCTGAACTGTCTCTAGAAGGAATCTGGAATAAGCATCAGAATGTCAGCCATATCTGGATTGCATCTGAACTGTCTCTAGAAGGGATCTGGAATAGGTATCAGAATGTCAGCCATATCTGGATCGCATCTGAACTGTCTCTAGAAGGAAATCTGGAATAAGTATTAGAATGTCAGCCATATCTGGATCGCATCTGAACTGTCTCCAGAAGGAATCTGGAATAAGTATCAGAATGTCAACCATATCTAGATCGCATTTGAACTGTCTCTAGAAGGAATCTGGAATAAGTATCAGAATGTCAGCCATATCTGGATCACATCTGAACTGTCTCTAGAAGGAGTCTGGAATAAGTATCAGAATGTCAACCATATCTAGATCGCATCTGAACTGTCTTTAGAAGGAATCTGTATAGGATTGCCTGATGATGGGTCAGTGTGAAACTGCATCTTGGAAGGAAGGAACCTGTGTAGGATTGCCTGATGATGAGTCCGTGTGAAATTGCATCTTGGAAGGAAGGAACCTGTGTAGGATTGCCTGATGATGAGTCCGTGTGAAACTGCATCTTGGAAGGAAGGAACCTGTGTAGGATTGCTTGATGATGAGTCCGTGTGAAACTGCATCTTGGAAGGAAGGAACCTGTGTAGGATTGCCTGATGATGAGTCTGTGTAAAACTGCATCTGGAATTTGAGAAGGAACCGGTGTAGGGTTGCCTGATGATGAGTCCGTGTAAAACTGCATCTGGAATTGAGAAGGAACCGGTGTAGGGTTGCTTCATGATGGTTAAGTAGATAATTGTCCTGTCTGGTTTCAGGTATTAATCTGGAACTTGAAAAGGTTGATGGTAGCCATCTGTTGATTGACCTTTTTCTGAAAAAGGTAAAACATTAGTTGTATGCAATGTCATGATGTATGAAATGCACGACGTCATGATGTTCTCAAAATAAATGAGATTGCGTTGTATGCACTTATCATGTATGTAAATAGGATGTATGAAATGTGAAATGTTAATGAATGTATTTTTGTCTGGGAAAATAAATCCTTGACAAAAGCTGGGGAGTTGTTAAATCCTGGACTGCTGTTGAAGAGTATATGTGTCTTCAAACTTTGCTTAGAATATTTCCAAAGGATTCCTGTTTTATTGTTTGAGGAGAACTCCGCTGGGGGAAGTTTGAAAACTCCGTGGGGAGTATGTTTATTTCAGCTTGGGAAAAGAGTTTAGGAGTCTTAGTCGTCCGTTGCTCTACTAGGGAGTCAAAGTTGAACTGATATCTAGTCGGGTCCAGGTTTCGCAGTAATTTGCTGGGGATTGTAGAGTAGTCTACCGGGGAAGAGGAGTTGTGGTCCTTTAATTTGTAGTAGTCGGATAGGTAAACTCAAGCTGGGGAATCCTGGTGTTGTTGGGGAAATAAACCCTGTCGTCAGTCTGCTAGAGAGGTGACATCTTCGTTGGGGGAAGTCCTCGAGGATTCCTGAGGTTGATTCAGCTGGGAAAAGGTTTTCAGAGATTAAACCCTTGTTGGGGAATCATCCTACGAGAAGGACTTTGGGGAGACTTGTCATTGCCCCTAGTAGCGAATGTTTGTGGTATTGCCAAAAAGTTTGATTGTATGTAACCCTTTGTCGGGGTTGACATTCAATGCCCCAAGTGACGGAGATGGAGACTTGCCCCTGGTTACTCTACACTTCTTTGAGAGATTTCTTGAAATCTTGACTGGAATGCCCCAGGTGTGCTGGATAGTGACATGTCATGCCCCCTTATTGATATGAGATTCGTCAATGGAAGTGTCATCCTTCTTGAAGTGATTTTGTTCACTGAGAGGGCTTTTGTTCACTGGATATTCGCTGTGTGAATTTCTCCGCTGTCAAACAAATAGCCAAATGCAAACAGTAATATTCAAGTGATGCAAAGTTTATGCTTGTCTCGAAGTTTTGAAAAATGTGTTTTTTAGCAGAAAACTTTTTATAAGACAAATTCAACACAAGATTTAGGGCAAAGCCTTACAAGAGTCAGTATACCTTTTGTAACAGTATGCTTTCGAACTAACCCATGCTTCAGTTAGGACTTTTGAAGGGTTGTAACGTGGCTTGGTTCACGGTTTAAGAAACAAAGGATAAAGGCTCAAAGTATATTTGTACCCACCCGTTCTTCGTGATGTTCTTCAATCCTAATACTCAGTTAATTGTGCATTTGAACTCTAAATGAGTCTGGAACGACGTTTTTGGTGATGGTTCACACAAGTTGAATTTGTTGGAAGGCAGTCATTTTTGCAACATTTTTTCATGTTGTTGAGGATTTTTAGCGGCCTCGTTCTTTTGATTTGTTATCCCTAACTTTTGCCTGACTGTTCCTGTTTTTGAGATTACAGTCAGCGAGATGCCCTAGCTTTCTTAAGCCTCCTTTACAGGTTTTGGCTCGGTGGGCTTTTCTCTTTTGAGAGATTGACTGCCTATGAGATAAGGAACCACCACTGTCTTTTGATTCCATAGGAATGCTTTTGATGTTATTCGTTGTATTACGAACTGAGAGTTTGCGACTTTAAGCGCATCTTTTAAATTAACTGAGAGACTACCCTGCCCCAGGTTTAAGTTAAAGGTTTCAATTTGTGTTAAAATAGAAAACTTCTACTTCTTTGGATCGAAGGGGTTGACTAGGGATTATCTTCCTTATAACTCTAGTGTTTAGGATTTGAAAGAAACGCCTGTACATCGTCAGCAAGGTCTGTCCAAAAGCATACTGTATGAGATTATAGCATTGTTTCGTCATCCTCCCTCTAAAGGCTTGTAACTTTTAGCAAGAGTTGAATATCATAAAGACAGTATAAGAATATTGAAAACGTGTGGATGAATTCAAGACAAACATATGCAATGTATTAATGAAACAAAGTTTGACATTAATAGATAATTGTTTGAATGCGAAAGAAATTACAACTTGAAAATATTCAAATGAAACAAAGACATTCTCAATGATTTGGCGTGGGAGCAGTGATCACATTTGGGGTCTTCGGAGGGTCAAACTCGATCTCCTTAGCATCAATCATGTCTTGGACCTTGTTCTTCAGAGCCCAACAGTTGTTTGTGTCATGTCCCGGACTGTCAGAGTGGTATGCACACCTTTCATTGGGATGATAGGTAGGAGCGGAAGTATTTGGGTTCCGGAGAGGAGCCTTTAACGCAATCAGCTCTGCCTTCAACATGTGTTGTAGCGCTTGACCCAGTGACATGTTGATCTTAGTGAATTGTCTTTTAGGCACGACCTCCTTACGCTGATGCCCATGTCTTTGTTGAGCAGGCGTAGGATTAGAGATCAAGATTTCTCCTACGTGTTGGTCATGACGACTCTTTTGACCATACACAACATTAGACTCTTTCTTCCCATTGTAGGGCTTTTTCTGAGCATCAGAAGGTGTAGCTTCTTGAATCTTCCCACTTTTGATGCCAGCTTCGACCCTTTCGCCGGTCAGTATTAGCTCGGTGAACCCGACTGAGGAGCTTCCAATTAAGTGATTGAAGAAAGGCCCTGTCAAAGTTCCCATGAAGATGTCAATCAGCTCCCTGTCAGTTAAAGGGGGTTGCACCCTACCAGCCAGATCTCTCCACTTTTGGGCGTATCCTTTGAAGTTCTCGTTGGAACCCATGGTCATGTTCTGCAATTGCACACGAGTTGGTGCAAGATCAGAGTTGTACTGATACTGTTTGTAGAAAGCAACAACCAAATCCTCCCAGGTGTGGATGCGAGAACTCTCCAATTGATAGAACCATTCGAGTTGAGTCCCTACTAGGTTTTCTTGGAAGAAATGGATCCAAAGCTTCAGATCAATTGTGTATGGCTGAATCTTGCGGACATAAGACTTTAGGTGCATCTTAGGGCAAGAGACTCCATCGTATAGGGCAAAGGTAGGGACTTTGAACTTTGGAGGGATGACTAATCCAGAAACTAAACCCATGTCTCCTAAATCCAAGCCAGGTACTTGTTGAATCTCCATAGCACTGAGGCGATCCTCCAACTGTTTGTATTTGTCATCAGCGAGAGGATATTGTTCTTCGGAGTAGTGAGCTTCAACTTCATCAATCTCCAAATTGTGGTCTTCTTCAAGACTAACCCCTATGTTGGATGGAGTTGAAATATCTAGAGCTCTCCTGACTGGTCCTCCAGGTCTTCCTCTCAAGTTCAGGATGCCCGCTGCCTTCTTGGACTTCTTCTTCTTGTCTTTGAGAAGGAGAGCTTTCAGATCCTCTTCCCCTTTACCCATAGCCAGAAGCATTTGTTGGAATTGAGCGTTTTGAGCTTGGAGATCTTTCACCATTTGTTCCATATCCATCTTACTGAAATAAACAGCAGGAAGATAAGGAGACCTGTAAGGGAGAAACCTGTCATGATATGATGCATGATATGTGGATGCATGTTTTCAAGGACCTCGCGGGGTAAACACAAGAAAATGTTAGAGATTGAACTTTGATCAACATCTTTGATTGGAGAACTTTGTATCGGTGGATGTCTTTCCACGAGAATCAAGCTCACCATGTCAAGTGGGTCATAGCCCCTGATTCAAGTTGTTGCACTTGATCTTTGACGGAGTTTGTTTAGAGGAACATGAAACCTCTTGCCCTTTGGTAGATGTCTAGTTCAACGTGTCCCTGTATCAAAAGACCCTTGAGATCCTTGAGATGGTTATTGAAAATGCTATGGTATGATGTTATGATGTTATGTACATGTATGCAAAAGTAAGCAAGTGTATATACATGTAATCATATTCACACAGAGCAAACAAGTCCTTAGGTTTAGGCTTGCATGGGGTTTGTAGGTAAGTACCCTCTTGAAGTTCGTTGGCTCAACCTATCCTAAAATAGAAACCGGGTTCTAAGGAGCTCAATATCACGGGATTGTTTTCTATGTTCATTGTTTTGGTTTAGCCACTTAACTGGCGACCAAAATATCCCAAGAAAACAATCCTCAATGAGTGTAGTATCGAGTATCTACCAACTTCGGACTGCACCAAAGTCGGTCATCTCACTACCCCTAAAAAGGCCAAGATGGTCAAGTAAGGTTCTAAGAGTTCGTTAGTGCTTCATGACATCACTCAGCGGCCCCGTATTCTCCTTGACTACTCAAGGGCTACCGGTACCCACAAATATGTCACACTAACATAGCTACTGCTTCAACCATGTTGCTATACCCCGCACAGTTCCCTCACAGTTTATTGCTATTTACCTAAAAAGGTGCCCCCAAATCCGGGTGTAAGATTTACAAAAAACCCAAACAAGGAACCCAAAAAGTAAAGCAATCAAAGCAAACAAAGCAAGCATGTAAAGGTGATCTAAAACCCTAAGGTAACCCCACTTTAAAAATTTTCCTTCGCAGAGTCGCCAGTTCTGTGATACGGTGGGAGAACTGACTTGGGTTTTGCGTTTGTGTTTGCAAATGTTGCGGTTTAGCAAGAGTCGCCACCGACTTTTTATTTTATCCTAAGGAAAGGTCAAAAAGCACAGGAAAGACCTTTGAGATGTTTTCGTGGGTTCGGGGGGTAGATTATGAAAAGGGAAGGTGCTAGCACCCTTTTCATCCATGGTTATCCATGGGCTCTTAGTTACTTGGTTTAGATCACTTGCCTTTGATTTTCAATTGCTTGAAATGGTGCTTTGTGTGTGTGGGTTTGAAAATGTTTTGAAAAAGATGCCTTGTCTAGGCAACCTTTGTAACAATTCGTTTGAATGTTTTACAAAGGTGTTTGTCTTTTTGAAAAGATGTTTCAATATTTTGAAAGTTGTGTTGTGGAGTGTGTTTTGAAAAATGGCAAGGATGTTTTTGCAAGTTTTTTTGATCAAGTAACTAAGAGTTGTCTACCCTATTTTACTCAAAGATCTTTCTTATTCTTTTTAACCCTTTTAACAGTGTTGTTTCACCATTGTATTTGGTGAACAACCTTGCGTTAGGATGTTTGAACGGGACGGGCGCAGGACGTTTGTATAGTCATAGAAGGCAACATATGGGACGTTTTAGCAATGTCGTTTTTGGGACTAGATCGTTTACCGAAGGCAACATCGAGGGTCATCGAGGGACTACGATCTTTTATCGAGGGTCTTTGCTAAAACGCCCATGCTCGAGGGACATGACTATTTTCCGATAGGCAACAAGTGGAATTACCCTAAGGGTGCATGTGTGAAAAGTGTTTTATTTACATGCATTTGTCTTTGATTTTTTGGGTGGTCTATTTGTTGGTTTTATCTTGTCATGCACACCTATTTACTAGCATTTGTATAAAGCAATAAAAAAGGTGCAAAAAAATAAATCCTACACTATTACAACCATATTGAAGTGCATAGAAATATAAAGGCAAAAAATAAGATAAAAATAAATAAAAAGAGTGTCTTTTGATCCAGGCAGTGGCATCCTTCGATTGGGACTAGCAGCCTTCAATTGGCATTCTGCTAGCCTCCTTCGATTGGGGCTAGCGCCAGCAAAGTCACGTCTTTCGATTGGGCCTTGGAAGGGGCGAAGTCCTGTCGTTCGATTGGGTGAAGGCAACAACAAGTTGTATCCTTCGACTAGGGCCTTTCTGCCTTGTTGCCTTCTTTGATTGGGCCAGTGAAGTCAGTGTGAGCGTGTCTCTGTCTGGGCCTGGAAGTCAGTGTGGAAACCAAAAGTTTCGTTTCATACTCCCGTCTCCTGTTTCTTTCATTTCAAGCATTAAATGGCAACATGGCCTAAGGCCATGCTAGTATTTATCTTTCAAACAATTTAATAATTAAAACTAGTTCAGCAAAACGAAACATGTTAACAAGGTGGAAACGAAAGGAACAGCAATATGTACATGCTTGGAACGAACAAGAATATTTACATGTCATGCCATGAAACGAAAAGCTCAAAGGTAAGAATAACTTACCTTGCTTCAGGCTGGAACGTGTGCCAGGCCTTTAAGTGGTCTCCTTGAATGCTTCTGGATTCGGAGGGAGAAACCAGGGGTTATGTCCTTGATACTGGATTCAACAGAGAAGAACAAGTGTGAGGTTCTTCCTACTAGATTCGAAGGGTAACAAGGTGTATGGATGTTTCAGGTTCTAAGGAAACAAGTGTTTGGATTCTGGATATTTTTGATTTCTCAAGTGTTGATGAACTTGAGATTTTTTGTTGTGTTTGAGAACAATTTTCTGCAGATTCGTTCCTCTGGCTTGAAAGTCCTCCTTAGCTATTGCATAAATTCTTGTATTTATAGAGAAAAAGAATGGATATGTTTGAAAACAGCCAGCCTTGCAAAAATAATAAAATACTGTAACGTGACAGTACAAGTGGGGGGGGGGGGGGGCTGTTGGCAGCAGCAGCAGTGGGGTGCAGGAGATGTGACTGAGGCCTCTGACATTGCTTGTGCTCAGACCAATATTCAGTTTGAAAGCTGCTTTTGTGATAAAGTACTCTCTGTTTGCAGAAAAAGTATGTAGCCCTTTAACCCAGAATAGTAGTATCAAAAAGGTAAAGTTTAAAACCTTTGGACAAGCTTCTGACTATGTTAAGATTTGGAAGCAACAACCTGGCAAACGAGATTTGGTCTTGTGCAAGAGTGAGATCGAAGAAAACCTGTTTGAAGGAGGCCTTTGCCTCAGTCGAAGCTTGTGGTCGAAACAAGCTAACTCGAAGGAAGCATATTTCCCAATCGAAAGCTCCTGCTCGTAGGAAGCATATTGCCCAATCGAAGCTCATGCTCGAAGGAAGCATATTGCCCAATCGAAGCTCATGCTCGAAGGAAGCATATTGCCCAATCGAAGCCTGGGTCGAAGCAAACATATTTCCCAATCGAAATTCCGTGTTCGAAGGAGGCTTAGAGTTCAACATGAAGGACATATCCAAGTTGCATTCAAAAGAGGCTCTTGCTCCACTGAAGTTTTCATCCAGGAACACAGAAGGTGAGTGCCCAAACGAAGACTTGCCTTGTAGGGGGTACACGTGGCCAGTAGGTCATGGCCTTCGATTGCAAGCATGCAGGCAGAAAAAAACACAAACAAAGCCTGCAACGAGAAGTTACAGGCCCAGTCAAAAGAGGCATACATGAGGCAAAATGTCCAGATTCGAAAGAGGCATACAGGAGGAAAAATATCCAGATTCGAAAGAGGCACGCTAGTAGACATTTTGAGCAATCGAAGGAGGCCAAGGGTCAATCGAAGGATGCAAGCCAAGCTTGTGTCGAAAGAGGTCAAAAGGCCAATCGAAGGATGCTGATCGAAAGAGGCCTAAAGGCCAATCGAAAGAGCTGAAACGAAGAACACTTGTATTTCTCCAATTTTTGTCAAAATAATATTTTTATCTGTTTTCTCCATTTTTGACAGTTTCCAAAGCACTTGTGCAAGCTTGAACCTTGAGAATCCTTGTAAGAAAAACCTTGAGAATTGAGAGGGAAAATTTTGGGGTACAACACACCAGAATTGTCATTGGTTATGCGGACTGGAACTGTGGTAGTGATTGGTGGTGAGATAACAGGGGAAAAGACCCTTCTTGTTCTTGTGACTTTACTAGAACCAGTAATATTAGTAACACCAACTTCATTATTATCAATCCAAGAATCTTGTTTTACCCCATGGTAATAAACCTTGGCACCGTAATTCCACGATACCGCTTTATCAGAGATGAATGGAACAGGTCTGACAATAGTGATTATGAGAGGAGCAATAATCAGCTCGTTCGAAATCCTGATAGGACCTTTGGATGAGATCCTAAGAGGTTTGTTTGAAATTGTTATGATGGCCAAATCTTCAGCTTTGTCGATTGAATTTTTGATGGTGGGAATCTTTTCGAGTAGAATCTCGCGGCTATTTATCAGGCATTGCACACCTTTCTTCAGTAGCTCGCATCCATTTTCTCGTTGATCACAACAGGCACAATTTTTGGAACATCCGGGAAACACACCGGCTTTTAGAAAATTAGCTTTCACAATGGTCAAGGGAGTTGTTAAATCTTCGACAGAGGTGATTAAAGTAACATAATCAATGGCATTAACCTCTTTTCCATGTTTCGACATTGGCGTTGTTATCAAATTTGGAGTAGCGGGTGGATCAAACTCAATTGTCTTGTTATCTATCAAATCTTGAATTTTGTTCTTCAAGGCCCAACACTGATCAGTTTCATGGCCGGGGCTGTTGGAATGGTATGCGCATTTCGCATTCGGTTTGTAATTAGGTGAGGAAACATAAGGGTTGGATGTTGGATTGTGCAGAGTCACCAAATTGGCCTTTAGCAGATGTTGTAAGGCTTGTGATAATGACATGCTTATTCTTGTAAATTGTCATCGGGGAACTTCAGGTCTCTGATTGTTGGAGGGTTGCCTTTGAGTAGGTTGAGGGTTGGAAATTAACATAGCGTTTACAGATGAATGATGGTCCTTTTTGGTATGGACTCTTGCCCCATACACAACATTTGTTTCCTTTTTTCCAGTGAAGGGCCTTCTGACGGAGTTGGATATAGAACCAGATGCCATAGGAATTTTGCCGCTTCTAATACCGCTTTCAATCCTTTCACCGGTTAAAATCAACTTGGCGAATTCGGATGAAGAACTTCCAATTAACAGGTTGAATAATAGACCAGTTAACGTACCCATAAACATATCAACTAGCTCTCTTTCGGTCAAAGGTGGCTGGACCCTACTGCCAAGGTCCCTCCACTTTTGGGCATATACTTTAAATCCTTCATTACTTCCCATGGTCATATTCTGAAGCTGAACTCTCGTTGGTGCCAATTCGGGGTTGTATTGATACTGGTGATAGAAGGCAACGGCTAAATCCTCCCACGTATGGATGCGGGAACCTTCTAATTGATAAAATCATTCTAGCTGAGTTCCAACTAGACTCTCTTGGAAAAAGTGAATCCACAGTTTTCTGTCAGCAGTGTGTGGTTGTATTTTGCGCACATAAGCTCTTAGATGTAGTTTGGGACAGAAGACCCCATCATACTTGGCGAAGACTGGTGCCTTGAGCTTATAAGGAATGACGACCCCAGGAACTAGGCCCAAATCACTAAAATCCAAGCTAGGCACAACTTGAATTTCAACTGCCTTTAGCCTATTCTCCAATTCTTTGTACTTTTCCTTACCAGCAGGTGGGTATTGTTCATCAAAGTGATCCTCATCTTCAGAAGCTTGATCAATCACACCCTCAGCACGGGTGCTTCTTGCCTCTTCTTCTTGGTTCTCATCCTCCTCAGATGAGTCTTCGACTATTTGCACTTGGCGAATCGGTTCTTTGAATCTCTTCCCCATGTTGATGAGGGCCTTCTTTTTCTTCTTTTTGGTTGTCAATGCTGTCATTAGCTCTTGCTGCCCTTTGGCCAGGGTCATCAAGGTGGCTTGGAACTGAATGTTCTGAGATTGCAAGTCCTTCACTGTTTGTTCGAGATCCATTCTTACTGAAATAAACAGTTAGAAGGATGAGGAAACCTGTTTGTGAAAAGCTTGCTTATGACATGATGCATGAATATGTATATGAAAATGATTTCAAGGATGTAAAGAATTTAAATTTGTATAGACAAAGAGTGAACAAATGTTAACTTGTGTTGTACCCCAAAATTTGCCCTCCCACTCCCTCAACATTTTCTCATCACAAGACCTTTGGAGCTCAAGATCCAGTTAAAGTTTCCCCTGCTCAAGACTTCTCCTTGCACTGTTAACCCAAATTAGGGTTTGTGTTTGCACAAAGATGTTTTGACCTAGAATGCCTAAGATGACTTTCATGCTTCATGTTGGACTCCCAAGTTTATCCATACCAAGTTTCAAGCCTTGATTCCAATCTTTGCCCAGTCAATTGGACAGTTGACCTAGAAATCAGCTGTATTGGGGAAAAAGTCAAATGTGATCAATTGACAGTCAAACCTCATGAAATTTGACCCACATCAACATTATGAACTCATATAAACCATTTGGTCAAGTTTGGATCACAATTCCACAAGAAATTTGATCAGATCACCAAAAGGGCAAAATGGTCATTTTTAGGGTTTTGACTGCACAAAGGCAATTTTTGACTGTTTGACCTAGCCAATGGAAAACCAAACTCACATATGGACTCAAGGACCCCATGGAATTGTCTTGACATGTTAAACAAGTTCAAAAGATCCCAAATGCACAAGATTGACAGATGAATTTTCCAGTCAATTGATCAATTTTTGACTGTATACTGAAAAGTCAAACTTTGACTTTTTGGTCAAAATCAAGTGCCAAGATTCATTTTCCATCAATACATGTCAAATTATGAAACTTGTTCATCAAGAAATCAAAAATCACAAATTAGGGTTTGAAATGAAGAATTTTCATAACTTAGAATTTTTCTAAGTTATGAAAATCCCTAATTTTTTCCTAACTTTGTCCCACTTTTTCATCAAGATACATTTGGATTCAAGGAAAAGTCAAAACATGAAAGTTGTAGTCTATTGCAAAATCTACAACTTTGTTACACAAAGTTTCTTCAAAAGAAGCTTGTAGCTCAAGTTATGATTTTTGGAACAAGGGTGCAAAACATTCTTAACTTAGAGAAATTTTGACCTATTTTAGGCAGGATTTTTGCCTAACTTCATGGCCACTTTTCACATGCTTCCACTTGGAATTTCAATTTGCATTACAAAGATGGATTGTATTGTACATTCCAAGCTTTCCAAAATGTCCAAGAACTCATCAAACAACCTTGTGGTTAGGGAGAATCGAATTTGGCAATGTGGGCAAAATTCACTTTGTTCATGGCCAATTTACATGTTCATAACTTGGGCATTCTTGAAATCAGCATGCATAAGCTAGGTTACAGGCCTCTAATCCCTTTCTTACTCAAAAATTCAATGCTAAACCATTGTGCCAAGTTTTTATTTCATTCATTTGGGCAATACATGTTAGATTAAGCCTTAATTAGAAAAAGCATATTATCCATTTTTGTAAAGTGTTACTTTATGTCAATTTTGTAATCTATGAGGTACAATGCAGATCTTTGAGGCACAAAGGCATGAACATATCCCACTGATCAAGACTCAAGTGTGCAGCATAGATTGAGGCATTGTACTGGCCTAGAAACCAAGTTGACATTTCCTTGCTTCACATAGAAGAAAGCTAGCATTTTGTAATCCAACTCTCATTTTCTGCCAACAAAAGCTAAGACAAACTTGTTGTACACCTTCAAAACATCAAACCTAACCTAAAACACGACCTAACCACCTTCCAAACCTCACCATTCATCAAAACACCATCCTACTGCAGAAAACAGAGTCACCTCTGCAGTTGGACTTCCATTACTCAATCCACTCATGCATTCTTGCTAAAACCAGTTCATACACACTCCATACCACATATACAAGCTATCCCAAGCATTAGACACGACCTGTAACACCTCTAACCAACTTCACAATTTTCACTTTTTCTGTTTTGCAGGTTGATTGCCATAGCTTGATTCACTTGGTTTCAAAGCAAGTTAAAGGTTGGAATAGCATCCCTGGACTTCAAGCAAGCTGTACCAATCCTCACTTTGCCTTGAAAGTGCCTCCATTTCCAGACACGATCCAAGCTGAACAGGTAAGTTCATGGACTTCTATCTCTCAATCTAGGAAGAGTTAGCTTTAAGTTTATGAATGAAAAATGTTCTACTCATGGCCCTGAAGCTATGCATATCCTCACTTTCCATTTATATTGCATATGCTGAGAGTATTTTGAACCTGAACATTGACAAAAAACTAGGTCAGGAATTGGGGGAGAAGAAATTCTCTCTCATTTCTGAGAGTTAGAATGACTTTTTTATATATTTGGAATCGTGACAAGATGCTCTATAACATTGCTGTTGTAAGTTTTTGCTGAATGTCAAAGAATCATGAGATAGCAGAAACGCGTGTTTTGTTGTTCAAGGACGCTGGAGGTTGAAGAAGACAAAGTCTTTGGGCTGGGCCTGAGATGTTTTCCTTTTCACACCATTGCATTTCACATGCACCCCCCTGGCCCGTTTTGAGTTTTATTTATCATTTTTAATTTTTTCCTTTTGATTTTGGTTTTATATTTTTATTTAAACATGAAAAAAATCTTAAAATCATTTTTCTCACATTTTTTTGCATTTTTTGATATTTATTTTGTTTCATTTAGCTTTATATGTAAATAAACATAAATTTACTTTTATTCAAAATATTAAAATAACACCAATACATTTTATTTTCTGATTTTTATTTTATTTTACCTTTTGAAAACATTTTATAAAAAATATCCTTTTTCTTGTAAATATTAAATATTTTATTTTATACATATTTAATATATTTTGTAAATAATATAAATACTAATATATTTATTAGAATATTTAGGGAAAATACATAAAAAAATAATACATTTTTATTTTTATTAATATTTAACTTAAAAAATCATTTTTTGGCAATATACTTCCTTTTTATTTATTTTTTGTACATAATTAATAAATATTGCATATATTATATAATAAATACCTTTTATTTATAAAATTAGGGTTTTTGCCCTAAAAACATAAAAATACCAAAAATTAATTCATTTTATTTTTTTTTATTTGACCCATAAAAAGTACTTTTTTCATACATATAAAAAATCATTTTTTTGCATCTTGCATATTTATTGTATTTTTATTTAATTATTGTGCAATTAAATACCTTGTAAAATTTCAATTTGGATGTAATAGTTAGATTTTAATTTCTTGCTAAAATATCCCCATTTGAACATTTGTACCCCCCATCCCATATTTGTGTTGTAATAACTTAGGACCTTTAAATTCCGCACTTTAAAAAGCTTTCTAATTATGCCATGTTAGAATTAGGGTTTTGTATGCAAATCAAAAAACAATAAATAGTTTGACCTAAATTCAAGATAAACAAGCATGAAAATGGACAACATTAATCACACTTGCACCCCTAGGGTACTCCACTTGTTGCCTTCAATAGTGGGCCATATTGCATGTTAGGTATCTTTGGCAAAAACAAAACAATCAAATGATCATAGTCCCTCGATGACGCTTTCAAAAGTTGCCTAAAAATGATCAAGTCCCTTAAAGGAAAAATTGCCCAAAGATACTTGGCACTATTGCAATCATGGTCTAAACGATGACCCGCGCCCGTCCCGTTCACATCCTAACACAAGATTGTCCACCAAATACAATGGTGGAACAAAATTGTTAAAAGGGTTAAAACATAACAAAGATCTTTGAGAAATTTAGGGTAGATAGCTCTTGGTTACTTGCCAACTTGCAAAACAAAAACACTTGCCTACTTTTCAAAACACACATCACAACACACTTTCAAAACAACTTTCAAAAACATTGAAAACCTTTTCAAAAGACATACACCTTTGTATACATCCCAACATGGATCATTACAAAGGTTGCCACCACATTGGCCTCTTTTCAAAAGATTTTTCAAACCCATACACAAAGCACCATTTCAAACAATGGGAAGCACCATTTCAAACAATTGAAAATCAAGGCAAGTTGATCTAAGCAAGTAACTAAGAGCCCATGGATAACCATGGATAGAAAGGGTGCTAATACCTTCCCTTTCTATAATCTACTCCCCGAACCCAAGAAAACATCTCAAAGGTTTTTGCTGTGCTTTTTAACCTTTCCTTAGGATAAAATAAAAAGTCGGTGGTGACTCTTGCTCAACCGAAACATTTGCAAAAACAAACACAAAACCTCAAGTCAGTTCTCCCACCGTATCACAGAACTGGCGACTCTGCTGGGGAAAACTTTAAAGTGGAGTAACCTTAGGGCTTAGATCACCCTCTTGCATGACTAATTGTTTGTTTTGATTGCTTTACATCTTGGCTCTCTTGTTTGGGTTTGCAATCCTACACCCGGATTTAGGGAAACATTCATAGATAGCAATACGTTATGGAAACTGTGCGGGGTATACCGACACGGTTGAAGCAATAGCTATATTAGTGCGACATATTTGTGAGTACCGGTAACCCTTGAGTTCAATCAAGGAGAGTACGGGGCCACTGAGTGATGTCACTAAGCACTAATTACCTAGAACCTTACTTGACCATCTTGGCCTTTCATTAGGGGTAGTGAGATGACCGACTTTGGTGCAGTCCGAAGTTGGTAGATACTCGATACTACACTCATTGAGGGTTGTTTTCTTGGAATATTTTGGTCGCTAGTTAAGTGGCTAAACCAAAACAATGAACAATGAAAACAATCCAGTGATATTGAGCTCCTTAGAACCCGGTTACTATTTATAAGACAGGTTTTTAAGCCAACTACACTCAAGAGGGTACTTACCTATGAAACCCCATGCAAGCCTGAAATTAGGGTTTGGTGTGAATTGCTTGTACATATGTTTTATGCATACATCATGAACATCATAAAGCATCATATGCATTCACTAACCATTTCAAGGGTTTAGATCTTCATCTTTGTTCTTGTTTTGTAGGTAATGGAAATTCCTCGCAGGAAAACTATCCAAGTCAACCTTGTGAGAATCCCTCCTCAACTCAAGGAGCTCACATCAAGAATTCCGGAAAGCTCTCCCTTCAGTGAAAGACATGGTAGACTGCTCAGCCTAGTCAACGCCAACATTGAAGAAGACATGATGAAGGTGCTGTTCCAGTTCTTTGACCCTCTTCACCACTGTTTCACTTTCCCCGACTACCAATTGGTGCCCACTTTGGAGGAATTTTCTCAACTCCTGAGAATTCCTATTCTTAATCAACTACCTTTCAACGGTACGGAAAAAGAACCAAAGCCTGAAGATGTTGCTCAAGCACTACACCTACAGCCATCTGACATCAAGGGGCATTGGGAAACTAGAAGCGGTGTCAAAGGCTTCTTAGCAAAATTCTTGTTTGAGAAGGCACAAGAGTGTTGGAATTCATTGGACCTACAAGCCTTTGAAGAAATTGTGGCACTCCTTATCTATGGGTTGGTCTTGTTCCCAAATCCTGACCAGCTTGTAGATATCAACGCCGTCAAGATCTTCTTGTCCAAGAATCCAATACCAACATTGCTTGGGGACATTCTTCACTCATTTTACACACGAACAATGAGAAAGAGGGATGCTCTCATGTGCTGTACTCCTCTTCTTGCAAGGTGGTTTATTTCGCACCTTCCACAATCTGTCTTGAAGAATGAACAAGGCTTAAGGTGGTCACAACGGTTGATGACCCTTACTCACTCTGATGTACATTGGTGTTCTCGGTCCAGAGAAAATGTCATCATCACCGATCATTGTGGAGAGTTCCCTAATGTTCCATTACTTGGCATTAGAGGAGGCATTACCTACAACCCTTGCCTAGCTTTGAGGAAATTTGGATATGCACGGAGGGATGGCCCTCACGACATGTTGATTCCTGACCTAGTTTTTGACTTCGACAACGATGCGCAAGGACTTCGCCAAAGATTCATCAGAGCTTGGAGGATGCCTAACAAGGTTGACAGCAAGACACTGGGGCACAAGAACTCCATCCCTCTTGAGCCTTATCTCAAGTGGGTACGAACCCAAGCCCAGAGTCTAATGATGCCTTATCCTCATGTTCTGCCTGTGATTAAAGAGCCCGTTACGGAAGGAGAGGTCCCCTACACCATCCTATATCCTGACATGCCTACATCGTGGGAGGAGATGCAGAAGAGTTGGATCCAACTCAAGGAGGTTTTGAAGCCAGCTTCTACGCCAGTGAGAAGAAGGTTTTGGAGCTTACCCGCCGACTCCATGAGGAAGAGACCCTTAACACCTACATTGCACCAAAAAGGAAGCGCAATGTCTTTTTACCTTGAGAAGTTTTTTGTAATATTTGGCCCATGGGGCATTTATGTACTGACAAATTTCTTCTTATTAATATGACGTGCGTTCTTTTTGTTTGCAACAATTTTGAATGTTCTAAATCCTTGAATGCATTGCATACATAAGCATATCATTCATCATACGCATAAGCAGGTCTCTACACCAGGTTTCCTTATCTTTCTGCTGTTTATTTCAGTAAGATGGATCTCGAACAGACGGTCAAGGACTTGCAGTCTCAGAACTCATAGTTTCAACAACTCCTGATGACCTTTGCTAAGGGTCAGGAGGATCTGAAGGCCCTACTGGGGAACAAAGACCAAGTGAAAAAGAAGAAGAAGAGAATCGGGGTGGCTACTCTAGGAAGAAGGTTTGAGGGTGAAGCCAGAAGAGTCCTTGAATTTCCCCCTACATCTGAAGAGGGAACCAGTAAAGGGAATGCGGCTGCAGTACCTTCCGAATCCGAGGTTGAAGAAGAGGAGGCTGAAGGGGACGAAGACTACTCTAATCAACAATACCCGCCCGCTGATGATAAGTACAAAGGCTTGGAAGACAGGTTGGAAGCTATGGAGCTGCAGAGAGTTCCTGGCTTAGATTTCGAAGATTTGGGATTAGTTGCTGGAATTGTGATCCCCCCGAAGTTCAAAGTGCCAGCTTTTGCAAGGTATGATGGGCTATCCTGCCCGAAAATGCATCTCAGATCATATGTAAGGAAGATCCAACCTTACACTGCAGACAAGAACCTTTGGATCCATTTCTTTCAGGATAGCCTTTTTGGGGTCCAACTCGAGTGGTTCTATCAGCTGGATGGAGCCAGTATCCGAAACTGGGAAGACTTGGCCACCGCATTTTATAAACAATATCAGTATAATTCTGACCTCGCTCCCATGCGTACCCAACTTCAGGGTATGTCATTGGGAACAGGTGAAGGATTTAAGGAGTATGCGCAAAAATGGAGAGACTTGGCTGGCAGGGTGCAGCCACCTTTGACTGACCGTGAACTTGTTGACATGTTCTTAGGGACCTTGTCTGGTCCGTTCTTTAACCATCTGATTGGTAATTCTTCTGCTGGGTTTACAGATTTGATTTTGACTGGTGAGAGGATAGAAGCTGGTATCAAGTCGGGAAAGATACAGAAAGGTGCCGCTGCGAGTACTGAGAAGAAGCCTTTCAAGAAGGAAGCTAGTGTTGTTTATGGTCCCAGAAGACAAGTTAAGCCGGAATGCCGCCAAGCCGTCAATGCATTGGTAATTTCAAAGCCTGTTGCTGCCCCTCAGCAGTATAATCAACAAAGGGGTGAGAGACCCAAAAGGCAATACACTCAGCTCAGCATGACCCTGTCTCAGATTTTGCCGCAGCTACTGTCAACCAATCTGGTAACTGTCAAATAAGCTCCGAAAGTAGTGAACACAGCTTCTCCAAAGTACAACCCCAACGCCCGTTGCGCTTATCACTCTGATAGCCCCGGGCATACTACAGACGATTGCTGGGCTCTGAGGAATAAGGTTCAAGACCTTATTGATGCTAAGGAAATACAATTTGAGGCGCCCGAAAGACCCAATGTTGTGACTGCTCCCATGCCCCAGCATGGAGTGAGTGCTATGGAAGAAGACCGATATGTAGCCTCCGTGGAAGAGATTGTTACTCCGTTATCGACTGTTAAAAGGAATCTGTTGCTAGCTGGTTTATTTCCGGGATGTGGTGAAGATTGCCTTCTATGTGCTGTTTCGCCTTTTAGTTGTCCTTTGCTGAAATCAGGTATCCAAAGTCTGATGGATAGCAAAGAAATCTTGTTCGAGAAGATTTCCGTTCCTGCTGCCCCTGCCGAAGAAGTTTCTATCGTCACTATTTTCAACAAACCTCCTAAGGCTCCCTCAAAGAAGCCTGTCAAAATCATGTCCACTCAGAAGATTGCTCCTATCATCATCACAGTTCCGGGGCCCCTCCCCTATACGTCCGACAAAGTTGTCCCATGGCACTATGGGGTAGATGTTTATGTGCTTGGAGTGAAGCAAAAGTTTGATACAAGTACCGGTGTTAGCAACATTACCGGGCCTGCCAAAATTACTCGCAGTGGTAGGCTGTTCTCGCCAGATATTGCGCCACCAGCTATTCAGAAACCCCTTATCATCACACCCGCAAGTGTGCATGTTCCACTTCCTAATCAAGTTCCTGTTTCTACCCCTGCTGCCGAGTCCTCTGACGCTCGGGGCAAGGGGATTGCTACTGATTTGCCTGCCCTAACGGAGGCGCCGAAGACAACCACTGTTGAAGCCTCCCAGCAAGAGATGGAGGAGATCCTCAAGATTATCAAGAAAAGTGATTTCAATGTAGTTGAGCAGTTGGGGCACACCCCATCAAAAATTTCTATGCTATCACTGCTGTTGTGTTCAGAGGCCCACGCCAAGGCTCTGATCTCCTTCCTGAAGACGACCCTTGTGCCACAAGAAATGTCTGCTGATCAATTTACTGATTGTGTGGCTAACTTGACTGCTGATAACGGGTTGGGATTTTCTGACGCCGATCTGACTGCAAAAGGAAAGAACCATAACGACGCCCTGCATGTCTCCATCGAATGCAGGGGCACTAATCTTGCCCATGTGTTGGTGGACACCAGTTCTTCATTGAATGTATTGCCCAAGAAAGCCTTAGACAGGTTAGATTGTGAGGGTTTGGAGCTCAAGCCTAGTAACATTGTTGTCCGAGCCTTTGACGGTTCGAAAAGGATGGTACATGGTGAAGTTGACATTCCAATCAGGGTTGGTTCTCAAGTCTTTGATTCTACTTTCTATGTGATGGACATCCGTCTATCCTACTCTTGTTTGCTGGGTCGTCCATGGATCCACAAGGCTGGAGCTGTGACCTCCACACTACATCAGAAGCTTAAGTACCCCGTCAGAGGAAAGATTGTGACGGTTCAGGGGGAGGAAGAATATATGGTCAGCCACTTAAACTCGTTCCGGTACATAGAAATGGATGGGGAATTCATTGAGACTCCATTCCATCACTTTGAAGAGGTGCCTCAGACACTGGCGTCAGCTGAAACTGTGATTGAAGACCCTCATTTGAAGATGGCTTCCTTAAAGGATGCCCGGGCTGTGATTGAGAAGGGTGAGTGCGCAAACTGGGGCCGACTTCCTAACTTCACTCCGAAGACCGACAAGTTTGGTTTAGGCTTCACTGCAGAGGCTCAGAGGGCTGTTCGCAAAGCAAGAATTGGAAGACCTCCTGTGTTCATCACCAACCCGGGAGTAAATGCTATTGAAGACGAAGTGGGGGAATCTGAATTCGACAGCTGGATCTACCCAACAACCGACCGTGGACCGAGCAACTGGACTGCCAAAGACTTCAAACCTATTACTTTTGTCACTCAGTAATGAACTCTTTTGTTTTCAATTTGTAACAAACAATATGTTGAAACTTTTATGGCTCGGTGTCCTACCCGGGGCACCGTGGCTCCATTTGTGAGGGCTTTTGTATGACATTTTCATATATCATTAATAAAAACATTGGACGTTTGTTGCATTTCAAATCTTGTGCTCCTTTTCTTTCTTTATCATATATTGCAAAACAGCTATATTTACACACACTCACTTATACAGGTTCCAATCCACTCTGGATCTCACTGGTAACGACTCTGCTACTGCCAGTTATGACTTCAAAAATCCGATCAACTTAGCCGAAGACGAAGGTGAAGATGAGTGCGAAGTGCCTGGTGAACTTGCAAGACTGCTACTCCAGGAAGAGAGGGCCATTCAGCTACATGAAGAGCCAGTGGAAACGGTAAATCTGGGTACGGAGACGGACAGGAAGGAAGTCAAGATCAGTGCCAATCTAGAGCTTAATGTGAAACAACGGTTGATTCAGATGCTGCATGACTACATGGAAATATTTGCTTGGTCTTACGAAGACATGCCTGGTTTGGATGCCGACATTGTGGTTCATCACCTGCCTACCAAGGAAGACTGCCCTCCGGTAAAACAAAAGGTCCGCCGTATGCGTCCAGAAATGTCCGAGAAAATCAAAGCTGAGGTTATGAAACGATTTGATGTCGGGTTTCTAGCAGTGACTTCTTACCCTCAGTGGGTTGCCAACGTGGTTCCAGTGCCGAAGAAAGATGGTAAGGTCTGAATGTGTGTTGATTACAGGGATTTGAACAGGGCCAGCCCCAAGGATGATTTCCATCTGCCTCATATCGACGTCCTGGTTGACAACACTGCTCAGCATAAAGTTTTCTCCTTCATGGATGGCTTCTCCGGTTATAATCAGATCAGGATGGCTCCTGAAGATATGGAGAAGACCACTTTCGTTACTCAGTGGGGCACCTTTTGCTACAAGGTCATGCCTTTTGGGTTGAAAAATGCTAGGGAAACTTACCAACGTGCCATGGTTGCTTTATTTCATGATATGATCCATGATGAGATAGAAGTATACGTTGACGATATGATTGCAAGGCCCCAAACTGAGGAGGAACACCTTGAGCATCTACGGAAGCTGTTTGACCGTCTAAAGTTATACAAGCTAAGGTTGAACCCAAACAAATGCACCTTTGGGGTGAGATCTGGAAAACTACTAGGTTTCATTGTAAGCGACAAAGGTATTCAAGTGGATCCTGCCAAGGTAAAAGCCATACAAGAGATGCCAACTCCCAAGACAGAGAAAGAAGTCAGAGGCTTTCTAGGACGGCTGAACTACATTGCCCGATTCATCTCACATCTAACTGCTACCTGTGAACCAATCTTCAAACTGCTGAAGAAAGATCAAGTAGTACGTTGGAACGATGAATGTCAGGCTGCTTTCGAAAAGATCAAAGAGTATCTCCAAGAACCACCTATTCTTATGCCACCGGTTGAAGGGAGACCTCTGATATTATACTTGACAGTACTTGACAACTCAATGGGGTGTGTGCTGGGGCAGCGTGACGAGTCTGGCCGAAAAGATCACGCCATTTATTACCTGAGCAAAAAGTTTACCGACTGTGAGACCCGGTACTCACTGCTCGAGAAAACTTGCTGCGCTCTGGTATGGGCTGCTCGCCGGCTGAGACAGTATATGTTGACTCACACTACTCTGTTGATTTCAAAAATGGATCCAATCAAGTACATATTCGAAAAGCTTGCCTTGTCAGGAAGAATAGCAAGATGGAAAATGATCTTGACGGAATATGACATCCAGTACACGACTCAAAAAACAATCAAGGGAAGTATATTGGAAGACCATTTGGCACACCAACCAGTGGACGATTACCAGTCGTTGAACTTTGAATTTCCAGACGAAGATATCATGGTAGTGACTGATTGTGAAGTGCCTGGACCGGATGAAGGACCTGAGGAAGGATCCCGATGGTCTATGCACTTTGACGGAGCCTCGAACGCTTTGGGTAATGGTATCGGTGTTGTGATCATATCCCCTAAAGGCACTCATACTCCACTCACCGCTCGGCTATGTTTCAACTACACCAACAACATGGCGGAGTATGAGGCATGTATCATGGGTCTTCAAGCTGCAATTGACTTAAGGATCAAGTTTCTGAGTGTCTTCAGAGATTCCGCTCTCGTGATCAATCAGATCAAAGGCGAGTGGGATACGAAACACCCAAATCTCATTCCTTACAAGGAGTATGTGCTCACATTGCTTCCCCACTTCGAAGAGATAACTTTTGAGCACTTCCCAAGAGAGGAGAATCAGTTAGCAGACGCGTTGGCTACGATGTCTTCTATGTTCAAAGTCAAATGGGACAATGAGGCTCCCCGGATCATTATCTGGAAATTGGACGAACCTGCATATTGCTGTGATCTTGAGGCTGAAGAGGTGACTGAAAAACCTTGGTATCATGAAGTGAAGAGGTACTTGGAAGTTCAAGAATACCCTGAAGGCGCATCGGTTAATGACAAGAAATTTGTGAGAAGGTTCGCAGCAAAGTTCTTCCTCAGCAATGGCATTCTGTATAAGCAAAACCATGATTCAACCTTACTGCGTTGTGTGGATAAGACTGAAGCAGAAAAGATCATGGCAGAGCTACATGAAGGTACTTTCAGAACACATTCCAGTGGACATACCATGGCAAAGAAAATACTTCGAGCAGGGTATTTCTGGTCCACAATGGAAGCCGATTGTTATCAGCATTCGCGAACTTGTCATAAATGTCAGATCTATACTGATAAGGTGCACATCCCTCCGGCTCCTCTGAACGTCCTGACGACGCCTTGGCCTTTTGCAATGTGGGGCATTGATATGATCGGCGAGATCCGACCAACGGCATCCAACGAGCATCGCTTCATCCTGGTAGCGATTGATTACTTCACGAAATGGGTTGAAGCAGCTTCCTATGCTACTGTAACCAAGAGTGTCGTGGCACGGTTCATTCGGCACAACCTGATCTGTCGATACGGTATACCTGAAAGGATCATTACGGATAACGGTACCAATCTTAACAACAAGATGATCACTGAGCTCTGTGAGCAATTCAAGATACAACACCACAATTCTTCTCCTTATCGGCCGAAGATGAACGGGGCTGTAGAAGCAGCAAATAAGAACATCAAGAAGATTGTGCAGAAGATGACAGTGACCTACAAAGATTGGCACGAGATGTTACCGTTTGCTCTTCATGGGTACCGTACCTCAGCACGGACGTCGACAGGGGCAACTCCCTTCTCTTTGGTCTATGGCATGGAGGCAGTCTTGCCTATTGAAGTCCAGATACCCTCTCTCCGGATAATGAAGGATGCAGACTTGAGCGAAGATGACTGGATCCAGACTCGGCTTGATCAATTAAACCTAATTGACGAAAAGAGACTCACTGCTATTTGTCATGGTCAGACGTACCAAAAACAGATGATCAGGGCATTCAATAAGAAAGTCAGACGACAAGAGTATCAAGTCGGAGACCTGGTAATCAAGCGCATCATTCTACCTCAAAGTGATCCCAGGGGCAAATGGACCCCTACGTACGAAGGGCCGTTTGTGGTTAAACATATCTTCTCAGGAGGAGCTATGATTCTAACCACCATGGATGGTGACGACCTTCCTCACCCCGCCAATGCAGACATAGTAAAAAGATACTACGCATGAACTAAAGACCCGCTAGGTTGACACACCTAGGCAAGAACAAGGGCTTCCCGGCGAACCAAAAGGGTTCGGGCAAAAATAAGGGATTGAAATAAAAAAATCTGTACACCCGGCAAGTCGAAAACCTGAAAAGGCGGCTTGGGCAAAAATGGGTATCCCGGTGGACTGAAAACCCGAAAGGGCGGTCCAGGCAAAAGTTAGGGATAAAGCGTAATACTATGTCTCATTGGATCACCTGGCATCCAGAATTCGGCATCAACTATTGGGCTCAAACTTCGGCATCAATCAATCAACTTCATCTTCAACTAAGCAACAAAGTGATGAGACGCTTGAAGACATAAAGGCGATAGCAGAGTTGAAACCCAGTGGGATTATTTTTCAGATAGCTGTTTTATTTCCTTTTAAATTGTATAAACTCTATGTTGTCCGGCGGCGTTCTCTTACTAGGACGTCAACCTCTTGTACAAAAATGCCTATTTACAGGCAAATTTCAAAATCAATACAAGTTTAATTTTTCAGACAAATTATCCATTGTTTTTCCTTTTTCTGTTTTGTTTTGCGAAGAACGTCCAATGTTCATTTTTGATATATGCATTTGACATTAATTGCTAATCACGAATAGTTGCATGTGAAACAAAAGACTAATTATAGATGACACCAGAAACAGGGGCAATGTTGAATTGTCCAAACGATCTAGTTGCTTTGTCCACCAAGGTACTAAGGTAAGGTCAACTGAAGAACGTGACCAAGTCACCTCAACTCCCCACAGAGCAAGACAAGATTCAACAATACTCTCCCCAGGAAGAGTTGGTCTCCCCTCAACCCGGAAAAATCACAATATTCCCTTAGCAAGTCAGCAACATTCTCCTCAAGCAGAGTTAGTCTACGGCCAGCCTGAAGGAAGTTGGGTATTCCCAGAAGGTCTCAACATTCCCCAGCGGAGTATAGACATTCCTCAACAAGTATCCCCGGTAGTCTTAATATAAGGTTGTTCCCCGGCGGAATACCAACACCCCAGTACAGTCTGAAAAGTTTCCCCAGCAGGTCTTGGAGCTTTTCCCCAGTAGATTCTGGAAGCTTATCCCCTGCAGAGTACGGACGTCTCTCCCGAACTTTATTCAAAGTTATTCCTCACAAGAGCTTATAACTGGGTTATCCTCAGCTAATTACCACAGAAAGATCGTCCTCGGCGAAGTTCTTCCTATCCCCAGCGAAGTTCATCAAAGTTCCCCAACATAACTTATCAGCAGAATCCCCGGCGGAGTCTACCATTGGAATCCCCAGCGGAGTTCTCACCAAAACCTCAGTGAGGTATCTCTTCCCACAAAGTAATTCCCCGCGGAGTAATCTCTCCAGCAAGTTTATTCCCCAACAGAGTCATCTTCTCCTACCGGTTTATTCTTACAACCATTATCCCCAGCGGAAGCAAAGAACTCTACTCTTCAACATCAGCCCAGGATTTGATTCCCCGGCCAGTCGTCAAGGGTTTATTTTCCTAGACGAAAATACATTCATAGACGTTTCACATTTCATACATCCTGCTTACATACATGATAAAGTGCATACAACACTACCTCATTTTGAGCATCATGACATCATGACTTCGCATACAACTGATGTTTTGCCTTTTCAGGAAAAAGGACACTCCAAAGTTGATCACTATCAACTATCACAATTCCAGATTCGATTCCTGTATCTAGCCAGGGCATATCTGTGAGCGACTGATTGTAGATTAACACCTGTAATAAGCCAGGAAATTATCTACATGAAGAGATTTGAAGATCAACCCCTGTAACAGGCCAGGAAATTATCTTTCATTCTCAGGTCAGAGGTTTACACCTGTATCCAGCCAGGAAAGCTATCTCTACCAACCTTTTGCAATTCCAGATTCGATACCTGTATCCAGCCAGGGCACATCTGTAGACGACTAATTCCAGATTCGATACATGTATCCAGCCAGGGCACATCTGTAGACGACTAATTCCAGATTCGATACCTGTATCCAGCCAGGGCATATATGTAGACGACTTATTCCAGATTCGATACCTGTATCCAGCCAGGGCATATTTGTAGACGACTAATTCCAGATTCGATACCTATATCCAGCCAGGGCATATCTGTAGACGACAATTCTAGATTCGATACCTGTATCTAGCCAGGGCATATCTGTAGACGACAATTCCAGATTCGATACCTGTATCCAGCCAGGGCATATCTGTAGACAATAGTTCCAGATTCGATTCCTGTATCTAGCCAGGGCACATCTGTGAGCAACCAATTGTAGATTCGATACCTGTATCTAGCCAGGGCATATCTGCATGAAGAGACTGAAGATCAACACCTGCAACAAGCCAGGAAAACATCTTTCTTTCTCAAAGTACACAAGTTCTCGCTAAGGAATCTCTTATGCGATCAACACTTCCAAATGGCATCTATAAGCCCATTCCCGACAAGGTTCTGTCACGTCTCCAGATGGCATCTATAAGCCCATTCCCGCCATCACATTGCTGATACTCTACCATGCGAGTGCAAATTTCCGGGCACTCTAGTGTCCAATCTCCTTCCACCCTCGAGTCGCGAAAGGCAAACTTGCCAATCTAACTCTTCAGGTTCAAGAAGATTGAACAGGGGCAACTATTGTACCCAAAAATTTGCCCTCCTATTCCCTCAACATTTTCTCATCACAAGACCCTTGGAGCTCAAGATCCAGTTAAACTTTCCTCTGCTCAAGACTTCTCCTTGCACTGTTGACCCAAATTAGGGTTTGTGTTTGCACAAAGATGTTTTGACCTAGAATTCCTAAGATGACTTTCATGCTTCATGTTGGACTCCCAAGTTTATCCATACCAAGTTTCAAGCCTTGATTCCAATCTTTGCCCAGTCAATTGGACAGTTGACCTAGAAATCAGCTGTATTGGGGAAAAAGTCAACTGTGATCAATTGATAGTCAAACATTATGAAATTTGACCCACATCAACATTATGAACTCATATAAACCATTTGGTCAAGTTTGGATCACAATTCCACAAGAAATTTGATCAGATCACCAAAAGGGCAAAATGGTCATTTTTAGGGTTTTGACTGCACAAAGGCAATTTTTGACTGTTTGACCTAACTGTGATACGGTGGGAGAACTGACTTGAGTTTTGCGTTTGTATTCGCACTTGTTCGGTTTAGCAAGAGTCGCCACCGACTTTTTATTTTATCCTAAAGGAAAGGTTAAAAAGCACAGGAAAAACCTTTTGAGATGTTTCGTGGGTTCGGGGGGTAGATTATGAAAAGGGAAGGTATTAGCACCCTTTTCATCCATGGTTATCCATGGGCTCTTAGTTATTTGGTTTTAGATCACTTGCCTTGATTTTCGATTGCTTGAAATTGTGGTGTATGTGTGTGTTTTGAAAATGTTTTTGAGATAGACGCCTTTGTTTCGGCAACCATTGTAATGACTCGTGTTTGAGTATATACAACGGTGTGTATCTTTTCGAAAAGATGTTTCAAAATGTTTTTGGAAGTTTGTTTGAAAGTGTGTATTAAGTGTGGTTTTTGAAAAGGAGGCAAGTGTTTTTGCAAGTTGATCTCAAGTAACTAAGAGTTTTGTCTACCCCTATTATACTCAAAGGTTTTCTCTATGTTTTCAACCCCTTTTAACAATTTTGTTCCACCATTGAATTTGGTGGACAATCTTGCATTTAGGAAGTTCAACGGGACGGGCGCGGGTCATCGTATGGACCATGAATGCAATGGTGCCAAGTGTCTTTGGCAATTTGCTTAAAGGGACTTGATCATTTTGATAGGCGACTTTCAAAAGCGTCATCGAGGGACTTATGATCATTTGAATTTGTTTTGCCAAAGAAACTCGACGTGCAAGCATGGCCCATTTTGGAAGGGAACATGTGGGATCACCCTAGGGGGTGCAAGTGTGATTGTGTATTGATTTCATGCATTTGTCTTTGTATTAGGTTATCTAGCGTTTGATTTTATGTACATGCAAACCCTAGGTCTAACCATGGTATAATTCGAAAGCGATAAATTGCAAGAATTTAAAGTCTACGCTATTACAAATAGTATCCGGGAGTGGGGGTACAAATTCACAAATGGGGATGAGATTTTAGGAATGTAGTGTCCAATAACTTACAACCAAATTGAATCGCGATCAAATGTAATCAATGTATAGCAAAGTATAAGAATAGCAAATGTATAATGCATCAAATGTAAATTGTATTGTGTAGGTGTAAGTGTACATGTATTTACAAGTGCGAGATGTGAATTTAAATGTATAATTAAGTGTTGTTTACTTAATGAAAAGAATTAAACATTTTCTTTATTTAATTTTGTAATCCTGTATATTTCTTTAATATGTACAAAAAGAAAATTTAATAAAAGAAAAGAAAATGTTCTAAGTTTGAAAATTGTTATTTACATTTGATATAAATTTGTATCTTTATATTTTAATATGTACAAAAAGGTATTTTAATTAAAAGAAAGAAAAATGTTTTAAATTGGAGAAAAATATATTGTGCTAAAAAGTATTATTAATGAGAAAATTTGATGTAAAAAAATGTTATGTTAATTTACTAACAAAAGAAAATAAAACAGGTTTTAAATTCTAAAAGGGTTTGGAGATTTGAATGGGCCTTAAGGGTTTATACTGGCCCAAACAGAATGTCAATCGTGGGGGTGTGATCAAAAACGTGCTTTAGGCTTAGTCGCTGAAAATGGGCAAGGCCCATTGATTCTTTGAGACAAACGTTTAGGGTTTAATTGATTTTGTTCATTTGGGACATGGCTTAGGGTTACAACGCCGTTCTTCGTTTCTTTCTCACCTTCGTCTTCGTCTTCTCTTTGCCATGGATCTGAATCTCCTTCGCCTAAGCCACCAACCCCATCATCACCTCCTCTCCATGGTTAAGCACGCGATGGTTCGTTCAAGGTTAAATTTCATTTTTAATCTCTTTAGGGTTTTTATGATTTGCATGTTTAGTTTTATGTTCTGATTTTTATTGAGCCTCGTCATTGATTCTAATCACGCGTTTCTTTTGTTTGAGGTGCGAAGAGAAGGATAAAAAATGTTACCTTCGTTGGAGGAGGTGGTTAGGAGGCGTTTGGAGGGCTTTGACGGCGAGGTGACGACGCTTGATGAACTTGGAACCCTGGTATTTGTATTCTTTGGCCCCTTTAGGTTTTGTGATGCATTTCTGAAAACCTTTTTGATATCCCTTCTTTCTTCTTCTCTTCGCTTCTGCTTATGTATGCTTATGTTGCCTTTGAGTTGCCTTGAGATACCTGATTTTTCTCTTTGTCTTTGTCGCCTTGAGTTGCCTTGTGTTTGGTTGCCTTGATGCTGTATGATTTGTGAATGCTAGCCCAATGATGAACCCTAGGTTCTGAGGGTTTTGAATGCTTGATTTTGAGCCTTCTTTGGGTTGCTTGTTGTATGCTTGAATGTTTTAGCGTGATGCTGTATAATTTGATTATTTAGCCCTATGATGAATATCTCTGAGGGCCCTTGGGATGTTTGACCCTGTGTGTTCCTGAACATGCTTTAGCTTGATGGTTTTTTGGCGAAGATTTCAGGTTTGTGGCCTGAAATGCAGGTTAGTGGCTTATGAGGTCTTGACAGTTTAGGTTTTAATTGGTTTTGATTGAGGCTGGAAACAGGTTACTGATGGTTAATGGTTTGATAGGTTATTGGTTGGAGGTTTTGGATTTTATTTGATAACTGGTTCAGGTCTTGACAGTTTGTGTTTGAGCGTTACAGGTTTTAGCAGTTTAGGTTGCAGTTGGTTTGAAACTGGCAAAGCTTTAGGTTTTTGCTTCAGGCTTCAGACTTATGCAATTTGGGCTGGATTGTTAGCTTCAGGCTTTGAATGGTAAGGCTGGTGTTGTTTGGATATGGCTTTGTGTTTTTGAATGGTGAGGCTTTTTGACAGGGTGGGAATGTTTTGTAATACAAGCTTACAGTGGTTTAGACTTGTATGCTTGTATCCAGGTTTAAAGGCTTGATGAGGCTTGCTTCAGGCCTGTGCAGGTTGGGTGTTTATCTGTGAAGTAGGCTATGGCCTTTGGCAGTTCCGTTTGTGTTGTTGGATTACAGGTTTTTGTTTGACAGTTCAGGCTTGGGGCTTTTTGTTCTGAGTTCTCTTTTTGTTTGTGATTTTCCCCCCTTTTCTACTGTGTTAGCAATTTGTTTTATATTTCTCTTTCTCAAGCCTAAAAGCCAGTAAGCCTGTTCTTTTCCCTCTTCTTCTCTCTCCAGTACAAATTAAAGCATTTTAAAATTGCTTAGTAGTACTTTTCTGAAAAGGCAATTGCTGGAAAGTGATGATTTGAAAAGCTTGCTTGCATATGTAGTTTAGCTCTGCATACTTTATCTCTTTTCTTCCAGATTTTGTGCTGCACTTTTGTGATACTTTGATATCTTTGACAACTTTTTTGGCAGCTTGTGGCAAGTTTGAATTTGGAACTTAGTTGGACTTTGTGGTTTAATTTGGATTTGGACTTTGTTTATACCATTCAGTTTGAAACTTTTGGACTATGCAGCTTTTGACAAACTTTGAATTTGTGCATTTTTTAACTTTGTGCATTTCATGCTTAGCAAGCATTATTCATCCCTTTTTGTGAACCGGGAGAAATCCCGTGATTTGCAGAAAGGGCTAACTGATTCCAGTCAGTTGCCTTTAATGATGAGCCCAAATTAATTGTCTGTCTCTTATTTATTTATCTGCTTCTGACTTTTTCTTCTTTTCTTTGTAGATAAAAAATTAAATGGAGAGGAAAAGCAACAGATGGAGGATGAAGAATTGAAGACTTAGAAAAATATTAGGATAGTTTTATTTAAATTTAAATAAATGTAATATTATTATTGTAAACATTTTGTAAACAAAACAATTATACAAATAATTTAAAGATAAATAAAAAATCCTTTTATTTGATTAATTCTTCTTATTCTTTTCAATTGTTTACTTTATTATTTATAATTCTTTAAATTAAAATAATTGAAAATAAATTCCAACTATTTAATCTTAGAATAATAAATAATTAAATAAACATTGTTTCAGCATTGATCAACTAATAAGCCCGGCGCTTCACAAATCCAATTCAATGCACAGTTAGTCACAACAACTGCCCAGACGTATTTTCCTTTTACTGACTTTAATCAAACCCTTTCTGAGGAACCGCGCATAAAAAACCCTAATTCCTGATCAAATGCCAAAGAAGCGTTCACCTGATCAAAGTTGAGCCAAAATCAACCAAACCCTAAACAAACTGTTTGAATTGTTCCAGAGCCATGAAAATCAATGAAAACCCTAATTTTGTCTGACTGACGAGAAAAGTCTGTTTGACCGATTCTTGAGCCAGTCTGAAAAAAATCAGGAAACGTCCGAAGCTGTGATTTCTTGAGGAAAAATGCGAGGGAAAATTTTGGGGTACAACACTAGCCAATGGCAAACCAAACTCACATATGGACTCAAGGACCCCATGGAATTGTCTTGACATGTTCAACAAGTTCAAAAGATCCCAAATGCACAAGATTGACAGATGAATTTTCCAGTTAATTGATCAATTTTTGACTGTATACTGAAAAGTCAAACTTTGACTTTTTGGTCAAAATCAAGTGCCAAGATTCATTTTCCATCAAGACATGTCAAATTATGAAACTTGTTCATCAAGTAATCAAAAATCACAAATTAGGATTTGAAATGAAGAATTTTCATAACTTAGAATTTTTCTAAGTTATGAAAATCCCTAATTTTTTCCTAACTTTGTCCCACTTTTTCATCAAGATACATTTGGATTCAAGGAAAAGTCAAAACATGAAAGTTGTAGTCTATTGCAAAATCTACAACTTTGTTTCACAAAGTTTCTTCAAAAGAAGCTTGTAGATCAAGTTATGATTTTTGGAACAAGGGTGCAAAACATTCTTAACTTAGAGAAATTTTGACCTATTTTAGGCAGGATTTTTACCTAAATTCATGGCCACTTTTCACATGCTTCCACTTGGAATTTCAATTTGCATTACAAATATGGATTATAGTGTACATTCCAAGATTTCCAAAATGTCCAAGAACTCATCAAACAACCTTGTGGTTAGGGAGAATCGAATTTGGCAATGTGGGCAAAACTCACTTTGTTCATGGCCAATTTACATGTTCATAACTTGGGCATTCTTGAAATCAGCATGCATAAGCTAGGTTACAGGCCTCTAATCCCTTTCTTACTCAAAAATTCAATGCTAAACCATTGTGCCAAGTTGTTATTTCATTCATTTGGGCAATACATGTTAGATTAAGCCTTAATTAGAAAAAACATATTATCCATTTTTGTAAAGTGTTACTTTATGTCAATTTTGTAATCTATGAGGTACAATGCAGATCTTTGAGGCACAAAGGCATGGACATATCCCACTGATCAAGACTCAAGTGTGCAGCATAGATTGAGGCATTGTACTGGCCTAGAAACCAAGTTGACATTTCCTTGCTTCACATAGAAGAAAGCTAGCATTTTGTAATCCAACTCTCATTTTCTGCCAACAAAAGCTAAGACAAACTTGTTGTACACCTTCAAAACATCAAACCTAACCTAAAACACGACCTAACCACCTTCCAAACCTCACCATTCATCAAAACACCATCCTACTGCAGAAAACAGAGTCACCTCTGCAGTTGGACTTCCATAACTCAATCCACTCGTGCATTCTTGCTAAAACCAGTTCATACACACTCCATACCACATATACAAGCTATCCCAAGCATTAGACACGACCTGTAACACCTCTAACCAACTTCACAATTTTCACTTTTTCTGTTTTGCAGGTTGATTGCCATAGCTTGATTCACTTGGTTTCAAAGCAAGTTAAAGGTTGGAATAGCATCCCTGGACTTCAAGCAAGCTGTACCAATCCTCACTTTGCCTTGAAAGTGCCTCCATTGCCAGACACGATCCAAGCTGAACAGGTAAGTTCATGGACTTCTATCTCTCAATCTAGGAAGAGTTAGCTTTAAGTTTATGAATGAAAAATGTTCTACTCATGGCCCTGAAGCTATGCATATCCTCACTTTCCATTTATATTGCATATGCTGAGAGTATTTTGAACCTGAACATTGACAAAAAACTAGGTCAGGAATTGGGGGAGAAGAAATTCTCTCTCATTTCTGAGAGTTAGAATGACTTTTTTATATATTTGGAATCGTGACAAGATGCTCTATAACATTGCTGTTGTAAGTTTTTGCTGAATGTCAAAGAATCATGAGATAGCAGAAACGTGTGTTTTGTTGTTCAAGGATGCTGGAGGTTGAAGAAGACAAAGTCTTTGGGCTGGGCCTGAGATGTTTTCCTTTTCACACCATTGCATTTCACATGCACCCCCCTGGCCCGTTTTGAGTTTTATTTATCATTTATCATTTTTTCCTTTTGATTTTGGTTTTATATTTTTATTTAAACATGAAAAAATCTTAAAATCATTTTTCTCACATTTTTTTGCATTTTTTGATATTTATTTTGTTTCATTTAGCTTTATATGTAAATAAACATAAATTTACTTTTATTCAAAATACTAAAATAACACCAATACATTTCATTTTCTGATTTTTATTTTATTTTACCTTTTGAAAACATTTTATAAAAAATATCCTTTTTCTTGTAAATATTAAATATTTTATTTTATACATATTTAATATATTTTGTAAATAATATAAATACTAATATATTTATTAGAATATTTAGGGAAAATACATAAAAAAATAATACATTTTTATTTTTATTAATATTTAACTTAAAAAATCATTTTTTGGCAATATACTTCCTTTTTATTTATTTTTTGTACATAATTAATAAATATTGCATATATTATATAATAAATACCTTTTATTTATAAAATTAGGGTTTTTGCCCTAAAAACATAAAAATACCAAAAATTAATTCATTTTATTTTTGTTTATTTGACCCATAAAAAGTACTTTTTTCATACATATAAAAAATCATTTTTTTTGCATCTTGCATATTTATTGTATTTTTATTTAATTATTGTGCAATTAAATACCTTGTAAAATTTCAATTTGGATGTAATAGTTAGATTTTAATTTCTTACTAAAATATCCCCATTTGAACATTTGTACCCCCCATCCCATATTTGTGTTGTAATAACTTAGGACCTTTAAATTCCGTACTTTAAAAAGCTTTCTAATTATGCCATGTTAGAATTAGGGTTTTGTATGCAAATCAAAAAACAACAAATAGTTTGACCTAAATTCAAGATAAACAAGCATGAAAATGGACAACACTAATCACACTTGCACCCCTAGGGTACTCCACTTGTTGCCTTCAATAGTGGGCCATATTTCATGTTAGGTATCTTTGGCAAAAACAAAACAATCAAATGATCATAGTCCCTCGATGACGCTTTCAAAAGTTGCCTAAAAATGATCAAGTCCCTTAAAGGAAAAATTGCCCAAAGATACTTGGCACCATTGCAATCATGGTCTAAACGATGACCCACTCCCACCCCGTTCACATCCTAACACAAGATTGTCCACCAAATACAATGGTGGAACAAAATTGTTAAAAGGGTTAAAACATAGCTAAGATCTTTGAGAAATTTAGGGTAGATAGCTCTTGGTTACTTGCCAACTTGCAAAACAAAAACACTTGCCTACTTTTCAAAACACACATCACAACACACTTTCAAAACAACTTTCAAAAACATTGAAAACCTTTTCAAAAGACATACACCTTTGTATACATCCCAACATGGATCATTACAAAGGTTGCCACCACATTGGCCTCTTTTCAAAACATTTTTCAAACCCACACACAAAGCACCATTTCAAACAATGGGAAGCACCATTTCAAACAATTGAAAATCAAGGCAAGTTGATCTAAGCAAGTAACTAAGAGCCCATGGATAACCATGGATAGAAAGGGTGCTAATACCTTCCCTTTCTATAATCTACTCCCCGAACCCAAGAAAACATCTCAAAGGTTTTTGCTGTGCTTTTTAACCTTTCCTTAGGATAAAATAAAAATTCGGTGTCGACTCTTGCTCAACCGAAACATTTGCGAAAACAAACGCAAAACCTCAAGTCAGTTCTCCCACCGTGTCACAACTTGCATTAAAGAGTTCTGATTTGAATACAAACACGCCTCTTGGGCTTACAACAACAGAAATAAGAATAAAGTAAACTCCTAAGACAGAAAAGTTGTGCGCGTCCTTTTTGGCGCAATGTAGGTGTTTAAACTTCTTTCTTCATGAAGCTCCCTTGTAAGCTCTAATATCTTCTTCTTGCCCTTATAGAACTTAGCTTTGAAGGTGTCTCGCTCTCCTCTTAACTGAATCCAAGCATTTTGCAAATCTTCAAGAGAAGTAGGCATATCAGGATAGAGGATAGTATGTGGAACGTCTCCATTAACTATTGGCTCCATGATAACAGGTAAGACGGCTTCATAAGGCATCTTAAGACTTTGAGCGTGAGCCCACACCCATTTAAGATAAGGTTCCAAAGGAATGGAATTCTTACGCCCCAACGTCTTGCTATCAACTTTGTTAACCATACCCCAAGCTCGTATAAATTTTTGACGGTAACCTTCGGCATCGCTTTCGTAGTCAAATGCAATTCCTTGGATGAGTACCTCATGAGGGCCATCTCTCCTAGCGTATCCAAATTGTCGCAAAGCTAAACAAGGGTTGTAAGTAATGCCTCCCCTAATGCCAAGTAAAGGGACATTAGGGAATTCCCCACATCGATCAATGATGGTAATGTCTTCCAAAGAGCGATAATACTAACGGATATCAGCATGTGAAAGTGACATCAATCTTTTAGACCACCTCATACCTTGTTTATTCCTCACCACGGATCGAGGTAGGTGCGAAATAAACCACCTAGCCAAAAGGGGAGTGCAGCACATCAAAGTCCATCTTTTCTTCAAGGTGCAAGAGTGAAGAGAATGCAAGATGTCTCCAAGCAATGTAGGCACCAGATTACGAGATATGAAAACTTTGAACACATTCACATCTATAAATTGGTCAGGATTGGGAAATAGTACCAACCCATAGATGAGAAGAGCCAAAATTTCCTCAAAGGCTTGTAGATCCAAAGTATTCCAACACTCTTGAGCCTTCTCCAACAAAAACTTTGCTAGGAACCCTTTGACACCACTCCTTGTTACCCAATTTGCTACTATGTCAGATGATTGCAAATGTAGAGCTCGAGCAATTTCCTCAGGTTTAGGGTTTCTTTCAATACCGTTGAAAGGTAAATGATCAAGAATAGGGATCCCCATGAGTTGAGAAAATTCTTCCAAAGTGGGCGCAAGTTGGTAATCGAGAAAAGTGAAGCAATGATGCAAAGGGTCGAAGAATTGGACAAGCACCTTTGCCATATCTTCTTCAATACTTGAGGTAACCAAACTAAGGAGTCGACCATGTCTTTTGGTGAATGAAGAATATTCAGGGACCCTTGATACTAAATCCTTGAGTTGTGGAGGTATCCTCACGAGACTGACTTGGATAGTGTTCCTACGAGCGGAAGCCATGTCCTACAAAACAGAACAAAGATAAATCCGAAAAAATCCTTGAAATGGTTAGTGAGTATGAGTATGATGTTTATGATGCTTATGATGTTATGTACAAGTATATACAAAGCAAACAAGTCCTTAGGTTTAGGCTTGCATGGAATTTGTAGGTAAGTACCCTCTTGAAGTTTAGTTGGCTCAAACCTGTCCTAGTTAATAGTAACCGAGTTCTAAGGGATCTCAATATCACTGATATTTCCCACAAACTTCGTTTCGATTGACAATTGACTTGCCACCAAACAAATCTTGGGAGTCAAATCTCAATGAGTGTAGTATCGAGTATCGACCAACTTTGGACTGCACCAAAGTCGGTCATCTCACTACGTCCTAATGGCCAAGTTGGTCAAGTAAGGTTCTAAGGTCAGTTGATGCTTCACGACACCACACGGCGGCCCCGTACTCTCCTTTATTGACTCAAGGGTTACCGGTACCAACCAAAGTTCCACATCAACGTAGCTACTACTTCAACTTTGTCGGTATACCCTGCACAGTTCCCTCACAATTTATTGCTACTTACCTAAAAGGTATCCCCAAATCCGGGTGTAGGATTTAAAACAAACCCAAATAAGGAACCAAAATGTAACGCAAACAAATCAAACAAGTGTAAGCAAGTAAATGTGATCTAACCCTAAGGTAACCCCACTTTTAAGAAAACTCCCCAGCAGAGTCGCCAGTTCTGGGATACGGTGGGAGAACTGACCTTTGGTTTTGCGTTTGTGTTTGCAAATGTTACGGTTGAGCAAGAGTCGCCACTGACTTTTATTTTATCCAATAAGGAAAGGTGAAAAAGCACAGGAAAGACCTTTCGAGATGTTTTCTTGAGTTCGGGGGGTAGATTATGAAAAGGGAAGGTATTAACACCCTTTTCATCCATGATTTTCCATGGGCTCTTAGTTACTTGCTAGATCACTTGCTTTTGTTTGAAAAAATGTGCCATCGTTTAGGCAAACTTTGTAATAGTCCTCGTTCGTAAGAATGTATACAAAGTGTTGAGCTTTTGAAAATATTCCATGTTTAGAAAGTGTTTTGAAAGTGTATGTGATTGTTTTTGAAAATAGCAAGGATGTTTGTTTTGAACTTGAGCAAGCAACTAAAAAGTAATATACCTACTCAAAAGGTCTTAGATATTCTTTTCCTCCTCCTTTAGATGTTGCTACCTTACCATTGTTTTGGTAAGAAGCCCCATCGTTGGATGTGAAGGGACGGGCATTGGGTCATCGTATGACCATGATAGCAATGTTACGATATGACTTATCACTTTTCTCTTAGGGACTAAGATCATTTTGAAAGGAAACTTTGATAGCGTCATCGAGGGACTATGATCTTGAATTTTTGATTTTGTTTGTGCTAAGACATCCCACATGCATAACATGGCCATTTTAGTAAGGAAACAAGTGGAATTAACCTTAAGGGTGCATGTGTGAATAGTGTTTGATTGCATGCATTTAATCTTGATTAGGGTGATCTATTTGTCAATTTCATTTCTTGCCATACACACCCTAATTACTAGCATTTATGAAAGCAATAACAGTGCGGAAATATAAAGTCCTACCCTATTACAATATTTTGGGGATGGGGGTACATATTTACGAATGGGGATTGCAAGGAATTTAAGTCATAATTATCTATTACAACTATATTAAAATAGATATAAATGTACAGGAAATGTAACATGCTTATTTACTTAAGAAAAGAAATGAGTTTTGTTTAAGAAAATATTTTTTGTCTTTTTATGTTAAAAGAAAATAAAGTATAATATGTGAATATGAAATACTTTTGGTATTTTTGGTTAATGAAAAATAGAGATGATGGAAAAATAATAAAAGAGAAAGAAAACAGAATCAGCGAAAATGATGAAAATAGAAGAAGTCAGAAGTTCTGACTCTGGCTTACTGCACAAACAGAAACAATGTTAGTAGAAATATGGAAGTTCAGAAGTTCAGGATCTTCTGAGAACTCAGCAGTTTTTAGAATTTCTGATGCTATTGTCAGAACTTTGTCTCTCTCCTTGCTAGTCAGAACATCTGCAGCTTAGTCATTTCTTAACAGAATATAAGTTGCATACATGACAGTTATAACAAGTTTCAAGAAATATCAGAAACACAAATCAGAAGCAACATGAATTTGCTAATCCTAATTCTGAGTCCTAATTTCTTTATGAAACTCTGAACTGGAATCCCCTCTTTTTAGGCAGGCAGATGCATGAAATCTCAGAATATGTACACCATCAAAATAAGAATATCTACATTGTGTTAAATATGCAAAATCTGACAATGCCTAATTAGTACGATGAGAGTCAGCAGGAACTTACCTTGCAGCTGGGAAATATTTTGGGAGCTGAAATCTGATTCTGACCACTTGTAGTGTTCTGAACAGCTTCCTCACGTTTTCAGCAAGTTGGAAACTTTCAGCTTAGATTGTAAATGATTAGAAGATTCTAGAACAACCAAAGGATAAAATTCTGATCCTTTTGAAGTGGATATTGGTGGAGGATGTGTTACTGTTTGATTACAAAATTTTGGATGGGAAACAACTTGAGAAAAAATGGAACCTTAATGCAAGAATCAAATGCTAAGGTTTTGTATTTTTTGTGTTTGCAATCTTTTGGACTCTTGGAATTTTTGCATGGAATCAAGGCTTTCTTTCTCAAATTCCACAGCTTTCTCTCAAAATTTTCCGACCTCTTTTCAATGGTTAATGGTGTTCTATTTATAGGAAAAGGTTTTGCAGTTTGGAGATGTCAAGTGGCACCAACATCATATGCTAGATGCCGACTTACTCTTGAAGTAAGTTTAAACAAGTGTGGTTCAATGCATCAAGTTGGATGGTTAACAGCGCCTAAGCTGGATTTGGCAGCGTGAATTAAGGAAAAGTAGAAGCAGCACATGGGCCTAGCATGCTTTCGCACAACAGTTGGTCTTCCCAAGACAGTAGGTGTACACGTGGGGGAAATCCTTTGGATAACAACTTACAAGTGGTTGTGAGCATTAAATGATGATCAGAAGTCCTGCCATGTGAAACTCTGCATCCTTGCTTGACTCTGGATTAGAAGTTCTACTTCAGCGTAGCATCTAATCTTCTGATCCTCTTATCTTCTGGCTCCAGCATGTTCTGAAGGAACTTTCAGACTTTCTAGAAAGCGTGCAACACGCTTAGTAACCTTATTTGATTTAACCTAGCAAACTCTGATTGAACCTTTGTGCAAACTGGTCCAGAAGTTCTGACCAAACTCTGTCTTGAGAATATCAAGAATTTGCTGAGTGCTTTAGTGATAATCTGGTCAGAAGTTCTGAGTTTTGTCATGCTTCTTAAACACTTAGAAAAATTTCGTGGTATTTTAGAATTTGACTTTTCCAAAGTAAAATCTGACTTTTGAAATTCTTGATGAAACAAACTTCATATTCCAACATGTCTTGATGAAATATGATTTTTGAGATTTGATTTTGATCCAAAAGTCAAAGTTAGACTTCTCAGTGTGTGAATGACCATTTTGCCCTTGTGAATGTCTTACTTGGAAAAATTGATAGTTCAAGCCCTGGAAACTTGATAGAAGCAAACCTGGGATCTAGGGTGATCCCTTGTGAAATGAGAGGGCAAATTTTGGGGTACAACAGTTCTGAACACATTAAAGGAAAGCTTCTACCTCAGATTCAAAAGTCAAGATTTATTCATCGGAAGAGTTGTTGCTCATAGCTCTGAAGACTTAGTCAAGATTCTGAAGACCCAAGAACTTCGTGGAATATACACACATAACTTTACATCAGAAGTATTCCATCAGAAGACTAATCAAATGAAAGTTAAATCTTCTGGACTCATCATTTCTATACATCATATAGTCCATCAGAAGACTGATCAAAGGAAAGTTAGATATTATGGATTTATCACTTCTACACATCATATAGTCCATCAGAAGAAAAGATCAAGATGATATCTTCTCAAGCCAATCTACTTCATCAGAAGTCACATTCATCATAAACAAGAGCAAGAAGAGTTAGTACAAAGGTACAATTACACGTTACACTCAAATGGATGTACAATGTACTATTTGTCTCCCACGTTCAAATCATATCATTATGGCAGCTGGCAAGATGAAGTGGCGTGTGTACTACTACAACGGTTTACTTCTTCAACGCCTATATAAAGGATCAATTGTTTCATTTAAAAAAAAACAAGAAACCAGAGAACAAGAATAGTAGCACTGCCAAAATCAAAAGCAAAATTAAAAACAAAGAAAAAGCAAAGAAAAAGAAAAAGAAAAAGCAAAGAAAAGAAAAGATCAAAACACAAGAGTTCTTGCTCGTTACTGTGTTAACATTATCATTTGCTAGAACACTTGAATTGTTGCTCATATAAGTGTTGATTTCACTATTTACTAGAACACTTGAGTTGTTGCTCATATAAGTGTTGATTCCACTATTCACCAGAACACTAGAATTGTTGCTCATATAGTGTTGATATTACTTTAATTAGAACACAAGAGTTGTTACTCATTATTGTGTTTCTTTTATAAATTGTTTGAGCACAAGAGTTGTTGCTCATATTTGTGTTAAACAATTTGTACTTAAACTTATGTGTAATTCTCTTATTAAAAGAAAACTTGTAAACACAGTTGTTGTACCCCAAAATTTTCCCTCTCTTTTCATCAACATGTTTTCATCACAAGACTCTTGGAGCTCAAGGTCAAGCTAGAGTTTGCTCTGCTCAAGACACCACCTTGCACTGTTGACCTAAATTAGGGTTTGAGTTTGCACAGGGATGTTTTGACCTACAATGCCCAAAGTGACTTTAATACTTCATGTTGAACTCACAAGTTTGTCCATACCAAGTTTCAAGCCTTGACTCAAATTTTTGCCCAGTCAATTGGACAATTGACCTAGAAATCAACTGTATTGGGGAAAAGTCATCTGTGGCCAATTGACAGTCAAACCTCATGAATTTTGACCTACATAAACATTATGAACTCCTATGAACCATTTGATCAAGTGTGGATCACAATTCCACAAGAAATTTGATCAGATCACCAAAAGGGTAAAATGGTCATTTTTAGGGTTTGACTGTACAAAGGCAATTTTTGACTGTTTGACCTAGCCAACGGCAAATCAAGCTCAACCATGGAACCAAGGACTCAATGAAATTGTCTTGACCCATTCAACAAGTTCAAAAGATCTCAAATGCATAGGATTGACAAATGAATTTTTCAGTCAACTGATCAAAATTTGACTTTACACTGAAAAGTCAAACTTTGACTTTTTGGTCAAAATCAAGTGCCAAGAGTCATTTTCCATCAAGACATGTCAAATTATGAAACTTGTTCATCAAGAAACCCAAAAATGAAAATTAGGGTTTAAAATGGAAAAAATTCATAACTTAGACATTTTCTAAGTTATGAAGTTTTCTTATTTTTTCCTAACTTTGTCCCAATTTTTCACAAAGATACAAATGGATTCAAAAACAACTTGCAACATGAAAGTTGTAGTCCATCAAAAAGTCTACAACTTTTAATCACAAAGTTTTCTCAAAAGAAACTTGGATCTCAAGTTATGATTTTTGGAACAAGGGTACCTAAAACTTTTAACTTAGAGAAATTTTGCCCTAGTTTAGGTAGGATTTTGACCCATCTTCTTGGCCATTTTTCACATAGTTACACTTGGAGTATCAAGTTGCATTTAAAAGATGTATTATGGTAAATGTTGCAAGCTTTCCAAATTGTCCAAGAACTCCTCAAACACCTTTGTGGATAGGGAGAATCGAATGCTTGAAGTTGGCAAAAACTCACTGTGATCCATGGCCAATACATGTTCATACAACTTGCATTTTCAAACCAGCTTGCTTTGTACTAGCTTGCAGGCCTCTAAACCATTTACACTCCTTAATTGAATGAAAATCCACTGAGCTAATGCATTATCTTAGCCATTTGGACCTTGCACACAAAACTAACCCTTAATTAGAAAAAGGTACATTGCCATTTTTGAAAAGTTATACTTTATGTCAAACCATAATCTTTGAGCATACGGGCCATATCTCTGAAGCAAGATAAAATCCACAAATTGCAAGTATCAAGGAGATTGGATGTAGCATACAAGATAGAGGGTACAGGCCTGCATTGAGAAGTTACACATTCTTGCTTCAAGAAGAAGAAATTTGTCCAAATCTTGCCAACTTGAAAACCAGTCCATGATAGCTAAAACAAACATTGCAAACACATTTCACACAACCCTTTGAACCAAAAACACGAGCTCTTCACCACTCAAACCTCCTTGTTACAAAATCTCCATTTTTCTGCAAAACAGGGCAAGCCCTGCAAAACCACCTCCATCTCCACTTTCCCTCGTGCGTTTTGCCTCAAACTTGTTCCAATACCTTCCATTCAACTCACCTAAACTATTCCAGACCTCCATTGCCAACTGTAACTCCATTAACACACATTTCCATTTTTGTTTGGAAGCTTTGCAGGATGAGTTCTGTAGCACGATTCAGGCTACTTCAAAACAAGCCAAGCATTGGGAAAGCTTCAGTGGACATCAGGCAAGCTCAAAAGAACCTCAAGCACCCTTGGAAGTTGCTGCATTGTCCAGCTCGAAGTCAACTGAAAAAGGTATTTCATGAACTTCTATCTCTCTATTTAGGAATAGTTAGACTTAGGTTTGTGAATGAAAGATGTTGTATTCATAGCCCTGAAACCATACATGTGCTTAGTTTTCATTTATATTAACCGTGCTAGGAGAATTTCATCCATGAACTTTCTGAAAAAACTAGGTTAAAAATTAGGGCCAGAGAAATTCTCTCTGGTCTTTGAGAGTTAGCTTAAGTTTTTTATATGGTTAGATTCATTGTTTGATGCTCTACAAGTTTCATGTTATGAGTTTTGTCAAAAAAACACAAAATCAGGAGATAGCAGTTTGTGTGGAAAACGTGCGTTTTTGTTTGAACTGAGGAAGAAGACGAAGTTGACTGGGCTGGGCCTGGTTATTTTTGCTTCTAACACTTGCATTTTCAGTTCACACCCCCTGGCCCATTTCCTTGCATATTTGTCATTTTTGCATTTTTATTTTTATTCTGACTTTATTATTTTATGTCTAAATATAAAAAATGCCAAAAAATTATTTTATATATTTTTTTCCATTTATTTGGTAGTTATATTTATTTTTACTAGTATAAAAATGTTTTTATACTTTATATTCATTTTGTTTAAATTTAAAAACAATGTAAAAAACACTTTTATTTCCATTTATTATTTTTATACACATTTGAAAATATTTTCTTGAAATATATACATTCTTATAAATAATTTATTTTATTTTTATACCCTTAATATATTTAATACATATATATACATATACTATATTTTATTAAATAATTAGAACAAGATAAACCCAAAAATAATACATTTTTATTTTTATTGATATTTTATACTAAAAATACCTTTTTTTAATATACTTTTATTTTGTTTTTATATATACAAATTGATCCATTATTGTATAAATAATAAATAATACTATTTATTTAAGAAATTAGGATTTTTTTACCCTAAAAAACAAAAGTAATTAAAATTGACTTTATTTTATTTTATTTATTTATTTACATTTCACATTAAAAATAATTTTTACATACATAAAAACTTTTTTGCATAATATATTTTATTTAATATTTATTGTATTTATTTAAATATTGTATATTCAATTGTTATGCCTTACAAATTCGATTTGGTTGTAATAATTTAGAATTTAATTTCTTGTCTAAATAATCCCCTATTCAAAACTTGTACCCCCTTCCCTATATCATGTTGTAATAGGGTAGAATTTAAATTCTCGCACATTTAAATGCTTTCAAATATGCCATGATTAGACTTAGGGTTTGTATGCAAAGTCAAATTAACAAATAGTTTGACCTAATCCAAGATAAAAATGCATGAAAAACAAACACAATGCACACTTGCACCCCTAGGGTTACAATCCACTTGTTGCCTTCAAAAATGGGCCATGATATGCATGTCAAGTACTTTGGCAAAACAAAAACAAAACAAAGATCATAGTCCCTCGATGACGCTATCTGAGTTGCCTAAACAAAATGATCAAGTCCCTCAAGAAAATTGCCAAAAATACTTGACACTATTGCTATCATGGTCTATAAGATGACCCGCGCCTGTCCCGTTTGACATCCTAACACAAGGTTATTCACCAAACACAATGGTGAAACAACACTGTTAAAAGGGTTAAAAACATAAGAAAAATCTTTGAGTAAAATAGGGTAGACAACTCTTAGTTACTTGATCAAAGCTTGCAAAACATCCTTGCTATCTTCAATACACACGTCACAACACAAATTTCAAAACCCTACTTTCAAACATTGAAAAACATTTCAAAAGACAAAAACAGCTTTGTATACATTCAAACAAGGATCATTACAAAGGTTGCCACAACGATGGCCTATTTTCAAAACATCTTTCCAAATCACACACAAAGCACCATTTCAAACAATTGAAGAGCACCATTTCAAACAATTGAAAAGCAAAGCAAGTGATCTAAGCAAGTAACTAAGAGCCCATGGATAACCATAGATAGAAAGGGTGCTAATACCTTCCCTTTCTATAATCTATTCCTCAAACCCAAGAAAACATCTCAAAGATCTTTCCTGTGCTTTTTGACCTTTCCTTAGGATAAAATAAAAAGTCGGTGGTGACTCTTGCTAAACCGAAACATTTGCGAACACAAACGCAAAATCCCAAGTCAGTTCTCCCACCGTTTCACAGAACTGGCGACTCTGCTGGGGAGTTACTTTAAAAGTGGAGTAACCTTAGGGCTTAGATCACCATTTGCATGATTATATTGTTTACTTTGATTGCTTTTCATTTGGTTCTCTTGTTTGGGCTTGAAATCCTCTACCCGGATTTGGGAAACATTCATAGGTAAATAGCAATACGTTGTGGAAACTATGCGGGGTATACCGACATGGTTGAAGCAATAGCTATATTAGTGCGACATATTTGTGAGTACCGGTAGCCTTTGAGTTAATCAAAGAGAATACGGGGCCGCTGAGTGATGTCATAAAGCATTAATGAACTCTTAGAACCTTACTTTACCATCTTGGCCTTTTATTAGGGGTAGTGAGATGACCAGCTTTGGTGCAGTCCGAAGTTGGTAGATACTCGATACTACACTCATTGAGGATTATTTTCTTGGAATATTTTGGTCGCTAGTTAAGTGGCTAAACCAAAACAATGAACATAGAAAACAATCCAGTGATATTGAGCTCCTTAGAACCCGGTTACTATTTATAGGACAGGTTTGAGCCAACTAAACTCAAGAGGGTATTTACCTATGAAACCTCATGCAAGCCTGAAACTAGGGTTTTGTGTGATTTGCTTGTACATGTGGTTGTGCATCCATCATGAACATCATAAAACATCATATGCATCCACTAACCATTTCAAGGGTTTTGATCTTCATCTTTGTTCTTGTTTTGTAGGTCATGGAATCTCTTCGTAGGAAAACAATTCAAGTCAACCTTGTGGGAATCCCTCCTCAACTCAAGGAGCTCACTTCCAGGATCCCAGAGAATTCTCTCTTCAGTGAAAGACATGGTAGAATTCTCAACTTGGTCAACTCCAACATTGAAGAATACATGGTGAAAGTTCTCTTCCAGTTCTTTGACCCCCTACACCACTGTTTCACATTCCCTGATTACCAACTGGTACCAACTTTGGAGGAATTTTCTCAACTCCTGAGAATTCCTATTCTTCAGCAACTACCCTACAATGGTACGGAAAAAGAACCAAAGCCTGAAGATGTTGCTCAAGCATTACACTTGCAACCATCTAACATCCAGGGACATTGGGAGACCAAAAGTAGTGTCAAGGGATTCTTGGAAAAGTTTCTGTTTGAGAAGGCACAAGACTGCTGGAATTCTCTTGATCTACAAGCCTTTGAAGAGATTGTGGCACTCCTTATCTATGGGTTGGTCCTGTTCCCAAACCCTGATCAACTTATAGATGTGAATGCTGTCAAGATTTTCATATCTCGGAGTCATGTACCTACATTGCTTGGGGACATCCTACACTCATTTTACACACGAACAATGAGGAAAAGAGGTGTTCTTATATGCTGTACTCCTCTCTTAGCAAGGTGGTTTATTTCTCACCTTCCACAATCAGTTTTGAAGAATGAGCAGGGTTTAAGGTGGTCACAACGGTTGATGACCCTCACACATTCTGATGTTCATTAGTGTTCTCGGTCCAGAGAAAATGTCATCATCATTGATCGTTGTGGGGAATTCCCTAATGTCCCACTACTTGGAATTAGGGGAGGCATAACCTACAACCCTTGTTTAGCTCTAAGACAGTTTGGATATGCTCGGAGGGATGGTCCTCATGACATGCTGATTCCTGACCCAGTTTTTGACTTCGACAACAATACGCAAGGATTTCGACAAAGGTTCATCAGAGCTTGGAGGATGTCCAACAAAGTGGATAGTAAGACACTGGGGCACAAAAATTCTATCCCCCTTGAGCCTTATCTCAAGTGGGTACGAACCCGCGCCCAGAATCTTATGATGCCATACCCTCACATTCTTCCCTTGATCAAAGATCCTGTTATGGAAGGAGAGGTTCCATACACCATCCTACATCCTGACATGCCAACATCATGGGAAGAAATGCAAAAGAGTTAGATCCAACTCAAGGAAGAACGGAATACTTTTGAAGCCAGCTTCTATGCCAGTGAGAAGAAGGTTTTGGAGCTCACCCTCCGACTTCATGAGGAGGAAACTCTCAACACTTACATCGCACCAAATAGGATGTGCAATGTCTTTTTACATTAAGAATTTTGTAATATTTTGCCCATGGGGCACTTATGTACTAACAATTTCTTCTTAATATGACATGTGTTCCTTTTTGTTTGCAACAAATTTGGATTTCTGAATCCTTGAATGCATTACATGAATAACATATCATTCATCATATGCATAAACAGGTCTTCACACCAGGTTTCCTTATCTTTCTGCTGTTTATTTCAGCAAGATGGATTTGGAGCAGACAGTTAAGGATCTGCAAGCACAAAATTCTCAATTCCAACAACTCCTCATGACCTTAGCAAAGGGTCAAGAGGACCTCAAAGAACTGTTGGAAAAGAATAAAGAGAAAAAGAAGAAAAGGCCTGGAGTAGCCACTTTTGGAAGAAGGTTTAAAAGCAACGCCAGAAAAGTTATCGAGTTCCCCTCAACGTCTGATGAAGGGGCTGGTAAAGGAAAAGGAGCCGCAGTACCTTCTGAATCAGAAGTTGAAGAGGAGGAAGAGGAAGAAGACGAAGATTACTCCAAACAACAATATCCCCCGACGGATGATAAATACGAGGATCTTGAGGATAGATTGGCAGCCATGGAGTTGCAGAGGGTACCTGGTTTAGATTTTGAAGAACTAGGGTTGGTCGTTGGGATCGTCATCCCTCCTAAATTCAAAGTACCAACATTTTCTAAGTATGACAGCCTGTCCTGCCCAAAAATGCATCTGAGATCGTATGTCAGAAAGATCCAACCCCACTCATCTGATAAAGACCTTTGGGTACACTTTTTTCAAGACAGTTTGTCAGGCACACAACTAGACTGGTTCTATCAACTCGAGAGATCAGAGGTTCACAATTGGGAAGACTTAGCTGCTGCTTTTTACCGCCAATACCAATACAATGCTGATTTGGCACCCACTCATACTCAACTACAAAGTATGGGGATGGCTTCCAATGAAGGATTTAAAGAGTATGCCCAGAAGTGGCGTGATCTGGCTGGAAGGGTGCAGCCACCGCTATCGGATAGAGAGCTAGTTGACATGTTTATAGGGACCTTGTCTGGCCCTTTCTTCAATCATCTAATTGGGAGTTCCTCCGCGGGATTTACTGAACTAATTTTGACCGGCGAAAGGGTCGAGGCCGGTATTAAAAGTGGAAAGATTCAGAAAGATGCCTCCGCGTCCACTGCTGTCAAGAAAGCCTTCCTGACTAAGAAGGAAGCCTCTGCTGTGTACTCTCAGAAAAGTCAGGGAAGAACCGAGTGCCGACCGACTGTAGGGGCTGTGATGATTCAAAACTCTTCAAGTGATCAACCTCGTAACAATCATTCAAGACCTAATCAACAACGGGTAGAAAGGCCACAACGGCAGTTCACCCGAATCAACATAACGCTAGCGCAAGTACTCCCTCATTTATTGAAGCTGAATCTTACCAGTTTGAAGGAAGCGCCAAAGAACCCTAACACCTCCTCTCCATACTACCACTCCAATGCTAAGTGTGCTTACCACTCTGACAATGCTAGGCATGATACTAATAATTGTTGGGCCTTAAGAATAAAATCCAAGACCTGATTGACGCCAAGGAGGTAGAATTAGATGCGCCCGAAAAGCCAAATGTGATTTCAGCCCCAATGCCCAAGCACGGTAATAATGTTCATGCTGTTATGGAGGACCTTCATGTTACTGATGTTGCTGACCTTTTGACTCTGTTACTTGTGATTAAAGAGAATTTGATGAGAGCCGAGATCTTTCCTGGTTGTGGAAAAGACTGCTATTTTTGTTTGAACATACGAAGTGTTTGCCCAATGTTGAAGTCAGGTGTCCAACGCCTGATGGATACCCAAGAGATACTCTTCCAAAAAACCCCTGTTGATACTCCTATTACCCCTACTGCTTTTGTTACTTCAACCAACGATATTGCAATCATAACCATTTCCGACAATCCTCCCAAGGCTTGCAAAAGGCCTGTCAAGATTACGCCCGACCCTAAATTTGTACCATTAAAAATCACCATGCCGGGACCTGTCCCGTATCAATCTAGAAAAATGATACCATGGAACTATGGAGGAGAAATATTCTATCATGATATCAAACAGATTGAAACAGTCCAAGAGATTTATGAAGAAGAAGACCCTAATATAGGGAACATTATGGGTACAAGCAAGATAACCCGCAGCGGCCGGATCTTTTCTCCGGAGATTGCTCCCCCCCCGAGCAGTTTTCGGACCCTCGAAAGCTTCTGCACCTGTTAAGTCATCTGTGCGAGACCCGATAATTGAAGAATTGGATACTCCTGAAGTAAGACCATCTGCTTACCATACCGATAAGGGTAAGGGGATACTGGAAGAGCCTGTCAAGACGAAGGCTCATGCTGTGGTTATCCCCGAAACCACTCAGAAAGAAATGAATGAAATCTTGAAAATAATCAGAAAGAGTGACTATGACGTCGTGGAACAGTTAGGGCAGACCCCTTCTAAAATTTCAATGTTGGCTCTTCTACTCTGTTCTAAGGCCCATGCTAAGGCCCTAATCAAAATTTTGAAGGCGGAACATGTACCCCAAGAGACTTTGGCTGACCAGTTTCAAGAGTGTGTGGCCAGCCTTACTGCTGATAATGGCCTTGGCTTTTCCGATGCTGACTTGACTCCCAAAGGAAGGAAACACAACGATGCGCTACATGTTTCAGTTGAATGCAGGGGAACCACCCTCGCCCATGTCTTAGTTGACACTAGTTCTTCTTTGAATGTGCTGCCGAAGAAAGCTTTAGACCGTTTGGATTGCGAAGGATTTACCCTCAAACCTAGTAACATCGTTGTTAGGGCCTTTGATGGGTCCAAAATAATGGTTCATGGAGAGGTTGATATTCCTATCAAAGTAGGCACACAAGTTTTCAACTCCACCTTTTATGTGATGGACATCCGTCCATCATATTCATGTTTGTTAGGAAGACCGTGGATCCATTATGCCGGGGCAGTTACCTCCTCGTTGCACCAAATGCTGAAATATCCTGTTAAGGGTAAGATTATAACAGTGCACGGCGAGGAAGAGTACATGATAAGTCATCTAAATTCCTTCCGCTATGTGGAGTTGGATGGAGAGTTCATCGAAACGCCTTTCCAACATTTTGAGGAAGTTTCTCCTGAGGTAGCAGTTGCAAAGACAATGGTGGAGGTGCCTATCATTCCCAAGCATGTGCCTAGGATGGCATCTCTCAAGGACGCAGAGGAAGTAATCAAAGAAGGAAAGAGTACAGTATAGGGGAAATTGCCTGATTTTCCCCATAAGATGGACAAATTTGGATTAGGGTTTACAGCTGCAGGACAAAAAGCTATGCGTCGTTCCAAGACTGGAAGGCCACCAGTAAGGATCACTCACCATGAAGTTATTGTTGTTGAAGATGAAGATGAAGAGAACAACTTCGAAGATTGTATTTTTCCGATCGTCGAAGGGGGTTTAAGAAACTGGGAAGCAAAGGATTTTATTCCCATCACCTTTATCAACCAGTAATTTTATCTTTGAACAATTTCTTATTTCGGTTTGTAATAACTAAAACAATTCGTACACTATTTTCACCTCCTGCCTTACCCGAGGCATGTAGGTCCATTTGTAAGGGCTTGATTTTCTTTATTATCATATGCCATGTTTTAATGAATCATTGGACGTTTTCATAAACTGTTGTATTCATTTTCTTTCCTTTTGCATTTTGTTTTGTTTAAGGATGGCTATCCCTTACACACACCCACACTCACAAATGCAGGTACCCATCCACTTCGGATTCCATGGGTGACTATTCTGGTTCAGCCTTCGATAACTCTGAAGACTTGGTCAATCATGCTGAGTGCGAAGTTGATAAAGATTGTGAAGTGCCGGGAGAGTTAGCCAGACTTTTACAACAAGAAGAGAGGGCTATTCTGCCTCACGAAGAGCTGCTAGAAACCATCAACTTGGGGACAGAGGAAGACAGGAAAGAAGTAAGAGTGGGTGCCAACCTGGAACCAAATGTCAAGGAGCGCTTAGTGAAGTTGTTGAACGAATATGTTGAAATCTTCGCCTGGTCTTATGAAGACATGCCAGGGTTAGACGCAGATATCATGGTTCACCGTCTCCCTACAAGAGAAGATTGTCCACCGATCAAGCAAAAGGTCCGCCGAATGAGGTCTGACATGTCTGAGAAGATTAAAGCTGAAGTAATGAAGCAATTCAACGTTGGATTTCTGGCTGTTACTTCCTATCCACAATGGGTTGCTAACATTGTGCCTGTGCCCAAGAAGGACGACAAAGTCAGAATGTGTGTGGACTATCGGGATTTAAACAGGGCTAGCCCTAAAGACGATTTTCCGCTGCCACACATCGACATCTTGGTTGACAACACAGCTCAACACAAGGTTTTTTCCTTCATGGGCTGATTCTCGGGATACAACCAGATCAAAATGGCCCCCGAGGACATGGAGAAAACTACTTTTGTCACGCAATGGGGTACCTTCTGCTACAAAGTGATGCCATTCGGACTGAAGAATGCAGGGGCAACCTATCAACGTGCCATGGTGGCTTTGTTTCATGATATGATACATTATGAGATCGAAGTTTACGTAGACGACATGATAGCTCGATCACAAATAGAAGAAGAACACCTTGATCATTTGCAAAAGCTGTTTGCCAGGTTGAAGGAATATAAGCTCAGATTGAACCCAACCAAGTGCACTTTTGGGGTTAGGCCTGGTAAACTTTTGGGATTTATTATCAGCAACAAAGGCATTGAGGTTGATCCAGCTAAAGTAAAGGCTATACAAGAAATGCCTACCCCCCGTACTGAAAAGGAGGTTAGGGGATTCTTGGGACGCTTAAACTATATCGCAAGGTTCATCTCTCACCTGACATCTACCTGTGAGCCAAATTTCAAACTATTGAAGAAAGATCAGGTAGTTAAATGGAACAATGATTGTCAATTTGCTTTTGATAAGATCAAGGAGTATTTACTAGAACCTCCTATTCTGATGCCACCCGTCGAAGGAAGGCCGTTAATCATGTATCTGACTGTTTTGGATAACTCAATGGGGTGCGTACTGGGCCAACATGACGAGTCTAGCCGAAAAGAGCATGCCATTTATTACCTTAGCAAAAAGTTTACCGATTGTGAGACTCGCTACTCACTGCTCGAGAAAACTTGCTGTGTTTTGGTATGGGCTGCTCGCCGGCTAAGGCAGTATATGTTGACTCATACCACTTTGTTGATTTCCATGATGGATCCGATCAAGTATATCTTCGAGAATCCTGCCTTATCTGGAAGGATCGCTAGATGGCAAATGATCCTGACTGAGTATGATATCCAGTATACTACCCAAAAAGCTATAAAAGGGAGTGTACTTGCTGATCATCTAGCTCATCAAGCCGTCGAAGATTATCAATCTATGAGATTCGACTTCCCTGACGAGGACATCATGACATTGGACAACATTGAAGGAAACAGACCGTATGACGAACCTGAACAAGGATCCCAATGGACCCTGTACTTTGATGGTGCTTCAAATGCACTTGGCAACGACATCGGTGCGGTACTCATTTCTCCGGAAGGTTGCCATACACCCTTCACTGCCCGACTCTGCTTCAGCTGTACCAACAACATGGATGAATATGAAGCTTGCATATTTGGTCTCAAGGCTGCTATAGACTTGGGAATCAAATCATTGGTCGTATTTGGGGACTCGGCTTTGGTTATCAGTCAAGTCAAAGGAGAGTGGGACACCAAAAATCCTAATCTTATCCCATACAAAGAACATGTCTTGACGTTGTTGCCTCATTTAGAGCAGATTACTTTCGAGCATTTCCCGCGAGAAGAAAATCAGTTAGCAGATGCTCTGGCTACAATGTCTTCTATGTTTAAACTCAACTGGGATAACGAGGCTCCCCAAATTACCATCGAGTGAATGGACGAACCTGCACACTGTCATGAGATCAATACCGAAGAAGTAGTGGAACAACCTTGGTTCCATGAAATCAAAAGGTATCTCCAGACTAGAGAATATCCTGAAGGAGCTTCAGTCAACGATAAAAAGTTCTTAAGGAGATTTGCTGCGAAGTTCTTCCTAAGCAATGGTATCCTTTATAAGCGCAACCATGATTGTGTTCTACTTCGTTGTGTGGACAAGGTTGAAGCAGAATTGATCATGACCGAGATACATAGTGGCACATTTGGTACCCACTTGAGCACACATACGATGGCTAAGAAGATTCTAAGGGCAGGCTACTACTGGTCTACCATGGAAGCTGATTATCATCAACATTCCCGTACTTGTCACAAATGTCAAGTCTACGCCGACAAGGTACATATTCCTCCTGTTCCTCTCAACATTCTGACAGCTCCTTGGCCATTCGCAATGTGGGGCATTGACATGATTGGAGAGATAAAGCCCACGACATCCAATGGACATCGCTTCATCCTAGTGGCTATTGATTACTTCACCAAATGGGTCGAAGCAGCTTCCTTTGCCTCCGTTACAAAGAATGTGGTTTCCCGCTTCATCAAGCAGAACCTCATATGTCGGTATGGTATCCCCGACAGGATTATCACGGACAACGGTACAAATTTGAATAACACTATGATCACCGTCGTATGTGAACAATTCAAGATTTATCATCACAATTCATATCCCTATCGGCCGAAGATGAACGATGCTGTTGAAGCCGCGAACAAAAACATCAAGAAGATCATTCAAAAGATGACAGTCACCTACAAGGACTGGCATGAGATGTTACCGTTTGCTCTGCATGGATATCGTACCACGGCACATACTTCAACAGGGGCAACCCCTTTCTCTTTGGTATATGGCATGGAAGCTGTTCTACCTATGGAAGTTCAGATTCCTTCCTTAAGGATTATGAAGGATGGTGGTTTGAGCGAAGACGATTGGATTCAGACCCGGCTTAATCAACTTAACTTGATCGATGAGAAATGACTTACTGCTGTTTATCATGGTCAGACGTATCAAAAACGGATGATCAAGGCCTTCAACAAGAAAGTCAGACGTCAGGTATATCAAGTCGGAGATCTTGTAATCAAGCGGATCATCTTACCGCAAAGTGATCCCAGGGGCAAGTGGACTCCTACCTACGAAGGACCATTTGTGATCAAGAGTATCTTTTCTGGCAGGGCAATGATTCTGACCACCATGGACGGCGACAACTTGCCGCACCCTACGAACGTATACATAGTCAAAAGATACTACGCATAAAATGACCCGACAAGTTGAAAACCCGAAAGGGCGACTTGGGGAAAAATGGGCATCCCGGTGAATCGAAAACCCGAAAGGGCGATTCAGGCAAAAATTAGGGATAAAACAAAAAAATCTATACACCCGGCAAGTTGAAAAACCGAAAGGGCGACTTGGGCAAAAAAAGGGTTTCCCGGTGAATCAAAAACCCGAAAGAGTGGTCCAGGAAAAAGTTAGGGAATTAAAGCGTATTACTATGGCTCGTCGGATCACTTTAAGAACAATCTCTTCACCAACAAAGCTCCAAGCTACTGATCAATCCAATCATCGGCGGACGAAGCAGCGAATGGACAAGATACTCAGAGTTGTGAAGGCTATAGCAGAACTGGAACCCCATGGAATTGTTACACATAGCCATCTTTCTTTTGTATAAAATTTTTCTCAATTTTTACGACAACATTCTCTTACTAGGATGTCTGTCTCCTTTGTACAAAGATATTTACAAAAGTCAATACAAAGATACTTCAAATTGCAGAAATTTGCTTGCCTTTCTTTTCTTTTTACACTTATGTTTTATTTGAAAACGTCCAAAGTTTTGTTAAGTAGGCATATGCATTTGAACATAATCACTGCTTACAAATAAAACGAAATTACTGATAGGTCGAAGGTGTAAGAAGATATCTTTGTGCCATTCCATAAGAAATCCCCTGCAATACTTTGTTCAGATCCTCAACAAAGCTAAAACCTCGGAGTACATGTCCCCAACGGAGTTAATCTTCAAAGATCCCCGGCAGAGCCAGTACACTCTAAACTTGATTCCCCAGCTGAGTTAAAAAGTTCCCATCAGAGTCCAAACTCTCGGTCCCCAACAGAGCCAGAATATTCTAAACCTTCTTCCCCAGTGAAGTAAAATTTCCAACTATCAACCCCCGACGGGAACTGTCCAACTTCCCCCAACTTCCCCAATAGTTTGGCATACAACCCAAAGCTCCTGATTTCACCGGCTGAGTAAACATTCTCCCCACAGATTTATCTCCCAGCAGATTGAAGATTCTCAATCCCGTTCCTCCAAGAAGAAACCTCCTAGGTTTTAATTCCCCAGTAGAGATTTTCAGAGTTTTCCTTATTTCCCAGGAAAGTCATGAAGGATCCTCATTCCCCGCAGAAGTTGTCAGAACCCTTGTAAATCCCCACAAGTCGCTAAGGATTTTTCAATCTCCAGCAGTGGTCCCAGGACTTCTCCTTCTCAAACAACAGAGATCTACTATCCCTAAGCAATTAGCAAGAGTTCCTCATCTTCACCAAATATTTTTGGAATCCCTAGCATCGGTCAAGGATTCACTTTCCCCGGCCGCAGTCAAAGATTTCATTTATCCCCAGCTATCAAGAATTTATTTTCCTCAGCAAGACAGCTCATCAGCTTACATGCACATTCATGACATTCATATATCATAAACATTGATGGAACACATTTTATTGCATCATACATATCATGCCACATAACTTTGTGTTTTGAGATAACATTCTACCCTTTCAGGATAAGATTAAAAGCTATCGTTAACAACTATGCAAAGATTTCAGATACAGTACGAATACACTCCAAGACATGGAAGTCATTCTGCTACTCATTCAGATCCTTTATTCAGATACAGTATTGATACACCTCAGACACGGCGGTCATTCTATTACTCATTCAGAACTCCAAGTCAAAATACAATACAGATACACCCCAAACACGGCGGTCATTCTACTACTCATTCAGACTTCAGCAATCAGATACAGACTAGATATGCTCCAGACACGGTGGCCATTCTATCTCTCATTCAGATTCAGCTATCAACTTCAAATCAGATATGCTCCAAGCACGGATGCCATTCTGGCCCTTACACCGGCAGTTTGATTCTCTCCAGTGCAGTCGCCACGAAAGTTATTCTGTCACTTATTCAGATCCCAGTTACAGTTTCAGATACACTCCTGACACGAAAGTCATTCTGCTACTCATACAGATCTCAACTTCAGATACAATACAGATACACTCTAGACACGACAGTCATTCTAATATTCATTCAAAGTTCAAATACGGTTATAGATCAGATACGCTCTAGACATGGACGCCATTCTTTTGCCCATACAAACTCAGTCTCCGGATACAGTTCAAATGCATTCCAGACACAGATACCATTTTGATGCTCATTCTTCTGACCTACAACATTGCAATTCAGCAAACATTCTTGGATGGCATCTTTAAGCCTATCTCCATCAAGATTCTACCATCTCCAACTGATATCTTTAAGCCCATTTCCTCAGCATATTTTGACGAGTGCAAATTTATGGGCACTCTAGTGTCCAATCCTCTTTTACCTTCGAGTCACGAAAGGAAAACTTGCCAATCTAACTCTTCAGGTTCAAGAAGATTGAATAGGGGAAAATGTTGTACCCCAAAATTTGCCCTCTCTTTTCATCAACATGTTTTCATCACAAGACTCTTGGAACTCAAGGTCAAGCTAGGGTTTGCTCTACTCAAGACACCTCCTTGCACTGTTGACCTAAATTAGGGTTTGAGTTTGCACAGGGATGTTTTGACCTACAATGCCTAAAGTGACTTTCGTACTTCATTTTGAACTCACAAGTTTGTCCATACCAAGTTTCAAGCCTTGATTCAAATTTTTGCCCAGTCAATTGGACAGTTGACCTAGAAATCAACTGTATTGGGGAAAAAGTCAACTGTGGCCAATTGACAGTCAAACCTCATGAATTTTGACCTACATCAACATTATGAACTCCAATGAACCATTTGATCAAGTGTGGATCACAATTCCACAAGAAATTTGATCAGATCACCAAAAGGGTAAAATGGTCATTTTTAGGGTTTTGACTATACAAAGGCAATTTTTGACTGTTTGACCTAGACAATGGCAAATCAAGCTCAACCATGGAACCAAGGACTCAATGACATTGGCTTGACCCATTCAACAAGTTCAAAAGATCTCAAATGCATAGGATTGACAGATGAATTTTTCAGTCAACTGATCAAAATTTGACTGTACACTAAAAAGTCAAACTTTGACTTTTTGGTCAAAATCAAGTGCCAAGAGTCATTTTCCATCAAGACTTGTCAAATTATGAAACTTGTTCATCAACAAACCCAAAAATGCAAATTAGGGTTTAAAATGGAAAAAATTCATAACTTAGAAATTTTCTAAGTTATGAAATTTTCTTATTTTTTCCTAACTTTGTCCCATTTTTTCACCAAGATACAAATGGATTCAAACAAAACTTGAAACATGAAAGTTTTAGTCCATCACAAAGATTACAACTTTGAATCACAAAGTTTTCTCAAAAGAATCTTGGATCTCATGTTATGATTTTTGGAACAAGGGTACCTAAAACTTTTAACTTAGAGAAATTTTGCCCTAGTTTAGGCAGGATTTTAACCCATCTTCTTGGCCATTTTTCACATAGATACACTTGGAGTATCAAGTTTCATTTCAAATATGGATTATAGTACATGTTTTAAGCTTTCCAAATTGTCCAAGAACTCCTCAAACACCTCTGTGGATAGGGAGAATTGAATGCTTGAAGTTGGGAAAAACTCACTGTGATCCATGGCCAATACATGTTCATACAACTTTCATTTTCAAACCAGCATGCTTTATACTAGCTTGCAGGCCTCTAAACCATTTTACACTCTTTAATTGAATGCAAATCCACTGAGCTAATGCATTATCTTGGCCATTTGGACATTGCACATAAAACTAACCCTTAATTAGAAAAAGGTACATTACTATTTTTGAAAAGTTATACTTTATGTCAAACCATGATCTTTGAGCATAGGGGCCATATCTCTGAAGCAAGATCAAATCCACAAATTGCAAGTATCAAGGAGATTGGATGCAGCATACAAGATAGAGGGTACAGGCCTGCATTGAGAAGTTACACATTCTTGCTTCAAGAAGAAGAAATTTGTCCAAATCTTGCCAACTTGAAAACCAGTCCATGATAGTTAAAACAAACATTGCAAACACATTTCACACAACCCTTTGAACCAAAAACACGAGCTCTTCACCACTCAAACCTCCTTGTTACAAAATCTCCATTTTTCTGCAAAATAGGGCAAGCCCTGCAGAACCACCTCCATCTCCACTTTCCCTCGTGCGTTTTGCCTCAAACTTGTTCCAATACTTTCCATTCAACTCACCTAAACTATTCTAAACCTCCATTGCCAACTGTAACTCCATTAACACACATTGCCATTTTTGTTTGGAAGCTTTGCAGGTTGAGTTCTGTAGCACGATTCAGGCTACTTCAAAACAAGCCAAGCACTGGGAAAGCTTCAGTGGACATCCGGCAAGCTCAAAATAACCTCAAGCATCCTTGGAAGTTGCTGTATTGTCCAGCTCGAAGTCAACTGAAACAGGTATTTCATGAACTTCTATCTCTCTATTTAGGAATAGTTAGACTTAGGTTTGTGAATGAAAGATGTTGTTTTCATAGCCCTGAAACCATACATGTGCTTAGTTTTCATTTATATTAATCGTGCTAGGATAATTTCATCTATGAACTTTCTGAAAAAACTAGGTTAAAAATTAGGGCCAGAGAAATTCTCTCTGGTCTTTGAGAGTTAGCTTAAGTTTTTTATATGGTTAGATTCGTTGTTTGATGCTCTACAAGTTTCATGTTATGAGTTTTGTCAAAAAAGCACAGAATCAGGAGATAGCAGTTTGTGTGGAAAGCGCGCGTTTTTGTTTGAACTGAGGAAGAAGACGAAGTTGACTGGGCTGGGCCTGGTTATTTTTGCTTCTAACACTTGCATTTTCAGTTCACACCCCCTGGCCCATTTCCTTGCATATTTGTCATTTTTGCATTTTTATTTTTAATCTGACTTTATTATTTTATGTCTAAATATAAAAAATGCCAAAAACTTATTTTTATATATTTTTTTTCCCATTTATTTGGTAGTTATTTTTATTTTTACTAGTATAAAAATGTTTTTATACTTTATATTCATTTTGTTTAAATTTAAAAACAATGTAAAAAACACTTTTATTTCCATTTATTATTTTTATACACATTTGAAAATATTTTCTTGAAATATATACATTTTTATAAATAATTTATTTTATTTTTATACCCTTAATATATTTAATACATATATATACATATACTATATTTTATTAAATAATTAGAACAAGAGAAACCCAAAAATAATATATTTTTATTTTTATTAATATTTTATACTAAAAATACCTTTTTTTAATATACTTTTATTTTTTTTTATATATACAAATTGATCCATTATTGTATAAATAATAAATAATACTATTTATTTAAAAAATTAGGGTTTTTGCCCTAAAAAACAAAAGTAATTAAAATTGACTTTTATTTTATTTTATTTATTTATTTACATTTCACATTAAAAATACTTTTTACATACATAAAAACTTTTTTGCATAATACATTTTATTTAATATTTATTGTATTTATTTAAATATTGTATATTCAATTGTTATGCCTTACAAATTCGATTTGGTTGTAATAATTTAGAATTTAATTTCTTGTCTAAATAATCCCCTATTCAAAACTTGTACCCCCTTCCCTATATCATGTTGTAATAGGGTAGAATTTAAATTCTCGCACATTTAAATGCTTTCAAATATGCCATGATTAGACTTAGGGTTTGCATGCAAAGTCAAATTAACAAATAGTTTGACCTAATCCAAGATAAAAATGCATGAAAAACAAACACAATGCACACTTGCACCCCTAGGGTTACAATCCACTTGTTGCCTTCAAAAATGGGCCATGATATGCATGTCAAGTACTTTGGCAAAACAAAAAAAAAACAAAGATCATAGTCCCTCGATGACGCTATCTGAGTTGCCTAAACAAAATGATCAAGTCCCTCAAGAAAATTGCCAAAAATACTTGACACTATTGCTATCATGGTCTATACGATGACCCGCATCTGTCCCGTTTGACATCCTAACACAAGGTTGTTCACCAAACACAATGGTGAAACAACACTGTTAAAAGGGTTAAAAACATAAGAAAGATATTTGAGTAAAATAGGGTAGACAACTCTTAGTTACTTGATCAAAGCTTGCAAAACATCCTTGCCATCTTCAAAACACACTTCACAACACAAATTTCAAAACCCTACTTTCAAACACTGAAAAACTTTTCAAAAGACAAAAACATCTTTGTATACATTCAAACAAGTATCATTACAAAGGTTGCCACAACGATGGCCTCTTTTCAAAACATCTTTCCAAATCACACATAAAGCACCATTTCAAACAATTGAAGAGCACCATTTCAAACAATTGAAGAGCAAAGCAAGTGATCTAAGCAAGTAACTAAGAGCCCATGGATAACCATGTATAGAAAGGGTGCTAATATCTTCCCTTTGTATAATCTACTCCCCGAACCCAAGAAAACATCTCAAAGGTCTTTCCTGTGCTTTTTGACCTTTCCTTAGGATAAAATAAAAAGTCGATGGCGACTTTTGCTAAACCGAAACATTTGTGAACACAAACGCAAAATCCCAAGTCAGTTCTCCCACTGTATCACAACAGTCTTTTAACGAGTAGTTGAGAAAGTCCTTTTCTAAGGCAAGAGAAAGTCCTTTTCTAAGGCATAGAGAAATCTCTTTCAAGGGATCAGGTAGGTCAGAATTCTTAAGGAGTTAGTGATTGTAATATCTCTTAGGGGACTGGGTAGGTCAGAATTCTTAAGAGATCACTAATAGGTTATCATTACTGTTAATTACCAGCGGGTTGTTCATGTAGATTGTTAGTCACCGATGGGTAGCCCGTGCAATTCTAACCAGTTTGGCTACAGTGGATTAAGTCCTTTTCTAAGGCGAAATCACCCTGACGGGTGGACATGATTAACCTTTTCTAAGGTGAACCTAGATAAACCATAAGTGTCTTTTTATGTCTGTTTCTAACTGTCAATTCTATTCCTAGTATTGTTTCTAATTATGATCGTTTGTGAAAAGCACTCTACACGAAAAAGTTTTTAAAACCCAATTCAAACCCTCCCTTTCTTGTGTTTTTCTCCACCTTCAGTTTTTACCCTTCATCACACCAAATAAATTTATGTTCTCTCTCTTGCTTTTCCACTTTTCATTACTAGGTACTAGTTTATATACTTCATCTCATAATTGAGCTTTTGTTCTCTCTCCAAAACACATTTTTCATTATAAATTTATTCTTATATTACCTTCTGAAAATAATAAATAAATGAACTTATTTTTTTCACTTAATTTTTCTACAATAAGGTGTGTATGCAATCAATCAACACATATCATTATCTAAGATTTGGGAAATGTTGTACCCCAAAATTTACCCTCTCATTTTACTCAACATATGCCCATTGAGGTCCCCAACTTGCTCAAGGATGCCCAAGAGTTGACCAGACAAGCTCTCTCCTAAAGCAATGAATCTCAAACTATGGTTTCCATTTTCATCAAGATGTGTGAACTCCAAAGGTACCAAATGCCTTGCAGTGTCCCAATATGTTCTCAAGATCATTCGTACAGTCAAACTTCAAGATTTTTGGACAACATCAACATTTTGAAGTGATATCCGTCATTTTATCAAGGGTTGATCATGATTCCTCAAGGAATGCCCCAAATTCATCAAAACCCAAAAGTTGCTAAATTAGGGTTTTACAGGAAAAGTCAACCAAACTTTGGCCAGGCATAACTTCTTCATACTTTATCAGAAATTTTACATCCAAGGATCATTTTGAAGAGGATGCAATTACCTACAACTCATATTCATCCCACAAGTTCAAAATATTCACTCATCAAAAGATATGAATTTCTACATTATAGGTCCTTTTGAAAAGTCAACAAAAACACCTTTTGTGTCAAAGCTTCTTATATGAACATGTAAGACCCAATTGAGATGAAACCAAAAGGGTTGTTTAGGGGACATCATAATATTTCTAAAAATTCCAAGAACACCTCTCTAGGGTTAAAATTGGAGGAGATATGCCTTGTCAAAATTGATCATTTTTGCAAAATTGAAAAAAGTCAAATGTGCTCAAAAATGCATTTTTTGTCAAATGGGCCTAGTTTTTCATGATTGAATCTTGTTTGTGACATGGTCCATGACCCAAATCAGCATCTACACTTTATTTACTTCATTATTTATTTTATTTTGATTTTTTATTATTTAAAATTCAAACTAAATCAAATAAATTGCAAAAAATACAAACGATTGATTTTTGATTTGATTTTTGTAGGAATCACAATCTAATCAAGCTGGCATATCAGATCAAATCGCCAAAGCAAATTGAAGCAAAAATTGGCATGATTAGGCCTATTTTAGAAAGTTATCATACAAGGTAAAATTAAATCCAATCTCCTTAATTCACCAAGATACAATGCGTTTTTGTTGACCTAACATATTCTAGTACAAATACAGAACATAACCAAGGCACAAGGACAAGGATTGGCAGGCGTGAGAACCCCAAACAAAGCTTAAATTTTTGGACAAAAGTGGTGAATCGGTTTCAAGCTTGGAGAGAAATTCAAAGAATTCTAAGACTACCAATAGACTCCTGGATATCTCCAGAACGTGTTTCAATCCATTGCAAGCATTTTCACGGCCAGAATCGCGAGCTACAGACCCACGGTTTGCTCATATAATCTTGAATTTGATTTTACAACTTATGCATGATTAATTACTTTTAAGCATAGCATTGTGTTTGTATCATCATTTGGAATGTTTTGGTTCAATCAATTTTGCGTTTTGATGCCTGTATACGTATTTGCCATTATTAGGGTTTGTTCTTGTGTTTTAGGATTTTGTCATACAGGTTAAATTGGCCCAAGAAAAGGGCACCATCGTACTCGTGAGGTCAAAACAAATTGATCTGTGGTCTTACATTGCATTTATATTGTGTGCTATTGATTTTTGAAGCTTACAAGGTTTTAGTTATTGCAGCCTGTCCGTGGGTAAAAGTAAGGGACCTAAGACGACGGATGGGGAAGAAGAAGATGATGTGTTCAATCATCACTGGTCCATTTGAATAAGTGGTGCGCGTTTTCTTTTAGTCAGTTTATCCACTTTTTTCATATATTATTTATTGGTTTTACTGTATTGACAACTAATCCACAGAGCACAAATGGCAAGGCGCGCATTGTATTGAGTGAGAGGACCTGGGTTCGATCCCAGGTCCCAGCATTTTCTTTATTTTCTAACTTTTTTTCAACAGATCATGTGCATACACATCCCATGTGCCTACCATACATTCAACCATCCAGCCATTGGATCACCACTAATCCAAATCCAGCGTTCAATCAAAGAAAGACCATGGTACACCTACAGGCATGACCAACACTGGATCACACGCATGGAGTGGGCTGAACAAGGATTGGGCTTGCAAATTCAGACATACACCCCCTGGATTGCTTTCACAAACAGGCCCAATCTCTTTTCTTTTTCTATTTTATTTCTTTTTAATTTTTTTTATTAATTATCCTTTTTTACAAAATAACACAAAATCAATTGTTTTTATTAAATAAAAAAATCACAAAAAACCTAAAAATCTTTTTTTCATAAAAAATATTTTGTTTCTTTAATTAATTAATTAGTTCAATTATTTAGGGAAATTTAATTTTTTTCCCATAATTTAAATCAATTAGAATTAGGGTTTTAAATTGTACATAACCTAATTGATTTTTCTCAAAAAAATAACCTAAATGTTTTTCAACTAAATTTTTAGGGTTTTCTAATTTATTCTCGCATTTAATTCGCCGCGTGCATTTTAATTCTTTTTCTATTATTGTATCTGCTTCAGTTTGTAATAGATTTAATTAGGGTTTTAAATTTCCACATTTTTATTTACAGTCAAGATAATTATGTATCTGCGAAAGCCTTGTAATAGCTAGGACTTTTAACTTTCTCGCTTTAATTTCTGAAAACTATAAACTGCTTAGATGTATGTTAATAGGATTGTATGGAAAGACCAAATAAAATTAAAACAATAGATCACCTTAATTGTGCAAAGATTAAATAACTGAAATCAAACACATGCACATGCTTACTCCTAGGGTTTGCCTCACTTGGTTGCCTCAGAAATAATGGTCGTGTCCCTCGAACATAGGGATACCTTAGCAATGACCCGCGATTCAAAGTCGTCATAAAGATCATAGTCCCTACTTGTCCCTCGAGTTGCCTATGAGTTGATCTTATGACAATAGTCCTTTCGAAATGCTAAGGTATCCTTACTTGTTGCCTTCAGAGACAATTTCATCCCTTCGAACGTCCCTTTAAAACTCCAACAACGGTGCTACCTATTCCTTAATAATAGGATAACACTGTCTAAAGGAAAACGAACAGTCTTTTTCGAGTAGGTAGAAAACTCTTAAGTACTTGCTCAAACAAATAAACTTTTTTCACACAAACACTTTTCAAACAGTTTTCAAAAACAACTTCGTAACACTCTTGAGGATAGAAACAAGGGTTAAAATGAAGTAAAACAAAACTTTTCAAAGAAATCACACACAAGCAATTTAAAAATGAGAAATTACCTAAGAGCCCATGGAAGACCATGGATAGAAAGGGTGCTAACACCTTCCCTTTCTATAATCTACCCCCGTACTCAGAAACATCTCGAAAAAGGTTTTTTCTGTTCTTTTTCCTTTTCCTTTGTTGGATAAAATAAAAGTCAGTGGTGACTCTTGCTTACCGCGACATTTGCGAACAAAAAACACAAACCAGTATTAACAGTCGGTTCTGCCACTGTATCACAGAACTGGCGACTCTGCTGGGGAATTAACTATAAAGTGGGGTAAACCTTAGGATCTAGGTCATATTTAATTGCTTTCTCTTGATTGTCTTGCTTGCTTTATATTTATGGGAACTGTTTGGGTTATTTGATCCTACACCCGGATCGGGGAAACACCTTTTAGGTAAGTTGCAATAAACTATGAGGGAGCTGTGCTGGGGTATACCGACACGGTTGAAGTAGTAGCTACATTGATGTGGAACTTTGGTTGGTACCCGTAACCCTTGAGTCAATCAGGGAGTTGTACGGGGCCGCCGCGTGGTGTCATAAAGCATCAACTGGCCTTAGAACCTTTTATTGCACAACTTGGTCAGTAGGACGTAGCGAGATGGCCGACTTTGGTGTATGCCCAAGGTCGACAGATACTCGATGCTACACTCATTGAGGTTTGACTCTTAAGTTTTGTTTGGTAGCGAGTCAATCGCCAATTGAACGAAGTTGGGGGAAAGAGCAGTGATATTGAGATCCCTTTAGAACCCGGTTACATATTTATAGGACAGGTTGAACCAATCCAACTTCAAGAGGGTATGACCTTAAAACTCAAGCAAGCCTTAAACCTAAGGAATTGGTGTGATTTGTCTATGTTTGCTATACCTGTGATTTATCATGACATCATAAACATCATACCATAGCATATCATGACTAACCATTTCTAGGATCTCGAGGGTCTGTGATGCAGGTCATGATAAATCATACGTCTAGCCAGGGCAAGGGGATTTATTTTCCTCTAACCAATGTCGTCAGAAGATCAAAAGTCAACAACTTGAGTCAGGGGCTATGACCCACTTGATATGGTGAGATTGACTCTTGTAGAAGGACATTCAATGATACGAAGTTCTTCAATCAAAGCTGCAATCAAATTCTAACAGTCTCTTGTGTTTACCCCGCGAGATCCTTGAAAACATTGCATACATATCATACATATCATTGCATAACAGGATTCATAACATGTTTCTCATCTCCCCCGCTGTTTATTTCAGTAATGGCTCTTGAACAAACTGTGAAAGATCTTCAAACTCAAAACACGCAGTTCCAACAAATGATTGTGGCTCTGGCCAAAGGACAGGAAGAGCTGAAGGCTATGATTTTTAAGAAGAACAAGAAGACCAAGAGGACATCAGGTGTGGTAAACATGGGTAGAAGGTTCAGAGGGCCGCCAAGACGGGTTGTTGAGTTAGCTTCTTCATCTAAAGAGGGAGACAATCAAGAAGTTGAAACCAGAGAAGAGGACCCTAGTCCTAAATATTATTACAATAAAACTGATTATAATGAGGAGAAGTACCCTCCGGCCGATGAAAAGTATAAGCAGTTAGAAGAGAGTTTGAGTGCTATGGAAATCCAGAAGGTTCCTGGGCTGGATTTTAAAGAGTTGGGTCTGGTCTCCGGGGTTGTCATCCCCCCAAAATTCAAGGCACCGGTATTTTCTAAGTATGATGGGATCTCTTGTCCTAAAATGCATCCATGTTCCTATGTGAGGAAGATACATCCTCATACTGCTGACAAAGACTCGTGGGTTCACTTCTTCCAAGATAGTCTTTCTGGAACACAACTTGATTGGTTCTATCAGCTGGAAAGGGCCAATGTTCGTAACTGGGAAAACCTTGCTGCTACATTTTATAAGCAATATCAGTATAATGCAGACCTTGCTCCCACCCGTACACAACTCCAAAATCTGTCTATGGGTTCGAACTAGGGTTTCAAGGATTATGCTCAGAAGTGGAGAGATTTGGATGGAAGAGTTCAACCTCCCTTGGATGACAGGGAGCTCGTGGATATGTTTCTGGGAACTTTGACTTGGCCATTCTTCTACCATCTGATTGGAAGTTCATCGACGGGTTTTACTGAACTGATTTTAACAAGAGAAAGAGTAGAAGCTGGAATTCGAAGTGGAAAAGTTCAGAAGGATGCCTCTTCTAGTGCTGCGAGGAAGCCATTTGCAGGTAAAAAGGAAGTCAGTGCTGTCTATAACCAAAAGAATCAGAATCGAACCGAGCACCGTCTGGTGGTAGGGGTTGTTATGTTCCCAAACCTGCACCTGCTCAGCAAAGAAATAATCAACCAAGAGCAGAAAGACCAGCTAGACAGTTCACTCCAATCAACATGACTCTGTCTCAGGTTTTACCTTATTTGTTGAAGTCCAATCTAGTTACTCTGAGGGAAGCTCCGAAGAATCTGAACACCATCTCTCCCTACTATAAACCGAATGCTCGTTGTGCTTATCATTCGGAAAGTCCAGGCCATGATACCAATGACTGCTGGACTTTGAAGAACAAAGTACAGGATCTGATTGATGCTAAGGAGATTGAATTTGATCCACCGGAGACTCCCAACGTTATCATTGCTCCTATGCCAAAACATGGTTAAGGTGTCAATGCCGTTGAAGAAGATGTGTTTGTGACTTCTATGGAAGAATTGGTGACCCCACTCATGACTATCAAGGGGAATTTGCTGAAGGCTGGTTTATTTCCGGGATATGATGAAAGTTGCCATCTTTGCTCATTTCTACCAACTGGTTGCCCTTTGTTGAAGGCAGGTGTTCAGCGCCTGATGGATGACCAAGAGATTATATTTGAGAAGACCCATGTTCCGACTGTTTCTTGTAAAGACATTGCTATCATAACCATTCCCGCCAATCCTCCCAGGGCCTCCGCTAAGAGACCCGTCAGGATTACATCAGTTCCAAAGGTGACTCTATTGATCATAACCATGCCTGGGCAAATCCCATACTCCTCGGACAAAGCTGTTCCTTGGAACTATGGGGCCGACGTCTATTACCACAACGTCAAGCAGGACATGCTAGCCATTGAAGATAAGATTGCTGAAAATGCTGATTCCTACATCGTCAATATTGCCGGAACTAGTAAAATAACAAGAAGTGGAAGGGTGTTCTCCCCTGAGATTTCTCCTCCAAAGACTGCTACCGGACCTGTGATCATTCCTGCTGTGGTTCCACCCAAGACTACTACTGAAATTTCAATAATCAATCCTGTTGACCCTCCCATCACTGAGTCGGCCGAAACTTGAGGCAAAGACATACTGATTGAGCATGTCCTGAAAAAAGCTAATTCAGTAACCATGCCAGAAGCTTCCAAGAAAGAAATGGAAGAAATTTTGAAGATGATAAAGAAGAGCGACTACAATATGGTCGAGTAGCTGGGGCAGACCCCATCCAAAATTTCTATGCTGGCTTTGTTGTGGTGTTCCGAGGCCCATGCGAAGGCTTTGGTTAAGTTTTTGAAGACGACTCATGTACCACAAGAGACATATGCTGATCAGTTTAAAGATTGTATGGCTAGTCTGACTGCTGATAATGGTTTGGGTTTTTCTGACGCAAATTTGACACCAAAGGGGAGGAAACGTAATGATGCTCTTCATGTTTCCTTTGAATGAAGGGGCACGACTCTGGCCCATGTTTTGGTAGATACTGGCTCCTTGTTGAATGTGCTACCTAAAAAAGCTCTGGACAGATTGAATTACGAAGGCTTGACCTTGAAGCCTAGCAATATAGTAGTAAGAGCTTTCGATGGTTCGAAGAGGATGGTGCACGGGGAAGTGGATGTCCCTATCAAAGTTGGTTCCCAGACCTTCGACTCCACTTTCTACGTAATGGATATCAAACCCTCATATTCTTGCTTGTTGGGACGCCCTTGGATACATGGGGCTGGGGCTGTTACTTCTACCCTCCACCAAATGTTGAAGTACCCAGTAAGAGGACAGATTGTCACTGTGCATGGTGAAGAGGAGTACATGATCAATCACTTTAACTCCTTCAGGTACGTGGAAATGGATGGCGAGTTCATCGAGACTCCTTGCCAGAACTTTGAAGAGGTACCTCAGATTATGGCTACATCAGAAACTACTGACAGTCCTCTGAAGGTCACTAAATCTCCCTTGAAGATGGCTTCTCTCAAGGATGCACGAGTAGTGGTTGAAGAAGGTGGGTCTACCATTTGGGGTCAGCTCCCGGTTATTCATTACAAGTCTGACAAATCTGGTTTGGGCTTTACTACAGGTGCTCAAAGGGCCGTTCTTCGTGCTCGGGCTGGAGGACCTCCCCTACACATCAACAACTCTGGGGTAAATGCGCTTGAAGACAGTGATGGTGATTCCGACATTGACAACTGGATCTTCCCGACTATCAATGGTGGACTTAGTAACTGGACTGCCAAGGACTTTGTACCAATTACTTTTGTTCAGGAGTAATTTTATTTTTGGTTTTTCGGATATGTAATTTAAAAACAATATAAACTCTATAGCCATGTATCTTACCCGGGGCAGAATGGTTCTATTTGTGAGGGTTATCATGTTTCATTTTCATATGACATTAATAAAGCATTGGATGTTTGTATACAAATTTTGCGCTCTTTTTCTTTCTTTTCTTTTATTCTGTCTATACAGCTATGCTCTTATAGACACTCACATATCCAAATGCAGATCCATATCCACTCTGGATCCCATTGATAACAGTTCTGCTACTGCTCATTATGACTTTGAAAATCCGATCAACCAAGCCGAGGAAGAAGGTGAGAAGATTGTGAGGTACCAGGAGAACTTGCTAGACTATTACAGCAGGAAGAAAGGGCCATACAGCCTCATGAAGAGCCGGTTGAGATAGTGAACTTGGGTACAGAGGAAGACAAAAAAGAGGTTAAGATAGGTGCAAATCTGGAGCTTAGTGTCAAACAACGGTTGGTACATATGTTGCATGAGTATGTTGAAATCTTCGCCTGGTCATATGAAGACATGCCGGGACTAGACACGGATATAGTGGTTCATCGTCTGCCGACTAAAGAAGACTGCCCTCCGGTAAAGCAAAAGGTCCGTCGTATGCGCCTTGAGATGTCAGAGAAGATTAAAGCAGAGGTTATGAAGCAATTCAACGCAGGGTTCTTAGTTGTCACCTCCTATCCGCAATGGGTTGCTAATGTGGTTTTAGTACCTAAGAAAGATGGTAAAGTACGAATGTGTGTGGATTATAGAGACCTGAACAGGGCAAGCCCCAAGGATGACTTCCCGCTTCCCCATATCGATGTTCTGGTTGACAACACCGCACAACACAAAGTCTTTTCCTTCATGGACAGTGTGATACGGTGGGAGAACTGACTTGGGATTTTGCGTTTTGTGTTTGCAAATGTTTCGGTTCAGCAAGAGTCGCCACCGACTTTTTATTTTATCCTAAGGAAAGGTCAAAAAGCACAAGAAAGACCTTTGAGATGTTTTCTCGGGTTCGGGGAGTAGATTATAGAAAGGGAAGGTATTAGCACCATGGTTATCCATGGGCTCTTAGTTACTTGCTTATATCACTTGCTTTGCATTTTCAATTGTTTGAAATTGTGCTTTGTGTATGGTTTTGAAAGATGTTTTGAAAAGAGGCCATCGTCGTGGCAATCTTTGTAATGATTCTTCTTTGAATGTATACAAAGATGTTTTTGTCTTTTGAAAAGTTTCCAATGTTTGAAAGTATGGTTTCGAAATTGTGTTGTGAAGTGTGTTTTTGAAGATAGGGAGGGGGTACAAATTTGAAGTGTGTTTTTGTCATGGAATAATTGAAAGCATTTAAAGGTGCGAGAATTTAAATTCTACACTATTACAACATGATATAGGGAGGGGATACAAATTTGAATTGGGGATTATTTAGACAAGAAATTAAATTCTAAATTATTACAACCAAATTGAATGTGTAAGGCATAGCAATTAAATGTACAATATTTAAATAAATACAATAAATAAATATTAAATAAAATGTATTATGTAAAAAAAAGTTTTTTATGGATGTAAAAAGTATTTTTAATGTGAAATGTAAATAAATAAAAGGTAAATTTTAATTACTTTTGTTTTTTAGGGCAAAAACCCTAATTTCTTAAATAAATAGTATTATTTATTATTTATACACAATAATGCATCAATTTGTACAAAAAATAAAAGTATATTAAAAAAAGTTATTTTTAGTATAAGATATTAATAAAAATAAAAATATATTATTTTTGTGTTTTTTGTTCTAATTATTTAATAAAATATAGTATATATATATATATATATATATATATATATATATATATATATATATATATATATATATATATATATATATATATATATATATATATATATATATATATATATATATATATATATATATATATATATATATATGTATTAAATATATTAAGTGTATATAAAAATAAAATAAATTATTTACAAAAATATATATATTTCAAGAAAATATTTTCAAATGTGAATAAAAATAATAAATAAAAATAACAGTGTTTTTTACATTGTTTTTAAGTTTAAACAAAATAAATATAAAGTATTTAATGTATTAATGCTAGAAATAATTAAAATAAATACCAAATAAATACAAAAATTCATGAAAATATTTTTTAAGTATTTTTTATATTAGAAAATAAAATATCAAATCAGAAATGAAATAAAAATGCAAAAATAATAAAAATACAAAGCAATGGGCCAGGGGGTGCTGAAAGTGAATTGGGAGGTGCCAAAAGCAAGCCTGTCCAGGCCCAACCCAAGACCAACTTCATCTTCTTCCTCTAGACAGAAACGCGCGCGTTCTATGTACAAAATGCTATCTCCCGATTCTATGCTTTTTTTGACAAAACTCATAACATGAAACTTGTAGAGCATCAAACAATGAATCTAACCATATAAAAAACTTAAGCTAACTCTCAAAGACCAGAGAGAATTTCTTTGGCCCTAATTTCTAACCTAGTTTTTTCAGAAAGTTCATGGATGAAATTCTCTTAGCACGATTAATATAAATGAAAACTAAGCACATGTATGGTTTCAGGGCTATGAATACAACATATTTCATTCACAAACCTAAGTCTAACTATTCCTAAATAGAGAGATAGAAGTTCATGAAATACCTGTTTCAGTTGACTTCGAGCTGGGCAATGTAACAACTTTCAATGGTGCTTGAGGTTCTTTTGATCTTGCCTGATGTCCACTGAAGCTTTCCCAATGCTTGGTTTGTTTTGAAGTAGCCTGAATCGTGCTATAGAACTCAACCTGCAAAGCTTCCAAACAAAAATGGCAATGTGTGTTAATGGAGTTACAACAACTTGTGAATGATCTGGATAGCTCAGGTAGGTTGATTGGAATGTGTTTGAAGTAGTTTTGGACAAAACGCACGAGGGAATTTGAATGTGGTTTGCAATATGCAGAACTGGCCCAATTTTGCAAGAAAATGGGGATTCTGTGCACAAGGAGGTTTTAGTGGTCAAGATCTCGTGGTTATGGCTTTTTAGGGTATGAGAAACTTGTTTGGACAACTTTGTTTTAGTTGGTTTTATCAGATGTGTCTGTTCTCTTGTTTTTGACAAATTGCTTGGTTATGAAGCAAGAAAGTGGAAGTGAGGTTACAGGCTTATACATTCCATCTAATCACCCTGCATACTACCCTCTTGACCCCTCTAATTAGTGGATTTTTTTGACATCATAAGATCTTCTTCAAGGCTCAAGGATTAGTGGTTTGACATAAAGCAACCTTTTGCAAAAATGGCAATGTGCCTTTTACCATTTAGGGATTAAACTTGTGTACAATACCCTAATGACCAAGACAATGCATTATCTCAATGGATTTGCATTAAATTATGGAGTACAAACTGGTTTTGAGGCCTGTAATTGTGTACAAAGCTAGCTTGGTCAGATTTGCAACTTGGTATGAATATGTATTGGCCATGGATCAAAGTGAGTTTTTTCCAACTTCAAGCATTCGATTCTCCCTAACCACAAAGGTGTTTGAGGAGTTCTTGGATAACTTGGAAAGCTTGCAACATGTAATACAATCCATCTTTGAAATGAAACTTAAGAATCCAAGTGGAACTATGTGAAAAATGGCCAAGAAGATGGGTCAAAATCCTGCCTATACTAGGGCAAAATTTCTCTAAGTTAAAAGTTTTAGGTACCCTTGTTCCAAAAATCATAACTTGAGATCCAAGCTTCTTTTTAGAAAAGTTTGTGAATAAAAGTTGTATACTTTTTGATGGAATACAACTTTCATGTTATAAGTTTTGTTTGAATCCATTTGCATCTTGGTGAAAAAATGGGACAAAGTTAGGAAAAAATAAGAAAATTTCATAACTTAGAAAATTTCGAAGTTATGAAATTTTCCATTTTAAACCCTAATTTGCATTTTTGGGTTTCTTGATGAACAAGTTTCATAATTTGACATGTCTTGATGAAAAATGACCCTTGGCACTTGATTTTGACCAAAAAGTCAAAGTTTGACTTTTCAGTATACAATCAAATTTTGATCAGTTGACTGAAAAATTCATCTATCAATCCTATGCATTTGAGATCTTTTGAACTTGTTGAATAGGTCAAGACAATGTCATTGAGTCCTTGTGTCCATGGTTGAGCTTGATTTGCCCTTGGCTAGGTCAAAACAGTCAAAAATTTCCCTTGTGCAGTCAAAACCCTAAAAATGACCATTTTGCTCTTTTGGTGATCTGATCAAATTTCTTATGGAATTGTGATCCAAACTTGATCAAATGGTTCATATGAGTTCATTATGTTGATGTGGGTCAAAATTCATGAGGTTTGACTGTCAATTGGCCACAGTTGACTTTTTCCGCAATACAACTGATTTCTAGGTCAACTGTCCAATTGACTGGGCAAAAATTTGAATCAAGGCTTGAAACTTGGTATGGAGAAACTTGTGAGTCCAATATGAAGTATGGAAGTAATTTTGGGCATTGTTGATCAAAACATCCCTGTGCAAACTCAAACCCTAATTTAGGTCAACAGTGCTAGGAGGTGTCTTGAGCAGAGAAAACCCTAGCTTGATCTTGAGTTCCAAGAGTCTTGTGATGAGAAATGTTGATAAAATGAGAGGGAAAATTTTGGGGTACAACAGACGGTTTCTCTGGCTACAATCAGATCAAGATGGAACCTGAAGACATGGAAAAGACAACCTTTGTTACACAGTGGGGCACTTTCTGCTACAAGGTGATGCCGTTTGGGTTGAAGAATGCTGGGGCAACTTATCAGCGAGCTATGGTAGCTCTGTTCCATGACATGATTCACCATGAGATAGAGGTTTACGTTGATGACATGATAGCCAGGTCTCAAACCGAGGAAGAACATCTTGATCATCTACAAAAGCTGTTTGATAGGTTGAAGACGTAAAGCTGAGGTTAAATCCGAACAAGTGCACCTTCGGGGTAAGGTCTGGTAAGCTTCTCGGATTCATCTTCAGTGACAAAGGTATTCAAGTAGACCCTGCAAAGGTGAATGCCATACAAGAGATGTCGGCTTCCCACACTGAGAAGGAAGTTAGAGGTTTCTTGGGACGCCTGAATTACATTGCTAGGTTCATTTCACATCTAACTGCTACTTGTGAGCCGATCTTCAAGCTTCTGAAGAAAGATCAAGTGGTAAAGTGGAATGATGAATTCCAGGTCGCCTTTGACAGAATCAAGCAATACCTCTAAGAACCTCCTATCCTGATGCCTCCGACTGAAGAAAGACCTTTGATAATGTACTTAACAGTGCTAGATAATTCAATGGGGTGTGTGCTGGGGCAGCATGACGAGTCTGGTTGAAAAGAGCATGCAATATACTACCTTAGCAAAAAGTTTACCGACTGTGAAACACGATACTCACTGCTTGAAAAAAATTGTTGCGCTTTGGCATGGGCGGCTCACCGACTGAGATAGTATATGTTGACCCACACTACTTTGTTGATATCTAAGATGGATCCGATCAAGTACATTTTCGAGAAGCCCGCCCTCTCCGAAAGAATAGCAAGATGGCAAATGATCTTTACCGAGTACGACATCCAATACATAACCCAAAAAGCAATCAAGGGAAGTGTGTTAGCTGATCATTTGGCACATCAAGCCGTGGATGACTACCAGTCCATGAATTTTGAGTTCCCGGATGAGAATATCATGTTAGTAACCGACTGTGAAGAACCTGGACCGGATGAAGGACCTGAGGAGGGATCCTGATGGTCTATGTTTTTTTATGGAGCCTCAAATGCACTGGGTAATGGCATTGGCACCATAATCATATCTCCCGAGGGCTGTCATACTCTGTTCACTGCCCAATTATGTTTCAACTGTACTAACAACATGGCGGAGTATGAAGCATGTATCATGGGTCTTAAAGTTGCCATTGACCTAAAGATCAAGTTCTTGAGTGTATTCGGGGATTCCACTTTGGTGATAAGTTAGATCAAAGGCGAGTGGGATACGAAGCACCCACACCTTATCTATTACAGAGAGCATGTACTGACACTGCTGCTGCATTTTGAAGAGATCACCTTTAAAACTTTCCCACAAGAAGAGAATCAGTTAGCGGACGTGCTAGCTACCATTTCGTTAATGTTCAAGGTAAGGTGGGACAATGAAGCTCCCCTAATCACTATTGAGAGGTTGGATGAACCGACATACTGTTGTGAGATCGATACTAAGGAGGTAGCCGACAAACCTTGGTTCCATGAGGTGAAAAGGTATCCGAGGCTCAAGAACACCCCGAGGGGGCATCTGTCAATGTCAAGAAATTTCTGAGAAGGTTTGCTGCAAAGTTCTTCCTCAGTAATGGAATCTTCTATAAGCGCAATCATGACTCTACCTTACTGTGGTGTGTAGACAAGAGCGAAGCAGAGAGGATTATGGAAGACCTACACGAAGGTACCTTTGGCACTCATTCCAGTGGACATACCATGGCAAAGAAGATCCTACGGGCAGGATACTACTGGTCCACTATGGAAGCCGACTGTTATCAGCATTCTCAAACCTGTCACAAGTGCCAAATCTACGCTGATAAGGTGCATGTACCTCCAGTTCCCTTGAATGTTTTGACGGCTCCCTATCCCTTTGCAATATGGGGCATTGACATGATCAGCGAGATCAGACCTACCGCATCCAGTGGGCATCGCTTCATCCTAGTGGCCATTGATTACTTTACAAAGTGGGTTGAGGCTGCCTCCTTTGCTACGGTTACTAAGAATGTAGTGGCACGGTTCATCAAGCATAACCTGGTTTGTCGTTATGGTATCCCTAAGAGAATCATCACGGACAATGGTACCAATCTCAAAAACTCGATGATCACTGAACTCTATAACCAGTTCAAGATTCAACATCACAACTCTTCTCCTTACCGGCCGAAGATGAATGGGGTCGTCGAAGCTGCTAATAAGAATATTAAAAAGATCATGCAAAAGATGACAGTGACATACAAAGAATGGAAGAGATGTTACCGTTTTCTCTTCACGGGTGCCGTACTTCAGCACGTACGTCGACAGGGGAAACACCCTATTCTCTGGTATATGGCATGGAGGTTGTCCTACCCATTGGGGTCTAGATCCCTTCTCTACGGATTATGAAGGATGTGGGTTTGAGCGAAGATGATTGGATCCAGACTCGACTTGATCAATTGTACTTAATCGACGAGAAAAGACTTATTGTTGTCTGCCATGGTCAAATATATAAAAAATGGATGATCAAGGCCTTCAACAAGAAAGTCATACAACAAGTGTATCAAGTAGGGGATCTGGTAGTCAAGCGCATTATACTTCCGCAAGGTGATCCCATGGGAAAATGGACTCCCACCTATGAGGGACCATTTGTAGTCAAGAACATATTTTCCGGTGGAGCCATGATTCTGACCACCATGGATGGTGACGACCTTTTACACCCTGTCAATGCGGACATAGTGAAAAGATACTACGCATAATAAAGACCCGCTAGGTTGACATACCTAGGCAAAAATAAGGGCATCCCGACGAACCAAAAGGGTTCAGGCAAAAATTAGGGATAAAAAATGAAAAAATCTGTACTCCCGGAAAGTCGAAAACCCGAAAGGGCGGCTTGGGCAAAAAAGGGTATCCCGGTGGACTGAAAACCCGAAAGGGTGGTCCAGGAAAAAGTTAGGGATTAAAGCGTATCACTATGTCCCATTGGATCACCTTGCGATCAGACTTCAGTAATAAGATATCAAGCTCAAATGGTACCAATCAATCCAGTCAGCTTCGGACAAGCAGCAAAGTGATGAGATGCTCGAAGGCATAGGGGCAATACCAGAATTGAAACCCAATGGGATCACTACACATAGCTGTTTTATTTTTGTACACAATTTCTGTAATAATTTCCATTTTTACGGCGGTGTTCTCTTACTAAAGCGTCGACCTTCTTGTAAAAAACGCCTGTTATAGGAAAATTTCAAATCAATGCACATCATCCTTTGAGTACAAAACTGTGTGTTTGTTTTTCCTTTTTCTGTTTTTTTTTCAAAAAACGTCCAATGTTTTATTCTTGACATATGAATTTGAATATGATTACTGTTCATAAATATCTGCATATAAAACAGAAAGACAATTACTAAGAACTCAAAGAAACTGGTACAAAACCTAAATATCAACAGTTACCCCGTCCATCATGGTACAAGGGGGCAGAGACAGTTGGAAGCGAAGTCACTATCGCATACAAGCCAGTGATACCTATACTCCCCACAGAGCCGAGACAACTAAGGTCCGACCTCCGTATCCCCAAGCAGGAATTCCTTCCCAAGTAGGCTCTTTCAAAAAGCTGATATCGGCATTCCCCAACCGAGCTTTATAACCATAAACAATTTATAAATTTTTCTCCCGAGCAGAGTTTATTTCTCTGACGATGGAAGCTCGATCTCCAACAGAGCTCTTCTCTCCAATAATGGAAGTTCATCCCCAGCTGAGTTTATTTCTCCAAAATAGCAGATCTTCTAACAGAGTATCTCCCTTCCCCGTAGAGTCATTCCCCCGCAGGATTACTCTCAGACAGAATCTCTCCCGGTAGAACATTCTCAAGCAGAACGAATATAAATCTCCAGCTAATCTTCTTCGGTCACTATCCCCAGCGAAAACACAGAACTCAACTCCTTATACTCTCCAGCAGTAGTCCAGGATTTATTTTCCCCAGTTAGAGAATATCATAATAACATTGCATATCCATACATCATGAAATGTGCATACATATTAAACAGCACAATCTCATTTATTTTGAGAGCATCATTACTTAATACATTTCATACATCATGACATTAAATATGACTAACTCTTTACCTTTCATGCAAAGATGCAATCAAGTTCTCAAGAGTTCTCTCTGGTTCAGTCAAACCGACACCAAGGTTTCTATTTCAGTTGAAGATATTCCAACATTTTTTCTAGTTCAGTCAAACCGGCACTAAGGTTTCTATTCTAGGTGAAGATGTTCTAAGACTTTCTTCTGAGTCAGCCGAATCGCTGCTAAGATTCCCCTGATTTCTATGCCAGCCAAAGTTAATCCGAGACCTCTCCCAGGACCAGTCAAATCAATACTAAGATTTCTCTCCCAGTTGAAGCTCTCACAAATTTTCTCTAGTTCAGTCAAACCGACACTAAGGTTTCTATTCTAGTTGAAGATGTTCTAAGACTTTTGCCTGTGTCAGCCGAATCGCCGCTAAGATTCCCCTGATTTCTATGCCATCCAAAGTTAATCCGAGACCCCTCCCGGGATCAGTCAAATAGATACTAATATTTCTCTCCAATTGAAGCTCTCACAAATTTTCTCTGATTCAGTCAAACTGACACTAAGGTTTCTATTCTAGTTGAAGATGTTCTAAGACTTTCGTCTGGGTCAGCCGAATCTCCGCTAAGATTCCCCTGATTTCTATGCCAGCCAAAGTTAATCCGAGACCTCTCCCGGGATCAATCAAATCGATACTAATATTTCTCTCCCTGTTGAAGCTCTCACAAATTTTCTCTGGTTCAGTCAAACCGACACTAAGGTTTCTATTCTAGTTGAAGATGTTCTAAGACTTTCGTTTGGGTCAGCCGAATCGGCGCTAAGATTCCCCTGATTTCTATGCCAGTCAAAGTTAATCCGAGACCTCTCCCAGGATCAGTCAAATCGATACTAAGATTTCTCTCCCAGTTGAATTTCTCACAAGTTTTCCCTGGTTCAATCAAATCAATACTAATATTTCTATTCCAGTTCAAACTATGAAGCCCGAAAATCGACTGGATAATATCTTGATTTCTCCAAAATACTATGAAGCCTGGAATCGACCAGATAGTAGTATATCTCAAATTCAAGCTATGAAGCCCGGAAATCGACCGAATAACAGCTTAATTTCCCCATCATACTGTGAAGCCTGGAAATTGACCAGATAACAGTACAAGATACTATGAAGCCTAGAATCGACCAGATAGTGGTATATCTCAGATTCAAGCTGTGAAGCCCGGAAATCGACCGAATAATATCTTGATTTCTCCAAAATACTATGAAGCCTGGAATCGACCAGATAGTGGTATAAGACATCGTGAAGCCTGAAGCACGACCAAATAACGATATAAGATGTTGTGAAGAATGGAGCACGACCAGATAGCGGCAAGAGACACTGTGAAGCCTGGAACACGACCAGATAACAGTATGAGGTACTGCGAAGCTTGGAATTCGACCAAATAACAGTTTACTCGGCCAATTACTATGAAGCCCGGAAATCGACCGAATATTAGTATGCCTTAAATTCAAGTTAAAACCCGGATGTGACCGAATAACCACTTAATTCCTTTTGAAGCCTGGAACACAACCGGATAAGAATTGAGAAATTGCAAAGCCTGTAGCACGACCAGATAGCAAGTGTAATCTCATCTTCCCAATAAGTCACTGTGAAACCTGGAGCACGACCAGATAACAGTTAATCTTATTATTCCCAATAAGTCACTGTGAAACCTGGAGCATGACCAGATAGCAGTTAATCTTATTATCCTCAGCAAATCACTACAAAGCCTGGAGCACGACCAAATAGCAGTTCACTTTCACCTCCTCGACTAAGAGATGATTCCCCAGTAGAGTAACAGACAACTGAATCTCCTAAAATTCTATTTCTCCCAGGATAGAGACCAACATTACTCAGCAGATCCCTCCTCAATGACAGGAACAAGAACTCTCATCAAAGGAATATCTCATAAAATCAACATTATTCTGGATGGCATCTTTAAGCCTGTCTCCGACGACTCTCTGTCATCATCCTGGATGGAATCTTTAAGCCCATCTCTGACAGCCTTCTTCCATCTCCCCAAATGGCATTTGTAAGCCCATTCCTGATACTACCTACACAGTCCAGCACCATCTCAGACGAGTGCAAATTTCTGGGCACTTAGTGTTCAATCATCTTCCACCTTCAGACTACAAAAGGCAGACAACCAATCTACATCGTCAGGTTTAAGAAGATTGAATAGGGGTAGCTGTTGTACCCCAAAATTTTCTCTCTCATTTTACTCAACACATGCCCATTGAGGTCCCTAACTTGCTCAAGGATGCCCAAGAGTTGACCAGACAAGCTCTCTCTTAAAGTAATGAATCTCAAACTAGGGTTTCCATTTTCATCAAGATGTGTGAAATCTAAAGGTCCAAAATTCCTTCCATAGTCCCAATATGTTCTCAAGATCATCCATGTAAAGTTTCATGCCTTTCACAAGAAGTTTGCTCAGTCAACTGTTCAGATGTCTAAAAATCAACTATACTAGGTCAAAATTCAACTGTGGCCCACATACAGTCAAACTTCAGGATTTTTGGACAACATCAACATTTTGAAGTAATATCAATCATTTGATCAAGGTTTGATCATGATTCCTCAAGGAATGCCCCAAATTCATCAAAACCCAAAAGTTGCTAAATTAGGGTTGTACAGGAAAAGTCAACCAAACTTTGGCCAGCCATAACTTCTTCATACTTTATCAGAAATTTTCCATCCAAGGCTCATTTTGAAGAGGATTCAATTCCCTACAACTCATCTTCAACCCACAAGTTCAAAATATGCACTCATCAAAAGATATGAATTTCTACATTATAGGTCCTTTTGAAAAGTCAACAAAAACACCTTTTGGGTCAAAGCTTCTTACATGAACATGGAAGGCTCAATTTAGATGAAACCAAAAGGGTTGTTTAGGGGACATCCTAAGCTTTCTAAAAAGTCCCAGAACACCTCTCTAGGGTTAAAATTGGAGGATATATGCCTTGTCAAAATTGACCATTTTTGCAAAATTGCCAAAAGTCAAATGTGCTCAAAAATGCATTTTTTTGTCAAATGGGCCTAGTTTTTCATGATTGGATCTTGTTTGTGACATGGTCCACGACCCAAATCAGCATCTACACTTTATTTTATTCATTATTTATTTTATTTTGATTTTTTATTATTTAAAATTCAAATTAAATCAAATAAATTGCAAAAAATACAAAAGATTGATTTTTGATCTGATTTTTGTAGGAATCACAATCTAATCAAGCTGGCATATCAGATCAAATCGCCAAAGCAAATTGAAGAAAAAATTGGCATGATTAGGCCTATTTTAGAAAGACATCATACAAGGATAAAATCAAATCCAATCTCGTTAATTCACCAAGATAGAATGCGTTTTGTTGACTTAATGTATTCTAGTACAAATACAGAACATAACCAAGGCGCAAGGACAAGGATTGGCAGATGTGAGAACCCCAAACAAAACTCAAATTTTTGTACAAAAATGGTGAATCGGTTTCAAGCTTGGAGGGCAATTCAAAGCATTCTAAGACTACCAATAGACTCCTGTACATCTCCAGAACGTGTTTCAATCCATTGCAAGCATTTTCACGGCCAGAATCGCGAGCTACAGACCCACGGTTTACTCATATAATCTTGAATTTGATTTTACAATTTACGCATTATTAATTACTTTTAAGCATATCATTGTGTTTTTATCATCATTTGGAAAGTTTTGGTTCATCCAATTTTGCATTTTGAAGCTTGTATGCGAATTTGGCATTATTAGGGTTTGTTCTTGTGTTTTAGGGTTTTGTCATACAGGTTAAATTGGCCCAGGAAAAGGGCATCATCGTACTCGTGAGGTTAAAACAAATTGATTTGTGCTCTTACATTGAATTTATATTGCATGCTATTGATCTTTGAAGCTTGCAGGGTTTTAGTTATGGCAGCCTATCAGTGGGTAAAAGTAAGGGACCTAAGATGACAGATGAGGAAGAAGAAGATGATGTGTTCAATCATCACTAGTCCATTTGAATAAGTGGCGCGCGTTTTCTTTTAGTCAGCTTATTTGCTTGTTTCATATATTATTGATTGGTTTTACTGTATTGACAACTAATCCACGCAGCACAGATGACAAGGCATGCATTATATTGAGTGAGAGGACCTGGGTTCGATCCCAGGTCCCAACATTTTCTTTATTTTCTAACTTTGTTTCAACAAATCATGTGCATACACGTCCCATGTGCCTACCATACATCCAACCATCCAGCCATTGGATCACCACTAATCCAAATCCAGCGTTCAATCAAGGAAAGACCATGGTACACCTACAGGCATGACTAGCACTGGATCACACACATGGAGTGGGCTGAACAAGGATTAGGCTTGCAAATTCAGACATACACCCCCTGGATTGCTTTCACAAACAGGCCCAATCTATTTTCTTTTTCTATTTGATTTCTTTTTAATTGTTTTATTAATTATCCTTTTTTACAAAATAACATAAAATCAGTTTTTTTTATTAAATCAAAAAATCACAAAAAACCTAAAAATCTTTTTTTCATAAAAGATATTTTATTTCTTTAATTAATTAATTAGTTCAATTATTTAGGGCAATTTAATTGTTTTTTTCATAATTTAAATCAATTAGAATTAGGGTTTTAATTTGTACATAACCTAATTGATTTTTCTCAAAAATATAACCTAAATGTTTTTCAACTAAATTTTTAGGGTTTTCTAATTCATTCTCGCATTTAATTCGCCGCGCGCATTTTAATTCTTTTTCTATTATTGTATCTGCTTCGGGTTATAATAGATTTAATTAGGGTTTTAAATTTTCGCATCTTTATTTACAGTCAAGATATTTATGTATCTGCGAAAGCCTTGTAATAGCTAGAACTTTTAACTTTATCGCTTTAATTTCCGAAAACTATAAATTGCTTAGATGTATGTTAATAGGATTGTATGGAAAGACCAAATAAAATTAAAACAATAGATCACCTTAATTGTGCAAAGATTAAATAATTGAAATCAAACATATGCACATGCTCACTCCTAGGGTTTGCCTCACTTGGTTGCCTCGGAAATAATGGTCGTGTCCCTCGAACGTAGGGATACCTTAGTAATGACCCGCGGTTCAAAGTCGTCATAAAGATCATAGTCCCTACTTGTCCCTCGAGTTGCCTACGAATTGATCTTATGATGGTAGTCCCTTCGAAATGCTAAGGTATCCTTACTTGTTGCCTTTAGAGGCCATTTCATCCCTTCGAACGTCCCTTTAAAACTCTAACGGCGGTGCTACCTATTCCTTAATAATAGATAGCATTGTCTAAAGGAAAACGAACAGTCTTTTTCGAGTAGGTAGAAAACTCTTAAGTACTTGCTCAAACAAACAAAATTTTTTCACACAAACACTTTTCAAACAGCTTTCAAAAACAACTTCGTAACACTCTGAAGGACAAAAATAAGGGTTAAAATGAAGTAAAACAAAACTTTTCAAAGCAAGCACACACAAGCAGTTTAAAAATGAGCAAGTACCTAAGAGCCCATGGAAGACCATGGATATAAAGGGTGCATACACCTTACCTTTCTATAATCTATCCCCCGTACTCAGAAACATCTCGAAAAAGGTTTTTTCTGTTCCTTTTCCTTTTCCTTTGTTGGATAAAATAAAAGTCGGTGACGACTCTTGCTTACCGCGACATTTGCGAACAAAAAACGCAAACCAGTATTAACAATCGGTTCTGCCATCGTATCACAGGTAATAGTTATCTTTCTACTATATGTCACACCATTAGTGCACCACTAAGAGGTACTCTACAAGTAAGATCAACCTTATGTGTGTTTTGTGAAAAAACTCTGATGCGGAGGTTGGAGCTTCATCTAAGAAAATTATAAGATGAAAATAATAATCTCTGCAATAAATGGTACTAACTGAACCGAACCAACCGATATATTATAAAAACTGGAAATCGCAAAAACCGATTTATAGACGAACGAAATTGGGTCTTCTGATTACATCTGTGGTTTGGCTCAGATTGAGATTTTGGGCCCGCCACCGCTCAAAACCGACCGTTTGTCCACCCCCTAGATTTATGATAAATCTTGGTGCAACGGTTCTTGAGCTTTGTTCAGAAGTGAGGATTTGCTTGCAAACACTTTAATAATTAAATCAATAACAATTATAAGAGTGAGATTTAAATTTAAAAAGGTGTGTACTTGAAACTGATTTGTAATTCATTTATTATAGTGATTTTCTAGGGTTGTAGAACCCTATAAACCTTTGCTATTTACAACTATCAAGAGGGAAAATTTCAAAAGATTCTATATAGTACAATCTGACAGTCTCTATGGACCTGTCAGCTCTGATAATGTGTACTACTAAGGCACATCGATCGCAATGTTTTGAAGCACTATAACCTTTTTTTGGGATAATTTGTTGGGAAAAAACAAATCATAGAGAAAATAGAGGAACACAATAACAACACAAGATATTTACGTGGAAACTCCAAAATCAGAGAAAAACCCACAACTGTTGTCAAATGACAACTACAGAATAAAACTATGTGAAAATTGTTATATCACCTAGACTACCCTTAACCACCTCAAGGCCCTAATACATATGCGTTCTCTAAAGAAAATATTTAACACCCCTCACAACACTCTAAAACAAGCGTATAGGATAAAAATATAAAATGTCAAATACAAGCTTAAAGTGTTTTTGAGTTGTGTATCATATAACAAAGAAATTGAATCCTATATATAGCATCAAATTCCCTCTTCCTTCACAAAACTAAGCAATGTGGAACTTTTAAGAACTTTATTCTTATGTACAACCTTGGACTCTCTCTTCCTTCACAAAACTAATCGATGTAGAACTTCTTCAACATGTATTTTTTCAACGAACCCCAACAATCTCTGCCTTGAATGAAAATAATACATTATTTTTCATTGTCTTTACCGATAATCATAATCCATCATAAAGAGTGTACCCAAAATTTTCACATTATCTTCACCGACAATCATAATTTTAAAAACTATTATACTCCACCTAAAGAAGAGTATACTTCACTTGAAGCTAAACCACTTCCAAGAATTTCAACATGTTGGAAACCGAGTTGAAACTTTATGGTGCAACTTCCATGTTAGTAGTAAGCTCTTCAACCATCGACATAATCTCACAACATAATTTGCATCAATTCTCATGTGTTAATCCACTAGCAATAACCCGTTCCCATGATAGAGAAAATGTCATGAATACACACTTCTCAATTATCATAGAAGATCATCACCTCTCACAACAAGGGAAACATTGCTAGCATTTGATTCAGTGTCTTTCTTTGATGTTTCCCCATCATGACACTTATATTTTATATGTCTAATCTTCCATATTTTCAAAATCTCATACTCAACTCATTGATTTTCTTCACATACGACCTTCCTCTAGCAACCAACACTGAGTTTTATGAAGTATTATCCTCACCATTCAATCTTCTTTCTTCAAAAATAATTTTACTAGCAACTTCTTCAAAATTCAGAGTTTCCTTCCCATATATAAAAAAATGTTTAATATGCTCATATGAAGATGGAAGAGACCATATGAGTCTCAAAGCTTTATCTTCCTCTTCAATCTTGACTCCAGTAGTTTCTAATTCAGAAAAAATATCATTGAGAACACTTAGATGATCAAATACTTTTGTATGTTCATCCATACGCAAGCTATGAAACTGCTCCTTCAACAAGAACCAATTTTATATACCCTTTCCTTGATATAGCCCTTCAATTTTCTTCTAAAGCTCTTTAGCTGACGATGTACCAAGAATATTATTATCCAAAGACATGTAGATTGTACTTATAGCTCTCAAATCTAGTTCACCCCACTTCTCGTTGTCCATGTTAGAAATGTTTCATTTCAACTTCTTGTGTAATCTTAATTCTATCAAAACATATTTGACTTTAATTTTCCACAAGTCAAAATTGATTCTTCCATCAAATTTTTTCTAAGTCAATCTTCATTGCACTTGAAAAACTTAACATTGCACCCAAAACCTTTCCTACATCAAAACAAAATTTTCCTAAGCAACACAGAGTGTAAACCCCTCCAAACCAAGGCTCTTTATACTACTTATTAGGAAAAAATAAATTATAGAGAAAATAGAGGAAAACAATAACAACATAAGAGATTACCATGGACACTCCAAAACCAGAGAAAAAACCACGACCGTTGTCAAATGAGAATTAGAGAATAATACTATGTGAAAATTGTTACAACTCATAGACTACCCTCGACCATAACACACCCTCACTCTCAAAAGAAACTATTTAACTATCCATCACAATACTCTAAAAGAAGAGTATATGAGAAAATATAAAAAGTTAAATACAAGCTTAAAGTGCTTTTGACTGGTGCATCTTGTAAAGAAGAGCTTGAATTTTATATATAGTCTTAGACTCCCTCTTCCTTCATAAAACTAAGTGATGTGGGACTTTGAAGAAATTTAATCATATATGTATATATAGCTTTGGACTCTTTCTTTCTTCATAAAACAAAACAATGTGAGACTTCTTCAACATGTATTTTTTTAACCAACCCCAACACAATTGCCTTAAGGAGCCAATATTAATAGATTTAACTATCCATATGAAAATCAATGAGTACACTACAAAAAAAACAATAAATTTTCCATGAGAAAATCACGTCACAATCCAAAATATCACGTCGCACACTCAAATTAGCGACATAAGTAAACACATCGCATGAATGCATGTCATAAAATTTTTCCACCTGAAAAATACGACACAACTTTTTCACGTGAAAATCACGTCGTTAAATGTTGCCACATAAAAATCACATTGCAACTTTTTTGTTAACTTTTCAAACAAAAAAAATAAAAAACCAATTCCATTTATTTGAAAAAAAAAAGCATGAGAATTCCTTTTTCTCATGAAAAAAAGAAAAACATGTGAGGGCTTTTAAACCAAAAACAAGAATAAAAACATTCCTTCTCTTCTCTTTCTCAAAGGATGCTCACTCTCTCCCTTACTGCAAAAATTCATCTTTCCTCTCAAAAAACCACAAATATTCAATGGTTTTCTCAATAACAAGACATAAAAGTCAATCCTTGTGAACCTTGTTGGAACAAAAGGTTTTCAAGAAAGATGATTTAGGGAAGAGAAGAAGAAGAAGAGAGAATAGAGAGAAAATTGAGAGTTTGTTATGTGAATTATTTCTCACTATCAATTTTTGTGTTCTCTTCTTATTAAAAACACAACAGCCCTTTATATAGGCAAACAATGCCCAGGCCCAATTACACAAAATGCTAAAGCCCAATACAAGAATTTCGATAGACTGCAATATCTATTGTATTCGATTATATCGAATACAACTTACAACTTAAACAAAAGCTATTCGACATACACCATAAGCATTTCGATGGAACAAGAGTTATACATATAACACACCCCCTGATTCATGTTCTCGAGACTTCTCATCTTGATGCCTTTCTTTAACTCGTCGAATATGACTTTCTTAAGAGGTTTGGTAAATATGTCAGCCAGTTGCACTTCTGTCTCGCAATGCTTTATATCAAGCTTCTCAGTGATCGAATGAGTGTTCACCATCAACAACACATCATCTGAATCACTATATTTAGCTCGTGCATATTGAGCTTCATCACTATATTTCGCTCTTGCAACTTTCTTTCTTCAATAGTCTATAGCATAGTGACCAAAACCTTGACAATTGTAACATTGCACCTCTTTCATGTCAACTTTCTTCCCAGAATACTTGTTTCCCACACCTTTCTTGATCGAATCAGTATTCTTGCTTGACTTCTCATCACTAGCAAGACTCTTTTGCTGATTTGACTTCGCTTTTCCATCTTTCTTGCTGAATCTTGGTTGCAATGCCTGTTCAGCCACCTTCTCTCTTTCTGAGTTTCTTTGCTTCAACCTCATTTCATGAGCCTCCAATGAAGCTTGAAGTTATTCCAACTTCATCTCAGATAGATTCTTGGCCTCTTCAATTGTCACAATAATATAGTTAAAATCTGTAATTAAAGATCTCAATACCTTATCTATCTTTTGCAGATCCGTAATCGATTCACCACATGCCTTCATCTGGTTTGTTAGCGTCACAACTTTTGAGAAATATGCAAAGATTTGATTTATCATCTTTCATATGAAGCATCTCGTATTGCTTACTTAGTGTCTGGAACTCCACCTTCTTCAATTTCTCATCTCCACCATACAAGTTTTTCCAGCTTTTCCCAAGCTCCTTTTGCTGTTTCTTCTTCTATTATTTTCTCAAATACATCAAAATCTACATACTGGTGAATCAAGAATAGTGCCTTACCATCTTTCTTCCTCTGATCGTTGTGCATAGTTTTCTAGGCTTCCGTTGCATCTGCTTCTATTTCTGATACTTCATCATTCAATATTTCAATAACATCTTGAAATTTGAAGATAACCTTCATCTGCGCAACACACCGCTGATAGTTTTCACCTTTAAATACTGGTAGATTCCCTGGAAACTGTGTTGATATTGTTGTTCTGTTTGCCATTAGATTCTCTCTAAATCTCAACTGAGCTTTGTTATACTAATTTGAACAAAGGGTTTTCAAGAAAGATGATTTAGGGAAGAGAAGAAGAAGAAGAGAGAAGAGAGATAGAATTGAGAGTTTGTTATGTGAACTATTTCTCACTATCAATTATTGTGTTCTCTTCTTATTAGAAACTTAACAATACTTTATATAGGAAAACAATACCCAGTCCCAATTACACAAAATGCTAAAGCCCAATACACGAATTTCTACAGACTGCAATATCTGATGTATTCGACTCTGTCGAATACAACTTACAACTTAAACAAAAGCTATTCGGCATACACCATAAGCATTTCGACATAACAAGAATTATACATCTAACAAACCCATATAACACAAAAAAAATAAAAGCAAACAAGGAGAAACAAAGAGGAACGAAATAAAAGGCTACTGGCGGCGGCAGACGATCCAGCGGGATCTATGCGGCGGTAGCACACCGATTGTAGATGGAAACAAAAATGATGATGAAGCTCAGTCGAATCTGGCGATTTGTGTCGCTGGAGTTAGATGGGGGTTCGCCAAAAAACTTTATTGGAGCGGAGAAAGTCGTAGTCGATGCTGGTGCTGGTGTTTTTTCATTATGAAAAAAAATTCCCAAGTCTGATCGGATCTTTCTTTATGGTTATGTTTCGATTCTTCTAGCTTCTATTTCCGGGTTTTGGATGTTTACAACGTTGTTGGTTGTGATTTTTTGTTCATGGCATGGATGTACTGTAGATGATTAGTTACTTGTTTTATGACGGTGTTAATAAGTTACTTGTTGTATGGTGGTGTTAATGCATACTTGTTGTATAGTGGTGTTGATGCATTTTGAAAAGTTCTTCTGAATATTTTCTGTACTATTTTTATTGTAAGTGTTGCATGTGATAATGTTTTTCCCAAATTTCAAAATCCCCCCACTTGAAAATCTAATTTTTATTTTTGTTTATTTTAAATGTTTAACGACATGAAAATCATGTGGCAACGTCCTTTTTTAGCAACGTGGTTTTCACGTGGCGATATCACTTCGTTGGACCCATTTTTTATTTTTAATGTTTAGCGACGTGAAAATCACGTGGCAGCGTTCTCTTTTAGCAATGTGGTTTTCACGTGGCAATATCACGTCGCTAGAGCCTATTTTTCTTGGATTAATGTCATACCTCAAATTTATCCGCCCAATTTTTAAAATATTTAAATTATTTTTAAATTTGGTTTCATAAATTTTTTGGGTATCACTCACATTTGGTTTGACAATAATTTATTTTTGTTTATTTAAAATATATAATAATTTACTTTAAATTATTTGTATTTTTAAAATAGCAAAATATTTTTCCACCTTCATATTATTCTATGTGCCTTTTTGTCTCTAATAAAATGGCATAGTACAGTTGGTAAGAGAGTAAGGTTTGTAAGTGAAAAGTCTTGAGTTCTAATCCCATGACACTACTTTTTGGTATTTATATTCTTTTTTATGTTTTTTAATAAAAAGGATAAAAAGGACATTTTTTAATTATTTTATTATTATTTTCATTTTCTATTTTAAGGGTATTTTAAAATTTTTATTTTTTTATTTTTTAAGTCTTTGATTTTATACACTTAATAGTCAATGTGTTAAAAATAATTGAAATCTTTCAAAATCAATTTTTATTAATCACCAAATCAATCACAATATTGAGAAAAAAATCACAAAAGTGTCTAGGTTCATAATCTTGTCCTCCAAGTTTCAATCAAGTCTCAATTGGTATAAATCTTCCCAAAAAATCATTTTTTTATTATTAAATTATAATTTTTGTATTTTTTAATTAGTAAATTTTCAAAAATAGGTTTTATCACTTTTTTCAAATTTTAATTAAAAATAACCAAAAAATTATATAAAATATAAAAACAACAAAATCACATGATTTGTCACTTTCTAATTGGTTACATGTTGACAAAACTGATTTCTCATTGGCCAGAGTTTGTAGACTTGCTGACCAAGATAGAATCTACAACACTTGGGCTTTTTATGTTGGATAATTTCTTTTTTGGTGTTTTTAACCTAATTTCTAATTCTGTAAATATGGCTCTCTTCACCATAATTTATCATCAACAATTACATCAATAATTTTCTATCTCTCTCTCACAAACATTCTTTCTACATAATTTTTTGGTTTATTTTAGGGTTTTGAATAGAATACCTAAATTTTTTCTATCAACAACCATTTGGAGAATCAATAATCCTTTGCAGATCAACAATTATCACGAATCAATAATTTTATTGTTGTCTTTAACAGACAATAGCGAACAATCATCCACAATTCAATTTTCACCAAGAAAACTCTACCGCATCGACGTTTTCCCCTTGTGGTGCTTTCTTCCTTTTACTTTATGTAAGATGTTGTTTTGTTTTATATTTAAAGAATAAGAACAAAGGCGGCGAAGAAGTAGACAAACAAGAGAGAAAGAAAATTTTTCTTGATAGAAGAACCTAAGATCTATGAAAGGGAAAGAGGTAATTTTATTCAATATTTGCTATATTCTATTCTATATTAATAAGTGGTGGTATCGTTATCTTTTTTTTTTTCAATTTCTCACTGTCGCATGACAATCTTTGGTTGAATACTTATTTTACTTTGAAAATTCACAACCTAATATTTTACTGATAAATAACAAGGGGTCCGCCCTCTCTCTCATTTTGACAGTTAAGTTTTTCATTATTTATAATTATTATTACTATTTATTATTATTATTATTATTGTTATTACTATTATTATTATTATTATTATTATTATTATTATTAAAAGATAGTATGAATTGACAATTAGTTATTAGGATTAACATTAGCTTTTAGTTGTAAAACTTCACTTTAATCACGTTAGTTTTTTTAAGATTTAGGTTTAACATTTTTACCATTTTATATTCTTTTTTTTATTCCTTTTTATTTTTTCATATAAATCTAACACAACCTTTTTAAATTAAAACAAACATAATCTCAAACTTAAATCAAATTAATTCAAAATAGCTAACCCATAAGATACTGACTTTTTTTTGCTAACCTAAATAAAAATCAAGATATTTTCAAAAAGGATTGTGAATCTATTTTATATTAATTGCGAACCGGGTCTACGATTTCACTATTTTCAACCCAGACTTAGTTCAAGGATTAATTCAAAAATATTTCCACAATCTATAAAAAAAAAATCAAACACTACGAACTACGAATTGGGACTCTGATTCCTCATAAGAGGATATGTAGACATACGACTTAAAAATTGTGGCGAGTTCCCCTAATTAAAAGACTAAAACCCTTTCTCCATAATTAAAAGACTAAGACCATTTTCCACTAATTAAAATATTAAAACGCTTTTCACAAATTATCTCCGAAACCATATCTTACCCTTAAACTTAAATTTGGGACATCCTTGAGGACAAGGTAGATGAAGGGTGCCTAACACCTTCCCTTCGTCTAAAACGAAGCACAAACTTAGAATCTATGTACACTTAGGGTTATTCCATTATTCACCCGTCGTTAGGACAAAAATTAATTGTGGAGACTCGTTATTTTTTGCTGGTTATTACAAGTAGTACTTGGTTGTCCTCAATATGGTACGATGTTAGGGTGTGACTACTCTATGAATCGAAAGTTCTTGATTCATTCTTCGGGTAATAATGTCAGTTGTGTTAGAGAACCATTAGATAGATTTGGGATTCTGGATAAACGAATTAGTGCCAAATGCTTGGCATTATGGATTGGTTAATTGGTCCCTAACTCAGATAAAAAAGTAGCTCCAAAAGTCAAGGCCGACAGAGCCAAGTTATGACTTGTTTCAATGTTCTTTGGATTTGGTCATCTTTTGATGGTAGTGAATACAATTATGATTTTTCACAGGACCCTAAATAGGTAAATTCACTTAGGGTCATATCGCAAAGCTAAGGACGCCTATAAGAGGGATATTGTAAGTATCTTGGTAATCTCCTTGGGAAGGGAAATCCTTTAAGTCATATATTTTGATCCATAAGAGTGGTGCATAATTTAAATTTAAGTCATGTATTTGGATCCATTTTATTGTTGTTGTGTTTCACTTGTAGTTGTTTGTGAATTTTTGCAGCGTTAGGGTTTACTTGTCCTCCTTGCAATATAAAGTTTGTTTGCATCGTGGGCGTCACTAGTGTTCACCAAGGTTCCGAGTAAGCTCAATTGTAGCTACAAAACATTGTATCCTTTGGGTGTGAGAACTCTTATGACTTTCCCTCAAGAGGAACATAGACACCTTTTTATGTCAAAGTACTTAATGTGCGCTTTGAACTTGCTGAGATTGTTTGTTGTAATTAGTATTCACTAGATTAGTGTGTATTTTTATGTTGTAGTTATTATTCCCTGAATCAATGTATATTTGTTTTCACTAACACATGGGGTCTAGACCCGACAAGGCGTGGTCACATCTTTATGTTATGGTATGAATCATAGAGTACCATTCCTTAGCCATGGTTATGATGCATATACCTTCCCTCTAGGTATGACTCGGTTCGAAGTGGACTTCTATGGGCCCCATGCCTAACGCCCTTGGATTGGCTAGATCCAAAGGTGGGTGTGCCTGCTACGCTAAGAAGAGTGCCCCTTGGATGTGAGGCCTGTCTTAAAAGGCTGGCTCACACCATTCTTCATGGGACACACAATATTCTTTTGTAATTTCAACATTTAACAATTATGATATCAACCATTGAAAATTTGCAACAACTTTACAAAGTATCTAACTAATAAACACAATAGTAAAGATACTATGTCCTTTTTTTAATCATATTTCCTCCAGTCAGTTGGGGCGTCGGTGCAACTGGCCTTATCTTCATCTTCCTAGTAGGGTGATGGTTCATTTTGGACGCCTTTAGGACTTCATAGTTGACGGGTAACATGAGATGGTCGACCTTGTTATAGATGTTGTTGGAACAAGTTTGGTTCTTCAACTAATCCTTGGAGTTTTGATGATAATTAGTATGTTTGTATGAAGAATAGTTTTGCCTCTAACAGTTGTTCACTATGTATAACTAAGAAAGAAACTTTGACTCTGAAGTAGTCAAAGTTGAAATGCACTAGAAGCTGATTTAAGCACATATAGTGAATCTAGAAGATCTGCGGAATCTGAAGACTGGCAAAGTCTAAAGATTTGCTTCATCAGAAGCTAGCAGAATCTGGCGTAAAAGAGAATGATTTTGAACTTTAAATAAGATTCAACCAACTTCATCAGAAGCCTATGATTCAAAGGGATAAAGGCCTGAAAGATCTTAAAGAAGTTGCAAAAAAAAAGGAATATGGGTTATCAAGTCAATGCATCTACAATAATCTATCTAGAAGGAATATGAGATAAAATATATTCTTCTACAACTCTAATATCTCAAGAACTTAAGTTACCACTCTAATCAATATTCATTATATCATATCAGAGTCCTCTGACTCAAAGTAGTTAAGTATGGATAATACATACAACCTATAATCAAGCTTCATAAAACTCTTTCAGAAGCCTCTGACTCGTGACATTAGTTGTAACAAGAAGAAATATGGAAATATAATTAAAGTACATCTTCACGTGACTATATTACAACATCCTATCAAATTCATTGTGAATCACATAAAGGAATGCTCACCTTACCTTTACTATTCACACGTTTCATCATAGCTCTACTACAACCAGTCTACTCTCTTCTAGCTAACGTCTCCCAAAAACTATTTGTTATATGGATACTCAATCTCTCTTTTTCTCCAACAAATATTTATATTTTTTATCTATTTAAAGAGAAATTGGTAGATTGGATAAAAAAGAACCGTGTGTTAACAATGTAAACTATACACACATGAAAGAGAGAGATACATCAAGACAAAATAAAGAAGCTGATATCAGGAGAAGAAAGTCTCATAGAAGAAGACATATACAGAAAAAAACAAACTTGTGTAACACTTTATAAAATAAGGAAAAAGTTGTTAGTAGAACAAATGAGACTATTGTAAGAACAAGAAGTGTTTCTACATCTGGCCTTAGGTTTTTGATGATAATATTACATGATATCATAGAGTACAATTGTATACTCTAATAGTTTCATTCTAGTGTGTAGTTGCTGCTATAATATTCTAACTCTGGTACAAGGCATGTGACGTCATTAGGTTTGAGCATAAACACTCTGGAAGAAAACATTTAGTTAAGTGTTACAGTTGAAGTCAAGATTCTGAATACGTATTATGCAACATGTCTAAGGAATATTAGTACGAGAGGTTTTGATCGTGAATTTATGGTTAAGCTTTGGAGGCTTTCTAAACATTTACTTATGTGTGTTATAAGTTCTGAAGATTATGAAGACAAGGTTTAGCTGAACATGTTTTGATGATTTGAAGAAAAGCAAGTTCTTACAACCAAGTGCTGAAGACTCTGAAGACGAGGTTCTAAAAGGACAAGTTCTGAAGACTCTAAGACTTAAGAGAAAATCTTCTACAACAAGCTTAAACATTCAAATTATCCGAAGCCTCTGAAGATAAGAATAAGTTCAAAATGGTTAACTTGTGATGGTGTACAAAAGGTACATAAAGTATATGTGACCTCTACTCTTCTAGAGTGGCGCAAGGACAGTCCTTTCGTACTATACCATGACCACTCTCATTGTAACTATTGGAAACAAACAGCTAGATTCATAATTAATTTCTTTCACTAATGGATCTCTATTTGCAAGCTTATTAGAAAAACATTATTTAGAGAAAAGGTGGAAAGCTAGAATTGAAAAAGGATAGGCTATGGAAAATATTATTTTATATTGCCTAAACTCTTACACATTTTTCTATCTGTTGAGAACTAACTGTTGGTGTAGGTAAAGACTTTTCTATCATTCCAACGTCTCTCTCTCGCTCTCTAATAGCTATAAAATAAGATTTGAAGAAAGCTTCCTCTGGCCATCAAGCTAAAAAGCATTGGATGGTGAAGATGTTAAATCTGCAATGCTACATATTGAGTGAGGCATGAGAATTTCTTTAGAGAAGGAATTGTTGAAAGCATCTGGAGAACTGGTCCTACAAATGTTATGGTGAAGAAAAAGTGCGAAGTCTTTAAAGTTTAACTGATGTCTGTTTAGTGTCTAGGTTCTCTGGGTCTAGGTTTCAATGAAATTTTATTTTTCTACAGGTTAAATAAATATAAATGTGTGTTGCATGTACTCCTCTATCTATTATCAATATAAATGTGTTTTTATAATTTCTACTTTGCTTCTTTTATTGATACTTTTCAATATTTTTCCTGTAATATATAGTCTCTTAATTGTAATATGTGTTGTCTTTTGTCTGCTCTATGGTTAATCTGTGTGCTTTGTATTCTCTATGCTTTTAATAAACTCAAGTTTGTCTGTTCTGATTATTGTTCTCTTATCCTAAACTCTGCTTTCTATCTTCAAAATTTATTTTCCTCTGTCACTTTATCACCTTTTTGATTTCTGACAAAGGGGGAGAAAGTAAAATTATTTTGATAATACTTATTCTCATAATCTTAAAATCAAACATATAAAATGTTGTTGCTACTAACTGTTTGTTTGATGTTTCATTCCAGGAACTTTGAATAAGTTCAATGAGTATTCTAAGACAAGTTGAATATGAAGATCCCGATGCTAAGGTTGAGAACCTTATGGATGAAATCAACTCTGATTACATATATAAGAAGTTGTACACTTTGTGAATATATGTATATTCAAACAAATGTACCCAACACAATTCAGAAGTTATAAACTTTCTGAAAAAATAAGGTAATCTTGCTTGATATCATAGTGTTATGAAGTTGTGAACTTCCTAAAAATATGGAATTCAGACTTAAAGCTTTAGAAGTTGCTCTCTCCTGAAAGGAAGTCAATTCAATATTCTGATGCATACTCTGATACAGAGATACCACTCAGAAGATGTGCTCTGATACGTGTGCTTCTGCAACATATGCTCTATTTAAAAGGTGTGAACTGTCTAAATGAATGATATATTGAAATATATCAAATCAAACACTAATGCTTGAGAAGTATAATGTTTTGGTTAGGATATTAGAATCATGAAATAGAAGTGTTGATAAATGATGTGTGGCATTATTCAATCAGGCTCAAAATTAAGTTTTGATTCTTCATCGAGTCCTGATAGTAACCAGGTTCTGAGTTGAAGACCAGGTGTTCTAGTCAGACTCTGATGATTTGTTGCAGGGAAGTGTTCCTTATCTATTATCTATGTTCTAAAAACTCAAAATTTATTTTGTGAGTCTTGAGCTTAGGGGAGACTCTGAACAAGCAAACATGAAATTTTGGGATTAACCGATTCAGGGGGAGCTGTGAGCTTAAATCTAAATTTGTCGGTACAGTGATTACCCTATATAAATTGTTCTATCAAAATACATGGTTTTGTCATCATCAAAAAGGGGGAGATTGTAAGAACAATAACTTTTTCTACATCTGGCCTTAGGATTTTGATGATAACATTACATGATATCATAGAGAACAATTGTATACTCTAATGGTTTCGTTCTAGTGTGTAGCTGCTGCTATAATGTTCTAACTCCAGTACAAGACGTGTGGCGTCATCAGGTATAAGCATAAACACTCTGGAAGAAAATGTTTGATTACATGTTACAATTGAATTCAAGATTTTGAATACGTCTTATGCAACGTGTCTAAGGAACATTAGTACAAGAGGTTCTGTTCGTGACTTTGTGGTTAAGGTTTGGAGGCATTCTAAAGCTTTACTTTCATGTGTTACAAGTTCTGAAGATTATGAAGACAAGGTTCTTATGAACAGGTTCTGATGATCTGAAGAAAAGCAAGTACTTACAACCAAGTGCTGAAGACTCTGAAGACGAGTGTTGTACCCCAATTTTTACCCCTAAGATTCCCCTACCATCTCATATCAACTCAATCATATCAAGATTACACTTGGGTTTGGTTCTTCTCCCTATCTTTAAGTTTGATCATGAGAGATCACCAAGAACTTTGATTTTGTATATTATGGTCATATTTGTCTTGTGTTGATTAACTTTTAACTAACAAATACAATGAATGTTTTCTCTAAAGGTGATGGCACAACACATTTCATCAGGATGATTCATATGTTCATGAGTTTATTTCCATGTCTTCTTTAACAAAGCTTCATTGAGATTCAAGCTTCATAATTGAAATTTATTTAAAGTAATATCATGACAAGGTCTACTATGATTCATCATGCCTCAATTTGTCAAAGGAAATCAAAATATGCAAGAATTGATTGAAGAGGTTTGACCTAATTGGACAAGTTCTTGATTTCTTGATCACAAGTGCATAACTATCTCATTATTAATATTTTGAAGTGGTTATTATTTCTATGAGTTCTTATTATCATCCACAACAACTTCTATTCACATGGAAAAAGTGATTATGCAAGAAAGATTGTCAAAATTGAAAGGGGTTTCCAAGTCATTTTGGTGCTCTAGAAGCTAGGGTTTTGAACTTCTAAGGGCTATATTTTGTTCATCTTTTGAGATTTTTGAGTGATTCCAAAGACATGCTTATCTTTAAAGGGTTATCAACCAATAACTTCAAAAGTTTCAAGCAAATTTTGTATGGAAGATTCCTAATGATGGAGAAAATTACAAGTCCTCTAGATAGGCCATCAAATTCCCTTATGTGACTTCAAGAGCTCATAACTTGGTAAATTTTTATCTCCTTGAGCCCATTATTTTTCCATAATTATTTTAAGAATGTGAACTTTAACTCCTCTTTTATGTTCAAAGCTTGAAAGTGGTTAGAAGATGCCTCAAAAACTCAAAAGATTATAGGTCACCTCATGGATTTTCACCAAATCTAAAGGATCATAACTTGTTCAATATTTGGAATTTTTGAGTGAAACAAGTTTCAAAATACTCTTTAAGAAGTCCACTTTTAAGCTAACATCAATGATCAAAACTCAATTTTGAAGGAAGACCTTGTTTGGAGTCAAAACATTACAGGACATTTTTTGAGAAAAACTTAGAATTTTTCTAAGTACAAAAAGTCAGTGTATTTTTCATGATTTTGACCAAACACAACTCCTAGCTCAAGCATACAAATGACCTCTCTCTTTGCACATTGTAAATATTGTGACCTTATCTTTCAAATGCTTCAAGAGTTATGTCCTAAGACCTCTTGAGCTGTGAACACCATGGATTCAAAGTTGGTACCTTAGAACTGAAGTTTCACTTGCAGTCAAATTGCAATTTCCATAAGGTGACTTCTAATCACCAAATTACCACGTGGTTTCACTTAAACATGATTAGAAATGATATTTGTATTATTTAGAGTGATAAAACACAACAATTAGATGAGTTTTGATGCACATGTGAACACACTTTTCTCGTGAACACATGTGTGCACGAATTCATTTGAATTTGCATTATTCATCCCTCCTCTTAATCCCATTCACTTCTCCTATAAATACAGACTCTATTCCACTCTTTTTCGCAAGCTTGAACAACCAAAATTACCCTATCAAACTCCCTCCATAACTCACTTTTCTGAGTTTTCGAATTCCTCTTTTCTCCACTTTTCAATCCAATTTATTTGTTGATCCTTCATCCTTGAACTTCACTGAAGCTAACATAATAAGAACCAAGCCTTTAGGTGCCCTAAATCGTGCTATCCAAGTCCATTTACAGAGCAAGTTCATATGACTTCGTTCAGGTAGTTTAAGGAACTAAATCTTCTAACTCAAATTACTGGAATGGTCTATGATGTTCACTGATGCTTGCTATTAACTCAATTTTGGTGAATCAATGCATTTGGTGCTTCTGTTTTCGATTTCAAAATTTTCAAAACATCTCTATTTTTTTCTAAATCGAGTAAGTTGTGTTTTATATAAATTTGGCCCAAGGATATGGTTGTGATCATCTTGAAGAGACGCATATGATGATACCACTATGAGCGTATAAATTTACAGATTTAAGAATCATGGTTTCGCCCTAGTTGTAGGGTAGTTGGAGGTTGAAGATGACTTACGTGGCTTCTTCAACCAATTAGAGCAGGACAATTGAAATGTTGTGATTGGTCTGACTATCATGACTTCAGTGCGTGCTTGTTAATCGTGGATCACCATACATCATCAACTTTGAGCCATTAGATACGCCAGCGTGTTTTAATGAACTGGATCCAACGCCTCACATTATTTCCGATTTATGTATTTTTACAAAATTTGTTTTAATTTCAAAAATTCATAACTCTCTTATTTTTTATCCAAAAAATATGAAAAAAATATACAAAAATACTTGAATTATTTCTGACTTTGTGAATATTGTTTCATATTTTTATTTTAATATTTTATATTTTTCATAATTTTTGTATTGTTTGCCTTATTTTAATTGTTTTTGGCATTTTTAAATTCTAAAAAAATTTATCAAGATCATTTTCTTTATTTGACTTTCTGAATTTTTTTTAGAATTTTATTTTAATTTCTACTATTTTTGATATTTTTTTTACTTATTTGAGTGATTTTAATTAGTTTAAAAATACTTTTCTGTTTTAAAAAATTACCAACAATTTTATAAAAATATTTGAGATCACTTCTGACTTTTCTATGGTCTCTTTTAATTTTTCTTTGATACTTTGAATATAGTTTGTTATTTTTCCTTTTGTTTTCATTAAAAAAAACAATTTAAAAATCATCTTCTTTTTTTATTTTGTTTATTAAAAACAATTTATTTTTGAATATATTCTGCCTATGTGATTTTTGATCATGAACTTCATTAACATCATTGGATCTTGGGTGTTGAGTTTATCTCCATCAAAATGGATAAATGATTTTAATGATGGTTTGATTAAAATCTTTGATTCAAATACATCCCCTTCCTCTTCATTTTATCCATTTCTTACTTTTACTACATGTTGTTAGAGAATGATCTAAATATAATTTCTCTAAACATATGGTACGTCGATTGCTATTGACCGGCCTCAAAATAGGTACGACTTCTACATAAGTCCACTTACGATTGCTTAACATAACACTAAATTTTGTCCCGATTCCAGAAATGATTATTCGTGGCCCAAACCTATATTTGCAAGGCCAAGCATGTTTAATTTGAAACCTTTGTTCCAATAACCTTGAGGTTCATTATTAGGAAGCTTTGGTCTTATCAATCATCTAATGAACCTTCAAAAACTTTGGTCTAAGCGAATCATTTAAACATCATTGATCATTTGTTGTCGCCTCGAGAATTTTAAATGAATGATATACTTGACAAAAAGAAAATGAAACTTGTTATTGAGAGGCTTTGATTTTATCAATCTTCTAATGAGTTTTCAAATGCAAGATTCAAGATGGTCATTCAACTAACCTCTAATTTCTAACTTATTAACAATTGACTTTTATTTTTATGCTTTTACTTTACGCCTTTACTTTTATGCATCGTTTATTTTAGCATTTGCATTTCATACTATTTTTATCTTTGCTCACTTGAGCATTTATCTTTATGTCATTTTGTTTTACTCACTTGCGCATTTCATTTTCTTTTTGAAGATACTTAATAACCAAATTTAACAATAAAAATCTTTAAGGCTACTTGGACTATTTGGTTACTATCATTGGCATGATGGAGTTATGGACTTCTTGGACTTAGGATTAGAAACCTTGACTACCCTTGGGACCTCGTGACTTCTATTGTTATTTTGTCTGGAGTTCTTTGGGTTTACCCTGAGACGTTGGGTTGTTTTTTTGTTGTGTGTAACTTATTTTGATTATATGCTTTGTCTGTGATTGGGAATTCATTTGTATACAGTCGTTACTCTGTCTAATTTTTGTGAGACTTAATGCATCTGAAGTTTGATATTTTTAAGAGGTTTATCATCTTTGCTTGTTTGGTTTCAATCCAAAGGATGTGAATTGTACGTTGACTCATTGTGCCAAGTGTTGACTTCTTGTTGGTTAGACATTTCTTTTCCCTAACTTTTATCTTATGCTTTAGGATAGTCCCTTCATCTCCTCCCATCTTCTTTAATTTCAAAAATCTTCTCCCTCCTTTTCAAAACTATTATTATTTTCCAACCTGAACCACTTTCATAATAAACTTGGACTTACATCCATGCATTTTCAAAAGCATTCTCATTCAAACCATTTTTCCACTTTGGCTCTTTTACTTAAAACTTTTTCTCAAAAGATTAGAATCTTGTCAATCCTTGTAGTGATACAAGCTGCTATACTTCTATGATATGTAGTGAAGTGAGATATTGTGAGATATTTTCCACTTGGGTGTTAAGCGAGGCTTTTTTGATTTTAAAATCCAAGCTAAATCCTCCACTTTGAGATGACGCAAATTCTCCTTTCTCATAATCTTGGGTAGTAAATATGTTCTTCCACTCGGAGATAACAATTATGTCTCGTCTCTTAAAATTAACTAACACATTTGCGTTTTAAATTTTTAAAGGTAAACTACGATTACCCTGATCCCCTATTGCACGGAAGATGGTACGTAGGCACTAAAGATTCGCAACCGCGGTGGGTGTAAAAATTGTAAAAAATATTTCTTTTCTCATCTCCACCATCTATTTTTTATACAACACTTATAGCCAAAACACACAAATTTTCAAAGAGGTTCCTGCGGGGTACCGTAGATGTTTAGGGTGCTAATACCTTCCCTTTGCACAACCAACCCCCGTACCTAGATTCTCTCCCTTTTTTTGGGTTATTCGCTCTTTTCCCATTCCTCTGGAAAAAATAAAGCGCGGTGGTGATTTTTATTTGATATGTGCGAGTTAAGTCAATCCATTGGCTTAGTCTTAACATTTCTACCGCTACAAAAATAATGACGACTTCACTGGGGATAAATTGACCAAATGCTGGTCTATCTCTAAGTGGGTTGAGCCTATCTCTATTTATTTATGTATGTGCATTTATTTGTTTGTATATTATGTGTTGTATATGTTTGTTTGGATTTTCTTAGTTTTTAGGGTGTTTGGTGATTTCTCATAAGTCCTCTACCAGGACTTGGGAAAAATTAAGATATGACGGGCGGTATAGTCATGTTAACTTTGAGGGAGTAATCCCAAAAAATGAGGCATGAGATCCCCCACTAAGTGGAGGCCCTTTTGACTGTAGTATTATTTACCGGGTAATCGGGAAGATATGCTGCTTTCGACCTGGTAGTCTGCTGAAACTGAGGACCGTAGAACCCTTAACCAATCTTGGCCTTTTAGGTGTAGTGCATAAATTATGACGGATTAATCCGAAAATGGTTGCCATGCAATACTACACTCAGACGAGCTTTTCCTGAGAATATTACTAATTAACGAGTCAATCAGGACATTGGTAAAATCCGAAGGAAGGATGTAGACTCTAGAAACCTCTTAGAACCTTGTTCAGCAGGTGATAAACTATTAGTCCATACCTTGTGGGTAGTACCTTTGACCTCATGCTCGTGACGTCGAACCTATGGACCCCTTTTGGTCGTGATCTTGTGTGTGATTGTTGCATCATGCATTCATGAACCCATGAGCATCCTTTAAAACATTTGTTTTAGGGGACTTAAAGTTGACTTTTTGCGAATATCTCAGGAACCGTTTGACCATGGATTTTGAAAAAAGAAAGAGTTCCCCAACATGACTTATCAATACAATCCCCAGCCAGAGAATCCTCCAGAACTCAATTACCCTCAGAGTTTAAGTTTCAGTATCCCCAGTGGAGCCAAACTAGTAAACCTTCTCCCCGCAGAATTTTGGGAGGGCAAATCTTGAGTTCCCCAGTGAGGTCACCAGAAATACTTCCCACCAAACTGAAGATTCTCAGTCTTACCTCCCCAGCATGAGTCTATTAGATTGGAACTCCCCAGTAGAAGTCATCAGGAATTCTCTTCCCAACAACAGCCAAGGAATTATTCTTCCCGACAGCAGTCAAGATACTTTTATCTTCAGCCATCTCGGATTCATCTATCCTCCGCAAGACAGCTCTCCAGCTTACATGAGCATCCATTTGTATTCATATCATATAACATACATTGTATCATGCATCATGACATTGCATACAACTAACCCTTTACCTTTTCAGGTAAGATCAGTCGACAGATAAAAAATCATTATCTTCCGAGATTCTTTCCAGGAATAGTTCGGATGTGGCCCAGACATGGCAACATTCTAATGCTTATTCCAGATTCATCCAGATGCAGTTTTACACGAGCTCATCCTCAGGGAACCCTACACCAGTTTTTCCTCCAACTTCAAGATTTCTGAAAACAGTTTATGGATTCTTCCCCACAACGGATGTTAATCTATCGCTTGTTCAGACTCTTCTCAATTTTTGAAAACAGTTCACGGACGCTTCCCAAGAACGGATGCTGCTCTATTGTTTATTCAACTTCAAGATTTCTGAAAACAGTTCACGAGTTCTCCAAGTAACGGATGTTAACCTATCGCTTGTTCAGATTCTTCTCCAGACTTCTGAAAACAGTTTATGAATTCTTCCCAACAACGGATGTTAATCTATCAACTTGTTCAGATGCAATTTTTGAAAACAGTTTACGGACGCTTCCCAACAACGGATGCTGCTCTATTGCTTATTCAACTTCAAGATTTCTGAAAACAGTTCACGGGTTCTCCAAGTAACGGATGTTAACCTATCGCTTGTTCAGATTCTTCTCCAGACTTCTAAAAACAGTTTATGGATTCTTCCCAACAACAGATGTTAATCTATCAACTTGTTCAGATGCAATTTTTGAAAACAATTTACGGATTCCTCCCAACAACGGATGTCAATCTATTGCTTATTCAGACCCCCAGTTCAGAGATGGTCCCAAGCATGGACACCTTCCTGATACTCATTCTAGATGGCATCTTTAAGCCCATCCCCGACAAGTTTCTGTCATTCCTCCCGATGACATCGTTAAGCCCATCTCCAAATGGCATCTCTAAGCCCATTCCCGCATCCCTTGCTTTGACGAGCGCAAATTTAAGGGCACTCTAGTGTCCAATCTCCTTTTACCCTCGAGTCACGAAAGGAAAACTTGCCAATCTAACTCTTCGGATTCAAGAAGATTGAACAGGGGCAACTGTTGTACCCCAAAATTTTCCCTCCCATTTCTCATTGATTTCTCATCACAAAGCCCTTGGAGATCAAGATCCAGTTAGGGTTTCATCTGCTCAAGACTTCTCCTTTCACTGTTGACCCAAACTAGGGTTTGTGTTTACACAAAGATGTTATGACCTAAAATGCCTAATATGACTTTCATGCTTCATATTGGACTCCCAAGTTTATCCACATCAAGTTTCAAGTCTTGATTCCAAGTTTTGGCCAGTCAATTGGACAGTTGACCTAGAAATCAGCTGTATTGGGGAAAAAGTCAACTGTGGCCAATTGATAGTCAAACCTCATGAAAATTGACCCACATCAACATTATGAACTCACATGAATCATTTGATCAAGTTTGGATCACAATTCCACAAGAAATTTGATCAGATCACCAAAAGGGCAAAATGGTCATTTTTAGGGTTTTGACTGAACAAAGGCAATTTTTGACTGTTTGACCTAGCCAATGGCAAACCAAGCTCACATATGGACTCAAGGACCCCATGGAATTGTCTTGACATGCTCAACAAGTTCAAAAGATCCCAAGTACACAAGATTGACAGTTGAATTTCCCAGTCAATTGATCAATTTTGACTGTATACTGAAAAGTCAAACTTTGACTTTTTGGTCAAAATCAAGAGTCAAGATTCATTTTTCATCAAAACATGCCAAATCATGAAACTTGTTCACCAAGAAATCAAAAAATGCAAATTAGGGTTTGAAATGAGAATTTTTCATAACTTAGAATTTTTCTAAGTTATGAAAAACCCTAATTTTTCCCCAACTTTTCCCCACTTTATCACCAAGATTCATTTGGATTCAAGCAAAAGTCAAAACATGAAAGTTGTAGCCTATTGCATAATCTACAACTTTGATTCACAAAGTTTTCCCAAAAGAAGCTTGTATCTCAAGTTACAATTTTTGGAACAAGGGTACCAAACCATTCTTAACTTAGTGAAATTTTGACCTATTTTAGGCAAGGTTTTTACCTAACTTCAAGACCATTTTTCACATACTTCTACTTGGAATTTCAATTTTCATTTCAAAGATGGATTGTAGTTCACATTCCAAGCTTTCTAAAATGTCAAAGAACTCATCAAACAACCTCATGACTTGAGAGAATCGAATTTTGCAATATGGCAAAAACTCACTTTTGAATTGGCCAATTTCCATGTTCATAACTTGTGCAAATTTCTCAAATCAGCATGCAACTTGATTACAGGCCTCTAAACCATTCAAAACTCATAAATTTAATGCAAACTCATTGTTCCAAGACCATGTTCTATGTGTTCAAGCATTGCATAGTGGATTAATCCCAAAATAGATAAAGCACTTTAACCATTTTTGCAAAAGTAAGCTTTATGTCAAAATGAAAATCCAAGAAGTACAGATCAAATCCCCTTGGCACACGTTTAGGGACTAATCACACTGATCAATTCCAAGGTTTGCAGCATGTTATGGGGGCCTCTACCTGTCTAAACACCAACTTGGCTTTTGATTGCTTAAAGTGTAAGAAATATGGCATAACTGAACACAACTTTCATCTCAGCAATAGAACCCTTAAGCAAATATTTTGTACACATTCAAGACATCCTAACTGAGCTAGCACACGACTCCAACACCTCCATTGCCCCCTAGAACACAGAACCACCCCCAAACTGCCCAAACAGAGCTCTTACTGCAGTTTGAGTGCCAACTCTCATTCCTTTCATGCATTCTTGCTAAAAGCTCATCAAACACATTCCCTAGCATCACTTGAAGCTAACCAAAGTCTCAAACACGACCTGTGACTCCTCTAATCAGTTCCACCATTTTCACTTTCTTGTTTTGCAGTTGAAGGTCCATAGCTCGATTCAAGGTGTTTCAAAGCAAAGTAAGCATTGGAATAGCATCACTACACTTCAGGCAAGCTATATAGATCATTATCTTGCCCTGAAAGCTCCCCCATTGCCAGATACAACTTCAACTGAACAGGTATCTTCTTGAACTTCTAACTCTTAATGTAGGCATTGTTAGCTCTAGGTTTGTGAATAAGAAGTGTTCTACTCATGCCCCTGAATCTGTACATACTTTTACTTTTCATTTATTTTGCCTGAGCTATGAGAATTTAAGGTCTGAATATGGAAGAAAAACTAGGTCAAGATTTGGGAATGATAAAATTCTCTCTCATTTCTGAGAGTTAGGATGAGTTCTTTACATATTTAGAATCGTGATTCAATGCTTAACATTTCTTATGTTGTAAGTTTGTGCAAAAGATCAAGGAATCCAGATGTTTGAATTGATGTTCAGGCGCGCGTTTTTGAACATCTTTCTGGCTGGAGGTTGAAGAAAGGCTTGGTGGGCTGGGCCTTCTGTGCAATTTCTTTCCACACCACATTTTTACTTTCATACCCCCTGAGCCCATTTTGTTTGTTTTAATGATTTTTTGATTTTTCTATTTTTATTCTGATTTATTTATTTTTGCTAATAATATTAAAAAACATAAAAAACATTTTTACACCATTTTTATATTTTTTAGGCATTTATTTGTTTATATGGACATTTATACATAAATAATATATATATACTATTATTTAGAAAAACTAGAAAAATAATGCAAATATATTTTATTTCTGATTTTTATTTCATTTTCTCTTTTGAAAATATTTTATACAAAATATATATTTTTTATAAATATTAAATATTATTATTTTTGTATATATAATATTTATTTAGTAAATAATATATATATATATATATATATATATATATATATATATATATATATATATATATATATATATATATATATATATATATATATATATATATATATATATATATATATATATATATATATATATATATATATATATATATATATATATATATATATATATATATATATATATATATATATATATATATATATATATATATATATATATATATATATATATATATATATATATATATATATATATATATATATATATATATATATATATATATATATATATATATATATATATATATATATATATATATATATATATATATATATATATATATATATATATATATATATATATATATATATATATATATATATATATATATATATATATATATATATATATATATATATATATATATATATATATATATATATATATATATATATATTAGTATATTTAGTTTAAAATACAAAAATATACACATTTTTTATTCTATTAATATTTGATATAAAAAATACTCTTTTATATATATACTTCATTTTTATTTTATTTTTGTATATAATTATTAATTATTGTACATATTAAATAAATAGTATCTTTTACATAATAAAATTAGGGTTTTACCCTTAAAACATAAAAACTCCAAAAATATTACCTTTTTTTATTTTATTCATTTTTGTTTATTTGACATAAAAGATATTTTTTTCCATACATTATGCATCTTGCATATCTATTTTATTTCTATTTAATTTGTGCAAATTAATTACCTTGTAAATAAATTCCAAATTGATGTAATAGCTAGGTTTAAATTTCTTGTCAATATCCCCCATTTGAACATATGTACCCCCTTCCCATATTGTGTTGTAATAGTGTAGGAATTTTACTTTTCGCACTTTAACGCTTTCTAAATATACCATGCTAGAATTAGGGTTTGTATGCAAATAAAAAGAACAAAAATAGTTTGACCTAATTTCAAAGATAAACAAGCATGAATATGGACAACACATATCACACTTGCACCCCTAGGGTATTCCACTTGTTGCCTTCAATAAATGGGCCATATTGCATGTTAGGTCTCTTTGGGCAAAACAAAAACAATTCAAATGATCATAGTCCCTCGATGACGCTTTCGAAAAGTTGCCTAAAATGATCAAGTCCCTTTCAAAGAAAAATTGCCCAAAGATACTTAGCACTATTGCAATTATGGTCTAAACGATGATCCGCGTCCATCCCTTTCACATCCTAACACAAGATTGTCCACCAAATGCAATGGTGGAACAAAATTGTTAAAAGGGTTAAAACATAATAAAAATCTTTGAGAACTTTAGGGTAGATAGCTCTTAAGTGCTTGTCAACTTGCAAAAAGAAAACACTTGCCTATTTTCAAACCACACTTCACAAACACTTTCAAAACAAACTTTCAAAAAACCTTGAAACATCTTTTCAAAAAGACAAACACCTTTTGTAAAACATTCGAGTAAAGAATTGTTACAAGGGTAGCCTAGACAAGGCATCTTTTTTTTTAAAACATTTTCAAAACCACACACAAAGCACCATTTCAAACAATTGAAAACCAAGGCAAGTTGATCTAAGCAAGTACCTAAGAGCCCATGGATAACCATGGATAGAAAGGGTGCTAATACCTTCCCTTTCTATAATCTACTCCCCGAACCCAAGAAAAATCTCAAAGGTTTTTGCTGTGCTTTTTAAACCTTTCCTTAGGATAAAATAAAAAGTCGGTGGCGACTCTTGCTCAACCGAAACATTTGCGAAAAAAAACGCAAAACCCTAGTCAGTTCTCCCACCGTATCACAGAACTGGCGACTCTGCTGGGGACAAATTTAAAAGTGGAGTAACCTTAGGGCTTAGATCACCCTCTTGCATGACCAATTGTTTGATTTGATTGCTTTATACTTTGGCTCTCTTGTTTGGGTTTGCAATCCTACACCCGGCTTTTGGGAAACATTTCATAGATAGCAATACGTTGTGGAAACTGTGCGGGGTATACCGACACGGTCGAAGCAATAGCTATATTAGTGCGACATATTTGTGAGTACCGGTAACCCTTGAGTTCAATCAAGGAGAGTACGGGGCTGCTGAGTGATGTCATTAAGCACTAATGACCTAGAACCTTACTTGACCATCTTGGCCTTATATTAGGAGTAGTGAGATGACCGGCTTTGGTGCAGTCCGAAGTTGGTAGATACTCGATACTACACTCATTGAGGGTTGTTTTCTTGGAATATTTTGGTCGCTAGTTAAGTGGCTAAACCAAAACAATGAACAATGAAAACAATCCAGTGATATTGAGCTCCTTAGAACCCGGTTACTATTTATAGGACAGGTTTTTAAGCCAACTACACTCAAGAGGGTACTTACCTATGAAACCCCATGCAAGCCTGAAACTAGGGTTTGGTGTGAATTGCTTGTACATATGTTTTATGCATACATCATAAACATCATAAAACATCATATGCATTCACTAACCATTTCAAGGGTTTGGATCTTCATCTTTGTTCTTATTTTGTAGGTCATGGAAATTCCTCGCAGAAAAACAATCTAAGTCAACCTTGTGAGAGCCTCTCCTCAACTCAAGGAGCTCACCTCAAGAATTCCGGAAAGCTCATCCTTCAGTGAAAGACATGGTAGACTGCTCAGCTTAGTCAACACCAACATTGAAGAAGACATGATGAAAGTGCTATTCCAGTTCTTTGACCCTCTTCACCACTGTTTCACTTTCCCCAATTACCAGTTGGTGCCCACTTTGGAGTAGTTTTCTCAACTCCTAAGAATCCCTATCCTTAATCAACTACCCTTCAACGGTACGGAAAAGGAACCAAAGCCGGAAGATGTTACTCGAGCATTACATCTACAACCACCCGACATCAAGGGGAATTGGGAAACCAGAAGCGGCGTCAAAGGATTCTTAGCTAAATTCTTGTTTGAGAAGGCACAAGAATGTTGGAATTCATTGGACCTTCAAGCCTTTGAAGAAATTGGGGCACTCCTTATCTATGGGTTGGTCTTATTCCCAAATTCTGACCAATTGATAGATGTCAACGCCGTCAAAATCTTCTTATCCAGAAATCCAATACCAACATTGCTTGGGGACATCCTTCACTCATTTTACACACGAACAATGAGAAAGAGGGGTGTTCTCATGTGCTGTACTCCTCTCCTTGCAAGGTGGTTTATTTCGCACCTTCCACAATCTGTCTTGAAGAATGACCAAGGCTCAAGGTGGTCCCAACGGTTGATGACTCTTACTGACTCTGATGTACATTGGTGTTCTCGGTCCAGAGAAAATGTCATCATCGTCGATCGTTGTGGAGAATTTCCTAATGTTCCTTTACTTGGAATTAGAGGAGGTATCACCTACAACCCTTGCCTAGCTTTGAGGCAATTTGGATATGCACGGAGGGATGGCCCTCATGACATGTTGATTCCTGACCTAGTTTTTGACTTCGACGACGATGCGCAAGGACTTCACCAAAGATTCATCAGAGCTTGGGGAAGACCCAACAAGGCTGATAGCAAGACTCTGGGACACAAGAACTCCATCCCTCTTGAGCCTTATCTCAAGTGGGTACGAGCCCGAGCCCAAAGTCTAATGATGCCTTATCCTCATGTACTCCCTGTGATTAAAGAGCCCGTCAAGGAAGGAGAGGTCCCTTACACCATCCTACATCCTGACATGCCTACATCGTGGGAGGAAATGCAGAAGAGTTGGATTCAGCTCAAGGAAGAACGGAACACTTTTGAAGCTAGCTTCTACGCCAGTGAGAAGAAGGTTCTAGAGCTTACCCGCCGACTCCATGAGCAAGAGGCCCTCAACACCTACATCGCACCAAAGAGGATGCGCAATGTCTTTTTACCTTGAGAAGTTGTTTTTGTAATATTTGACCCATGGGGCATTTATGTACTAACAAATTTCTTCTTATTAATATGACGTGCGTTCCTTTTGTCTACAACAATTTTGAATGTTCTAAATCCTTGAATGCACTGCATACATAAGCATATCATTCATCATGTGCATAAGCAGGTCTCACTCTAGGTTTCCTTATTTGTCTGCTGTTTATTTCAGTAGGATGGATCTCGAGCAAACAGTCAAAGACCTACAAGCTCAGAATGCGCAGTTCCAGCAACTCCTGACAACCTTGGCTAAAGGTCAGGAGGATCTCAAGACCTTGCTGGGGAATAAAGACCCAGTGAAAAAGAAGAAAAAGAGACTCGGGGTGGCTACTCTAGGGAGAAGATTTGACGGAGAAGCTCGGAGAGTGCTTGAATTTCCTCCTACTTCTGATGAAGGAACCAGTAAAGGAGGTGGGGCTGCAGTACCTTCCGAGTCCGATGTGGAAGAAGAGGAGGTCGAAGAGGATGAAGACTACTCTGATCAGCAATACCCTCCAGCTGATGATAAATACAAAGGTTTAGAAGATAGGTTGGCCGCCATGAAGCTACAAAGAGTACCGGGTTTGGATTTTGAAGACTTGGGTTTGGTCGCCGGGATTGTGATTCCTCCAAAATTCAAAGTGCCAGTGTTTGTGAGGTATGATGGGCTGTCCTGTCCAAAAATGCATCTCAGGTCCTACGTGAGAAAGATTCAACCCTATACGGCAGATAAAAACCTTTGGATTCACTTCTTTCAAGACAGCCTTTCCGGAGCTCAATTGGAGTGGTTTTATCAGCTAGAGGGAACCAGCGTCCGAAATTGGGAAGACTTGGCCACCGCTTTTTACAAATAATACCAGTACAATTCTGACCTTGCTCCTACTCGTACCCAACTTCAGGGTATGTCAGTAGGAACAGGCGAAGGATTCAAAGAATATGCACAAAAGTGGAGGGATTTGGCTGGCAGGGTGCAACCTCATTTAACCGATCGTAAGCTTGTTGATATGTTTCTAGGGACCCTATCTGGGCCATTTTTCAATCATCTGATTGGTAACTCTTCCGCGGGGTTTACCGATTTGATCTTAACCGGTGAAAAAATAGAGGCTGGCATCAAGTCAGGAAAGATTCAGAAGGGTGTTGCTGCAAGTGTCGAGAAGAAGCCTTTTAAGAAGGAAACAACTGTGGTATATTCTCAAAGAAGAGCAGGGAAGAATGAGCGCCGACCGACCGTGGGGGCCGTAATGATTCAAAATCCTTCAAGTGAGCAGCCTCGCTATAACCAGTCCAGACCAAATCAACAACGAGTGGAACGGCCACAACGGCAGTTCACCCGTATTAATATGACTCCAGCGCAAGTGCTTCCCCATCTGTTAAAGTTGAATCTCGCCACTATCAAAGAGGCACCAAAGAATGTGAATACGTCCTCTCCACATTATCATCCTAATGCTAAATGCGCCTACCATTCTGACAGTGTCGGGCACGACACCAATGATTGTTGGGCACTCAAGCATAAAATCCAAGACCTGATAGAGGCGAAGGAGGTGGAGTTCGATGCTCCGGAGAAGCCTAATGTGATATCTGCTCCCATGCCGAAGCACGGCCGAAATGTCAATGCCATTGAAGAAGATTTGTATGTTGCTGATGTCAATGATCTGATAACTCCATTGTTAACCATCAAGTTGAATCTGTTAAGGGCCGGGATTTTCCCGGGATGTAAAGAAGACTGCTATTGTTGTTACTCTCTGCCGTTTGATTGTCCATTACTGAAGAAAGGCATCCAAGGCCTAACGGATAGTCGACAAATTTTGTTTGAAAAAGTTTCTGCTGTTCCAACCCATATTGAAGATGTCTCAATCATAACCATTCATGCCAATCTTTCCAAGGCCGTCAAAAAGCCTGTTAAGATTACACCAGCTACGAAATCTGTTCCTTTGAAGATAACAATGCCAGGGCCTGTCCCCTATGTTTCTGAGAAGTCAATACCATGGAACTACGGCGGCGACGTCTACTACCATGGTATTAAACAAATCGAGGTAAATGAAGGAAGTTCGGATGATGAAGAAGCCAGCATTGGAAACATTGCAGGCACGAGCAAAATCACCCGGAGCGGGAGAATATTTTCTCCAGAGATTGCCCCTCCAAGAGCAATCTTTGGACCCTCATCTGCCGACAAGGTCATCCCTGCACCAATAAAACTCTCCGCTAGAACCCCTTTGATTGAAGATGTTGTTGTTCCTAATGCTGTCCCTCCTACCACTGCTGATAAAGGTAAGGGAATCCAGGATGAGCTCGTCAGGACGAGGGCTCAACCCTTGGTCATCCCGGAGACCTCCAAGAAGGAGATGGATGAGATCTTGAAGATTATCAAAAGGAGTGATTACGATGTGGTAGAACAACTGGGGCAAACCCCCTCAAAGATCTCCATGCTGGCACTACTACTTTGCTCGGAAGCGCACGCTAAAGCTCTGATAAAATTCCTGAAGGCAGCCCATGTGCCCCAGGAAACCTCTACAGATCAATTTCAAAATTGCATGGCTAGCCTTACAGCGGATAATGGATTAGGTTTTTCTGATGCCGACCTAACTCCTAAAGGTAGAAACCACAATGATGCTTTGCACATTTCAGTCGAGTGTCGAGGAACTACTCTCGCACATGTATTGGTCGACACTGGTTCGTCGCTAAATGTACTGCCTAAAAAGGCCTTGGACCGACTAGATTGTGAAGGGTTGGAGTTGAAACCGAGTGATATTATTGTCAGAGCTTTCGATGGTTCGAAGAGAATGGTCCATGGGGAGGTTGAGATTCCCGTCAAGATAGGCACTGAGGTGTTTAAATCTACTTTCTATGTGATGGACATTCGTCCGTCATACTCTTGCTTGCTGGGTAGGCCTTGGATACATCATGCTGGGGCAGTCACCTCCTCCTTGCATCAAATGTTGAAGTATCCTGTCAAGGGAAAGATTATTACTGTCCATGGTGAAGAGGAGTACATGATCAGTCACTTAAACTCATTCCGGTACGTGGAGGTAGAGGGGGAGTTCATTGAGACGCCTTTTCAGCATTTTGAAGAAGTCCTTCCTGAAATAACAGTAGCAAAGTTGGCAGCTGAGGTACCGAGGCAGATGGCCAGGATGGCATCTCTGGAGGACGCAAGGGCCGCAATAAAGGAGAGGAAGAATTCAGCATGGGGGCAGTTGCCTGACATTCCACATAAGACAGACAAATTTGGATTAGGGTTCACCACCGCGGGCCAGAAAGCTATGCACCGTTCGAAGATTGAAAGAGCGCCAGTCAAAATTTCTCCCTACAGAATCAACGCTTTGGAGGATGAAGATAAAGAGAGCAACATCGAAGAGTGGATTTACCCAACTGTCAAAGGAGGATTGTGCAACTGGGAGGCAAAAGACTTTGTCCCCATCACTTTTATTCATCAGTAATTTATCTGTCAAACATTTCCTATTTGGTCTGTAATATTTATTTTCAAACAATCCGTACACTATCTTTTTCACCTCATGCCTTGCCCGGGGCATGTAGGTCCATTTGTAAGGGTTTTGATTATTTTTCATATCCATATGCCATGTTTAATGATTCATTGGACGTTTTTCATTTGATAAACTGCTTGTGTTCATTTTCTTTCCTTTTGCATTTTTTAAGGATGGCTATCCCTTACACACACCCACGCTCACAAATGCAGGTACCCATCCACTCCGGATTCCATGGGTGACGATTCTGCTATATCCTTTAATAACTCTGAAGATCTGGTCAATAAAGCCGAGTATGAAGATGATGAAGGTTGTGAAGTACCAGGGGAACTAGCCAGACTTCTGCAACAAGAGGAAAGGGCTATCTTACCGCACGAAGAGTCATTAGAAACTGTCAACTTAGGGACCGAGGAAGACCGGAAGGAGGTGCAAGTGGGTGCCAATCTGGAACCAAGTGTCAAGGAACGCCTGATACAATTGTTGAATGAGTATGTTGAAATCTTCGCTTGGTCTTATGAAGACATGCCGGGTTTAGACATAGACATCGTGGTTCACCGTCTCCCCACAAGAGAGGATTGTCCACCGATTAAGCAAAAGGTCCGCCGAATGAGGTCTGACATGTCTGAAAAGATCAAAGCAGAAGTGATGAAGCAATTCGACACTGGCTTTCTGGATGTTACGTCCTATCCTCAATGGGTCGCTAACATCGTGCCAGTACCTAAGAAAGATGGCAAAGTCAGAATGTGTGTGGACTACCGGGATTTGAATAGGGCCAGCCCCAAAGATGATTTTCCGCTACCTCATATTGACATTTTGATCGACAATACAGCTCAGCACAAAGTGTTTTCCTTCATGGATGGGTTCTCGGGCTACAATCAAATCAAGATGGCCCCCGAGGATATGGAGAAAACAACTTTTGTCACACCATGGGGCACTTTCTGTTACAAGGTGATGCCGTTCGGACTGAAGAACGCTGGGGCAACTTATCAACGCGCCATGGCAGCTTTGTTTCATGATATGATACATCATGATATTGAAGTTTACGTAGACGATATGATAGCTCGGTCACAAACAGAGGAGGAGCACCTTGAACATCTAGAAAAGCTGTTTGCCAGGTTGAAAGAATACAAACTCAGGCTGAATCCGAGTAAGTGCACTTTTGGAGTTAGGTCTGGTAAACTTCTAGGATTCATTGTAAGCAACAAAGGCATTGAAGTCGATCCAGCAAAAGTGAAAGCAATACAAGAGATGCCTGCTCCCCGTACTGAAAAGGAGGTTAGAGGATTCTTGGGGCGCTTGAACTATATTGCCAGATTCATCTCCCATCTGACTTCTACCTGTGAGCCAATTTTCAAACTCTTGAAGAAAGATCAGGTAGTTGAATGGAACGACGATTGCCAAGCTGCTTTTGATAAAATCAAGGAGTATTTGTTAGAACCTCCTATTCTGATGCCACCCGTCGAAGGAAGACCATTGATCATGTATTTGACCGTCTTGGATAACTCAATGGGGTGTGTTTTGGGCCATCATGACGAGTCTGGTCGAAAAGAGCATGCTATTTATTACCTTAGCAAAAAGTTTACCGACTATGAGACTCGCTACTCACTGCTCGAGAAAACTTGCTGCGCTTTGGTATGGGCTGCTCGCCGACTAAGGCAGTATATGTTGACTCATACTACCCTGCTGATTTCCAAAATGGATCCTATCAAGTATATCTTCGAAAAGCCTGCTTTATCAGGAAGGATAGCCAGATGGAAAATGATCTTAACCGAGTATGACATCCAGTACACCACCCAAAAAGCTATAAAAGGGAGTGTACTAGCTGACCATCTGGATCATCAAGCTATCGAAGACTATCAACCCATGAGATTTGACTTCCCAGATGAGGACATCATGAATTTGGACAACATTGAAGGTAACGGACCGTATGACGGACCCGAAAAGGGATCCTGATGGACCCTGTACTTTGATGGTGCTTCAAACTCACTTGGAAACGGTATCGGCGCGGTACTCATTTCTCCGGAAGGTTGTCACACACCTTTCACGGCCCGACTTTGCTTCAGCTGCACAAACAACATGGCTGAATATGAAGCTTTTATCTTTGGTCTCAAGGCTGTTGTAGACTTGGGGATCAAATCTTTGATCGTATTTGGGGAATCGGCTTTGGTTATCATCCAAATCAAAGGAGAGTGGGATACAAAGCATCATAATCTTATCCCATACAAAGAACATGTCTTGACATTGTTGCCTCATTTCGAGCAAATTACCTTCGAGCATTTCCCGCGAGAAGAGAATCAGCTAGCAGATGCTCTAGCCACAATGTCCTCCATGTTTAAACTCAACTGGGATAACGAGGCTCCCCAAATCACCATCGAGCGAATGGATGAACCGACACATTGTCACGAGATTAATACCGAAGAAGTAGTGGAACAACCTTGGTTCCATGAAATCAAAAGGTATCTCGAGACTAGAGATTATCCCGAAGGAGCTTCCGCAAATGACAAGAAGTTCTTAAGGAAATTTGCTGCCAAATTCTTCCTGAGCAACGACATCCTTTACAAACGAAGCCATGATTGTGTATTACTCCGATGCGTAGACAAAGCTGAGGCAGAGTTGATCATGACTGATATACACAGCGGCACATTTGGCACTCACTTGAGCGGGCATACAATGGCTAAGAAGATCCCAAGGGCAGGCTATTACTGGTCTACCATGGAAGCTGACTGCCATCAACATTCCCGTACTTGCCACAAATGCCAAGTCTACGCTGACAAAGTTCATATCCCTCCGGTTCCTCTCAATGTTCTGACTGCTCCTTGGCCCTTTGCAATGTGGGGCATTGACATGATTGGAGAGATCAAGCCCACGGCTTTCAACGGGCATCGCTTCATCCTAGTTGCCATTGACTATTTCACCAAATGGGTCGAAGCAGCTTCCTTCGCCTCTGTTACTAAAAATGTGGTCGCCCGCTTCATCAAGCAAAATCTCATATGTCGGTATGGTGTTCCAGACAGGATCATCACAAACAACGGTACAAATCTGAATAACACGATGATCACCGCATTATGCGAACAGTTCAAGATTTATCATCACAATTCATCTCCCTATCAGCCGAAGATGAACGATGCTGTTGAAGCTGCGAACAAAAACATTAAGAAGATCATTCAGAAAATGACAATCACTTACAAAGACTGGCATGAAATGTTACCGTTTGCTCTACATGGATACCGTACGATGGCACGTACTTCAACCGGGGCAACCCCATTTTCGTTGGTATATGGCATGGAAGCTGTCCTGCCTATGGAAGTTCAGATTCCTTCTCTAAGGATTATGAAGGACGCGGGTTTGAATGAAGATGATTGGATGCAGACCCGACTTGACCAACTCAATCTGATCGACGAGAAGCGACTCGCTGCTATATGCCATGGTCAGGCGTATCAAAAATGGATGATCAAGGCCTTCAATAAGAAAGTCAGATGTCAAGTTTATCAAGTCGGAGATCTCGTAATCAAGCGGATTATCTTGCCGCAAAGTGATCCCAGGGGCAAATGGACTCCTACATATGAAGGACCATTTGTGATAAAGAGCATATTTTCTGGTGGTGCGATGATTCTAACCACCATGGACGGCGACGATTTGCCGCACCCTGCGAACGCGGACATAGTCAAAAGATACTACGCATAAAATAACCCGACAAGTCGAAAACCCGAAAGGGCGGCTTGGGAAAAAATGGGCATCCCGGTGAACCGAAAACCCGAAAGGGTAGTTCAGGCAAAAATTAGGGATAAAAACAAAAAAATCTGTACACCCGGCAAGTTGAAAACCCGGAAGGGCGACTTGGGCAAAAAGGGGTTTCCCGGTGGATCGAAAACCCGAAAGGGCGATTCAGGCAAAAGTTAGGGAATTAAAGCGTATGACTATGTCTCGTCGGATCACTTCAAAGACAATCTCTTCATCAACCAGTTCCAGGTTTCTGATCAATCCAGTCATCGGCAAACGAAGCATTGAATGGACAGATGTTCAGAGTTGTGAAGGCTATAGCGGAATGGAATCCCATGGAATTATTTCACATAGCCATCTTTATTTTGCATAAATCTTTCAATATTTACGACAAAATCCTCTTACTAGGGTGTTTGTCTCCTTTGTACAAATATACTCATAGAAAGTCAATACAAATACTTTTCCCAGAAATTTGTGTTATTTCCTTTTTCTTTTCTCTTGCACTATTTGTTTTATTTTGAGAAACGTCCAATGTTTTGTTAAATAGGCATATGCATTTGAACATAATCATTTCCTTATGAATCAAAAAAGAGGATTACTGACAGATTGAAGGTACAGTTGGATATCTTGATACCCTTTCAAAGGAATCCCCAGGAGATTTTGAATCCATATCACCAGCAAGTCTTTAAGCTTATCTCCAGTAGATTCTGGAAGCTTATCCCTTGCAGAGAACGGATGTCTCTCCCGAGCTTTATTCAAAGTTATTCCTCACGAGGGCTTATAACTGGGTTATCCTCAACTTATTGCCACGGAAGATCGCACTCGGCAAGTTTCTTCCTATCCCCAGCGGAGTTCATCAGAGTTCCCCAACATGACTTATCAATACAATCCCCAGCCAGAGAATCCTCCAGAACTCAATTCCCCTCAGAGTTTAAGTTTCAGTATCCCCAGTGGAGCCAAACTAGTAAACCTTCTCCCCGCAGAATTTTGGGAGGGCAAATCTTGAGTTCCCCAGTGAGGTCACCAGAAATACTTCCCACCAAACTGAAGATTCTCAGTCTTACCTCCCCAGCATGAGTCTATTAGATTGGAACTCCCCAATAGAAGTCATCAGGAATTCTCTTCCCCAGCAATAGCCAAGGAATTATTCTTCCCGTCAGCAATCAAGATACTTTTATCTTCAGCCATCTCGGATTCATCTATCCTCCGCAAGACAGCTCTCCAGCTTACATGAGCATCCATTTTCATTCATATCATATAACATACATTGTATCATGCATCATGACATTGCATACAACTAACCCTTTACCTTTTAGGGTAAGATCAGTCGACAGATAAAAAATCATTATCTTCCGAGATTCTTTCCAGGAATAGTTCGGATGTGGCTCAGACATGGCAACATTCTAATGCTTATTCCAGATTCATCCAGATGTAGTTTTACACGAGCTCATCCTCAGGGAACCCTACACCGGTTTTTCCTCCAACTTCAAGATTTCTGAAAACAGTTTATGGATTCTTCCCCACAACGGATGTTAATCTATCGCTTGTTCAGACTCTTCTCAATTTTTGAAAACAGTTCACGGACGCTTCCCAACAACGAATGCTGCTCTATTGCTTATTCAACTTCAAGATTTCTGAAAACAGTTCACGGGTTCTCCAAGTAACGGATGTTAACCTATCGCTTGTTCAGATTCTTCTCCAGACTTCTGAAAACAGTTTATGAATTCTTCCCAACAACGGATGTTAATCTATCAACTTGTTCAGATGCAATTTTTGAAAACAGTTTACGGACACTTCCCAACAATGGATGCTGCTCTATTGCTTATTCAACTTCAAGATTTCTGAAAACAGTTCACGGGTTCTCCAAGTAACGGATGTTAACCTATCGCTTGTTCAGATTCTTCTCCAGACTTCTAAAAACAGTTTATGGATTCTTCCCAACAACGGATGTTAATCTATCAACTTGTTCAGATGCAATTTTTGAAAACAGTTTATGGATTCCTCCCAACAACGGATGTCAATCTATTGCTTATTCAGACCCCCAGTTCAGAGATGGTCCCAAGCATGGACACCTTCCTGATACTCATTCTAGATGGCATCTTTAAGCCCATCCCCGACAAGTTTCTGTCATTCCTCCCAATGGCATCGTTAAGCCCATCTCCAAATGGCATCTCTAAGCCCATTCCCGCATCCCTTGCTTTGACGAGCGCAAATTTAAGGGCACTCTAGTGTCCAATCTCCTTTTACCCTCGAGTCACGAAAGGCAAACTTGCCAATCTAACTCTTCGGATTCAAGAAGATTGAACAGGGGCAACTGTTGTACCCCAAAATTTGCCCTCCCATTTCTCATTGATTTCTCATCACAAAGCCCTTGGAGATCAAGATCAAGTTAGGGTTTCATCTGCTCAAGACTTCTCCTTGCACTGTTGACCCAAATTAGGGTTTGTGTTTACACAAAGATGTTCTGACCTAAAATTCCTAAGATGACTTTCATGCTTCATATTGGACTCTCAAGTTTATCCACATCAAGTTTCAAGTCTTGATTCCAAGTTTTGCCCAGTCAATTGGACAGTTGACCTAGAAATCAGCTGTATTGGGGAAAAAGTCAACTGTGGCCAATTGATAGTCAAACCTCATGAAAATTGACCCACATCAACATTATGAACTCACATGAATCATTTGATCAAGTTTGGATCACAATTCCACAAGAAATTTGATCAGATCACCAAAAGGGCAAAATGGTCATTTTTAGGGTTTTGACTGAACAAAGGCAATTTTTGACTGTTTGACCTAGCCAATGGCAAACCAAGCTCACATATGGACTCAAGGACCCCATGGAATTGTCTTGACATGCTCAACAAGTTCAAAAGATCCCAAGTACACAAGATTGACAGTTGAATTTCCCAGTCAATTGATCAATTTTGACTGTATACTGAAAAGTCAAACTTTGACTTTTTGGTCAAAATCAAGAGTCAAGATTCATTTTTCATCAAAACATGCCAAATCATGAAACTTGTTCACCAAGAAATCAAAAAATGCAAATTAGGGTTTGAAATGAGAATTTTTCATAACTTAGAATTTTTCTAAGTTATGAAAAACCCTAATTTTTTCCCAACTTTGCCCCACTTTCTCACCAAGATTCATTTGGATTCAAGCAAAAGTCAAAACATGAAAGTTGTAGCCTATTGAATAATCTACAACTTTGATTCACAAAGTTTTCCCAAAAGAAGCTTGTATCTCAAGTTACAATTTTTGGAACAAGGGTACCAAACCATTCTTAACTTAGTGAAATTTTGACCTATTTTAGGCAAGGTTTTTACCTAACTTCAAGACCATTTTTCACATACTTCCACTTGGAATTTCAATTTGCATTTCAAAGATGGATTGTAGTTAACATTCCAAGATTTCCAAAATGTCCAAGAACTCATCAAACAACCTCATGACTTGAGAGAATCGAATTTTGCAATATGGCAAAAACTCACTTTTGAATTGGCCAATTTCTATGTTCATAACTTGTGCAAATTTCTCAAATCAGCATGCAACTTGATTACAGGCCTCTAAACCATTCAACACTCATAAATTTAATGCAAACTCATTGTTCCAAGACCATGTTCTATGTGTTCAAGCATTGCATAGTGGATTAATCCCAAAATAGATAAAGCACTTTAACCATTTTTGCAAAAGTAAGCTTTATGTCAAAATGAAAATCCAAGAAGTACAGATCAAATCCCCTTGGCACAAGTTTAGGGACTAATCACACTGATCAATGCCAAGGTTTGCAGCATGTTATGGGGGCCTCTACCTGTCTAAACACCAACTTGGCTTTTGATTGCTTAAAGTGTAAGAAATATGGCATAACTGAACACAACTTTCATCTCAGCAATAGAACCCTTAAGCAAATATTTTGTACACATTCAAGACATCCCAACTGAGCTAGCACACGACTCCAACACCTCCATTGCCCCCTAGAACACAGAACCACCCCCAAACTGCCCAAACAGAGCTCTTACTGCAGTTTGAGTGCCAACTCTCATTCCTTTCATGCATTCTTGCTAAAAGCTCATCAAACACATTCCCTAGCATCACTTGAAGCTAACCAAAGTCTCAAACACGACCTGTGACTCCTCTAATCAGTTCCACCATTTTCACTTTCTTGTTTTGCAGTTGAAGGTCCATAGCTCGATTCAAGGTGTTTCAAAGCAAAGTAAGCATTGGAATAGCATCACTACACTTCAGGCAAGCTATACAGATCATTATCTTGCCCTGAAAGCTCCCCCATTGCCAGATACAACTTCAACTGAACAGGTATCTTCTTGAACTTCTAACTCTTAATGTAGGCATTGTTAGCTCTAGGTTTGTGAATAAGAAGTGTTCTACTCATGCCCCTGAATCTGTACATACTTTTACTTTTAATTTATTTTGCCTGAGCTATGAGAATTTAAGGTCTGAATATGGAAGAAAAACTAGGTCAAGATTTGGTAATGATAAAATTCTCTCTCATTTCTGAGAGTTAGGATGAGTTCTTTACATATTTAGAATCGTGATTCAATGCTTAACATTTCTTATGTTGTAAGTTTGTGCAAAAGATCAAGGAATCCAGATGTTTGAATTGATGTTCAGGCGCGCGTTTTTGAACATCTTTCTGGCTGGAGGTTGAAGAAAGGCTTGGTGGGCTGGGCCTTCTGTGCAATTTCTTTCCACACCACATTTTTACTTTCATACCCCCTGAGCCCATTTTGTTTGTTTTAATGATTTTTTGATTTTTCTCTTTTTATTCTGATTTATTTATTTTTGCTAATAATATTAAAAAACATAAAAAACATTTTTACACCATTTTTATATTTTTTAGGCATTTATTTGTTTATATGGACATTTATACATAAATAATATATATATACTATTATTTAGAAAAACTAGAAAAATAATGCAAATATATTTTATTTCTGATTTTTATTTCATTTTCTCTTTTGAAAATATTTTATACAAAATATATTTTTTTTATAAATATTAAATATTATTATTTTTGTATATATAATATTTATTTAGTAAATAATAAAGGTATATATATATATATATATATATATATATATATATATATATATATATATATATATATATATATATATATATATATATATATATATATATATATATATATACAAAAATATACACATTTTTTATTCTATTAATATTTGATATAAAAAAATACTCTTTTATATATATACTTTATTTTTATTTTATTTTTGTATATAATTATTAATTATTGTACATATTAAATAAATAGTATCTTTTACATAATAAAATTAGGGTTTTACCCTTAAAACACAAAAACTCCAAAAATATTACCTTTTTTTATTTTATTCATTTTTGTTTATTTGACATAAAAGATATTTTTTTTCCATACATATAAAAACCCTTTATGCATCTTGCATATCTATTTTATTTCTATTTAATTTGTGCAAATTAATTACCTTGTAAATAAATTCCAAATTGATGTAATAGCTAGGTTTAAATTTCTTGTCAATATCCCCCATTTGAACATATGTACCCCCCTTCCCATATTGTGTTGTAATAGTGTAGGAATTTTACTTTTCGCACTTTAACACTTTCTAAATATACCATGCTAGAATTAGGGTTTGTATGCAAATAAAAAGAACAAAAATAGTTTGACCTAATTTCAAAGATAAACAAGCATGAATATGGACAACACATATCACACTTGCACCCCTAGGGTATTCCACTTGTTGCCTTCAATAAATGGGCCATATTGCATGTTAGGTCTCTTTGGGCAAAACAAAAACAATTCAAATGATCATAGTCCCTCGATGACGCTTTCAAAAAGTTGCCTAAAATGATCAAGTCCCTTTCAAAGAAAAATTGCCCAAAGATACTTAGCACTATTGCAATTATGGTCTAAACGATGACCCGCGTCCGTCCCTTTCACATCCTAACACAAGATTGTCCACCAAATGCAATGGTGGAACAAAATTGTTAAAAGGGTTAAAACATAACAAAAATCTTTGAGAACTTTAGGGTAGATAGCTCTTAAGTGCTTGTCAACTTGCAAAAAGAAAACACTTGCCTATTTTCAAACCACACTTCACAAACACTTTCAAAAAAAACTTTCAAAAAACCTTGAAACATCTTTTCAAAAAGACAAACACCTTTTGTAAAACATTCGAGTAAAGAATTGTTACAAGGGTAGCCTAGACAAGGCATCTTTTTTTTAAAACATTTTCAAAACCATACACAAAGCACCATTTCAAACAATTGAAAACCAAGGCAAGTTGATCTAAGCAAGTACCTAAGAGCCCATGGATAACCATGGATAGAAAGGGTGCTAATACCTTCCCTTTCTATAATCTACTCCCCGAACCCAAGAAAAATCTCAAAGGTTTTTGCTGTGCTTTTTAAACCTTTCCTTAGGATAAAATAAAAAGTCGGTGGCGACTCTTACTCAACCGAAACATTTGCGAAAACAAACGCAAAACCCTAGTCAGTTCTCCCACCGTATCACACATGCCTTTGTTATATCAGTGGTTTATTTCTCACTTACCTCGGTCCAATGCTTTCTGGGATATCAAGAAGGAACCTCGTTGGGATCCAAAGATTATGGCTCTCACTCATTCCGACCTTGTTTGGTATCACCAGGCTTACTATGATGTGGAGATTGTCGATAGTTGTGGTAGTTCCCCCAATGTACCTTTTATCGGTACAAAGGGAGAAATTAATTACAATCCCGTTCTTGCACAACATCAACTTGGATATCCAATGAGAGACAAGCCAAGTAGTAATCATCTGAGTGGTTTCTTTCTCAAAGAGGGAGAGGATCATAAGGAAGCTAAGGAGGAAATTTCAAAGGCTTGGCGCCATATTCACAGGAAGAGTAGAAAAGATTTGGGACCAAGAGGAGCTGTTTCTTTGGAGCCTCATCTCTGGTGGGTACAAGCAAGGGAAGTTCAGTTAAAGAGGCCATATTCTCGTGAAGAACCTATACCTGATATGTTTGTGAAGACCACTCCTCCCCTTTTAGACGATGTGGATGAGCTTCAGCTTGCCCTAGTTAGGATGCAGCAGGAGAAGGAGGCCTGGAAGAATAAGTGTCAGACTTTAGAGATGTCCTACCGAGAAGATTTGAAAGAGAAGTATGACCTGATTAAGATTCTTGAGAGTCGTGCTGTGGAGATGGTGGAGAGGCGAGAGGATTTATTTTCCTCTAGAGCTCAATCAGAACTTAATTACTCACTTCCCGACTCTGGTGATTAGAAAGGGGTCACCGACAGGTGTGTAGAAGAAAACAAGCAGTTGAAAGCTCAGATTGCAAGACTCACGAGAAAACGTCAGTGTGTGGAGAGAACTTCATCAACTCTTCCTTCTTAGGATTTTAGATTCTATCTTCTCTTGTACTTAGGATTGTTGAAACTTGTACTAAAAGTTGTAATCCATTTTGAAATGTGATTTTTAGTATTTCAAAATGTGTTAGTACTTTAGTATTTGCAAATTGTCTATAAATCTTTGAGTTCCTTGAAATATTATTAAATAAACCATGTGCATTGCATATCATGCATCATCTTGCACATATTTCTTGCATTTCTGTTAATACCCATTTGTCTTATTGTGTTTCTCTACCTCGTTTAAAAGAAAACTGTCTCACCGGTATAATACTCGGGCTAATTCCAGGAATAAAATGGAGAATCTTGAATAAGAGAATCGAGAGCTGCACAAAGAGGTTACTTCTTTGAAGGCCGATATGGATAATCTGACTGCTTTGATGGAATCGTTGGTGGCTGCTCATAATCAGACACCACTTGCTCCTCCTTCTGCTCAGCCACAACAAATAACGGCTGCTTCTAAAATTTTGTTAGTTCCCATTTCTGCTACTCCAGTTACTGCTGCTCAGAACCGTATGCGTCAGGGTTACCCGTGGGGAATGCCTGAAAATTTCATTCCAGAAGGTTATAATCTTGATGCTTAAGTTGCTCTAATTCTCAATTTGTTTCTACTCTTGCACCTCCCGTGGTGCATGTTACTTCTATGGCTAGAAATGAGATCTATTATACTGCACCTTCTACGGTGAATGCTATACCGTTTGTTAATGATGAAGTTTATCGACATGTTCCTCCACCAAGTGAAAGTGCAGGTTTCTTTGACTGATTAGATGATTTTTTAGATCAGTTCAATGAGATGCAGAAGGAAATGAAGGCCCTTTGAGGAAAATAATTATTTGGATAAAATGTCAGTGAACTCTGCCTAGTTCCCAATGTAAAGGTTTTAGCAAAGTTTAAAGTGCCAAAATTTGAGAGGTACAAGGGCAACTCTTGTCCTCGTGATCACCTGATGATGTATATCAGAAAAATGTCCACCCATACTGATGATCAGCGTTTTCTTATTCATTTCTTCCAAGATAGTTTAACCGATGTCACTTTAAAGTGGTATATGAGTTTGGAAAGTAGCAATATCCGAACCTTCAATGATCTAGGGGAAGCCTTCATTAAACAATATAAGTACAACATTTTCATGGCGCCTGGAAATCAACTGTACTAGGTCAAAAGTCAACTGTGGCTCAAATACAGTCAAACTTCAAGATTTATGGTCAACATCAATATTTCTAAGTATTATCCATCATTTGATCAAGGGTTGATCACGATTCCTCAAGAAATGCTGCTAACTCATTAAAAGTCAAAAATGGCAAATTAGGGTTTCTATAGGGAAAGTCAACCAAACTTTGACCAGGCATGACTTTCTCATACTTTACCAGAAAGTTTTCATCCAAGGCTCATTTTGAAGAGAATCCAATTACCTATAACTTCTCTTCATCCCTCAAGTTCAAGAAATGCCTCAATCAAAAGATACAAGCTCAGACATTATAGGTCATTTAAAAAAGTCAACAAAAACACCTTTTGGGTCAAAGCTCCTTACATGAACATGGAAGACCCAATTGAGGTGAAACCAAAAGGGTTGTTTAGAGGATATCCTAAGCTCTACAAAAAGTCCAAGGACACTCTCATAGGGTTAAAATAGAAGAAGATATGCATTTCTAAAGTTGGCCAATTTTAAGAAAAATGCACAAAACTCAATGTGAGCAAATTGGATCTTTTGGACTAATGGGCGTGGGTTTTGGATCCCAAACATATCCATGAACTTATTTCGGATATTTAAATCTATTTTTATGAGATTTGTTTTTATTTATTTGAATTTTTATTCATTTAAATCAAAATAAATCAAATAAAATAGTGAAATAATGAAATAAAATCCAAAGATCTGTTTTAGGATCATATCATAGGTCTAGAATCAGATGATCAAGTCAAGATTTTGTGCAAGGGCTGATTGGAAGAAAAAAAAACATGTTTTGGCCAAGTTTAGAAACAAAAAATCCAAATTTCAAATCAAATCTTCCTTTCACAAATCTTCAAGATTCTATCCAATTTTGTTAACCTAATGCATTCTCATATATATATGTACAACATTTCCAGACCACAAGGGAGAGTTTTTGCCGCATATAATACACATAAGAAGTTCTAAAATTTTGACAAAAAAGTGAGAATCAGATTGCTATTTGCAGAAGGTTTCAAGGAGTTTTGATGCTTATAATCCATTCATGGGGACATTCTGAAGCTAACAACATCATTCCCAAGCATCAAAGCATCCAGAATCATCACGTACATCATCACGATTTGCATCCTATTTTTTGAATTCGATTTTGATCATACACACATTATAAATAGGTTTTAATTATGAATTACTGATTATATGAGCATTTAGAATGTGTTTGAATAATTAATTTCCAGTTTTGATGCATATATGATAACCTGCCATTGTTAGGGTTTAAAGGTACGTTTTAAGGTTTTCATGTATAGGTGAAATTGGGCCTAACAATGGATACCATCTTGCTCAGGGGATCAAACCCAATTGATCCATGTATTTGGATTGAATTTATATTACTTGGTGTGAATTTTTGAAATGCGCAGGTTTTTAGTGACAGATTTAGTCCGTAGGTAAAAGTCCTCAAGCTAAAACAACAGATAGCTGAAGACGATGAAGGCCATGCACAACCTGATTGGGTCATTTGAATCAGCATGCATTTTTTGCATAAAAGGAATTTCTGACATTTATTTGATATATATTATTTTATGTTTATATCATGTAATGAATGAACAAGCTGATGTGATGGTAAAGGAAGTGCTTGGCAAAGGGAAGGACCTGGGTTCGAGTCCCAGGTCCAACATTTTATATTTCCTAACGTGTTGCTTGCAGATCCAGTGGGTCTCACTCCCAAGCACCAATCATGCACTCTCAGATCCAGCCATCCAATCTGCATGGTTCTGCATCTGACGCCCCTTGCTTACAGGCACATGATGGACCACCCTTACACCACCACACCAGATCAGGCGCTAGCAGTGGGTAAACCAGATTTGGGCTTGGCCAATATTCAACAACATCCCCTCCAGATTGGGTTCACACCCTCTTCAGACCCATTCTTATTTTCCTTTTATTATTTTTATTTAATTCCTTTATTATTTTTAATTATTTCAAAAACCATTTCTTTCTCTATATAATCATAAAAATCATAAAAAATCAGAAAATCATAAATTAGGATTTAGAGTTTTTTTTATAAAAATATTTTTGCAATTTAATTAATTTAATTAAATTTTAACCTTATTTCATTAATTAAAATTAATTAGAGAATTAGGTTAAAATTCAAATTATTTTTCTTAAAATACAAAAATATTTTTAAGGAGCAATTAGGTTTTTTCTTTAGGGTTTAGAACTTTTTTTTCCGTCTTAATTTTGCGTGCTATTATCTTTTACATACGATTTTTACCACTTATGTAACTGCGTCTGGCTTGTAATAGTTAACTAGGATTTTTTATTTCCACATTTTTACTTTTCATTCATTACTTATGTATCTACACCAAAGCCCTGTAATAGCGTAGGACTTTATTTCTTGCTTTTTCTTTACATGCCTGTATATAATTGTTAGTAACTTAGGCGTGCATGACAAGAACCAATTAATCAGTAGATCACTAATCAAAAGATAAAAATAATTGAAAAAACACACTGTTGCACACTTGCACCCTTAGGGTATACTCACTTAGTTGCCTCGGAAATAATGATCATGTCCCTCAAACATAGGGGTATCTTAGCAAATACCCTCGGTATAAAAGTCATCATAAAAGATCATGGTCCCTAAACGTCCCTCGAGTTACCTACGAGAAATGATCTTGTCCCTCAATGTTGCCTATATGTGTTAGCTGGCCATTTCGAATAAAGAAGAAACCACTATCAAAATAATATTTCGAATAAAGTACCTAAGGAGATTGATATCAATATTGGATATTGGTGGGAAATATGGAGTCATTATGATGAAGGATTATTCAATTTCCAGTGGATTTGGATTTGGATTTTTTAGTGTTCGAATTATAAAGAGCTCCTTTATGCAAGGGTGCCAGAATTGGAAACGGTCCAGGTAATTGGGTTATTTCGAAAGCGACAAAGAAATAAGATGCTTCGATTGGTACAGATTTCAAATTTCAAATAGGAGCGCCATTCTAGAAGACGCGTGGAAGTCAGTAAACATAGGAAGCCTGCATGCTTCGAACGTGGCGTGATTTTAGAATAGGACCGTTAGGGTCAAGACACTATAAATAGGTGTTCTTATGTTAGATTTGGCATGTTCACTTTTATGTACTAAAATATCTCAAAACACTCAAACTACCGTGAATTAAGGGAAACGAGTCAGAAGATACAATGTACGTATTGAACATCATCACGTTTTTACAATTTCAATACAAGTCTTGTTATATTTAGTTCGCTATTACAACATTTCTGCCCTTAAATCCTTCGATTTCCTTGCATTTCCTTGCTTTACTTGCCTTTAAACACAGTTACTTCGTTATAAACTTTACTTTAATTTTATCCTTTTATTCAAACACTTATCTTTACATCCAAGCATTAAATCCCAAGTCTAATTCGAAGACTTTCTTTCCTACATTCAGTTAGTTTATTCCTATAGACAATTCTAGAAATATTTCCTAAGAATCTCATATTCGAACTTAACACACAATATAAGTTTATCAAGATAATGGGTATGAACATAGAAATGAGTTATGACACATGTGTTCTAGGATCAATCTAGTCGATCCTGCAAGTAACCAATAATAATTAGTAAAATTGGAAGACTAGCGGTTGTTTACTAGAAATCACTGTAAACAAATTGGCACACCCGGTGGGACAGTGTCATAACAAAGAGTCTTATCAAACATATTAGAGGAGTTTTAGGATTTTTCTAAGTGTGGAGTGCGTTTCGGTACATGAACCTTCGAAGAGGCAAAATTAAGAATAACAATCCACATATACCCAGAAAACAACGTACCAAAACAATGGTTAATGCAACCAACCAAGATGGGGTACAAAATCCCCCACAGGGGGCTGCAACAATCGTTTCAAGTTCGATTGATGCCTCCAATGCCATTCCTATTGGAAGTTCGAATACAATCTCAGTAAGTACATTAGACATGCCATCAAACGTGTCTTAAGTACAAACTGCACCACACATAGAGAATCAACAGTATTCGACCCCCCCTAGGCCTCCAGGTTTCGAACCTTTGAGACCCAGAAATCCTCTGTATGGGATGCCAACTTCGTTTATGGCAGGGTTACATAATGCAACAACTTCGTCCCCACTCCAAGGATCTGGTTCAGGAATGAACCATTTGGGTACAAATTTCCAGAATATAGGAAACTTCGCCCAATTGCCTACTCTTACAACTAATAGTCAGGCAACGCTTAGGCAACAGATGGATGATAGAAATCTTGATATGGTAGGAATTCTAGCCCGCGAAATGAATGCTATTTTCAATCCCCTAATCCAGAATATAAATAGAACAAACCAAGAAAATGCAGCCCAGATGGCGAGAATATCAGATTTTTTTGGTGCCCCTAATGCGCCTGCAAGGCGTAGGCAGAACCCGGTGGTGATTCGAAACGAAGAACCCATAATTGAACAAATTCTACCCCCTGTACAAGTTGTCGAAGAAAGAAATATAGGGGTAAGATTAAGAGACCAGGGAATTCAGGAATTTCAGAATGAACAGCCTAGACCTATAATGATGGTGAATAGGGACCAAAATGCAGACAAAATTGTTTATAGGACTAGAAATGACAATTTAGTGGCAGAAAATAACCTCACCACCATGATTGAAAAAATAATGGCCTATAATGGTTTAAATTCAGGATTTAGGAGGCCAAACTACACATCTCCTATTATAGATTATGTTTTGCAAACAGAATTACTCAGGGGCATTAAAGTTCCTAAATTCACGAAATTTGCTGGAGATACAAGTGAATCAACAGTGGAACATATAGCAATATATTTAACAGAAGCAAGAGATATAACAAATAATGAAAATCTTAGGATAAAATACTTCCCAAGTTCTTTAACAAAGAACGCTTTCACTTGGTTCACCACCTTGCCCCCTGGATCTGTGGACACATGGCCTTATTTAGAAAGACTTTTCCATGAACAATTTTACATGGGTCAGTCTAAAATCAGTCTCAAGGAACTAGCAAGCATTAAGAGAAAATTTACGGAACCAATAGATGAATATTTGAATAGATTCCGTTTATTAAAATCCAGATGCTTCACAGTGGTCCCTGAACATGAATTGGTCAAAATGGCTGCTGGGGGCCTAGATTATTCCATTCGAAAGAAATTGGATACACAATATCTTAGAGATATGGCCCAACTAGCAGACAGAGTGCGTCAGGTCGAAAGGTTAAAAGCTGAAAAAGCCAGGGCTAGTAAAAATCATAATAAAGAGAGAATAGCCTACATAGAGGCTGAAGAGGAAAACATAGATGATTCTCAAGACCCTTATGATTTCGATCAGTTCGAAATAGATCTTGCAGAACTAAAAGAAGCACCCCCTTATGCTTGCAAAGTTCTACTTCCTTCCAATGGAAAGAATTATGTCGAAAGTGAAAGGAATGATAAATTCCCCAAGAAAATATATACTTTCGATATAACTAAATGTGATGAGATATTTGATTTGCTTGTTAAAGATGGCCAGTTAATAGTTCCTCCTAACCTTAAGGTTCCTCCGTTGGAACAAAGGAAAAAGAGGGGCTTTTGTAAATATCATAACTTTTTAGGCCATAAAACCTCACAGTGTTTTCTTTTCAGGGATCTGATACAGAATGCAATCAAAGATGGTAGGCTGAAGTTCTCAGACAAGGGGAAAAATCTAATGAAAGTTGATACAGATCCATTGCTGATGGCGGAGACTAACTATGATGAACCTCTAGACATCAATGTGGTAGAAATTGTTGAGAGGAAAGTTGAATCAATAGTGGAATTCGAATAGGATGGGGACTTCATCCTAATCAAAAACAAAAGAGAGGTTACTGATGGCCTCCCATTGATCAAAAACAAAACAGAGGCTACTGGTGGCCTCCCAAAGGTGCTCAAAGCAAAGATATTAAGTGACAAAAAATTAGCTGAGGCCACTAAAGGTCTTAGGATGAAATTTGAAGAAGTCAAAATTTCTGATGACCAAATGCTGGGAGTGAATATGGTGGACTTAGAACAGCCTAACGCTGAAATGGAAGAAGTAGAACACTGTTTAGAGAGGGAAAGATAAAAGAGAAGAGAGAACTTACCTAGAAAGGACGCGGGTTTGTGTGAATACCTCTTCCACTGTCATAAGAAAAATTAGGAAAAGTTGTTATACCCAAGGTGCAGTATCATCTGCAACCCTAGAATTGCTGCTGAATTCGAAAGGGCCCAGCGTGAACGAACATGAGTCAACTGGAGGCAAGACAACCAACTATACAAAGTCTATCCAAAAGTTGATGAAAGGCTGCTCGAATTCCTGGTTCGTTGCCACAAGATTGGAACAAAATGCTTAATATGTCCCAGATGTGCAGCAGTGTATGATAAGGAAATGGCTGAAGCGTTCGAGAGAATTTCATTTGCCTCAGGCTGGGGGCACCAAGGCGGAATGCCTTCGAATCTTGTTAGCACAGCCAGAAGTATGCCAAGGAGGCCAGATAGCCCTTACCCCAGGGGAGCAAAGAGAGTTTCCTTTAAACTACCTGCAGAAATCCCCACTGACAGATGGCTGCAAGTGAATACTGATAAGGGAAAAGGGAAGTGGCGCAACTTCGATCGAGGAGGCAGGACTACAATGGCTTACAAGAGGCAATTCAATTCAAACATGAGGGAAGAAATAAGATTGGAGAATTATAAAGGCAGAAACCCAATGTCTCGCTCTCAGTGGCGCAGACACCAGAGAAACTAAAAAGCTGCAAGGGATTCGAAACCTATGGGAGTAGGAGAATTCAGTACCAATAACCCAACATCAGTGAACCAGACTGGGGGCAAACCCCCAGTGTCCAGGAAAATTTTTTCTCCACAGAAGGACACTAAAGAAAATAAGACTCAGAAGGAAGCTGCGAACGAAGAGGACTTGATGACTGATGACTTCAAATCTGATGGGGAATCCTTCTTCAATGCAAACTGCAATGTAGTTTCGGTGCTGCCTTGTGAGTAAAATCAGGAAACAAAGGTTTATGCTGATGAGGAGACTGATGAGGACGAAATGGCCAGACATAGGCCAGTATGCTATTATGTGATGAATAATAGAGCGGTCGAAGAGCAGAACGCTTTCTTCCAAAATCCAGATGAAGGAATGAAAAACCATCTCAAACCCTTATTCATCAGGGCAAAGGTGGAACAATATGGTGTGAACAAGGTTCTGTTGGATGGTGGAGCTGCTGTCAATCTGATGCCCCAATTCATGCTAAAGAGGATAAGAATGCAGGATTCAGATGTTAGACCTCACAATATGGTACTCTCGAATTATGAAGGAAAGATTGGCCAGACTTTGGGCGTAATACAAGTTAACTTGACAGTTGGTTCCCTCACAAGACCAACAATGTTTATGGTCATTGCTGCAAAGGCAAATTACAATCTGTTGCTTGGCAGGGAATGGATCCATGGAGTTGGCGCAGTACCTTCTTCAATGCATCAAAGGTTGGTGTTGTGGAGAGATGATGGAATTGTTGAAAACATAGAAGCAGACCAAAGTTACTATATGGCAGAAATCAACAATGTGGACAAAAGAAATTTCGACAGAAATATGGCCAACATAGGGCCATGTCACCCACCTGAGGAATATTTCGAGCCCAATGAGAACGCTTACTATTCCCTAACCTTGCGTCCCAATGGATTCCAATGGGATAGGGAAATTATGTGGGATGAGAAGATGACTGAGAAAGATGGAGAGACTTCGACGATACGGCCAACTGGCTGGGCAAGCGAAGGTTATTATGACGGAATCAAATTAGTACCAAAAGATTTCGGCCTATTTGGCTGAGAACAAACGAAGAACGACTCTCGAAGCCGAAATACAAAACATGGCTATTATAGCCATAGACAAAAAAGAAATAGCAAATCCTGAAGGAAACCATTCATCCTCACCATGTGATGAACAAACTTCTGAACTGATGGATCAAAGGCTAGATGCCATTTATGATCAAGAGCCCTTGGGGTTCGAGAGGGATCCAGAGTCATCAAGCGCTAAGATGCTGACCCAAGATCCTTTGGAGGAAGTGGATATTGGGGATGGTGTCGAAAAAAGGATTACATACATCAGTGCGAAACTTAGTCCCAATTTAAAAGGCAAAGTGGTTGAAATGCTCAAACAAAACAGAGATTGCTTCGCCTGGGACTACGATGAAATGCCTGGTTTAAAGAGGGAACTGGTAGAACATAGGCTTCCAATCAAGGATGGAAAGAAGCCCATCAAGCATATGTCTAGACGATTCGCTCTAAAAATTCTCTAAAAAATAAAGGCAGAGGTGGAACGGCTCCTTCGATGCAAATTTATCAGGACCACAAGGTACGTAGAATGGCTTGCTAATATTGTACCTGTTATTAAGGAAAATGGCTCTTTGCGAATTTGCATAGATTTTAGGGATTTAAACACTGCCACCACAAAAGATGAATATTCCATGCCTATAGCAGAAATGCTAATTGATTCTGCTGCGGGTTTTGAATACCTGAGTATGTTAGATGGATACTCTGGGTATAATCAGATTTTTATTGCTGAGGATGATGTTCCCAAAACTGCATTCAGATGTCCAGGCGCTTTAGGCACCTATGAATGGGTAGTTATGCCCTTTGGACTAAAAAATGCTGGGGCAACATATCAGAGGGCAATGAACACTATTTTTCATGATTTTATTGAGTCATTTATGCATATTTATATAGATGACATAGTGGTCAAATCTGTTTCTGATGAGGATTATTTGACTCACCTTTGCCAGTCATTCGAAAGAATGAGAAAACATGGCTTAAAATGAATCCTCTTAAATGTGCTTTCTTTGTTCAGGCTGGGGATTTCCTAGGCTTTGTGGTCCACAAGAAGGGGATCGAAATTAACTTGAACAAGACGAAGGCTATTATGGAGACGAAACCTCCTTCAACCAAGAAAGAGTTGCAATCTCTATTGGGTAAAATTAACTTTTTAAGGAGATTCATATCTAATTTGAGTGGGCGAACTCAGGCTTTCTCTCCACTCCTTTGTCTCAACCAAGGGAATTTTGAATGGACTGCGCAGCATCAGGAGACATTCGAGAAAATCAAAGCTTATTTGATGCATCCTCCTATACTTGCACCCCCTTCTAAAGATAAACCAATGAGGCTGTATATCTCTGCCTCCAATGTAACTATAGGTAGTATGTTGGCCCAAGAAAATGATGATGGCATCGAAAGAGCCATCTACTATCTTAGTAGGGTCCTAAATAAAGCAGAGACTAAGTATAATAGCATTGAAAAATTATGCCTCTGTCTGTATTTCTCTTGTACAAAACTTAAATATTATATTAAACCAGTTGATGTTTATGTTTCATCTCACTTTGATGTTATTAAACATATGCTTTCAAAACCAATCATGCACAGCAGGATTGACAAATGGGCCTTAGCGCTTACTGAGTATAATTTGACCTTCAAGCCTTTGAAAGCTATGAAAGGACAAGTAGTTTCAGATTTCATAGTGGATCATTCTGTGAGTGAGGACTTCACGTTAGATTATGTTGAGATCCAGCCTTGGAAATTATCCTTCGATGGGTCAACACATAAATATGGGAGTGGTGTTGGAGTCCTTATAATTTCTCCTAAGGGAATTCCAACAAAATTCAATTACAAGTTAGAAGGCCCTCCCTGTTCGAACAACGAAGCTGAGTATGAAGCATTAATTGCTGGACTTGAAGCTTTGTTGGAATTGGGGGCAACCAGAGTCGAAATTAGGGGAGACTCAGAGCTGGTCATCAAACAGATAACCAAAGAATACAAATATATAAAGGAAAATTTGATCATGTACTTCGTTATTGCTAACAGATTACTCAAGAAATTTGAATATGTGGATATAAAACATATTCCCAGAATTGATAATCAGGAGGCAAATGACTTGGCTCAAATAGTTTCAGATAAGACATCTAGAGAAAAACTTCAATATCTCATAGAAACAAGAGGCAGAATAATGGCTACCAAATTATCACCATTAGACTTGGAAAATTTGAAACTGGGTTATGCAGATCAGAAAGAATTCGAAGTACTAAATATTGATACTTTGGCAGATACAAATTGGAGAAGTCCCATAGTAAATTATCTGAAAGAACCTTCAGTAAGTACAGAGAAAAAGATCAAATATAGGACATTATCTTATGTCCTAATAGGAAATGAACTTTTTAATAAAACCCCAGAAGGTATATTACTCAAGTGTTTAGGAGAAAATGAAGCGTATTTAGCAGTATCCAGTGTGCACAGTGGGGCATGTGGGGCACATCAAGTAGGTCACAAAATGAAATGGTTGTTGTTTCGATATGGAATGTATTGGCCCACTATGCTCAAAGACTGCATATAATCTGCTAAAGGATGCGAGGAATGCCAAGTTCATGCAGGTATTCAACATGCTCCTGCAAGTGAGTTACATTCAATTGTTAAGCCTTGGCCTTTTATGGGATGGGCATTAGATCTAATTGGTGAAATTCGACCAACATCACCCAAAGGACAGAAATACATCCTTGTGGGTATAGATTATTTTACAAAATGGGTCGAAGCAATTCCTCTAGTGAATGTTGATCAAGAGGCCATTGTGGAATTTATCCAGAGGCAAATAATTTACAGGTTCAGAATACCAGAAAGTATCACAACAAATCAACGTTCAGTTTTCACAGGGCGAAAAATGCAAGAGTTTGCAAAAGAAATGGGATTTAAATTACTCACGTCAACTCCTTACTATGCTCAAGCTAATGGACAAGTAGAAGCAGCCAATAAAGTCATAATAGGTTTGATAAAGAAACATGTAGGAAGAAAGCCAAGAAATTGGCACAAAACTTTGGACCAAGCTTTGTGGGCATGTCGAACATCTCCTAAAGAAGCAACGAATACTACTCCGTTTCGACTTACCTTTGGACATGACGCAGTGTTTCCAGTCGAAATACACTTACAGTCAGTAAGAATCCAAAGACAAAATCAAATACCAACTGATCAATATTGGGAAATGATGATGAATGAATTAGTGGACGTGGATGAAGATAGGCTACATGCTTTAGAAGTTATGAGAAGACAGAAAGAAAGAGTAGCCAGAGCATACAACAAAAGAGTTAAAAGTAAGTTGTTCTCAACCAATGACTTGGTATGGAAAGTTATATTACCTATGGATAAAAAGAGCAGATTATTAGGTAAATGGTCACCCCATTGGGAGGGTCCCTTTCGAGTTTTGAAAACATTTTCGAATAATGCTTATGAAATAGAAGAATTAGCAGAAGATAGAAGAATCTTGAGGGTAAATGGGAAATACTTAAAAAGGTATAAGCCATGCTTGCAAGAGGTTAGAATCATTGCAGGATAATAAAAAATATATATATAAACATGAAGCCAAAATGGTATTATATAAGTTCCAGAATGGTTGTGTTCAATCGTTAACAAGAAAAAGCATTAACAAAATACATTCGACAATCAAAAAGGGGCGTTTCGTTTCAACTTAGCAAACTTGCTCTTGCATAAGTTGATTTTGCATTGGGTAGTATTTCTGACATTTTCAAGCCCTTTGATTTCTTCACTTATTCCTTCAGCCACCTCCATCTGTTGAAGACTCTGTGTGACAAGACTTTCAAGCTCTTGGTCATCAACAGGCTTCAAGGTTGCTTTCTCATTTCGAGCACCCTCAATCTTCTTCTTAAGTTCTTCAATCTGAGATTCCCAAAACAGGATTGATCGAGCCAAGACATCATGCTTGTCTTGGGCCTGGATTTTAGCGCGCTCCAACTTCTCTGCTTCTTCAGAAATCTTTGCAGTTTGATCATAAGCGTTAGACAAAGAATCTTGTTTGCTTCGAATCTTAACCTCAACATCATTAACCCTAATATATTCACTTCTAACCTCATTGAGCAAGATTTGCAGATCATATATGGTTTCACTTACTTCAAGTGGACAGATGCTGAGATCTATTTGAGAAAGCAACTTCTTCAGCGGAAAATAGGCTGCAGTATTTGCTCTTAGAATGGTAAAAATGTCAGCCTCAAGAATAGTTTTGTTGACTTGTTGAAGAAGCTGATCAAGAGAAGTAAGATGGGCATCATCCTTTGTTTGGCTAGAATCTTCAGATTGATTTTTGCTAGACGAAGAATCTCGTTGAGGTAGCATTAGCTTGATATATTTCAGGGGATTGCTCCGTTTTAGCTCTTCCTTCTGTTCCCCAGTCAAGATTGGAGGGTCTGGGTTTTTAGTGAAAATAGTCCCAGTAGGTACTGGAACTTCCACCTCTTCTTGCACCATCTCATCTTCGTCACCATCTGCGAAGTAACGACTCACAGTATGTGTGTCGCTTTCCTCTTCAGATTGTTCAGCAAAATGTACCCTTCTGGGAGAAGAGTCACTAGGATTGTCATTGATGAGAGTTTCGAGCACTGTGTTTGGTTCGCCAGCTACATGGTCCTCTGTCAAGGGAGGCGGAGTTGCTTGTTGGTCTAAAGCTTCGACCAATGGAGGCGAGGTTGCTTGTTGATCCAAGACTTCGACGGTCCCTGCAGGAGTAGCAGCAGTGGATGAACCTTTATTTAAAACAGCTTCATTGAAACCTTCTGGTTGAGAAGAGGCTGCAAGTTTTGAAGCTTGGCCTTGAATGGCCGGAGAATCTGAAAGAACAAAAGGAGCGCTCTGCATAGAAACAAAGGGTTAGCATAAAGAAGATTACACAGTCAATTTAAAAAGGCATTGAATGAGATTTACCTTTTGTTCATCAGAAGTTGCATTGCTACCAATGCGTTCTGAAATTACATTCTTCGAAGACTGAGACTTCGAAGATCCTTTGGATTTGACCTGGGGAGCAGTCACACTCACTTTGCTTTTTGACGGATTGGCAAGTTGAGAACCTTCGCCAGATTTGTTGACTTTCTTTTTCTTTTTTCGTTTTAGAGGAGAAATGTCTTCATCTTTTTCTGATTCATTTTCAGAATGGGAACTTTCGTGTTTTCGTTTCTTAGGAGACTTGGGAGGTAACCCACTTGCCTGGAGAAATAGGTTTGAATAATTAGTCAATTTAAAAAGTAATTTCGACAATAAAAAAGAGTGAGCGAAGTATTACCTTTTTCTTTTTTGAGGAGTCATCTTCTTGGTCAGAAGGAGGATTCTCAGTAGTGGTTATTGGCACTTTCAAAGAAGAAGTTGAACCTACCTTGGGTACAACTTTATCCTTTTTCAAGGATTTTAGATCAACAGCTGAAAGGAATATCAAATAGTCAATTTTAAAATAAAGTTTAGGAAGAATAAGGGAGCTTCGAATTTCTTCAGTTCCGCACCTTCACCGTTTTGAGACATGATAGACATGGCTGACAAGTCATAGCGAAGGTGCCCCCTGAAATTGTCTAAATCACATTTAGCCCACGTTACCCTTTGGGCAGGTTTTTTGGCATCATTTTCACACAAATGGAAAATGTTCCCACAAACGAGCCACCAGGGATACGGAGGAAAAAAGGCTAAAGCCAGCTCTGAAGTAGGTAGGTTTGTAAATTTTGGTGTTTAATGTTTAAAAGCCCACCAATACCTATCTTCAGGTTTTACGTAAGGAGGAAATGGAATTTTTGAAAGTTGTTTTTCAAATTTTTCTTTCAAAGTTCTTGCTGCTTCGCAGACAGTTCGATGTATCTCCATAGGATTATAGACAATTTCAAAATATTTTTGAAAGGCTCGAATTTCCTTGACATGAGTAAATCTACCTTTTTTGACATGTTCCTGCACAAAGGAAAAAGCTATCGTCAGTTGTTTTTGAATTTGGATGGTGCTGAACATATTCTTCGAATAGTAAGCCGTCCAACAAGTATAAAAATCTTTCGTCATGTAAAAGGAAGGAGTAAAAAAGACTAATGAAAAGTTAGCGAAGCTAGTATATTTCTGTTGTCTAGTTTCGATTTCCTTGAAGGAGTAAGGCACCCCTGCTAAGCATATCTCCCTTTTCTTGTTGAAGAGAGGTTCAGGTAGAATCTGGCATAATCTGAATTGGCGAGCCACGAAATTAGGTTGATAAGCAAGGATACACACTTGGCTCTTCACAGGCGTGATCCTAGAAATAATAAGCCTAGGGTTTAAAAAGGCACACCAAATGTCCCTAATTATCTATTCTTCAATGGCTTGTTCAAGGGGCATGGTAAACCAAGTTGGACCACAGTTTCGATTGGAAAAAGGGGCCATTGAAGGGTCAAACCTATGTCTTTTGGAGAAAATCATTGTATATTTAACGAAGCATTTTTTGAAATTTTCCCTTTCATCGTTTGGGGTTAGTTTTAACAGCCTAGTGCCTTTAATGCTTCGATTTACAACGTCAGGATGTTCTTCGTTGATAACCCCAAAGGTTGACAAAGATGGTTCAAAAGTTGCATTTAACCAAAGCTGCAATAGCCAAAAGGGGCCAGCAAGAAGCAGGTTAGTGCCAGATTCATAAGTTTTTAATTTCGAAATTGCAGCACCTATGCTTTCATATAGGCTTGTCAGCAGTAACTCACTGATGCATACTGTGATACGGTGGGAGAACTGACTAGGGTTTTGCGTTTGTTTTCGCAAATGTTTCGGTTGAGCAAGAGTCGCCACCGACTTTTTATTTTATCCTAAGGAAAGGTTTAAAAAGCACAGCAAAAACCTTTGAGATTTTTCTTGGGTTCGGGGAGTAGATTATAGAAGGGGAAGGTATTAGCACCCCTTCTATCCATGGTTATCCATGGACTCTTAGGTACTTGCTTAGATCAACTTGCCTTGGTTTTCAATTGTTTGAAATGGTGCTTTATGTGTGGCTTTGAAAAGGTTTTGAAAAAAGATGCCTTGCATAGGCTACCCTTGTAACAATTCTCTACTCGAATGTTTTACAAAAGGTGTTTGTCTTTTTGAAAAGATGTTTCAAGGTTTTTTGAAAGTTTGTTTTGAAAGTGTTTGTGAAGTGGGTTTTGAAATTAGGCAAGTGTTTTCTTGGAAAGTTGACAAGTACTTAAGAGTTTATCTACCCTAAAATTTTCTCAAAGATTTTTGTTTATGTTTTAAACCTTTTGACAATTTTGTTCCACCATTGCATTTGGTGGACAATCTTGTCTTAGGAGATTAAAGGGACGGGCGCGGGTCATCGTTTAGACCATAGTTGCAATAGTGTTAAATGTCTTTGGGCAATTTTTTCTTTAAAAGGGACTTGATCATTTTAAGCAACATTTTGTGGGACTATGATCATTTTGATTGTTTGTTTTACCCAAAGAAGTTCAACATGCAATATGGCCCAATTATTTTGAAGGCAACAAAGTGGAATACCCTAGGGGTGCAAGTGTGAAATGTGTTGTCCATTTTTCATGCTCATTTATCTTGTATTAGGTCCAACTATTTTGTTCAATTTTATTCGCATACAAAACCCTAATTCTAGCATAGTATATTTAGAAAGCGATAAAGTGCGAAATTTAAATTCCTACGCTATTACATCACAATAATATGGGGAGGGGGGTACAATGTTTCAAATGGGGGTTATTTGGACAAGAATTTAAAACCTAAGACTATTACATCAATATTGAATATTTGCAAGGTAATTTAATTGTATAAATAGATAGAAATTGAAATAAATATGCAAAATGCCGAAAGAAAGGTTTTTATATGAAAAAAAAGTATTATATATACAAAGTAAAAGAAAAATAAAAAGGTATTATTTTTGGAGTATTTTCAAATTTAGGGCAAAAAACCTAATTTTAATCAAAATGTATATTAATTAATTAATTCATATAATATTCATTATTTACATACAAAAATAAAATGAAATATGGTACATTTGTAAAAAACGGCATTTTTAGTATTAAATATTAAAAAATAAAATATGTGCATTTTTGGGTGTTTTTGCTCTAAATGCATTAATATATATATATATATATATATATATATATATATATATATATATATATATATATATATATATATATATATATATATATATATATATATATATATATATATATATATATATATATATATATATATATATATATATATATATATATATATATATATATATATATATATATATATATATATATATATATATATATATATATATATATATATATGTATATTTATATTATTTTAAATATGTATTATATGTATAAATAATAATAATAATTAATTTTTAGAAAATAGTATTTTTTATATAAAATATTTTCAGAGGGTAATATAAAATAAAAAATAAAAATAGAAGTGTTTTTACACATTTTTCTATTTATCCTAAATAATAATATGTATTTATTTATGTATAAACAAAAGAAAATCAAATAAAAATCAAATAAAAATCAAAAAATGATGAGAAAAATATTTTCAAAATTTTAATATGCTGAGAAAAAATAAATGAGTCAAATAAGAAAAGAAAAAGTCAAAAATCATGAAAAATGAAGCAAATGGGCTTGGGGGGTAAGAAAATGACAATAGGGTGTAAAAAGAAAAGACCACACAGGCCCAGCCCATGTGGCTTCATCTTCAACCTTTGTTCAACAACATTCAAAAACGCGCGCCCTGTACTCCAGCTGCTAACTCCTGATTCCTGGCTTTTTAACAAAAACTCATAACATAAAAAATGTTCAGCATGAAGAGACGATTCTAACCATGTATAGAACTTGACCTAACTCTCTAAGATGAAGGAGAATTTCTCCTCCCCCAAATCCTAACCTAATTTTTCTGTCATTTTCAAACTCCAAATTCTCTCTACTCAGGCAAAAGAAATGAAAAGTAAAGACATGGACATGTTCAGTGGCATGAGTATGACATTATTTCTTCACAAACTTAAGACTAATGATGCATAATAAGAGAGATACGAATTCAAAATTTTACCTATTCAGTTGAACTTCTATCTGGAGATGTAGGAACCTTCAGTGCAAGGTGATGATTGGAAAAGCTTCCTTGAGGTCCAGGGATGCTGTTTCAATGCTTACTTTGTCTTGAGAGCTTCTGAATCAAGCTAGAGAACTTCAACTGCAAAACAGAAAAACAAAAATGGTGAAGTGGCTTAGAGGTGTTACAGGTTGTGTCTTAGCTTCTGGATAGTTTGCATAGGTTGTAAGGAAGGTAGAGGAACAGGTTTTGGCAAGAATGCTCGAGAGAAATGGGAGTTGGCACTCAAACTGCAGAGGCAACTCTATTTTTGCAGTTTGAGGATGATTCTGAGATGGAGGGTATTTTAGAGGTGCAAGGGTCGTGTATTAGCTTGGTTATGTTGGCTTGAGTGTGTTTGATAAGTTTTTTCTTGTGTTCTAATGCTGAGATGAGAGTTGTTGTGGTTTATGGAACTTTTCTTCACACTTAAGCAACAAAATGCAACTTGAGTTTCTAGGCATGTAGAGGGCCCCTAATGTTCTGCATAATCCCTCCTTGATCAGTGTGTTATGCTCATAAACTTGTGCCATTCAGATTTGCAATGTACTTGTTGGATTTCTAAATTGATATAAAGTGAATTTTAGCAAAAATGGATAGTTCACTTTATCTAATTTGGGATTAATCTTGCATACAATGTCCAAACTCATAGAAAAACACCTTAACACAATGAATATGCATTAAATTATGGAGTGTAACTTGGTTTAAGGACCTGTAATCTAACCTAAAGCATGCTGAATTCAAATTGCAAAGTTATGGGCATGGAACTTGGTCATGAACAAAGTGGTTTTTTGCTATATTGTGAAATTCGATTCTCTCTAACCATGAGGTTGTTTGAGAAGTTCTTGGACATTTTGGAAAGCTTGGAATGTGTACTACAATCCATATTTGAAATGTAAATTGAAATTCCAAGTGGAAGTGTATGGAAAATGGCCTTGAAGTGGGGTAGAAAACCTTGTCAAAATAGGTTAAAATTTCACTAAGTTAAAAATGGTTTAGTGCCCTTATTCAAAAAATTGTAACTTGAGATACAAGCTTCAAATGAGAAAACTTTGTGAATCAAAGTTGTAGATTATGCAACAAGCTACAACTTTCATGTTTGGACTTTTGTTTGAATCCAAATGGATCATGGTGAAAAAGTGGGGCAAAGTTGGGAAAAAATTAGGGTTTTTCATAACTTAGAAAAATTCTAAGTTATGAAAAATTCCATTTCTAACCCTAATTTGCATTTTGTGATTTCTTGGTGAACAAGTTTCATGATTTGGCATGTTTTGATGAAAAATGAATCTTGACTCTTGATTTTGACCAAAAAGTCAAAGTTTGACTTTTCAGTATACAGTCAAAATTGATCAATTGACTGGGAAATTCAACTGTCAATCTTGTGTACTTGGGATCTTTTGAGCTTGTTGATCATGTCAAGATAATTCCATGGGGTCCTTGAGTCCATGTGTGAGCTTGGTTTGCCATTGGCTAGGTCAAACAGTCAAAAATTGCCTTTGTACAATCAAAACCCTAAAAATGACCATTTTGCCCTTTTGGTGATCTGATCAAATTTCTTGTGGAATTGTGATCCAAACTTGATCAAATGGTTCATGTGAGTCCAATATGTTGATGTGGGTCAATTTTCATGAGGTTTGACTGTCAATTGGCCACAGTTGACTTTTTCCCAATATAGTTGATTTCTAGGTCAACTGTTCAATTGACTGGGCAAAACATGGAATCAAGGCTTGAAACTTGATATGGGTAAACTTGGGAGTCCAATATGAAGCATGAAAGTCATCTTAGGCATTTTAGGTCAAAATCTCTTTGTGCAAACACAAACCCTAATTTTGAGTCCACAGTGCAAGGAGAGGTCTTGAGCAGATGAAACCCTAACTGGATCTTGAGCTTCAAGGGCTTTGTGATGAGAAATCAATGAGAAATGGGAGGGCAAATTTTGGGGTACAACAGTTGCCCCTGTTCAATCTTCTTGAATCCGAAGAGTTAGATGGGCAAGCTTGCCTTTCGTGACTCGAGGGTAAAAGGAGATTGGACACTAGAGTGCCCGGAAATTTGCACTCGTCAAAGCAGTGGATGCGGGAATGGGCTTAGAGATGCAATTTGGAGATGGGCTTAATGATGCCATCTGGGAGAGTGACAGAAATCTTGTCGGGGATGGGCTTAGAGATGCCATCTGGAAGGGAATATCAGGAAAGTGTCCAAGCTTCGGACCATTTCTGAACCGGGGGGTCTGAACAAGCAATAGATTGACATCCGTTGTTGGGAGGAATCCGTAAACTGTTTTCAGTGGTTTGGAGAAGAAACTGAACAAGCGATAGGTTAACATCCGTTTACTTGGAGAACCCGTGAACTGTTTTCAGGAATCTTGAAGTTGAATAAGCAATAGAGCAGCATCCGTTGTTGGGAAGCGTCCGTAAACTGTTTTCAAAAGTTGCATCTGAACAAGTCGATAGATTAACATCCGTTGTTGGGAAGAATCCATAAATTGTTTTCAGAAGTCTTGAAGAAGAATCTGAACAAGTGACAGGTTAACATCCGTTTACTTGGAGAACCCGTGAACTGTTTTCAGAAATCTTGAAGTTGAATAAGCAATAGAGCAGCATCCGTTGTTGGGAAGCGTCCGTAAACTGTTTTCAAAAAGTTGTATCTGAACAAGTTGATAGATTAACATCCGTTGTTGGGAAGAATCCATAAACTGTTTTCAGAAGGTCTTGAAGAAGAATCTGAACAAGTGACAAGTTAACATCCGTTTACTTGGAGAACCCGTGAACTGTTTTCAGAAATCTTGAAGTTGAATGATTTTTAGTCTGTCGACTGATCTTTCCTGAAAAGGTAAAGAGTTAGTTGCATGCAATGTTATGATGCATGATGCGATATACGTGACATCAATGTTTTATGACATGAATGTGATGAATGCGCATGTAAGCTGACGAGCTAACTTGCTGAGGATAAATGGATTCGAGGTGACTGAAGATAAAAGCATCTTGACTGTTGCTGGGGAAAATAAATCCTTGGCTACTACTGGGGAAGAAAATTCCTGATGACCTCTACTGGGGAGTATCAAACTAGTAGACTCATGCTGAGGAGGTAAGACTGAGAACCTTCAATTTGATGGGAAGTGACTCTGGAGATCTCACTGGGGAACCCAAGATTTCTCTTTCTAAGACTCTGTGGAAAGAAGGCTCATTAGTCTGGCTCCGCTGGGGGTTGATAATTCGAAATTTTAACTCGGCTGGGGATAACAAAGATAAGCTTCTCCGGGGATCATATGGATAAGTTAGGCTGGGGAATTTCGATGAACTCCGCCGGGGATAGGAAGAATTCTGGCGAGTGCGATCTTCTGTGGCTGTTAGCTGAGGATAACCCAGTTATAAGCCTTTGTGAGGAATAACTTTGAATAAAAAACGGGGGAGACGTTCGTGCTCTGCGGGGGAGTACCTTCCAGAATCTTACTGGGGATAAGCTTCGAGGGTCTGCTGGAGGTATGTCTCAGGGTTTGCTAGGGATGTGGATTTCAAATCTCTTGGTGGTTTCCTTCGAGAGGGTGCCAAGGTATTCATCTGTACCTTCATCCTATCAGTAATCCTTTTTCTTAGGTTCACTTTAGGAAGTGATTATGTTTCAAATGCATATGCCTATTTAACAAAACATTGGACGTTTCTCAAAATAAAACAAATAGTGCAAAAAAGAAAAAAGGGAAATGACACAAATTTTTGGGAAGAGTATTTGTATTGATTTTCTTTGAGTATATTTGTACAAAGGAGACAATCATCCTAGTAAGAGGACTTTGTCGTAAATATTGAAAATTTTTATACAAAATAAAGGATGGCTATGTGAAATAATTCCATGGGATTCCATTCTGCTATAGCTTTCACAACTCTAAATATCTGTCCATTCAATGCTTCGTTTGACGATGACTGGATTGATCAGAAGTCTGGAACTGGTTGACGAAGAGATTGTCTTTGAAGTGATCCGACGAGACATAGTCATACGCTTTAATTCCCTAACTTTTGCCTGAATCGCCCTTTCGGGTTTTCGATCCACCGGGAAACCCCTTTTTGCCCAAGCCGCCCTTTCGGGTTTTCGACTTGCCGGGTGTACAGATTTTTTTGTTTTTATCCCTAATTTTTGCCTGAACCGCCCTTTCGGGTTTTCGGTTCACCGGGATGCCCATTTTGCCCAAGCCGCCCTTTCGGGTTTTCGACTTGCCGGGTTATTTTATGCGTAGTATCTTTTGACTATGTCTGCGTTCGCAGGGTGCGGCAAATCGTCGCCGTCCATGGTGGTCAGAATCATTGCACCACCAGAAAATATGCTCTTGATTACAAATGGTCCTTCATATGTAGGAGTCCATTTGCCCCTGGGATCACTTTGCGAAAAGATAATCCGCTTGATTACGAGATCCTCGACTTGATACACTTGACGTCTAACTTTCTTATTGAAGGCCTTAATCATCCGCTTTTGATACGTCTGACCATGGCATATAGCAGCAAGTCGTTTCTCGTCGATCATATTGAGTTGATCCAGTCGGGTCTGCATCCAATCATCTTCATTCAAACCTGCATCCTTCATAATCCTCAGAGACGAGATTTGGACTTCCATAGGCAAAACAGCTTCCATGCCATAAACCAAAGAAAATGGGGTTGCCCCAGTTGAAGTACGTGTCGTCGTACGGTATCCATGCAGAGCAAACGGTAACATCTCATGCCAGTCTTTGTAAGTGACTGTCATTTTCTGAATGATCTTCTTAATGTTTTTGTTCGCAGCTTCAACAGCACCGTTCATCTTCGGCCGATAGGGAGATGAATTGTGATGATAAATCTTGAACTGTTCGCATAATGCAGTGATCATTGTGTTATTCAGATTTGTACCGTTGTCCGTGATGATTATGTCTGGAACACCATATCGACATATGAGATTTTGCTTGATAAAGCGGGCAACCACATTTTTAGTAACAGAGGCGAAGGAAGCTGCTTCGACCCATTTAGTGAAGTAGTCAATGGAAACCAGGATGAAGCGATGTCCGTTGGAAGCCGTGGGCTTGATCTCTCCAATCATATCAATTCCCCACATTGCAAAGGGCCATGGAGCAGTCAGGACGTTGAGGGGAACCGGAGGGATATGAACTTTGTCAGCATAGACTTGACACTTGTGACAAGTACGGGAATGTTGATGGCAGTCAGCCTCCATGGTAGACCAATAATAGCCTGCCCTTAGGATCTTCTTAGCCATTGTATGCCCGCTCAAGTGAGTGCCAAATGTGCCGCTGTGTATATCAGTCATGATCAACTCTGCTTCAACTTTATCCACACATCGGAGTAGTACACAATCATGGCTTCGTTTGTAAAGGATGCCGTTGCTCAGGAAGAACTTAGCAGCGAATTTCCTTAAGAACTTCCTGTCATTCACAGAAGCTCCTTCAGGGTAATCCCTAGTCTCGAGATACCTTTTGATTTCATGGAACCAAGGCTGTTCCACCACTTCTTCGGTATTAATCTCGTGGCAATGTGCCGGTTCATCCATTCGCTTGATGGTGATTTGGGGAGCCTCGTTATCCCAGTTGAGTTTAAACATGGAGGACATTGTGGCCAGAGCATCGGCTAGTTGATTCTCTTCTCGCGGGAAATGCTTGAAGGTAATTTGCTCGAAATGAGGTAACAATGTCAGGACATGTTCTTTGTATGGGATAAGATTAGGATGCTTGGTATCCCATTCCCCTTTGATTTGGATGATGACCAAAGCCGAGTCCCCGAATACGATCAAAGATTTGATCCCCAAGTCTATAGCAGCTTCGAGACCAAAGATGCAAGCTTCATACTCAGCCATGTTGTTTGTGCAGCTGAAACAAAGTCGGGCCGTGAAAGGAGTGTGACAACCTTCCGGAGAAATGAGTACTGCGCCAATACCATTTCCAAGTGCATTTGAAGCACCATCAAAGTACAGGGTCCATCGGGATCCCTTTTCGGGTCCGTCATACGGTCCGTCACTTTCAGCGTTGTCCAAATTCATGATGTCCTCGCCTGGGAAGTCAAACCTCATGGGTTGATAGTCTTCAATAGCCTGATGAGCCAGATGGTCAGCTAGTACACTCCCTTTTATAGCTTTTTGGGTGGTGTACTGGATGTCATACTCAGTTAAGATCATTTGCCATCTAGCTATCCTTCCAGATAAGGCGGGCTTCTCGAAGATATACTTGATAGGGTCCATCTTGGAAATTAACAAGGTAGTATGGGTCAACATATACTGTCTTAGTCGGCGAGTAGCCCATACCAAAGCGCAGCAAGTTTTCTCGAGCAGTGAGTAGCGAGTCTCACAGTCGGTAAACTTTTTGCTAAGGTAATAAATAGCGTGCTCTTTTCGACCAGACTCGTCATGCTGGCCCAAAACACACCCCATTGAGTTATCCAAGACGGTTAAGTACATGATCAATGGCCTTCCTTCGACAGGTGGCATCAGAATAGGAGGTTCTAACAAATACTCCTTGATTCTATCAAAAGCAGCTTGACAATCATCGTTCCATTCAACTACCTGATCTTTCTTCAAGAGTTTGAAAATTGGATCACAGGTAGAAGTCAGATGTGAGATGAATCTGGCAATATAGTTTAAGCGCCCCAAGAATCCTCTGACCTCCTTTTCAGTACGGGGAGCAGGCATCTCTTGTATTGCTTTTACTTTTGCCGGATCGACTTCAATGCCTTTGTTGCTTACAATAAATCCCAGGAGCTTACCAGATCTAACTCCAAAAGTGCATTTACTTGGATTCAGCCTGAGCTTGTACTCTTTTAATCTGGCAAACAGCTTTTCCAGATGCTCAAGGTGCTCTTCCTCTGTTTGTGACCGAGCTATCATATCGTCTACGTAAACTTCAATCTCATGATGTATCATGTCATGAAATAAAGCTACCATGGCGCGTTGATAAGTTGCCCCTGCGTTCTTCAGCCCGAACGGCATCACTTTATAACAGAAAGTGCCCCATTGTGTGACAAAAGTCGTTTTCTCCATATCCTCGGGGGCCATTTTGATTTGATTGTAGCCCGAGAGTCCGTCCATGAAGGAAAACACCTTATGCTGAGCTGTATTGTCGATCAAGATGTCAATATGAGGTAGCGGGAAATCATCTTTAGGGATGGCCCTATTCAAATCCCGGTAGTCCACACACATTCTGACTTTGCCATCTTTCTTAGGCACTGGCACAATGTTAGCGACCCATTGAGGATAGGACGTAACAGCCAGAAAGCCAGCGTCGAACTGCTTCATTACTTCTGCTTTGATTTTTTCGGACATGTCAGGCCTCATTCGGCGAACTTTTTGTTTGATAGGTGGACAATCCTCTCTTGTAGGGAGACGGTGAACCACGATGTCTGTGTCTAGACCCGACATGTCTTCATAGGACCAAGCGAAGATCTCAACATACTCATTCAACAACTGTACTAGGCGCTCCTTGACTTTTGGTTCCAGATTGGCACCTACTTGCACCTCCTTCCGATCCTCCCCGGTTCCCAGGTTAACAGTTTCCAATGGCTCTTCATGCGGTAAGATGACCCTTTCCTCTTGTTGCAGGAGTCTGGCTAGTTCCCCGGGTACTTCACAACCTTCGTCATCTTCATACTCGGCTAGATTGACCAGATCTTCAGAGTTATTGAAAGATACAGCAGAAAAGTCACCCATGGAATCCGGAGTGGATGGGTACCCGCATTGGTGAGTGTAGGTGTGTGTAAGGGATAACCATCCTTAAAAAAATGCAAAAGGAAAGAAAATGAACATAAGCAGTTTATCAAATGAAAAATGTCCAATGAATCATTAAACATGGCATATGAATATGAAAAATAGTCAAAACCCTTACAAGTGGACCTACATGCCCCGGGAAAGGCAGGAGGTGAAAAGACAGTGTACGGATTGTTTGAAAATAAAATATTACAGACCAAATAGGAAATGTTTAACAGATAAATTACTGATGAATAAAAGTGATGGGGACAAAGTCTTTAGCCTCCCAATTGCTCAATCCTCCTTTGACCGTTGGATGAATCCATTCTTCAAAGTTGCTTTCCTTGTCTTCATCTTCCAGGGCGTTGATTCGGTAAGGAGAAATTTTGATCGGCGCTCTTTCAATCTTTGACTGGCGCATGGCCTTCTGGCCAGCGGCGGTGAAACCTAATCCAAACTTATCAGTTTTATGCGGAAAATCGGGTAACTTCCCCCACGCTGAATTCTTCCCTTCTTTAACTGCAGCCCTTGCATCCTCCAGAGATGCCATCCTGGCCATCTGTCTTGGTGTCTCAGCTGCCAACTTCGCCACTGCTATCTCAGGAAGCACTTCTTCGAAATGTTGAAACGGTGTCTCAATGAACTCTCCTTCAACCTCCACATACCGGAAAGAATTTAAATGGCTAATCATGTACTCTTCTTCGCCGTGGACAGTAATGATCTTTCCCTTTACAAGATACTTCAGCATCTGATGCAAGAAGGAGGTGACTGCCCCAGTATGGTGTATCCAAGGTCTACCCAGCAGGCAGGAGTATGATGGACGGATGTCCATTACATAGAAAGTGGATTTAAACACCTCAGTACCTATCTTGACAGGAATTTCGACTTCTCCATGGACCATTCTTTTCGACCCATCGAAAGCTCTGACGACAATATCACTAGGCTTCAACTCCAAACCTTCGCAATCTAGCCGGTCCAAGGCCTTCTTAGGCAAAACATTCAGCGACGACCCGGTATCAACCAAAACATGTGCAAGGGTGGTTCCGCGGCATTCGATTGAAATATGCAAAGCATCATTGTGATTTCGGCCTTTAGGGGTTAGGTCGGCATCAGAAAAGCCTAATCCATTATCCGCAGTCAGGCTAGCCACACAATGTTGAAATTGATCTGCAGAGGTTTCCTGTGGCACATGAGCTGCCTTTAGAAACTTAATCAAAGCTTGAGCGTGCGCTTCTGAGCAAAGCAACAGTGCCAGCATGGAGATCTTGGAGGGGGTTTGCCCCAACTGTTCCACCACATCGTAATCACTTCTCTTGATTATCCTTAAAATCTCGTCCATTTCTTTCTTGGAGGCTTCTGGGATTACCAAGGGTTGAGCCCTCGTCCTGACGGGCTCATCTTGTATTCCTTTTCCTTTATCGGCAATGGTAGGAGAGGCAGCACTAGGAACGACGATTTCCTTAATCAAAGGAGTTCTAGCGGAGAGTTTTACTGGTGCAGGGATGACTTCTTTAGCTGATGAGGGTCCAAAGACTGCTCTTGGAGGAGCAATCTCTGGAGAAAATATTCTCCCGCTCCTGGTGATTTTGCTGGTGCCTGCAATGTTACTAATGCTGGCTTCTTCATCATCTGAATTTTCTTCAATTATTTCAACTTGCTTGATACCATGGTAATAGATGTCACCACCATAGTTCCAAGGTATCGACTTCTCAGAAACATAGGGAATGGGCCCCGACATTGTTATCTTCAAAGGTATAGACTTTGCAGCTGGTGTAATCTTAACAGGCTTTTTGACGGCCTTGGAAAGATTGGCGTGAATGGTTATGATTGAGACATTTTCAACATGAACTGGAACAGCAGAAACTTTTTCGAACAAAATTTGTCGGCTATCCATAAGGCCTTGGATGCCTTTCTTTAATAGCGGACAATCAAAAGGAAGAGAGTGGCAACAGTAGCAGTCTTCTTTACATCCCGGGAAGATCCCGGCCCTCAACAAATTCAACTTAACGGTTAGCAGTGGAGTAGTCAGATCACTGACATCAGCAACATATAAATCCTCCTCAATGGCATTGACATTTCGACCGTGCTTCAGAATAGGCGCAGATATCACATTGGGCTTCTCCGGAGCGTCAAACTCTACCTCCTTAGCCTCTATCAGGTCTTGGATCTTATGCTTGAGCGCCCAACAATCATTGGTGTCGTGTCCAACACTGTCTGAATGATAGGCGCACTTAGCATTGGCATGATAATGCGGAGAGGATGTATTTACATTCTTTGGCGCCTCCTTGATAGTGGCAAGATTCAATTTCAACAGATGGGGAAGCACCTGCGCTGGAGTCATATTAATACGGGTGAACTGCCGTTGTGGCCTTTCCACCCGTTGCTGATTTGGTCTGGATTGGTTGTAGCGAGGCTGCTCACTTGGAGTGTTTTGAATCATTATGGCCCCCACAGTTGGCCGACGCTCCATCTTCCCTGCTCTTCTTTGAGAATATACCATAGCTGTCTCCTTCTTAAAAGGCTTCTTCTCAACACTTGCAGCAACACCCTTCTGAATCTTTCCTGACTTGATGCCAGCTTCTATTCTTTCGCCTGTTAAGATCAAATCGGTAAACCCCGCGGAAGAGTTACCAATTAGATGATTGAAAAATGGCCCAGATAGTGTCCCAAGAAACATATCAACGAGCTCACGATCGGTTAAAGGAGGTTGCACCCTGCCAGCCAAATCCCTCCATTTTTGTGCATATTCCTTGAATCCCTCACTTGTTCCTAGTGACATACCCTGAAGTTGGGTACGGGTAGGAGCAAGATCAGAATTATACTGGTATTGTTTATAGAAAGCGGTGGCCAAATCTTCCCAATTTCTGACGCTAGTTCCTTCTAACTGATAAAACCATTCCAACTGGGCTCCCGACAGGCTGTCTTGAAAGAAATGAATCCAGAGATTTTTATCTTCCGTATAGGGTTGAATCTTTCTCACATAGGACCTGAGATGCATTTTGGGACAGGATAGCCCGTCGTACCTCACAAACACTGGCACTTTGAACTTTGGGGGAATCACAATTCTGGCGACCAAGCCCATGTCTTCAAAATCCAAACCCGGTACCCTTTGCAATTCCATGGCAGCCAATCTGTCTTCTAAACCCTTATATTTGTCATCAGCTGGAGGATACTGCTGGTCAGAATAATCTTCATCCTCTTCAACCTCTTCCTCCTCTGCATCAGACTCGGAAGGCACCGCAACTCGATCTCTTTTACTAGTCCCCTCATCAGAAGTAGGAGGAAATTCAAGCACTCTCCGAGCTTCTCTGTCAAATCTTCTCCCCAAAGTAGCCACTCCGACCCTCTTTTTCTTCTTCACTGGGTCCTTATTCTCCAGATGAGCCTTGATATCCTCTTGACTCTTGACCAAGGTCATCAAGAGTTGCTGGAACTGTGCATTCTGGGCTTGTAGGTCTTTGACTGTTTGCTCAAGATCCATCCTACTGAAATAAACAACAGATAAATAAGAAAACCTGGAGTGAGACCTGCTTATGCACATGATGAATGGTATGCTGATGTATGCAATGCATTCAAGGATTTAGGACATTCAAAGTTGTTTCAGACAAAGAAGAACGCACGTCATATTAATAAGAAGAAATTTGTTAGTACATAAATGCCCCATGGGCCAAATGTTACAAAATAAACTTCTCAAGGCAGAAAGACATTGCGCATCCTCTTCGGTGCGATGTAGGTGTTGAGGGCCTCTTGCTCGTGGAGTCGGAGGGTAAGCTCTAGAACCTTCTTTTCACTGGCGTAGTAGCTAGCTTCAAAAGTGTTCCGTTCCTCCTTGAGCTGAATCCAACTTTTCTGCATTTCCTCCCACGATGTAGGCATGTCTGGATGCAGGATGGTGTAGGGAACCTCTCCTTCATTGACGGGCTCTTTAATCACTGGGAGTACGTGAGGATAAGGCATCATTAGACTTTGGGCTCGGGCTCGTACCCACTTGAGATAGGGCTCAAGAGGGATGGAGTTTTTGTGTCCCAGAGTCTTGATATCAACCTTGTTGAGTTTTCCCCAAGCTCTGATGAATCTTTGGCGAAGTCCTTGCGCATCGTTGTCGAAGTCGAAAACTAGGCTAGGAATCAACATGTCATGAGGGCCATCCCTCCGTGCATATCCAAATTGCCTCAAAGCTAGGCAAGGGTTTTAGGTGATACCTCCTCTAATTCCAAGTAAAGGAACATTAGGAAATTCTCCGCAACGATCGACGATGATGACATTTTCTCTGGACCGAGAACACCAATGCACATCGGAATGAGTGAGAGTCATCAATCGTTGGGACCACCTTGTACCTTGGTCATTCTTCAAGACAGATTGTGGAAGGTGCGAAATAAACCACCTTGCGAGGATAGGAGTACAGCACATGAGAACACCCCTCTTTCTCATTGTTCGTGTGTAAAATGAGTGAAGGATGTCCCCAAGCAATGTTGGTATTGGATTTCTGGACAAGAAGATTTTGACGGCGCTGACATCTACCAATTGGTCAGGATTTGGGAACAAGACCAACCCATAGATAAGGAGTGCCACAATCTCTTCAAAGGCTTGTAGGTCCAATGAGTTCCAACATTCTTGTGCCTTCTCAAACAAGAATTTTGCTAAGAATCCTTTGACGCCGCTTCTGGTTTCCCAATGCCCCTTGATTTCAGATGGTTGTAGATGTAGTGCTCGAGCAACATCTTCAGGCTTTGGTTCCTTCTCCGTACCGTTGAAGGGTAGTTGATTAAGGATAGGGATTCTTAGGAGTTGAGAAAACTCCTCCAAAGTGGGAACCAACTGATAATCAGGGAAAGTGAAGCAGTGGTGAAGAGGGTCAAAGAACTGGAATAGCACTTTCATCATGTCTTCTTCAATGTTGGTGTTGACTAGGCTGAGCAGTCTATCATGTCTTTCACTGAAGGATGAATTTTCCGGAATTCTTGAAGTGATCTCCTTGAGTTGAGGAGAGATTCTCACAAGGTTGACTTGAATGGTGTTTCTGCGAGGAATTTCCATATCCTACAAAACAAGAACAAAGCTGAAGATCCAAAACCCTTGAAATGGTTAGTGAATGCGTATGATGTTTTATGATGTTTATGATGTATGCACAAAACATATGTACAAGCAAATCACACCAAACCCTAATTTCAGGCTTGCATGGGGTTTCATAGGTAATTACCCTCTTAAGTGTAGTTGGCTAAAAAACCTGTCCTATAAATAGTAACCGGGTTCTAAGGAGCTCAATATCACTGGATTGTTTTCATTGTTCATTGTTTTGGTTTAGCCACTTAACTAGCGACCAAAATATTCCAAGAAAACAATCCTCAATGAGTGTAGTATCGAGTATCTACCAACTTCGGACTGCACCAAAGCCGGTCATCTCACTACCCCTAATAAAAGGCCAAGATGGTCAAGTAAGGTTCTAGGTCATTAGTGCTTAGTGACATCACTCAGCGGCCCCGTACTCTCCTTGATTGAACTCAAGGGTTACCGGTAATCACAAATATGTCGCACTAACATAGCTATTGCTTAGACCGTGTCGGTATACCCCGCACAGTTTCCACAACGTATTGCTATATATGAATGTTTCCCAAAAATCCGGGTGGAGGATTGTAAACCCAAACAATAGAGCCAAAGTATAAAGCAAGCAAATCAAACAATTAGTCATGCAAGAGGGTGATCTAAGCCCTAAGGTTACTCCACTTTAAAATTCTCCCCAGCAGAGTCGCCAGTTCTGTTATACGGTGGGAGAACTGACTAGGGTTTTGCGTTTGTTTTCGCAAATGTTTCGGTTGAGCAAGAGTCGCCACCGACTTTTTATTTTATCCTAAGGAAAGGTTTAAAAAGCACAGCAAAAACCTTTGAGATTTTTCTTGGGTTCGGGGAGTAGATTATAGAAGGGGAAGGTATTAGCACCCCTTCTATCCATGGTTATCCATGGGCTCTTAGGTACTTGCTTAGATCAACTTGCCTTGGTTTTCAATTGTTTGAAATGGTGCTTTGTGTGTGGCTTTGAAAAGGTTTTGAAAAAAGATGCCTTGCATAGGCTACCCTTGTAACAATTCTTTACTCGAATGTTTTACAAAAGGTGTTTGTCTTTTTGAAAAGATGTTTCAAGGTTTTTTGAAAGTTTGTTTTGAAAGTGTTTGTGAAGTGGGTTTTGAAATTAGGCAAGTGTTTTCTTGGAAAGTTGACAAGTACTTAAGAGTTTATCTACCCTAAAATTTTCTCAAAGATTTTTGTTTATGTTTTAAACCTTTTGACAATTTTGTTCCACCATTGCATTTGGTGGACAATCTTGTCTTAGGAGATTAAAGGGACGGGCGCGGGTCATTGTTTAGACCATAGTTGCAATAGTGTTAAATGTCTTTGGGCAATTTTTTCTTTAAAAGGGACTTGATCATTTTAAGCAACATTTTGTGGGACTATGATCATTTTGATTGTTTGTTTTACCCAAAGAAGTTCAACATGCAATATGGCCTAATTATTTTGAAGGCAACAAAGTGGAATACCCTAGGGGTGCAAGTGTGAAATGTGTTGTCCATTTTTCATGCTCATTTATCTTGTATTAGGTCCAACTATTTTTTTCAATTTTATTCGCATACAAAACCCTAATTCTAGCATAGTATATTTAGAAAGCGATAAAGTGCGAAATTTAAATTCCTACGCTATTACATCACAATAATATGGGGAGGGGGTACAATGTTTCAAATGGGGGTTATTTGGACAAGAATTTAAAACCTAAGACTATTACATCAATATTGAATATTTGCAAGGTAATTTAATTGTATAAATAGATAGAAATTGAAATAAATATGCAAAATGCCGAAAGAAAGGTTTTTATATGAAAAAAAAGCATTATATATACAAAGTAAAAGAAAAATAAAAAGGTATTATTTTTGGAGTATTTTCAAATTTAGGGCAAAAAACCTAATTTTAATCAAAATGTATATTAATTAATTAATTCATATAATATTCATTATTTACATACAAAAATAAAATGAAATATGGTACATTTGTAAAAAAGGGCATTTTTAGTATTAAATATTAAAAAATAAAATATGTGCATTTTTGGGTGTTTTTGCTCTAAATGCATTAATATATATATATATATATATATATATATATATATATATATATATATATATATATATATATATATATATATATATATATATATATATATATATATATATATATATATATATATATATATATATATATATATATATATATATATACATATATATATATATATATATATACATATATTTATATATATATATATACATATATATATATATATATATATATATATATATATATATATATATATATATATATATATATATATATATATATATATATATATATATATATATATATATATATATATATATATATATATATATATATATATATATATATATATATATATATATATATATATATATATATATATATATATATATATATATATATATATATATATGTATATTTATATTATTTTAAATATGTATTATATGTATAAATAATAATAATAATTAATTTTTAGAAAATAGTATTTTTTATATAAAATATTTTCAGAGGGTAATATAAAATAAAAAATAAAAATAGAAGTGTTTTTACACATTTTTCTATTTATCCTAAATAATAATATGTATTTATTTATGTATAAACAAAAGAAAATCAAATAAAAATCAAATAAAAATCAAAAAATGATGAGAAAAATATTTTCAAAATTTTAATATGCTGAGAAAAAATAAATGAGTCAAATAAGAAAAGAAAAAGTCAAAAATCATGAAAAATGAAGCAAATGGGCTTGGGGGGTAAGAAAATGGCAATAGGGTGTAAAAAGAAAAGACCACACAGGCCCAACCCATGTGGCTTCATCTTCAACCTTTGTTCAACAACATTCAAAAACGCGCGCCCTGTACTCCAGCTGCTAACTCCTGATTCTTGGCTTTTTAACAAAAACTCATAACATAAAAAATGTTCAGCATGAAGAGACGATTCTAACCATGTATAGAACTTGACCTAACTCTCTAAGATGAAGGAGAATTTCTCCTCCCCCAAATCCTAACCTAATTTTTCTGTCATTTTCAAACTCCAAATTCTCTCTACTCAGGCAAAAGAAATGAAAAGTAAAGACATGGACATGTTCAGTGGCATGAGTATGACATTATTTCTTCACAAACTTAAGACTAATGATGCATAATAAGAGAGATACGAATTCAAAATTTTACCTATTCAGTTGAACTTCTATCTGGAGATGTAGGAACCTTCAGTGCAAGGTGATGATTGGAAAAGCTTCCTTGAGGTCCAGGGATGCTGTTTCAATGCTTACTTTGTCTTGAGAGCTTCTGAATCAAGCTAGAGAACTTCAACTACAAAACAGAAAAACAAAAATGGTGAAGTGGCTTAGAGGTGTTACAGGTTGTGTCTTAGCTTCTGGATAGTTTGCATAGGTTGTAAGGAAGGTAGAGGAACATGTTTTGGCAAGAATGCTCGAGAGAAATGGGAGTTGGCACTCAAACTGCAGAGGCAACTCTGTTTTTGCAGTTTGAGGATGATTATGAGATGGAGGGTATTTTAGAGGTGCAAGGGTCGTGTATTAGCTTGGTTATGTTGGCTTGAGTGTGTTTGATAAGTTTTTTCTTGTGTTCTAATGCTGAGATGAGAGTTGTTGTGGTTTATGGAACTTTTCTTCACACTTAAGCAACAAAATGCAACTTGAGTTTCTAGGCATGTAGAGGGCCCCTAATGTGCTGCATAATCCCTCCTTGATCAGTGTGTTATGCTCATAAACTTGTGCCATTCAGATTTGCAATGTACTTGTTGGATTTCTAAATTGACATAAAGTGAATTTTAGCAAAAATGGATAGTTCACTTTATCTAATTTGGGATTAATCTTGCATACAATGTCCAAACTCATAGAACAACACCTTAACACAATGAATATGCATTAAATTATGGAGTGTAACTTGGTTTAAGGACCTGTAATCTAACCTAAAGCATGCTGAATTCAAATTGCAAAGTTATGGGCATGGAACTTGGTCATGAACAAAGTGGTTTTTTGCTATATTGTGAAATTCGATTCTCTCTAACCATGAGGTTGTTTGAGAAGTTCTGGGACATTTTGGAAATCTTGGAATGTGTACTACAATCCATCTTTGAAATGCAAATTGAAATTCCAAGTGGAAGTGTATGGAAAATGGCCTTGAAGTGGGGTAGAAAACCTTGTCAAAATAGGTTAAAATTTCACTAAGTTAAAAATGGTTTAGTGCCCTTATTCAAAAAATTGTAACTTGAGATACAAGATTCAAATGAGAAAACTTTGTGAATCAAAGTTCTAGATTATGCAACAAGCTACAACTTTCATGTTTGGACTTTTGTTTGAATCCAAATGGATCATGGTGAAAAAGTGGGGCAAAGTTGGGAAAATATTAGGGTTTTTCATAACTTAGAAAAATTCTAAGTTATGAAAAATTCCATTTCTAACCCTAATTTGCATTTTGTGATTTATTGGTGAACAAGTTTCATGATTTGGCATGTTTTGATGAAAAATGAATCTTGACTCTTGATTTTGACCAAAAAGTCAAAGTTTGACTTTTCAGTATACAGTCAAAATTGATCAATTGACTGGGAAATTCAACTGTCAATCTTGTGTACTTGGGATCTTTTGAGCTTGTTGATCATGTCAAGATAATTCCATGGGGTCCTTGAGTCCATGTGTGAGCTTGGTTTGCCATTGGCTAGGTCAAACAGTCAAAAATTGCTTTTGTACAGTCAAAACCCTAAAAATGACCATTTTGCCCTTTTGGTGATCTGATCAAATTTCTTGTGGAATTGTGATCCAAACTTGATCAAATGGTTCATGTGAGTCCAATGTGTTGATGTGGGTCAATTTTCATGAGGTTTGACTGTCAATTGGCCACAGTTGACTTTTTCCCAATACAGTTGATTTCTAGGTCAACTGTTCAATTGACTGGGCAAAACTTGGAATCAAGGCTTGAAACTTGATATGGGTAAACTTGGGAGTCCAATATGAAGCATGAAAGTCATCTTAGGCATTTTAGGTCAAAATCTCTTTGTGCAAACACAAACCCTAATTTTGAGTCCACAGTGCAAGGAGAGGTCTTGAGCAGATGAAACCCTAACTGGATCTTGAGCTTCAAGGGCTTTGTGATGAGAAATCAATGAGAAATGGGAGGGCAAATTTTGGGGTACAACACATACCCTTCGACCGTGATGAAGTTGATTTGCAAGGGTGATGAACCTGCTAGCAACTTGTAGAGACTTGCTGCAGAAGACATATTTTAATAACCATAGCGCCAGAAAAGCTATATGTTCAACATCAGAAACCTCTTCCTCAGCAGAGTGATAGAGATTGATGTATTTTGAAAAACTGGCATTCTTGACATCGAAGTCAATGAGGTTATCCGCATCTTCTTTTGGATCGAAAGTCTCCCCAATAGGGGAAAGTCCAGTGATGGCAGCAATATCAAAGAATGTAGGTGTCAGCATTCCACAAGGGATATGGAAAGTATTATAGGTGCTATCCCAGAAGTATAAAGAGGCTAGCAAAAAAGTTTGGCTGTAACTGAAACCTAATTTTGACATTCGAATCAGGTTTAGGATACCTATACTTTCCCATTCTTGGGATTTCTTATGTTCAACTTTCGAAAGCCAGTCTTGGTATAATTGATCTGATGAGGGACATGAGCGAAAGGGTTTGAAATTCCCAGTAACATAGTCCATGCAAAAAGCGTCCCTCATGGGTTTTGACGTTTCCGTGTCATGTGTTTTCTCTTGTAAGGTTTTGGACAGTTTTACAACCGATTCGTCTTCCTTAGGTTTTGGAGAAAGGGATTTGTTAACAATGGGTTTTGTTTTTGAATACGCGGGAAAAAATCCCTTCGTTTTTTCTAAACGATCCATTGAGATTAGAGGACCCATAACTCCTAGGGTTTTATCAAGAACAGTAGTAGGAATGATTACCTGAGAAGTGTAGATAGCTTTTTGTTCTTGAGTAAGTTTAGGGGTTGAAATGAACTCATGATTATCAAGGTTGATAATCTTGCTTGCTGGTGTAGGAATGGAGGAAGAAGTTTGCTTGGACTTTCCAGACTTCTTGAATGAGGAAGGTAGCGCTGAAGACATTGTGAAAATAATTTTTGTTTGATATCTGAAAACAAGAAAGTATGGTTGTTGAAGAATGAGCAGTTTGGAAAAGTTGAAATGAAGAAGATGAAGTATTTTATAGCCTTCCTCAACAGTTTAATAGTTTTTGACCTTTGGAAAAAGGTGGGATACGTGTAACTCCCTCATTGGAAAGAGAAAAGGTGGATTTTTTGAGCTTCCTAGGGAAGTGATGTTTTTGCTGCTAATTATTAGCTATAATTGCTGATTGCACGTTTTGGTATGGTGATTGGACGTTTTGCAGAAAGTTGGACACTTACTCTGCCATCGTGTGCAGTATGGTCATCATGAGTTTTTGATACTCTCGAAATAGCCTGGATGAGTAAAAAAACAAGTATTTCTTTAGATCTATCGAAATACATGTTCTTGAGGGGCAATTTGTTGGCTGGCCATTTCGAATAAAGAAGAAACCACTATCAAAATAATATTTCGAATAAAGTACCTAAGGAGATTGATATCAATATTGGATATTGGTGGGAAATATGGAGTCATTATGATGAATGATTATTCAATTTCCAGTGGATTTCGAGTTGGATTTTTTAGTGTTCGAGTTATAAAGAGCTCCTTTATGCAAGGGTGCCAGAATTGGAAACGGTCCAGGTAATTGGGTTATTTCGAAAGCGACAAAGAAACAAGATGCTTTGATTAGTATAGATTTCGAATTTCAAATAGGAGCGCCATTCTAGAAGACGCGTGGAAGTCAGTAAACATAGGAATCCTGCATGCTTCGAACGTGGCATGATTTTAGAATAGGACCGTTAGGGTCAAGACACTATAAATAGGTGTTCTTATGTTAGATTTGGCATGTTCACTTTTATGCACTAAAAGATCTAAAAACACTCAAACTACCGTGAATTAAGGGAAACGAGTCAGAAGATACAATGTACGTAATGAACATCATCACTTTTTTACAATTTCAATACAAGTCTTGTTATATTTAGTTCGCTATTACAGTATTTCTGCCCTTAAATCCTTCGATTTCCTTGCATTTCCTTGTTTTACTTTCCTTTAAACACAGTTACTTCGTTAGAAACTTTACTTTCATTTTATCCTTTTATTCAAACACTTATCTTTACATCCAAGTATTAAATCCCAAGTCTAATTCGAAGCCTTTCTTTCCTACATTCAGTTAGTTTATTCCTATAGACAATTCTAGAAATCTTTCCTAAGAATCTCATATTCGAACTTAACACACAATATAAGTTTATCAAGATAATGGGTATGAACATAAAAATGAGTTATGACACATGTGTTCTAGGATCAATCTAGTCGATCCTGCAAGTAACCAATAATAATTAGTAGAATTGGAAGACTAGCAATTGTTTACTAGAAATCACTATAAACAATATGATGACAGTCCCTTCGAATGCTAAGATATCCTTACAAGTTGCCTTCAATGACCATAGCGTCCATTTTGATAGTCCCTCAACATCCGACGATAGGGCTACCTACTCACTAATAGTAGGATAGCACTATCTAAAGGGTGGGAGGAAAAGAACACCCTTTTTTCAAGTAGGTAGATGACTCTTAAGTACTTGCTCAAACTTAAAATTTTCACACTTACACACTTTCAGAAAAAATCTTTTCAAATATGCTTTATCACACTCTCGAGGACTGATACGAGAGTTACCATAAAGCAAACAAAAATCTTTCAAAACACAAAGCACAAACAGTTTAAAAAAATGAGCAAGTACCTAAGAGCCCGTGGAAAACCACTGATGGAAAGGGTGCTAACACCTTCCTTTCCATAATCTACCCCTTACTCAGAAAATCTTGAAAAAGGTACTTTTATGTTCTTTTCACCCTTTCCTTTGTTGGATAAAAGAAAAGTCGGTGGCGACTCTTGCTTACCGCAACATTTGCAAACAAAAAACACAAACCAGTATCAACAGTCGGTTCTGCCACCGTATCACACCTACGTACGACCTTCCATGCAATAGGGGATCAGGGTACACATAGTTCAACTTTAAAAAAAATTTAAAACACAAGTGTGTTAGTTAAATTTTAAGACGAGACGTCATCGTCATTATCTGAGTGGAAAACATACTTACTACCCACAATTATGAGCAAAGAGAATTTGCATCATCTCAAAGTGGAGGATATAGCTTGGATTTTAAAATCAACAAAGCCTCACTCAACACCCAAGTGGAAAATATCTCACGTCGCTACATATCGTAGAAGTATAGTAGCTCACATCACTACAAGGATTGACAAGAGTCTAATCTTTTGAGAAAAATTTAAAGTAAAAATCCAAAATGGAAAAAATGGTTTGAATGATATTGATTGACTTTTAATCTTCTCACAAAAATGTCAAAGTATTATTAAATTGATTAAATCTTGATTAAGAAAATGCTTTTGAAAATGCATGGACATAAGTCCAAGTTTATTATGGAAGTTGTTCAAGTTTTGAAGCAAGAAGAGTTTTCAAAATGAGGGAGAAGATTTTTGAAATTAAAGAAGCGAAAGGATTTTCTCTCCGAAAATCTCTCCAAAGACTGTTGCTACTGATGTCGCTATTCCTACTACTAAGTCAACTGAGGCTCGGGGCAAAGAAGTATTGAGTGAGCTTTCCCGGACGGAGGCACCAAAAGAAACCATTCCTGAGGCCTCCAAGCAAGAAATGGAGGAAATTTTGAAGACCATACGGAAAAGTGATTACAATGTTATAGAACAATTAGGGCAGACCCCCTCGAAGATTTCAATGCTAGCTTTTCTGTTGTGCTCCGAGGCCCATGCTAAAGCTTTGGTGAAATTTCTGAAGTTTGCTCATGTGCCACAAGAAACTTCTGCTGACTAATTTGAGAACTGTGTCGCCAGTCTGACTGCTGATAATGGACTAGGCTTCTCTGATGCTGATCTGACTCTTGAGGGAAGAAAACATAACTAGGCCCTGCATGTCTCCATTGAATATAGAGGCACTACTCTAGCTCATGTGTTGGTTGACACTGGTTCATCTCTGAATGTCCTACCCAAGGGTGCTTTAGATAGATTTGATTATGAAGGGCTTACATTAAAACCTAGTAACAATATGGTAAGGCCTTTTTTATGGTTCTAAAAGAATGGTACACGAGGAAGTGGACATCCCAATTAAAGTTGGTTCCCAAATATTTGGCTCCACTTTCTATGTGATGGACATTCACCCGACTTACTCATGTTTACTTGGACGTTCTTGGATTCATGGGGTAGGCGCTGTAACCTCCATATTACATCAGATGCTAAAATATCCTGTAAACGTAAAGTTTTTTACAGTCTACGGTGAAGAGGAGTATATGGTGAGCCACTTGAATTCTTTTAGGTATATTGAAATGGATGACGAATTTGTTGAAACTCCCTATCATAATTTTGAAGAGGTTCCTCAGACGATTGCTGTTACCAAAGCTGCTAATGTTGTTCCAAAAATTACCAGGCCTCCACTGAAGATGGTTTCTCTAAAGGACGCCGAGGGTATGGTTGAAGAAGGTGGGTGTACTATTTGTGGCTAACTCCCTGACATTCCTATAAGTCTGACAAGTTTGGTTTGTGTTTCACTTCAGGAGCTCAAAGGCTGGTTTGTCGTGCTCGCGCCGAAAGACCACAACTACGCATCAGCAACCATGGAGTCAATGTTATGGAGGATGCTGACAGTGACTGTGACCTGAATAGATGGATCTTACCTACTACCAATTGTGGACTCAATAATTAGACGGATAGAGAATTTGTGCCAATCTCTTTTATCTAGGAGTAATTGTTCTTTTCTGTTTTTGGGATATGTAATTTTTGAACAAATTAAACTCTAAGCTTGTGTCTTACCCGAGGCACAATGGTCTATTTGTCAGGGTTATCGTACTTTATTTTCATATGTCATTTTAATAAATCATTGGATGTTTTTCATTCAAATTTTGCTCTTTGTCCTTCTTTTGCTTTATTTTTCAAAACAACTATGTGCTCTTACACACACCCACATATCAAATTACAAATCTACATCCACCCTGGATCCCATTGATAACAGTTCTGCTATTGCAAGTTATGACTTTGAAAATACGATCTACCAAGCCGAGGATGAAGGTGAGGAAGATTGTGAAGTACCGAGAGAGCTTGCTAGACTATTATAGCAAGAGGAAAGAGCAATACAGCCTCATGAAGAGTCGGTCAAGGCGGTAAACTTAGGTACTGAGGAGAATAAAAAGGAAGTCAAGATAGGTGCCAACTTGGAGAACAGTGTCAAAGAGCGGTTAATCCATATGTTATGTGACTATGTTGAGATCTTTTCTTGGTCATACGAAGACATGCTAGGGCTTGATACTGATATTATGGTTCACCATCTGCAAACAAAAGAAGACTGCCCTCTAGTGAAGCAAAAGGTTCGTCGTATGCATCCTGAAATATTAGAAAAGATCAAGGTTGAAGTCATGAAACAGTTTAATGCTGGGTTTTTAGGTGTTACTTCCTACCCACAATGGGTTGAAAACATGGTGCCAGTACCTAAGAAGGAAGGTAAGGTGTGCATGTGTGTGGATTACAAGGATTTGAATAGGGCAAGCCCCAAAGATGACTTTCCACTTCCTCATATTGACGTTCTGGTTGACAACACCGCTCAGCATAAGATATTCTCCTTCATGGATGGCTTCTCCGATTATAATCAGATCAAAATGGCACCTGAGGACATGGAGAAGACTACCTTGGTTACACAGTGGGACACCTTTTGTTATAAGGTTATGCCATTTGGGTTGAAGAACGTCGGGGCAAGCTATCAGCGTGCTATGGTAGCATTGTTCCATGATATGAGCCATCACGAGATAGAGGTCTATGTTGACGACATGATAGCCAAGTACCGAACAAAAGAAGAGCACCTTGATCACTTGCAAAAACTGTTTGAAAGGATGAAGAAGTACAAGTTAAGAATGAACCCAAACAAGTGGACATTTGGAGTAAGATCTGGTAAGCTCCTAGGTTTCATCGTCAGTGGCAAAGGTATTGAGGTAGATCCTATGAAAGTTAAATCTATTCAAGAGATGCCAACTCCACACACTGAGAAGGAAGTTAGAGGTTTCCTGGGACGTATGAACTACATTTCCAGATTCATTTCCCACCTAACTGCTACTTATGAACCAATCATCAAGCTACTAAAGAAAGATCAAGTAGTCAAATGGAACGACGATTGTCAGATAGCCTTTGACAGAATCAAGGAATATCTTTAAGAACCTCCATTTCTGATGCCACCAGTTGAAGGAAGACCTATGATCATGTACTTAACAGTGTTAGAGAATTCAATGGGGTGTGTGTTAGGGCAACATGATGAGTCTGGTCGAAAAGAGCATGCAATATACTACCTTAGCAAAATGTTTACCGACTGTGAAACAAGATACTCACTGCTCGAGAAAACTTGTTGTGCTTTGGCATGGGCTGCTCGCCGACTAAGACAATATATGTTGACTCATAATACCTTATTGATCTCTAAAATGGATCCTATCAAATACATATTCGAGAATCCCACTCTCTCCAGAAGAATAACAAGATGAAAAATGGTCTTGACAGAATACGACATTTAGTACACCACTCAAAAGGCAATCAAAGGAAGTGTATTGTCAGATCATTTGGCTCATCAGGTTGTAGATGACTACCAGCCTATGAATTTTGAATTTCCGGACGAGAACATTATGCTAGTAACTGACTGAAGAACCTAGGCCGGATGAAGGACCTGAAAAAGGATCCTGATGGGCCATGATTTTTGACCGAGCTTCCAATGCGCTTGGCAATGGCATTGATGCTTTGATTATCTCTCCCGAAGGTTGCCATACACCCTTCACCACCAGGTTATGTTTTGATTGTACCAACAATATGGTCGAGTACAAAGCATGCATTATGGGTATTAAAGTTGGTCTTGACATGAGAATGAAGTTCTTACAAGTATATGGAGACTCCGCCTTGGTAATCAGCCATATTAAGGGAGATTGGGATACGAAGCATCCTAATCTCATCCCTTACCGAGAGCATGTGTTGACATTGATCCCGTATTTTGAAGAGATTACCTTTGAACATGTTCCACGAGAAGAAAATCAGTTAGCAGACGCGCTAGCTACCTTGTCATCCATGTTCAAGGTCAGATGGGATAACGAAGCCCCTCAGATAACTATTGAGAGATTAGACGAACCGACATACTGTTGTGAGGTTGACACTAAAGGAGTAGAGGAAAAGCCTTAGTTCCATGAGGTGAAAACGTACCTTGAAGCTCAAGAATACCCTGAGGGGCATCTATAAATGAAAAGAAGTTCCTAAGAAGGTTCTCTTCCAATTTCATCCTTAGTAATGAAATCCTCTATAAGCGCAACCATGATTCAACTTTGCTTCGTTGTGTGGACAAGAAAAAAGCTGAGAAGATCATTGAGGATATGCATGGAGGTATCTTTGGTACTTATTCTAGAGGGCACACAGTGGCTAAGAATATTCTCAGGGCAGGTTACTATTGGTCCAATATGGAAACATATTGCCATCACCACTCTCGGACTTGTCACAAATGGCAAATCTATGCTGACAAAGTACACATGCCTCTGGTTCCTTTAAACGTCTTGACCGTTCCTTGGCCGTTTACAATGTGGGGCATTGACATGATTGGAGAGATTATACCTACCGCTTCCAATGGACATTGCTTCATCCTTGTCGCCATTGATTACTTCACAAAGTGGGTAGAGGTAACATCCTTCGCTTCTGTTACCAAGAACGTTGTGGCTTGGTTAATCAGGTATAATCTTATCTGTTGGTATGGTATCCCAGAAAGAATTATCACAGATAATGGTACCAACCTCAATAATACTATGATCACCGAGATTTGTATGCAATTTAAGATCCAACATCATAACTCTTCTCCTTACCGACCAAAGATGAATGGCATTGTGGAGGCCGCCAATAAGAATATAAAAAAGGTTATACAGAAGATGACGATAAAATATAAAGACTAGCATGAGATGTTACTATTTTATCTTCATGGTTACCGTACCTCGGTGCGCACGTCAACAGGGGAAACCCCATTTTCTCTCTTCTATGTTATGGAAGTTATTTTGCCTATTGAAGTCCAGATTCCTTCCCTGAGAATTATGAAGGATGCAGGTTTAAAGAAAAACGAATGGATTCAGTCTCGACTTGACCAATTAAACCTTGTTGACGAGAAGAGGCTCGCGGTTGTTTGTCATGGTCAGATGTACCGGAAACGTATGATCAAAGCTTTTAACAAGAAGGTCAGACGTCAAGCATATCAGGTTGGTGACCTGATAATCAAACGCATCATCCTGCCACAAGGTGATCCCAAGGGAAAATAAACTCCTACATACGAAGGACCATTTGTAATCAAAAACATATTTTTCAGTGGAGCCATGATATTGACCACCATGGACGGTGACAACCTTCCACACCCTGTGAATGTGGACATAGTTAAAAGATACTACCCATAAAATGATACCCGCTAGGTTGACTGGTCTGGACAACAATATGGGCATCCCGGCGAACCAAAAGGGTTCGGGAAAAAATAAGGGATATATATATATATATATATATATATATATATATATATATATATATATATATATATATATATATATATATATATATATATATATATATATGAAAAATATGTACACCCAGCAAGTCGAAAACCTAAAAAGGCGGCTTGGGCAAAAAAGGGTATCCCGATGGACTGAAAATTCGAAAGGGAGGTCCAAGCAAAAATTAGGGATTAAAAGCGTATGACTATGTCCGGTTGGATCACCTTACAGCCAGACTTCATTATCAAATTTGAACGGTACGGATCAATCCATCCAACTTCGCCCAAACGACAAAGTAAGGAGACACTCAAAGATATAAAGGCAATAGCAGAATTGAAACCCAATGGGATTATCTCACATAGTTGTTTTTATTTATTTATGTACCACTTTGTATATTTCTCATTTTATGACGAAACTCTCTTACTAGGATGTCCGTCTCTTTGTACAAAAGCGTTTGTATATAGGCAAAACTTTCTCAAATTAATACAAAACTTCTCTTTTAAAGTTCAAAATTATTTGTTTTTATTTTTTCTGTTTTGTTTGCAAAAAGCGTCTGGTGATTTATTTTAAATGAACATATGGATTTGAATGCGATTACCACAAATGTATGCATTAAAAATAGGAAAGACAGTTACTAGCGGCTCTAAGAGTTGGGACTATGTCGAAAGTCGTCCACAAATCCCCACAGAGCAAGCACCATAGAAGACTATCTTCATAAATTCGTCCTCAACAAAGATACATTCCCCAGTAGGTACAAAAACAGGGACATCTTCCCACAGTTCACTGTCATATCTTCAGCATATAGCCTAGTGGTTTCAGTTGCTCCAGTAGCTCCTAACAGATAAGGAAGTTCAATCATTTTCCCTAGCATCTTGGAGAATTCCACAACATGGTCTATGGATTTCTTGGGCTCCCCAACAGAGTTTCGTAAAATCCCCAAGCAGTTTATGAAGCTTCGTTCCTTGGTAGAGTTTATTTCTCTAGCTACGAAAGTCCATTCCCCACCGGAGTTTATTTATCCAAATTGGTAAATTCTTCCGACAAAATTCTTTTCTCCAGAAGGTTTAGCCTTTTCTAGAAGAGTAGCTACTCGCATCAAAGGAATATTCGTTCTCTCATCCCCAGTCAGAGTGCGTGCAATCCCAACCCACTTTATAATGCTTCTATCCTTAAACAGAAATAAAAAATATCCAGCGGAATATCCTCGAACAGAAAGTAGGAATCCCTAGTAAGCCTAACTTCAACATAGAGTGAAGAACTACATGCTTCATCTCCAGCAGCAGCCAGGGATTTATTTTCCCCCAGTTCCACGACACCACAAAGAGCAACTGATACACTCACATATTATAGTCATACAACATTCACAATGCATCATAAGCATGTGCATAACTGAAAACGCATATAACATTCTCATTTATTTTGATGGCATCATGCAATACATACATCATGACATCGCATGAAAATGACTTTACCTTTTCAGGTTGAATTCACAGACGGATGAGTGCTATCAACTTATACACAATAACTCAAAGATTAATGCCTGAAACCAGATGGGGAAACTATCTATACAACCAAGTGGTATGAACTCCCGAAACATGACAGGTTTACCAATAAACACGATAGGCCACAGATTAATGCCCGAAACTAGACATGGAAACTATCCATGTGACTAGCCAATATGAGTTCCTGAGAATGAGTTTTCCAATAAAGACGACTTGTAGATCAATTCCGGAAACCAGACAGGGCGGCTATCTACATTACAAAACATCAGAGACTGAATTCCGACAAACATCTTTCCATCGGAGACTGAATTCCGATAAGCATATTCCTCGGTGACTGAATACTCGAAAACATTCCTTCAAAGACTGAATTTTGAAGAGCTTTCCCATCAGAAGTTTATTTTGACGAGTATCCCATTGGAGATAGAATCCCGACAAGCATCTTTCCATCGGAGACTGAATTCCGATGAGCATCTCCCTCAGTGAATAAATAGTGATAAAAATTCTCTTCAGAGACCGATTTTTGAAAAGTTTCCCTTTAGATACAATTAAGATGAAGATTCATTCTGACACTTCCCCAACATATCTGATAGATACTGTCGTACACATGCTCATCCTAGCATACTTCACAGAGAAGGTCAAGCAAAGAATTATTCTGTTCAATGGATACCCCAGGTGGCATCTATAATCCCATCTCCAAAAACACTCAGTCATCTTCCCGAATGGCATCTTTAAGCCAATTCAAGCATATCATCCACCAACGGCGTCACTTCGCGCACCGACGATTGCAAATTTCTGGGCACTTTAGTGTTCAATCATCTTCCACCTTCAGATCACGAATGGTAGACAAGCCAATCTAACTCTTCAGGTTTAAGAAGATTGAACAAGGGCAGCTGTTATACCCCAAAATTTTCCCTCTCATTTTAATCAAGACATACTCCTAGGGTTCTCAAAGGCTCAAGGTGGACCAAGAATTAATCAGGCAAATCCTCCTCATAAGCAATGAACTTCCAACTAGGGTTTCACTTTTCACAAATAAGTTTGAGTTTAAAAGGCCTCAAGTGGTATCCATGGTTTCTTACATGTCCTCAAGAATTCTCGTACCAAGTTTCATGCCTTGCATCACAAGTTTGCTCAGTCAAATGCTCCGATGACTGAAAATCGACTATATTAGGCCAAAAGTCAATTATGGTCAATATATAGTCAAACTTCAATATTTTTGGTCAAAATCAACATTTTGAAGTGATATTCATCAATTTATCAAGGGTTGATCATGACTCCTCAAGGAAAGCTCTCAAAACATCAAGAATCAAAAGTTACTAAATTAGGGTTTCCTTAGGAGAAGTTAACTAAACTTCGACCAGCCATAACATTCACATGCTTGATCCATTTTGCCCCAACCAAAGCTCATTTTTAAGATAATCCAATCCTTTACAACTTTGTTTTTATTCCCAAGTCCAAAAAATGTATCATTGGGAATATATGAGCCAATACATTACAGGTCTTTTAAAAAGTAAAAAAAAAGGAACTTTTTGTCATGGCAATTCACATCAAGATAAAGTCTCTAAATGCAAAAATAATCAAAATATAAGTTGTATAGGACACCTTGAGGTTTCTAAAAAGTGCATGATAATCTTCAAAAAATGAAAATTGAGCAAGTTATGGTTTTCACAAGTTGGCAAAATTTGTGAAAATGCATGAAGTCAACTTTGAGCAAAAGTGCATCTTTGAGTTAATGGACTTATTTTTTAGGGTTCAAACATGTTTATTGTTTTACCCCAATTTTTGCCCCTAAGACCCCTTCATCATACCATATTGATCCAATCACAAAAAGATCACATTAGGGCTTTTGGTTCTCCTCCTTATCTTTAGCTTTACTCTTTGATGAATCACCAAGCACCTTGACTTGTTTTTATTTTGTGATCATGCATGATTTGTTGTGACTTTCCTTTTAATTAATAAAATTCAATGTTGGTTTGTCTTACTTGTTAATAATGTAGGTAAAGGCAATGTGGCTTAGCAAGTTGATCCATGGTTTGATGAGTTTATTTCCATGCCCTAGTCAATAAAGCTTGAGAAATTCAAACCTCACCATTGAATTTGTTTTGGAAGAAATGGTATGTCAAGGTTTATTTTGGTTCACCACATTTAAAAGTTATCAAGATTGATTCAAAAGTACAAGGGGTTGATTGAAGAAGTTGTCATGGTTGGACAAGCCCTTGTTCCCATTGGTCAGAAGTGTATATTTCTCTCAATTCTCAAGATATGGAAGTGGTTTTGGTTGCTATGAGTTATTATTATCATCCTCAACAACTTATATTTACAAATAAAAAGTGTTGGTACAAGAAGGTTGTTTAAAATTGTCAAAGTTCCTCAAAGAATTTTCTTGATCTAGGAGTTAGGGTTTTGAACTTCAAAGAAGTATATCCTTCTCATATTTTGGTATTTTTGAGTGATTCCAAAAACATCCTTATCTTCAAATGGTTATTAAAAAATCACTTCGAAAGTTTCAAGGAGTTTTCATGTGGAAGAAACTTGATGATGAAGAAAGATTACAAGTCCTCTAGATGAACCCCCCAAATTCCCATGTGTGACTTCAAATGATCATAACTTGGTCAATTTTTATCACCTTGAGCCCAATATTTTTCCAAAATTATATTAAGGATGTGAAATTTATTCCTTATTTTATGTGCAAAGTGAGAAAATGGATGGAAAATGCCTTAAGGATACAAACGATTATAGGTTGTTTCATGATTTTTTGCCAACTTCAACAATTCATAACTCTCTCAATTATTGGAGATTTTTAATGTTTCAAGTTTCAAAATGTCATTAAAGAGGTCTATTACATGCCATTTTTTGGTCAAGAACAAATTCCAAGTGGAAGGCCATGTTTTGATGCAAAGCATTATAGGTCACTTTTGAAGAAAAACTTGAAATATTTCTAAGTATGGACAGTAAACTTCTTTTTCCCAACTTTGACTCATTGCAACTTTCAGATCAAACATCCATTTGATTCCATTATTTTCCCATTAAAAAGCTCGTAACCTCATCTTTCTAAAGCATCAAAAATCAGGCCCCAAGACCCCTTGAGTTGAGAATGCCATTGATTTGAATTTGGTAACTTGAAACTGAAGTTTCATCACAAGTCAGATTTTGAAATCTTTGGTTTGGCTTCTAATCACAAGTTTTCCATGCGTTTTTGCTTCTAATCATGTTTAGAAACTTTCCAAAGGCGTTTAGCATCATGAAACCCATGATTTGGATGAGTTTTGATGCTAAACAAGTCACACTTTGTTCATGCTGCAGACCCCTATGATTTCCCTCCAAAATTCATCATTTCACACGCTTAAGGATCCCATTCATTCTCCGATAAATAGAGGGTCGTTTCCCATTCATTTTCTCAAGCTTGAACAACCAAAATTACCTGCCAAACTCACTCCATAACTCACTTTTCTGCAACTTCAAAATCATTATTCAAGCCTTTTTCAATCCATTTTTTCTATCAATTCACCTTCCTTGATCTTCCCTGAACCTAACCATACAATTACCTTCAAGAATTGTGACGTATATTGATCCATATAAGTCCAATTTTAGAGCTATGCAACTTAACTTCAATAGGTAGATTCCTTCACCAATTCTCAAACTTCAATACTATTATGAAGTTCTCATAAGCATGGTTCTAGTCGCAACATTTGTTTTTAACTAGAAACACGTTTTGGCCATCAATTTTCAAATTCCTTTTAAAAACTTTCCTTTCAAATTGCTTGAGCTACAATTTATATAAATTTTTCGCGAAGCTGTGGTTGTCTTCGTCTTGATGAGACGAAGCGAATGACATAGGTTTGAGCTTCTGATTTTACAGTTTGAAGGACCTGTGTTTCACGTTGGCTGGAGGTTGAAGATGACCAACGTGTCATCTTCCAACTAATGATGAAGTGCCATTTGTATTTTTTGAAAATCTGATTTATATTTGATTCAGTGTTTTATTCAGTAATGACCATGATATGTACAACACGTTAGATCCCTTTGATTTGATTACTAACGCGTTTTGACTCTCATCCATTGGTCCACATCTTTTTGGTTTTTACTTTATTTTCTATTTTTTAAATTTAATTGTTTTAAACCTCAAAAAATCATAGAAACTTCATTTTAAGTCCAAAAAATCAGAAAAAATTATGAAAAACATTTTTGATTTTTCTCTTTCTGATATTGTGAGAAAAATTATTCGTGACCTCATTTATTTTTATTTCTGACTTTGTTATTATTTATCATTTTTTGTTTATTTTCCTCATATCTTTTAATTAGTTTTTTACTTTAAAAAATTACCAAAAATTTTATAAAAATATTTAAGTCCATTTTTTATTTTTCTGTGGTCTTACTTATTATTCTTGATTAATTTGAACATAATTTCCCATTTTCTCTATTATTTTCATTTTTAACCATTTTTAAACCCTTATTCTTTTTATTTTAAATTACTATTTAATTTTTGTATATTTTCTGGCTGATCTTAGATTGAAATTTTGATCATGAACTTTATTAACATCATTGGATCGATGGTGTTGAGTTTAACTCCATAAATATGGATGAATAATTTTAATAATAGTTTGATTAAATTGTGATTCAAATGTGGTTTATTCATTTTTTCCTTCCCTATTCATTTCATCCCCTTCTTATTGCACTGAGTGTTATTGGAGCATGATCTCTATATCATGTCTCAAAACAAATGGTGCATAGATTGCTATTGACCGACCTCAAAATAGGTGCGACTTCTATATAAGTCCACTTACGATTGCTTAACATAGCGCTAAATTTTGTCCCGATTAGAATAAATGATCATTCGTGGCCCAAACCTATGTTTGCAAGCCCAAGAATATTAATTTGATCTCTTTGATCCAATAACCTTGAGATTCATTGTGTGGAGGCTTTGGTTCTACCAATCCTCTAATGGATCTACATCACTTTTGGTCAACGCGGATCACTTAAACATCGTTGATCATTAAATGTTACCTTTTGAGGATTCCAAAATGGATGAAATACTTGACAAAAAAGCAAATGCAACTTGCTGTGTGGAGGCTTTGGTTCTACCAATCCTCTAATGAGTTCCAAATGCAAGTTTTAATATGGTCATCCAACTAACCACTAATTTCTAATAATTGACTTTATTTTATGTTTTTATTTTATGCTCTTTTACTTTATGCATCGTTTACTTTAGCATTTACATTTCATGCTATTTTTCATCTTTGCTCACTTGAGACCCTTTATATTCTTGTCATTTTTATTTTGCTCACTTGAGATTTTCTCTTCTTGTTGAAGATACCTAATAATCAATATAAACCATAAAAAACTTTAATGATACTTGGACTATTTAGTTACTATCCTTGGCATTATGGAGTATTTGACTTCTTGGACTTAGGATTACGAACCTTGGCCTATTTTGGAGACCTTGTGACCTTAATTGATATTTTTTCTGGAGTTCTTGAGGTTTACCTCAAGACATTGGGTTGTTTGTTTGTTTTGTGTGCAGGTTATTGTGATTACATAGTTTGTTTGTAATCTGGAATTCACCCATATACAGCCGTTACTCTGCCTAATTTTTGTGAAGACTTAATACACTTGAAGTTTGGTTCTCTCAAGAGGTCTAGTATCTTTGCTTTCTTGGTTTCAATCCAAATAATGAGAATTCTATCTTGACTCATAATGTCAAGTATTGTCTTCTTGTTGGTTAGATGGTTCTTCTCTTTAGCTTTTACCTTATGCTTTAGGATAGTCCCTTCATCTCCTCCCATCTTCTTTAATTTCAAAAATCTTCTCCCTCCTTTTGAAAACTCTTCTTGTTTTTTTAAACTTGAACAACTTTCATAATAAACTTGGACTTAGGTCCATGCATTTTCAAAACATTTTCATAAATAAACTCCAATCAACTTAATAATATTTTGACATTTTTTGTGAGAATACTAAAAGTCAATCAATCTCATTTCAAATCATTTTTTCCATTTCGGCTCTTATCTTTAAAACTTTTCTCAAAATATTAAACTCTTGTCAATCCTTGTAGTGATGCAAACAACTATACTTCTACAATATATAGTGAAGAGAGATAAGTTCCACTTGGGTGTTGAGTGAGGAATTGTTGATTTTAAAATCCAAGCCATATCCTCCACTTTGAGATGATGCAAATTCTCCTTTCTCATGATTGTGGGTAGTAAGTATGTTTTCCACACGAACAATAACGATGATGTCTTATCTCATAAAAAACTAACACACTTGTGTTTTAAAATTTTTAAAAGAGGAACTACGTGTACCCTGATCCCTTATTGCACAGAAGGTGGTACCTAGGCACTAAAGGTTCGCAACCGCGGCGGGTGCAAAAATCATAAAAAATATGTTTCTTTTCTCACCTCCACCATCTATTTTTTATATACAACATTTTATAGCCAAAATATACAGATTTTACAAAGAGGTTCATGCGGAGTACCTTAGATGTTTAGGGTGCTAATAACTTCCCTTTGCATAACCAACCCCCTTACCTAGAATTCCCCCTCTTTTGGGTTACTCGCTCTTTTCCCATTCCTTTGGAAACAATAAAGCACGGTGGTGATTTTTATTTTGATCTGTATAAGTCTAGTCAATCCAATGGATTAGTCTTAAACATTTCTACCGCTACACAAGAAAAATGATGAATTCAGTGGGGAAAGATTGACCTCTTGCTTGTCTATCCCTAAGTGGGTTAAACCTATCTTTGTCTATATCTATATATGTGCTATTGTTGTTTATGTGTTATATGTTATATATATGTTTGCCTGGATTTTCCTAGTTTTCAGGGTGCTTGGTGATTACTTATAAGTCTTATACCTGGAATTGGGCAAACTTTAAGATAGGATGAGAGGTATAGTCATGTTAACTTTGAGGGAGTAATCCCAAAAAAGGAGGCATGAGATCCCCCACTCAGTGGAGGCCCCTTTGACTGTAGTGTCATTTACTGAGTAATCGGGAAGATGTGCTGCTTTCGACCTGGGAGCCTGCTGAAGTTGAGGACCGTAGAATACCTAACCCATCTTGGCCTTTTAGGTGTAGTGCGAAAGCTATGACAGAGTAATCCGGAAATAGTTGTCATGCAATACTACACTCGGACGAGTTTTTCTTGAGAATATTACTAATTACCGAGTTAATCAGGAAGTTGGTAATATCCGAAGGAAGGATGTAGACTCTGGTAACCTCTAGAACCTTGTTCGGCAGGTGATAACTTTTAGACCATACCTTATGGGTAGTACCTTCGACCTCATGCTCGTGACGTTGAACCTATGAACCCTATGTTTGTGATCTTGTGTGTGATTGTTTCATCATGCATCCGTGCACTCATAAGCATCTTTTGAAGAAATTTTATTTCAAGGGGCTTCAAAGTTGACCACCTGTGAATATCTCGGGTACCTTTTGACCATGGATTCTGGAAAAAGAAAGACCAGAAAATACAGTTTTAAAGATCCTAAGATAGATGAGTTGATCAGTCTAATTCCCGAGATTGAGTGTTCTGCAGATTTTTGGAAGAAGTATGGATCCATCATTCCTCTCATGAAGCTTATGATGAAGGAGTATATTCTCTCGACCTTGGTCCAGTTCTATGATCCGATGTATCATTTCTTTACTTTCCCTGACCATCAGTTAATGCATACACTAGAGGAGTATTCTTATTTGTTGGATTTATCGATTACCGATCGTGTTCCTTTTACTGGTTTGGAGGGTGAGCCAAAACCACACGAGATTACTGCTTTGATCCATCTGGGAAAGTCTGAGGTTGAAGCTCATATGACTACTAAAGGAGGGATTAGAGACCAGCTCAGTTCTTATTGGAGAAAGCTCATTACTTTGCCAGGATGAAGAGTACAGTCGCTTTTGAGGCCATTTTTGCTCTACTTGCTTATGAGTTGTTTTTATTTCCTAATATGGATAAATTTGTTGACGTTAATGCTATCGGGACCTTCATGATTGGAAACCAAATTCCTACATTTTTGGGTGATGCTTATTACTCTAGTCATCTTCGGAATTCTTATCATGGGGGGATGATTGTCTGTTGCACGCCTCTGTTGTATCGATGGTTTATTTCTCATATGCCTTAGGCTGATGCTTTCTGGGATGTCAGGAAGGAACCCCGTTGGGCTCCTAAGATCATGGAACTTACTCACTCAGATATTGATTGATATCATTGGACTTACCATGATGTAGAGATTGTCGACAGTTGTGGTAGTTTCCCCAATGTACCTCTTCTTGGTACAAAGGGAGGAATTAACTATAACCCTGTTCTTGCACGACGACAGCTTGGTTATCCGATGAGGGATAAACCAAATAGTATTCATTTGAGTAGTTTCTTCTTGAAGGAGGGAGAAGACCATAAGGAAGCTAGGGAGCATATTGCAAAGGCATGGCGTCACATTCATAGGAAGAGTAGGAAAGACTTGGGACCTAGGGGGGCTGTTTCTTTGGAGCCTTATCTTCAGTGGGTCCATACAAGAGCTATTCAGTTGAAGATGCTGTATTCCCGAGAAGCACCTATGCCTGATTTGTTTGTGAAGACCACTCCTCCCTTATTGGATGACATGGAAGAGCTACAACTTTCTTTGGTCAGGATGCAACAGAAAAAGGACGCTTGGAAGAATAAGTGCCAAACTTTAGAGATTTCCTATAGAGCATACTTGAAGGAGAAAGATGACTTGATTGAGATTCTTGAGAGTCGGGCTGTAGAGATGATGGAGAGGCAAGGGGATTTATTTTCTCCTAAGCCTTAGTCATATGCTAGTTTCTCACTTCATGATTCAAGTGATTGGAAGTAGGTTGCCACCAGATACGCGGAAGAAAACCAGAGGTTGAAGGCTCAGATTTCCAGGCTTACAGGGAAGCACCAGCGTATAGAGTGATCTCCATCAGCTTTGCTTCTTAGGGTTTTAGACTTTATTTTCATCTTGTACTTGGGATTATTGAAACTTGTAATCCATTTTGAAGTTATTATAATAAAACTTTTCAGTATTTCAAATGTGTTATTACTTTGATATTTGCAATGTGTCTATAAATCTTCAAGTCCCTTGAAATATTAATAAAATAAATCATGTGAATTGCATATCATGCATTATATTGCACATATTTCTTGCATTTGTTATGCATATCCAGGTTTCTTACAAAGCTTCTTTACTTCGTTCAGCAACCTGTCTCACCACTACAATACTCGAGCTAATTTCAGAAGGAAGATGGACAACTTAGAACAAGAGAATCACGAGCTGCGTGAGGAAGTTTCTGCTCTGAAGGCCGGCATGGCCAATCTTACTGCTCTGATGGAATCTCTGGTGGCTTCTCAAAATCAGCCACCGAGTGTTCAACCTCAACAAACAAGGTCACTACTGAAGGTCCGACTGTTCCTGTGTCTTCTACTCTAGCTGCTGTTCAGAATCGCATGCCTCAAGGTTATCCATGGGGAATTCCAGAGAACTTTGTGCCTGAAGGTTTCAATCTTGATCCTCAAGTTACTCCAGTTGTTCAGACTACTGTTACTCCTGCACCTCCTGTGGTGCATGCTACTCCTGCTGCACCTCCTTCGGTGAATATGGTCCCATTTTCTAATGATGATATGTATCGTCCTTTTCCTCCACCAAGTGAATGCTTGGGTCTCTATGATAGAATGAATGATATTCAAGATCAGTTTGATAAGATGCAGAGGGAGATGAAGGCCCTCAGGGGAATGGAGTTATTCGGGCAGAATGTGAATCATTTATGCTTGGTCCCGAATGTCAAGATACCTGCAAAGTTTAAAGTCCCGGAATTCGAGAAGTACAAGGGCAACACTTGCCCTCATGCTCATCTTGTGATGTTTGTAAGAAGAATGTCTACCCATACTGATGATCAACATCTGCTGATACACTTTTTCAGGATAGTTTGACTGGTGCTGTGTTGAAGTGGTATATGAGTTTGGACAGTGTCAATATCCATACTTTCAATGACTTGGGAGAAGCATTTATCAGACAATACAAATACAACATGGACATGGTACCTGACCGTGATCAACTCAGGGCCATGATCCAGAAGGACGGGGAATCATTCAAAGAATATGCACAGAGATGGCGTGAGGTAGCCGCCCAAGTGATTCCTCCCATGGAAGAGAAGGAGATGACTAAGATTTTCTTGAAGACTCTGGGTGCTTTCTACTATGAGAGGATGGTAGCGAGTGCGCCAAGTGACTTTACTGAAATGGTGGGCATGAGTATCCATTTGGAAGAGGTTGTAAGAGAGGGCTGTTTAACAAAAAGTGAAAGTTCCAGAAGTACGAAGAAGCCATCCTATGGGTTTTCCAAAAAGAAGGAAGGAGATACAAATGATGTTATTCCAGAGAGGAGGGTTAATCCTCCTAGAAGAAATTATCAGCATCATGAACAAGTCGCCTCAGTAACTCTAGTTGTTGGTGTAGCTCCACCCACCGTTGCTTATCAGAGACCATTCCATCATGGGAATCAAAGGTATAATCATAGAAGGTAAAGTTATGACCCTATCCCTATGAGCTATACAGAATTACTCTCGGTGTTAATTCAGAAGAAGTTGGTTCAGACCATACCACCTCCCGCTATACCATCACCATTGCCTTGGTATTACAAGGGAGACCAAACATGCGCTTTTTATCAGGGAGCACCAGGGCACAATGTTGAAAACTGTTATCCTTTGAAAACTGAAGTACAAAAATTGGTGAAGTCTGGTATCTTGTCTTTCAAGGATGTTGGCCCTAATGTGAAAGATAATCCTTTGCCCAAGCATGGAGGAGAAAATGTTGTGAACATGGTGGCTGGTTGTCCAGGAGACTTCCGGATTTTTGATATTAAATTGGTTACAGGAGATTTGGTAAAAATGCATACAGACCTCTATGAACTTAGCTACTATACGCATGACCATGCTGGTTGTGCTATTTGCAGTACGAATATACAGGGTTGTGACAAGATAAAGGTTGATTTGCAGGAGATGATGGATGAGGGCCTCATCCACATAATCAGGCCTAGGGCAGAGTATGAAGAGGAAGTAAACATGGTTTCTGGATGTCCTCGAGAGTTCAGAATCTTTGATGTGAAATATATGAATGAGGATCTTGTACAATTTCATTCTACTTTCTGACACATGGCTGGTCAAGTAAAACATCAGTATGGATCTTGCCGGATTTGCTGTTGGGACTCCCGAGGATGTTCAATTGTAAGGAAAGGTGTTCAGTTGTTATTGGATAATAGAACTATCAAGGTTACAGGCCAAAGGGATGATTACCATGAGGTTAATGAGATTGAGGTTTGTTTGGCTGAAGAAGAGTCAGATGATGAGTATGCCTATGCGGATGAATTCTTCTCCTCAGATGAAGATATGTTTTCCAAAGATGACTCTGTAATGACTGAATGTGTTGAAGATGGAGTAAATGTTATTGTGCCTTGTTTTGGTGCACCTACCCCTTTTGAATTTGAATATCATAGCAATCCAGCTATTACTCCATTGGTGATTAGTTTGCCGAGTCCTGTCCCCTACAAGTCAGACAAGGATGTACCCTACAAATATAATGCTATAATTTTAGAGGATGGTGTAGAAGTTCCCATCCATCCAATGCCTAATGTTGGAAATATTGCTGAGACTAGCAGAGTGACCCGTAGCGATCGTGTATTTTCACCAGTTGTTCATGGAGATGTTAGTACTGGAACGAAAATTGTTGAAAATATTGAACCCAAGAAGGCAGTGGGTGAATCTAGTAGAGCTACACTAGAAAAGAAGGTGGATAATATTTTGAAGATAATCAAGATGAGCGACTACAGAATTGTAGATCAGCTACTGCAGACTCCTTCAAAAATATCTATATTGGCTTTATTAATGAACTCCTCTGCTCACAGAGAATCTTTGATGAGGGTATTGGACTAAACTTTCATTGAAAGTGATATGCCTATAGACCAATTCAGCAGTGTGGTAGGGAACATTACATCATGTAATAACTTGAGTTTTGTTGCACCCCAAAATTTTCCCTCTCATGTTCTCCAAAGTCTTCCCCCTGCATGGCTGGTCAGAAACTCTTGCCTAAGGAAAAAGAAATTTTTTGAGTGTTGCTTTAAGTACATTTCGATTGGCTTTCTGAAAGACCCTTCGATTGGCATTCTGAAGGAGCATTTCAATTGGCATTCTGAAGGAGAATTTTGATTGGCATTCTGAAAGACCCTTCGATTGGCATTCTGAAAGACCTTTCGATTGACATTATGGACAAGCACTTCGATTGGCATTCTGAAAGACCCTTCGATTAGCATTCTGAAGGAGAATTTCGATTGGCATTCTGAAGGAGCACTTCGATTGGCATTCTGAAAGACCCTTCGATTGGTATTCTGAAGGAGTACTTCGATTGGCATTATGTCAAGGCAGCTTCGACAGGCACGTTAGCCATGTCCTTTGATTAGCATGAACAACACCTTTCGATTGGCCTGTTGACAAAGCCTTTCGATTGGAATTTTAATTAGTACCCTTCGATTGATCTTTGGACAAGGGCCATTCGAAGGAGGTCATCAAGAGGGAACTCAAGTCAAAAGCGTCCAGGTTCATTCAAGAGACACAAATGTTTCAAAAAAGGAAAACTTTTAATGTGTCTGTTTCTTGTCTCATGGCATTTAATGGCCTGTTTAATGGTTGTCTCTTGCCATTACTGCACCCTCACACCCCTATAAATACAAAGGCCAGCATACATATCCAACACACAAAAACTCTGCAGGAGAACACACACGAAAAACCACACAACAGGAGAACAAAAAACATTGGAGTTACGCTGCCAAAAGTCATCAGCATTTTCATTTTAATCCAGGCCAAAGCAACCCTTCAACAAAAGTGCCCACGCCCAGAAGCCCTCAGATCAAAAGTGCCTACATCCAGGAAATGTCCAGATCGAAGGTGCCTACACCCAGGAAGCGCCCAAATTAAAAGTCCAATCTGATGGTAAGAAAGGGTAAACTATCCAACCTCATATTTGCATAATACATCCATACTGGTTGTTACCTTCGATTTTCTATCCTAGACAGGATCAAGAGGCCTGGGTTTGGCACCCAGGCCATGTCCATCATTTGCTAATATTTGATGCAAACATAGCATGAAGAGACCCAGCAAGCACAAGATCGAAGGGCCTGGGGTTCAATACCCAGGCCCTGCATTTTATTACGCTAACATACTTTTGCAGGTATAACATCCCAGATCGAAGGAGAGCCCTTCTCTGGATCGAACTCATTAGCATGCTGGATCGAAGGAGGCATCTCATTCCTGGATCGAAAGCCATGACCTCCATGATCAAAAGACAATCCTCTTCCCTAGATCGAAGGCTACTCACGCCTTACTGTCTGGCCCAATCGAAAGGACCAGGACCCCCTCTGGATCGAAGCTTTCATTCCCTCCCTGGGTCGAAACTCCTTTTTTTCCCTAGATCGAAGGATCCCTCCTGCATGTTATTTTTGTTTTTCATAGACTTCTTTTTATCTTTTTAATCAACATAAAAATCATAAAAATAAGTATCTTAGAATTAGGATTTAATTTAGTTAATTATTTTAACTTATTTTCTTCAATTTTTAAAATCAGTAGACTTAGGATTTATTTGAATTCAATCCTTTTCATAAACAAAAAATGCAAAAAATATTAGGTATGTTTTAGAGTTAATTTTAATCAGTATTTTTAATTAAATAAATTTGACTTAGCATTTCCCAAAATAAAATAAAACAACAAAAAGATTTTATTCTTAGGATTTTTAAGATTCACGCGCGTTTATTTTATTGTAATTGCCTACTGGTTTGTAATAGTTTAACTAAGACCTTTTACTGCTTTTTATTCCCCCAAATTTTTAGACATGTAAATAATCCCCATCCCCGAAGCTTTGTAATAGCGTAGGATTTACAATTCCCTCACTTTAAATTCCTGTACATATATTAACTGCTTAGATGTATGCTAACTAGGATTGTATGACAAGATTAACTCTTAACTTAAAATCAACAGTAGCTCACCATAACATGTACAAAGATAATATAAACTGAAAATTGACACACTTGCACATGCCACTCCTAGGGTACACCTCACTTGGTTGCCTCGAACGTGGTCATTAAGTATAGGATGTTTTAGAGGTCGCCCTCCTGTCTAAAGATCAAAGTTGCCTCGAAATGGTCGCCTCGGAAAAATGATCTACGACATTAGGGTTACCGCTAAAGCGTCCTAACATTGCTTTAGTGACCACACGTCCCTTAAATCGAATTGACCCGAAAACTCCAACGACGGTGCTACCTACTCCTCAATAGTGGGATAGCACTGTCTAAAGGACATTTGCACAATTTAATTCCTTTTTGAGTAGGTAGAGGTTCTTAAGTACTTGCTCCTTTTAAAACAAAACAAACTTTTTGCACTTACACTCTCTTCAAAAACAAAACTCTTTTCAAAACCCAAACACAAAGAAAATCAAACTTTTGAAAACATAGTGAGCAAGTACCTAAGATCCTGTGGATAACCACAGATAGAAATGGTGCTAACACCTTCCCTTTCTATAATCTACCTCCCGAACTCGAGAAAAATCTCGAAAAGGAATTTTTCTGTGCTTTTGTCCTTTCCTCGTTGGATAAAATAAAAGACGGTGGCAACTCTTACTTACCGCGACACTTTGCGAAAACAAATGCAAACGCGAACCAGCATTAAAAAACAGTCAGTTCTCGTTCCCACCGATCACAGAACTGGCGACTCTGCTGGGGATAAATAATAAGTGAGGTGCACCTTAGGATTAGATCACTATTGTTTTCAATTGTATGCTTTGTATGCTTTAATTTTGTGAGCTTGTATTGGAGTTCTATAGATCCTAACCCGGATCTGGGGATACCCTTTAGGTAAGTAGCAGTAAACTGTGAGGGATCTGTCCGGCGTAGACCGACACGGATGAAGCAGTAGCTACGTTGGTGTGGCACCTTAGTCTGTACCGATATCCCTTGTGTTGAAACGAGGAGAATATGGGTCTTCTAAAGAGTCATTAAGCACCAACTGACCTTAGAACCTTAAATTGACCAACTTGGCCATAGAACAGTAGCAGTATGTTACACTCATTGAGACTAAACTCTCGTGATGGTTCCGGCCGCAAGAAAAGGTTGCTAAGCTGGAATTATGACCGATTGAGGGTAGTCAGTGATATTGAGATCCTCTAGAACCCGATTACTATTTTTAGGACAGGTTTAAACCAACTAAACTAAAAGAGGGTAATGCCTAAACTCCATGCTAGCCTAAACTTAAGGTTGTATGTGTGACTTGTGTGCCTTCAAACTTGAACTACTTGCACATTCTTGTTATCTAACAACATGAGTTCCTTGCAGGTTTTGTCTACAATCCTTATCCAATGTTTTGGATTCATTGCAGGGCTTACTTACAGCATCTCACAATTTTGCTTAAACGCATAGCATACACATCATAACATCATGCCTTAACATTTCCTTAACCATTTCAAGGATCTCAAAGGCTTGTGATGCAGGTTATGGTAAATCAAATGTCTAGCAAGGGGCAAGGGGATTTATTTTCCTCTAGCCAATGCCGTCTAGAGATCAAAACATGATAACTTGAGTCAGGGGCTATGACCCACTCGATATGGTGAGCTTGACTCTTGAAGAAGGAATCTCAGCAACATGAAGTTCCTTCAATCAAGCTACCAGATTCAGATTCTAACAGTTTCTTGTTTACCCCGCGAGATCCTTGAAAACATTGTATACATATATCATACATATCATTGCATAACAGGTCATCCAGTACAGGTCTCTCATGTTCTCGCTGTTTATTTCAACAATGGATTTCCAACCAGACAACCAGGATCTTCATACTCAAGAGACTCAGTTCAGGGAAATCTTCCTAAACCTATCCAAGGGGCAGGAAGAGTTGAGAACACTCCTCATGGGGAATTTGGTCAAGAAAAGTCCTGAAGACAATAAGGACGAACGGCTGAAACAACTGCAAGCTGAGTTCAGTGCCATGAAAACCCAAATGCTGAGGCAGATGGCTCTTATCCAAGGCTTAGCTCGGGAACAAGAAGAGTTGAGAACCATGATCAACCAGCTTCATCAAGACAAATACAACAACATGAAGCAAACTGTCAAAGTCGGGGACTAAGTCATTGATCAGCCTCCAAGAAGACAAGAGTTTGGTATGGTGAAGAATGGACCTCTCCAAGTTGTTACTACCTCACAGGTCCAACAAAGACCTTGCCAAGAACAATGGTTTGATCAGAGTAAGCCAAACAGGCCCAGGAGGCAATTTACCAAGCTCAACATGCCGCTGTCTCAAGCTTTACAACACCTGTTAAGATTGAATCTGGTGACGTTAAGGGACCCTCCTAAGAATCCCAGCACAGCCTCACCAAAGTACAATCCTGATGCAAGGTGTGCATATCACTCCAACAGCCCGGGGCATGATACTAACATCTGTTGGGCGCTGAGAAACAAAATTCAAGACCTGATTGATGAAGGAGCATTGGAATTCACACAAGATGGTCAGGCTGAGTTCTTCTACCATCCCTCCAAGGTTCACCATTTGAAGTGACCAGTACTGAAACGAGAAGACTTTTGTTCATTTGAATTTTCAAGTTGTAATCTCTTTGTTATTCAAACAATTATCTATTAATGCCAAACTTTGTTTCATTAATGCATTGCATATGTTTGTCTTGATTTGATCCAATCATTTTAATTACATTTAAACTATGCTTTTTACTCACTTTATGACGTTCAACTCTTGCTAAAAGTTACAAGCCTTTAGAGGGAGGATGACGAAACAATGCCATAATCTCATACAATATGCTTTTGGACAGACCTTGCTGACGATGTACATGCATTTCTTTCAAATCCTAAACACTGGAGTTATAAGGAAGATAATCCCTAGTCAACCCCTTTGAGCCAAAGAAGTAGGAGTTTTTTGTTTTAAACACAAATTGAAACCTTTAATTTAAACCTGGGGCAGGGCAGTCTCTCAGTTAATTCAAAAAGATGCGCATTGAAGTCGCAAAACTCTCAATTCATAATACAACGAACGACATCAAAAGCATTCCTCTGGAATCAAAAGACAGTGGTGGTTCCTTATCTCGTAGGTAGTCAATCTCTCAAAAGAAAAAAACCCACTGAGCCAAAACCTATAAAGGAAGCTTAAGAAAGCTGGGGCATCCCGCTGACTGTAATCTCGAAAACAGGAACAGTCAGGCAAAAGTTAGGGATAACAAATGAAAAGAAAGAGGTCGCTAAAAATCCTCAACAACATGAAAAATGTTGCAAAAATGACTGCCTTCCAACAAATCCAACTTGTGTGAACCATCACCAAAAACGTCATTCCAGACTCATTTGGAGTTCAAATACACAATTAACTGAGTTTAGGATTGAAGAACATCACGAAGAGCGGGTGGGTACAAATATACTTTGAGCCTTTATCCTTTGTTTCTTAAACCGTGAACCAAGCCACGTTACAACCCTTCAAAAGTCCTAACTGAAGCATGGGTTAGTTCGAAAGCATACGGTTACAAAAGGTATCCTGACTCCTGTAAGGCTTTGTCCTAAATCTTGTGTTGAATTTGTCTTATAAAAAGTTTTCTGCTAAAAAACGCATTTTTCAAAACTTCGAGACAAGCATAAACTTTGTATTATTTGAATATCACTGTTTGCATTTGGCTATCTGTTTGACAGCAGAGAAAATCACACAACGAATATTCAATGAACGAAAGCCCTCTCAGTGAACAAAATCACTTCAAAAAGGATGACACTTCCAATCAAAGGGCATGGCATGATCATTGTCCATCACCTGGGGCAGTCTAGTCAAGATCCCAGGAAATCTCTCAAAGAAGTGCAGAGTAACCAGGGGCAGGTCTCTATCTCCGTCACTTGGGGCATTAAAACGTCAATCTCAACAAAGGGTTACGTACAATCAAACTTTTCTGGCAATGTCACAAACACTTGCTACTAGGGGCAATGACAAATCTCCCCAAAATCCTTCTCATTGGATGACCTCCCAGCAAGGGTTTAATCTCTGAAAACCTTTCCCCAGCTGAATCAACCTCAAGAATCCTCGAGGACTTCCCCCAACGAAAATGTCACCTCTCTAGCGGACTGACGACAGGGTTTATTTCCCCAACAACACCAGGATTCCCCAGCTTGAGTTTGCCTCTCCGACTACTACAAATCAAAGGACCACAACTCCTCTTCCCCAGTAGACTACTCTACAATCCCCAACAAGTTACTGTGAAACCTGGACCCGACCAGATGTCAGTTTAACTTTGACTCCCCAGTAGAGCGACGGACAACCGAGACTCCTGAACTTGTTCCCCAAGAATGAATCAATACTCTCCACAGAGTTCACAACTTTCCCCAACGGAGTTCTCCTCAACAAAACAAGGATCCTCAGTGGAAACATTGAGCAAAGTCCAAGACAAAATTACACTTCGACAACATTCATAACATATGCATATAAAATACATATGACACAAATCTCATTTTATTTTGAGAACATCATTACACAATGCATACATCATGACAATTCATACATCATGACATTGCATACAACTAACTCTTTACCTTTTCAGGAAAAATCGATCAACAGATAAAAGTCATTACCTTTTGGAGTAGCAGTCGTCAAAGATTCCTTCACCATCCCGTTGAGGTAGTAATCGTCCAAGATTCCTTCACCATCCTGCTGAGGTAGTAATCATCCAAGATTCCTTCACCATCCTGCTGAGGTAGTAATCGTCCAAGATTCCTTCATCATCCTGCTGAGGTAGTAATCGTCCAAGATTCCTTCATCATCCTGCTGAGGTAGAAGTCATCCCAGATTCCTTCATCATCCTGCTGAGGTAGTAATCGTCCAAGATTCCTTCATCATCCTGCTGAGGTAGTAATCGTCCAAGATTCCTTCATCATCCTGCTGAGGTAGAAGTCGTCCAAGATTCCTTCATCATCCTACTGAGGTAGAAGTCATCCAAGATTCCTTCACCATCCTGCTGAGGTAGTAATCGTCCAAGATTCCTTCATCATCCTGCTGAGGTAGTAATCGTCCAAGATTCCTTCATCATCCTGCTGAGGTAGAAGTCATCCCAGATTCCTTCATCATCCTGCTGAGGTAGTAATCGTCCAAGATTCCTTCATCATCCTGCTGAGGTAGTAATCGTCCAAGATTCCTTCATCATCCTGCTGAGGTAGAAGTCGTCCAAGATTCCTTCATCATCCTACTGAGGTAGAAGTCATCCAAGATTCCTTCATCATCCTGCTGAGGTAGTAATCGTCCAAGATTCCTTCATCATCCTGCTGAGGTAGAAGCCATCCAAGATTCCTTCATCATCCTGCTGAGGTAGTAATCGTCCAAGATTCCTTCACCATCCTACTGAGGTAGTAATCGTCTAAGATTCCTTCACCATCCTGCTGAGGTAGTAATCATCCAAGATTCCTTCACCATCCTGCTGAGGTAGTAATCGTCCAAGATTCCTTCATCATCCTGTTGAGGTAGTAATTATCTAAGATTCCTTCATCATCCTGCTGAGGTAGAAGTCATCCAAGATTCCTTCATCATCCTACTGAAGTAGTAATCGTCCAAGATTCCTTCATCATCCTGCTAAGGTAGAAGTCATCCAAGATTCCTTCATCATCCTGCTGAGGTAGAAGTCATCCAAGATTCCTTCATCATCCTGCTGAAGTAGTAATCGTCCAAGATTCCTTCATCGTCCTGCTGAGGTAGTAATCGTCCAAGATTCCTTCATCATCTGTTTGGAGTAGCAATCGTCTCATATTCCTTCATCACACATCATTACCAAAAAAGACCTCCTCTGGTTAGATTTATTTCTTCCAGTTAATGATAGGAAATCAGAGACCTTCAAATAACAATCCAGATACGATCCAGATTCGGATGTAATTCTGTCACTCATTCAAATACAGTCCAGCAATCGCCCCTGGATGGCATCTTTAAGCCCATCTCCAATGACTATCCATCACTCTTGAAGATGGCATCTTTAAGCCCATCCTCCTACCAACAATTTCCAAATGGCATCTGTAAGCCTATTACCGACATTACAATGCTGATACTACACCATGCGAGTGCAAATTTCTGGGCACTCTAGTGTTCAATTATCTTCCACCTTCGGATCATGAAAGGCTCGAAAACCAATCTATATCCTCAGGTTTAAGAAAATTGAACAGGGGAAACTGTTGCACCCCAAAATTTGCCCTCTCATGTTCTCCAAAGTCTTCCCCCTGCATGGCTGGTCAGAAACTCTTTCCTAAGGAAGAAGAAAATTTTTGAGTGTTGCTTTAAGTACATTTCGATTGGCTTTCTGAAAGACCCTTCGATTGGCATTCTGAAGGAGCATTTCGATTGGCATTCTGAAGGAGCATTTCGATTGGCATTCTGAAAGACCCTTTAATTGGCATTCTGAAAGACCTTTCGATTGGCATTATGGACAAGCACTTCGATTGGCATTCTGAAAGACCCTTTGATTGGCATTCTAAAGGAGCATTTCGATTGGCATTCTGAAGGAGCACTTCGATTGGCATTCTGAAAGACCCTTCTATTGGTATTCTGAAGGAGTACTTCAATTGGCATTATGTCAAGGTAGCTTCGACAGGAACATTAGCCATGTCCTTCGATTAGCATGAACAACACCTTTCGATTGGCCTGTTGACAAAGCCTTTCGATTGGAATTTTAATTAGTACCCTTCGATTGATCTTTGGACAAGGGCCATTCGAAGGAGGTCATCAAGAGGGCACTCAAGTCAAAAGCGTCCAGGTTCATTCAAGAGACACAAATGTTTCAAAAAAGGAAAACTTTTAATGTGTCAGTTTCTTGTCTCATGGCATTTAATGGCCTGTTTAATGGCTGTCTCTTGCCATTACTGCACCCTCACACCCCTATAAATACAGAGGCCAGCATACATATCCAACACACAAAAACTCTGCAGGAGAACACACACGAAAAACCACACAACAGGAGAACAAAAAACATTGGAGTTACGCTGCCAAAAGTCATCAGCATTTTCATTTTAATCCAGGCCAAAGCAACCCTTCAACAAAAGTGCCCACGCCCAGAAGCCCTCAGATCAAAAGTGCCTACATCCAGGAAGTGTCCAGATCGAAGGTGCCTACACCCAGGAAGCGCCCAAATTAAAAGTCCAATCTGTTGGTAAGAAAGGGTAAACTATCCAACCTCATATTTGCATAATACATCCATATTGGTTGTTACCTTCGATTTTCTATCCTAGACAGGATCAAGAGGCATGGGTTTGGCACCCAGGCCATGTCCATTATTTGCTAATATTTGCTGCAGACATAGCCTGAAGAGACCCAACAAGCGTAGGATCGAAGGGCCTGGGGTTCAATTCTCAGGCCCTGCATTTTATTACGCTAACATACTTTTGCAAGTATAACATCCCAGATCGAAGGAGAGCCCTTCTCTGGATCGAACTCATTAGCATGCTGGATCGAAAGAAGCATCTCATTCCTGGATCGAAAGCCATGACCTCCATGATCAAAAGACAATCCTCTTCCCTGGATCGAAGGCTACTCACTCCTTACTGTCTGGCCCAATCGAAAGGACCAGGACCCCCTCTGGATCGAAGCTTTCATTCCGTCCCTGGGTCGAAACTCCTTTTTTTTCCTAGATCGAAGGATCCCTCCTGCATGTTATTTTTGTTTTTCATAGACTTCTTTTTATCTTTTTAATCAACATAAAAATCATAAAAATAAGTAACTTAGAATTAGGATTTAATTTAGTTAATTATTTTAACTTATTTTCTTCAATTTTTAAAATCAGTAGACTTAGGATTTATTTGAATTCAATCCTTTTCATAAACAAAAAATGGAAAAAATATTAGGTATGTTTTAGAGTTAATTTTAATCAGTAATTTTAATTAATTAAATTTGACTTAGCATTTCCCAAAATAAAATAAAACAACAAAAAGATTTTATTCTTAGGATTTTTAAGATTCACGCGCGTTTATTTTATTGTAATTGCCTACTGGTTTGTAATAGTTTAACTAAGACCTTTTACTTCTTTTTATTCCCCCAAATATTTGGACATGTAAATAATCCCCATCCCCGAAGCTTTGTAATAGCGTAGGATTTACAATTCCCGCACTTTAAATTCCTGTACATATATTAACTGCTTAGATGTATGCTAACTAGGATTATATGACAAGATTAACTCTTAACTTAAAATCAACAGTAGCTCACCATAACATGTACAAAGATAATATAAACTGAAAATTGACACACTTTCACATGCCACTCCTAGGGTACACCTCACTTGGTTGCCTCGAACGTGGTCATTAAGTATAAGATGTTTTAGAGGTCGCCCTCCTGTCTAAAGATCAAAGTTGCCTCGAAATGGTTGCCTCGGAAAAATGATCTAAGACATTAGGGTTACCGCTAAAGCGTCCTAACATTGCTTTAGTGACCACACGTCCCTTAAATCGAATTGACCCGAAAACTCCAACGACGGTGCTACCTACTCCTCAATAGTGGGATAGCACTGTCTAAAGGACATTTGCACAATTTAATTCCTTTTTGAGTAGGTAGAGGTTCTTAAGTACTTGCTCCTTTTAAAACAAAACAAACTTTTCGCACTTACACTCTCTTCAAAAACAAAACTCTTTTCAAAACCCACAAACACAAAGAAAAGCAAACTTTTGAAAACATAGTGAGCAAGTACCTAAGAGCCCGTGGATAACCACGGATAGAAAGGGTGCTAACACCTTCCCTTTCTATAATCTACCTCCCGAACCCGAGAAAAATCTCGAAAAGGAATTTTTCTGTGCTTTTGTCCTTTCCTCGTTGGATAAAATAAAAGACGGTGGAGACTCTTGCTTACTGCGACACTTTGCAAAAACAAATGCAAACGCGAACCAACATTAAAAAACAGTCAGTTCTCGTTCCCACCGATCACAAGTTTCTACGATGATGAACTGCCCGATGAAGGAAGGAATCACAATCTGGCCCTCCACATCTCTATGAACTGCAAGAATGATTCAATATCCAATGTGCTGATTGATAATGGATCTGCATTGAACGTTATACCAAAGAGCACACTTATGAAGTTGAAATATCAAGGAATGCCCATGCGCCCAAGTGGTATTATTGTGAAAGCGTTTGATGGATCAAGGAAATCTGTTATTGGTGAAGTGGACTATCCTATTCATATAGGCCCGCATTTGTTTCAGATTACTTTCCAGGTCATGGATATTATACCCGCTTACAGCTGTTTGTTGGGATAGTCGTGGATACATCAGGCAGGGGATGTCACTTCGACTTTACACCAGAAGTTGAAGTTTGTGCGTGAAGGAAAAGTGATAATTATAAATGGAGAACAGGCATTATTGATATCTCATTTGTCCTCTTTCAGCATTGTGGAGGCGGATGAAGCTGCTGTTAGAACCCAGTTCCAATCTTTATCCATTTATAATATAAGAGGAAATGATAATTCTATGGCTTCGTTTAAGGATGCTCAGCAGGTTGTGCGTAATGGCCATAGTGAAGTATGAGGACAAATTGTAAATCCACCTGTAAACAAGAATAAAGCTGGTTTGGGATTCTCTGTGAATAATGATAAAGGTAAGAGAATGAAGCTGAAGTATGCTGTAGGCAAGTATCAAGACATCTTTCGTAGAGGGGGTTATCTTCATCCAACTATTTTCGGGATTAATGCCATTGTGGAAGATGAAGCAGATCCAGAAATGCCAAATTATGTGACACATGGAGTTAGGGTTCAGAACTGGATCACCATTGATGTTCCTTCTTGCACACATGTTTCAAAGTAATTTGTTTTTGTTAATCTTTTTGAAAAGCTTTCACTCTTCCTAAGGTGAACGTATTGATATTGTATGGGCTTATCTGTTTGCTTTGATTTTTAAAATCAATAATAAAAGTTGTCTTTGTTTCCCAAATTGTGTCTTTATTTTTTGCTTTTTTCTTGAAAAATGGTAATCAAAAAAATCCTTTCAAAATAAATAATAACTGCAATTCAATCTGTATGATCACTTGTTATATGTGTCAGTTTCTAAAAGCAATCATAAATCATATGTGCAAATTAATTAAAAAACCCGTTGAATACAATGACCCAGCACCCTCTCCCAACTTTTAATGTCATGTGTATGGGGATGAAGAAGAAGACTATGATGAGATTCCAGAAGAGGTCTCACAGTTGCTTGAGTGCGAGGAGAATGCCATTCAACCATATAAAGAGCCAGTGGAAGTAATCAGTTTGGGTTCAGAAGAAGATTCGAAGTAAGTTAAGATTGGAGCATTACTGCATCTTGATGTGAAGACCATGTTGATTGAGATGTTGAAAGAGTATGTGGATATTTTTTCTTGGTCTTACCAAGATATGCCTGGTCTAGATACATATATTATAGAGCACCGTTTGCCGCTGAAGCCAGAGTGCCCGCCAATCAAACTGAAGTTGGGAAGAACTCATCCAGATATGGCAGTGAAGATCAAAGAAGAAGTTCTAAAGCAGATTGATGTCGGTTTTCTTGTGACATCAGTGTGACCTCAGTGGATTTCCAATATTGTCCCAGTACCGAAGAAAGACAGAAAAGTTTGCATGTGCGTAGATTAATGAGATCTAAAAAAGCTAGTCCAAAAGATGATTTTCCATTGCCACACATTGATATGTTAGTGGATAGCACATCAAAATTCAAAGTTTTCTCGTTCATGGATGGATTTTCCAGATATAATCCAATAAGGATGTCTCCTGAGGACATGGAAAAAACAACGTTTATCACACCCTGGGGAACATTCTGTTACAGAGTGATGCCCTTCAGGTTGAAGAATACTGGTGCAACGTATCAGAGGGCTATGACAACCCTATTCCATGATCTGATGCACAAGGAAATTGAGGTATATGTTGATGATATGATTGCTAAATCACAAACTGAAGAAGGGCATGTAGAAGATTTGTTGAAGTTGTTTCAGCATTTGAGGAAGTATCGTCTCCACTTGAATCCATATAAATGTACCTTCAGTGTTCGATCAGGGAAATTATTGGGTTTCATTGTCAGCTAGAGAGGGATTGAAGTTAACCCTGATAAAGTCAAAGCAATTCAAGAAATGCCAGCGCCGAGAACTGAAAATCAAGTCAGAGGGTTCCTCGGGCGTTTGAATTATATTTCGAGATTCATTTCCCACATGACTGCAACGTGTGAACCGATCTTTAAGTTATTAAAGAAAGATCAAGGTTGTGTATGGATAGATGACTGCCAAAGGGCATTTGAAAGTATTAAAGAATATCTGCTCAAACCTCCTATCTTGCTCCCTCCTACCGAAGGAAGACCATTGATTATGTATCTGACAGTGTTAGATAATTCCATGGGCTGTATTCTGGGACAACAAGACGAAACAGGGAAGAAAGAGTATGCCATTTATTATCTCAGTAAAAAGTTTATTGATTATGAGTCACGGTATTCCATGCTGGAAAAGACATGTTGTGCTCTGGCCTGGGAGGCAAAACGTTTGCGGCAGTATATGTTGAATCACACTACTTGGTTGATCTCTAAAATGGATTCGATCAAGTACATTTTTGAAAATCCTGCTCATACTAGGAGAATTTCCCTCTGGAAAATGCTGTTATCTGAATATGGCATCGAATACCGCACTAAAAAAGCTATTAAAAGTAGCGTGTTGGCAGATTATCTTGCTCGCCAACCAGTTGATGATTATCAGTCTGTGATGTATGATTTCCCTGATGAGGATGTGATGTTTCTAAAAGTGAAAGATTGTGATGAACCATTGCCTGAGGAAGGTCTTGATCCCGTGTCTCACTGGGAAACGATATCTGATGGAGCTGTGAAGGCTTATGGTAAAGGAATTGGTGTTGTGATTGTCACTCCACATGGATCACACATTCCTTTTACTGCAAGGTTGACATTTGATTGTACTAATAATATGGAAGAATATGAGGCTTGCATCATGGGTCTGGAGGAAGCTATTGATCTCAAAATTAAAATTCTTGATGTGTATGACGATTCAGCTTTGGTAATAAATCAGATTAAAGGAGAGTGGGATACTAGTCACCCCGGATTGATCCCTTACAAAGATTATGATAGAATATTGTTACCCTTTTTTAATAAAGTAGAATTCCATCACATCCCCAAAGATGAAAATCAAATGGCGGATGCTCTGGCAACTCTGGCTTCTATGTATCAAGTAAATACTTGGAATGATATACCTTGAATTATAGTTCGGCGACTGGATAGGCCCGCTCATGTGTTTACAACAAAAGAGGTAGCAGATGAGAAACCTTGGTATTATGATATCAAGCCTTTTCTTCAGACTCAGGAATACCCAATTGGTGCTTCAAATAAAGATAGAAATACATTGAGAAGATTGGCTGGCAGCTTCTTCCTCACTGAAAATGTGTTGTACAAGAGAAATTATGACATGGTCTTGCTCAGATGCGTGGATAGACACGAAGCAAACATGTTGATGCATGAGATTCAGGAAGGTTCATTTGGAACTCATGCCAATGGATATTCGATGGCTAAAAAGATGCTAAGGGCTTGTTACTATTGGCTGACAATGGAATCTGACTGTTACAAATTTTTAAAGAAGTTCCATAAATGCCAGATTTATGCGGACAAAATTCATGTGCCTCCGACACTTCTCAATGTTATCTCTCCCTCATGGCCTTTTCTATGTGGGGGTATTGACATGATTGGAGTGATAGAAACCAAAGCCTCGAATGGACACCGTTTTATCTTGGTAGCAATTGATTACTTTACCAAATGGGTGGAAGCTGCTTCGTATTCTAATGTTACTAAGTAGGTGGTAGTGTGCTTCATTAAGAATAATCTCATATGTCGATATGGTGTGCCGAGAAGAATCATCATCGACAATGGCTTGAATCTGAATAACAAGATGATGACATGACTTTGTGAAGAATTCAAGATTTTCCATCACAATTCATCTCCATACAGGCCGATGATGAATGGGGTTGTTAAATCTGCTAATAAGAATATCAAGAAGATCATCCATAAGATGATTGTTACTTATAAATATTGGCATGAAATGCTCCCCTTTTCTTTACATGGATATCGGACATCTGTACGCACTTAAACAGGAGAAACCCCGTTCTCCCTTGTGTATGGAATGGAAGTGGTGCTCCCAATCGAGGTTGAGATTCCCTCTTTGCGTGTGATAATGGAAACTAAGTTGTCAGAGGCTGAATGGGTCCAGAACAGGTTTGACCAATTGAATTTGATCGAAGAGAAGAGAATGACGACTTTGTGTCATGGGAAGTTATATTAGAAGAGAATGAAGAAAGCTTTTGATAAGAATGTAAAACCTCGTGAATTCAGAGAAGGTGACCTCGTGCTTAGGAAGATCATGTCTTTTAACTCTGATTCTAGGGGCAAGTGGACTCCCAATTTTGAAGGCCCATATGTTGTCAAGAAAGCCTTCTCCGGCGTTGCATTAATTCTTGAAACTATGGATGGCGAGAAGTTTCCACGTCCCATGAATGATGATGGAGTCAAGAAATACTTTTACTAAATAAATAAAAGAATAAATCGCTAAGTTGAAAACCTGAAAGGGCGTCTTAGTCAAAAAGGAGCGTCTCGGTAGGCCGAAAACCCGAAAGGGAGGTCTAGGAAAAAATTAGAGACATAAACAGAATAAAATTTACCGCTAAGTTGAAAACCCGCAAGGGCAGCTTAGGCAAAAGTTAGGGACTTTCTTGGAAAGTAACTACATCAGACAAGACTTAATCATTGAAGCAACAACCTTCTTGGATCCTCACCATACGTCAACAGAAGTTGCTTCTCAGAATTTCAAAGTTCTTAGAGGGAATAGTGGTCATTGTATCTCAATGTATCTTTTCCATTATATATTACCATTTTCCGAACTTTTTAATCATCTGTGGAGTCTCGCCATTCACAGACTACCATTCTATCAATAAAATTTGAGCTTTTACCCAATTCTTTGTAATTCTTATTTTATTCAACTTACAAAGACTCCATTTATTATTGATAATAATTTTCAAAGCAAAAAGATTAAATAACAAAATTATTTTTTAAAAAGAATTTACAACTTACTTTTACTTTAGATTTTGTGATTCAAGAGGAAAACAAAAATGGTGATCCCAGGAATGGACAAACTCCAGTAATTTTAGGAAGTGTTGTTTCGCCCGGGAAGGTTCTCTCAGGTTGTTTTCGCTGGTATGCGTGTGATTTTTTTGTATATTGAAGACGATACTAATTGGCGTAAGGTGCAGTATCGGGTTTCTGATCCCATTGTCCCCAGTCAGGTATTGGTTTATTTTTTTTAATTTTTGGGTTTGTATGGTCTGAAGCCTCTATCTCAGATTCCCCAAAAAAGTCTTCCCTCATATGACGAAAGGTATTGTTCCCTTGGTGTGCTGAGATGGAACTATTTGCAAGATGTTGCTCTTTCTGCAGTATTGGAATTATTGTTGGTATTTATTTCCCAAGCAACTAGACTAGGGCAGTATATTTTCTAAGAAGTGTTGAGGCAGTTGTCAACCCTTTGGGTTTTCATCCGCCAAGTGCTGGGTTTGATTTAAGATCCCCAGGAGTTTGACCATTTTCTATAATGTTGACTTCTTGATTCCCCAGGAAAGTTATCCCAGGGCATATTTTGTTGGAATAAGTTTGCATGATATGAAGACTCAATCCAAGATTCCCTAGTGAAGGCTTCTTTATTTGATAGAAGTTTTTTTATCCCCGTGTGTGCTGAGATTTGACTCATTTACGAAGCGGCTCCCTTTCGACAATACTTGCATTTTGTTTGATTACCCGATAATTAGGCAAGGGCAATGTTTTGTTTAAGAAGTGTTGAGACAATTGTCAACTTTTTGGATTTTCATTCGCCAATTGCTGGGTTTGATTTAAAATCCCCATAAGATTGATTTCTTGCTATAATTATTGACTTCTTAACTCCCCAAGTTGTTATCCCCATGAGGTTTCATACTTTTTCCCTAGAGAAATTGGTGCAATACTTACTCTCAATATTTAAGAACGTATCTTGGTTTCCCCTCTTCGATGTTGTGTTGGCCTCCCCAATAAAGTCAACACGAGGTCCCCAGTTGATATCTCGATGATGAGGCGTTATCTCCTCTAGTGAAGTCTGTATGATATTTCCCCAATGAAGTCAGCTCGAAATCCTTAGTTGATGTTTTCCCGATATAGTTTCCATCTACCTTATTTGAAATAAGTATTGCAATCCCCAGTAAGAGTACGGGCCGTGAAACATTTGTTTCCCCATTGAAGTCTGATTGTTATTCCCCGGTGAATCCTGGAGAAGGATGTTATATCCCTGTATCTGTACTGATTTATCGCTATGATTTGATTACTTCTGGATTATATTCCTTCCCAATGAAGTTAAGCCACAAAATAGGATTTTGTTTCCTCGTTTGTTGCTTATTTTCTTATGGAATGTTCATTTTGGATGTGATTTAGTCGAGTATTAATTGTTCCCGAGTTGGTTTTTCCTGGTTACTCCCAGTGTTATATGTCTGTTTTGTCAACATATACATGATAACACTCATATATTCATACATACATCATGCATGGTTAAATTTAGCAAATAATTTCTCATTCACATTCGTTAATATTTTGTTGACATATTACCCTGTTTTACAGAGTTGTGTTGTCCTCTCTCTAATAGAGTGTCAGCCTTAAGCAGAAAGTGTATATTCTTTCAATTTCCCCACTGAGTTATCCCTCGTGGAAGATTTTTGCTTTAGCCTTCCTGACAAACTCTTTGTATGGATAGATTGGGTTTCCCTCTTGAGTTTATTTCTCAAAGGATGTATTTTGGTTGACTGTTTCCCTCCGGTTTATTTCTGGTTTGAATCTTTGGTTCCCAGCCATATTATTACTTTGGATTTCTACAAGCTTCGAGCATTGTTTTGAGAGTGTGCATTTATTTTGGCACGAGAAAACATTTATCTCCTTAGAAGCAATATGTTGGCATTTCCCCAGGAAGTTGTATTTCATTCCCCAGGAAGTCATGATTCATTCCCCAGGAAGTCATATTTATTTCCCCAGGAAGCAATATTGCTTTCCCCATAAAGTTATTTTTCAATCCTCCATAACAACAAGTAGCAGGTCTCTTTATTTGAGCAACTTATACTTCCCCGTAAGAGTCGACGTTATTTTTTTCTATCTTCTCTATGAATGGATAGTTTGCAGTTCGTTGTCAAATTACTCCAGTGGATGGCAAGTATTTCAATATCGCAAAGACAGTTCATTGTAAAATCTTTGCAAGTGGTAGTCTCTTTATTTGAGATAGCTCATATACTAACCTTTCCAGGAGGAGCGCCTTGGTTAAAGAAGAAGTTGAGACCCGTTCTAGGTGAAATGCCATGATTCTGGGAAAACTTGTTATCTTTTTGCCACCCTCAGTGAAAGTTGGTAGTTCATTATCAGTGAACGTCGATGATATTTTCTCTTACTAACTTCAGTGAAAGTTGGTAGTTCACCATCATTGAACGCTGGTGATTGTTATCTTTTTGCTACCTTCAGTGAATGTTGGTAGTTCACCGTCAGTGAACATCGGTGCTATGATATTTCTTTTCTCTCTACCTTCAGTGAAAGTTGGTATTTCACCATCAGTGAAAGTTGGTGATTGTCATCTTTTTGCTACCTTCAGTGAACGTTGGTAGTTCACCGTCAGTGAACGTCGGTGCTATGATATTTCTTTTCTCTCTACCTTCAGTGAAAGTTGGTAGTTCACTACCAGTGAACGTTGGTGATTATTATCTATTAGCTGCCTTCAGTGAACGTTGGTACTTCACCGTCAGTGAACGTCAGTGCTATGATATTTCTTTTCTCTATACCTTCAGTGAAAGTTGGTAGTTCACCATCAGTGAACATTGGTGATTATTATCTTTTTGCTGCCTTCAGTGAATGTTGGTAGTTCACTGTCAGTGAATGTTGGTGCTATGATATTTCTTTTCTCTCTACCTTAAGTGAAAGTTGGTAGTTCACCTTCAATGAAAGTTGGTGATTGTTATCTTTTTGCTACCTTCAGGGAACGTTGGTAGTTCACTGTCAATGAACGTTGGTGCTATGATATTTCTTTTCTCTCTACCTTCAGTGAAAGTTGGTAGTTCATCGTCAGTGAACATCGATGTTTGTCTCTCTACCTTCAGTGAACGTTGGTAGCTCACCGTCAGTGAACGTCGGCGTTGTTATTCTTTTCTCTTTCTACCTTCAGTGAACGTTGGTAGTTTCACCTTCAGTAAAAGTTGGTGTATCCTTTGATCTTTTACCATCCTCTATGAGTCGGATCTTTTTGATTCACCAGTGATTTATTTTTTGGGTCGGGTTTCTTTTTTGATCCTTATTTCCTTTGTTACGTCCCCAATGGTGTTTTGCGTCCCTTTGAAGTTGTTCATATTCATTTATACTCATAAGCATTTCATGGCATCTTAGGTCCAAAAATAGGGTTTGTTTTATATTTAAGCATCTTCGATCACGTCGACACGAATATTTTTAACCTTCGTATCTCCAGATAGAAGAAACTTAAATAAGGGCAGCTGTTGTACCCCAAATTTTGCCCCTAAGATCCCTCCATCATACCATATTGATTCAATCACAACAAGATCACATTAGGGCTTTTGGTTCTCCTCCCTATCTTTAGCTTTACTCTTTGAGGAATCACCAAGCACCTTGACTTGGTTTTCTTTTATGATCATGCATGTTTTGTTGTGACTTTCCTTTTAATTAATAAAATTCAATGTTGGTTTGTCTTACTTGTTAATTGTGTAGGTAAAGGCAATGTGGCTTAGGAAGTTGATCCACGGGTTCATGAGTTTATTATCATGCCCTAGTCAATAAAGCTTGAGAAATTCAAACCTCACCATTGAATTTGTTTTTGAATAAATGGTATGGCAAGGTTTATTTTGGTTTAGCACATTTCAAAGTTATCAAGATTGATTCAAAAGTACAAGGGGTTGATTGAAGAAGTTGTCATGGTTGAACAAGGCCTTGTTCCCATTGGTCACAAGTGCGTATTTCTATCAATTCTCAAGATATGGAAGTAGTTTTGGTTGCTATGAGTTTTCATTATCATCCTCAACAACTCCTATTTACAAAGCAAAAGTGTTGGTACAAGAAGGTTGTTTAAAATTGTCAAAGTTCCTCAAAGCATTTTCTTGATCTAGGAGCTAGGGTTTTGAACTTCAAAGAAGTATATCTTGCTCATATTTTGGTATTTTTGAGTGATTCCAAAAACATCCTTCTCTTTAAAGGGTAATTAACAAATCACTTCAAATGTTTCAAGGATTTTTCATGTAGAAGAAACTTGATGATGAAGAAATATTACAAGTCCTCTAGATGAACCCCCAAATTCCCATGTGTGACTTCAAATGATCATAACTTGGTCAATTTTTATAACCTTGAGCCCACTCTTTTTACACAATGATCTTGAGGATGTGAATTGTATTCCTTCTTTTATGTGAAAAGTGAGAAAATAGATGTAAGATGCCTTAAGGATACAAATGATTATATGTCATTTCATGTTTTTTTGCCAACTTCAACAATTCATAACTCTCTCAATTTTTGGATATTTTGAATGGTTCAAGTTTAAAAATGTCATTCAAGAGGTATATTTCATGACATATTTTTTTGTCAAGAACAAATTCCAAGTGGAAGGCCATGTTTGGATGCAAAACATTATAGGTCACTTTTGAAGAAAAACTTGAAATATTTATAAGTATGGAAAGTCAACTTCTTTTTCCCAACTTTGACTCATTATAACTTTCAGCTAAAACATCCATTTGATTCCATTCTTTTCCCATTGCAAAGCTTGTAAGCTCATCTTTCTAAAGCATCAAGGATCAAGCCCCAAGACCCCTTGAGTTGAGAATGGCCATTGATTTGAATTTGGTAACTTGAAACTGAAGTTTCATCACAAGTCAGATTTTGAAATCTTTATTTTGGCTTCTAATCACAAGTTTTCCACGCATTTTTTCTTCTAATCATGTTTAGTAACTTTCCAAAGGCTTTTAGAATCATCAAATGCACGATTTTCCTGAGTTTTGATGCTAAACAAGTCACAATTTGTTCATGCTGCAGACCCCCATGATTTCCCTCCAAACTTCATCATTTCACACGCTTAAGGATCCCATTCATTCTCCTATAAATAGAGGGTCATTCCCCATTCATTTTCTCAAACTTGAACAACCAAAATCACCATGCCAAACTCACTCCATAACTCACTTTTCTGCAAATTCAAAATCATTGTTCAAGCCTTTTTCAATCCATTTTTTCTATCAATTCACCTTCCTTGATCTTCCCTGAAGCTAGCCATACAATTACCTTCAAGAATCGTAACCTATATTAATCCATAGAAGTCCAGTTTGAGAGCTCTGCAACTTAACTTTAATAAGTAGATTCCTTCACCAATTCTCTCAAACTTTGATACTATTGTGAAGTTCTCATCACCCAGGTTCTAGTCGCAACATTTGTTTTTAACTGGAAACACGTTTTAGCCATCAATTTTCAAATTCCTTTTCAAAAATTTCCTTCCAAATTTCTTGAGCTACAGTTTATATAAATTTTTCGCGAAGGTGTGGTTGTTTTCATCTTGATGAGACGAAGTGAATGACATAGGTCTGAGCTTATGATTTTACAGTTTGAAGGACCTGTGTTTCACGTTGGCCGGAGGTTAAAGATGACAAACGTGTCATCTTCCAACCAATGATGGCGTGCCATTTGTATTTTTTGAAAATCTGATTTATATTTGATTCAGTGTTTCATTCAGTAATGACCATGATATGCACAGCGTGTCAGATCCCTAGGATTTGATTACTAACGCGTTTTGACTCTCATCCATTGGTCCACATCTTTTTGGTTTTTATTTTATTTTCTGATTTTTATATTTAATTGTTTTAAACTTCAAAAAATCATGGAAAATTCATTTTAAGTCCAAAAAGTCTGAAAAAATTATGAAAAATATTTTTGATTTTTCTCTTTCTGATTTTTATTTTTTTACAATTTTATTTTGTGTTTTGATATTTTTTATAAATTTTCACTTTATTTGAATTGTCTTAAATGTTTAAAAATACTTTTATGCATTTTTAAATTCTAAAAAAAAATGGAATGATCCAATGATATTCTAACAAATATTAGTGACCTTATTTATTTTTTATTTCTGACTTTGTTATTGTTTATCATTTTGGTTTATTTTACTCGTTTCTTTTAATTTTAAAAATAGTTTTTGACTTTAAAAAATTACCAAAAATTTTATAAAAATATTTGAGTTCATTTCTGATTTTTCTATGGTCTTACTTATTTTTTCTTGATTAATTTGAACATAATTTCCTTTTTTCTCTATTATTTTCATTTTTAACCATTTTTAAACCCTTATTCTTTTATTTTAAAATACAATTTAATTTTTGTATATTTTCTGGCTGATCTTGGATTGAAGTTTTGATCATAAACTTTATTAACATCATTGAATCCATAGTGTTGAGTTTAACTCCATAGATATGGATGAATGATTTTAATAATATTTTGATTAAATTTTGATTCAAATGCGGTTTATTCATTTTTTTCCTCCCCTCTTCATCTCATCCCCTTCTTATTGCACTGAGTATTATTGGAGCATGATCTCTATATCATGTCTCAAAACAAATGGTGCATATATTGCTATTGACCGGCCTCAAAATAGGTGTGACTTCTATATAAGTACACTTATGATTGCTTAACATAACGCTAAATTTTGTCCCGATTCGAATAAATGATCTTTCGTGGCCCAAACCTATGTTTGCAAGCCAAGGAATGTTAATTTGATCTCTTTGATCCAATAACCTTGAGATTCATTGTGTGGAGGCTTTGGTTCTACCAATTCTCTAATGGATCTACATCACTTTTGGTCAATGTGGATGACTTAAACATCGTTGATCATTAAATGTTACCTTTTGAGGATTCCAAAATGGATGATATACTTGACAAAAAAGCAAATGCAACTTGTTGTATGGAGTCTTTGGTTCTACCAATCCTCTAATGAGTTCCAAATGCAAGTTTCAAGATGGTCATCCAACTAACCACTAATTTCTAATAATTGACTTTATTTTGTGTTTTTATTTTATGCTCTTTTACTTTATGCACGATTTACTTTAGCATTTACATTTCATGCTATTTTTCATCTTTGCTCACTTGAGCCCCTTTATATTCTTGTCACTTTTATTTTGCTCACTTGAGCTTTTCTCTTCTTGTTGAAGATACCTAATAATCAACATAAACCATAAAAAACTTTAATAATACTTGGACTATTTGGTTACTATCCTTGGCATTATGGAGTATTGGACTTCTTGGACTTAGGATTAGGAACCTTGGCCTATTTTGAACACCTTGTGACCTTAATTGATATTTTGTCTGAAGTTCTTGAGGTTTACCTCAACACATTGGGTTGTTTGATTGTTTTGCGTGCAGGTTATTGTGATTACATACTTTGTTTGTAATCTGGAATTCACCCGTATACAGCCGTTACTCTATCCAATTTTTGTGAAGACTTAATACACTTGAAGTTTGATTCTCTCAAGAGGTCTAGTATCTTTGCTTACTTGGTTTCAATCCAAAGAATAGGAATTCTATCTTGACTCATAATGTCAAGTATTGGCTTCTTGTTGGTAATATGGTTCTTCTCTTTAGCTTTTACCTTATGCTTTAGGATAGTCCCTTCATATCCTCCCATCTTCTTTAATTTCAAAAATATTCTCCCTCCTTTTGAAAACTCTTCTTGTTTTTTTAAACTTGAACCACTTTCATAATAAACTTGGACTTAGGTCCATGCATTTTCAAAACATTTTCATAAATAAACTCCAATCAACTTAATAATATTTTGACATTTTTTGTGAGAAGACTAAAAGTCAATCAATCTCATTTCAAACCATTTTTGCCATTTTGGCTCTTATCTTTAAAACTTTTATCAAAAGATTGGACTCTTGTCAATCCTTGTAGTGATGCAAACAACTATACTTCAACAATATATAGTGAAGAGAGATATTTTCCACTTAGGTGTTAAGTGAGGCATTGTTGATTTTAAAATCCAATCCATATCCTCCACTTTGAGATGATGCAAATTCTCCTTTCTCATGATTGTGGGTAGTAAGTATGTTTTCCACATGGACAATGGCGATGATGTCTTATCTCATAAAATTAACCAACACACTTGTGTTTTAAAATTTTTAAAAGAGGAACTACATGTACCCTGATCCCCTATTGCACAGAAGGTGGTACGTAGGCACTAAAGATTCGCAACGGCAGCGGATGCAAAAATCATAAAAAATATGTTTTTTTTCTCACCTCCACCATCTATTTTTTATATATAACATTTTATAGCCAAAATATACAGATTTTACAAAGAGGTTCGTGCGGAGTACCGTAGATGTTTAGGGTGCTAATATCTTCCCTTTGCATAACCAACCCCCTTACCTAGAATCATTCCCCCTATTTTGGGTTAATCTCTCTTTTCCCATTCCTTTGGAAACAATAAAGCACGGTGGCGATTTTTATTTTGATCTGTATAAGTCTAGTCAATCGAATGGCTTAGTCTTAAACATTTCTACAGCTAAATTTATTACATACCCAAGGACCTCTAAACCTATCCATGCACTATTGTGATTTTTATCTTTATTTATTTGAATTTTATTCATTTAAAACCAATAAAATCAAAACAAAGAGCATGGTGGGGCTGCAAGGCGTGCAAGCTATTGTTTCTATTAAGATTCGGGCTCAAGAAGCTCATGAGTAGCTGTCAAAAATGTGCAAAAATAGATTGGAACATGGTTGAAGCAAAAATGGCAACTTTTGATACAAATTTAAAATCTCATATTTTGTCATAAATGACAAGGATTTTGTACAGGTTTTGTTAACCTAATTCATTCCATATATAAGCACAAGTGATCAGACCACAAGGGGATGCGCAACAAGCATGAAACATAACCCTACAAGTGTTCAAAATTTTCAAAGAATATTGCAAACAGAGATCACGTGTTCCATCCATTTTCAGACCCTTTCAAGTGTTCAATCACATCCCTGAGGCTTCTAGGAGCTCAGTCCAGTCCTCATGCAAACATTTCAATGTCTAGATCGAGCATATCATCGTTGCATCATGCTGTATATTTTTATAATCTCAAACTCTTTGTTCGTGTAACATAAATGGATTCCATACATATATTTGTGTTCATACTAATGTTTGTGTGTGTTTAGAACCTTTAGATGCAACCTTTAATGCCAGAATCAGAAAGCGCCATGTTTAGGGCATGAAGGTTCTATTTTTTCGTATCTTTGTGAACAAGAGTTTTTAGGATAAACAGAGGGCACCATCGAATTCGTAGACCCTGATTTAGGGGGGGGAGTAGACTTAACCATGCGTTCTAAATCTTATTATTTTTGCAGATCATCTTGTTAGCTTGTCGGAGAAGAAGGTGGTCAAACATCGTGGGGGTGGTTTGACCCTCCCTGAGACAGGTGCCCCTTCCCCATTTGTCCATTCAAATACTAGGGCCCCACTCTGGGTGCGCGTGTTTGACAGTCAACGGTTATGACGTGTTTTATAATATATATTTATTGATGCGTTTATGCTACCGAATGTATGGCCGTCCCAACGGTTGAGACAACGCGCTTAAGGCTTTGTGTGTATGCAATGGCAGGGGTTCGATCCCTGCCTCTTGCATAATTTTTTTCTGAATTTTTCTTGCAGATCCAATGTTCCAAGGGCAAGAGCGCATACCATGTGTCATCAGATCATCACCATCGGATCATCACAACATAAGATCCAGCGCTCCAGATCTGAGCGCTCATGAAGGACCCCCAGGAACCAGCAACATGGGATCCATACGGGATCTTGGGCTAGCGCAATATGGGCCTGGTGAATTCAGATGCACACCCCCCAGTTTGCTTCATAACATCAGGCCCAACTTCTATTTTCTTTACTCTTTTTTATTTCATTTTATTTAATTGTTCCATGTTTTTTTTAAAACCAATTCTATTTTAATCATAAAATCAGAAAAAATCACAAAATGATAGACTTAGGTTTTTTCTCTCTAATTAATTAAATTTTTAGTGAATTAAAATTAATTAATTAAATTATTTTGACTTAATTTCATTAATTAAAATTAATTAGAATTAGGTTTAATTTCAAATCTTTTTCTCAATAAAAATACCAAAAATATTTTATTAAATAATTAGATTCTTTAGGGTTTCAAATTTGTCCCCGTTTCAATTTTTGCACGTTTGTTATTTTCCGTATTATTTTTTTTCCAAATATTGTATCTACTCACGGTTTGTAATAGTTTTAAACTAGGGTTTATTTACCGTCTTCTACCCCCAAGTTTTATGGCTTGTATCCCCCTTCCCGAAGCTCTGTAATAGCGTAGGACGTTTATTTTTATTTTTCTATTTTACCGTTATTATAACTGCTTAGATTAATAGGATTTCATGTCAAGACACAAAAGAAATCAATAGGTAACCCTAATTGCAAGATAAATGAATTGGATCAAGCACACTTTGCACACTTCACCTCTAGAGTAACCTCTCTCGTTTCCTCAGAAAAACAATGGTCATGTCCCTCGAATGTAGGGATACCATTAGCAAAATCCCTCAATTACAAATCATCATAAAGATCATAGTCCCTCGATGTACCTCGAAGTTGCATACGATATATGATCTTGTCCCTCGATGTTTCCTATGAATATATGATGACGTCAGTTGTACTCCAAAATTTGCCCTCTCATTTCTCAAGGGATCATCCTAGACCCTCAGGTTTGCTTATGTCAAGTTTCAAGTCTCGGATTAAAATTTTCCAAGAAAGTCATTCACAAGTGCAAAATGGTCAAATGCATACTGAAAAGTCAAACTTTGACTTTTTGATCAAAATCAAGTTTCAAAAATCATATTTCATTAGGACATGAAGTTGGTTCATCAAGAAATCAAAAGTCAAAAATTACTTTGAAAAGTCAAAATTCTAAACACTTAGAAAATTTTCTAAGTGTTAAGAAAATATGATAATTTCATAACTTCTGGGCCAGTTTTCCCACAAGTACAATCAGAATTTGCAAAAGTGATTCAGAACATGACCCTTTCGATTAGAACATGACCCTTTGATCAGAACATATAGAAGCTATACTCTTGGATCAGAACATCACCCTTCAAATCTCACTCTGGTCTTTCCACTCTTCGATCCGAACATCACCAAGCCCTAAAACCTCGTTTTGAATAGTCTGTTGTACGGCTATGACACAGTCATGCATCCAGCTGCCACAACACTCCAAATTATTGTTGACCGAGTCCACGCCTGCATTTTCTCAAACCCCATATTTGCACAAAATTAACACATAAAAGCTGTATTTAAAAAGCAATAAAATAGTATGCCAAAACGGTTCAAATTTCATTTGTTCCCCCCCCCCCCCAAAAAAAAACACAGCAAACTCATTTATAAATAAATTGTTCCACCATACATCTAAGGGGATGGCTTTTGGAGGGAAAAAATTATTGAATACAAAAAGAGAGAGAAAAAAACACTCAAACACTCTTAAACCCAGAATTCTCAAATCAATACCCTTGTTCTTCCCTTCGAATCAAAGAACATAACATTTCGGTTCCGTTTCTTGCTAACCCCAAAACATTCGAAGGCAGCAACTCAAGTCCCAAACACCCGTTTCAGATTCAAGGTAAGTCATCCTGACTTTGAACTTTTCATTCTGAACATCATTAAAAATGTAGATATCATAGTGTGGAGACTGTATATATAATTGCCTAAGTAGAAAAACTTTGGATCAGAACTTCTTGAAGAAAACTAGGCTTAGAATTAGGAATAGAACTTCTATAAACTGTCGTGCTTCTATTTTTCTATTTTTGTTGTTGTTGAGAAATGAACAAGTTACAGATACTCTGGCTAATGCAAGGAAGGAGGTGAAGTGTAACACTAGAACTTCTAGGTTTTTCTCACTGTTATAACACAACACACAAAACTTCTAGGTATTTCTCACTGTTGTAACACAACACACAAAACTTCTAGGTTTTTCTCACTGTTATAACACAACACACAGAAATTCTAGGTTTTTCTCACTGTTGCAACACAACACACATAAATTCTAGGTCTTTCTCACTGTTGTAACACATCACACAAAACTTCTAGGTTTTTCTCATTGTTATAACACGACACACAAAACTTCTAGGTTTTATCACCATTGCAACACAACACACAGTACTTCTAGGTTTTTCTCACTGTTGTAACACAACACACATAACTTCTAGGTTTTTCTCACTGTTGTAACACAACAAACAGAACTTCTAGGTCTTTTCACTGTTGTAGCACAACACACAGAACTTCTAGGTCTTTCTCACTGTTGTAGCACAACACACAAAACTTATAGGTTTTCCTCACTGTTTTAACACCCAGAACTTCAGCGTGCAGCAACCCAGAACTTCTGGTTTCCTCTAACGTTTATTTCTGAACTACAACGTGCCTAGCATCAGAACTTTTGGTCCCTCTCATTTTTGTATTCAGCAGCATGCTGATCTTGTTCTCGTTATTTTTCCTTTTCTTTCTTATTTTTATTATTCTTAGCATTAATACTATTTTTTTTATTAATATAGAAAAGACATAAAAAATATTTTCTTTTTTTTAACTAATTATTTTTCTTTTAATCTATTAAGACAAAAAACCCTTTTCAAAATAAATCCTTTCCTTTTCTTGTATTGTACAATTCAATATGGTTGTAATAGATAATTAGGATTTGAATTTTTGAAATCCCCATTTGTAAATATATATCCCTATCCCTGAAATGATGTAATAGCTTAGGATTTATTTTCTGCATTTTTATTGCTTTCATACATTGTTAGTAATTAGGGTGTATGGCAAGATAAAAACAACAAGTAGATAATCAAAGTTCAAAAGACAAAATGCATGCAATCAAACACACTACTCACACACATGCACCCCTAGGGTAATTCCACTTGTTGCCTCGGAAAATATTCAAGTCCCTTGAATATGGGCATTTTAGCAAAGACCCTCGATAAAAGATCACAGTCCCTCGATGACCTTAAATGTTGCCTTCGGTAAATGATCTAGTCCCTAAACGACATTGCTAAAACGTCCATAGGTTGCCTTCTATGACTATACAAACGTCCCACGCCCATCCCTTTACATCCAATGATGGGGCTTCTTACCAAATCAATGGTAATATAGAAACATCTAAAGGAGAACGAAAAGAACTTTTAAGACCTTTCTAGTAGGTAGGATACTCCTAGTTGCTCGCTTGCTCAAAACAAAAACATTTTATACACCCACAATATCACTTTGAAACATTTTTAAAAAAAGACAAAACACTTTGTATGCGTTCTTATAGAGACGAGGACCATTACAAAGACATTCCTTTTCAAGATACTTTCAAAACCCACACCACAAACACATTTTCAAACAAAAAGCAAGTGATCTAGCAAGCAACTAAGAGCCCGTAGATAACTACGAATGAAAAGGATGCTAACACCTTCCCTTTTCATAACCTACCCCTCGAACTCAAGAAATAATCTCAAAAGGTCTTTCCTGTTCTTTTCAACCTTTCCTTTTGGATAAAAGAAAAGTTGGTGGTGACTCTTGCTATCCGCAACAATTGCGATCAAACGCAAAACACCCTAATCATTTCTCCCACCGCATTACAAAACTGGCGACTCTGCTGGGGATTTTCTTAAAAGTGGGGTTACCTTGGGGCTAAGATAACCTTTATAATGCTTTCTTTGTTTGACTTGTTTGATTTACATTTTTGGTTCCTTGTTTGGTATTTGTTTTGATCCTCTACCCGGATCTAGGGCACCTTTTTAGGTAACTAGCAATATATTATGGAAATTGTATAGCGTAAACCGATATGGTTGAAACAATGGCTATGTTAGTGTGACGCATTTGTTGGTACCAGTATCCCTTGTGTTGAATCGATGAGAATACAGGGCCGCTGAGCAGCGTCATGAAGCACTAAATGACTTTAGAACCTTAATTGAATAACTTGGCCATTAGGAAGTAATGAGATAGGCGGTTTCAGTGGAAAGTTGAAAATTGGTTGATACTCGATACTACACTCATTGAGACCAGAATTTTGGGATATCTAGGCCGCAAGAAAAGATTGATTGTGCTGAGATAATGCCTAAAATAAAGATCAGTGATATTGAAATCCCCTAGAACCTGGTTACTTTTTAGGACAGGTTGACCCAACTAAACTTCAAGAGGGTACTTACCTACAAACTCCATGCAATCCTAAACCTAAGGACTTGTCTCCTTTGTGTGTACATAACAACTTGCTTGCTTTTCACGCTTGTACATAACATCATAAACATCATAACATCATTCTCACTAACCATTTCAAGGATTTAGGAATTTATCTTTTATTTGTTTTGTAGGCCATGAATCCCGTCCGAAGGAATACCATTCGAATCAGCTTCGTGAAAGCACACCCTCAACTCTAAGAGTTAGCATTAAGGGTGCCTGGAGATTCTCCTTTTACCAAGAAATATGGTTGACTCCTCAGTTTAGATACCTCCAATTTCCAAGAAGAAATGATGTGTGTGCTCTTCCAATTCTTTGATCCCATACATCATTGCTTCACCTTTCCTGACTATCAGTTGGTGCCTATACTAGAAGAATTCTCTCTACTAGTAGGAGTGCCCGTGCTTGATCAAATACCATTCACCGGTTTAGAAGGGATTCTGAAACCTGAATTTGTTGCCGAGGCCTTGCATCTGAAGAGAGCCGACATTATAGAAAATTGGGAGACAAGAAGCGAAGTTAAAGGGTTCCTAGCCAAGTTTCTATTGGAGAAGGCTCGTTCATTCTGGGAAGATATGGATTTTCAAGCCTTTGAAGATATCCTATCCCTTATAATCTATGGTTTGGTTCTATTTCCCAATTCGGACCAATTCATAGATGTGAATGCCATCAAAGTCTTCCTCTTTCGTAATCCTGTACCTATTTTGCTCGGAGACATCTTACATTGTTTCCATACTCGCACCATGAAGAAAAGAGGTACTCTCTTATGTTGCATTCCCCTACTCGCCAAGTGGTTTAATTCATATCTACCTAGATTAATAGTGAAGAACGAGCAAGGATTAACATGGTCTCAAATGATGATGTACCTCACCCACTCTGACATTTATTGGTGTTCTCGGTCCTTGGAAGATACTTCTATCATTGATTGTTGTGGGGAATTCCCTAATTCCCCTCTGCTTGGCATTAGGGGAGGTATCACTTACAACCATTGCTTAGCTTTACGAAAGTTTGGGTATGCCCGAAGAGATGGTCCTCATGATATGCTCATCCAAGGTGTGGTGTTCAACTACGAGAGTGACGATCAAGGCTAACATCAGAGGTTTGTACGAGCTTGGAGGATAGTGAACAAGGTGGATAATAAGACATTGGGACACAAAAACTTTATTCCTCTTGAGCCTTATATTAGGTGGGTGCAAGCTTGTGCTCAGAGTCTCGTAATGCCTTACCCCTCCATCCTCCCCGTTATCATGGAGCCTGTTGCTGAAGGAGATGTACCATATACTGTCCTTCACCCCAACATGCCTATCTCTCTTGAAGACTTGCAAAAGGGTTGGATTCAGTTAAAGGAAGAATGAGACACCTTCAAAGCCCAATTCGATGCCATTGAGAAGAAAGTTCTAGAACTCACCAAGCAGCTTCATGAAGAGCGAAGTTTGAATACCTACATCGTACCAAAAAGGATGCGTTCAACCTTTTTGTCTTATGAGTTTTTGTATTTTTATTTCTTTCATTGTAAGCCCAAAGAGGCATGATGTACTCGAAATTGGATTTATTAATATAACGTGTGTTTCCTTTTTGTCTAAACAAATTTAAATCTCTAATTTCCTTGAAATCATTTGCATATGCATTTTCATTCATCATTACACAAACAGGTTTCTTACAACAGGTCTCCTTATCTTTCTACTGTTTATTTCAGTAAGATGGATATTGAACAGACATTAAAGGATCTTCAAGCGCAGAATGCTAAATTCCAACAAATGTTCTTGGCTCTGGCAAAAGGACAAGAGGATTTTAAAACTTTGTTGATCAACGAGAAGAAGAAGAAAGCGAAGAAACCAATCGGTGTTTTGAATCTGGGAAGAAGGTTTAAAGGACCATCCAAACGAACTCTAGATTTCACAACCTCTTCGGGTGAAGGAGATAATCAAGAAGGGAAAAATAAGGAAGTAAATGACCATCCAGAGTCCGAAGAAGAGGAAGAAGTGGACTACTCTGAAAAACAGTATCCCCAGCTGACGATAAATACAAGCAGCTGGAGGATTTCCTTAATGCTATGGATATCCAGAGGGTGCCCAAATTGGATTTTGAAGAGCTAGTACTTGTCTCAGGGGTTGTCATCTCGCAAAAATTTAAGGTCCTCACTTTCGCTAAATATGACGGTATCTCTTGTCCAAAGCTGCATTTAAGATCATACGTCAGGGAGATTCAACCCCATACTGCTGATAGGAACCTATAGGTGCATTTCTTCCAAGAAAGCTTGTCAAGGACGCAATTGGATTGGTTTTATCAGTTGGAAGGGACCAATATTCGCAATTGGGAAGATTTAGCTGTCGCTTTTACAAGCAATACCAGTATAATGCCGACTTAGCTCCAACTCAAACACAATTGCAAGGCATGTCTATGGGTGCTGGTGAAGGTTTCAAAATCTATGCTAAAAAATGGCGAGATCTCGCGGGAAAAGTCCAACCTCCTCTATCTGACAGAGAATTAGTGGATATGTTCTTAGGCACATTATCTGGTCCATTCTTCAACCATCTGATCGGAAGCTCCTCGGCTGGATTTACTAAGCTAATCATGATTGGTGAACGGGTAGAAGCCGGTATAAAAAGTGGCAAAATTCAAAGAGATGTATCCTCGAGCACAATGAAGAAACCCTTTACCAGAAAGAAGGAGGTCAGTGTTGCATATGACCATATAAATCAAAACAAAACTGAACATCGGCCGACGATAGGGGCTGTTATGATTTCCAATCCTGTACCAAATCAGTAGCAAAACTATCAACGCAGGCCAGTGGCACCCATGAGACGATTCACCCAAATCAACATGACCTTGTCCCAAGTTTTGCCACATCTTTTGAAGTCCAATCTGGTGACCCTAAAGGAAGCTCCTAAGAACCCCAATACTTCTTCTCCTTGTTATAACCTGAATGCTTGATGTGCCTATCATTCTGAAAGCCCGAGGCATGATACAAACGATTATTGGACCTTGAAGAATAAGGTACAAGACCTTATCAAGGCGAAATAGATTGAGTTTGACCCCCCATAACCACCTAATGTAATAACGGTGCTAATGCCCAAACACGGTCAAGGTGTAAACGTTGTTGATAATGATTGTTTTGTTTCCTCCGCGAATAATTTAACTACTCCCCTTTTAACTATTAAACATAATCCATTGCAAGCCGATCTATTTCCGGGTTGTGATGAAAGTTGTCGCTTATGTATGTATCTATGAAACAAATGTTTGTTACTGAAGATGGGCGTCCAGCACCTGATGGCTAGAAAAAAATCATGTTTGAAAAAGTTCCTCTTGCTAGAAATTCCTACGAAGATGTCTCAATAATCACTATTTCCGAAAATCCTCCCAGGGTCTCCACCAAAAGACCCGTCAGGATTACATCTGTTTCAAAATGTTCTCCTCTAATCATCACCATGCTGGGGCCAATACCATATTATTCGGATAAAGTTGTTCCTTGGAACTATGGGGCTGACGTCTATTACCATGGCCTCAGGAAAGATCTATTGGCTATTGAAGGAAAAATTGCAAAAGACACTGATCCTGACGCCGTCAATATCGTTGGGACCAGTAAGATAACAAGAAGTGGAAGAGTCTTCTCACCTGAGATCTCTCCAAAGACCATTGCTACTCCTATAATTATTCCCGCTACCGCTCCTACCAGTATTCCCAGTGATACTCCCATTGATAGTCCTACTATTATCCCTGCTATCGAGACAAGGGGAAAAGAGGCATTGTTCAAGCCTGTCCAGAAGAAGGCACATCCAGAGGTCGTTCTTGAAGCTTCTAGAAAAGAGATGGAAGAGATACTAAAAATAATCAAGAAAAGTGACTACAACATCGTGGAACAGTTGGGGTAGACCCCCTCGAAAATATCAATGTTGGACTCACTTTTGTGTTATGAGGCCCATGCCAAGGCCTTGGTAAAGTTTCTAAAGACCGCCCATATGCCCCAAGAGAATTCGATTGATCAATTTGATAATTGTGTGGCCAGTATAACTGCTGATAATGGATTAGGTTTTTCTGACACTAATTTAACTCCCAAAGAAAGGAAACACAATGATGCCTTGCATGTTTCCATTGAGTGTAGGGGAACTACATTAGCTCACGTCCTGGTGGATACGGGCTCATTGTTGAATGTCTTTCCCAAAAATACTCTTGACCGGCTAGATTGCGAGGGACTCACTTTAAAGCCTAGTAACATTGTGGTGAGGGCCTTTGGTGGTTCTAAAAGAACAGTGCACAAAGAAGTAGACATCCCTATAAAAGTTGGAACTCAGATTTTTGATTCAACTTTCTATGTGATGGATATCCTCCCTTCCTATTCCTGTCCATTAGGCCGACCCTGGATTCATGGCATTGGTGCCGTCACTTCTACCCTACATCAGATGTTGAAGTACCCAATCAAGGGAAAAATCATCACAGTCCATGGGGAGGAGGAATACATGGTTAATCACCTGAACTCTTTCAGGTATGTGGAAATGGATGGTGAGTTCATTGAGACCCCATGTCAGAATTTTGAGGAGGTCCCACAAACAATTGCGGCAACCAAGACTACTACCAAGACTCTAAAGGTTACCAGACCTCCATTGAAAATGGTCTCTCTGAAGGATGCCAGAGCAGTGGTTGAGGAAGGTGGATGTACCATCTGGGGTCAACTTTTGGATATTCCCTACAAATCCAACAAATTTGGTTTGGGTTTTACTACGGAGGTCCAGAGAGTTGTTCGACGAACTCGCATCGAGGGACCACCTTTACGTATCAGCAATCAGGGAGTCAATGCAGTGGAAGACAGTGATGGAAGCTATGATATGGAGGAGTGGATTTTTTCAACCATCAGCGGAGGACTCAACAATTGGGAGGCCAAAGAATTTGTCACTATTACTTTTATTCAAGAGTAATTGTCTTTTAATTTTTTGCCGGACTTATAATATTTAAACAATTTAGACTTTAAAACCTCGTGTCTTACCCGAGGCACAATGGTCTATTTGTAAGGGTTGTTACTTCATCTTCATATGTCATCAATAAATCATGGACGTTTTTGCATGAAAAATTTTACGCTCTTTGTTCTTCTTTTTCTACCTTTTTATTTTATCAAAGATGGCTATGCTCTTACACACACTCACATATCGAAATGCAGATCCACATCCAATCAGGATCCCATGGGTAACAGTTCTGCTATGGCCTATTGTGATTTGAAAATCCGATCTACCAAGCCGAAGACGAAGGTGAGGAAGATTATGAGGTACCAGGGGAACTAGCCAGGTTATTGCAACAGGAAAAAGTACCATACAGCCCCACGAAGAGTTGGTTGAAATAATTAACTTAGGTACTGAAGAGGACAAGAAAGAAGTCAAGGTAGGCGCCAACCTGGAGTCTAGTGTCAAGAAGCGGTTAACTCAGTTACTACATGACTATGTTGATGTCTTTGCCTGGTCACACAAAGACATGGCAGGACTCGACACTGAGATCGTGGTCCATCGTCTTCCAAAAAAAGAAGACTGTCCTCTGGTAAAACAGAAGGTCCATCGCATGCATCCAGAAATGTCAAAGAAAATCAAGACTGATGTCATGAAGCAGTTGAACGCCGGATTCTTAGTTGTCACCTCCTATACACAATGGGTCGCCAACGTTGTTCCAGTGCCTAAAAAGGACGGTAAGGTACGTATGTGTGTGGAATACCACTACGCCAAAAACTGCTTTTTGCAGCGCCTCTACTAAAGCGCTTATTGAAAAAGCGCTGCCATAGCCTTCACAAAAAACAAAATTAAAAAAAAGGGAAACCTACGAAGGCGCTTTTTTAAAAGCGCTGGCATAGGTGGGGGATACGAAAGCGCTTTTTACATTAAAAGCGTTGTGGTAGGTCAAATAAAAATATTAATAAAAACGAAATAATAGGGTTATGAAGGCGCTTTTTAAAAAGCGCTGTGGAAGATTGGCCTTTGAAAGCGCTTTCAAAAGCGCTGGCATAGCTGGACCTATGAAAGCGCTTTTACCCTAAAAAGCGTTGGTAAAAGCCCCCCTATGAAAGCGCTTTCAAAAGCGCTGTTATAGCTTATATTATTTTTAATTTAATAAATTAAAACATCAAAATAACATTATTCATTCTTTTCTCTTCTTCAAACGCACAGTACAATAGCTCTTCTTCTCTTCCACAAACACGATTTCGTAGAAAACCCTAACCCCAACCTTCTTCCTCCGTCTTCGTCCGTCCTCCGGCCGTCGTTGCAAGTCTTCGTCTTCCTCCGTGAAACTGTCTCTGTCTTCGTCCGTCCTCACTGTCGTCGCAAGTCTTCGTCTTCCTCCGTGAAACTGTCTTCGTCTTCGTCTACTTCCTCAAAGAATACAGAGTAAGTTCATTTACTCAGATTTTTTGTTAATGCAACTATTAGAACTAGGTACTGGAAGTAGCTATTGTTTTTTTTTTTGTTCTATTAAAATGTATATTGTCTGGTGTTGGAAGGGAGAACACTGTTGAACATTGTGTTCATTCTTATCATTGATAAACTTCATCTAGGTTCAGTTTTATCATATTTCAAATTATGGTTCATTGGTTATTTGTTTTTGTTTTTGTTTTCTTCAAGAACACAAGTTCAATAGCATAAGCACAATGCCTTTAATTGATCGTAGCTGATGGAATTTAGAACAATGCTTGTTTTTTCTGTTAGTCTAGAGAACCTAACAAATATCAATTTACATAGGATTTAATTTATCAATGCCTTTGACAACAAAGCAAACAGGATAATCAAGAGATGCAAGTATACTGTATACAATTTCATAAACAAAGAGTCTGAAGTTTGCAATCACTAACCTTGCTTTCTCTAATTTTTCAACCACATCACGCATAGCATGGATGATAATTTTCTTCACCTGATACCAAAGAAGCAGCCATCAGGAAAAAAAAACAGTACACAAAATCCCAATAAGAAACTGTTAACAATATGATATGAAATAGGAGAATAGAATTGAAATAGGTTGATGATCAAGATTTTAAACATTCAACAAGGATTGAAACAATCAATTTAGAAGTTAGAACCTTACTAGTATTACTGATTTGTAAGCATACTCACTTGCCCTCGAATGTGTGAGAATATATATACGAAAAGAATCTTACATTACTCTACTATTAATGTTAGAATATCTTAGTTTATCTCATAGGATCAGTTTCTTACATTGGGGTATTTGTTTTCTACAGTTTGGCTACAACCTTCAGTTTTAATTCATAGGATCAAGTTCATTGTATTTGTTTTCAACAGTTTTACTATTTGTTTTTTACAATTTGGCTACAACAAAATTCTATTTAAGATCAGGATCATTGGGGTGAGTAAGATTGCAAAATAATAAGATTTTAAGATATAGATTGAGATCTTGACAACCTTGATTAAAACACTTTTCTGTATAGAACGGTCCCTCAAGACAGTTAACTAAATCGATTCAATATAACTAGCTTATCTCCCTCAATGCTCAGTCTAGCTCAATAAATATTAACCTTTTTATATTGATATCTTTATTTTCTTTTGTGGTAGATTTCTTACTGGAAACCTTCTCACTGGACCAATACCGCCTACTTGGAGGAAGAATACCTACGTGTGAGTTATCTTAGAATTTTTTGTTATAAGTGAATGTTGGTCTAAGGTTATTTCACGCACTTTTGTATCATCGACATGACTATAGTGTAGACTAATGTAGTTTTACGTACGACGCTCATTCTCCGCGTTTCTTAGAGTTCGAAACATCTGAGAGGTAACTTTCTCCGATTAAAGAAATTCGAACTGTCCTTGATCGTAGTGTACGCGGGACGCTCTCAACATTTTCAAAGGTTTCTATCCTATTCTTGAACTGACTTGAATAACTGATTGTTTTTACTTTTATTTTCCGGCTCAGTGTGAATTTCTAATGATTATAGTTGAGTGGAATTCATGAGCTGCGGTTGTGTTTTTGTTTATATTTAGACTGTTATGGCAGTATAGGGTTGTATATGGCAGTATGGCAGTATTGATAGCATTGAAACGAGCACGTTTCAGGGATTCATCAAACATCAATGAAAATCTTAAACACAATGAACCATGCAACACATTAGTTAGCGTGTAGATGTTAGAATTTAGGACTATAGGACTATACCAAAAATATCTGACGGGATTTTTCCGTTGCTAAATCTTCCGGTTGCTTCTCCTCCGATGAAATCTTTACCGTAAGGTTTGAAATCCGACTTCACTATTGTTTGAATATAATTGTTATTACCTGTATCCAAGACTGAATCACTAGTATCCGACTTCACTAGTTAGTAATTAGTTATGAGTTGTTTAGCACATGCTTAAGGTGAGGCAAGAATAACTATGAATTTGATTACCTGATATGTTGAATTTCTTTACAGGTAATTAATTATTATTTTGCTATAGTTGCGTGACTAATTAGTTGCTATAGTCAAACCATGGATAAAAAATGGATGACTGCCAATCGATTGTCGAAAGAGTATGAGGATGGGGTATCAGAATTCGTTAAGTTTGCCGTTGCGCACGCCAGAGAACCCAATGGAATGATATGTCCTTGCTTGAGATGCTGTTATGGGAGACGGGTTGACGCGGTTCAGTTGGAATCGCATTTACTGATGCATGGAATTGATAGAAGTTATGCATGTTGGAATTTGCATGGTGAGAAAAGTAGCGGGAATGTTGAATCGAGTTATAATACGACGTATGCTTCAAATGAGGATTTCGCAGACGCATACGATTATGATCGAGTCGAAGAGATTACATAAGCGCTTGAAGAAGATCTTGAGGATTGTCCCAAAATGTTCAAGAGGTTGGTAAGCGATGCAGAGAAACCGTTGTATGATGGTTGTATAAAATTCACAAGATTGTCTGCGGTGTTAAAGTTGTACAACTTAAAGGCGGACAACGGATGGTCGGATAAAAGTTTCACACAGTTATTAGCCCTCGTGAAAGAAATGCTACCAGAGGATAATGTTCTTCCCAATCGAACGTATGAGGCCAAAAAGATGTTGTCCTCTATTGGCATGAGCTATGAAAAGATACATGCATGTCCAAAAGATTGCATTTTATTTCGAAACGAGTACGCAGTGTTAAATGAGTGTCCTAAATGCGGTGCCCCTCGATATAAGGAAAAGTTGTCTCCGGAAAAGGTGTTATGGTATTTTCCTATAATTCCGAGATTTAGGCGCATGTATCATAGTGAGACCGATTCAAGACACTTGACTTGGCATGCAGATGAAAGAATTATTGATGGGAAGTTGCGACATCCGGCAGACTCACCACAGTGGACGAAAGTTGATATTGATTATCCTGAATTTGGAAAAGAAGCAAGAAATCTTCGCTTGTCGTTGTCTACTGATGGAATGAACCCGCATGGTATTCAAAGTATCTCGCATAGCACCTGGCCTGTGATTCTTATGATATATAACCTACCTCCGTGGCTATGTATGAAGCGTAAGTACATGATGCTATCTATGTTAATTTCTGGGCCCAAACAACCAGGGAATGACATAGACGTGTACTTGGCACCCTTAGTCGAAGATTTGAAGTTTTTGTGGGAGACCGGTGTGGAGGTTTACGATGGGTATAGGAAAGAAAGTTTCAACTTGAGGGCGATGTTGTTTGGAACAATTAATGATTTTCCGGCATACGGAAATCTATCAGGGTACAGCATTAAGGGTCAAAAAGCGTGTCCTGTTTGTGAAGATGAAACCGATACGATGCGATTGAACTTTTGTCAGAAGAATGTTTTTCTCGGTCATCGTAGATTCTTAAATTCTAATCATCACTATCGTGGGTGGAGAAAGGCATTCAATGGAGAGGCAGAACACGGTAGATCTCCACATATGTTGACAGGTGATCAGATTTTTGAAAAGGTGAAAGATGTGAGTACTGAGTTTGGCAAGCCTTTTGCACATAGACTTGTCACGAGTGGGTGGAAGAAGAGGTCGATTTTTTTTGAACTTCCATATTGGAAGTCGTTGTACGTAAGACATTTCCTCGATGTTATGCATATTGAAAAAAATGTATTTGATAGTGTTATTGGTACGTTACTCAATATACAAGGAAAGTCTAAGGATGGCATTAACATAAGGAAGGACATGTTAAACATGGGAATTAGAACTAAATTGGCACCCGTGACGAAAGGAAGACGCACATATCTACCACCTGCTGTTTACACTCTATCTAGAAAGGAGAAGAAAATATTGTGTAAGTTCCTCAGTGAAGTTAAAGTTCCAGAAGGCTACTCATCAGATATTAGAAGACTTGTGTCAATGAAAGACCTAAAGTTAAAGAGTTTAAAGACTCATGATTGCCATGTTATAATGGAACATTTTCTACCAATAGGTATACGTTCTATTCTGCCAGAAAAAGTAAGGAGCGCAATAACTAAGTTGTGTTTTTTCTTCAAGTCAATTTGCAGCAAGGTGATCGATCCTGCGATCTTACCAACATTGCAAAAAGAGGTGGTTGTTACTTTATGTGAGCTTGAAATGTATTTTCCTCCCTCGTTTTTTGACATAATGGTTCATCTAGTCGTTCATCTTGTCAAAGAGACACAGTTGTGCGGACCAGCTTATATGAGATGGATGTACCCTGCTGAACGTTATATGAAAATTTTAAAAAGGTACGTGAAAAACCGAAGTCGACCGGAGGGTTGTATTGCGGAACGATACATTGTTGAAGAAGCGGTTGAGTTTTGCACTAAATATCTGTCAAATGTTCAATCAATTGGACTCCCCAAATCTCATATTGTCGAGAAAAAAGAAGGAAAAAGACTAATTGGAAATAAAGTTGTGACAGTGTCAATGGTCGAACGGGATCAGGTGCATTTGTATGTTCTGCACAATGAGATTGAGGTTGAGCCGTATGCTGAAATGCACAAGGGTGTTCTTCGAGGTTTAAATCTGAATAGAAATGAGAATTGGATAGTACGAGAGCACAATCGAAGTTTCATACCGTGGTTTAAGGAACAAATTTATTCAAAGTATCGTTCGGATCCTGCTTCAGTAACAGAAAGGTTGAGATGTTTAGCATATGGTCCAAGTATGATTGTGTTTTCTTATAGCGCATACGCAATTAATGGATACACATTTTATACCAAAGAACAGGATGATAAAAGTACTATGCAGAATAGTGGTGTTACCTTGGTAGCTGAAGCGATGCACATATCAAGTGCGAATGACTTAAACCCGAAATTTGCAAATCTGTCATATTTTGGGGTTATCGAGCGCATTTTGTTGTTTGATTACGGGAAGTTTCAGATTCCTGTATTTGATTGCAAGTGGGTTGAAAATAATAATGGCGTACGAATGGATAAGTCAGGATTTTTGCAAGTGGATCTCAATAGGGTGGGGTACAAAGATGAACCTTTTATTCTAGCCTCTCAGGCTAAACAAGTGTTCTATGTCAATGATCCGACAAGTACGAAATGGTCTATAGTGCTTTTGTCTAACAAAGTAATTGATGAAAACATTGGAGATCAAGGTGATATTGGTGTTGGCATTGAATCTTGTACAAGAAACGATCAAAATGAGAATGAACCTTGTACTAGAGATGATCATAATGAGGGTATTTGGATCAATCCAACCATCCGAGTTGTTAACAGAAGCGTAAAATATATTGCTACCAAGAAAAGAAAGAGACGTTAGTGAAAAAGGTATTATTATAATTATAGCCTAATATTGTAAGTAATATGTGAATAATGTTTTGAATTTTTGGCATATCTTTTGAACCGTTTTGAATTTTTGCGAATGTGACTAGTGTTTATTTAGTAGAACAATGTTTTCGGAGCTGATGGTGAGGTTTATTTCTTGCAAGTTTGGTTTTTTAGCATTTTATTCAATTTTGAGTTCCTTTAGTGCTATTCATATCTTTTTCGACTATCCATTTTCATGTAGTGTACTAATGTGCTTGTTTGACTTTTGTTACAGGTCTAATGGCTAGCAATGAAGAAAACCCGCAAGGAAACCAACAAGAAAACCCACCAGGAAACCAACAAGATCATGAAAACTCACAAGAATCAAATCATGCAGCGGATGATACTTCAGCAAATGATGTTGCACGAGGCATCACCATAATGCGCGAAATCTTTCGTGCTAGAGATAAGGGAGTGATATATAATGTAGATTGGAATCATTCAAATCAAGTAGTTGGGGTTAATGCTTCAAAATTCACAAGCTACGTTGGTACACTTGTTCGTATGCATGTGCCAATCTCCATATCTAGATGGAATGCGAAACAATGTGAAGCATTGAAGCAAGGAAAAGAAATGTTTTGGGAAGATGTTAAGGTATGTATGTTATATGGTTTATATGGTTATATGTTTATAAGTTTATAAGTTTATATGGTGTATATGGTTTTTAAACTACTTATATGTTTATATGGTTTATATGGTTTTTAAATTACTTATATGTTTATATGGTTTATACGCAGCGGTCTTTTAACGTTCCAGATGAGCGTAAAGGCTTCGTACTTGGGTTGGCCGGGAAAAGATTTAGAGGGTGGAAAAATCTGTTGACGAACACCTATCTTAAGGATGACAAAGGAAAGTGGCTGGAAGAGTTCCCGGCCAGAAGGCCAGAAAAGTATAATCTTTTCATTAAACAAGAAGATTGGACTGAGTTTATTAGACAAAGAGATGACGAATTCCGGCAAAAGAGTGCCAAAAATAGTGAGAGAGCATCAAAGCCCGCGTATCCATACAAAAAAGGGCGTTTGGGATATGCACGCTTAGAGGAAAAAATTGTAAGTAATAAATAGAAATGATATGTTCTTATTAATTGTCTAAATGTGTTGTATTTGACGATCTAACCGTTTGTTTCTATGCATAGTTAGAGGAGACGAAAAGTGATGAAACCTCACTTCCAGCACATTTGCTATGGAAGGAAGCTCGTGTGGGCAAGAATCAAGCTGTTGATCCAAGTGTTCTAAGAATTTATGATGAATGCGTAAGTATAACATTGTGTCTTTAATTAAATCAAATTTTTATGACTATTTAATTGATTTTTTTATCTCCATTATTTTCAGGAGACATTGTCACAAACGGAGTCCACCGGTGACGACCAGGATATGAGGAGCGTACTTAGTAAAGCACTGAATGTTCCTGAGTATTCCGGTCGGGTGAGGGGTAAAGGTCATGGTGTGACTCCAACCTCTTTCTACCAGCATCATCGGAAAAGAAATCCTACCAATGCAGAAGTGATGAATGTACTTATGGAATTACAAGCAAAAGTCAATGCATTGGAAAGAGATAAAGAGGTATTAATGAGGGAAAAGGGCAATGCGGCAATGGCGAAAGAAACTAGTGACAACGCTAGTATCAACCGTCAGAATAAATTTCCTGAGGTAATTATAAATATATTGATAAATCTCTATTGTTCAAGTTTCTCATTTTTATTCCACCTCTTTCTATTATTGAATTAAAAGTAATATGTATGCATATTGGTTTAGGGCATTTCATCTTGCCAACTATACGTAATGGCATCAGATTATCACCTTGTTGGCAAGGGAAAAGTGTACAACACTTTGGGAGATTTAATTCATAATACACCGATCCCGGCTGGACACCTGAGAGTATCAGTAGATTATCCTATTGATCCCGATGCGTTGGTACAGGTACCTGACGTGGCCTTGGATATAAGATCGGTGCGAGACGCAGTAGGGTCGTTTGTTGCATGGCCCTTGGACCTCATTTTCATTGATGATGAGGTATGTTTAAAACCGTTAATATGAATCATTTAGATTTCAAATGTCAATTCTGAACCGTTAAGTTAATTATTTTTTAATATTAGCCTCCTACAAAACCCGCTAATAAGGGTAAGGAGATTTTGCAGCAAGGCGGCGAGTCTATGGCATCAATTCCAGAGGTACACTTAAATTGTTTATTATATGATATGAATTTAAAACTGAACGATTTTATAATTTACCTAAGTTATATGATTGTTAGGTATCTACGAAAGTGTCACAACAAGTGACCCAGCCTGTTCGTAGCAGACCACCCCCGAAAAAGTCAATGCATAAGGGGGGAAGAGGCGGGGGAAGAGGCGTTTTTGTACCTCGATATCGGAATACACTTGGAGTACTTTTGGAAACCTCAGATTTGAAGTCAGGTGGTATTCGTCAAATCCTTATGGATGCAGATATCTTTGGTCTTGACTGCCAAGAAACGATAGGAATGGACGAAATGACTGAGATTATGACGCATGGTGAATTAGGCATCGGCAATGTTCACGCATACATCCAGTATTCCGATAAATATATCATTTAATTAGTTGAACAATTTATTTACACATTTCAATGAAAATAGTCTAATGTTTATATGTTTTTATTTAAGGTTGTTGTACGATAAAAAAATGCGCGAGACTGTATTGGCAAGACGCTTCCATTTCTTGTCTGCCCATATTGTCAGCGGAGCGACAATTGTCAGGGAACCGGGTTCAGTTAGGGAGTACTTAGTGAATCGATACACGGCCTACGTCGGCAACCCAGATAGCTTGTTTATTTTGCCGTATAACACTGTTCCAGTGGGGTGAGTTTTTCATTTATTCTAATATATCTTTGTTTATTTTGCGTAGAAACTTTTCTTCTAAACTGTTGCTTAAATTTTTAGAAAACACTGGTTGTTGTTGGCTATCGATCCGATTAAAGAAGTTGTGTACTTTCTGAATTCGGTAGACGGGGAATGGACTAACTATCCCGCTATGAAGGAAACTGTTGATCAGTAAGTGAGATCGTTCTAACTATTCGTGTATATTTATATATTTAATTATTTCTGTGAGATTGATCTAAATATATGTTTTTATTTTCTTAGATCAATACAAATATTTCGTAGTCAAAGGGACGCACAGGTACCCCGGAGTAAATCATCAAATATTACTTGGATCAAAGTGCAGGTACAAAATTAGTTGCTTATAATAATAGTTATGTTACTTGATAAAATTACACGACAACTATAAAATATATTCTGTTTTTCTATGCAGTGTCCGTTACAGAATAACGATGTAGATTGCGGATACTTTTGCTTGAGGTTTATGAAAGAAATCCTTCATAAAAATCAAGTAGAGATTCCAAGCACGTTATGGATTTATAACTTAGAATAATTTTGTATGATTTCTACATTTAATAACATCATGCATATACTGAAGTAATAATTTCTTATGTAGTACTTTGATGACCTCTATACTATGTCGTACACGAAAGTTCAAGTGGAAGAAGTCAAAGAGGAAATATGTCAATTTTATGTTGAAAACAGATTATTCTGATGGGTATGAATAAAATATTATTGTACGTGTTAGTTTGATTGTGTTGGAGCCTTTAATATTGTTTGTTTAATTTACCGTGTTGTTCATATTCATACTTTGCAGGATGACGACCGTGTCGGTGGAGCATTATTTTCGATGTAATTATATATGATTTAGTTACATATGTATATATATATATATGGTTACAAATTAACACGATACTTTGTATGTGATTTAGTTATGGTTACAAATGTATATATGGTTACAAATTTAGTTATATATGATTTAGTTACATATATATAGATAAGGATTGAATATTATATGGTATACCGGTTTCTGTTAATATAATACCGATTTCTTAAAATATATGTATAGATAAGGATTGAATTACAGGTTAAGTTATTGGACCAAAAAAAAATTACAGGCCGCACAGGGAACCTCAAATTATAGGTTTCACTTTAAAAAATTTGTATGAGCTACGAAAGCGCTTTTGGCTAAAAAGCGCTTTCGTAGGCAGCATAAATAAAAAAAAAATTAAATAGAAACCCCCTATCAAAGCGCTTTTTATGGAAAAAGCGCTGTGAAAGACCCCCCTATCAAAGCGCTTTTTCCATAAAAAGCGCTGTAAAAGCCATGATAAATAAAAAAACAAAAATTAAATAGAACCCCTATCAAAGCGCTTTTTATGGAAAAAGCGCTGGGAAAGACCCCCCTATCAAAGCGCTTTTTCCATAAAAAGCGCTGTAAAAGGCCTGATAAATAAAAAAAAAATTTAAATAGCACACCTATCAAAGCGCTTTTCAAAAAGCGCTGGGAAAGACCCCCCTATCAAAGCGCTTTTTAAGGAAAAAGCGCTGGGATAGGTCCACCTACGACAGCGCTTTTGGCCAGAAAAAAGCGCTTTCGTAGCCTACGGCAGCGCTGGCTACGACAGCGCTTTTAAGCGCTTTTAAAGGGCAAAAAAAAGCGCTGTGAAAGCCCATTTTCGTAGTAGTGTACAGAGACTTGAATAGGGCAAGCCCCAAGGATGACTTCCCGCTTCCCCATATCAATATTATGGTTGACAACACCGCACATCATAAAGTATTTTCCTTCATGGATGGTTTCTACGGATACAACCAGATCAAAATGGCACCCAAGGACATGGAGAAAACGACCTTCATCACACAGTGTGGCACGTTCTGTTACAAACTTATGCCATTTGGGCTGAAGAACGCCGAGGCAACTTATCAGGGTGCCATTGTAGCTTTGTTTCACGATATGATCCATCACGAGATAGAGGTCTATGTGGATGACATGATAGCCAGATCTCAAACTGAAGAGGAACATGTTGACCATCTGCCAAAACTATTTGAAAGACTAAAGAAATACAAACTAAGGCTGAACCCAAATAAATGCCCTTTTGGAGTGAGGTTCGACAAGTTCTTAGGCTTTGTTGTCAGCGGCAAAGGTATCGAAGTGGACCCTACAAAGGTAAAATCAATACAAGTAATGTCTTCTCCTCGCACTGAGAAGGAAGTTAGGGGATTCTTAGGATGACTAAACTACATCTCCAGGTTCATTTCCCATCTAAACGCTACTTGTGAACCAATCTTGAAATTACTGAAGAAAGATCAAGTGGTGGAATGGAACGACTACTGCTAGGCTGCCTTCGATAGGATCAAAGAGTACCTTCAAGAACCTCCTATTTTGATTCTGTCAGTCGAGGGAAGACCTATGATCATGTATCTAACAATCTTGGAAAATTCAAAGGGGTGTGTGATGGGGCAACATGACGAGTCTGGCCGAAAAGAGCATGCAATATACTACCTGAGCAAAAAGTGTACTGACTGTGAAAACAGATATTCACTGCTCGAGAAAACTTGTTGCGCTCTGGCATGGGCTGCTCGCCGGCTAAGACAATATATGCTGACCCACACTACTTTATTAATATCCAAGATGGATCCAATTAAATACATATTCGAGAAGCCCTCCCTCTCTAGGAGAATAGCAAGATGGCAGATTGTCCTGACCGAATACAACATTTAATATATTACCCAGAAAGCAATAAAGTGAAGTGTGCTAGCCGATCACCTGGCTCATCAGGTTGTGGATGACTATCAATCCATGAATTTCGAATTCATGGACGAAGACATCATTGTGATAAATAATTGCGAAGAACTTAAACCATATGAAGGACCTAAACAAGGATCCCGATGGACCATGGTTTTTGACGGAGCTTCCAACACACTCGGCAACGGCATATGTGCTCTTATCATATCCCCTGAAGACTGCCATACTCCCTTCAGTGCTAGGCTGTGTTTCAACTGTACCAATAGTATGGCGGAATATGAAGCGTGTATTATGGGTCTCAAAGCTGACATAGATTTGGGAATCAAGTCCTTAAGTGTATTTGGATATTCAGCCTTAGTCATCAGTCATATCAAAGGAGAATGGGACACAAAGCATCCTAATCTCATCCTTACAAAGAACATGTGTTGACATTAGTCCCACACTTTAAGGAAATTACCTTTGAGCATTTTCCACGAGAGGAAAATCAACTAGCAGACGCGCTAGCCTCTATGCCATCCATGTTCAAAATCAGGTGGGGTAATGAGGCTTCTCAGATCACCATTGAGCGGATGGACGAACCAGCTTACTGTCAGGAGATTGATACTAAAGAAGTAGTGGACAAACCTTGGTTCCATGAAATTAAGAGATATCTCTAGGCCCAAGAATATCCGGAGAGAGCTTCAGTCAACGACAAGAAATTCCTGAGAAGATTCTCTACTAGGTTTTTCCTCAGTAATGGAGTTCTCTATAAGCGCAACCACGACTCTACTTTGCTTCGGTGTGTAGACAAGAGTGAGGTCGACAAGATCATAGATGATCTACATGAAGGCACATTTGGCACCCATTCTTGTGGGCACATGATGGCTAAAAATATCCTCCGAGCAGGATACTACTGGTCCACCATAGAAGCAGATTGCCATCAGCATTCACGAACCTGTCACAAGTGTCAGATCTATGTCGACAAGGTACATGTGCCTCCAGTTCCTTTAAATATCCTAACTGCTCCTTGGCCATTCGCAACGTGGGGCATTAACATGATTGGATAGATCAAACCTACAACTTCTAATGGACACCGCTTCATCTTGGTTGCCATTGATTACTTCACAAAGTGGGTCGAGACAGCTTCATTCGCTTATGTTACCCAGAACATTGTGGCCAGATTCATCAAATAGAATCTTATCTGTCGATACGGTATTCCAGAGAAAATCATTACAGATAATGGTATCAATCTCGACAATACTATGATCACTACACTATGCGCGCAATTCAAGATCCAGCATCATAACTCTTCTCCTTACCGGCCGAAGATGAATGGCGTTGTAGAAGCCGCTAATAAAAACATCAAGAATGTCATACAAAAAATGACAGTGACCTACAAGGATTGACATGAGATGTTACCATTTTCTCTCCACGGCTACCGTAACATGGCGCGCACGTCAACAGGGGCAACTCCTTTCTCTTTGGTATACGACATGGAAGCTGTCATACCAATTGAAGTCCAAATACCTTCTCTGAGAATCGTAAAGGATGCAGGGTTGAAAGAAGATGTATGGATTCAAACACGACTTGACCAATTGAACTAGATTGATGAGAAGAGGCTTACGACTGTCTGCCATGGCCAGATGTACCAAAAGCGCATGATTAAAGCTTTTAACAAGAAGGTCAGACGTCAGGTATATTAGGTTGGTGACTTGGTAATCAAGCATATCATATTGCCATAAGGTGATCCCAGGGGAAAATGGACTCCTACATACGAAGAACCATTTGTGATAAAAAACATATTTTTTGGTGGTCAATGATCTTAACCACTATGGACGACGACGACCTTCCACACCATGTAAACACGGACATAGTTAAAAGATACTACGCATGAAAAAAGACCCGCTAGGTCGACTGGCCTAGGCAAAAATTAGGGACAAATACAAAAAAATGTGTACACCCGGCAAGCTGAAAACCTGAAAAGGCGGCTTGGGCAAAAAAGGGTATCCCGGTGGACTGAAAACCCGAAAAGGCGGTTCAGGAAAAAGTTAGGGATTTAAAGCGTATGACTATGTCCCGTTGGATCATTTTACAACCAATCTTCGGTATCAATTATCAAACTCAAATGATTCTAATCAATCCAATCAGCTTCGGACAAAGCAACAAGTGGATGAGACACTCAGAGACATGAAGGCTATAGCAAAATGGAAACCCCAGGGGATTATTTCACATAGCTATCCTTTCCTTTGTATCAGTTTTCATGTTTACAACGACATTATCTTAGTAGGATGTTCGTATCTTTATACAAAAATACTTGTTCAAGTTAATACAAAGATACTCCTTTAAAAGTACAAAGCTGTCTGTTTTTCTTTTACCTTCCTATTTTGTTTTCAAAAATGTCCAGTGATTATTTTTGAACATATGCATTTGAACGTAATTACTGTTTACAAATGAACGCGTAAAAAAGAAAAAAAAACTAAACATAAAGACAATTACTAATGGCTTTAAGAAACAAGATAATATATATGGGCCATTCCATAAATTCCCCACAGATACTTTCTCTAACGAAGCAGAAGAAAGGACATCCTGCTACAGGATCATTGTCATATCTCCAGCATGCAGCCTAATGGTATCTTTTGCTTTCACATCTCTGACGGAGCGAAACTTCCAGTTACTGCTCTAAAGGTTCCCCAGTGAAAGTCGCTCAGCTACTCAAAAATTCCCCAGTAGGATTTCACCAAGTCCAGGAGAAATGCACGGCGTTTCTCTATTCCCCAACAAAGTTTACTTCTCTAAGGGAAGAAACCCATCTATCAATACTTCAACAAAAATCATGGATTTATTTTCCCAAATCTAAACAGCATTGCAACAGAATAACTAATATATGCATACATTGCATTCATATATCATAGACATCGACAACACAAAAGCATATATCGCAATCTCATTTATTTTGAGAAACATCATTACACCATGCATTTCATACATCATGGCAATACATACAACTAACTCTTTACCTTTTCAAGAAAGATCAATCAATAGAAAATTATCATCAAATTTTCAACAAGACAAGGCAATTATCCGTGAGAAAATCAATGGTAGTTCAATTCTCGAAACAGGACAGGATGACTATCTACATGACAAACACTTCCTTCAGACTTCTGCTGGTTCGATTTAAATTGTTCATTGGTTTATCTTGAGTCCTTTCCGGTAGACTCCTTCTCTGGTTCAGATAAATCGCTCCAAAGATTTATTACGATTATTTTCCAGACCTCTGTCGGTTCAGTCTAAATCTCTCAATGGTTTATCCTAATTCTCTCCCGCAGACATCTTCTCTGATTCAAATAAATCTCTCTAAAGATTTATTCTGATTCTTTTCCAGACCTCTACCGGTTTAGTTTAAATCTCTCAATGATTTATCCTGATTCTCTCCCGTAGACATCTTCTATGGTTCAGATAAATTGCTCCAAATATTTATTCTGATTCTTTGCCAGACCTCTGCTGGTTCAGTTTAAATCTCTCAACAGTTTATACTAATTCTCTTCCGCAGACATCTTCTTTGGTTCAAATAAATCACTCCAAATATTTATTCTGATTCTTTTCCAGATCTCTGTTGGTTCAGTTAAATCTATCAATGGTTTATCTTGATTCTCTCCCGTATACATCTTCTCTGGTTCCGATAAATCGCTCCAAAGATTTATTTTGATTCTTTTCCAGACCTCTGATGGTTCAGTTTAAATCTCTCAATGATTTATCCTGATTCTTTCTCGTAAGACATTTTCTCTAGTTTAGATAAATCGCTCCAAGATTTATTCCGATTCTTTCCAATTAAATAACATTCAAGACCTCTGCTGGTTCAGTTTAAATCTCTCAATGGTTTATCCTGATTCTTTCCCGTAGACATTTTCTCTGGTTCAGATAAATCACTCTAATATTTATTCTGATTCTTTCCAGTTAAAGAACATTCAAGACCTCTGGTGGTTCAGTTTAAATCTCTCAACGGTTTATCCTGATGCCTTCCCAGTAGACGCTTTCCCTGGTACAGATAAATTGCTCCAAAGATTTATCCTGATTCTTTCCAGTTAAAGATTATTTAAGACACCTGCTAGGTTCAGTTTTAAATTGACCAAAGGTTTATTCTGATTCTTGTCCCAATTGAAGTCAAGCTTAGACTTAGTCTAATTTCTGTCAATAATCACCTATGGATGGTGTTGTACCCAAAAATTTTCCCTCCCATATTCTTCAAGACTTCTCAAGGGTTGCACAGTTCAAACACCTCCTAAGCCAGTCAAAATTAGGGTTTTGGTTCTCTCAGTGAATTTGAGGTTTTCAAGGGCTCAATCAAGTCATATGTGCCCATATACATTGCCAAGCATTTACATACCAAGTTTCAAGACTCACAGGGTCAAGCTGCACAGTCAAAAGTCTCATTTACTTCACAATCAACTCAGGGGCAAAATGGTCATTTTACAGTCAAAAGTCAAAAATTTTGGTCAACATCTTATTATGAGCATACAATCATCATTTGATCAAGTATTGATCATGATTCCACAAGCATGGCTCAAAAATCATCAAAGATGCAAAAGTTACTATTTTTGGACAGCAGAAAAGTCAATTGTAACTTGACCAGGGCATAACTTTTTCATGGTTCATCAGAAAAATCCCATCCAATGCTCATTTTTAAGAGGATGACATTTCCTACAACTCATATTCACATTCCAAGTCCAATAAATGCTCTCACAAAAAGTTATCAATTTCTACATTATAGGTCAATTTCAAAAGTCAACAAAAAGGCATTTTAAGTAAAAGACCATAACTTGAGATTGGTAAATCCAAATGACATGGGACCAAATGCATTGGTTAGAGGACTTCAAGACCTTTCCAAAATGTCCAAGAACATGTTCATAGAATCAAAATTGAGCAAGATATGCATTGGAGAAGTTGGGAAATTTTTGGGAATTTGCAAAAGTCAACTTTGCCCAAAACACCTCATTTTTGCTAATGGGCCTCAAATTCCTTCTTAAATCTTTACCCAAAGCATATGCACGACCCATCAAGCCTATTTGAGTTTATTTTCTTATTTTTATTAATTAATTGGATTTTTTATTAATATTAATTCATTTAATTGATTTTAAAATGTAGGAAATACCAAGATATGTTTTTTCAAATCTTTTGTGAAGCAAATAAACTCAGGGAAAGCTGGCAAATTCGTGTATCCATCAAAGAGACAAGAATATCCAATTTTGGCAAGGTTTTTCAATCAAAAATATGCAAAAAGATTTGATTGGAAATCAAATATTGAAAACATAATGCCATGAATCTTTTTCCCAAAGATTTAACCTAATCCAGTCCTCTATATGTACTAAACCTAAACCTAATGAGGCACACGTGCAAATTGCTGCCAAAACACCATAACCAATTCCAAAAAATATCAAAGAAACTCAAAACTGTTTTCTGTGTTCTAGGGAGAATTAAGGACTTTTGTGGATCCAAAGACATTGCTGGGAGTTTCCTGAACGATTTGCAATCAGTTTCCAGCCTTAAAGCTCAAAGAACGCGTAAGAACAGATTCACGGTTTACCATTTTTTTCCAGAAACGCATATCATTATTCTTGCATATTTAACATATTATTGTGGTTGTTTTGTGCTAATAGGACTCATACAAAGCTGTTGGTGTGATTTAATTGCATTAAAATGCCCTGAAACAGAAACTACCATTGAAGGATTCTAGGGTTTTCAAGCTCTCGAATTAGGGCTTTACAGCATAAGCAAAATTAGGACTAATGATGCCCATGGTTGAACTCAGAAGATCAAGACGAATTGAACAGGACCATCGCGCCCTATTTATATAGCTCGTACACCTAATCGCTATTTTTGGTCATGCTAAGTTGTGGGGGTTAAAAACCCCCGCTATTTGTTTTGTTTTTTACAGGCAAAAGGAAGAAGATGACTGACGTGTTTACACATGGTTGGCTGGTTTGAATAAAAGGCGCGCTTTATTGGTTACAACATATGCGTTGTTTGTTTTAACATTATTTTCATTGCTTATTATTATGTCAAGTTCAGGCGCCTGGCTTAGTGGTTAGTGAGTTGGCGTGCAACCATTGGGACCTGGGTTCGATTCACAGGTCCACCCAATTCTCATAATATTTTTTCAAACATGTTCATATGCAGGATATTCAAAGGCGTCCCACCATGGGCTCCCACGTTCCCAGATGCCATGTGTCCTTCAACAGCAATCCAAAGGCCATGAGAGAAGGAATACCATGCTCTTGGTCAATCCACGCTCTAGGCTATCCAGAAAGTCCATGCAGGCTTGGCTTAATGGGCCAGGAATTCCAGGCCTCACCTCCTAATGGGTCAACACACCCCCTGAGTTCTTTTCTTTCTTTCCTTATATTTTCTCTTTTATTTTTCTTTTACTAATTTAATAACTATTATTATTATTATTTAATTAATTAACAAATTAACATTTTTCCATAAAAATTCAGAAAACTAAAAATGTAAATATTTTATTTATTATTATTATTAATTTCACTTTGGTTTAATTATTTTGTAAATAAATTATAATTAGTTAATTTAGTTGTTTACTTAGGACTATTTTAATCTTTTTCATAATAAATAAAATCGACTTAGAGTTAGGGTTTTCCTTTTTGACTTTTAATTTCCTTTTATTTTTATTTTCATAAGAAAACATAAAACCACAAAAATACGTTTTCTTTTAATTAATTAATTAATTAGCTATTAGGTTTAATTTTAATTGCAAAAAAGGACCAAATTACTTACTTTTCTCAAAAAGGGTCAAAACCCTAAGATGTCCCGATTTAATTGCTTTCGTGCTTTAATTCCTTTTAATTCATTATATTTATGTATCTGCTTCGGAAATGTAATAGTTAATTAGGATTTTACCGCTTTCTTTACTTTTCTCGTATTTATTTTCCAAACGGGTTTTGTTTTTGGCGATGTATAGACCCGCGCCTTGTAATAGCGTAGATTCAACTTTCCGCAATTTATTTTCCGCACTCTTAACTGTTAATACGCATGAAAGACTTGTATGACAAATAAAATCAATCCGTAGCTCACAATAATGCATGTTCAAAGATAAACATAAACTGAAACAACACACATGCACATGCCACTCCTAGGGTATGCCTCACTTGGTTGCCTCGACGTGGTCATCAAGTATAGGGTGTTTTAGAGGTCGCCCTCTTGTCTAAGATCCAGTTGCCTCGAAACGGTTACCTCGGATAAAAAGGATCTAGGACATTAGGGTTACCACTAAGGCGTCCTACTATTGCTTTGGTGACCACACATGTCCCTAATAATCGAATTGACCCGAATACCTCCAACGACAGTGCTTCCTACTTCTCAATAGTGGGATAGTACTATCTAAAGGACTCTTACACAGCCTAATTCCTTAGAGTAGGTAGATTTCTCCTAAGTAATTGCTCTTTTCAAAACAAACAAAAACAACTTTTCGCACCTACGCTTTCAAAAGGTTTTCAAACAAATATTTCATACACTCTTGAGGACAGATACAAGAGTTACCTAGAAATTTTTCAAACGAAACTTTTTCAAACCTACACACACTTGAAAAGCAAACATTTTTGAAAACATAGTGAGCAAGTACCTAAGAGCCCGTGGATAACCACGGATAGAAAGGGTGCTAACACCTTCCCTTTCTATAAATCTACCTCCCGAACCGAGAAACATTCTCAAAAAAGGAATTTTGCTGTGCTTTTGTCCTTTCCATGTTGGAGAACATAAAAGACGGTGGCGACTCTTGCTTACCGCGACATTTCGCGAACCAGCTTAAAAAACAGTCAGTTCTATTTCCACCGATCAAAGAACTGGCGACTCTGCTGGGGATTTTTATAAGTGAGGTGTACCTTAGGATTAGACCACTCTTATGTTTTCAATTGCTTGTCTTGTTTGCTTTTATATTTGTGGGCTTGCATCGGAGTTTCATAGATCTTAACCCGGATCTGGGGAATACCCTTTTAGGTAGCATAAGCTGTGAGGGACCTGTCTGGCGTAGACCGACACGGGTGAAGCAGTGGCTACGTTGGTGTGACACCTTGGTCTGTACCGATATCCCTTGAGTTGCAACGAGGAGAATATGGGTCTTATGAGGAGTCATTAAGCACCAACCGACCTTAGAACCCTAAATTGACCCAACTTGGCCATAGAACAGTAGCAGTATGCTACACTCATTGAGGCTAAACTCTCGCGATGGTTCTGGCCGCAAGAAAAGATTGCAAAGCTGGACTTATGACCGATCGAGGGTAGTCAGTGATATTGAGATCCTCTAGAACCCGATTACTATTTTCTAGGACATGTCTTAACCAACGAAACTGAAAGAGGGTAGTACCCAAACTTCATGCTGGCCTAAACTCTAAGGGCTCTCTGTGTTACTTGTGTGCCTTCAAACTTGAATTACTTGCATGTACTTGTTATCTGACAACACGGGTTCCTTGCAGGTTTTGTTTACAGTCCTTAATCTGGACTCATAACAGGGTTCACTTACATCACTCCACGCATAGCATATCATCATACCATCATACCATTGCATACATCCTGCATAAGGACTAACCCATTTCAAGGATCTCAAGGGTCTATGATGCAGGTCATGATGAATCAAAATGTCCAGCAAGGGGCAAAGGGGATTTATTTTCCTCTAGCCAAGATTTGGAGGTCAAAACACGATAACTTGAGTCAGGGGCTATGATCCACTCAATATGGTGAGCTTTGACTCTTGAAGAAGGACTCTCAACAACATGAAGCTCCTTCAATCAAGCTACCAGATTCAAATTCTAACAAGTTTCTTTGTTTACCGCACGAGATCCTTGAAAACATTGCATGCATATCATACATATCATTGCATTACAGGTACACTTTTTACAGGTCACTTACCTTCTTCGCTGTTTATTTCAGCAATCATCATGAATCCTGAATCATCCAATGAAAAAGCTATCAAGGCCCTCCAGGCCCAGAATGCCCAGTTCCAAGAGTTGGTTATGAGCCTAGCCCAGGGTCAACAGGATTTGAAGACTCTGCTCTTGAAGAAGAAGAAGAAGAGGACTGTGTTGTTCAACCCTAGACGCAAATCTGGGAATGGATCACAAAATGAGGTTGAGCTGGCTACCTCGTCTGTGGGCAAAGACAGTCCACAAGGGAGAGAGGTTCCTAGTCCCGTGGTCTTCGACAACGAGACAGATTACAATGATGAGCAGTACCCTCCTGCTGAGGATAAGTACAAACAGCTAGAGGACCGCCTAAGTGCTATGGAGATACAGAAAGTGCCCGGCCTGGACTTCGAAGATCTAGGTCTATCCTCTGGGGTGGTGTTCCCTCACAAATTCAAAGCCCCTTCTTTTGCAAAATACGACGGAGCTTCCTGTCCTAAGCTACACCTCCGTTCATACATAAGGAAGATCCAGCCCTACACGGCTGACAAGAACTTATGGATCCATTTCTTCCAGGATAGTCTTTCAGGGACTCAACTCGAATGGTTCTATCAACTGGATGGAACCAGTATTCATAACTGGGAGGACTTGGCTACTGCATTTTATAAGCAGTATCAGTATAATTCCGACCTCGCTCCCACGCGTACCCAACTCCAGGGTATGTCACTTGGGACGGGTGAAGGTTTTAAGGAGTATGCGCAAAAGTGGAGAGACCTGGCTGGAAGAGTGCAACCACCTCTAACCGACCGTGAGCTCGTTGATATGTTCCTGGGGACCCTGTCTGGTCCGTTCTTCAACCACCTGATTGGTAATTCTTCTGCTGGGTTTACAGATCTGATCTTGACTGGTGAGAGGATCGAAGCTGGTATCAAGTCTGGGAAGATACAGAATGGTGACTCCTCGAACACTGAGAAGAAACCATCCAAGAAAGAATCTAGTGCTATCTATGGTTCAAGAGGGCAGAATAGGTCCGAACACCGCCAAGATGTCAACGCGGTAGTTATTTCAAAACCGGCCAGTGCTCCTCAACATCGCAACCAACAAAGGGAAGAGAGACCTAAAAGGCAATTCACTCCCCTCGGCATGACCTTGTCCCAGATATTGCCACAGTTGCTGGAGACCAAGTTGGTAACTCTTAGGGACCCTCCTAAGAATCCCAACAGGACACCTTCAAGGTATAACCCCAATGTTCGCTGCGCTTATCATTCTGACAGCCCGGGGCATGCTACAGATGATTGTTGGACTTTGAGAAACAAGGTTCAGGACCTGATCAATGCGAAGGAGGTCGAATTCGAAGCGCCCGAGACTCCCAATGTGATAACTGCTCCCTTGCCAAAACACGTCTAGGATTGGAAAAAAATTTGTTCATTCGAATGTTCAAGTTGTATTTTCTTTAATTGTTCAAACATTTTATTCATGTCAAACGTTGTTATTTCATCAATGCATTACACATGTCTGTTTTGAAGTGATTGTGTTCATTATGCTTAAATTTGCTTTCATTTTTGATGTTCAACTCTCGATTGATAATTCTAAGCCTCTTGAGGGAGGATGACGAAAACGATACCACAATTTACAGTATGCTTTTGAACAGACCCCACTGATGAGGTACAGGCATTGTTTCAATTCCTAAACAATGGAGTTATAAGGAAGATAATCCCTCGTCAACCCCTTTGAGCCAAAGAAGTAGGAGTTTTTCTTTTCGAAAATTAAAAACCTTAATCATAACCTGGGGCAGGGTAGTTCTCTCAGTTGATCCAAGTGCACCACGAATGGCACCAAAGGAGTTCTTACAAAACAAAAGACAGTGATGGTTCCGAATAATCATAAAGATAGGCAGTCATTACCAAAGAAAAAAAACTAAAGCCCAATAAGTCAAAACCTATGAAGGAGACTTACAAAACTGGGGCATCCCGCTGACTGTAATCACAAAAGAAACAGTTCAGGCAAAAGACAGGGATAACGAAATAAAAAAGAAAGAGGTCCTACAAACCCTCAACAAAAGATAAATGACTGCCTATTCAAAATAAACTATCAATATCCGAACCATCATTGGTATATCAGGACAAAGACTCAAACAAGGTCTAACGCACGATCAACTGAGTTTAGGTTTGAAGAACATCACGAAGAGCGGGTGGGTACAGATAAACTTGAGCCTTTATCCTTTGTTTCTTAAACCGTGAACCAAGCCACGTTATAACCCTCAAAAGTCCTAGCTGAAGCATGGGTTAGTTCGAAAGCATACTGTTACCAAAGGTATCCTGACTCCTTAAGGCTTGCAGTAAAATAACGAGTTGACATCACATTTTACAAAATTCACTGGTTTTACTGAAAAATTCATTTTCAAAAACTTCAAGACAGACATAAGCTTTGCATTTTCAACGTAACTTTGTTTGCATATGACTTTTTGTTCGAACAGCAAAGAAATTCGCACGAAGAATATCTAGTGAACAGAAGCACTTCCAAGCAAGGGGCACGGTATGATCATTGTCCATCATCTGGGGCAGTTAAGTCAAGATTCAGAGAATCTCTCAAATGCCAAATAGCCAGGGGAAAATCTCCATCTGAATCAACTGGGGCATTGGGCCTGAACTCCAGGGAAAAATCTGGTATGATCAAACATCTTCTGGTCACATGGCAAACACAACAACGAGGGGCAGCTCCCTACATCCTGAGAGCGTGGACATAGTCGAAAAATACTGCGCATAATTAAAGACCCGCTAGGTTGAAACACCTAGGCAAAAATAAGGGCTTCCCGGTGAACCAAAAGGGTTCGGGAAAAAATAAGGGATGAAATGAAAAAAATCTGTACACCCGGCAAGTCGAAAACCTGAAAAGGCGGCTTGGGCAAAAATGGGTATCCCGGTGGACTGAAAACCCGAAAGGGCGGTCCAGGCAAAAGTTAGGGATCAAAGCGCACGGCTATGTCCTGTCATCTTGTCACTTGTCTACCAGAAGAAGATTGGTCAATCGGCAGTTGTCAAAAACCTCCACAGGTACCTTCTCCCACAGAAACAGGGGCAATAATTAGTTGTCCAAGCGATCTAGTTGCTCTGTCCACCGAGGTACCAAGGTAAGTTCAGCTGAAGAACATGACCAAGTTACCTCCACTCCCCGCAGAGTAGGATAAGACTCAACAATACTCTCCCCCGAGCAGAGTTGGTCTCCCGTCAGCCCTAACAAGGCACAGTATCTCCAGCAAGTCAGTAACACTCTCCCCAAGCAGAGTTAGGCTACTGTCAGCCCTAAGGAAGTTGGGTACCCCCAGAAGATCTCAAGCAGAGTATACAGATTATTCCTAAACAATCATCCCCGACGGAATACAGATACCCCAGTGGAGCCACTTCCCCGGTACAGTCCAAAAGTTTCCCCAGGAGAGTTGAATCTTATCCCCAGTAGATTCTGGAAGCTTATCCCCTGTAGAGTACATACGTCTCTCCCCGATCACATTCAAAGGTTATTCCCCACCAGAGCTTATAACTGGGTTATCCTCAGCTAATTACAACGGAAAGATCGTCCTTGGCGAAGTTCTTCCTATCCCCCAGCGGAGTTCATCAAATTCCCCAACATAACTTATCAATGGAATCCCCAGCGGAGTTCTCATTAAAATCTCAGCAAAGTACCTCTTCCCACAGAGTAATTCCCCGCAGAGTAACCTCTCCAACAAGTTTATTCCCCAACGGAGTCATATTCTCCTACCGGTTTATTCTTGCAACCATCATTCCCAGTGGAAACGAAGAACTCTACCCTTCAACATCAGCCCAGGATTTCAACGAACTTCCCGGCATCCGTCAAGGATTTATTTTCCCAAGACGAAGATACATTCATAAACATCACATTGTCATACATCATGATACATGCATCATATCATACAATCTCATTCATGTCGAGAACATCATTGCTTGATCCACATCATGCATTGCATATGACTGACCTTTACCTTTCAGGAAGGATACAGTTAAATGATCAGCTATGTCAAAGTTGACAAATACAGTCAAAAGAGACCAATCCAGTCGAAGAAGACAAATCCAGTCAAAGAAGACAAGTCCAGTTAAATTAATTCATAAAGTCAAAGAAGACAGCTCGTCGTTATAGACACCCGTCGTTATAGACACCCGTCGTTATAGACACCCGTCGGTATAGACACCCGTCGTTATAGATACCCGTCGTTATAGACACCCGTCGTTATAGACACCCATCGTTATAGACACCCGTCATTGAAGACAACCCGTCATTATAGACACCCGTCGTTATAGACACCCGTCGTTATAGACACCCATCGTTATAGACACCCGTCGTTATAGACACCCGTCGTTATAGACACCCGTCGTTATAGACACCCGTCGTTATAGACACCCGTCGTTATAGACACCCGTCGTTATAGACACCCGTCGTTATAGACACCCGTCGTTATAGACACCTGTCGTTATAGACACCCATCGTTATAGACACCCGTCGTTATAGACACCCGTCATTGAAGACAACCCGTCGTTATAGACACCCGTCGTTATAGACACCTGTCGTTATAGACACCCGTCGTTATAGACACCCGTCGTTATAGACACCCGTCGTTATAGACACCCGTCGTTATAGACACCCGTCGTTATAAACACCCATCGTTATAGACACCCATCGTTATAGACACCCGTCGTTATAGACACCTGTCATTGAAGACAACCCGTCGTTAAAGACAACTCGTCATTAAACACAACCTGTCAGTAGAGACAACCCACCAACCTTTTGAAATTCCAGATTCGATACCTGTATCTAGCCAGGGCATATCTGTGAGCAATTGATTGTAGATTCGATACCTGTATCTAGCCAGGGCATATCTGCATGAAGAGTTTAGAGATTCGATACCTGTATCCAGCCAGGGCATATCTGCGGACGACTAATTCCAGATTCGATACCTATATCTAGCCAGGGCATATCTGTGAGAAATTGATAGTAGATTCGATACCTGTATCTAGCCAGGGCATATCTACATAAAGAGTTTGAGGATCAACCCCTGTAACAGGCCAGGCAATTATCTTTCTTTCTCAGGTACGCAAGTTCTCGCTAAGGAATCTCTTACGCGATCGACACACAATTTCCAAATGGCATCTATAAGCCCATTCCCGACAAGATTCTGTCACATCTCCAGATGGCATCTATAAGTCCATCCTCCTATCCACCATCTTTCCAAATGGCATCTGTAAGCCCATTCCCTACATCACACTACTGATACTACACCATGCGAGTGCAAATTTATGGGCACTTTAGTGTTCAATCATCTTCTACCTTCGGATCACGAAAGGCACACAAGCCAATCTACATCCTCAGGTCTAAGAAGATTGAATAGGGGCAACTGTTGTACCCCAAAATTTGCCCTCCCATATTCTTCAAGACTTCTTAAGGGTTGCACAGTTCAAACACCTCTTAAGCCAGTCAAAATTAGGGTTTTGGTTCTCTCAGTGAATTTGAGGTTTTCAAGGGCTCAATCAAGTCATATGTGCCCATATACATTGCCAAGCATTTACATGCCAAGTTTCAAGACTCACAGGGTCAAGCTGCACAGTCAAAAGTCCCATTTGCTTCATAATCAACTGCAGGGGCAAAATGGTCATTTTACAGTCAAAAGTCAAAAATTTTGGTCAGCATCTTATTCTGAGCACACAATCATCATTTGATCAAGTATTGATCATGATTCCACAAGCATGGCTCAAAAATCATCAAAGATGCAAAAGTTACTATTTTTGGACAGCAAAAAAGTCAACTGTAACTTGACCAGGGCATAACTTTTTCATGGTTCATCAGAAAAATCCCATCCAATGCTCATTTTGAATAGGATGACATTTCCTACAACTCATATTCACATTCCAAGTCCAATAAATGCTCTCACAAAAAGTTATCAATTTCTACATTATAGGTCAATTTCAAAAGTCAACAAAAAGGCATTTTAAGTCAAAGACCATAACTTGAGATTGGTAAATCCAAATGACATGGGACCAAAGGCATTGGTTAGAGGACTTCAAGACCTTTCCAAAATGTCCAAGAACAAGTTCATAGGATCAAAATTGAGCAAGATGTGCATTGGAGAAGTTGGGAAATTTTTGGGAATTTGCAAAAGTCAACTTTGCCCAAAACACCTCATTTTTGCTAATGGGCCTCAAATTCCTTCTTGAATCTTTACCCAAAGCATATGCACGACCCATCAAGCCTATTTGAGTTTATTTTCTTATTTTTATTAATTAATTGGATTTTTTATTAATATTAATTCATTTAATTGATTTTAAAATGTAGGAAATACCAAGATATGTTTTTTCAAATCTTTTGTGAAGCAAATAAACTCAGGGAAAGCTGGCAAATTCGTGTATCCATCAAAGAGACAAGAATATCCAATTTTGGCAAGGTTTTTCAATCAAAAATATGCAAAAAGATTTGATTGGAAATCAAATATTGAAAACATAATGCCATGGATCTTTTGCCCAAAGATTTAACCTAATTCAGTCCTCTATATGTACTAAACCTAAACCTAATGAGGCACACGTGCAAATTGTTGCCAAAACACCATAACCAATTCCAAAAAATATCAAAGAAACTCAAAACTGTTTTCAGTGTTCTAGGGCGAATTAAGGACTTTTGTGGATCCAAAGACATTGCTCGGAGTTTCCTGAACGATTTGCAATCAGTTTCCAGGCTTAAAGCTCAAAGAACGCGCAAGAACAGATTCACGGTTTACCATTTTTTTCCAGAAACGCATATCATTATTCTTGCATATTTAACATATTATTGTGGTTGTTTTGTGCTAATAGGACTCATACAAAGCTGTTGGTGTGATTTAATTGCATTAAAATGCCCTGAAACAGAAACTACCATTGAAGGATTCTAGGGTTTTCAAGCTCTCGAATTAGGGCTTTACAGCATAAGCGAAATTAGGACTAATGATGCCCATGGTTGAACTCAGAAGATCAAGACGAATTGAACAGGACCATCGCACCCTATTTATATAGCTCGTACACCTAATCGCTATTTTTGGTCATGCTAAGTTGTGGGGGTTAAAAACCCCCGCTATTTGTTTTGTTTTTTACAGGCAAAAGGAAGAAGATGACTGACGTGTTTACACATGGTTGGCTGGTTTGAATAAAAGGCGCGCTTTATTGGTTACAGCATATGCGTTGTTTGTTTTAACATTATTTTCATTGCTTATTATTATGTCAAGTTCAGGCGCCTGGCTTAGTGGTTAGTGAGTTGGCGTGCAACCATTGGGACCTGGGTTCGATTCCCAGGTCCACCCAATTCTCATAATATTTTTTCAAACATGTTCATATGCAGGATATTCAAAGGCGTCCCACCATGGGCTCCCACGTTCCCAGATGCCATGTGTCCTTCAACAGCAATCCAAAGGCCATGAGAGAAGGAATACCATGCTCTTGGTCAATCCACGCTCTAGGCTATCCAGAAAGTCCACGCATGCTTGGCTTAATGGGCCAGGAATTCCAGGCCTCACCTCCTAATGGGTCAACACACCCCCTGAGTTCTTTTCTTTCTTTCCTTATATTTTCTCTTTTATTTTTCTTTTACTAATTTAATAACTATTATTATTATTATTTAATTAATTAACAAATTAACATTTTTCCATGAAAATTCAAAAAACTAAAAATGTAAATATTTTATTTATTATTATTAATTTCACTTTGGTTTAATTATTTTGTAAATAAATTATAATTAGTTAATTTAGTTGTTTACTTAGGACTATTTTAATCTTTTTCATAATAAATAAAATCGACTTAGAGTTAGGGTTTTCCTTTTTGACTTTTAATTTCCTTTTATTTTTATTTTCATAAAAAAACATAAAACCACAAAAATACGTTTTCTTTTAATTAATTAATTAATTAGCTATTAGGTTTAATTTTAATTGCAAAAAAGGACCAAATTACTTTCTTTTCTCAAAAAGGGTCAAAACCCTAAGACGTCCCGATTTAATTGCTTTCGCGCTTTAATTCCTTTTAATTCATTATATTTATGTATCTGCTCCGGAAATGTAATAGTTAATTAGGATTTTACCGCTTTCTTTACTTTTCTCGTATTTATTTTCCAAACGGGTTTTGTTTTTGGCGATGTATAGACCCGCGCCTTGTAATAGCGTAGATTCAACTTTCCGCAATTTATTTTCCGCACTCTTAACTGTTAATACGCATGAAAGACTTGTATGACAAATAAAATCAATCCGTAGCTCACAATAATGCATGTTCAAAGATAAACATAAACTGAAACAACACACATGCACATGCCACTCCTAGGGTACGCCTCACATGGTTGCCTCGACGTGGTCATTAAGTATAGGGTGTTTTAGAGGTCGCCCTCTTGTCTAAGATCCAGTTGCCTCGAAACGGTTGCCTCGGATAAAAAGGATCTAGGACATTAGGGTTACCACTAAGGCGTCCTACTATTGCTTTGGTGACCACACATGTCCCTAATAATCGAATTGACCCAAATACCTCCAACGACGGTGCTTCCTACTTCTCAATAGTGGGATAGTACTATCTAAAGGACTCTTACACAGCCTAATTCCTTAGAGTAGGTAGATTTCTCCTAAGTACTTGCTCTTTTCAAAACAAACAAAAATAACTTTTCGCACCTACGCTTTCAAAAGGTTTTCAAACAAATATTTCATACACTCTTGAGGACAAATACAAGAGTTACCTAGAAATTTCTCAAACGAAACTTTTTCAAACCCACACACACTTGAAAAGCAAACATTTTTGAAAACATAGTGAGTAAGTACCTAAGAGCCCGTGGATAACCACGGATAGAAAGGGTGCTAACATCTTCCCTTTCTATAAATCTACCTCCCGAACCGAGAAACATTCTCAAAAAAGGAATTTTGCTGTGCTTTTGTCCTTTCCGTGTTGGAGAACATAAAAGACGGTGGCGACTCTTGCTTACCACAACATTTCGCGAACCAGCTTAAAAAACAGTCAGTTCTATTTCCACCGATCACAGATGGCATCTATAAGCCCATCTCCTCCAACTCTCCATAATTTCTCCAAATGGCATCTTTAAGCCCATTCCTTACACCTCAACCACAATATCATTGAGTGCAAATTTCTGGGCACTTTAGTGTTAAATCGTCTTCCACCTTTAAGTCACGAATGGCGGACCCTCCAATCTAACTCTCCAGGTTTAAGAAGATTGAATAGGGGCAGCTGTTGTACCCCAAAATTTGCCCTCTCATTTCTCAAGGGATCATCCTAGACCCTCAGGTTTTCTTCTCTCAAATTTCAAGTCTCGGATTACAATTTTCCAAGAAAGTCATTCACATGGGCAAAATGGTCAAATGCACACTGAAAAGTCAAACTTTGACTTTTTGATCAAAATCAAGTTTCAAAAATCATATTTAACCAGGACATGAAGTTAGTTCATCAAGAAATCAAAAGTCAAAAATTACTTTGAAAAGTCAAAATTCTAAACACTTAGAAAATTTTCTAAGTGTTAAGAAAATATGATAATTTCAGAACTTATGGGCCAGTTTTCCCACAAGTACAATCAGAATTTGCAAAAGTGATTCAGAACATGACCCTTTCGATCAGAACATGAACCTTTTATCAGAACATATAGAAGCACTACTCTTCGATCAGAACATCACCCTTCGAATCTCACTCTGGTCTTTCCACTCTTCGATCAGAACATCACCAAGACCCAAAACCTCGTTTTAAACAATCTGCTGTACTACTATGACACAGTCCTGGATCCAGCTACCACAACACTTCAAATTGTCGCTGACCCAGTCCACGCCTGCATTTTCTCAAACCCCATATTTGCATAAAATTAGCACATAAAAGTTGTATTTAAAAAGCAATGAAACTGTATGCCAAAACGGTTCAAATCTCATTTGTCCCCCCCCCCCCAAAAAAAAAACACAGCAAACGCATCTATAAATAAATTGTTCCACCACACATCTAAGGGGTTGGCTTTTGGAGGGAGAGAATTATTGAATACAAAAAGAGATAAGAAAACACGTAAACACTCTTAAACCCGGAATTCTAAAATCAATAACCTTATTCTTCCCTTTGAATCAAAGAATATAACATTTCTGTTCCGTTTCTTGCTAACCCTAGAACATTCGAAGGCAGCAGCTCAAGTCTCAAACACCCGTTTCAGATTCAAGGTAAGTCATCCTGACTTTGAAATTTTCATTCAGAACATCATTAAAAATGTAGATATCATAGTGTTGAGATTGTATATATCATTTCCTAAGTATAAAAATTGTGGATCAGAACTTCTTGAAGAAAACTAGGCTCAGAATTAGGAATAGAACTTCTATAAACTGTCGTGCTCCTATTTTTCTATTTTTGTTATTGTTGAGAAATGATATAATAGCTTAGGATTTGTTATTTTTATTGCTTACATATATTGTTAGTAATTAGGGTGTATGGAAAGATATAAACAACAAGTAGATAATCAAAAGTTCAAAAGACAAAATGCATGCAATCAAACACACTACTCACACACATGCACCCCTAGGGTAATTCCACTTGTTGCCTCGAAAAAATAGTCATGTCCCTCGAATATGGGCGTTTTAGCAAAGAACCTCGATAAAAGATCGTAGTCCCTCGATGACCCTCAATGTTGCCTTCGGTAAACGATCTAGTCCCTAAACGACATTGCTAAAACGTCCCATAGGTTGCCTTCTATGACTATACAAATGTATCACACCCGTACCTTCACATCCAATGACGGGGCTTCTTACCAAATCAATGGTAAGATAACAACATCAAAAGGAGAAGGAAAAGAACATTTAAGACCTTTTGAGTAGGTAGGATACTCCTAGTTGCTCGCTTGCTCACAACAAAAACATTTTATACACCCACAATTTTACTTTGAAACATTTATTAAAAAAGACAAAACACTTCGTATGCGTACTTATAGAGACGAGGACCATTATAAAGACATTCCTTTTCAAGATACTTTCAAAACCCACATCACAAACACATTTTCAAATAAAAAACAAGTGATCTAGCAAGCAACTAAGAGCCCATAGATAAGTGCAGATGAAAAGGATGCCAACACCTTTCCTTTTCATAACCTACCCCCCGAACTCACAAAATAATCTTGAAAGGTATTTCTTGTTCTTTTCAACCTTTCCTTTTGGATAAAAGAAAAGTCGTTGGCGACTCTTGCTATCCGCAACAATTACGATCAAACGCAAAACACCCTAGTCAGTTATCCCACCGCGTTACAACGTCCCTTCAAATTACTAAAGGTATCCCTACATGTTGCCTTCAATGACCATAACGACGATCCTACGCCTGTCCCTCAAACATCCAAAGACAGGGCTTCCTGCTAACTAATGGTATGGATAGCACTATCTAAAGGAGGAGGAAAAATACAAGAAAGACCTTGAGTGGGTAGTTACTGTTAATTTCTTGCTCACAACTTAATGCAGTTTTCACACCTCACACTTTCAAAAACATTTTCAAAATGCTTTATCAACACTCTTGAGGACTGATATAAGAGTTATCATAAAGCAAACTACCTTTCTATTTGGCATTTCAAAACTTTTTCAAAAGCACACACACAAAACAAATAAAGTGAGCAAGCGACTAAGAGCTCGTAGGTAACTACGGATGAAAAGGGTGCTAACACCTTCCCTTTTCATAACTTACCCCCCGAACTCAAAATCTATCAAAGGTCTTTCCTGTTCTTTTCACCTTTCCTTATTGGATAAAAAAAAGTCGATGGAGACTCTTACTATCCGCAACAATTACGATAAAACGCATATCAACCAAGTAAGTTCTCCTACCGTATTACAACATGTATCTCTGGCCATGGATTTGGAAAGGAGAAAGACTCAAAAGCACAATTTTAGTATTCCTAAGGTAGAAGAATTAATAAAATTAGGTTCTTTGGTTGCTAGTCCTGAGGTTTTCAAGGGTGAATATGGAAGACTTTTTCTCTTTTAGGTACCAAAATGAAGGAAGGGATTCTCACTGTATTGGTCCAGTTCTATGATCTGTTGTACCAGTGTTTCACTTTTCCAGATTATCAGCTTGCACCTACTTTGGAGGAGTAGTCTTATCTTATTGGTCTACCTATTTTTTATCAGGTTCTGTTCACTGTTTTGGAAGAAGATCATAAACCTCAAGTTATTGCATCAGCTATTCATCTGAAGAAGTATGAGATTGAGGCTCATATGATTTCTAAGGGAGGTATTCTTGGGCTGCCTGCGAAATTCTTGATGGAGAAAGCTCATTTCTTTGCTAGCATGAAGAGTATGTATTCTTTTGAGGCTATTCTTGCCTTACTCATTTATGGATTGTTCTTATTCCCTAACATTGACAAATTTGTTGATATTAATTCCATCAAGATATTCTTGATTGGAAATTCAGTTCCCACTTTGCTTGGAGATGCTTATTATTCCATTCACCTCAGGAATTCTGGTAAGGAATGGATGATTATCTGTTATACAAGTGGTTTATTTCTCACTTTCCTCAGTCAGCTACCTTTTGGGATCTTATGGATGGATTGAGATGGTTTCAGAAGATCATGTCCCTTACTCGCTCAAATATTGCTTGGTATAATCAAGTATATGATGAAGTGACGATCATTGATAGTTGTTGTGAGTTTCTCAATGTGCCTCTTCTTGGTACAAAGGGAGGCATTAACTAAAACCCGATTTTGGCGCGTTGTTAACTTGGATATCCTATGAAAGATAAACCAAACAACATCATGTTGAGTGGTTTCTTTCTTAAAAAGGGTGAAGATAACAAAGCACTTAAGGAGAGTATTGGTCATGATCGGCGTCACGTCCATAGAAAAGTAAGAGGAGTATTGAGGAAGAAAGATTGTGTCTCTTTAGAACCTTATATTCAATGGGTACAAGCTAGGGAAATTTAGTTGAAGAAGCCTTATCCTCGCTAGGAACCTTTGATCATAGCCTACTACTATTCATTTGATTAATGTTGAAGAACTTTAGATTGCTTTGGTCAAAATGCAAAAAGAGAAAGATGTTTGGAAGAACAAGTATAGGGTTATTGATATGTAATATTCAAAACATCAAAAGTATTTAAAAGAAAAGGATGATCTAATTAAGGTTCTTGAGCAGCGTGTTATGGAGGGACATAAGGATCAAGAGGGTTTATTTCCTCTAGCATTCACCTAGTTCCCAATGTCCATGATTATTCTAATATTCTTCCTACCTCTAGTGCTTGAAAAAGAGTGGTTTACAAGCTTTTGATGGAGAACACTCAATTGAAGAGCTCTTATGAGATTCAGATTAAGAGGCTTAAGAGAAAGTATCATCATGGAATCATGTCATCTTCAGATGTGGTTCCTTAGGACCCTTAGTTCCTATCTTTCTTTCTCTTCTCTTATATAGGATTATTGAAACTCATACTAAATTTGTAGTCCTTCCAACATTAATGATATGAGATATTCATATATTCTAAAATGTGTTCTTTATGATGTTTGCAATTTGTTTATAATTTTCTTAATGTTCCTTGAAACTTGTTAAAAAATTTAATAAATCATATGCAATGCATAGCATGTATCATTCCATATTTTGTTCTTGAATTATACAAAGTTTTTCCAAGGGTCTTATTCTTTTCTCTCACTTAGTTTAGTCAAGCTGCCTCATCAGTACAATACTCGGGTGAATTACCAGAGGAAGATGGATCATCTTGAGTAAGATAATCTAAAACTCAGCGAGGAAGTGACTAACCTGATGTCTGGAATGGAAAGACTTACTACTTTGGTGGAATCTTTGGTGGCTGCTCAGAATCAGCCACCACCTCCTCCTCCTTCTCCCCATGTTTCTCAGCCTCAGCCACAAGCTACTGTTATTTCCGATATATTATCAACACCTGTTTCTGTGGCTCTAGTCAATGTCCCACAACGTCAAATGCCACATGGTTTTCCCTAGGGCATTCCTATGAACTTTACTCCTGAAGGATATCAACCTACTGCTGAGGTTCCTGTTGTATACTCAGTTATGATTGTTCCTCCTCATGTGGTTCACACTATGCCACATGATGATAAGCTCGTATATCATGTTTTTGCTCCAAGTGAGAGCGTTGGTGTTTATGATAGAATGGATGAAATCTAGGATCAATTCCTAGAAATGCATAAGGAGATTAAAGTTTTAAGGGGAAAAGAGATCTTCGGTAAGAATGATCATGAACTCTGTCTTATTCCTAATGTGAAAGTACCTGCTAAATTCAAGGTCCCAGACTTTGAAAAGTATAAGGGAAACTCTTGTCCTCAAAGTCATTTGGTGATGTATGCTAGGAAGATGTCCACTCAGATTGATAACCACCAGCTATTAATCCACTACTTTCAAGGTAGCTTTACAGGCGCGAATCTTAAGTGGTACATGTAATTAGATAGCTCTCAGATTCTAAAATTTAATGACTTGGGTGAAGCGTTTGTCCGCCAGTATAAATATAATGTTGATATGGTGCCTAATAGGGATCAACTCCGAGCTATGTCTTAGAATGATAAAAAGACTTTTAAGGAGTACGCCCAGAGGTGGTGCGAGGTTTCTATACAAATCAACCTTCCCTTAGAGGAAAAGGATATGACTAAGTTGTTTTTGAAAACTCTGAGCTTCTTTTGTTATGAATGGATGGTGGCCAGTGCACCTAGTGATTTTACTGAGATGGTAAATATGGGGATGCATCTTGAAGAGGGGGTACGAGAAGGGCATTTGACTAAGGAAGGTATTACTTCAGGAAGTTCCAAGAATTTTGGAAGTGGTTTTCCGAAAAAGAAAGAACTTGGTGCCAATATTGTCTCTCAAGGAAAGCCTAGGTGGCCCAGAGGGAGGAACAATCATCAGCAAGTGGCAGTTGTTGCACCTGTTGTTAATTTTTCTCCTGTTACTCAGGAAACTCCTGCCTACCAACCTCAAATCTAACAACGTACTCATCAACAATATAATCACCAGAACCGGGCCTAGAAGAAGGTGCAGTTTGACCTGATTCCCATGACATATACTTATTTTTTCACTTCTTTAATACAGAAAAATCTTGTGCAAACCAAGTCTTCGCCTGCCATCCCAAAAGAACTTCCTTGGTGGTACCAGGCTGATCAATTTTGTGCATACCATCAAGGGACACCAGGTCATAGCATTGATAATTGTTTTGGTTGAAAGTCAGATGTGTAGAGGCTGGTACAAAGTGGTATTCTATCTTTTGAAGATTCTGGATCCATTGTCAAAGCTAGCCTGATACCCAATCATAGGGGTGTTACTGTAAACATGGTGGAAGGTTGTCCCGGTGATTACCGTATTTTTTATGTTAATTTGATAGGAGGATCTTTGGTGATCATGCCTCTTGCAAAAGTTATTCAAGAATGAAATTCTGGTATGTAGATATCAGATGTCCTAAGAGATGTTTAGACACCGATATCTGATGAAAACACAATGACAAGATAACACAAATAAGTGTACTTGAAAGTAAAGGAACACACAGAGTTGTTAACCCAATTCGGTGTAAAACAACACCTACGTCTAGGGCTACCAAGCATGGGAGGAAGTCAACTAAATTGTATCAATTCAAAGCTAAAATCCCCTGTTTATAACTTATCACTTAATCACTACATGTGATATACTTCTACCTAAGACACACCTAGGTATGAGACCACCATCACTTCCCTTTCAGTCATAAACAATGATTGAAAAATGTTGTACCCCAAAATTTTCCCTCTCATTTCTTCAACATTTTCTCAATCACAAGACTCTTGGAACTCAAGATCAAGCTAGGGTTTGCTCTGCTCAAGACACCTCCTCGCACTGTTGACCTAAATTAGGGTTTGAGTTTGCACAAGGATATTTTGACCTACAATGCCCAAAGTGGCTTTCATACTTCATGTTGGACTCACAAGTTTGTACTTACCAAGTTTCAGGCCTTGATTCAAAGTTTTGCCCAATCAATTGGACAGTTGACCTAGAAATCAGCTGTATTGAGGAAAAAGTCAATTGTGGCCAATTGACAGTCAAACCTCATGAAATTTGACCCAAATCAATATTATGAACTCATTTGAACCATTTTATCAAGTTTGGATCACAATTCCACAAGAAATTTGATCAGATCACCAAAAGGGCAAAATGGTCATTTTAAGGGTTTTGACTGCACAAAGGCAATTTTTGACTGTTTGGCATTGCCAATGGCAAATCAAGCTCACAAATGGACTCATGGACTCAATGACATTGTCTTGACCCATTCAACAAGTTCAAAAGATCTCAAATGCATAGGATTGATAGATGAATTTTTCAGTCAACTGATCAAAATTTGACTGTACACTAAAAAGTCAAACTTTGACTTTTTGGTCAAAATCAAGTGCCAAGAGTTATTTTTCATCAAGACATGTCAAATTATGAAACTTGTTCATCAAGAAACCTAAAAATGCAAATTAGGGTTTAAAATGGGAAAATTTCATAACTTAGAAATTTTCTAAGTTATGGAATTTTCTTATTTTTTCCTAACTTTGTCCCTTTTTTTCACCAAGATGAAAATGGATTCAAAGAAAACTTGAAACATTAAAGTTGTAGTCCATCACAAAGTCTACAACTTTTATTCACAAAGTTTTCTCAAAAGAAGCTTGTAGCTCAAGTTATAATATTTGGAACAAGGGTACCTAAAACTTTTAACTTAGAGAAAATTTGCCCTAATCTAGGCAGGATTTTAACCCATCTTATTGACCACTTTTCACCTAGTTCCACTTAGAGTTTCAAGTTGCATTTCAAATATGGATTATAGTACATGTTCCAAGCTTTCCAAATTGTCCAAGAACTCCTCAAACACCCTTGTGGTTAGAGAGAATCAAATGCTTGAAGTTGGCAAAAACTCAGTTTTGTCCATGGCCAATACATTTTCATACAAACTTGCATTTTCAAATCAGCATGTTTGGTACTAGCTTGCAGGCCTCAAAACCAGTTTGTACTCCATAATTTAATGCATAACCATTGAGTTAAGGTGTTATCTTGGTCATTTGGACATTGCATACAAGATTAATCCTTAAGTTGTAAAAGTTAAAATGCCATTTTTGTAAAGTTGTACTTTATGTCAAACCAAAATCCTTGAGGCATGGGGCCATGTCTCTGAAGCAAGATTCAATCAACCAATTCCAAGAACCAAGAGAAAAGTATGCAACATGATATAGGGCTTGTACAGGCCTGCATTGAGAGGACACACATTCTTGCTTGAAAAAGAAGAAAAGTTGCAAAACATATACCATCTCTCACATCTGTTGAAACCAGCTTACACAAACATTGTAAACCAGTTTCATACCTCCGAACAAGCCAGAAACACGACCCTTCTGCCTCCCAAACCCCCTTGTATACAAAATCCCTGTTTTGCTGCAAAACAGGGCAAGTTCTGCAAACTTGAAGCCATAACCAATTTCCATCGTGCGTTTTGTCCCAAGATACTTCAAACACCTTCCAATCAACTCACCTGAACTATCCCATGCCTCCATTACAAGTTGTAACACCATTTACACACTTTGCCATTTTTGTTTCAAAGCTTTGCAGGTTGAGTTCTGTGGCACGATTCAAGTTGTTTCAAAACAAGCCAAGCATTGGAAAAGCTTCCTTGGACCTCAGGCAAGCTCAAAAGAAGCTAAAACACCATTGAAGGTTGCTACATTGTCCAGCTCGAAGTCAACTGAAACAGATATTTCATGGACTTCTATCTCTCTATTTAGGAATGGTTAGGCTTAGGTTTATGAATGAAATATGCTGTACTCATAGCCCTGAAGCCATACATATGCTTAGTTTTCATTTACATTAATCGTGCTAAGAGAATTTCACTCATGAACTTTCTGAAAAAACTAGGTTAGAAATTAGGGCCAGAGAAATTCTCTCTGGTCTTTGAGAGTTAATCCAAGTTTTTTATATGGTTGGATTCATTGTTTAATTCTCTACAATGTTCATGTTATGAGTTTTGTCAAAAAATCAAAGAATCAGGAGATGGCATTTGTGTACAGAAGTGCGCGTGTTTTGATTCAAAGGAAGAAGATGAAGTCTGACTGGGCTGGGCCTGGTTGTTCTTTGCTTTTGACACCCCCTTTTCTGTTTACACCCCCTGGCCCATTTACTTGAATATATATCATTTTGACATTTTTATTTTTTATTCTGACTTTATTATTTTTTGTCTAAATGTAAAAAATGCCAAAAACTTATTTTCTATATTTTTCATATTTATTTGATACTTATTTTTATTTTACTAAGTATAAATATGTAAATAAACTATTTTCTTTTTATTAAAATTCAAAAATAATACAAAAAATATACTTATCTTTATTTATTATTTTTTATATACACTTAAAAATATTTTCTTGAAAATACACATTTTTTTGTAAATAATTAATTTCTATTTTTATATATTTAATATATTTAGTATATATATATATATATATATATATATATATATATATATATATATATATATATATATATATATATATATATATATATATATATATATATATATATATATATATATATATATATATATATATATATATATATATATATATATATATATATATATATATATATATATATATATATATATATATATATATATATATATATATATATATATATATATATATATATATATATATATATATATATATATTTACTTTATTAAATAATTAGGACAAAAATAAAAAAATATTACATTTTTATTTTTATTAATATTTTGCACTAAAAATATCATTTTTACAATATACTTTTATTTTTTGTATAAATTAATATATTATTGTATATAATTAATAAATATTACTATTTATTAAGAATTAGGGTTTTTTCCCTAAATGTAAAAAATAATTAAAATTGACTTTTTATTTATTTATTTTTACTTCACATTTAAAAATACTTTTTACATACATAAAAATCATTTTTGCATAATACATTTTATTTGATATTTATTTAATTATATTTATTTAAATATTATGCCTTGTACATTCAATTTGGTTGTAATAACTTAGAATTTAATTTCTTGTCAAATACCCCCAATTCAAATTTGTACCCCCCCTCCCTATATCATGTTGTAATAGTGTAGCATTTAAATTCTCGCACATTTAAAAGCTTCCAATTATGCCATGCTTAGACTTAGGGTTTGTATGCAAAAATGAAATAAACAACTAGCTTGACCTAATCCAAGATAAATATACATGAAAATCAAACACAATGCACACTTGCACCCCCTAGGGTTTCAATCCACTTGTTGCCTTCAAAAATGGGCCATGGTTGTATGTCAAGTACTTTGGCAAAACAAAAACAAACAAAAAGATCATAGTCCCTCGATGACGCTATCTGAGTTGCCTAAACAAAATGATCAAGTCCCTCAAGAAAATTGCCAAAAATACTTGACACCATTGCTATCATGGTCTATACGATGACCCGCGCCTGTCCCGTTTAACATCCTAACACAAGGTTGTTCACCAAATACAATGGTGAAGCAACACTGTTAAAAGGGTTAAAAACATAAGAAAGATCTTTGAGTAAATTAGGGTAGACAAACTCTTAGTTACTTGATCAAGCTTGCAAAAACATCCTTGCTATTTTTCAAAAGCACACCTCACAATACAATTTCAAAACCCTACTTTCAAACATTGAAAACTTTTCCAAAGACAAAAACACATTTGTATACATTCAAACACGAATCATTACAAAGGTTGCCACAATGATGGCCTCTTTTCAAAACATCTTTCAAAATCACACACAAGAGCATCATTTCAAACAATTGAAAAGCAAAATCAAGTGATCTAAGTAAGTAAATAAGAGCTCATGGATAACCATGGATAAAAAGGGTGCTAATACCTTCCCTTTCTATAATCTACTCCCCGAACCCAAGAAAACATCTCAAAGGTCTTTCCTATGCTTTTTGACCTTTCCTTAGGATAAAATAAAAAGTCGGTGGAGACTCTTGCTAAACCAAAACATTTGTGAACACAAATGCAAAATCCCAAGTCAGTTCTCCCACCGTATCACAAACAACTCTAAACAGTTATAAAATAACAGAAGTCACACTTCAAAGACACACAATCATTTAATACTTAAAAGCTTAAGAATGATTAACAGAAATTACAACTCAAAAGACCAGTCCTACTTTTATATCAAAATGATATTAGAGAGGATCACAATTTACATACATAAACCCTAAAAAATACTACATAAGTTCCACTCTAAAACTACGTTAGTAACAATCTATTTAAAGCACACATCTAGACTGAATTGAGCTTCAAAGACGCAACAAGGAGTCTGCTAAAATTCTGCATAGAAAATAGGTCTTCAATCAAGGGTTTCCTAAAACATCTCAACATTATTAATATGTCTCAACATTAGAAAATTTAATAACTTGAATACCAACACAATCTCTGATTCCTCAGTCTTGGACGCCACATAAGATTACTTAAAATTAACAGAATATTCAGTAATTTAAATCAACTGTATCCAAACAGTAAAAACCAATAGACCAGATGTCCTACTCTCCTGGTTAGGACATCACACTCGACATGTTGAAACTGCAAGTTGAAACATCTTTTTCAACATGTTGCTGCCAAGTTAGTATTAACAAAATTAATGCCAATCACAAAAATAGAGAATTAACAATCTCCACCTTTGGAAAATTATGGCTAAAACAACTAAATAACCCTTGCACACAACACACCATAATCATAGGTTTGAGAATAAATCAAACACACAATTATCAGAGGCACAATTGGAAAAATCAATTCACCAGAGATATGAGCTGCAAAAATATCAGAGTATCAGCTAGTGGAAGATACTCAATACACTAGCAAAGAGAAAAATAAATTCTCAACTTGTCAGCGCATCATGTCTAACAACTCTTTACAGCAGTCCAATCCAGAACAGGGACTCCCCCTCAAAACTTGTTAAGTAACACTTTAGTGAATATAAAAATTCCCCCCCCCCCAATAGCAGCAATCGGTCAGTGGTTAGTGGTTAGATCACATACATATTACTCCACCCTTTTTAGCCATTATATGACAAATGAAATCTAACCCTAAAACAAATTATCAAAAAAGGATATTCAGAAGACAAACCATAGTATAACAGGAACACATCAAGTACACAAATATCCTGGAGATATAAAAACTGCAAACATAATGATATGTCAATGATAATATGCAGTTACAAAAGCATCACCATTACTCCCCCTATTTTATACAATCATGTCTCCTCCTCAAGAGGAAAATCCAAGACACAAGAAAATCCAAAACATCAAACCAATATGAACTATCCAAGTTCACACATCAGGAAAGATGTCATAACATTTGGTAAGATATCATGAACACACATACCACAATCAACAGTAGCAGCAGAAGCACAATATAACACTGAGAACAAAACTATCTTGATCATCAGCAGGTGGTCTTCCACCTCTTTCTCCTGTCAAATAACCTCCTGCACTGCTTGATTCTGTCACATGATTTAGGAGTGTTACCACTGAACTCCCTTTCATCACCTCAGAATATGTATTCTTCAAATAATCCCTTTGCAAAGATCTTTTGTTTATAAATCCTCTTTCCTTGTCCATTGTACCAGAAAGTATCTTCCCTGAATCTTACCCAGAAACAGACCAGGATGCATGCTCTTATACAAATTGAAATTTTGGTATACATATATCAGATGTCCTAAGAGATGCTGAGACACTAATATCTGATCAAAACAAAATGACAAGATAACACGGATAAAAGTAATTAAAAGTAAAGGAGCACCTACATCTGGGGACTAGCAATCTAGGGATGAAGTCCACTAAATAGTATTAATTCAAAGCTAAACTCCACCGTTTATAACTTATCACTTAATCACTACGCGTGCTATACTTCTACCTAAGACACACCTAGGTATAACACCCCTATCACTTCCCTTTGAGTCACAAATAGTGATTGAACAACTCTAAACACTTAGAAAATAACAGAAGTCACACTTCAAAGACATACAATCATTCAATACTTAAAAGCTTAAGAATGATTGACATGACTTACAACTCAAAAGAACAGTCTTACTATTATATTAAGATGATATTAGAGAGTCTCACAATTAACACACGCAAACCCTAACAAGTAAAACGTAAGTTCCACTCTAAAAGTAGGTTAGTGACAATCTATTTAAAGCACACATCTGGACTGGATTGGGCTTCAAAAATGCTGCTAGGAGTCTGCTAAATTCTGCATAGAAAATAGGTCTTAAATCAAGAGTTTCTTAAAATATCTCAACATTCCTAAAATGTCTCAACGTTAGAAAATTGAATAACTTGAATACCAACACAATCTTTGATTCCTCACTCTTGGACGCCACATGGGATTACTTAATATTCACAAAATATTCAGTAATTTAAATCAACTATATCCAAACTGTAAAAACTAACAGACCATATGTCCTACTCTTCTGGTTAGGACATCACACTCGACATGTTGAAACTGCAAGTTGAAACATCTTGTTAAACATGTTGCTGCCAAGTTAGTTTTAACAAAATTAATGCCAATCACAAAAACAGAGAATTAACAATCTCCCCCCTTTGGAAAATTTTGGCTAAAACAACTAAATAACCCTTGCGCATAATACACCACAATCATAGGTTTGAGAATAAATCAAACACACAACTATCAGAGGCACAACAGGAAAAATCAATTCATCAGAGATATGAGCTACAAAAATATCAGAGTATCAGCTAGTGGAAGCTACTCAACACACCAGCCAAGAGAAAAATAAATTCTCAACATGTCAACACATCATGTCTAACAACTCTTCACAATAGTCCAATCCAGAACATGGACTCCCCCTCAAAACTTGTTAAGTAACACTTCAGTGAATATAAAAATTCTCCCCCTCAATAGCAGCAATCGATCAGTGGTTAGTGGTTAGCTCACACACACATTACTCCCCCTTTTTATCCATTATATGACAACTAAAATCTAACCATAAAACAAATTAGCACAAAAGGATATTCAGAAGATAAACCATAGAATAACAGGCATACATCAAGTGTATAAATATCCTGGAGATAAAAAACTACAAACATAATGATATGTTAATGATAATATGCAGTTACAAAAATAGGACCATTACTCCCCCTATTTTATGCAATTATGTCTCCTCCTCAAGATGAAAATACAAGACACAAGAAAATCCAAAACATCAAACCAATATGAACTACCCAAGTTCACACATCAGGAAAGATGTCATAACATTTGGTAAGATATCATGCACACACATACCACCATCAACAGTAGCAGCAAAAACACATTATAGCACTGAGAACAAAACAATCTTGATCATCATCAGGTGGTCTTCCACCTCTTGCCCCTGACAAATAACCTCCTGCACTACTTGATTCTGTCACATGATTTAGGAGTGTTACCACTGAAATCCCTTGTTATCACCTTAGAATATGTCTTCTTCAAATCATCCCTTTACAGAGATCTTTTGTTTATAAATCCTCTTTCCTTTTCCATTGTACCAGAAAGTATCTTTCTTTAATCTTACCCAGAAACAAAGCAGGATGCATGCTCTGATACCAATTAAAATTCTATATACAGATATCAGATGTCCTAAGAGATGTCGAGACACTAATATCTGATCAAAACATAATGAAAAGATAACACAAATAAAAGTAATTGAAAGTAAATGAACACCCACGTCTGGGGACTACCAAGCCAGGGATGAACTCCACTAAATAGTATCAATTCAAAGTTAATCTCCCTTGTTTACAACTTATCACTTAATCACTACCCGTGCTATACTTCTACCTAAGATACACCTAGGTATGAGACCCCTCTCACTTCCCTTTTAGTCACAAACAGTGATTGAATAACTCTAAACACTTAGAAAATAACATAAGTCACACTTCAAAGACATACAATCATTCAATACTTAAAAGCTTAAGAATGATTGACATAACTTACAACTCAAAAGAATAGTCTTACTATTATATAAAGATGATATTAGAGAGTCTCACAAATAACACACACAAATCCTAACAAATACAACGTAAGTTCCACTCTAAAAGTAGGTTAGTGACAATCTATTTAAAGCACATATCTGGACTGGATTGGGCTTCAAAAACGTTGCTAGGATTCTGCTAAATTCTGCATAGAAAATAGGTCTTCAATCAAGAGGTTCCTAAAATGTCTCAACATTTCTAAAATGTCTCAACATTAGAAAAGTGAATAACTTGAATACCAACATAATCTATGATTCCTCAGTCTTGGAAGCCACATAGGATTACTTAATATTCATAGAAAATAGTCAGTAATTTAAATCAACTTTATCCAAACTATAAAAACTGTAACAAACCAGATGTCCTACTCTTTTGGTTATGACATTACATTCGACATGTTGAAATAGCAAGTTGAAACATCTTGTCCAACATGTTGCTTCCAAGTTAGTTTTACCAAAATTAATGCCAATCACAAAAACAAAGAATTAACAAAGAAGTCCTCGGGGTTGTTCCGTGGTGAATAAGGATCTACAGAGATGTTGAACCAAAGGATCATTTAGATTTCCAGAGAGAGGGATAATGTGGATGAAGTTAATGTGATTGTTCTTCATTTCAATGTACCTGAACCATTGGCATTTTCTTACAACAGTCTGAAATCTATTGTTTCTCCTTTGGTTATCTGTCTGCCAGGGCATGTTCCATACAATAATGATAATGTCGTTCCATACAGGTATAATGCAAATATGGTTGAAGATGGAAAGGAAGTTAGAATTCCATTTATTCCTTATGTTATTAACATTTATGAAGTTAGCAGAGTGACCCGTAATGGTCGTGTGTTATTTTCTGTTCCCCCTAAAGATGCTAGGGATATTGGTAAGTAGGTGCAGATTCAAGGACTCGTTGTACAAACTAGATCTGAGTTGGTTACAAGTCAGTCTAGTGGTTTGAATGAAAATAATGATGTTTATAAGGTTTTGAAGATGATTAAGAAGAGAGAGTATAAGATCGTTGCTAAACTCCTTGAGACTCCCTCTAAAATCTCTATTGTATCCTTGTTGATGGATTCTGGTGCTCACAGAGAAGCCCTGATGAAAGTGTTGGATCAAGCATTCATTGATCGTGATGTTATGATTGACTAGTTTGATGGCATTATTAGTAACATAACAGCGTGCAATAATTTGAGCTTCAGTGATGAGGATTTACCCGAACAGGGTAGAAACCACAACTTGGCTTTACATATATCCATGAACTATCATAATGATTCTTTATCGAGTGTGTTGATTGAAAATGGTTCAACGTTGAATGTAACGCCTGAGTCCACTTTGTCAAGATTGGCGTATCAAGAAACTCCTATGAGGTTCAGTGGGGTGGTTGTGAAGGACTTTGGTGCGTCGAGGAAATCTGTGATTGGAAAAGTGGATCTCTCCATGAAGATTGGACCTTATTCTTTTCATATTACATTTCAGGTGATGGATATCCATCCTACTTATAGTTTCTTTTTGGGTCGCCCATGGATTCATGAGGCTGGGGTAGTTACCTCTACCCTTCATCATAAGCTAAAATTTGTAAGGAATGGAAAACTTGTCGTTATAAGAGGTGAGCAAGCGGTGTTGGTAAGTCACCTCTCGTCATTCAGTTACATTGATGTAAATGAAGTTGTTGGTACTCATTTTCAAGCCCTTTATGTGGATACTGTTAGGAAGAGTGGGGCATCTATATCTTCCTTGAAGGATGCACAGCGTGTTGTTCAACATGGTCTTGCCGAAGGTTGAGTCCAAGTTCTAAATATTCCAAATAAAAAGCACCGTGTTGGTTTGGTATTTTCTCAGGCATTTAGAAAGGCTGTGAAGAAAGAGTTTTCCTTTCCCCCATTTGAAGATGTGTTCCACATCAAAGGTTTTGTCAACCCAATTCATCTGAAGGTTGATGCCACTATTGATGATGATTTTAAAGCAGATTATCCAAACTTTGTAACGCGTGGAGGAACCGACCAGAGTTGGACAACTATTGATATTCCTTATGTTATGCACATATCAAAGTAATTAGCTTTTGTTGTTTTCAAAAATAAAATCCTTTCACTCCGCCCAAGGTGAAAGTGAATTGTTTGGGCTGGCCTTTTTGTTGCAATTATTAAAATCATCAATAAAATATATTTTGTTATCCATATTGTGTTTTTACTATTTTTTCTTTTCTGGAAAAATGGTAATCTAAAAAAAACCATACACAATAATAATTTCAATATCTGCATGTCACTGTCAAATTTATCTATTTTATAAAAAACAAGCATCAATCATATTGGCAGATTAATTAAATAATCCATTGAAAATAATGACTCCACGCCCTCTCTCAACTTTGAATTTCCTGTGTATGAAGCTGAAGAAGAGGAATTTGACGAGATCCCAGAAGAATTCACTCGGTTGCTTGAGCACGAGGAGAAGACTATTCAGCCATTCAAAGCGTCGTCGGAATTGGTCAAGCTGGTTATGAAGAAGATAGGAAAGAAGTCAAGATTGGGGCACTTCTAGATCAAGATGTCAAAATAATGTTGATAGTGCTGCTTAAAGAATATGTGGATGTGTTTGTTTGGTCCTATCAAGACATGCTAGGTCTTGATACATATATTATAGAGCATAAGTTGCCACTAAAACCAAATTGTCTCCCTGTAAAACAGAAGTTGAGGAGGACTCATCCTGACATGGCTCTAGAGATTAAAAAGGAGGTTTTGAAACAAATTGATGTTGTTTTCTTGTCATATCAGTTCATCCTCAGTGGATTGCCAATATTGTGCTTATATTTAAGAAAGATGGGAAAGTCTGCATGTGCGCTGATCATAGATACCTGAAGAAGGCCAGTTCAAAAGATTATTTTCCTTTACCACATATTGATATGTTGGTGGAAAACATGAAAAAATTCGATATTTTCTCCTTTATGGATGGATTTTCAGTTATAATCAAATAAAGATGGTTCTTGAAGACATGGAAAAGACTACATTTATCACACCCTAGGGAATATTCTGCTACAGAGTGATGCCATTTGGGTTAAAGAATGATACTGCAACGTACCAGAGAGAGATGACTACCCTATTCCATGACATGATGCACAGGGAGATAAAATTCTATGTTGATGATATGATTTCCAAGTCGCAGACTAAAGATGTTCATATTGATGATTTGGTAAAACTATTTTAGTGTTTGAGGAAGCTATGTCTTTGCTTGAATCCGAATAAATGCACTTTTGGTGTCCACTCTGGGAAATTGTTGGGTTTCATTGTCATCCAAAGAGGTATTGAAGTTGATCCTTATAAAGTCAAGGCTTTTCTAGAAATTCCAGCACCAAAGACAGAAAAGCAAGTGAGAGGTTTCCTCAGACACTTGAATTATATATCCAGATTTATCTCCCAAATGACTGCTACTTGTGAGTTGATCTTCAAGTTGTTAAAGAAAGATTAGGGTTGTATGTGGACATATGATTTCCAGAAAGCATTTGACAGCATCAAAAAGTATCTTCTTGAGCCTCATATTTTGCTCCCTATTATTGAAGGAATACATTTGATAATGTATCTGACTGTGTTAGAGAATTACATGGGTTGTATCTTGGGTCGGCAAGATGAAACATGTAGGAAAGAATATTCCATCTACTATTTGAGCAAGAAATTCACAGATTATGAATCATGGTATCCATTTCTTGAGAAGACCTGTTGTACTTTAGCCCAGGCTGCAAAGCATTTGTGTCAGTATATGTTAACTCATACTACTTGGTTGATATCCAAAATGGATCCAATTAAGTATATCTTTGAAAAGCCCACTCTTACCGGAAGAATTTCCTATTGGAAGATGCTGTTATCAGAATATGACAATGAATACCATACTTAGAAAGCAATTAAAGGAAAATTGTTAGCAGATCATTTGGATCACCATCCAATTGAAGATTACTAATTCATCGGATTTAACTTCCCTGACGAGGATGTTATGTACCTAAAAGCTAAAGATTATGATGAACCATTACTTGAAGAATGCTCTAAGCCAGGATTCCATTGGGGTTTAATACTTGACTAAGGTGTGAATGCTTATGGTAAATGGATTGTTGAAGTTATTATTACTCCTCATGGTTCCCACATCCCTTTCCCGACTAGGTTGATGTTTGATTGTACGAACAAGATAGAAGAGTATAAATCTTGTATCACATGTCTCAAAAAAGCCATTGATCTTAGAATCAAGATTCTTGATGTGTACAGAGACTCAACTTTGGTAATTAATCAAATAAATGGAGAATGGAAGACTCGTCATCCTGGCTTGACTCCCTACAAGGATTATGCAAGGAGGTTGTTACCCTTCTTCAACAAAGTTGAATTTCATCACATTCCTCGAGACGAAAATCATATGGCGGATGCTTTGGCCACCTTGTCTTCCATACACAAAGTGAATTTCCCAAATGAAGCACCTCAAATCACCATCAGACGTCTTGATAGACCTACTCATGTGTTTGCAGAAGAAGAGGCATATGATGATAAACCTTGGCATTATGATATCAAACATTTCCTCCAAAGTCACGAGTACCCACTTGGGTCATCCAATAAAGATAAAAAGACTTTGAGAAGATTAGTTAGCAGTTTCTTCCTCAATGAAAATATGTTATTTAAGACGAATTTTGACATGGTCTTGCTCAGATGCATGGATAGAGATGTAGCGGACATCTTAATGCAAGAATTTCATGAAGGATTCTTTGGTACCCATGCCAATTGACATGCAATGGCTAAAAAGATGCTCATAGTAGGTTACTATTGGTTGACAATTGAATCTGATTGCTGCAAATTTGTGAAGAAGTTCCATAAGTGTCATATCTATGCTGATAAAATACATGTGCCTCTAACTCTTCTCAACATTATTTTTTTCTACATGGCCTTTATCTATGTGGGGAATTGATATGATTGGAATGATTGAGCCTAAAGCTTTGAATGGACACCGGTTTCTCCTTATGGATATTGATTATTTTACCGAGTGGGTGGAAGCAGCATCATATGAAAATATGACCAAGAAGGTTGTAGTCTGATTTATTAAGAATCAGGTCATTTCCTGGTATGGTGTGCTAAGCAAGATAATCACTGATAACGGTTCAAACTTGAATAATAAGATGATGAAAGATATTTATGACAGTTTTAAGATTGAACATCATAACTCTTCTCCATACAGGCCCAAGATGAATGATACTGTTGAAGCTACTAATAAGAATATTAAGAAGATCATTCAAAATATGGTTGTTACATATAAGGATTGGCATGAGATTCTCCCTTTTTCTCTGCATGGATATCGTACATCCTTCCTCACTTCAACAGGGGAAACCCCTTTCTCTCTTGTTTATAGTATGGAAGCAGTGCTCTCCGTCGAGGTTGAGATCCCATAAATGTGATTCTTGATGGAAACCAAGTTGACTGAGGCTAAATGGTGTCAAAGCAGGTTTGATCAGTTAAATTTGATAGTAGAAAAAATAATGGCGGATTTGTGTCATGGCCAGTTATATCAATAAAGAATGAAGAAAGCATTTGATAAAAAGGTCTCACCTCGTGTATTCAGAGAAGGTAACCTCGTGCTCAAAAATATATTGTCTTTTAACTCTGATTTTTAGGGCAATTAGAATCCTAGTTATGAAGGCCCATATGTTGTCAAGAAAGATTTCTCTAGCGGTGCCTTGATTCTTGCAACTATGAATGGTGAGGAGCTCCCATGTTCCGTAAACGTTGATGCAGTCAAGAAATACTTCATCTAGAACAACAAAAGAACAACTTTCTAAGTTGAAAATGCGAAAGGGAGACTAGGCAAAAATGAGTGTCTCGGTGGGCTAAAAACATGAAAGGGAGGTCCAGGCAAAAGTTAGAGACATAAACAAAATAATTCATCCCGGTAGATTGAAAACCTAAAAGGAAAATCTAGGAAAAAGTTAGGGATTCATGGAAAGTAATTGCATCAGACAAAAATTGATCGCCTGAAGCAACATTATCCATCAGGGAATATCATTATTACTCAATAGAAGTTTCAGCACTGGAATTCAAAGTTGTTATGGAGAATAGTTGTCGTACACCAAATTTTCCCTACTTCGACGATCAGATTTTCAAGATTAAAAACGCAAAGAAATGTTTAGTTAAGGATGGTTCATCAATATATGATGGCTCATTCTTAAATCCAAGATAATCAGAGGGTGTACTTTAATTCAGGAAAGTGGGGTTTTCTAAGTCAGAAAGACCCATGTATCCGTAAAACCATTCGCGAAGCATGTTGGTCAATGGCCCATGAGATTCGAAAATGGAAAATCATTGCAAAATTAATAATTAAGTTTTAGCTATTTTTAAGTCCATTAGGATTTTTTGCTGTTAGCAAAAATAGGCGGTAAAGTTTTGATTTGCAAAATTATTTAGTTAGCCCATTTAAAGAATGGTTGTTGTTAATAAAAGAAGAGGTGAAGATGCAATTATATTAAAATTCATATTAGCCCACTTATTTTAATAGCAAACGGTAAAGGGGGGTGTAATTCTGAATCACAGGCCCAATTAATGTTTTTTGCACTTACTATTTTATCTATAAAAAAAGAGAAAATGTTTTCATTAAAATATTTTTGAGGATCGCTGTAATTTTTTATTTTATTTTATTAATTAAGGCCTAATACTCGGTCCATTTCGTGTTTGGCATTTGGGAATCATTTTTCTGGTTTATGTTTTTAGTAAGGTTAATAAATCATATTTTGTTTTAATTTAATAAAAAGTTTTGTTTTAGAAAAATAAAGAGTTGTTGGATTAAATATGTAGAGCCAATCAAGCCCGATCCAAAAGAAAAACGTTTGTTGTTACGAGATCAAAAGAAAACGGATAGGCCCATTTTAATTTAAGCAATTTGAGGCCCATATCATCTAAACAACTATTGTGCAAATTTAACCTAAATTAACGCGTTTTATATTATTAAACAAGTACTGTAGAAATCCAAATCAGATCTAAAACACATTTTACTGCAAATCAAATCTTACAAGAAAATGAATCTTCATATACAGAACTGGAAAATATATAATAACAGTTCAAAATTACATCCAATCTAAATCTCAATTACAGAACTAAATCCGAAGATTACAGAAGATGAAGCCAATCAACAATAATTCTAAATCCCTAATTATATTCTAATTCCTAAATCTAAGGCAAGCCCAAATTACATCCGTAAAACCCTAAAACAAAATCTATAAATACTAACTGAAGATTATAATGAAAAGGGGGCACGATACAGAAAAAAGAAGAATACAGAGAGAAGAAGCTGGAATCCAGAAAACAAACTAAAACCACAAAGAAGAACCTGAAGAACCAACCTTGGTTGTTGAAGAAGACGCAAAAGATGGTTAGCGTTTCAACATCTGAAACCATAACCATGTAAACCTCCGCCGCTGACCACCTCGTCGTCCGCCGCCTCTACTCTATTCGCGAACATCACTGAGAACCCGCAAATTGGGAGAGACGGTTATCACCGAAATCGGAAAAAGCGCAGAAATCAGATACAAATACTCGCGAAAGGGTAACTAGACTTAGCTCTGTATTTTATTGGTTGTTGTTATTTTTGGATTGTGTAGGTCGATTTACACCGGGGATAGGGTTGCGCCGCCAGAGGGGAAAGGGGAATTAGGGTTTGAGAGAGTGAAGGGTGAGAGGCGAGCGAGAGAGAGGGTTGGAGATTTTCTGTGAACAATGGAGAAAATGAAGTAACAATGTAAAAAATTTACTATTATTCCATTTCAATCACGTATCTGCGCATACACAATAGTTAGTATGCCCCTTTCAATATATATCCATACGATCTCCATCAGACGGTCAGAGGCAAAGTCACCATGATAACTTCCATGCCTCTCACCTCACTCAATATAGCCGGACCACCTCCTAAATATTTTGGGCCAAGCCCATTTCCTTTACACACCCCCTTTCACTAATTTACTAAATTATCAAACGAATTACACCTCCCCCTTTCAGAAACACATTCGGGCCTAGCCCGGACTACTAATTAACACCCCATATTTTTGCTTATCAACAGAAATTACACCCCCTGATTTAATTAAAATATTATTATTTCTTTTATATTATATTTTTTATCTATTTTTTATTTTCCTATTAGTATTATAATTAATTATTTCTTTTTCTTTATAATAATAATAATAATTATTATTAATATTAATTTTTATTATCATATTTTATTTACTATTTATTTATCATGCAAATAAATTATTTTTACTCAAAACTCATGTACATATTATTTTATATTTTTGCATTAAATATATTTTCAGTCATGCATTAATCAAGATATTTTTGCAATTAATACGATAAAAAATATTCAACAAACATCAAAAAAAATTTCGCAATCAACTAATCTAGACAACTTCTTTTTTTTTGCAAAAGGGTTCCAAATGAATTTTGACTAATCGCACATTTAGTCCACAATTCCGCAATCTCTACAACCGGTCAAAATGCGAGGCGATTCAAAATACATTTGCAATCCCTAAAAGGCACAAACACATACAAACTACGAATTAGGACTCTGATTCCTCATAAGAGGATACGTAGGCATACGGCTAAAATCGTGGCGAGTTCCCCTATTAAAATTTAAAACCCTATCTTACCCAAATTTAAACCTAAAACCTAATATCCTTAAGAATAAGGTAGATAAAAGGTTCCTAACACCTTCCTTTCGTCTAATAGAGTTCGAAACTTAGAATCTCGGTCTTTGCAATTTAGGGTTTCCTATTAGATTCCCTTACTTAGGATAAAAACTAGTAGTGGCGACTCTCATTTAAAAACCAGTCGCAATAGCTGGCGACTCTGCTGGGGACCTCAACCTTAGGTTTTAGGTTTTATTTTGGGTTTTTTATTTTTATTTATTTGCTTTATTTATTTATCGCATTTATTTATTCTTGTCCATTTTTTATTATCATTATATATTTGCTGTGTGGCGGGTTTTTATTTCAAAAAATATCCTCAAATAACCCTTAGCAAGAAGGTTCATCTATTAGCTTAGGGGATACATTATCCTTGCGAGTTTATGTGACGACTTCGCCTAGAGTCGATGGAATTCTGCAAAAGGAATACTTATCGAGAGATATCCTCTTGACGAGTAGTACTTTGGAATGCCACCCACGACTCTTTGTAATGACCTTAACCTAAAATCTCATGACGAGACTTTTCACAACTTTTAGACGAAAGTCTCGGTCCGTAAAGAGGCTCCACCTAAGGGAGGCCCTTGTGTCTTCTCCCTCTGGTGTTATTCATGATACCCTTAAGGAAACCACCTTATGGGAATGGTATAATATCCGTAGGCCAAAACTAGGATCCTACCTTCTAAGGATATCATTCATATAATCCCATTTCCACTATCCCTAAACCCGTAAGGGTTACGTCCGATATACTACAAACCTAAACCTATATGGTTTATCTATCGAAGGTCATAACCCCTAACATGTAGGGATTCTTCAACCATCTATTAGTCAATTATCATCTCTAGCTTGTAGGTATTCCCCTTCGTCTTCTATGGTCCCTAATCCCTAAGAAGTTCCCATCTTACTCAATATCTGAGTCAGTGTAGGGTATCCCCATTTCCATGTCCATCATTATCTTCGCCCTTAAGGAATTCCTATTTGTCTCAATACCTGAGTCAGTGTAGGGTACCTCTAAATTCACATCAAATTATTTTCATCCTTAAGGAATTCCTATCTGTTTCAATCCCTAAGATAATGTAGGATATTATCATTTTCATATCTACCATCAAACCTGTATAGGGTACCCATACGTCTACCCTCATACTACATCCACGTCACATTGCATATCCATGAAACCTTTTTGCATTATACCCTGAAGCCAAAAACATTTTTGCATACCCATGCATTCATATACATTCATACATTTGCATCTCATGCATTTCCACCTCCGCCCTTATCCAACTTTTACCCACATGCTAGTTAATTTCTTGGTACTCGCTTGAGGAAGTCCAAAAATGTGGAAGGAGGAGATTAAACATTGGAGACTCAATTAAAATTGGCCCTATAAAGAAAGAAGGCATCCCTTCATAAGGTAAACAACGGGTCTACGTAGCGCCTCAAATGCCACTACCATTGATGATTCCTCTACATCAAGAGCGACTGCCTTATCAACAAACCAGGTATGCCCGAGAAAATTCAAAGGTCACCCTCATGCTTTGACAAGTCCAAGAACTAAGAGCATCTCTTGAAGTCACGTGGGTCAACAAAGGATCTCTTCCAATAGGACCATTAGGATTTATCAGTTTCAATTTTTAATTTCCAAGTTGCTAAGTTGTGTTTACTATAAACTTGTATATTTTGATTAGTAATTCTAATAAAATAAACATGCAGGTTTTGAAATCGATCCATTTGTATTCACTCTTCTATCACTTTCCATAAATATCAATTATTCACTTCCATCTTCCATTTCAAAACTTTAACAAATTTTGAAGGAGAATGATGAAAATTAAATAACTGAAATTTGCTAGGCTATGCTTTTAATGTAAGACCGAGCTCACGATGTAAGGCATAGTCTCAATTCCTAAAATATGGAGAAATAAGAAGTTAATCCGTAGTCAACCCCCTCGATCCAGGAGTTGGAGTTCTTTCTATTTAAAAAAAAAACCTTAATCTTAACCAGGGGCAGGGTAGTCTTTCAATTAATTCAATGGCGCATTGTATTCTCAAGAGAAGTGATTTATCTAGACAAAAGGTTCAAGCATATCTCTTTCCTCGATACATTGTTGAGGAAATAATCTAATCAAGGGTTCAAGCACATCATATTCCTCGTGCACATCAACAAAGATTGAGGAAGGAATCAATAAAGACAAAGCTCTCAACATCTTCCTCTTCAATACATCATTCAAAATCGAGGAAAACAATGAAGAAGAAACTCACAACAGTCAGCGTGGCATTCACAAAATTTCAAAGTCAAAAGCAAAAAAGGGGAATTTCAAAAAAAAAAGGAAAGCCTGCTAAGTCAAAGCAAAATTTTTGACTTAGGCAAAAGTTAGGGCATCCCGATGGACCAGAAAATTAAAAAAGAATTGGCCCATGCAAAATAAGGGATTCAAAGCATAAATTAGAGAACAATCTTGTGATTTCCACCTCAAGAACCTCAAAAGCTTCTCATCAATGCTTGGATCTTATCGATGATTGGATCTTATTAACGCTTCTCATCATCTGCGTGACTACGAAACTTCTCTTAGGGATTGAACGCATATGTTGGATTAATTGAACTTAGGATTGGAGAACATCAACGAGAATGGGGTGGGCTAAATAAATTCTGAGCCTTGTATCTTTTGTTTCTTAAACCACGAACCATGGCCACGTTACAACCTTCAAAAGTCCTAATTAAAGCAAGGTTAACTATGAAATCATACTCGAAAAATTTCGTATTAAAATGACTCCTATGTTTGTTAAAATTATTGCTAATCTCTTCGCCTCTTCAAATCTCCATCTCTAATCATCCATTTCTTTTTAATAATCAACTTCGATTTCAAAACATGCATGTACATAAAACAAATTTGCTTTTCAAAACGTACAATTTAACTACGAATCAATACTTTGCATCAAGGAGATTTCAAAATTGGTCTGATCATGGGGGCATATCACATGAAGATTCTATTAACAAAGGGTGATCATTCTGAGATTCAATCGACTCAGATCAAATTTCAAAGAATTGTTCAATCAGGGGCATACCTTTCAAAGGAACATTCCTTAATCAAATCATATCATAATAGGGTATGACTTGGTTCCATTATTTTAAAAAAATCTCTCAAGGCTTTGATTCACAGGGAAATCTTCCAAGATTCAAATGTTGGGGAAATGCATATCAGGTTCATCCTACCGCCCGTAGGGTCCAAGTTCCTCTTCAAGCGACTTCAAGTACAAACTTTTCAGAAATTCAAATCTTGGGGCAATCTATATCAAAGTTCAAAGTGAGGTATAAGTTCTTTCTTAGGGTACTTCCTCGAGGTCCAGGAAATGGAGGGGCACCTCTTTCAAAATTCAAATGGTGGGGAAAGCCACTGCGAGGCTCATCAAAAGGAGTTGGTTCAAAAAATAGCCCATCATGGAAAAACCATCCAAGATCCTATTAGTCAAGGGCATAATGTTTCAAAGTGAGAAATAGTGGGGTCATCTATACTATGATCAAACTATTTCCAAGCTCATATCAACGAGAATATCCTCCAACACCCTAACAAAAATTAGGGAAAGACAGTCCACATAGAGGCAAGCTCCCCGCGTACTTTCATAATCTCCAATGGATCTTTCTTCTATATCAGCAATCTTCCAAGTTCAAAACGAGTATCAGGAAATCATACAAGCACAACATTTAACAATCATGTGACAAGAAACCGTGTTACATAGCCAAACCTCTGCGCTTAATCATCTACGACCCATCACAGGGGCACCATTCAACAAATCATACGAGTCATAGTCATAAAGCATAAGTCTGCATAATTCATTAGCATACATTCATTAGGATATTGCCAAACTACACCTATCATCTCATTTGGTTGACGAATTCCGACAACATGGATCTAACAGAGAGCCTAATTCCCATCGGCACGTCAAAATTTCAACATTTATTGATGCATATCCAAGTCACCCATTACATGCATTGGTCAGTCATTCACGCATTAACACCTGAATCTGCATGCATGCATAACATATCTCGAGCCGTAGGACCCTGTAAAAATCTAGAGTCAATTTATGAGAGAGTCGCTATTACAATCTCTAACATCTCTCCGACCATCCCTCTGAATGAGTCTATGATACAAGCATTCTTCGTCAAACTAAACCGTAAGAAGACTTACGTACCACTGTCCAAGACGTGAGTAGCCTCACACATTTTTTAATTTGCGTTTCATCAAAGACGTGAGCAGCCTCATGCAACCTCATCCACTATTCATTCATAGGCAGCCATAAGCGACATGAGCAATCTCATGAGTTCATCATCCATCCTACGTAAGCAGCCTTACGTAAAAGTCTTGAGCAGCCTCAAACTTTTCAATTAATGTCTCTAGGTAACCTTACCAATATTAGCGACCTTGTTATCCGTTCCACCTTTCCAAGCCACCGAGTTGATACTATTCAAGCAACCATATGGATATTGGTGAAAAGCCCAGTTCCCGTTGGGCCCATCTTTTCAAAATCCCAGTTCCCATCTAGCCCACCTTTTCAAAATCCCAGTTCCCGTCTGGCACACCTTTTCAAAAGCCCAACCCCTAATTGGCATGGCTTCTCAGAAAGAATAAGTCTTGGCTAATAGTCTGCCTTGAGCATTGGTTCCGCAATTCAAATAACAGGGCATTGAATTTATCAATCATAGCATCATTTCAATTCATAACATTATCATATCAATCATACATACTGTTGTACCCCAAAATTTTCCCTCCCATTTTCACTCAAGACATGGTTCTAGAGGTCCTCAATTGCTCAAGGTTGACCAAGAATTGATCAGACAAACTCTCCTCCTAAGCAATAAACCTCTAATTAGGGTTTCACTTTTCATCAAGATGTGTAAGCCCCAAAGGTCACTAATGTTTTCCATGGTCCTAATATGCCTTCAATATTGTCCATGACAAATTTCATGCATTCCACTACAAATTTGCTCAATCAATTGCTCAAATGCCTGAAAATCAACTATACTAGGTCAAAAGTCAATTGTGGCCTATATACAGTCAAACTTCAATATTTTTGGTCAACATTAACATTTTTAAGTGATATTCATCATTTAATCAAGGGTTGATCATTATTTCTCAAGGAAAGTCATCAGATCATTAAAAGTCAAGATTTGCTAAATTAGGGTTTCCTAGGAAAAGTCAATTGAACTTTGACCAGGCATAACTTTGACATACTTCGTCAATTTTATCCAACATAAGCTAATTTTGAAGAGAATAAAATTCCATACAACTTTTATTTTATCCTAAAGTTCTAGAAATGCACCATTTGAAAGATAGAAGCTCATACATTACAGGTCATTTTCAAAAAGTCAACAAAAGACACTTTTTGTCAAGACAACTTACATCAAGATAATGTCTTCAAACGCAAATATTATCAACATATAGATTGTAGAGAACATCTTGGGATTTCCAAAAAGTCCCAGATCATCATCAAAAGATGAAAACTGAGTAAGTTATTGTTTGCACAAGTTGGGAAAATTTGTGAAACATGCATGAAGCCAACTTTGAGCAAAATTGCATTTTTAGGTTAACGGACCTAACTTTTAGGGTTCAAACATGTTTATGACATACCCAAGGACCTCTAAACCTAACCATGCACTATTTTGATTTTTATTTCTATTTATTTGAATTTTTATTCATTTAAATATGAATTAAATCAAATAAATTAAAAAAATACAAAGAATAATAGGCCATGAGATTTGGGTTTGATTTTATCTATTAGAAGGCCCATATTTTCGTGAAAGATACATATAAATGGTCCAGGTTCATTGAACATTCAAAAAGAGACAAAGATCTTCAAAAATGGCAAGAACAAACTCAAAAAATGGAAAGTTTTCAATATGCTTGATTTTTGTTTTATCATAGTTTGAATAATTGATTCCTTGCCATGTATGTTGCCTCATGCATAAATATATATAAGAATAATCAAACCATATGAAAAGGGGTACGAAATTACTCTTCAAAAATCTCTTCAAAAGCTCTTCACAAAATTCTCTCAAAATTCTCAAAATCGTTCAAAAATTGTGAAAATTCAAAACCTGATCTTCAGCTTTCCTCCATCCAATATCGTGCCATCTTTGCACTCCTGAGGTCCCTAGGAGTCATTTCCATTCCTCACCTTGGCCTGGAGCGCACCCGAGTCATCCATACAAGTTGCATAGTTCGGTATAATTTATTTAAATCTAATCTTGTTAATCTGTATTTATTAATCTATTTGACGTTTGCATACATGTTTGTAGTCGTACATAGAGTAGGTTGGACGTGAAGCATGTAAGTTTTGAGGCCTGGTTCATGAGATGCCATTCTCAACACCGATCGGAAGCTTGGCTTTGAAATGCAAAATTCAGAGACTTTTAACCAAAACTTACGTCGGGTTTCTTTATTTACTTCTTTTTATATTTAATTTTTCTAAATCATTTTTATTTATTCATAAAATAAAAAAAATAGATTTAGGTTTTTTATATATAATTAAATTAAATTTTTGCAAGTTAATTAATTATATTTTGATTTATTTCAAGTAATTTAAAATCAACTAGAACTTAGACTTAATCATTTCAAATCTTTTTCTCAATAATAAAAATCCAAAAAAATGTTAGAATTAGTTTCCTTTTGATTAGTTTTAATTGCATCTTATTTATCACTCTTTTATTTATTTAGTTAAAATTATTATTTTTTAATTTAAGTATTTTTCTTAATAAAAATGACAAAAAAGTGCTAAGTATGTAGAAGTATTTTAGGGCTTACCTTGCTTACCATATTCGCGCGCCCATTTTAAATTTCGTTCATTTTATATTTATGTAACTGCAAAAGGTTGTAATAGTTAAATTTAGGACTTTTTACTTTTTGTTTCCCCATTTGGACATGTAAATACCCCTCCCCGAATCATTGTAATAGCGTAGGATTTACAATTCCTGCACTTTAAATTTCTGCAAGATATTAACTGTTAGTAATTAGGCTTGTATAGAAAGACTGAAAACAAAGCGCTAGCAAACTTAAATTCAAAGACAAATTACAATGTTGTCTTTCGGTAAATGATCTAGTCCCTAGACAAAATTGCTAAAGCGTCTCCACATCTTGCCTTTATGACTGTACGTCCCTTCGATTGTCCCTTAACATCCAACGATAGGGCTACCTACTCACTAACAGTAGGATAGCATTGTCTAAAGGATAGGAGGAAAAGAAAAAACATTTCGAGTATAAGTAGATAGTTCCTAGATGCTATGCTCAAAACAAATTTTCACACTTACACAAAAACATTTCAAAACACTTTAAAAAAAACGCTTTATCAGCACTCTAAAGGACTGATGCAAGAGTTATCATAAAGCAAACCGCTACACTAAGGCATTTTCAAATACTTTTCAAAAACACAAAGCACAAGGTATTTTTCAAATGAGGTAAGCATATAAGAGCCCGTAGAAAACTACGGATGGAAAGGGTACTAACACCTTCCTTTTCCATAATCTACCCCCCTTACTCAGAAAACTCTTGAAAAGGTCTTTTTCTGTTCTTTTCACCCTTTCCTTAATTTGGGTAAAAGAAAAGTCGGTGGCGACTCTTGCTTACCGCAAAATTTGCAAATACAAAATGCAAAAACCAATATTAAATAGTCAGTTCTGCCACCGTATCACAGAACTGGCGACTCTGCTGGGGAATACAAAATGCGGGGTTACCTTAGTGTTAGTTCATTATTTAACAGCTTTGTGTGCTTTGATTGATTTACTTTTGAGGGCTTTGTTTGGGTTACTATAAATCCTACACCCGGATTTGGGGCACCTTTTAGATAAGTAGCAATAGATCATGGAAAATGTGTGGGATATATCGACACGGTTGAAGTGATAGCTACGTTGATGTGACACTTTGGTTGGTACCGGTAGCCCTTGAGTAATCAAGGAGAATATGGGGCCGCTGCATGGTGTCATAAAGAATCAACTGACCTTAGAACCTTTAATTGACCAACCTGACCATTAGGAAGTAGTGAGATAGCCTTCTTTGGTGTAGTCCTAAGTCGGTTGATACTCGATACTACACTCATTGAGATTTGACTCCCGAGTTCTGTTTGGTGGCAAGTCAGTTGTCGATCAGAACAAAACTTATTGGAAAGATCAGTGATATTGAGATACCTTAGAACCCGGTTACTATTACTAAGATAGGTTGAGCCAACTAAATTTCAATAGGGTACTTACCTACAAACCCCATGCAATCCTAAACCTAAGGTTGCTTGTGTGATTTGTTTGCTTTCAACTTGAGCTACTTGCAGGGTTTTTATCTAACAACATGATCCCCCTACAAAATTTGTTTACAGTCATTATCCAGTAACCTGGACTTCTTAGACTCAGCTGTCTTCATCACCTTACACTTTTTCTTAACGCATAACATACACATCATAAGACCATGCCACAACATTTCCTTAACCATTTCAAGGATCTCAAGGGTTTGTGATGCAGGCTATAATAAATCAGACGTCTAGCAAGGGGCAAGGGGATTTATTTTCCTCTAGCCAATGCCGTCAAAAGATCAAAACTCAACAACTTAAGTCAGGGGCTATAACCCACTTGATATGGTGAGCTTGACTCTCGTAGAAGGACACTCAACGATACGAAGTTCTTCAATCAAAGCTTAAAATTTTAACTTCTGACATTTTCCTGTTTACCCCGCGAGACCCTTGAAAACATTGCATGTATGCGATTTCATAACAGGATTTCCAGTACAGGTTTCTTATCCCTTTGCTGTTTATTTCAGCAAGAAGAAATGGCTCTTGAACAAACAGTAAAGGATCTTCAAGCTCAAAACGCTAAGTTCCAACAAATGTTCATGGCTTTGGCCCAGGGGCAGGAAGATCTGAAATCTCTAATCGTCAAAGAGAATACCAAGAAGCCAAAGAAGCCAGCTAGCATCTTGAATATGGGAAGAAGACTCAAAGGATCGGTTAAACGAGCTCTAGATCTCACAACTCTATCAAATGAGGGGAATGATCATGAAGAAGATGACAACCCAAGGCTAATGAAGAAGAAGTTGATTACTCTGAAGAAAAATATCCTCCTGCTGACAATAAATACAAACAACTGGAGGATCGTCTCAATGCTATGGAAATTCAGCAGGTACCTGGATTGGACTTTGAAGAGTTAGGGATGATTTTTGGAGTGGTCATCCCACCAAAGTTCAAGGTTCCCACATTTGCAAAATATGACGGGGTATCTTGTCCTAAACTCCAGTTGAGATCATACGTCAGAAAGATCCAGCCCCACAGTACTGACCGGAAGTTATAGATCCATTTCTTCCATGAAAGTTTAGCTGGCACGCAATTGGAGTGGTTCTATCAGCTAGAAAGAAGAGGCATTCATACCTGGGAAGACTTGGCTGCTGCTTTCTACAAGTAGTACCAATACAATGCTGACCTTGCTCCAACTCGTACACAACTTCAAAGTAAGTCTATGGGTTCTAGCGAAGGCTTCAAGGAATATGCCCAGAAATGGAGGATCCAGCTAGAAGGGTACAACCTCCTCTGAATGAAAGAGAAATGGTAGACATGTCCATGGGCACTCTGATAGGCCCGTTCTTTAATCTACTGATTAGGAGTTCCTCATCCAAGTTCACGGAGATGGTTCTGACTGGAGAAAGGATCGAAAGTGGTATCAAGAGTGGGAAGATCCTGATGGTTGCATCTTCTAATGTTGAGAAGAATCCATTTACTAGTAAGAGGGAATCCAATGTTTTGTATGGCCAGAAGGGTCGTAATAAGGCAGACTACCATCAATCTATCGGGGCAGTGCTGGTCTCTAATTCGGCATGTGTGCAATAACCACAACAATGGGGTAATCAGCGAAGGCAACATGCGCCTAAGAGAAAGTTTACCAAGATCAACATGCCGTTGTCTCAAGAATTACAACATATGTTAAGGATGAATTTGATTACATTGATAGGAACTCATCCAAACCCTAAGACTTCTTCTCTTAACTACAATCCTGATGCAAGGTGTGCCTATCATTATGGCAGTCCTGGGCACGATACTAACGATTGTTGGGCACTGAAATACAAGATTCAAAATATGATTGACCCCAAGGAGATTTAGTTTGACCCTCCTGAGACTCCCAACGTGATCACTGCTCCCATGCCAAATCATGGCCAGGAGTGAGAGCATTTTTGTTCATTTGAATTCTCAAGTTGTATTTTCTTTGTTTGGTCAAACAATTATTGTCATGTCAAACTTTGTTATTTCATTAATGCATTGCACATGTTTGTCTTGAATTAATTTGTTTTCATTATGCTTAAACTACTTTCTTACTTCCTTTTAGTGATATTCAAATCTTGATTAAAAGCTCTAAGCCTTTAGAGGGAGGATGACGAGAACGATAACACAATCTCTACAACATGCTTTTGAACAGACCCCGCTGATGATGTACATGCGTTGTTTCAAATCCTAAACAATAGAGTTATAAGGAAGATAATCCCTAGTCAACCCCTTTGAGCCTAAGAAGTAGGAGTTTTCTTTTCACACAAATCAAAACCCTTAATCATAACCTGGGGCATGGTAGTTTTATCAGTTAATTCAGATGTGCATTCAGTCACAAGCTTTCCCTTCATACACGACAAATAGTGTAGAAGATGCTCTCCAAAAGATGGTGATGGTTTTGTTGTACCCCAAAATTTTCCCTCACATTTTTCATGCAAGATACTATCCTAGGGTTTCTCGTATACTCAATTTGGCTCAAAGGTTGACCAGATAGATTCTCTTCCTAGGAAGCAAATTAATAATTAGGGTTTGGTATTTCTCAGAGAAAATTGAGTTTTCAAGGTTTCAAACGGTCTTCATAGGTCTTTCTATCTCTTCAAGGATGTTTATGGCAATTTTTAAACTTTACATTGCAAGTTTGCTCAGTCGTTGGCTAAGATAACTGAAAACTATTACATTGACCCAAAAATCGACCTTTTGCGTGAGCAAATTCAAACGATTGTAACTTCTTCATTATTCGATATTTTTGAGAGATTTTTTTGTGTATGGTTCTCCTTGATGTCACCTCCATTTTATCTTCACGAATCAAGAGCTGATCACGTGTAGAAGATCGCCAAAATTCAAATACGTTAGAAGTCACATCATGGACTTTGACCTAATTTTAAGTAATTGTCGTCTGATTTCTAAGAATTGTGATTTCCTCAAATTACAAGATCTTGAGACGATTATTTCTGCGTATGGTCATAAGTGATGTCGCTCACGAGTTTATCTTCAAAGATCAAAAGAAAATTGTGTTTGGAAGACTTTGAAAGTTACCGAATCGTCGCAAGTCATTTGTTTGATTTCGAATGTTCTTAACCACAATTTGCTGAAGTTTGTTAATTCTACAAGATTAACGAATGTTCTTAAAACATGTTTGTTAGACAATGAAGTCCCATTTTAATCAAGCGTAGCGTGTGAACTCATTTTAATTACCAATTTGACTTGAACAAGAGGTGAAGATTAGGACTGTCATTTGGATGACCATGGCTTTGGGTTTGAGTTAACCAATTTGGATTTGAATTCTTAGACATTTATTTTGTTTAAGAATTTTATTGGAGTACAAGGCGCATGGTTTATTTGATCACCTTGTGATTGCTTGAAATTCAAGAAACCAAATCATATTCTTCAGGAAAGTGGCCATATCTATTTGGAATCAAAATTCAAAGATCAAAAGTTTCCATTTGACACTAATAGATCTTAAATGACTATAAAGTTTCATACTTGTTCCAAGTGGTCTATAGATTTATTATTTGTATTACCAAAGGAAAAGATTACAAGACTTCATGTTTTATTCCAAAGAAGTGACAAAGTCATACATGTTCAACTACAAAAATAAAACAAATTACAACTTTCCTATTTCTTTCCTATACAAAGAAAAAAGGAATTCTTCATTATTCTTGCTCTTTCAAGTACTCCACATTCTTCAAGTCCTCCTTCATCACCTTTCCAAACTCATAAAACATGAAACAAAAAAAGGAAAAAGAGTTAGTATATCAAAGAAATTAAAAGTGAATAAAGAATTGAAAGATTGCTAAACTCATCATTAGGGTGGTTTTTAAGTATCAAAAGAGAAGGGTTTTATGTTCTAAGGCCTCAAACAATTTCAGTTTTATCATAGGCCAAGTTTTTATTCCAAATCTCAAAGGAATTGGTTCACAATAGACAAAAAGGTGCAAACAGAATTTCAAGTCCAACACAAGTTCAAATCTAACAGAATTCAGCCCAACAGGATTCAAACAAAATTTCAATTCAAGCCCAACAAAAAAAAAAGCCTCATACATGTTGTTTCAATAAAATTCAGATTTATGTCATTGGCTAGGAAGGAGTCTTTTGCAAATCTCAATAGTTGGGTCACAAAAGATAAAGAGGAAATCAAGAAAAGTCAGAACTAGCATCACAAAAAATATCAATCCAACAAGCAAACAAAAAGCCTCATACATAGCATACATCATTGGCTAAAAGAAAATCATGTTCTCAAGTTTACTGTAAAATCAAATTTCTATTCACAGTAAAGAAAAAAAAGAGGCAATTCAGTTCAAAGTACAACCATCCCACAAGCAAGCACAGTCCAGTAAACCAGCAAAAGTATAGAAAGTACCAAAACTGATACAACAAGCACAGTCCAGTAAACCAGCAAAAGTACAGAAAGTACCAAAACTGATACAGCAAGCACAGTCCACTAAACCAGCAAAAGTACAGAAAGTACCAAAACTGATACAGCAAGCACAACCCCAAAAACCAGCAAAGCCATAAAATCGATAAAAGCACCAAGTACAAAGTCGAGCCATCAAATCCAATTGAAACTCACAAAATCAGTAGAAAGACATCACAGAAAAATGAACAAAGGCCAACCATAGTATAAAGAGGCAACAATGCTGTTTTCAAGGGGGGAATTTTCACCACAAAAAAGGTACAGAGGCAAAAACCCAATACAGAAAACAACCAACCATCAAAACCCTTCAAACTCATTTACAGAAAAAAAACAGAACCAAGCCCAAAACTTTCCAAATCGTTCAAACCAAATACCAGCAAAATATACAGTCACAAAATATACAGACAGAATCGATACCAACTGTCAAACCCTCAAAAACCATTCACAGAAACAGAATATAAACCGCATGCAAACAACAACAAAACCCTAAACATACTTCATCATTTTCTCAAATAACCAACCCTTCACAAACGAAAAGAGGAAAGTTAGAAAGATCTCACCAAAATAATGAAAGATCCTCACAATCAGAACTGTTAGGGTTCCACTTTCCCTTTCGCGATCTATCAGATTTGGGGCAACATCTACAAAAAATCAGTTAAATATTAGTGAAAAAGAGAGAAAGACGAATCCAAAGATGTAAGAAAAATCATGATCAGAGCTTCGCTGCCGCCGTTACCGCCGTGAGGCGATTTCCGGCGTGACCGCTCTTCCTTCTCCGGTGAGAGCACCATCAGAGAGAACGGGAGAAAAAATAAAACAAGCGAGAGAATGTTTCTGGTAAATGACAAAGCCCTTTGTCATTTTTTGTTTTTGTTCTTTCTCATTTGTTTTTTTTTCTTTGGGCTTTAACCCAAACTGACCCAGTCCAATGTCTTTACTCACGCCTACCCCTTTCCTTGCTATCTACCACCCCTCCTTCTAACACCAACCAAACACTCAAAAGCCCAGTTCATTTTGCTTCCAGCACACCCCTCCTTCTAACACCAACCAAACACTCATAAGCCCAGTTTGTTTTGCTTCCAGCACACCCCCTGCTTACTGCCTACCACGCAAGCCCAATAATCTTTTTTTATTTCTTATTCAGAAAAACTGCTTGGGCCTAAAACCAAACAAAAGTAGTTTTACTTTCTCACACCTCCCAAATTTATTTTTAACCCCTAACCTTTTTTTTTAATTTTTATTTTTATTTTCTTTATTATTATTATTATTATTATTATTATTATTATTATTATTATTATTATTATTATTATTATTATTATTATTATTATTATTATTATTATTACTAATAAAAATCCAAAAAAATATTTACATTTTATTATTTATACTTACTTAGTTCATTTTTCTTCATAAAACAAAAGAATAAAAAAACATTTTTCTTTAACCAATTAATTCCATTTTTTTAAATATTTAGATAATTAGTTTTAATTATTATTATATTACTTTCTTGTAAATTAAAATCAATTTAGAACTTAAGACTTTTATTTAATTAATTTTATTTACTAGTTTAATTAAATTCACAAAAACCCTAAAAACTTGTTTTCTTTAATAAATTAATTTCTTTTATTAATTTGATCTTAATTTTTATTTTAGTTAATTATCTTCTTTTATTTAATTAGGTCAAAACCTTTAATACAAAATTCATGTCTTTTCCATTTGTCTCTTGTACATTATATATTTCAATTCTTGTACATTTATTCAATATGGTTGTAATAGATATTTAGGGTTTATTTTCTTGCAATTCCCCATTTGTAATTTGTACACCCCTCCCCTAAAGATGTAATAGCTTAGCATTTTTATTTTTCGCAATTTAAATGCTTTATATACAAATGTTAGTAATTAGGGTTTTGTATGGAAAGGCTAAAATCAACAAATAGCAAACCCTAATCAAGACCAATCAAGCATATAAATCAACACACTTGCACACAAACACCCTTAGGGTAAACCCACTTTGTTGCCTTACAAAATTACCATATTATACATGTGAGGTATCTTAGCAAAAACAAGCAAAATACCAGATGATAGTCCCTCGATGACGCTATCCATGTTGCCTTTCAAAATGATCTTAGTCCCTAAAGAAAATGCTAAGATATCTTACAATATTGCTAATCATGGCTATACGATGACCCTTGCCCGTCCCTTTTACATCCAAAGATAGGGTTACTTACCAAGTCAATGGTAAGATAACAATGTCAAAGGAAAGAAGAAATGAACATGAAAGACATTTGAGTAGGTAGAATGTTCCTAGTGACTTGCTCAAATTCAAAACAAAACATCCTTGCTATTTTCAAAACAAACACCAACACTTTCAAAAAACATCTTTCAAACTTTAAAACATTCTCAAAAGGCCAAAACACTTTGTATACATTCTTACGAACGAGAATCATTACAAAGTTTTCCTAAACAATGGGATCTTTACAAAATACTTTTAAAAACCACACAAAGCACATTCTCAAGAAAAAAACAAGTGATCTAGCAAGTAACTAAGAGCCCATGGAAAACCATGGATGAAAAGGGTGCTAATACCTTCCCTTTTTATAATCTACCCCCCGAACTCAAGAAACAATCTCAAAGGTCTTTCCTGTGCTTTTTCACATTTCCTTTTTGATAAAATAAAAGTCGGCGATGACTCTTGCTAACAGCAACATTTGCGATAAAACGCAAAAGAACCAAGTCAGTTCTCCCACCGTATCACAGGTTCTATATAATCATTAAGAACAAACAGTCATTATCTCTCAAAATAAAAGCCCATCAAGTCAAAACCTATGAAGGAGACTTAAGAAAAAAACTAGGGCATCCCGCTGGCTGTAATCACAAAAGAAACAGTTTAGGCAAAAGACAAAGATAGAAAAATCAAAAAAGAAAGAGGTCCTACAAATCCTCAACAAAAAGAAAAGGTCACAAAAATGACTATCTTCTCAAACAAACGTTCAATTTCTGAACCATCACCAGAATATCGGGGCCAACATTCCAGAACTCAACTGGGATTCAAAATGCACAATTAATTGAGCATATGACTGAAGAACATAACGAAGAATGGGTGGGTACAAATATATTTTGATCCTTTTTACTTTGTTTCTTAAACCGTGAACCAGACCACGTTACAACCCTTAAAATTCCTAGCTGAAGCATGGGTTAGTTCGAGAGTATACTGTTACAAAGGTATTCTGACTCTTGTGACTCCTCGTCGTAATGTTCGAAATCCAAATAAGATCCGCCACCTAAGACTCCATATTTTGATGTGTTCAACCCATCATCTAAGACTCCATGCAGTAGTGCAGTTCCTTGTTCCATAATAAAGACCCTTTCCTAAGATGTCGTGCAACAATGTGTTTCTTTATTCTGCAACACAGACCATCGCCTAAGACATCATGCATTGATGCTCGAAAACCAAAATTTAGCCTGTCTCCTAAGACAACATGTAGCGATTCGCGAACCTAACCCACTACCTAAGACGTCACGCAACAGTGTGGTTTCTTGTTCCGTAATAAAGACCATTGCCTAAGATGCCGTGCATCAATGTGTTTCTTTATTTTGCAACACAGACCATCGCCTAAGATATCATGCAGCAATGCTCGAAAAATATAAAATCTAGCTTATTTCCTAAGACGACATACAACGATTCGCGAACTTAACCCGTTGCCTAAGACATCGTGCAGCAGTGCGGTTCCTTATTCCATAATGAAGACCATTGCCTAAGACGTCATGCAACAATATGTATCTTTATTCTATAACACAGACCATCGCCTAAGACATCATGCAACGATGCTCAAAAAATTAAAAATCTAGCTTATCGCCTAAGACGACATGCAACGATTCGAAAACCTAACCCACTGCCTAAGTCATCGTACATCAGTGCGATTCCTTGTTTCGTAATAAAGACCATTGGCTAAGACGTCGTGCAACAATGTGTTTCTTTATTCTGCAACATAGACCATCGCCTAAGACATCATGCAGTGATGCTCGAAAACAAAAATTTAGCCTATCACCTAAGACGACGTGCAGTGATTTTTAAACCTAACCCACTGCCTAAGACGTCATGCAGAAGTGTGGTTCCTTGTTCCATAATAAAGACCGTTGCCGAAAATGTCGTGCAACAATGTGTTTCTTTATTCTGCAACACAAACCATCACCTAAGACATCATGCATCGATGATCGAAAACCAAAATTTAGCATATCGCCTAAGACGACATGCAGCGATTCGTGAACCTAACCCACTGCCTAAGACATCATGCAACAATATGGTTCTTTGTTCCGTAATAAAGACCATTTCCTAAGACGTCGTGCATCAATGTGTTTCTTTATTCTGCAACGCAAACCATTACGTAAGACGTCATGCAGCGATGCTAAAAAAAAATACAAAATCTAGCTTATCACTTAAGACGTCATGCAGAGACTCGCGAACATAACCCATGGCCTCAGTCTCCAAGCAGCCATGCATCATCAATTGTTGTTTTATTCATCCGCCAAATGGGTGAATAAGCAAAAACAAACCAAGACATACAAGATTTCTCTCTCAAGCTCAAGACCATTTTCCTCGTCGTCAAACCCTGGTAAGCGATATATCATTAGCTTCACTTATTTCTTGAAGACTCGTAAGGGTATGCTACATCAGCGTAACCTTATGTTCGTTGGACAAATTTTGGGGTATTTCAAGTATTCAATAAAGTCCCAATCAGAATGCATAAGACTTTTGCATATCCTCGCGCTATTCGATTGGAAGATAATTAAATAGGGGCAGCTGTCGTACCCAAAATTTGCCCTACCTCGACGATCACATTTTCAACATTAAAAATGCGAAGACATTTTTAGTTAAGGATGGTTCAGCAGTATCTGATGGCTCATTCTTAAATAAAAGATAATCAGGGGGTGTAATTTAATTCACGAAAGTGGGGCTTTCTAAATCAGAAAGACCCATGTATTTGTAAAACCATTCGCGAAGCATGTTAGCCAATGACACATGAGATTCGAAAATGGAAAATTATTGCAAAATTAATAATTAAGTTTTAGCTATTTTTAAGTCCATTAGAATTTGTTGCTGTTAGAAAAAATAGGCGGTAAAGTTTTAATTTGCAAAATTATTTAGTTAGCCCATTTAAAGAATGGTTGTTGTTAATAAAAGAAGAGGTGAATATGCAATTATATTAAAACTCATATTGGCCCACTTCTTTTAATAGCAAACAGTAAATGGGGGGTGTAATTTTGAATCACATGACCAATTAATGTTTTTTGCACTTACTATTTTATCTTTAAAAAAAAGAGAAAACGTTTTCATTAAAATATTTGAGGCTCGCTGTAAAAAAAAAATTTGTTAATTAGGGCCTTATACTTGGCCCATTTTGTGTTTGGCATTTGGGAATCATTTTTCTGGTTTGTGTTTTTAATAAGGTTAATAAATCATTTTTTTTATTTAATAAAAATTTTTGTTTTAGAAAAATAAAGAGTTATTGGATTAAATATGTAGATCCAATAAAGCCCGGTCCAAAAGAAAAACGTTTGTTGCTGCTGGATCAAAAGAAAACAAATATGCCCATTTTAATTTAAGCAATTTGAGGCCCATATTATCTAAACAACTACTGTGCAGATTTAGCCTAAACTAACGCGTTTTGTATCATTAAAGAAGTACAGTAGAAATCGAAATAAGATCTAAAACACATTTTACTGCAAATCAAATCTTACTAAAAAATGAATCTTCATATACAGTACCAGAAAATATATATTAACAGTTCAAAATGACATCCAATCTAAATCTCAATTACAGAACTAAATCCGAAGATTACAGAAGATGGAATCAATCAACAATAATTCTAAATCCCTAATTATATTCTAATTCCTAAATCTAAGGCAAGCCTAAATTACATCTGCAAAACCCTAAAACAAAATCTATAAATACTAATTGGAGATTATAATGGAAAGGGGGCTTGATACAAAAAAGGAAGAATAAAGAGAGAAGAAGCTGGAATCCAGAAAACAGATTAAAACCGCAAAGAAGAATCTGAAGAACTGACCTTGGTTGTTGAAGAAGACACAAAAGACGGTTAGGGTTTCAACATCTAAAACCCTAACCGTGTGAACCGCTGCCTCTGACCACCTCGCCGTCCGCCACCTCTAATCCATTCACGAACATCACTGAGAACCTGCAAATCAGGAGCGACGGTTAGCACCGGAATCAGAAAAAGCTCATAAATCAGAGACAGATACTCGGGAAAGGGTAACTAGACTTAGTTCTGTATTTTGTTGGTTGTTATTATTTTTGGATTGTGTAGGTCGATTTACACCGGGGATAGGGTTACGTCGCCAAAGGGGAAAGGGGAATTAGGGTTTGAGAGAGTGAAGGGTTAGAGGCGAGCGAGAGAGAGGGTTGGAGATTTGCTGTGAACCATGGAGAAAATGAAGTAACAATGTAAAAATTTACTTTTATTCCATTTCAATCACGTATTCGCGCGTACACAATAGATAATATGCACCTTTCAATATCTATCCATACGATCTCCATCAAACGGCCAAAGGCCAAGTCACCATGATAACTTTCATGCCCCTCACCTCATTCAATCTAGCCGGGCCACTTCCTAAACATTTTGGGCCAAGCCCGTTTCCTTTACACACCCCATTTCACTAATTTACTAAATCATCAAACGAACTACACCTCCCCATTTCAGAAACACATTTGGGCCTAGCCCAGACTACTAATTAACACCCCCTATTTTTTCTTATCAACACTAATTACACCCCCTGCTTTAATTAAATTATTATTATTTCTTTTATTTTATATTTTTTATCTATTTTTTATATTCTTATTAGTATTATAATAACTTATTTCTTTTTCTTTATAATAATAATAATTATTATTATTAATATTAATTTTTATTATCATATTTTATTTACGATTTATTTATCATGCAAATAAATTATTTTTACTCAAAACTCATGTACATATTATCTTATATTTTTGCATTAAATATATTTTTAGTCATGCATTAACCAAAATATTTTTGCAATTAATACGATAAAAAATATTCAACAAACATCAAACTTTTTTTTGCAATCAACTAATCTAAACAACTTTTTTTTCCAAAAGGGTTCCAAACGAATTTTGAGTAATCGCACATTTATTCCACAATTCTGCAATCTCTACAACCGGTCAAAATGCAAGGCGATTCAAAATACATTTGCAACCCCTAAAAAACACAAACCTATACGAACTACGAATTGGGACTCTGATTCCTCATAGTGCAGCATTTTCACCTCAAGTGGTAGCAAGACCTTTGTTCCTCCGAAGTTTGCTTTTATCTAGAAAGATTTCATCTTCCTGTACTTGAGTTTGCATGCTTTTATCCCGATGGTGTTTGGAAGAAGCGATGTTGATTCCAACAGATTCATCCATTCCTAAGGCAGATTTTTATACAACAATTTTTTCCCGTAGTGGATTTTGATATCGAAAGATTGTGCTCTGGTTTATTTCCAAGAAGTATCTTCATTTCCTGGAGATTTAAGCCTTGTAGCAAGACTTTGTTCCTTCTGTTGCTTTTGTTCGTTTCTGGTTGAATCCCTAGTAGGATTTTCAACATGATCTCTTGTGGTATCTCTGTCCTGTTGTGATTTAGCTGAGTATCTGTTTGTACTGTGGCACTTGATACTCCCCAATTGAGTTGTGGTTCTCTCTCCAGATGAGTTTGTGGTGTTTCACTGGATGAGCCTTTGTTGTTCAGTTTCCTCTAGCTGAGTCGTTGTTTATTTTGGAAGCATATACATGGCATACTGTGATACGGTGGAAGAACTGACTGTTTTTATTGGTTTGCGTTTTGCGGTTTTTTGTTCACAAAATGTCACGGTAAGCAAGAGTCGTCACCGACTTTTATTTCATCCAATCGGAAAGGAAAAAAGTACAGAAAAAATCCTTTTTCGAGATGTTTCTAAGTACGGGGGGGTAGATTATTGAAAGGGAAGGTGTTAGCACCCTTTCTATCCATGGTTTTCCATGGGCTCTTAGGTACTTGCTCATCTTTTAAAAATTGCTTGTGTATGTGCTTTTTTTTGAAAATTTGTTTGAAAAGTGTAAGTGTGAAAGGTGTTGATTTTGAGCAAGTACCTACTAGCATCTACTTACTGGAAAAAAATTGTTTCTATTCCTGTTCCTTTAGACATCGCTATCCCACTATTGAGAAATAGGTAGCACCGTCATTGGAGTTTGTAAGGGTCAATTCGAAAGAGACGTACGATCACTAAAGCAATATTAGGATACCTTAGTAATAACCCTAGAGTCTTAAGATCATATTAGAGGCAACATTTCCGAGGTAACATTCGAATGGGACATTTGATCTTTTTTAGACAGGAGGGCAACCACTAAGACACCCTATACTTAATGATCGTTTACCGAAGGCAACCGAAGTGAGAGTATACCCTAAGAGTGATATGTGTGAGTCATCTGTTTTCAATTATTTAGTCTTTGCACATTTGGGTTTTCTAACTGGATTAATTTGTCATGCATTCTTGCCATACAATCCTATTAACATACATCTAAACAATCAAATATTTGCGAAAATTAAAATGCGAGAAAGTAAATCTACCCTATTACAAGGCTTCGGGGAGGGGGATTAATTACATAGCCAAAAACCCGGGAAAAAGCGATAAATAAAAACCCTAGATTAAACTATTACAAACCATGAGCATTTACAGAAATATTGGTAAAAATAATAATATGCGCGCGATGAATCGAATACGGGACGACTAGGGTTTTGACCCTTGCCTAAACATAATTGTGATTAGTTAAAGAAAATGTTTTTGCTATTTTTTATAAAATAATGAAATAGTTAAATTAAAGGAAAATACTAAGTCTAATTAATTTTAAATTAAGAGAAAAATAAATTAATTTAATCTAAAACCTATTTTTGTATTTTTATATTTATTTGAGAATGGAAGAAAAATTAAATCAAGAATTAACCTAATTTTTTAATTGAATTTTAATTGTGAAAGAAATTAAAGTTTCCCTAAATTAATTAAACTAATTAATAAATAAATAAAAAAATTTATTAAGAAAACAAATCCTTTTTTGTGATTTTTGATTGGTTGATTAAAAAAAATAACAGAATAATTAAAGAAAAGAAATTAAAGAAAGAAAAATAATGGAAATAACCGAGTGGGCCTGCTGTCAGCAGATCTGGTTCAGACTGATGGGTCCAGAAGATGGTGACCCTCAGAAGATGTGGGGCGTTGTATCTGGTCCTGGCTGGTGGATCAGAAGATGCTGCTCTTCAGAAGATGAAGTGCACTGGATTTGATTATGGCTGATGGATCTAGAAGGTGATACGCTGGATCTGGTCCTAGCTAGTAGACCAGGCGATGTTGCTCCTCAGAAGATGCACATGCTGGACTTGGTGAAAACAAAGGAGAAAATACCAAACGCTCACGCCTGGGATCGAACCCAGAACAAAGAGCTTCTGACTTCCTTCTTCTGGCTAACTACGTTGGACGTTAACTTGTTAACATAATGAAAACAAACAATATATCAGAACAAACAAGTTTCTGGCCAGAATAATGAGCCAGAATTTAAACCAGCTAGTCAGGTTGTGACACGCAAGTATGTTGCTGAAACCTGTGACATTCAAGAATCAAGTATATGTAATATAAATTCAATTAGGGACCATGGATCAGTTGGGTTTAAAATTATGATCGCCATAACACCCATTATCAGGCCTAATTCTGCTTGAAACCCAAAACCCCAAATTGGAACATGAAAACCTAACAATGGTAGAATCTTGTTCCTGCACAATGAATTAAATCAAACTATCCAGAAACATTGCAAACATGATAATGAATACAAATATGTAATTTAAACATGCTGAATACGCAAGAATTTCAGTAATTGAATTTGAATAATTGTGCAAACTATATGAATGATAGGAGGAGATTCTGGATGTTCTGATATATGCAAATGATTGGGAATGCTTCCTGAAACGCCAAGGAATTGATCTCTGGCCTTGAATTTCTCTCAAAGGTTCTCTATTCTGAAATCAGAACTTCACTTTTTGTCAAGATTTTTGTTTTGTTTTGTTCTTACAGTCTTACGCCTCCAGCCTCTCTCATGCTTTGGATTGCTTCTGTATATGTACTACAACATGTTAGGTCAACAAAAACGAAATCAATCTTGCCCATTATGAAGATTTGATTTGGTCTTTCATGGCATATGATATCCTTCCAAATTTGCTCAAATTCAATATCTTTCCAACCAAATTAGCCTTTCATGAATTGATTCTCAATTGACAGCATATAAGATCTTCTTTCAATGAAAAAATAATCCCTAAAACACATTATATGATTTATTAGGATTTATTTGAATTTTAAATAAATAAAAATCAAAATAAATTAAATAAATGAATAAATAAAGCATGGAGGGTCCCATAGGTCGTGGACTATGTTATCATTGAAGTGAAAGCATAAAAAGTTAGGCCTATTTAACAAAAAATGCAAATTTGAGCACATTTGATTTTTGGCAATTTTGCAAAAATGGTCAACTTGACCAATACATAACTCTCTAAATTTTGACCCTAGGAGGGTGTTCTTGGACTTTTTTAGAAATCTTAGGATGTCCTCTAAGCAACCCTTTTGGTCTCATTTCAAGTGAGTCTTCCATGTTCATGTATGAAGCTTTGACCCAAAAGGTGTTTTTGTTGACTTTTCAAATTGACCTATAATGTCAAAATTCATATCTTTTGGTGAGTACATATTTTGAACTTGGGAGCTGAAGATTAATTATAGGGTTATGAGAAGGAACCAGGATAGTAGGGTTATTTCGATATGGAAGCCTGGATAGTAGGGATGTGAGAAGGAACTAGGATAGTAGGGTTACTTCGATGTGAATGCCTGGATAGTTGGGCTGTGAGAAGGAACCTGGATGGTAGGGTTACTTCGAAATGAAAGCCTGGATAGTAGGGCTGCTTCGGAATGAGTTTGGGTAAAACTGTAGAGGGAACCTGGGTAAGGTTTTTCTTGTCGCGCCAATGATTACTCTATTTAGCTTCGAGTGTTGATCATGGGCCTGCTGGAAATTGTTGGTAATAATTGTCTTTCCTGAAAGAAATACATGGTTAGTTATGTGCGATGCATGAGATGCATTGTATGATGACATTTCTCAAAATAAATGAGACCATGCTATATGTAATGCATGCACATGTCATGATATATGAACATGAAATGTTGATGTTGTAAACTGAGTCGGGGAAAATAAATCCCTGACTGCTGCTTGGAGAGTATGAGAAGTGGTATTCTTGATTGTTGTAAGATACACAACTCTTCTACTTCTGCTGGGGATGGTGAACAAAGATGACTATGCTGGGGATGGTGAACAAAGATGACTATGCTGGGGATTTGCCCCTTGGCTGGTGAATATTCTGCCGGAAGAGACCCTGTCTAAGGATAACTCTACGGGGGAATAACTCTGTTAGAGAGAGGAGATACTCTGTTGATTGATCTGCTGACTTGGAGAAATAACTTAGCTGGGGATAAATTTCCATTGCTGGTGATAATGAATCCTGTTGGAGATTGAATTTCTGCTTGTGAGAGAAATAAATTCTGCTTGGGGAAAAAAATTTATTGACTCACTCGCGATTGTGAACCTCAACTGGGGAGAGTGGTGTCTTGTTCGGGAAAGCTGACATCGTTGTTCTTTGGATGCTTTTAATTCTGTGGGGAGTGTATGTATGACTACTCATGTTCTCAAGCTGGCTCTATCCTGGTACTTGATGGGCAGAGTAACTGTAAAGTTTGGGTGCTTCTTATTTTTCCCTGTTCCTGGAATTACGAGTAATTGTCTTTGTTTCTCATGTAAATATTTATGAGCAGCCATTATTTTCAAATGCATATATCAAAAATGAATCATTGGAAGTTTCTTGCAAAACAAAACAAAAAAATAAAAACAAATTGACATTTCTTGTGAAAATGACTTGTATTGATTTTTGAAGTTGGCCCGTAATAGGCATTTTGTACAAAGAGGCTGACGTCCTAGTAAGAGAATGCCGCCGAAAGAAGTTACAATTTGTGAAAAATAAAAAACAGCTATGTGAAACAACCCCATTGGGTTCCAACTCTACTATTGCATTTATATCTTCAAGCGTCTCATCACTTTGCTACTTGGCCGAAGGTGGATCAGATTGATCGGCGCCGTCTGAGCTTGATAGTCGATACTAAAGTCTGGTTGCAAGATGATCCAATGAGACATAGTGTTACGCTTTTAATCCCTAATTTTTTCCTGGATCGCCCTTTCGGGTTTTCAATCCACCGGGATACCCTTTTTTGCCCAAGCCTCCCTTTCGGATTTTCGACTTGTTGGGTGTACAGTTTTTTTTCATTTTCATCCCTTACTTTTGGCCGAACCCTTTTGGTTCGCCGGAAAGCCCTTATTTTTGCCTAGGCCAGTCAACCTAGCGGGTCTTTTGATTACGCGTAGTACCTTTTCACTATGTCTTCATTGACGGGGTGAGGAAGGTCGTCACCATCCATGGTGGTTAGAATCATAGCTCCTCCCGAGAAGATGTTCTTAACCACAAATGGCCCTTCGTATGTATGGGTCCATTTACCCCTGGGATCACCTTGCGGTAGTATGATGCGTTTGATCACTAGATCCCCAACTTGATATTCTTGACGTCTGACTTTCTTGTTAAAGGCCTTGATCATCCGCTTTTGATACGTTTGACCAAGACAGATAGCAGTAAGTCTCTTTTCATCGATTAGATTCAACTGATCAAGTCGGGTTTGGATCCAATCTTCTTCGTTCAAACCCGCATCCTTCATAATCATGAGAGAGGGTATCTAGACTTCAATGGGTAAGACTGCTTCCATGCCATACACCAAAGAGTAGGGCGTTGCCCCTGTCATTATTCATGCTGAGGTACGGTACCCATGAAGAGTGAATAGTAACATCTCGTGCCAGTCTTTGTATGTCACTGTCATCTTCTGCACAATCTTCTTTATGTTCTTGTTATCTGCTTCAACAGCCCCATTCATCTTCGGCCGGTAGGGAGAAGAGTTATGATGCTGTATCTTGAACTGTTTGCAGAGCTCGGTGATCATCGTATTGTTGAGATTTGTACCATTGTCAGTAATAATCCTCTCTGGGACACCGTATCGACAAATCAGATTATGTTGAATGAACCACGCCACGACATTCTTGGTTACTGTAGCAAAGGAAGCTGCCTCAACCCACTTCTTAAAGTAATCAATTGCTACCAGAATGAAACGATGCCCGTTAGACGCAATAGGTCTGATCTCGCCGATCATGTTGATGCCCCACAATTCAAAAGGCCAAGGAGCTGTCAAAACATTCAGGGGAACTGGAGGTGCATGCACCTTATCAGCATTGACTTGGCACTTATAACAGGTTCGAGAATGCTGATAACAATCGGCTTCCATAGTAGACCAGTAATATCCTGCCCGTAGGATCTTCTTAGCCATGGTATGTCCACTAGAATGAGTTCCAAAGGTGCCTTCATGTAATTCTGCCATGATTCTTTCTGCCTCGCTCTTGTCTACACACCGCAATAAGGTTGCATCATGGTTACGCTTATAGAGGATTCCATTACTGATGAAGAACTTCGCAGCGAACCTTCTCAGAAACTTCTTATCATTAACAGATGCCCCCTCGGGGTACTCTTGAGCCTCAAGATACCTCTTTACCTCATGAAACCAGGGTTTATCTGCTACCTCTTTAGTCTCAATGTCACATCAATGTGCGGGTTGGTCCAACCTCTCAATGGTAATCTGGGGAGCTTCATTGTCCCACCTGACTTTGAACATAGAAGACATAGTAGATATCACATCTGCCAGCTGATTCTCCTCTCTTGGGAAGTGTTCAAGGGTTATCTCCTCAAAATGTGGGAGCAATGTCAATACATATTCTTTGTAAGGAATAAGATTCAGGTGCTTCGTATCCCACTCACCCTTGATCTGACTTATCACTAGAGCGGAATCTCCGAATACACTCAAGAACTTAATCCTCAGGTCAATAGCAGCTCGAAGACCCAGGATCACGCTTCATACTCCTCCATATTGTTGGTGCAGTTAAAACATAATCGGGCGGTGAACAAAGTATGACAGCCCTCAAGAGATATAATTACAGCGCTAATGCCATTACCCAACGCGTTCGAGGCCCCACCAAAATACATAGACCATCAGGATCCCTCCTCAGGTCCTTCATCCGGTCCAGGTTCTTCACAGTCGGTTACCAACATAATATTCTCATCCGGGAACTCGAAATTCATGGATGGTAGTCATCCACGGCCTGATGCGCCAAATGATCCGCCAATACACTCCCCTTGATTTCCTTCTGGGTCGTGTATTAGATGTCATACTTGGTTAAGATCATCTTCCATCTTACTATCCTTCCGGAGAGAGCGGGCTTCTCGAAAATATATTTGATCGGATCCATCTTTGATATCAACAAGGTGGTGTGAGTCAGCATATACTGTCTCAGCCGGTGAGCAGCCCATGCCAAATCGCAGCAAGTTTTCTCGAGCAATGAGTATTGGGTCTCACAGTCGGTAAACTTTTTGCTAAGGTAGTAAATAGCGTGCTCTTTTCGGCCAGACTCGTCATGCTGCCCCAACACACACCCCATTGAATTGTCCAGCACTATCAAGTATAATATCAAAGGTCTTCCTTCAACTGGAGGCATCAATATTGGTGGTTCTTGAAGGTATTCTTTGATTCTTTCGAAAGCGGTCTGGCATTCATCATTCCACTTTACCACTTGATCTTTTCTTCAGCAGCTTGAAGATTGGCTCACAAGTAGCAGTCAGATGTGAAATGAACCTGTCGATGTAGTTCAGACGTCCCAAGAAACCTCTAACCTCCTTTTCTGTGCGGGGAGCCGACATCTCCCGTATGGCTTTTACTTATGCAGGGTCTACCTGAATACCTTTGTCACTGACAACAAAACCCAGAAGCTTACTAGACCTTACCCCGAAGGTACACTTGTTCGGGTTCAACCTCAGCTTGTACGTCTTCAACCTGTCAAACAGTTTCTGGAGATGATCAAGGTGTTCTTCCTCAGTCTGGGACCTGGCTATCATGTCATCCACGTAAACCTCGATCTCATGGTGAATCATATCGTGGAACAAAGCGACCATGGCGCGCTGATAGGTTGCCCCAACATTCTTCAACCCAAAAGGCATTACCTTGTAACAGAAGGTGCCCCACTGTGTAATGAAGGTTGTCTTCTCCATGTCCTCAGGGGCCATCTTGATCTGGTTGTAGCCAGAAAAACCATCCATGAAGGAGAATATCTTATGTTGCGCCGTGTTGTTGACCAGAACATCAATGTGAGGAAGTGGGAAGTCATCCTTGGGGCTTGTCCTGTTCAGATCTCTGTAGTCCACACACATCCGTACCTTACCATCCTTCTTAGTTACCGGAGCAACGTTGGCAACCCACTACGGATAAGAAGTGACAGCTAAGAATCCGATGTCAAACTGTTTCATGACCTCTGCCTTGATTTTCTCTGACATTTCAAGGCGCATACGGCGGACTTTCTGCTTTATCGGAGGGCAGTATTCTTTAGTTGGTAGGCGATGTACCACAATATCAGTGTCCAAACCCAACATGTCTTCATAGGACCAGGCGAAGATCTCAACATAGTCATGTAGCATCTGTATTAACCGTTGTTTGACACTAGGCTCCATATTCACACCTATTTTAACTTCTTTCCTGTCTTCCACTGTACCCAAATTCACTGACTCAACTGGCTCTTCATGAGGCTGTATGGCCATTTCTTCATGCTGTAATAGCCTAGCAAGTTCTCCGGGCACCTCATAATTATCCTTACCTTCGTTCTCGGCTTGGTTGATGGGATTTTTAAAGTCATAACTAACAGTAGCATAGTTGTTATCAATGGGATCCAGAGTGGATATGGATCTGCAGTATGATATGTGAGTGTGTGTAAGCGAATAGCTATTTTTGATAAAGTGAAAGGCAGAAAAGAAAAACAAGGAGCGCAAAATTTGTAATGCAAGAAATGTCCAATGCTTTATTAATGATATATGAAATGACAAATAATAGCCCTCACAAACAAAGCCAAGATGCCTTGGGCAAGGCATCGGGCCGTAAAGTTTCAAACTGTTTATTACAAATCTTAAAACAAAAATCAATTACTGCGGAATAAAAGAAACAAGTATGAAGTCCTTCGCCGTCTTGTTATTCAGCCCACCGTTGGTTGTTGGGTAAATTCAGCTGGCGATGTCTGAATCTTCTTCACTGTCTTCAATTGCATTAACTCCCCGATTGCTGATGTGTAGAGGAGGTCTTCTAATCCGTGCGTGCCTAACAGCCATTTGAGCCCTTGTAGTAAAGCCCACACCCACCTTCTTCAACCACATCCCTGGCGTCCTTGAGAGAAGCCATCTTCAACGGAGGTTTTCCGGTAGTAACTTTAGTTGATGCCAAGATTTGAGGGACTTCTTCGAAATTCTGACAAGGAGTTTCTATGAATTCCCTATCCATCTCTATGTAGCGGAATGAATTTAGATGACTCACCAGATACTCTTCTTCACCTTGCACCGTGATAATCTTCCCCTTCACCGGATATTTCAGCATTTGATGGAGCGTGGAAGTAACTGCCCCAGCCTTATGAATCTAAGGACGACCCAGCAAGCAAGAATACGATGGTCTGATATCCATTACATAGAAGGTGGACCCAAAAGTCTGAGAACCCACTTTGACAGGGATGTCCACCTCCCCATGCACCATTATTTTTTATCCATCAAAAGCCCTCGCCACAATGTTACTCGCATTTAAGGTCAAACCTTCACAATCCAAACGATCTAATGCTTTATTTGGCAGAACATTCAATGAAGATCCGGTGTCTACCAGCACATGGGCCATAGTGGTGCCCCTGCACTCGATCGAGACATGTAGAGCATCATTATGATTCCTCCCCTTAGGGGTCAGATCCGCATCTGAGAAACCTAGCCCATTATCAGCAGTTAGGCTGGCCACGCAATCTTTGAACTGATCTGCCGAAGTTTCCTGCGGCACATGCGCAGTTTTGAGAAATGCAATTAAAGCCTTCGCATGGGCTTCAGAACACAACAGCAGGGACAACATGGAGATCTTTCACGGGTTCTTCCCCAGTTGCTCGACCATATTGTAGTCACTTTTCTTGATAATTTTCAGTATTTCCTTTATTTCTTGTTTAAAGGCTTCCATAACGATCTTCTTAGGTGCCTCTTTCCAGGAAGTCTCACTTATTATTTCTTTGCCCCGAGTGCCAGATGACTCAGCAGCAGGGGTGGTAACTGGAGTAGGAACAGGAGAAATGTCAGGAGAGATGGTTGGAGCAGCAGTTGGAATAACAGTAGGTTTGATGATGGTCTTCGGAGCAATCTCAGGAGAGAAAACCCTTCCACTTCGGGTAACCTTACTAGTCCCGACAATATTACTGACATCAGTATCAACTTCTTCATTCTTCAGATCTTTCTTAATGCCATGATAGTACACATCAGCACCATAATGCCATGGGATAGCCTTGTCTGATCTCTACGAGATGGGACCAGGAGCGGTGATTATTAGCGGAGCAATTCTTGGAACAGGTGTAAGCCTAACATGTTTTCTCGAGGAAACCTAGAAAGGATTGGCGGAAATGGAAATAATGGAAATATCTTCATAGGTAACAAAAGGAGTGTAGTCTTCTCGAACAAAATTTATTTATTATCCATCAGGCGCTGAACACATGATTTCAACAAACAACAACCGAAATGTATGATCGAACACATGTGGCAACCTTCACCATAACCCGGAAATAAACCGACCAACAGCAAATTCTTCTTAACAGTTATCAGAGGAGTAGAAATTTCTTCAACAGAGGTCACAAACAAATCGATGTCAACAACATTAACTCCACGACCATGTTTGGGCATAGGAGCAGTTATAACATTCGGCTTTTCTGGAGCATCAAACTCTATCTCCTTGGCTTCGAGAAAATCTTGCACTTTGTTTCTTAGAGCCCAACAATCATTTGTATCGTGGCATGGACTCTCAGAATGATAGGCGCACCGCGTGTTGGGATTGTATCTGGGAGAAGTAGTGTTTGGATTCTTGGGAGCCTCTCTCAAGGTCGCCAAGTTGGTTTTCAGCAGGTGAGGTAGAACTTCAGCCAAAGTCATATTGATGCGGGTAAACTGTCGTTGTGGTCTTTCCACCCTTTGTTGATTGTTGCATTGTGGAGCAACTATGGGTCTTGGTATTACTACATCATTTACCGTTTGACAGTGTTCAGATATGCCTTGGCCCCTCGGGCTATAAACTACACTAGCTTCCTTCTTACCAGTGAAAGGCTTCTTTACCGAACTTGATGAAGCATCCTTCTGAATTTTACCACTTCGAATTTCGGCTTCTACTCTTTCTCCAGTCAAAATCAACTCAGTGAAACCAGATGACGAGCTGCCGATCAAGTGATTGAAAAATGGACCAGATAGCGTCCCTAGAAACATGTCAACCAACTCCCTATCAGACAAAGGGGGTTGGACTCTTCCAGCCAAGTCCCTCCATTTTTGAGCATAGTCCTTAAAACCTTCACCTGCACCCATGGACATACCCTAAAGCTGAGTACGAGTGGGAGCAAGGTCGGCGTTATACTGATATTGCTTGTAGAAGGCGACCGCAAGATCTTCCCAGTTTCAGACACTGGCCCCTTCCAACTGATAGAACCATTCCAGCTGAGTCCCTAACAGACTATCTTGAAAGAAATGCACCCACAAATTTCTATCAGCAGTGTGGGGTTGGATTATCCTGACATACGAACAGAGATGGAGTTTTGGACAGGATACTCCATCGTACTTGGCAAAAACCGGAGCTTTGAACTTATAAGGGATCACCACTTCCGATACAAGTCCCAGTTCTCCGAAATCCAAACCAGGTATTTTCTGAATCTCCATAGCGCTCAGACGGTCTTCTAGCTGTTTGTACATATCCTCAGCAGGAGGATATTTCTCATCGTCGTAATCATTATCATTGTCGGAAATTGTAGGACTAGGGTCCTTTGCCCTTTCTTGGTTCTCCCCGTCCTTGGTTGAGGAGGTCAGATCAGCTGGTGGCCTCAACCTTTCTCTGAATCTTCTACCCTTATTCAGAATACCGACCTTCTTCTTCTTCTTCTTCTCTTTCAGAATAAGGGTCTTCAAATCCTCCTGCCCCTTAGCCAGACTTATGAACATCTGTTGGAACTTGGCATTCTGTGCCTGAAGATCTTTGATGGCTTGATCGGAAGACATTTATGCTGAAATAAACAGCAAATAAGATAAGAAACCTGTAAGGGTACCTGTAATGATGTGCATGATAATGGGATGCGCATGTAATGATTTCAAATACTTTGGGAGATTTAAATTTGCAAACCAAAAATAAACAAAAAATCATTAGCTTAACTTTGAAAGGTTCAACAATGCTTTTAAGGAGTTACAAAAGAGTAAATAAAACAAAATCTAAAACTAGAAAAAGAAAAAAATCAAAAGTCCCATGGTCGCTTCCTCTTTTTGCTGATGTAGTCATTGATCACTCTTTCTTCCTCGAGCAGCCTGGTGAGCTTTAAAACCCTCCTTTCTTGCTCATGGAACTGCTCTCGATAAGTGTCCCGCTCATTATTCAGCTGAATCCAAGACCTCTGCAACTCCCCAGGATCAGTGGGCATGTAAGGATAGAGAACCGTGTAGGGAATGGCTTCTTCATTAGTGGGTTCCATAATTACTAGTAATACAACCTCATAGGGCATCCCAAGCTTCTGGGCACGAGCTCGGACCCATTGGAGGTAAGGCTGAATATGAAAGGAAGTCTTTGGTCCCAACTCTTGAGGATCATATCTGTTCACTATTCCCCAAGCTTGTATAAACCTCCGGCGATGCTCCTTAACATCCTCCTTATATTCAAATACAATGTCCTCAAGAAGTAACTCATGGGGACCGTCTCTACGAGCATGACCAAATTGTCGCAATGCTAGGCAAGGATTGTAAGTTATACCTCCTCTGATTCCAAGCAATGGGACATTAGGGTATCCTCCACAACGGTCAATAACAGCAGTGTCTTCCATATCCCGAGAACACCAAAGAATATCTGTATGAGCAATTGACATTATTCTGTAGGACCAACCCAAACCTTCTTCGTTCTTCAGCACAAACTTAGGGAGGTGAGAAATAAACCACCTCGACAGCAACGACATGCAACACATAAGAGTCCCTCTTCTCCTCACAGTACGAGTATAGAGGGCATGCAAAATATCTCCAACCAAGGTAGGCACAGGGTTGCGAGAAAGGAAAATCTTGATAGCATTCACATCTACAAAGGAATCAGGATTCAGTAAGAGGACCAAACCATAGATAAGGAGAGCCAAGATATCTTCAAAAGCCTGAAAATCCAAATTATCCTAGAATAGTTGAGCCTGGTCCATCAGAAATTTGGCTAGAAAACCTTTGACCCCGCTTTGTGTTTCCCAATTGGATACTACATCAGCCCGTCTCAAATTCAGAGCTAAGGAAATGTCTTCTGGTCTAGGAACTTCTTCCATACCTGTGAAGGGTACCTGTTCAAGGATGGATATGCCCAATAGATGAGAGAACTCTTCCAAGGTGGGTACCAGCTGGTAATCTGGAAAGGTGAAGCAATGATGCACGGGATCGAAGAACTGAAATAGTATGCTCATCATCTGCTCATCAAGATTTGAAGTAACCAAGCTGAGAAGTTGACTGTGTCTCTTAATGAACATAGAAGTCTCAGAAACTCTTGAGGCTAGCTCTCTAAGTTGGGCAGGTATCTGCACAAAGTTGACTCAGATGGTATTTCTACGCACTAAAGCCATAATCTACAAAACAAAACAAAGATAAATTCCCTTGGTCTTTGAAATGGTTAGTGTAATGAAGCATGAATGCCATGTTATGATGCGTGATGTCATGATAAAACATAGGTATAGCAAACAACAGGTATTGCAAACACAGTCAAATCACACAAGACCCTTAGGTTTAAGGCTTGCATGAGGTCAAAAGGAAGTACCCTCTTGAAGTTAAGTTGGTTCAAACCTGTCCTAGAAAAAGTAACCGGGTTCTAGAGGATCTCAATATCACTGACCATCCTCCATCGATCATGGTTTCAGCTCACGCAATCTTTTCTTGCGGTCGGAACTATCTCGAGAGTATGGTCTCAATGAGTGTAGCATCAAGTATCAACCAGTTCTCATCTTTACACCGAGGCCGACTATCTCACTACTTTCTAATGGCCAAGTTGGGCGATTAAAGGTTCTAAGGTTAGTTGATGCTTAACGATACCATGCAGCGGCCTCGTATTCTCCTTGTTTCTCCACAAGGGGTACCGGTACCGACCGATGTGCCACATCAATGTAGCTAATGCTTCAACTGTATCGGTCTATGTTGTACAGTTCCCTCACAGTCTATTGCTACTTACCTAAAAGGTATCCCCAAACCCAGGTTAGGATCTATAGTAACCCCAAACAGAACCCTAAAAAATAAAGCAAACAAGGCAATCAACAAAAGCAAATATGATGAACTAGATCCTAAGGTATACCCCACTTATTACATCCCCAGCAGAGTCTCCAGTTCTGTGATACGGTGGCAGAACTAACTGTTCTTACTGGTTTGCATTTTGCGTTATTTTGTTTGCAAAATGTCGCGGTAAGCAAGAGTTGCCACCGACTTTTATTTCATCCAATCGGAAAGGAAAAAAGTACATAAAAAATCCTTTTTCGAGATGTTTCTGAGTACGGGGGTAGATTATAGAAAGGGAAGGTGTTAGCACCCTTTTTATCCATGGTTTTCCATGGGCTCTTAGGTACTTTCTCATATTTTAAAAATTGCTTGTGTACGTGCTTTGTTTTTAAAAGTTTGACTTTGTGATAACCCTTGTATCAGTCCTCAAAGGTGTGACGAAGTTGTTTTGAAAATTGTTTGAAAAGTGTAAGTGTGAAAGGTTTTGATTTTGAGCAAGTACCTACTAGCATCTACTTACTCGAAAAAATATTAATTCTATTCTTGTTCCTTTAGACAGCACTATCCCACTATTGAGAAGTAGGTAGCACCGTCGTTGGAGTTTGTAAGGGTCAATTCAAAAGGGATGTATGATCACTAAAGCAATATTAGGATACCTTAGTAATAACCCTAGAGTCTTAAGATCATATTAGAGGCAACATTTCTGAGGCAACATTTGAATGGGACATTTGATCTTTTTTAGACAGGAGGGCAACCACTAAGACACCCTATACTTAATGATCGTTTACTGAAGGCAACCGAAGTGAGAATATACCCTAAGAGTGATATGTGCGAGTGATCTGTTTTCAATTATTTAGTCTTTGCACATTAGGGTTTTCTAACTGGATTAATTTGTCATGCATTCTTGCCATACAATCCTATTAACATACATCTAAACAATCAAATATTTGTAAGAAAGTAAATCTACGCTATTACAAGGCTTCGGGGAGGGGGATTAATTACATAGCCAAAAACCCGGGAAAAAGCGATAAATAAAAACCCTAGATTAAACTATTAAAAACCATGATCATTTATAGAAATATTGGTAAAAATAATAATACGCGCGCGATGAATCGAATACGAGACGACTAGGGTTTTGACCCTTGCCTAAACCTAATTGTGATTAGTTAAAGAAAATGTTTTTGCTATTTTTTAGAAAATAATGAAATAGTTAAATTAAAGGAAAATCCTAAGTCTAATTAATTTTAAATTAATAGAAAAATAAATTAATTTAATCTAAAACCTATTTTTGTATTTTTATATTTATTTGAGAAAGGAGGAAAAATTAAATCAAGAATTAACCTAATTTTTTAATTGAATTTTAATTGTGAAAGAAATTAAAGTTTCCCTAAATTAATTAAACTAATTAATAAATAAAAAATAGTTATTAAGAAAACAAATCCTTTTTTGTGATTTTTGATTGGTTGATTTAAAAAAATAACAGAATAATTAAAGAAAAGAAATTAAATAAAGAAAAATAAAGGAAATAACCGAGTGGGCCTGCTGTCAACAGATTTGGTTCAGACTGATGGGTCCAGAAGATGGTGACCCTCAGAAGATGGGGGGTGTTGTATCTGATCCTGGATGGTGGATCAGAAGATGCTGCTCTTCAGAAGATGAGGTGCACTGGATTTGGTTCTGGCTGATGGATCCAAAAGGTGATGCGCTGGATCTGGTCCTGGCTAGTGGACCAGGCGTTGCTGCTCCTCAGAAGATGCACATGCTGGACCTAGTGAAAACAAAGGAGAAAATACCAAACGCTCACGCCTGGGCTCGAACCCAGAACAAGGAGCTTCTGACTTCCTTCTTCTGACCAACTGCGTTGGACGTTAACTTGTTAACATAATGAAAACAAACAATATATCAGAATAAAAAAGTTTCTGGCCACAATAATGTGCCAGAATTTAAACCAGTCAGTCAGGTTTTGACACGCTGTTGTCTTCTTCCTTAGAACCGTCATTTTAAGTTCTGATTCTTTTACCTACAGGCGCAAGTCTGTTGCTGAAACCTGTGACATTCAAGAATCAAGTATATGCAATATAAATTCAATTGGGGACCATGGACCAGTTGGGTTTGAAATTCTAATCGTCATGACACCCATTATCAGGCCTAATTCTGCTTGAAACCCAAAACCCCAAATTGGAACATGAAAACCTAACAATGGCAGAAGCTTGTTCCTGCACTATGAATTAAATCAAACTATCCAGAAACATTGCAAACATGTAATGAATACAAATATGTAATTTAAACATGCTGAATACACAAGAATTTCAGTAATTGAATTTGAATAATTGTGCAAACCGTATGAATGATAAGAGGAGATTCTGGATGTTCTGATGCCTGCAAACGATTGGGAATGCTTCCTGAAATGCCAAGGAATTGATTTCTGGCCTTGAATTGCTCTCAAAGGTCCTCTATTCTGAAATCAGAACTTCACTTTTTGTCAAGATTTTTTTTGTTTTGTTCTTACAGTCTTACGCATCCATCCTCTCTCATGCTTTGGATTGCTTCTGTATATGTACTACAACATGTTAGGTCAACAAAAACAAAATCAATCTAGCCCATTATGAAGATTTGATTTGGTCTTTCATGGCATATGATATCCTTCCAAATTTGCTCAAATTCAATATTTTTCCAACCAAATTAACCTTGCACGAATTGATTCTCAATTGAAAGCATATATGATCTTCTTTCAATGCAAAAATCATCCCTAAAACACATTATATGATTTATTAGGATTTATTTGATTTTATTTGAATTTTAAATGAATAAAAATCAAAATAAATTAAATAAATGACTAAATAAAGCATGGATGGTCCCATAGGTCGTGGAATATGTTATCATTGAAGTGCAAGCATAAAAAGTTGGGCCCATTTAATAAAAAATGCAAATTTGAGCATATTTGACTTTTGACAATTTTGCAAAAATGGTCAACTTGGCCAATGCATAACTCTCTCAATTTTGACCCTACGAGGGTGTTCTTGGACTTTTTTAGAAATCTTAGATGTCCTCTAAGCAACCCTTTTGGTCTCTTTTCAAGTGAGTCTTCCATGTTCATGTATGAAGCTTTGACCCAAAAGGTGTTTTTGTTGACTTTTCAAATTGACCTATAATATAAAAATTAATATCTTTTTATGAGTGCATATTTTGAACTTGGGAGATGATAATGAATTGTAGGTAATTGCATCCTCTTCAAAATGATATTTGGATGGGTCATTTCTGATAAAATATGAGAAAGTTATGCTTGGTCAAAGTTGAGTTGACTTTTCCTGCAAAACCCTAATTTAGCAACTTTTGGGTTTTGGTGAATTGTGAGCAATCCTGGATGAATCATGATCAAAACTTGATCAAATGATGAATGATACTTCAAAATGAGGATGTTGACCAAAAATCTTCAAGTTTGACTGTATGTGGGCCACAATTGACTTTTGACCTAGCATAGTCGATTTTCAGGCCTTTGAGCAATTGACTGAGCAAACTTCCTCTGCAAAGCTTGAAAATTGACATGGATGATCTTGAGAACATATTAGGACAATGGTGAGCATTTGGGATCCTTTGGAATCAAGCATCTTGATGCAAAATGAAACCCTAATTTGAGGTAGACTGCCTTAGGAGAGAGTTTGTCTGATCAACTCTTGGACTTCCTTGAGCAATTTGAGGACCTCACTTGACATGTATTGAGAAATATGGGAGGGAAAATTTTGGGGTACAACATATACATTCATTCATTCATACATACATCATGCATAGCTGAATGAAAACTCATTGCTCATTTGCATTTCTGGATGTTTCTGATGATATTTTATCCCCTTGCAGAGTGTGTACCGTCTCTCTCCAATAGAATGTCAAACTTAAGAATAAAGTGAATATCCTCTCTATTTCCCCACTGATTTTATCCCTTGTGGAAGAATTTTTTCCCAGCTTCCTTCCCCGGTTCATTATTTGGATAGAACTAATCTCCATTTGAGCTTATTCCTCATTGGGTGGAGTCTTGGTTGATTGTTTCTCTCCAGTTTGTTCTTGGTTTGAACTTTCTTCCCCTGTAACACTTTATTTTGATCTATCTAGGATTTGAAACCTAGATTTAGAGTTAATTTATTTTGCACCTTTGAGGGTTATGTACTACTCAACTGAAATTGATTATGATTTCCCCATCAGAATTTGAAACTTTCTTTTTCCCAGTAGTGTTGTTGCAACACTCTCTTGGAATATTGGTCTAACAGTAGGTGATATCCCCTTTATTAGAGTAGCTTGTATATCATCCAAATATCAATCTTTATCCTCATAATAAATGGCATCTCTCTGGAAAAGTCCTATAAAGATGTTTGTTATCAAGACTTTATTTTCCATCAAATGGCATCTCTCTGGAAAAGTCCTGCAGAGAAGTTTGTTGTGAGATCCTTAGAGGTGGTTTTCTCTTTATTTTAGAAACCTATTTTTCAATTCAATCTTCCCGCATCTCTTTTGAGTATCCCCGGTAGACTTGATAATTCTTAATTCCTAGCATGCCTCAACCCCTTTAGCGGAGTCAACTTGTATTTGGTCCTTTGTTAGGTGGAAGACTTGATTAAAGAAGAAACGGTGACCCGTTCTTGGATAATTGACCATAAATTCAGGAGGTTTATCTTAATTCCTAACATGCCTCAATTCCTTTAGTGGAGACAGCTTGTATTTGTTCCTTTTTTAAGTGGAAGACTTGATTAAATAAGAAGTTGAGACGCGTTCTAGGTGGAACATCATAATTTTGGGAAACTTGTTATTCTTAATGTAGATCCTACCTTCAACCTTGAGTCGATAGTTTACCGTCATATATGATTCAGTATATTCTTACTTCTCTACCTTTAGTAAAAGTCGGTAGTTCACATTCACTAAAAGTTGGTGTATCTTTGTTTCTCTACCTTCAATAAAAGTTGAAAGTTCACCTTCAGTAAAAGTTGGTGTATACTCTATTTTTCTACCTTCAATGAAAGTCGGTAGTTTCAACTTCAATAAAAGTTGGTGTATCTTTGTTTCTATACCTTCAGTGGAAGTTGGTAGTTCACCTTTTATCTTGTGTGTAGACCTTAATTATGAGTTGGTAACCATTTTCCTTTTCACTACCTATGCATGGTATTTTCCTGATAGAGTCAGTGGTTTCTTTTTCTCCCAGGGTTATTCCCCGGTAAGAGTTTCTCATTTGAAGTATATTATTCTTCCCCAGTAGAGTTTCTGATGGGTCTTTCTTTCCTTTTTCCCATAGAGTTTGTCCCCCAGAGCATCTTCCTCTGGAATTCAATCTTTCTTTTAAACATTCATACTCATAAACATTGCATGGCATCTTAGGGCCAAAAATTGGGTCTTCTTGTATTTAAGTCTCCTTAATCACATCAAGATGAAGATTTCAATCTTCATATCTCCGGATAGAAGAAACTTAAATAGTGGAAATTGTCATACCCTAATTCCACCCCCCCCCTAAGATTTCACCGTATTTTCATCTTTGTATCACATCAAGATCGCAACCATGAGGTTGCCTCTTAACCTTTTCTTTCTCTCTCTTATTTAGGCTTTCCATCGAGGGATCACCAAAGCACCCTATTGTGAATCTTGTACATTTTCTTATACATGCTTTATGTTTTACTAACATCTAATTTAAATACAAAAAGACATGCATTATTTACCTTTTTTGTTTTGAAAGGACAAGTATGAACCAAATGAATCAAACAAGTTCCCTCAGCTAGGGTTTCATCTGATCAAAGTCAAAGCACGATCAACATTGGTTATCAAGGAATTTTGCATTGGGGACTTACCTATAATCTTAGGTCATACAATCCTCAAACATCATTTAATCTTAATGGATCAAGAATTTCCCAAGGATTGGTTGCTTGTTCCTTAAGATAGGTCAAAGGTTCATGTGTTTATTTCCATGCCTTCTTCATCAAGTAACCTCAATTTTTGACAAGTGTGAGCATAGATAAATGAAGGTTCCATAATTCTAAGTTCACATGAGCCTCATCATGGTTTCAAATGCAAGGAAATATCAAAAGTATCAAAGTTGTGCCAAGCAGTTTGACCTAATTTGGCCAGTTTTCTTGTCAAAGTTTGCAAGACCATAACTCCTTTATTATTCAACATTTTTGAATGGTTATTTTTTCATAATACTTTCCTTGAAACCCTCTCTAAATAATTTTTACAAGTAAATAACTAATTATGTGAGGAAGAACATTAAAAGTTTGAGGACACTATAGGTCATTTGTTGACTCAGTGAAATTTTGACCTATATCCAAGTTATTTTTACCCAACTTTTAAGAATCATAACTTGCTAAATTTTTAGCATATGGATCTCATTCGTTTTGTATAATTCTCTTCTTGATTCCCTCTACAAGTTCTCTTCAGTGGCCAAGATCTAAAAATGCTTGGAAGGCCATGTATTTCATTGGAACATTAGAGGCCATTTTATGTCATTTGGACTTAGAATTTTTCTAATTTTCAACTCTAGTTAATGGTGCCATTTTCAAAATTCCATAACTTTCTCCTCAAGTCTATAAATAAATACTTTTTTTAGCACATTGTGATCTTTGTGATGTTGTGTACAAGTTGAAAAAGGAATGAGATCAAACAACCTCCTATGCTAGACACCTCATGGATTTGAATATGGTTGTTTGAACTTGAAGTTTTTTCCATGACTAGAATTTTGAACCTTGCTAACTCAAATTACAAGCTAAATTAAATTCCAATTTTGTGCCTAATCATGTTTAGCACATGTCTAAAGAGAAAAACAACTATAAAACACCAAGATTAGCTGCGTTTTACTCAACCTTGAGTCACACTTTTCATGAGTGTCAAGTTCACACGAATTGATTGATTCTTGGATCATTTGGAACATATGAGCTATGTGATTGGTTCCCTATAAATAAAGCTCATTATTCCATTCATTCTCTAAGATTTTGATAACAAAATCCACCCTGTCAAACTCACTCCCAAAGCCATATTTTCTCAAGTTTGGTTTCATACTTAGAGGTTTTCTTAATCTAAATTCTCCATTCCTTGAGCTTCTCTAATCTTCCCTGAAGCTAACGCAACCGAGATCAAGCCTTGAGGTGCACCATAGCTCCCTGACCAAGTTTGTTTTCAAATCTATTTCATCACACTTCGAATACGTAGTTGTAGGCTCCATTTCTCTCAACTCAAATTACTGAGATGTTGCTTGATGTTCACTGTATCCTTAATTTTCATTGTTTCATCCTTTAAACTTGTTTGTTTTTCAAAACCATTTTGAAACATCTTTTGGTTTTCTTCAAATTATGATCTACACAGTTTAAGAAATTCTAATGGTGGACATGGTTAGATTGGCGATAAAAATACGAGTACAATAGTATAAGTCTTAGCTTCCATATTCACCATTTGAAAATCACGAATTTATGCAAGTTTTACGTATTTGAGGCTGAAGACGATGATGTATCTTTCTCATCCAATGATAACACGCCATTTATTTTAATCTTACTGGCCGGATTTAAAATGGATAAGGTGTTTTACTTTCACTAAATTCCCTAATGTTCAGTGCGTGTGGACCCTCCGATCTGATTACTTTATTAGTCAGCTCTTGATCCAATGCTCCAGATAATTTCCAGTTTATTTTATTTTCCTTTACTTTGATTTAATTTGATTTAACTTCAAAAATTAACATCTCTTTCATTTTAATTCCAAAAAATACCAAAATCGTTTTAAAATTTCTCTCTGGTTTTTATCTTTCTGATTATTATTTTTTCTTATTTTTATTTTTATTTTTATATTTTTTTATCATTTTTTTCTTTTTTATTTGTTTTAATTAATTTAGAAATAGCTTTCAAACTTTTAAAATCAGCAAAAAATTAAAAAAAAAATGTTATAGACCATCTCTGATTTTTTCTATGGTCTCATTTGAATTTTATTTGATGTTTTGATTATATTTTGATATTTTACCATTTATTTTCATTTTTAAATCAATTTAAAATAATTTTCCATGCATTTTAATTTGTTTAATCACATTTTAAATATTGTTGGACCTTTGTAGACTTTTTTTGACTTGTTGGTCTGGGTTCATGGCTTATTTGATTATAGGTGTCATTAACATCAATGGATCTTGGGTGTTGATTTGGTTTATGACCTAAATCCATCAAAAACGATGATTGATTTTGATGATAACTTATTCAATGCCTTTATCCAATTTGGATTTTATTTGTCCTATTCATTTTTATATCTATTTCATCTCCGTCTTCCTTTTTCTTTTTGATTAATTTGTAAAGCATTTGAGCTTTTATGTTCATCTAAGCGTGTTGGATATTTGATGAACTTTCATCATTCGAATCTACCTCTAAATGATCATTTGATCATTTAAGGTACTTGGGATTGAAGATAAGTTTGTCATAACGTATCTTCCTCGACTTAGGTCTTGGTCACCTTTGTTTTTACTCGTGCTACATGTTTTAGGAGTATAGTTTCTATTATATCTCTAACATGTATGGTACATAAAATGTTATTGACCGACCTCATATAGTATTGACTTCTATATAAGTATGTATGCGATTTCTTAACATAGAGCTAAATTTGTCCTGAATCAGAAAACTAACATACTAACCCAAGCATTTATTACATTGACTTTTACGTTAATGCAATTTAAATTCTGTCATTTACTTTATGACATTTAATTTTAGCATCTTTATCATTCTTGTCATTTTACTTTCTCTACTTTACTTTTATGCTATTTTTCTTTTCCTCTTTGAGCATTTTACTTTATTGTTATTTTTCATATGCTCATTTGAGTTTTCTTTTCCTTTTAAAGACATTAATAATCAACTTGAACAAAAAAAAGACTTAAGTCTCTCTTTGGACTATGGTGACTATCCTTTGCATCTTGGAGTATTTGGACCTTAGGATAGAACCTTGGGACTTTGAGACCTTTGGTTGAGACCTTGTTGATATTTTGTCTGTTTATTGAGAAATTTTTTATGTGCATGTGTTACTTTAAAAATGATCTGATAGAAGAATCATTCATCTGAGACATCAAGTTCATTTGATACACGCCGAGTAATCTGTATACTTTAAGATTCATCTGATACTGAGCTTGCACCTGAGGCACTATTATTCATCTGATGCTTATTATTTGTTTGTGTGGCTTTAATCAAATGGAACCAGATGCATTGTTTGACTTGTGCCAAAATGATTTCTCTTGTTTGGTTAGACATTTCCTACCTTAGCTTTTACTTTATGCTTTAGGATAGACCCTTCATCTCTTGACCATCTTCTTCAATTTTCAAATTTTATCCCTCTTTTTCAAAGGCTTCCTATGTTCAAACTTAAACCACTTTCAATAAAAACCATGACTTTGTCAAGTTCATTTTCAAATATTCTTCTTAATAAAACCTTAATTCATTTAATCAAATTTAAACTCTTTTCTTCAAAGAATAAAAAACACAAAAAACTCATTCAAACCATTTTTCCATTTTGGTTTTTATTTAAAACCTTTTCTCTTAAAGATTAGACATGAGTCATCTCCATAGTTGAGATGTAATTATCTCATATCCATAACCTTGATTGAGATGATGTTGAATCTTTTCCAATTGAAAGAGCTAGTTGCGTACTTGTTGATGTTTATCCAAGTTGGATCCATTCTTTCATTGTGATGCAAAGGTCCATCATTCTCACGTTTATGGATATTTGGTTGAGTATTCTTCTTAAGATGACAAAATGTCTCTTCTGTTAAAATCAACCAACAAACAACTTTGTTCTTTTATAGAAGAAATATGTGGTTCTGATTTCATAATTGCACATTGGTGGTACGTAGGCACGGGGCTCTTGAAGTCTTGCGGAATCAAAATCTTAAAAACCATTTCTTTTCCCATCTCCACAATCTAGTTGCAAACAACTCTTTTTAGCCAAATAGACAGATTTTTAAAGAGGTTTCTATGGAGTACCATAGATGTTTAGGGTGCTAACACTTTCCCTTTTCATAACCAACCCACATACCTACATATTTGTTTTTATTAGTTTTTTTCTTTAAAAAACTTATGTGACTTTTGTTCGCTCTTTTCACATTCCTTTGGAAACAATAAACTGCAGTGGCGACTTTCACTTTATGAGTTAAGTTAATCAATATCTTAATCTCAACTTTTTACTACTACCATAGTAAATGTGCTAAACAAGCTAAAGTCAAACATCTCATAAACCACTACTTCTGAGCCCCAACCACATGTCACTAAACCAAACATTTTTGGAGACACTTATTCAGAAACCCTCAATTTTGTCAGACAACCTAAAATTATTGCCTTTGTAGATAGAACACCCAAACCTTACTCTATTCCTTCTGAATCTTTTCTTTATAGAATAAATGTTCGTCTAAAATCCATTTATGAATTCTTATATCAATTTGAGTATAATGCTCTCGATACTCTTCGTTATGTTGTTATAAGCACCTCTGACAGCACAGATCCTGAATGGACTGCTGCAATCTGGCTCGATTTCAGAAGATGGATGAACGTTAATTCTAACATCATTGAAGGTTATAATTTCTTCTCAATGAAGAAGCTTGAGGCTATGCTTGCTTCTTAAGCACCTCCTCTCATTGCTCCCTACTTTCCTATTTCGGAAGTATAAGATCTTTCTTCTATAATGGATGTTCAACCTTCAGATGTTACTGCTTCTTCTTTGGTTGATTTTAAGAAGTCTTCTGTTGAAGATGGTACCCCTTCTTGGAGTCTGAAGACTGTTGCTGCTGAAGAGATCCCTTTTGGGCTAAAGAAGACTCTTGATGAGCTAAAGAAGTTCAATACAATCATTCAAGCACGTCTGGACAAATAAGATGAAAGATCTGAGGAGCATAGTGCTTTTATCTTTGCTCTTGCCAACATGATAGAGGACTTCATGTCTAGGATATTTCCTCCTCCTATTCCTCCTAAACCATAGACCTTTTTGTTTATCTTTGTTTTTAGAACTCTAGATGTTTTATGTGTTTCTAAAACTTTTTGTACTCTGGTCTTTGGTAAATGAAAAATTTATTTTTGTCTCTTTAAATCTTTTTGATTTCTAAAAAAGGGGGAGAAAGTAATGATTTTGATATATCTATTTTGAGAATCTTCTTCCCAAACATGTTTTGATGTTTTTGCCACTATCATTATTTGACTCAAGAACTTTGAGAAAGTTCACTAATTTTTTTTTCTTAACAGGAAAACTCTGAAGTGTTGAAGGAGATTCAGAATCTAGAGAATAAAAATTCTTGGGTTCTTTACCTTTTCTTAAAAGGAAATTCAACCAGAATCTGACGATATGATAAGTTCAACCAGACTCTGATACACCATTTTGTTTTATAGCAAACCATAATTTGAGATGTAATTTTCTACAATACTAGTCAGTCTCTTATGGTAGACCATGTTAGACACCTCATCATGTTCGGATAGTAAGATAGAATCTAAGATGAAGATTTGTGCATCGCTAGTCAGACTCAAATGGTTTGTCAATCAGAGAAGTATTCCTTCATGTTGATTGATTTGTTCCACTTCTCACAACTTCTTTTTTAGTATTGAACTCAGGGGGAGACTCTGTACAAGATTAAAAATGTTTTGAGAGTATAAGACTCGGGGGGTGCTGCCTAGATTTCTTGTGTTTCTCGCACCTTCAAGCAGTTCTGCATGTTGATTAAGAGATCAACCTATCTATTGAGTGAGTTATAGTGAGATAAGATTCAGGTTGAGTGTTTGCTAAAAGTTGATGACGTTTTCTGATTTTTTTCGGATTGCAGTTAGAAGCTAGAATGGTGATCAGGCAAAAATAAGATATGATGATGTTCAATTATTACTGCTGTAGTTTGTGTTTCTGTTTGGAATTTTCAGTTGAAGGCAAGTGACTTGATGATAAGTAACATATTAAGTTTGGAGTTGTGATGACACTCTGTCATTGCATAAATTCTATCAAAGAAATGGGGGAAAACGAGCAAAATATCACCAAATTTGATGAAGAATAGCCAAAGAACAGAGGAAAAACGACCAAGTATGAAGAAACAAAGACTTGGGGGAAATTGGCTGAGAAAGGGAGCAAACACGTGTCAACCACTTGAATAATCACGCCACCATCACGTGTGTTATAGATCTGGATAAGTTCCATTGCGCGTGCAATATAAGCTATCACATGCGTGCACTACGCCAAAAGTGAATTTTAACAGCGCACATTAGACAACGCTTTTGTAAAAAAGCACTGCTATAAGTGAATTTTAAAAAAAACACATAAACTGTAGAAAATAATTAGTAAAAGCAATGCTAAAAATATGACCTTAGACAACGCTTTTAAAAAGTGTTGTTAAAGTATTGCTTTAGAAAGCGCTTTATCATAAGCGCTGGTAAAGGTCCACTTTAGACAGCGCTTTAAGAAAGCGCTATCTAAAGTCATAAAAAATATAATTTTTTTTTAGAAAAGTGCTGCTAAAGGACATTATTAGCCAACACTTTTCAAAAGTGTTGCTATAGGTCCATATTAGCCAGCGTTGTCTAAACCCTTATAAATGAAAATAAAAAAAATAGAATCAGTGTATTCACAGATACACGAACAAAAGCGTAACCCTTTCCCTCCTCCGTCGCAAATCCTTCGTCGTCGTACCAGCCCCCCTCCGTCCTCCACCGTCTCTCTCGGTTTTGCTCCACCCACACCGGCCGGTTCTCAAGGTATGTTCTTTATTGAAAATGTATTTATCTCCATTGATGTCCAAACTGAGTTATCCTCCTTGATAATGTACTATGCTAACATCTAAGACATTATCCTCCTATTGATGTCTAAACTGAGTTATATGTATGCATTTTGATTTTTGGGTTCTTGGTAGGGCTTGATATATAACAGCAACACTTTTAGCATTTAGCATTATTGCATTTTCTTTTGGTTCTATGTTTTGGAATAAAAAAGATGATATATATGATGGTTTTTTTTGTTATTTTAATTGGTTTCCGAATTGTTTATCATGTTTATATTTTCCATGAACTAGTATTTTGTTACTAGTATTTTGAACCTATATATATATATATATACAACTTGTTTTTGATGATCCCTTTGTATTGGTGTAGTTAGTCGAAGACCATCACCGATTCGAAGAACATCAAAGCCGCATCATCTGCCGTCGACACCAATAGCCCATTTTCTTTCTTTGGTAAGTCAAGTTCAAATTCTATCTGTATCGATCAATTAAAAAACACAATTATTTTTATATAGATATATTTATTTTTAGTCCATGTTATTAACTCTAGAAATAAATTTCTAGAAATAATTCGTTTAATTCAAACAAAAAGAGAATAATTCGTTTATAGTGTTTTTGTTTACTTGAATAAGTAGAAAAAATGGATAAAAAATGGATGTTTTCCGATCGATTGTCACAATAGTACGAGAATATGGTATTGGAATTCGTTAAGTTTATTGTTGAACACGCCAAAGACCCCAGTCGAATGAAGTGTCCTTGCTTGGGTTGTTGTTATGTGGGTCAGGTTAACGCAGATGGATTGAAATCGCATTTACTAATGCGTGGAATTGATAGAAGTTATAGAATTTTTTTTATTAATAACCATGTATTAAAAAAATATTTCGCAAATAACCGGGTTTCGGAAAAAATTACGCAAATAACCATGTTTGAGATGGCTCCACAAAGGAGGATCCATCTCATTTGGCGCATCCTCCTCTTTTTTTAAGGGAGGCGCCATCTCACTTGGCGCCTAAGGGAAAAGGGCAAGCCCTAAGCCAAGTGAGATGGCGCCTATGTACAAAATTAGGTCAAAAAAAAAAAAATTTTTTTTCTTTCCTGCGCGTTGCGTATTAGACAGAGATAAACAAAATGGATTTTTTATTTAAAAAAAAATAATTACATTCAACTGTTTTACATTAAAAGAACAGTAAAAAAATAGATACAAAAAAATACTGGGAAAAAAAAAGATACATCAGTGATCCCCAGGAACCCGGTAATGACCCCCAGTTCCGCATCCCCGTCCCCGCCTTTCTCTTGCTGGGTGTCGTCTCGTTTCCTGCTGCGGCAAGGTCGATGGCCCAGCGAAGTCAATGCGATCCGAATCCATAAAATCAGTAAGATCTCCATATCTCGAAGATCCGCTCTGGTACAGTCGGTTACCCATACCCTCGAAGTTTGGTCGTGTTGGCGGTGGGTGGGGTTCCATGGTTGGTCGGTAGCATTGGTCGTCTGAGTATGGGGGGTAGAAAGGAAATGGATCTTGGGGTGTTTGGTATTGTGGATGTTGGGTTGTTTGGTGATATGGTGGTTGATGGTAGGTTTGGTCGGGTTGGTCATAATCTTCTGACATTCCCATATCAGGGCTAAGGCTGGATGTTGAGGGCGCCATATTGGGATATGTGGAAGACTGAAATTGTGTATGGGGTATGTGGGTTTGCTGGTATTGGGGTTGGTATTGTGGTTGGGTTTGAGGCATTTCCGGGTATTGGTAGTTTGGCGGTGATTGTGGTTGGTAGTACGGCATTTGGTTGTAGTTGTGTTGTGGTGGGGAATGTGGTTGTGTGTTTGTTGGTCTGTTTCTTCTTGGGGTTGGTTTGAGGTTGATGGATTTTGGGTTTGTTGGTGGGGAATCGAGGGTTGTGCCCATTGTGTGCGTGGGTCAACCAAGTACCTCGGATGAGACACGTGCATATCTGGGTTACTAACCGACCTGTACCACGACATATATTGATCGGTGTGTCGCATGTTACCTTGAGTAAGGAAAACCGGGGATTGCAAGATGTAGCGGTGACGCCTTTGCCACATTTTACACCATTCTGGAGCAAAGTCTTTCCAGTTGGTAAGATTCCACTGGGCGTCGACCCTTTTTAGATGCCAGGGGGACAAATCTGTTGGATCACTTGGTATCTCCTGGATCATTCCGAACTGCATCTTCACACGGTCGCTGTGGTGCATCTCCACAATGTTGAACCGAATGAGTGCAGTCTTTGCAGTCCAAGTTGCTGCATCCTCTGGATTTGGAGAATGGTCCAAACCCAAATATGGTCTCCAGACGAACTGCGATAAAATTTAAATCAGGTAAGCGCAAAAGTAATGTATAAATAATTAAAATGAACAAAAGTTAAAAGCTACGACGTACGTCATCTGGGCCTAAGTGATCCAATAGATTCCGGTAGAGTGCGACATTGAATCTGGGATTCTTGCCGTAATCCATACCCCTCACGCAGTACCTAAAGGAAATGAGAAACATGTTATTTTTAGCATATATTTTGGAAAGAGAAGAATAGTTATAAATGCTATAACTTAATGACTTACTTTGTTGCGTAAGGGAAACCAAAAGTGTTGTTGTTGATGGGGTTTAAGGACTCCATCCTCCACCAACCCCAGGCTTGTAGTAAAAATGTGCACCCATAAAATGTACATTTTTCCTTGACTGCGTTTTTGCACAAGGAACTGTACAGGTGGGCTAATACTGCAGAACCCCAACTAAATTTTCTAGTTTTATCAAAATTTGTTAGTAAATGTAAGTACATGAAATTTACACTATTTCCCGTACTTCCGGGAAATAAAAATGTACCAAAAAGTATCATAATATACGTTCGGGCTTTTACTACTCGGTCATTCTCTGAGGAATTTTCATTTAATTCCATACTTGCATAATGCCGTTTCAGGTCAGTGAGTAGTATTCCCTGCCCTCTTGCTCCACCACCTTCTACCATGTCCCTACCCAACAGTTCTTCACACTGTGAGTTCGGTTGTTGAACCGACCCGTTCACCGCCTTACCGTCAATAGGGAGGCCCAGTAGCATGTACACATCTTCGAGAGTGATGGTACATTCACCTATTGGTAGGTGAAATGTATGGGTCTCCGGTCTCCACCTCTCCAACATTGCAAGAATGAATTTGGAGTCAATGGTGCAGTTGGAGATCTTTATCACGTGTCCAAAACCTGCATATTCCATATAAGGGACGATAAATGGGTCGGGAGCAAGGTATTTGTGCGAACGGATTCTGAATCTTTGTGTATCCTGAGATCATAATTAAACAAGAGTAAGATTAATTAAGATGAACAACACGTTATTTGAAGTATGAAAAATGTATAACCAAAGAAGAGACTTACAAATGCAGCAATGTTTTCCCTTGTGCCTCTGTGAGTATCTCCCATTGTTAGAAGGGCCATTGTTCAGAACGCTTAAGAGAATGAAAGACTTAGGAAGAAATAGAGAGTATGATAGACTTAAGAAATATTTCGTAGCAGAGAGTGAGAGTTGTGTGGGTGTGAGAGATGTTTCATAAGGTATGTATTTATAGTCAAATAAGTTTGATGTAGTGGTTGCATGCCTGCGATGTGTCACATTTGCATGCTTAGGGTGTTACACATATGCATGCATGCATTTACAAAACATGTAAGGTGTCACTCTTGCAGGCTAGGTGGCAGCCCATGCATGTATCACGATTGGACAGTAAGGGAGGCGCCATCTCACTTGGCGAAATAGTACAAAAATGAATGGTGTCGCCACCCCATTTGGCGAATAAGAGGTGTGACGTTTTACAGCATTGGCTCAGGCTACGTGACAGCCTTTGGGATTCCTTTGTTTGTTGCATGCAAGGCCATTGGAGTTGATGGGTGGAGTCTTACACAAAACATTTATGTGTGCAGAATAGGGCCAGGCTAGGTGGCAGCATAAGCCCATGCATGTATCACGATTGGACAGTAAGGGAGGCGCCATCTCACTTGGCGAAATAGTACAAAAATGAATGGTGTCACCACCCCATTTGGCGAATAAGAGGTGTCACGTTTTACAGCATTGGCTCAGGCTACGTGACAGCCTTTGGGATTCCTTTGTTTGTTGCATGCAAGGCCATTGGAGTTGATGGGTGGAGTCTTACACAAAACATTTATGTGTGCAGAATAGGGCCAGGCTAGGTGGCAGCATAAGCCCATGCATGTATCACGATTGGACAGTAAGGGAGGCGCCATCTCACTTGGCGAAATAGTACAAAAATGAATGGTGTCGCCACCCCATTTGGCGAATAAGAGGTGTCACGTTTTACAGCATTGGCTCAGGCTACGTGACAGCCTTTGGGATTCCTTTGTTTGTTGCATGCAAGGCCATTGGAGTTGATGGGTGGCAGGCTAGGTGGCTGCATAAGCCCATGCATGTAATATTATTGGCAGCCTTGGGGGGTTGCATCACTTACTTAATTGAAATTTTTTGCCTTACGTTGAACATAACATTCATTCACATAAACTGTAAAATTTTCCAACCTTCGAATCAGTCATCTAACCTTCAAACATTCCAGCATTCATACCTTCATACAATCAATAAACCCAAAACATTCCCACCTTCATACCTAAAACAATTCTACACAATGGCCTCTTCACCACAATTTGTTGTCAAAGCACATTTCAACAGTGAGACATACATGTGTCCCACAGTTGGGTTTTTGTTTAGAAACACCGACAATGTCCGATTTCTCTTAAACAGGAAAGCAAATTTCTCGTACTTTAAGAAAAGATTGGAGGCCAAACTTGAACGAGGCCCGGTATCCCAGATATTTTATCAGAGTCCAGTCTTTTTTGGAAACAACCAAGTTATTTTTTATAAGGTTGCAATTCAAGATGACGAGGATTTCCAGAACATGATTTCCAGCCATGTCTATTCTGGAAACGACTCTATTGAGTTGTACGTTCTGTTTCAAGAGCCTCCGGTGACACAGGAGGTAGAGCCTCCGGTGACACAGGAGGTTGATCCTTTGGAGAATGAGCAAGATGAGGTGGATGCAGTTGACGATGAAGAAGAAGATAACGAGTTAGAGTTTGATGAAATGGTGAACGACGATTCTGACGATGATGGCATCCCAAGTATTCCTACCGACAAAATCTACACACCACCTACGCACATGACAAACTTCAACATGGGCGGAGATGAACCTTCTACGGACTTGTTTTTCCAACCGTATATGCAATCGGATGAAAATTTAAAAGAGAAGGACAAGTTTCGTAATAGAGAGGAATGCATAAGGGCCATCAAAAAATTTCACATGCTCAACTCGGTTGATTATAAGGTGGATCGTGTAAACCCGGAAAGGTACAAGATCAAGTGTGTCCACCCTGACTGTATGTTCAAGCTGACCGCTTCATACAGACTAAGGGGTGACTGCTGGGTCATAGGTTCCATGACTACCCATACTTGTGTAAGTTCCACTCAATCACAAGACCACCGAAAACTCAACCATGATCTAATCTGTCAAGAAATCCTACCCCTGGTCAGCAACGACCCTTCTTTGAAGGTGAAAACAATCATCTCCCACATCACCACGGTTTTTAACTACACTCCGTCTTACCGTAAGGCGTGGTTAGCAAAGACTAAGGCGATTGAAAGGGTGTACGGGAACTGGGAGGAGTCATACCGAGAACTTCCACGCTACCTAAATGCACTCAAGACATATTCTCCAGGTAGTGTTTATGTTCTGGAAACATTGCCAGCGTACGCCCAAGATGGTAGTCTACTACATGGCAACGGAATATTCAGTCGCGTCTTTTGGGCATTTCAACCATGCATCACAGGGTTTGCTTCATGCAAGCCAATTCTACAAATAGACGGGACTTGGTTGTATGGGAAGTACAAAGGCACGCTTTTGATGGCAGTTGCACAAGATGGCAACAATAAAATTTTCCCCGTTGCGTTTGCCCTTGTCGAGGGGGAGACCGGTGGTGCTTGGAGCTTTTTCCTGAAAAATCTTCGTACACACGTGGCTCCTCAACCAGACCTCTGTTTGATCTCGGACAGACATGCCTCCATTGAAAGTGCCTATAATAATCCGGGAAATGGTTGGCATGACCCTCCTTCTACGCATGTCTATTGCGTCAGGCATATCGTCCAGAATTTCTCGAGGGAGGTCAAAGACAAAACATTGAGGAAAGCGGTGATGAATGCAGGATACGCACTAACACAACCCACATTCAAATATTACCACAACGAGATCCGTTTGTCTAACCCAGAAGCCGGTACGTGGATCGACAATATACCGGTCGAAAAGTGGACTAGGTCATACGACAATGGCCAAAGATGGGGGCATATGACAACAAATCTTATTGAATCAATGAATGGGGTATTCAAGGGCATACGAAACCTCCCCATCACTGCCTTGGTGAAATCCACGTATTTTAGGATGGTTGCGTTATTTGCCAAAAGAGGTGAAATGTGGTATGCGGTCTTGCAATCAGGACAACTATGGAGTGAAAGCTGTATGAAATACATTAAGGCTGAAAGTGCTAAAGCCAACACTCACATGGTTACACGGTTTGACCGCCATAGCCACAACTTCATTGTGAAAGAGACAATTGACCACAATGAAGGCCTGGCAAGACAAGAATACAGGGTCATTTTACCTTCTCAATGGTGCGATTGTGGCAGGTTTCAAGCTTTTCGTATGCCTTTCTCTCATGTCATTGCCGCTTGTGCGCATACCCATCAAGACGCGCTTCAACTGCTCTCAAACGTTTATAAATCTGAAACGTTACTCACTGTTTACAACAACAACTTTCCTTTGGTGGCAAAACCGGACTATTGGCCTGAATACAACGGTGATATAGTTTGGCACAATGACCAAATGCGAAGGAACAAGAAGGGTCGTCCCAAAAGCAGGCGCATAACAACAGAAATGGACGATCTTGACAGGTTGGAAAGAAAGTGTGGTTTATGCCGTCAGGTCGGACACAATCACAAAAACTGTCCGAATCGGGCGTCTGGCTCGACCACATAAATTTTGTAATACATTAAATCTTTTCAATATTTGTGTTGTAAACATTATGGGTTTCCCGTTAATAAAACTGTTCACACAATTTAAGAAATTCAATATAGGAAATTACATTAGGGTTTTCGCGTACAACAATGATTAACGATATTCAATCTAGAAAATTACAACTGTTAACACAATTTCATCTGACCCATGCATCATCAGCATTACATCACTGTCTGTTTTGACTTCCTCCAACCACACATTAGGTCTTCCTGTCGCATGCGAGGTTGTTGTTCGTTTTCGCTGGATCCTTCGAATTTTTTCCCCCTCGGGGATGTCTCCATCTAGCCACCGCATCAACTCCCGCTTCAGACGCTCCATGGAGTGAATGTGCCAGAATTTCATTTTCATCGCAGGTTTCGTGGCGGAGAATATAACGTAACCATCTCTGCTAAAAATCATAGGCGACGTCATTACGTAAATAAGGGAGTACAAAATAAAAATACAGTGCGAGAAAGTGTGAGAAATTTCAAAGAAACTGACGAATGATTTATAAAACAGCAAAAAACCCTAGTTTTGCCCTAGGCGCCAAGTGAGATGGCGCCTCCTCTTCTTTTTAAGGAGCATGCGCCATCTCACTTGGCTAAATGCCAAGGGAGGCGCCAAGTGAGATGGCGCCTAGGGCAAAACCCTAGGTGCATGCGCCAAATGAGATGGCTCCTCCTTTGTGGAGCCATCTCAAACATGGTTATTTGCGTAATTTTTTCCGAAACCCGGTTATTTGCGAAATATTTTTTTAATACATGATTATTAATAAAAAAAATTCGAAGTTATATGTGTTAGATATTTCACTGTAAAAAAAGTAACGGCAACGTTGAACCGGGAGAGAAAAGTAGTATGGCCTATGCTTCAGACAACAAGGACACAAATACATTTTGATCGAGTTGAAGAGATTGCAGATGCACTTGAGGAAGATCTTCAGGATTGTCCCAAAATGTTTGAGAGATTGGTAAGCGATGTAGAGAAACTGTTGTATAAAGGGTGCACTAAATTCACAAGACTGTCTGCAGTATTAAAGTTGTACAACTTAAAGGCAGGCAATGGATGGTCAGATAAAAGCTTCAGAGTTATTAGCCCTTATGAGAGATATGCTTCCAGAGGATAATGTTCTTCTTAATCGAACCTATGAGGCCAAAAAAATGTTGTGCTCTATTGGCATGAGCTATGATAAGATACATGCTTGTCCAAAAGATTATGTTTTGTTTCGAAACAAATATGCATCGTTAAATAAGTGCCCTAAATACGGTTTGTCTCGATATAAGAAAAAATTGTCTCCAGCAAAAGCCTTATGGTATTTTCCTATAATTCCGATATTTAGGCGAATGTTTCATAGTGAAATAGATGCAAGACACCTTACTTGGCATGCAGATGAAAGAATTATTGATGGAAAGTATTGATATCCGGCAGATTCACCACAGTGGTTGAAAATTGATAATGATTATCCTGATTTTGGAGAAGAAGCAAGAAACCTTCGGTTGGCTTTATCTACCGATGGAATGAACCCGCATGGTCTTCAAAGTATATCACATACCACATGGCCTGTGATTATTATGATTTATAACCTACCTCCATGGCTATGTATGAAGCATAAGTACATGATGTTATCTATGTTAATATCTGGGCCTAAACAACCAGGGAATGACATAAACATATACTTGACACCTTTGATTGAAAATTTAAAGATTTTATGGGAGAACGGGGTGGAGGTTTATTATGGATATAGGAAACAAAGTTTCAATTTGAGGGCGATGTTGTTTGGCACAATTAATGATTTTCCAGCATACGGGAATCTATTTGGGTATAGAATTAAAGGTCAACGTGCGTGTCCTGTTTGTGAAGATGGAACTGATATGACGCGTTTGGAACTTTGTCAGAAGAATGTGTTTCTCGGTCATCATAGATTCTTACATCCTAAACATCACTACCGTGCATGGAGAAAAGCATTCAATGGAGACACCAAACAACGTAAAGCTCTATCTGCATTATCAGGTGACCAAATTTTTGAAAAGGTGAAAGATGTGTGTACTTAGTTTGGCAAGAATTTTGCGCATACGATTGTCGAAGGTGGGTGGAAGAAGAGATCGATTTTTTTTGAATTACAATATTGGAAGTCTCTGTATATGAGACATTTTCTCAGTGTTACGCATATTAAAAAAATGTATTTGAAAGTGTTATTGGTACGTTACTCAAATATGTCTCACATACAGAGGAAGTCGAACATATCTACCACCTGCTGCTTTTACTCTATCTAGAAAGGAGAAAAATATATTGTGTAAGTTTCTAAGTAAACTTAAAGTTCCAGAAGGATACTCTTCAGATATTAGAAGACTTGTGTCTATGAAAGACCTCAAGTTAAATAGTTTAAAGACACATGATTACCATGTTATAATGGAGCATTTTCTACCAATAGCTATACGTTCTATTTTTCCAGATAAAGTAAGGAGTGTGATAACTAAGTTGTGTTTTTTCTTTAGGTCAATTTGTAGTAAGGTGATTGATCCTGAGATCTTACCGACATTGCAAAAAGAAATTGTTATTACTTTGTGTGAGCTTGAAATGTATTTTCCTCCCTCATTTTTTGACATAATAGTACATCTAGTTGTTCATCTTGTGAAAGAGACACAGTTGTGTGGCCCAGCTTATATGAGATGGATGTACCCTGCTGAACGTTATATGAAAGTATTAAAAGTGTACGTGAAAAACCGAAATCGCATAGAGGGTTGTATTGTTGAGCAAAACATTGTTAAAGAAGCAGTTGAGTTTTGTATAGAATATTTGTCCAAAGTTCAATCCATTGGACTGCCCAAAAGTCATATTTTTGAAAAAAAGGAAGGTAAAAGATTAATTGGAAATAAAATTGTGACAATATCAAAAGATGAACGAGATCAAGTGCATCTGTATGTTCTGCACAATGACAGTGAGGTTGAGCCATATGTTGAAATGCACAAGGATGTACTCTGAGGGTTAAATCAGAATAGAACTGAAAATTGGATAGTACAGGAGCACAATCAAAGTTTTATACCATGGTTTAAGGATAATATTTTTTCAAAGCTTCATTCAGATCTCGCTTTAATAACAGAAGGTTGAGATGTTTGGCATATGGTCCAAGTTTGCATGTTTTTTCCTATAGCGCATACGCAATTAATGGATACACATTTTATACCAAAGAACAAGATGATAAAAGTACTATGCAAAATAGTGGTGTCACCGTGCTTGCTGAAGCAATGCACATTTCTAGTATGAAGGACCTAAACCCCAAATATTCAAATCTGTCATATTTTGGAGTTATCGCGCATATTTGGGTGTTTGATTATGAGAAGTTTCAGATTCCTATCTTTGGTTGCAAGTGGGTAAGTAGTGGTGGCATACGAATGGATATGTCAGGATTTTTGCAAGTGGATCTTAATAGGGAGGGGTACAAAGAAGATCCTTATTATAGCCTCTCAAGCTAAACAAGTGTTTTATGTCACTGACCTGGCGAATACAAAATGGTCTATAGTGCTTTTATCTAACAAAATGGTTGATGATAACGGTGTAGACCAAGGTGGTATTGATGATGAGAATGGGTCATGTATTAGACAGAATGAGTCGTATATTATAAATGATCAAGATGAGAATATTATAGTGGATGAATCATATATCAGAAATGATCATAATGAGGGAATTTGGATAAATTCATCCGTCCGCGTTGTTAAGAAACAAGTAATTCATGTTCCAACCAAGAAAAGAAAGAGATGTTAGTGAAAGAGATAGCATATTAAAAAGTTTATGTTTATGTTTGTGTTTTCATTTAAGTTTATGTTTATGTTAATTTTTGGCATTGTCATTTTATATATATTTAAATGACTATGGAATTTTATATTGGGTTTATGTTTATGTTTATGTTTATTACAGGTTAGATGGCTACTAACGACAATAACCCACGTGATGATTCTGTGCATGATGAAGATAAGGTCGTTAGTAAAATGGAAATGGAATATAGACGAGGAATAACAATAATGAAGAGAATAATTCGGGATAGAGACCAAGGCATAAAGTATGATGTGCATTGGAGTCAAGAAGGCCAACTCATTGAGATTAACGGTTCAATGTTGACGAGTTATCTCGGTTCGGTGGTAAGAAGAGAAATTCCAATCACATGTGAAGATTAGAGAGCAAGAGTGTTTGACGAAGCTAAAGATAAAATATGGAGTGAGATACAGGTACCATATGTGATGTTAATTGTTTTTAATGACGATTATGTCTCTAAATTACTTAAACTAACGCACTTTGTGTATATTTTTCGTAGAGTTCGTTCATCATTGAGGATACCAGGAGAGATTATATTCTTAAATTGGCCGGGAAACTACATAGAGGGTTTAGAGCTTTCTTGTCAAACAAGTTTCTTAGGGATGCGGATAAAAATTTTGTTGATGCAGAGCTTCCAAAGAAATATGCAGATTTGATTACAACTGAAGAATGGGAAACTTTTAAATCCAAAATAAATACCCAAAAATTTGAGAGTTTAAGTGTCGTAAATTGACAACGAGCATCAAGTCCAGCATATCCATAAATAAAAGGCCGTATGGGATATGCACGCTTACAACAATCTATTGTAAGTATCTATTAATTGCAAAGTATCTATAATATATGCACGCTTATATTTGATCATGTTATTTGGCTTAATGTGTAGCTAACAAAAGAGAATAGTTCTGAAACATCTCTTCCGGAACACATTTTGTGGAAAGAAGCCCGTGTGTGTAAGGATGGAGTTGTTGAAGAAAAAGTTCAACAAATTTTCTAAAGATGTGTAAGTATAACATTATTTATTTAATTACATCATACTTTTATTTATTTAATTACATCATTATTTTATTAACATATCATTCTTTAATTACAATATTTATATGAATTTCAGGAGAGTCTTTCCCAATCTATACCTCCAGATGAAGATAATGATTGCAGGAGAATACTCTTACGAGCATTAGATATTCGTGAGTATTCTAGTCGGGTGAGGGGTAAGGGATTTGGGATCACTCCAACATCCTTGAAAATAAAATCAAATACAAAATCTCCAAGCAATAAAGAACTTCATGATAAGTTGGAAAAGTTACAACAAGAAGTATATGAGCTGAGAAAGGAAAAGGAAATTGATCAAGCTACAGACTTTAAAGATACTAGTGACAAAGGTAGTATCAATGGTAACTTTGGACAAAATATTCTCGAGGTAATTATATACCATCTTTATAAATTATATAACCATATTTATTAATTATATAACCATACTTATTAAATTATAGGGCATTTCTCGGTGTCAACTCTATTTGTCGGCACCGACATATCGGATGGTTGGCAAGGGAAAAGTGTATAATACTTCGGGAGAAATGCTTCACCATAGACCACTCCCAGATAGATATTTGAAAGTATCGGTCGATGTCGTTTTACAGGGGGTGCATTGTTACCACTACCTGACAATGTGGCAGATGCAACATTGGTGGCAGATGCAATAGGATCGTTTGTTGCATGGTCGTCAAGCCTCGTTTGCATAGATAATGAGGTATGCTTAAAATCGTTTACTATTCGAATTTTTTATGGAAATTATACTTAAATTTTGTTTACATGGTAATGTTAGACTCCAACAAAATCCATTCCAAAAGATAAGGGGATTAGGCGGGAGACCGAGTCAATTGCATCAATTGAGGTAACACAATTATATGACATTTATGCTATGAGAAATGCTAATTTGTGATTTTATACTTCCCTTAACTAATTATATGATAACTAGATTCATGCTAAAGAGATTGCACAAGTCAGTAGGGGTAAGGCGCCTGAAATTAGCAACATTTCCACACAAAAAAAGAATGTTGCTAAGAAGACTGTGGCTAGCAAAAAAACTACTGCTCAGTTCAGGTCGTGCCTTCGGACATATTTAGGAATTACAGATATTCCGGATGGTGGTACCCGCCTTATACCTATAAGTGCAGACATCTTTGGTTTTGAATATCTTGAAACAATTGGTAGAGAGGATATGGAGCAAGTTTTTAGATATTTGGAATTAGGCCTCGGTGTTATCGGTATATACATCAGGTATACTCCGATCAACTTTGTTTAATTAAATGAATAATTTAATCCCTCATTTCAATGAATATAGTATAATGTTAATGATGTTTTAATTTAAGGTTTATGTATGACAACATTGTGCGCCCGCGTGGATTAGAAGCAAGATTTGGCTTCTTAGCTCCCAACACGGTCAATTCAGGGTTAATTGTAATGAGACCAGATGATGTCATAGCATATGTACTAGGTTTATTCGTGGCCAACAAAGATACTGAGAAGTTGTTCTTTTTGCCATATAATACTGGCAACGAGTTAGATTTTCATTCTAACTTGATCTATTATAATTTTCCGTTTTTGGCCATTGTTTAATCTTTGTTTAATCTTACAGTGGACACTGGTTATTAGTTGCGATTAATCCTATGAGAGAAACTGTGTATTATCTGGATTCGTTATACAATGATTGGTCAACATATCCAGATTTGAAACAAATGATTGACACGTAAGTTTTTCGCTCCCAAAGAGATATTCAAGTTTATGTTTATCTTTATGTTTATGTTTATGGTCAACATATCTGGATTTGTGTTTATGTTTATGTTTCTATGTGAGATTGTTCTAAACAGTCGTTTATATTTTATTATAGCGTTCTACTAGCTTTTCGCTCCCAAAGAGATATTCAAGTGCCAAAAAGTAGAGCCAACAACGTTACATGGATCAGGGTGGAGGTATATTTTCACAAAGAGATATTCAGTTTTGATTACATTAGTGATGATACTTGATAAAACAATTTAAGGGGTATATCCTGATATATATTTGTATTTTCTTTCCATGTGTAGTATCCTCTCCAGCGTAACGGTATAGATTGTGGCTATTTTATGTTGAGGTTTATGAAAGAAACTATTCTTTTGGATCGATTAGAGATTCCATCCACGGTATGGATTTCTAACTTAGGAATTACATACTATTTTCATATTTTGTGTTTCTCATAAAATGACATATTGTTTTAACTAAATCACATACTATGTTATATTATTATATATGTAGTACTTTGAGGAATTCAATTATGCACATTACTCAAAAGATCAATTGGATAAACTTATGGAGGAATGGTGTCAATTCATTATCGGATTGAGAATTTTATAAGCTAAGGTATATTATCTTATTTCTTTTGATGAGAACTTTCGAGTTTTGAGTATAAATTAAATTCGAATAAAGTGCAACGCTAATATTAACATGTTATGAATTTCGATCATTTGGTTTTTTTTCCAGGTTTATAGGTGCATGTGTAGAAGATAGAGCTAAGATATTCATGTTGTTGTTGTTTTATGAGAATTCTCGAAGATAGAAAGATGTATAGATGTAACTTTAGTTTTGAATTTTAGGCATTTTAACTTGTAAAAATTTAACTTGTATAATAAATTTTGTAATTGTTGTTGTATATATCATCAATTTATATATATGTGTAATTTTTATATATGTATATTTTATTGGAATGAAGCTACCAAATATGATGCATAATATTGGACAATGCTTTTGTAAGTCAAAATAGATAATTTATTTAAAAAAAATTGTGAACAATAGACAGCGCTTTAGGAGAAAAGCGCTGTAAAAACTTAAAAAAAAGTGATGCCTAAAGTGTGAAAGCGCTGTCTAAAGTGGGGGAATAGACAGCATTTTTAAAGGAAAGCGTTGTCTAAAGCCTAACTTAAAAAATAACAAAGCGCTGTCTAAAGAAAAAGCGCTGCTAAAGGGGTATATAAAAAAGCGTTGTCTATTCTAAAAGCGTTGTCTAAAGTTGGCATAAGAGAGGGATTTTACATTGAAAAAAAACATTGTCTTTTCTTTTAGCAACGCTGCTTTAGGCAGCGCTGTTAAAAGCCTAAAAAAGCGTTGTCTTTTCCCTTTTTTGTAGTAGTGGCGGTGTGCCTTTTTTCTGGGCACTTTATGATGTGATCTGACACTTCTTGAAGGCTTTTAAAAAGGGGTTTTTTGGTGCTTTTTTAGGGTTCTGCGATTTTAAAGTGCAAATGATGATTTACAACACTGGAAGGCATATTTGGAGCGTATTTAAAACCATTTGAGGCTAGTTCTTCAAGGGATCTCTTATGCAAACCTCTTATTTTTATTTGGTATTGTAATTTTAATTATGAGTAGCTAATTTTCTCATACGTAAAGTTTTTTTGATGAACCTATTTTAATATTGTTGATACATACGTTTGATTTGCTACTTCATAATTAATTATAGTTATAATTTTATTCAATTGCACCTTGTTCTTAATGCTTTTTATGTGAGATACTCTTTTAATTTGATTTTTGGGCGCATAGGGAATACTGACCATTAGTCTATTCCTTGGACCTAGGGAAATTATTGTGCTTATGTTTGTTGAATTCAGATGGGAGACCTCGAGTAGTGGCTTATGAATTAACGTTCTATTGCATTGCCTAATCTTACTTACTCTAGTGGAATAGGGATAGGAAACTCCGAGTATAGATTAGTGAGCTACACACCAAGGGATTGTGTTACACCCCAAAATTTTCTCTCCCATTATTCAATACAAATTGATTCAAGATACCTCCTCATGCTCATGAAGGTCTCAATTGCTCCAGACTACTCAAAGATTGATCAGACAAGCCCTCTCTTAAGCATTGACTTATAACTAGGGTTTTTTTCTCAAGGGAAATTGGACTTCTAATTCCTCAAGTTTATTTCATGGTTCCTAATATGTATCAAGGAATTCTCATGCCAAATTTCAAGCCTTGCATCACAAATTTGTTCAGTCAATTGCTCATATGACTAAAAATTAAATGTATTGGGTAAAAGGTCAACTATAGTCAACATACAGTCAAACTTAAATATTTTTGGTCAAAATCAAGATTTTGAAGTCATATGCATCCTTTGATCAAGGGTTGATCATGATTCATCAAGAAAACCCTCAATTCATCAAAAGTCAAAGTTACTAAATTAGGGTTTTCTTAAGAAGAAGTCAACTAAACTTTGACCAAGCACAACTTTCACATGCTTCATCATATTTTTATCAACCAAAGCTCATTTTGAAGAAAATTCAATTCTCTACAACTTTGTCTCTCTAGGCTCAAGTCCAAAAAATGCTTCATTTGAGAGATATGGGCCAAAACATTACAAATCATTTCAAAAGTCAATAAAAAGACACTTTTTGTCAAGGCAACTTACATCACGATAAATTCTTCAAATGAAATGATGATTAACATGAAGATTTTAGGGGACAACTTGAGGTTTCCAAAAAGTCCAAGATCGCCTTCATATGATAAAAATTGAGAGAGTTATGATTGGTGCAAGTTGTAAAATTTTGAGAAAATACATGAAACCTAAATTGAGCATATTTGAATTTTTGGGCTAATGGGTTTATCTTTTAAGGTCCAAACATGTTCCTGACCTCATAATAGACTCCTAAGTCCATTAATTTATTTTTATGGTTTTTATTTCTTTTTATTTTGATTTTTATTCATTTAAAAACAAAATAAATCAAATAAAATATCAAATAAATGATACAAGGTATGGGGATCTATTTTGAATCAAATCATGAGTCTAATATCACATAATCATGCTAAAAAATCACGAGGGATCATGAATATTGTATTTGGCACACGATTGAGCTCAAAAAGAAATATTTCCATGCAAAAAAATCAAAACAAATATTTTGTCATGAAATACAAAGATTTGATTCATGTTTGTTGACCTAATTCATAGCCTATAAATAGAGAGCACATTCATACAAGGAGATCACGGAATTGTCTCCAAAGAAATTCTCAAGAAGAACCCTAAAAAATCTCAAAATCTTAACTTTTGTCAAAACTAGGGCAAACTTGAAATCAAAGATTCAACCATCTTCACGGCCAAGAGACCATTCAAATTAATTCCTGAGGTATCATAGAGTAAGTTGGGATCATTCTTGATGATCAAAAGTGCCTGAAACCTATATTCCATGCATCGTCGGTTTCATGTTTTTTTGTGAAATTCACATTTTAATGTTCATGATGCTTTGATTGAAACTAACAATTCTAATGTGTTCCTGAGATAAATTAATGCAGGTTTCATATATATTATGCAGCACTTATTCCCAAACACCAACGAGCGTCGAACTTAGTGGCAATCGATGTAGTAAAAAGCCAAGAGGACGTAGGTTCAACACCCACCCCATGCAGTTTTTTTCTTCTATTTTTGTCTTAACCTAATTTCTTTCCTTTTTCTCTTTTCTAACCCTATTTTTTTTAATTAACCAATTATTAAACTAACCTAAATTTTTTACTAATAAATTAGGATTAGGTTTTTTTAACTAATATTTATCTTTCGTGATATATTAAATTAATTAACATTTTTCTTAATATTAAAAATAATTAGAATTATGGCTCTTTTAATCAATAACCAATTTTTGACATATTATTTATTAATTAATTAGGCTAATTAATATTTTCTTAAATATTAAAATAAATTAGAATTTAGGTTTTAATTACTATTATCATTTAAATTATTTTCTATAAAAATACAAAAATACAAACTTAGGTTTTATAACATTCAAACATTTTTCTAAACATTTTCTTATTTCTTTTTGCTATTTATTTTCTTAGAAAAGTGAATAGGTTACACTATTTAATTGTAATAGCTTAGATTTATTTTCTCGCACTTTTTCTCTATTATGTATCTACTCCCAAGATGTAATAGTTTAGGGTTTACTTTCCCGCTTTTCTTTCCTATTATGTAACTGCTCATAGGATTTAATAGCGTAAATTTACTTTCTCGCATTTTCTATACCTATGTATCTCTCCCAAAGCCCTGTAATAGCTTAGGTATTTACATTCCACATTTTACTTTTCCTGCTATATTTTATATTTCTAGTAACTAGGGTTTGTATGGCAAGATTAAAAACAATCGTAGCAAAACCCTAACTTTCAAGACTAAATAACTGAAACTAACACACTTTGCAGACTTACATCTTTAGCGTAACCTCTCTTGTTGTCTTACGATAATGGTATGGATAGTACTATCTCTAAAGGAGAAGGAAAAGAATAAGAACGACCTTAGCGGGTCGGATACGTTTAATTACTTGCTCACAAACCTTTTTTCAAAACAAAACATTTTCACATCACACTTTCAAAACGAAATATTTTCAAACAAATCACACACATAAAGCAAGTTTTCAAAGTGAGCTAAGTAATTAAGAGTCCATAGGTAACTATGGGTGAAAAGGGTGTTAACACCTTCCCTTTTCATATCTTATCCCCCCCCCCCTCGAACTCAAAATCTATGAAGGTCTTTCCTGTTCTTTTCAGCCTTTCCTTGCTAGATAAAAGAAAAGTTGGTGGCGACTCTAGCTATCCGCACATTTGGATAAAACCAAAAAAGTCAGTTCTCTCACTGTATTACAGAACTGGCGACTAAGCTGAGGAATACTTAAAAAAAAGGGGTTACCTTAAAGTCTTAGATCACTTTTACTTGATTTTACTTGTCTGCTTTAAAATTGAGGGTTGCTTGGGTTTAATTTCTTGCAAAGGTCCTACACCCGAATATAGGGATACCTTAGGTAAGTAACAATAGATCATGGAAACTGTAAGGCATAGACCAACATGGTTGAAGTGATGGCTACGTTAGTGTGACACTTTTGTTTGTACCGATGTTCCTTGAGTCAGTCGAGGATAACATTGGGCTGTCGCGTGGTGTCATAAGCACTAATTGACTTTTAGAACCTTAATTGACCCATATTGGCCATTAGATGGTAGCGAGATAGCCAACTTTGGTGCAGTCCAAGGTTGGTTGATACCTGATGCTACGCTCATTGAGATTCGACTTCGGGATATTTTGGTGGCAAGTCAGTTGTCATGCTAAAATAAAACCTGCGAGAAAGATCGGTAATATGAGATTCCTAGAAACCTGTTACTATTTTTAGGACAAGTTGAGCCAACTTAACTTCAATATAGAAGGGTACTTACCTATGGACCTCATGCAAGCCTTCAAACCTAAGGCTCTTATGTAATTTGTTTATGTTTGCTATTTGTTTAAACATGACATCATCATTATAACATGGCATTTTTACTAACCATTTCAAGGACCTTAGGGACCTTTGGTGCAGGTTTATCATGAGCCAAATTTCTAGCAAGGGGCAAGAGGATTTATTTTCCTCTAACCAGATGCCGTCAAAGATAAAAGTACATTCCCTTGAGTCAGAGGCTAGGACCCACTTGACATGGTGAGCTTGGTTCTTATAGATGGACATTCAAAGATGAAGACTCAAAATTCTTCAGACAAAGTTGCAACTAGACTCAATTTCTAACATTTCAATTTTTATCTATCCCGTGAGATCCTTGAAAACATTGCATATGCATCTACATGTCATGCATATCATTACATAACAGGTTTCTAAGACAGGTTTTCTCATCTTCTTGTTGTTTATACAGAAAACAGAAAATGGCTCTTGAACAGACAATCAAAGATCTCCAGGCTCAAAATGCTCAATTCCAAGAGATGTCCCTAAACTTAGCCAAGGGGTAGGAAGAGCCCAAGACGCTCATCGCCAAAGAGAAGAAGAAGAAGACAAAGAAACCAATTGGAATCCTTAACATGGGGAGGAGGTTCAGAGGTCCAGTCAAGCGTGTTTGAGATCTTGATTTCCCGTCGGACGAAGATGACAACCAGGATGAAAATGGTAAGAGTGTTAAAACTAAGAAACAAAGAAACTATGGTTCTGACAAATGCTCTTATGAAGATGAAGAAGATTATATGCATGAGCAATATCCCCTTGCTGACGTGAAATATAAGATGTTAGAAAAGCGACTGAAAGTTATGGAAATCTAGAAGGTGCCTGGCTTGAACTTTGAAGATATGGGTTTAGTCTCTGGATTTGTCATTCCTCATAAGTTCAAAGTCCCCACTTTTGCAAAATGTGATACAGTGGGAGGACTGACTTGAAGGTTTAGCGTTTTATTGCAAATGTTACGGTTAGCAAGAGTCGCCACCGACTTTTCTTTTATCCAAAAGGAAAGGTGAAAAAGCACAGGAAAGACCTTTGAGATTATTTCTTGAGTTCGGGGGGTAGATTATGAAAAAAGAAGGTATTAGCACCCTTTTCATCCATGGTTTTCCATTGGCTCTTAGTTACTTGCTAGATCACTTGCTTTTATTTGAAATTGTGCTTTGTGTTGTTTTTGAAAGTATTTTGTAAAGAGGCAATTGTTTAGGCAATCTTTGTAATGATTCTCGTTCGTAAGAATGTATACAAAGATGTTGATCTTTTGAAAATGTTTTCAAGTTTGTAAGATGTTTTGAAAGTGTAAGTGTTTGTTTTTGAAAATAGAAAGGATGTTTTGTTTGAAATTGAGCAAGTAATTTAGGAGCATTCTACCTACTCAAAAGTCTTTCATGTTCATTTTCTTTTCCTTTGACATTGTTATCTTACCATTGATTTGGTAAGTAACCCTATCTTTGGATATAAACGGGATGGGCGTGGGTCATCGTATAACCATGATTAGCAATGTTGCAAGGTATCTTATCATTCTCTTTAGGGACTAAGATCATTTGAAACGCAACTTAGATAGTGTCATCGAGGGACTATGATCTTGTATTTGCTTTGTTTTTGCTAAGATACCTCACATGCGTAATATGGCCATTTTGTATAAGGCAACAAGTGGAATAACCCTAGGGGTGATTGTGTGTAAATGTATTATTTTCATGCTTGATTTTGTCTTGAATTAGGGTTTTCTAAGTATTGGTTTTAGTCTTTCCATACAAACACTAATTACGAGCATTTGTATATAAAACGATAAATTGCGGAATTTAAAGTTACTACGCTATTACAATACTTGTGGGAGGGGTGTACAAATTTCAATGGGGATTGCAAGAAAGTAAAGCCTAATTATCTATTACAACCATATTGAATTGGTTCAAGAATTGAAATAAATAATGTACAAAATGAATAAATGTTCAAGAATGTAAATGTGAAGAAAATGGGTATTTTTGTTTGATTTTCATGAGAAAAGGGGTTTTTATTTTAACCTAATTAACTAGAAGAAAATAATTAATTAAAAATAAAACCTAAATTTACTAAGAAAAGATTTTAAATAAAACCCTAAATCTATTAATTGATTAAAAAGAAAATAAGTTTAAGAAAAGTATTTTTTTTTGTATTTATTTTGTCTTGAAAATAATTATAATATTATAAAATATTTTTGGTATTTTTTATATCAAAATAATATATTTTAATGAGTGTAAAAGAAATAAATAAAAGAAACCTAGTTTTAATTAAATTTACAAAGATAATTAGTAAAATAAATAAAGTATGATTAATAAAATAATTTTTTGTGAGAAAAAACAAATAAACTAAGGTAAAATATAAATCTACTATTTTTTGATTTTTTAATGATTTTTTAGTATTAGAAAAATAATTAAGAAAACAAATAAAAAGAAAATAAGAAAATAAAATAAAATTGGGACATGGGCGTGTAAATGAAACAGGGGGTTAGCAAGCAAAACCAAAAACAACAAAGGCCCAAGGAGGCCCAACGCTTGCAAAAAAGAAGTCAGAATTGTAAAAAAATATGAAAAAAAACCAAAAGGGTACTAATGGAGCTCAAACCCAGGTCCCAAAGGTTACAGGCGCGCGCTTCTACTACTGGGGTGGCTATACATCTGTTAACATAAGCAAAACAATAAATATATGATACAAAACACGCCCTGATTTACACTTCATCTTCAACTTCCAGTCAGACCAACTGTAACTTGTTCATTTCTCAACAAAAATAAAAACTGTAAACATGAAACTTGTAGCAAATTTCCTCACGGTTTCAGAAATGTAAAGCGTTAAAACTATAGATCAAGAATAAGCATGAATTTCATTGGCCCTAATCTGAACCCTAAAAATCTCATAAAATTCAATCTTAAAATTCTCTAAGCTCAAGCAAAATTAATGGAAACTATGAACATGGTTAGCTTTAGGGAAATGATATCTACATGTTTCATTCACAAATAAATCATTGATGATGCCTATATGAAAAGTTCCTATTTTAGAAAACTTACCTTGCAAGAGGGTATCAGGTTTGAAGTTTGAGCAGCTTTCAAGGAGTTCCAATGGTTGGGTTAGCTTTCTCAAGTTCCCAGGAAGCTAATGGGGTGCTTAGCTTAAGCTGAAAGTACCTGGGGAGTTATGGAGAAGTCCAAGTGAAAAGCTCTGCTTTTGAAAATGGAGGATGGTGTTAATGGTGTTATAGTTCTATAACAGGGTGTGGGATCAATTCTAAATGATGTTTAGAAGCTTTAGGAACCAAAAGGCTTAAAAATGCACGAGGGAGTTATGAGTTTTAAGTTTTTGGTCAGTTTATGTGAAAATGGAGGTATGAGATGTGATTTTGAGCTCTAGGTGTTTTCAGGGCTTAAGCATCCGTGTCTTTTGTGGCAAATGGTTTGTATATCTATAAGCAAAAGGTCTTGAGTGCATTGGCAAGTCAGAAGTACAAGTCACAAGCTTTTTGCTATGTTACTTGATTTTCAAGAAAAGAGGGAAACCAAGTTTCAATTAGTAGTACAAGCATGGGTTGGGTGATTGTAAGTGTCTAACAAGTTTCTTATGTGTTATGGTACTTGTATGATAAGAAGAGAACAAGTGCAAGGCTCAAGAACAAGTTTTGTGTAAAAAAGCACTTTATCAAAATAGCAATGTACACTTTCTTCCCAAAATGGATATAAAGCATGTCCATGCATTGAATGCTTGAAATGAGACCTCTAACAGCTGTCCAAGCAATTAATTATGGAGTTCCTAACAAGTTTGAGGCCTGAAAAGTAGAGTTTATGAAGCATTCTTTGAATTTTGAATTTGGTTCATCACAAAATGACTTGTAATTCAAGTGATAAAACCCTAACTTCATCTCTTCGATTCTCCCTACTCAAGAATGACCTCAAGGAGTTCTTCGACATTTTGGAAATCTTGAAATATGCTATACAAACCATATTTGAATTTATTTTAAATATTCCCATTGGAACTATATGAAAAAGTGTCATGAAGTTGGGTCAAAATCCTGACCAAATTAGGGCAAAATTTCACTAAGTGTTTTGTTTCATGACCACATGTTCTTAAAGCCATAACTTGAGATCCAAGCACTTTTGGAAGAAGTTGTGTGAAGTAAAGTTGTATATTTCATGGAGATCTAGAACTTTCATGTTGGAAGTTTCTTTTGAATCAGCTTGCAGCATGGTGAAAAGTTTGCTCAAAGTTATGAAAAAATAAGAAATTTTCAACACTTAGAAAAATTTCTAAGTTTATAAATTTTGACTTTTCAAAATGAAATCTTGACTTTTTGATTTCTTGATGAATAAGTTTCATATTTTGACAATTTTGGATGAATTTTGATCTTTGGCATTTGAATTTGACCAAAAAGTCAAAGTTTGACTTTTCAGTATACAATTGATTTTTGATTAGTTGACTGAAAATTCATCTATCAATCCTTTGGACTTGAGCAATGTTTTGAGCCATGTCATTAGGTCAAAATGATGTAATTGGACTCTTGAGATCATGCCTTAAACCAATTGATCATTTGCTAGGTCAAAAATTAGAAATTGCCCTTTCCCAATCAAAACCCTAATTTTGATCATTTTGCCCTTTTGAAGATTTGATCAAATTTCTTGAGGAGTTGTGATCCAAAATTGATAAAATGATACATATGAGCTTAAAATGTTGATGTGGATAAAAAATTATAAAGTTTGACTGTAAATTAGCCATGGTTGACTTTTTCCCCAATACAGCTGATTTTTAGGTCAACTGCTCAATTGACTGAGCAAAAGTGTGATCCAAAGCTTGAAACTTGACGTGAGTAATCTTGAGGGTCCATAATGATCCGTAAAAGTCAAATGGGACATTGAAAGTTCAAATATCCTTGTGCAAACTCAAACCCTAATTTTGGTCATTAGTTCTTAAGGAGGTGTCTTGAGCTGATCAAACCCTAATGCAGTCTTGAGTCAAAGGAGGTCTTGTGAGAAAATTCTTGATAAGTGAGAGGGAAAATTTTGGGGTATAACAGCTGCCCCTGTTCAATCTTCTTATGCCTGAAGAGTTAGATTGGCGAGTTTTGACATTCGTGACTTGAAGGTGGAAGATGATTGGACATTAGAGTGCCCAGAAATTTGCATTCGGTGATGTGATGGTTGGGGGAATGGGCTTAAAGATGCCATTTGGAGAGATGATGGAAAGATGTTGGAGATGGGCTTGTAGATTCCATCAAAAAATGATTGTTGAACTGAATCTGAAAGAGAAACTGAATAAGTATCAGAACGGCGTCCGTGTCTGGAGCGTATTTGAACTGTATCTGAAGATTGGATCTGAATGAGTATTAAGATGGCATCCGTGTCTGGAGCGTATCTGAACTGTATCTGAAAGCTGAATTTGAATGAGTATCAAAATGGAATCCGTGTTTGGAGCATATCTGTATTGTATCTAGAAACTGAATTTGAATGAGTATCAGAATGGCATTCGTGTTTGGAGCGTATCTGAACTGTATCTGAGAAGGAATCTGAATGAGTATCAAAATGGAATCCTTGTCTAGAGCATATCTGTATTGTATCTAGAAACTGAATTTGAATGAGTATCAGAATGGCATCTCTTTATGGAGCGTATCTGAACTGTATCTAAGAAGGAATCTGAATGAGTATCAGAATGGCATCCGTGTCTAGAGTGTATCTGAGAGTCGAATGAGTTTCAGGATGGCATCCGTGTCTGAAGCGTATCTGAACTGTATCAGAGAGTCGAATGAGTTTCAGGATGGCATCCATGTCTAGAGCGTATCTGAACTGTATCAGAGAGTTGAATCTAAATGAGTATCAGAATGGAATCCGTGTCTGGAGCGTATCTGAACTGTATCAGAGAGTTGAGTTTTGAATATTGTTAATGGTAGTTGTTAACCTTATCCTGAAAAGGGTAAAATGTTAGCTAATATGCAATGTCATGTTATATGAAATGCATGAGATAATGAGATTGTGATACATGCATTCGTGTTATCAATGTTTGTGATATATGGATGTGATGTATGCTTATGTAAGTTAATCTGTTGCACTGCTTGCTGGATTGGGGAAAATAAATCCCTGACTGTTGTTGAGGATATAGAGTGAAAGTCTTCATGTTGTGAAGTTAAAGTGTTGACGAGTTCCTATTTAGAGAAATAAACTCTGTTGTAAGGGAAACACCGTGTACTGCTTGTAGAATCCTGTTGGGGAATCCTGAGAAATTGGACGACTTCTACCGGGGATTGATAACTGGAAGATTTGTTCCACTGGGGATTAAACTGCACATTGTGGGGGTTTTATGGAAATAGCTTAGTGAGATTTCCCTACCTTAAAGCCATCAGTGATTGTATTTTTATTTTGTTCATTTGTAAACAATAATTATGTTCAAATGCATATGTTCAAAAATAAATCATCGGACGTTTTTGTAAACAAAACACAGGAGTAAAGAAAAACAGATAGTTTTGCACTTTCAAAGAGATATCTTTATATTGACTTTGAGTAAGTATTTTGTACAATGAGACAAACATTCTAGTAAGAGAATTTCGTCGTAAAAAATGAAAATTTGATACAAAGAAAAGATAGCTATGTGAAATAATCCCATGGGGTTCCCATTCTGCTATAGCCTTTGTGTCTCTGAGCATCTTATCTATTTATTGCCTTGTCCGAAGTTGATTAGATTGATCAGAACCGTCGAGTTTGCAAGTTGTTCATAAGGTGATCCAACGTGACATAGTCATACGCTTTAAATCCATAACTTTTTCTTGGACCCCCCTTTCGGGTTTTCAGTCCACCGGGATACCCTTTTTTGCCCAAACCGCCCTTTTGAGTTTTCAACTTTCCGGGTGTACAGATTTGTTGTTTTATCCCTAATTTTTGCCCGAACCTTTTTGGTTCGCCGGGATGCCCTTATTTTACCTAGGTGTGTCAACCTAGCGGGTCTCTTATGCGTAGTATCTTTTGACTATGTCTGCGTTCACAGGGTGCGGCGGGTCGTCGCCATCCATGATGGTCAAGATCATTGCTCCACTAGAGAATATGCTTTTGATTACAAATGGTCCTTCGTATGTAGGAGTCCATTTTCCCCTGGGATCACCTTGCGGTAGTATGATGCGCTTGATCACGAAATCCCCGACTTGATATACTTTGTGTCTGACCTTTTTGTTGAAAGCCTTGATCATCCGTTTTTGATACATTTGACCATGACAGACAGTAGTAAGCCTTTTCTCATCAATCAAGTTTAGTTGATCAAGTCGAGTCTGGATCCAATCGTCTTCGTTCAAACCTGCATCCTTCATAATTCTCAGAGAGGGGATCTGTACCTCAATAGGCAAGACAGCTTCCATGCCATATACCAAAGAGTAGGGTGTTGCCCCGATTGATGTGCATGATGTGGTACGATACCCGTGGAGAGCGAATGGTAGCATCTCATGCCAGTCTTTTTATGTGACTGTCCTTTTCTGTATGATCTTTTTAATGTTCTTATTCGCGGCTTCGACAATACCATTCTTCTTTGGCCGATAAGGGGAAGAATTATGATGCTGGATCTTGAATTGTTCGCACAGGGTGGTGATCATAGTATTGTTTAGATTCGTACCATTGTCTGTGATGATCCTCTCCGGGATACTGTACCAACAGATGAGATTCTGCTTGATGAACCGGGCGAAAACATTCTTGGTAAAGGAAGCGAAAGAAGCTACCTCCACTCACTTTGTAAAATAGTCAATGGCCACTAAGATGAAGCGGTGTCCATTAGAGTCTGTTGGCTTGATTTCCCCAATCACATCGATGCCCCACATAGCAAAGGGCCAAGGAGCCGTCAAGACATTCAGAGGAACAGAGGAACGTGCACCTTGTCAGCATAGATCTGACACTTGTGGCAAGTTTGAGAGTGTTGATAGCAATATGCTTCCATGGTAGACCAATAATAGCCTTCCCGTAGGATTTTCTTTGCCATCGTATGCCCACTGGAATAGGTTCCAAAAGTGCCCTCATTTAGCTCATCCATGATCTTTTCTGCCTTAACCTTATCCACGCACCGAAGTAACACAGATTCATGATTGCGTTTGTAGAGAATGCCATTGCTAAGGAAGAACATAGCAGAGAATCTCCTTAAGAACTTCTTATCATTAACCAAAGCTCCTTTCGGATATTCTTGCGCCTCGAGATACCTCTTGACTTCGTGAAACCAAGGCTGGTCCACTACTTCTTCAGTATTAATCTCGTGACAATGAGCTGGTTCATCAATTCGTTCAATGGTGATCTAGGGAGCCTCGTTATCCCATTTAAGTTTAAACATGGATGACATTGTGGCTAGTGCGTCTGCTAGCTGATTTTCTTCTTGCGGGAAGTGCTCAAAGGTAATCTTCTCAAAATGTGGGAGCAATGTCAACACATGTTATTTGTAAGGGATAAGGTTAGGGTGTTTGGTGTCCCATTCCCCTTTGATATGGCTGATGACTAAAGCTGAATCTCCGAATACATTTAAGGATTTGATCCCCAAATCTATGGCAGCTTTAAGACAAAAAATGCACGCTTCATATTCTGCCATGTTATTTGTACAATTGAAGCAGAGTCTTGCCATAAAGGGAGTATGACACCCTTCAGGAGATATGAGTACAACACCAATACCATTGCCAAGTGCGTTGGATGCCCCATCAAAAACCAGGGTCCATCGGGATCCTTGTTCAGGTCCGTCATATGGTCTGAATTCTTCACAATTGTTTACCATCATGATGTCTTCATCCGGGAATTCGAACTTCATGAACTGTTAGTCTTCCACAGCTTGGTGAGCAAGGTGATCAGCTAGTACACTGCCCTTTATTGCTTTCTGGGTAGTATACTTTATGTCATATTCTGTCAGGATCATCTGCCATCTCGCTATTCTCCCCGAGAGAGCAGGCTTCTCGGAGATGTATTTTATTGGATCCATTTTAGATATCAACAAGGTAGTATGGGTCAGCATATACTGTCTTAGCCGGTGAGCAGCTCATTCCACAATGCAACAAGTTTTCTCGAGCAGTGAATATCTTGTTTCACAGTCGATAAACTTTTTGCTCAGGTAATAAATAGCACGCTCTTTTCAGCCAGACTCGTCATGTTGCCCCAACACACACCCCATTGAATTTTCCAAAATAGTTAGATACATTATCAATGGTCTTCCCTCGACTGGTGGCATCAAAACATGAGGCTCTTGTAGGTATTTTTTGATCTTGTCGAAAGAAGTTTGGCACTCGTCATTCCATTTGACCACTTGATCTTTCTTCAATAATTTGAAGATTGGTTCATAAGTAGCTGTCAGGTGAGAAATGAATCTGGCTATATAGTTTAAACGTCCCAAGAATCCTCTGACTTCCTTCTCAGTATGAGGAGCAGGTATCTCTTGTATCACTTTCACCTTGGCAGGATCTACTTCAATACCTTTATTGCTGACGACAAATCCTAGGAGTTTACCAGACCTCACCCTAAACATGCATTTATTTGGGTTCAACCTTAGCTTGTACTTCTTTAACCTCTCAAATAGTTTCTGTAAATGACCAAGATGCTTTTCTTCTATTTAAGATCTAGCTATCATGTCGTCCACATAGACCTCTATTTCGTGATGTATCATGTCGTGAAATAGAGCTACCATGGCACGTTGATAGGTTTCCCCAGCATTCTTCAATCTGAATGGCATATCCTTGTAGCAGAATGTGCCCCACTGTGTGACAAAGGTTGTTTTCTCCATGTTCTCAGGCGCCATTTTGATTTGGTTGTAGCCTGAGAAACCATCCATGAAGGAAAACACTTTGTGTTATGCCGTATTGTCAACTAGAATATCAATGTGGGGAAGTGGGAAATTATCCTTAGGGCTTTCCCTATTCAAATCTCTGTAGTCCATGCACATTCGTACCTTGTCGTCCTTTTTGGGCACGGGAATAACATTGGCAACCCATTGCGGATAGGAGGTAACGGCCAAGAATCTAGCGTTGAATTGTTTCATGACTTCTGCTTTAATCTTCTCTGACATATCTGGTCGCATGCGACAGACCTTTTGTTTTACCGGTGTGCAGTCCTATTTTGTAGGTAGATGATGTACTACGATATCTTCATCAAGTATTGGCATGTCTTCATATGACCAGGAAAAGATCTCAACATAATCGTGTAGCAACTGAATTAGACGTTCTTTGACACTGGGTTCCAGATTGGCACCCACCTTGACTTCTCTTTTGTCTTCTTCGGTACATAGGTTGATTGTATCCACTGGTTCCTCGTGGAGCTGAATGGTCCTCTCTTCTTGTTGTAGTAACTTGGCGAGTTCCCCTGGTACTTCACAATCTTCCTCACCTTCATCTTCGGCTTGGTCGATTAGATTTTCAGAGTCATAGAAGGCCATAGTAGAACTGTTACCCATCGGATCCGGAATGGATGTAGACCTGCATTGTGAGTGTGAATGTGTGTAAGAGTATAGTTATCTTTGAAAGAAATGAAAAATGTAAAAATAAAAAACAATGAGCACAAAGTTTGTATGCAAAAATAACCATGATTCATTGATGTCATATGGAAATGAGATAATAACCCTTACAAATGGGCCATTGTGCCTCGGGTAAGACACAAGGTTTTAAGAGTTTGAATTATTTTAATATTACAGATCCGACAAAATGTAAAGACAAATTAGTGTGGGATAAAAGTGATTGGGATGAAATCTCTAGCCTCCCAGTTGCTGAGTCCTCCAATTACAATTGGGAAAATCCAATCCTCTAGGTCATAGATGTCTTCATCATCCTCTAATGCATTGACTTGGTGGTTGCTGGTCTTCAAGGGTGGTCCTCCGGCACGAGCGCGGCGTACAACCTTCTGGGCACCTGAAGTAAAACCCAGGCCAAATTTGTCATATTTGTATGGGATATATGGGAGTTGTCCCCAAATAGTGCGCGCACCTTCTTCTATCACTGCCTTGGCATCCTTCAAAGATGACATCTTGAGTGGAGGCCTTGTAATCTTGGGGACTTGAGACACAACCTTGGTCACTGCCACATCTTGCGGGACTTCTTCAAAGTGATGGAATGGAGTTTCAATAAATTCACCATCTAGTTCCATATATCTGAAGGAATTTAGATGGCTGACCATATATTCTTCTTCTCCATGAACGGTGATGATTTTCCCTTGAATTGGATATTTCAGCATTTGATGCAGCGTAGAGGTAACAACACTAGCATTGTGGATCCATGGTCGGCCTAATAAGTAGGAATATGAGGGGCGAATATCTATTACATAAAAATTTGAATCAAATGTTTGGGTTCCAACTTTTATGGGGATGTCCACTTCCCCATGCACCATCCTTTTTGAGCCGTCAAAGGCCCTCACTACTATGTTGCTTGGTTTCAATGTCAATCCTTCACAGTCAAGCCTATCAAAAGCCTTTTTAGTCAATACATTCAGAGACGAACTGGTGTCAACCAAGACATGAGCCAATGTCGTGCCCCTGCATTACACTGATACATGCAATGTCTCATTATTCTTCCTTCCTCTTGTCGTTAAATAAACATCTGAAAAACCTAAGCCATTATCTGCAGTCAAGGTGGCTACGCAGTCTTGGAACTGATCGGCAGATGTTTCTTAGGGTACATGAGCAGTTTTTAGGAATTTTACCAAGACTTTTGCATGAGCCTCAGAATATAGTAATAAAGCCAGCATGGAAATTTTTGATGGAGTTTGCCCCAGTTGCTCGACTATATTGTAGTCGCTTCTTTTTATGATCTTTAGAATTTCCTTCATCTCTTTCTGGGAGTGTTGTACCCCAAAATTTACCCTCTCATTTCATCAATATTTTCTCACCACAAGACCCTTGGAGCTCAAGATCAAGTTAGGGTTTGCTCTGCTCAAGACTCCTCCTTGCACTGTTGACCCAAATTAGGGTTTGAGTTTGCACAAAGATGTTTTGACCTAAAAGGCCCAAAGTGACTTTCATTCTTCATGTGGGACTCACAAGTTTATCCATACCAAGTTTCAAGCCTTGATTCCAGTCTTTGCCCAGTCAATTGGACAGTTGACCTAGAAATCAGCTGTATTGGGGAAAAAGTCAACTGTGGCCAACTGACAGTCAAACTTCATGATTTTTGACCCACATCAACATAATGAACTCATATGGACCATTTGATCAAGTTTGGATCATAATTCCACAAGAAATTTGACCAAATCACCAAAAGGGCAAAATGGTCATTTTTAGGGTTTTGACTGCACAAAGGCAATTTTTGACTGTTTGACCTAGCCAATGGCAAACCAAGCTCACATATGGCCTCAAGGACTCAATAGCATTGTCTTGACATATTCGACAAGTTCAAAAGATCCCAAATGCACAGGATTGACAGATGAATTTTCCAGTCAACTGATCAAAATTTGAATGTAAACTGAAAAGTCAAACTTTGACTTTTGGTCAAAATCAAGTGCCAAGATTCATTTTTCATCAAGAAATGTAAAATTATGAAACTTGTTCATCAAGAAACCAAAAATTACAAATTAGGGTTTAAAATGAAGAAATTTCATAACTTAGAAAATTTCTAAGTTATAAAATTTCCTTATTTTTTCCTAACTTTGTCCCTTTTTTTCATCAAGATACATTTGGATTCAAGCAAAACACAAAACATGAAAGTTGTAGTCCATTGCAAAATCTACAACTTTGATTCACAAAGTTTCCTCAAAAGAAGCTTGTAGCTCAAGTTATGATTTTTGGAATAGGGGTGCAAAATATTCTTAACTTAGAAATTTTTTGACCTATTTTAGGCAGGATTTTTGCCCAACTTCATGACCACTTTTCACATGCTTCCACTTGGAATTTCAACTTGCATTACAAAGATGGATTGTAGTATATATTACAAGCTTTCCAAATTATCCAAGAAATCATCAAACACCATTGTGGTTAGGGAGATTCGAATTGGCAAAGTTGGGCAAAAGTCACTTTGTTCATAGCCAAATACATGTACATAACATTGGCATTTTTCAAGTCAGCTTGCACAAGCTAGATTACAGGCCTCTAATCTTTCTCACACTCAATAATTAAATGCCAATCCATTGTGTTCTAGCATTATTTTGTTCATATAGTCATTACACAAAGAATTAACCTTTAAATGGAAAAAGCAAGTTTGCCATTTTGAAAAAGCAATGCTTTATGTCAAAGTCCATATCTTGGAAGTACAAGCAGATCTTTGAGGCACAAGTTTATGGACAAATTCCACTGATCAAGAAGAGAAAATGCAGCATGCTTGAGGGGCCTGTAGGAGCCTATAACCCAACTTGACAACTTTGCTTAGATAAAAAAGAAAAACTTGCATATTGAACCAGAACTCACTTTCTTGTAAGAACTAGCCAAATCAAACTTTGAAAACACTTTTCACTTGATCCAACTGACCTAAAACACGAATTAACCAGAGCTCAAACCTTCTCATTCATCAAAACACAGTTTTGTTGCAAAACAGGGTACCTGCTGCAGTTTGATTTGGCCAGCTCAATCCATTCGTGCGCTTTGGCTAAAACCACTTCAAACACATTCTATATCATCCATACAAACTATCCCAAGCCCTAGATACAGACTGTAACACCCCTAACCAAGGTTGCCATTTTCACTTTTCATTGTTGCAGGTTGACTTCCATAGCTTGATTCAGAAGGATTCAAGGCACACCAAGCATAGGAGAAGGTTCCTGGGACCTCAAGCAAGCTGTACAAGTCCTCAAACACCATTGAAGTTGGCCATATTACTCTGTTCGAGTCAAGCTGAGACAGGTAAAATGTGAACTTCTATCTCTCTATCCAAGCATATTTAGGCTTAAGTTTGTGAAGAAAGTATGTCCTACTTATGGCCCTGAAGCTACCCATATACTTACTTTTCATTTATGTTGTGTGTGCTGAGAGAATTTTGAACCTGAACATTGGAAAAAACTTAGGTCAGGAATTGGGGGAGAAGAAATTCTCTCTCATTTCTGAGAGTTAGAACAACTTCTTTATATGTTTAGAATCGTGACATGATGCTCTATAATGTTTATGTTGTGAGTTTTTGCTAAAAGTCAAAGAATCAGGAATGGAGGGCGCACGTTTTTTTGACAGAAATGGCTGGAGGTTGAAGAAGGTGGACTTGGGCTGGGCCTGAGTTTGCTTTTTCTGTTTGCACCCTCATTTTTCACTTACACCCCCTTGGCCCATTGTGTGATATTTTGTTTATTTTTTACTTTTTATTTTTTTTTCTGACTTATTATTTTTTGTCAAAACATAAAAAATATTAAAAATATTTTTCAACCCATTTTTGCATTTTATTTGGATTTTATTTGTTTTATTTGAACTTATACATGTAAAATAATAAATCCCTTTTATTTAAAACATTAAAAATAACATAAAAAATATATTTCCAGCCATCATTTTTTTATTTACTTTTTGAAAACATTTTCTAAGAAATATACTTCTTTTTTTTATAAATAATTAATATTTCATTTTGTGCATATTTAGTATATTTAATATATAATATAAATGCTTATATATATATATATATATATATATATATATATATATATATATATATATATATATATATATATATATATATATATATATATATATATATATATATATATATATATATATATATATATATATATATATATATATATATATATATATATATATATATATATATATATATATATATATATTATTAAATATTTAGGATAAAACTATAAAAATAATACATTTTTTATTTTTATTAATATTTGACATCATGAAATACTTTTTTACAATACTTCTCCTTTATTTATTTTTTGTATATAATTAATAAATATTGTATATAATATAAATAATAAATACCATTTATTTAGAAAACTAGGGTTTTGCCCTAAAACATAAAAATATCCAAAAATTGACTTTATTTATTTTTGTTTATATTTTTCATGGAAAATACTTTTACATACATACAAAATCATTTTTTGTGCATATTACATTTTTGCATATTTATTGTATTTATTTAATTATTGTACAATTAAATAACTTGTATATTCAATTTGGATTGTAATAGTTTAGATCTAAATTTCTTGCTAAATATCCCCCATTTGAACATTTGTACCCTCATCCCCATAATTATGTTGTAATAATTTAGGACTTTAATTTCCGCATTTTAAAGCTTTCTAAATATGCCATGATAGATTTAGGGTTTATATGCAAATCAAAATAACAAATAGCTTGACTAAACAAAAGATAAAAAAGCATGAAAATGGACAACATCAATCACACTTGCACCCTTAGGGTTACTCCACTTGTTGTCTTCAATAATGGGCCATATTGCATGTTGAGTGTCTTTGGCAAAATAAAAGCAAATCAAAATGATCATAGTCCCTCGATGACGCTTTCTCAAGTTGCCTAAAAATGATCAAGTCCCTTAAAGGAAAAATTGCCAAAGACACTTGGCACTATTGCATTCATGGTCTAAACGATGACCCGCGCCCGTCCCGTTAACATCCTAACACAAGATTGTCCACCAAATACAATGGTGGAACAATACTGTTAAAAAGGGTTAAAACATAGGGAAGATCTTTGAGAAATTTAGGGTAGATAGCTCTTGGTTACTTGACCAATCTTGCAAAACAATCCTTGCCATTTTTCAAAATACACATCACAACACACTTTCAAAACAACTTTCAAAAACATTGAAAACTTTTCAAAAGACCAATACACCTTTGTACACATTCAAACATGGATCATTACAAAGGTTGCCACAACCATGGCCTCTTTTCAAAACATTTTCAAACCCACACACAAAGCACCATTTCAAACAATTTAAAGCACCATTTCAAACAATTGAAAATGCAAGGCAAGTGATCTAAGCAAGTAACTAAGAGCCCATGGATAACCATGGATAGAAAGGGTGCTAATACCTTCCCTTTCTATAATCTACTCCCCGAACCCAAGAAAACATATCAAAGGTTTTTCCTGTGCTTTTTAACCTTTCCTTAGGATAAAATAAAAAGTCGGTGGTGACTCTTGCTAAACCGAAACATTTGCGAAAACAAACGCAAAACCCAAGTCAGTTCTCCCACCGTATCACAGAACTGGCGACTCTGCTGGGGAAGATTTTAAAAGTGGAGTAACCTTAGGGCTTAGATCACCCTTTTGCATGACTAATTGTTTGCTTTGATTGCTTTACGTCTTGGTTCTCTTATTTGGGCTTGAAATCCTACACCCGGATTTGGGGAAACATTCATAGATAGCAATATGTTATGGAAACTGTGCGGGGTATACCGACACGGTTGAAGCAATAGCTATATTAGTGCGACATATTTGTGAGTACCGGTAACCCTTGAGTTCAATCAAGGAGAGTATGGGGCCGCTGAGTGATGTCACTAAGCACTAATGACCTAGAACCTTACTTGACCATCTTGGCCTTTTATTAGGGGTAGTGAGATGACCGACTTTGGTGCAGTCCGAAGTTGGTAGATACTCGATACTACACTCATTGAGGGTTGTTTTCTTGGGATATTTTGGTCGCTAGTTAAGTGGTTAAACCAAAACAATGAACATGGAAAACAATCCAATGATATTGAGCTCCTTAGAACCCGGTTACTATTTATAGGACAGGTTTTTAAGCCAACTACACTCAAGAGGGTACTTACCTATGAAACCTCATGCAAGCCTGAAACTAGGGTTTTGTGTGACTTGCTTGTACATATGTTTGTGCATACATCATGAACATCATAAAGCATCATATGCATACACTAACCATTTCAAGGGTTTAGATCTTCATCTTTGTTCTTGTTTTGTAGGTCATGGAAATTCTTCGCAGGAAAACTATCCAAGTCAACCTTGTGAGAATCCCTCCTCAACTCAAGGAGCTGACATCCAGAATTCCAGAAAGCTCTCCCTTCAGTGAAAGACATGGTAGACTGCTCAGCCTAGTCAACACCAACATTGAAGAAGACATGGTGAAAGTGTTGTTCCAATTCTTTGACCCCCTTCACCACTGTTTCTCATTCCCCGACTATCAATTGGTGCCCACTTTGGAGGAATTTTCTCAACTCCTGAGAATTTCTATTCTTAATCAACTACCCTATAACGGTACGGAAAAAGAACCAAAGCCTGAAGATGTTGCTCAAGCACTACACTTGCAACCATATGACATCAAGGGGCATTGGGAAACTAGAAGTGGCGTCAAAGGCTTCTTGGCAAAATTCTTGTTTGAGAAGGCACAAGAGTGTTGGAATTCATTGGATCTACAAGCCTTTGAAGAAATTGTGGCACTCCTCATTTATGGGTTGGTCTTGTTCCCAAATCCTGACCAGCTTATAGATGTCAACGCCGTCAAGATTTTCCTATCCAGGAATCCCATACCTACATTACTTGGGGACATTCTCCACTCATTTTACACACGAACAATGAGAAAGAGGGGTGTTCTCATGTGCTGTACTCCTCTCCTTGCAAGGTGGTTTATTTCGCACCTTCCGCAATCTGTTTTGAAGAATGACCAAGGCTTAAGGTGGTCACAACGATTGATGACCCTCACACACTCTGATGTACATTGGTGTTCTCGGTCCAAAGAAAATGTCATCATCGTCGATCGTTGTGGAGAGTTCCCTAATGTTCCATTACTTGGCATTAGAGGAGGCATTACCTACAACCTTTGTCTAGCTTTGAGACAATTTGGATATGCACTGAGGGATGGCCCTCATGACATGTTGATCCCTGACCTAGTTTTTGACTTCGACAACGATGCGCAAGGACTTCGCCAAAGATTCATCAGAGCTTGGAGGATGCCTAACAAGGTAGATAGCAAGACACTGGGGCATAAGAACTCCATCCCTCTTGAGCCTTATCTCAATTGGGTACGAACCCGAGCCCAGAGTCTAATGATGCCTTACCCTCATATTCTCCCTTTGATTAAAGAGCCCGTTAAGGAAGGAGAGGTTCCCTACACCATCCTATATCCTGACATGCCAACATCATGGGAGGAGATGCAGAAGAGTTGGATCCAACTCAAGGAGGAACAAAATACTTTTGAAGCCAGCTTCTACGCCAGTGAGAAGAAGGTTTTGGAGCTTACCCGCTGACTCCATGAGGAAGAGACCCTCAACACCTACATCGCACCAAAGAGGATGCGCAACGTCTTTTTACCTTGAGAAGTTTTTTGTAATATTTGGCCCATGGGGCATTTATGTACTGACAAAATTTCTTCTTATTAATATGACGTGTGTTCTTTTTGTTTGCAACAATTTTAAATTTCTAAATCCTTGAATGCATTGCATAAATAAACATATCATTCATCATGTGCATAAGCAGGTCTCTACACCCGGTTTCCTTATCTTTCTGCTGTTTATTTTAGTAAGATGGATCTCGAACAGACGGTCAAAGATTTGCAGTCTCAAAACTCACAGTTTCAACATCTCCTAATGACCTTGGCAAAGGGTCAAGAGGATCTAAAAGCCATGCTTGGGAACAAAGAGCAAGTGAAAAAGAAGAAGAAAATAGTAGGGGTAGCTACCCTGGGAAGAAGGTTTGAGGGTGAAGCCAGAAGAGTTCTTGAATTTCCCTCCGCATCCGAAGAGGAAACCAGTAAAGGAAAAGGGGTTGCGGTACCTTCTGAATCAGAAGCTGAAGAAGAAGAGGCTGAAGAAGATGAAGACTAATCAGAGCAACAATACCCGCCCGCAGACGACAAGTACAAAAACCTAGAGGATAGGCTGGCAGCTATGGATCTGCAAAGGGTTCCCGGATTGGATTTCGAAGATTTGGGATTAATTGTTGGAATTGTGATCCCTCTAAAGTTTAAGGTGCCAATTTTTGCAAGGTATGACGGGCTGTCTTGCCCGAAGATGCGCTTAAGGTCGTATGTCCGAAGAATTCAACCTCACACATCCGACAGAAATCTTTGGGTGCACTTCTTTCAGGATAGCCTGTCTGGTACTCAGCTAGACTGGTTCTACAAGCTCGAGAGGTCAGAGATACATAGTTGGGGAGACTTGGCAGCTGCCTTTTATCGCCAATATCAATATAACTCTGACTTAGCACCAACCCGTATTCACCTACAGAGTATGGGGATGGCCTCAGGTGAGGGACACAAGGAATACGCCCAAAAATGGCGCGATCTGGCCGGGAGAGTGCAGCCACCTCTTTCTGATAGAGAACTCGTTGATATGTTCTTGGGGACCTTATCTGGCCCGTTCTTCAACCATTTGATCGATAGCTCTTTCGCAGGGTTTACTGAATTAGTTCTAACTGGCGAACGGGTGGAAGCCGGTATCAAGAATGGGAAGATTCAAAAGGATGCCTCTGCATCTACAACTGTTAAGAAATCATTTCCGGCGAAGAAGGAAACGGCTGTTGTGTACTCTCAGAGAGGAGTGGGAAGAATTGAGCGTCGGCCGACTGTGGGGGCCGTGATGATCCAAAATTCATCAAATGATCAGCCTCACAACAATCAGCCCCGACCAAATCAGCAACGGGTAGAGCGGCCACAACGGCAGTTCACCCGCATCAATATGACACCAGCGCAAGTGCTTCCACATTTGTTGAAGTTAAATTTGACTGGTTTAAAGGAGGCACCAAAAAACCCTAACACCACAACTCCATACTATCATGCCAATGGCAAATGTGCCTACCATTCTGATAGCGCCGGACATGACACCAACAATTGTTGGGCGCTAAAGAATAAAATTCAAGACTTGATAGATGCAAAAGAGGTTGAATTCGATGCTCCAGAGAAGCCAAACGTAATATCCGCTCTGATGCCGAAGCATGGTCGAAATGTCCATGCTATTGAAGAAGATCTGTATGTTTCTGATGTTGATGACCTGATGACTCCGCTGTTAACAATCAAGTTAAATCTGTTGAAAGATGGGATTTTCCCAGGATGCAAAGAAGACTGCTACTGTTGTTACTCTCTACCAATCGACTGTCCATTGCTGAAGAAAGGCATCCAAGGCCTGATGGACAGTCAACAAATTTTGTTTGAAAAGATTCCTGCTATTCCAACCCATATCGAAGATGTTTCAATAATCACCATTTCCACCAATCTTTCCAAGGCCGTCAAAAAGCTTGTTAAGATTACATCTGCTACAAAGATTGTTCCCTTGAAAATAACTATGCCAGGGCCTGTCCCCTACAGTTCTGACAAGTCAATACCATGGAATTACGGTGGAGAAATCTACTACCATGGTGTTAAACAAGTTGAGATAACCGAGGAAAGCTCTGATGAAGAAGATGCTGGTATTGGAAACATTGCCGGTACGAGAAAGATCACCCGAAGTGGGAGAATATTTTCTCCAAAGATTGCCCCTCCAAAGGCAATTTTTGGACCCTCAGCTGCTGCCAAAGTTACTCCTGCACCGATAAAACTTTCCGCAAAAACTCCGTTGATTGAAGAAACTGTTATTCCTGTTGTTGTCCCTCCTACTTCTGCTGATAAGGGGAAAGGGATCCAATGTGAGCTCGTCAGGACGAGGGCTCAACCTTTGGTTATCCCCGAAACCTCTAAGAAAGAGATGGAGGAGATTCTGAAAATAATTAAAAAGAGTGATTATGACGTGGTAGAGCAACTGGGGCAAACCCCCTCGAAGATCTCCATGTTAGCATTACTGCTTTGTTCAGAGGCGCACGCCAAAGCATTGATAAAATTCCTGAAGACAGCCCATGTGCCTCAGGAAACCTCTGCCGACCAATTCCAAGATTGCGTGGCCAGCCTTACCGTAGACAACGGCCTAGGTTTCTCTGATGCTGACTTGACCCCAAAAGGAAGGAAGCACAATGACGCATTACATGTGTCAGTAGAATGCCAAGGAATTACTCTGGCCCATGTTTTGGTCGACACGGGTTCCTCTCTGAACGTGCTGCCTAAGAAGGCTCTCGACCGATTGGACTGTGAAGGCTTGGAGCTAAGGCCAAGTAACATCGTTGTAAGGGCATTTGACGGGTCAAAGAGAATGGTACATGGGGAGGTAGACATTCCCATTAAAGTAGGCACAGAAGTGTTCCCCTCAACTTTCTATGTGATGGACATCCGTCCGTCATACTCTTGCTTGCTAGGGAGGCCATGGATACACAATGCTGGCGCGGTCACCTCCTCCTTACATCAAATGCTGAAATACCCTGTCAAAGGAAAAATCATAACCGTCCACGGTGAAGAGGAATATATGGTCAGCCACTTGAACTCCTTCCGGTATGTAGAGGTGGAAGGTGAATTCATTGAAACACCATTCCAGCACTTTGAGGAAGTCTCTCCTGAGGTGGCAGTAGCAAAAACGGTAGCTGAGGTACCAAAGCAGATGGCCAGGATGGCATCTCTAAAAGACGCGAAGGCTGCGATGAAGGAAGGGAAGAGCTCAACATGGGGTCAATTGCCTGATATTCCTCACAAAATAGACAAGTTTGGATTAGGATTCACTACTGCGGGGCAGAAAGCTATGCGCCGCTCAAAGGTTGAAAGAACACCCATCAAGATTACTCCTTTTGGAATCAATGCTTTGGAAGGTGAAGACGAAGAGGCCAACATTGAAGATTGGATCTTCCCAACCATCGAAGGAGGACTACGCAACTGGGAGGCAAAAGACTTTGTCCCCATTACTTTTATTAATCAGTAATTATCTGTCAAACATTTCCTGTGGTCTATGATAATTACTTTTGAACAATCTGCACGCTACTTTTTCACCTCATGCCTTTCCCGGGGCATGTAGGTCCATTTGTAAGGGTTTTAATTATCTTCATATCCATATGCCATGTTTAATGATTCATTGGACGTTTTTCATTGATAAACTGCTGTGTTCATTTTCTTTCCTTTTGCATTTTTGTTTGTTTAAGGATGGCTACCCCTTACACACACCCACACTCACAAATGCAGGTACCCATCCACTCTGGATTCTATGGGTGACTATTCTGCTATGTCCTTCAATAACTCTGAAGATCTGGTCAATCAGGCTGAGTATGAAGATGACGAAGGTTGTGAAGTACCAGGGGAACTAGCCAGACTTCTACAACAGGAAGAGAGAGCCATCTTGCCTCACGAAGAGTTGTTGGAAACTGTCAACTTAGGAACAGAGGAAGACCGGAAAGAAGTACAAGTGGGTGCCAATCTGGATCCGAGTGTCAAGGAGCGCTTGATACAGCTGTTAAATAAATACGTTGAAATCTTCGTCGGGTCTTATGAAGACATACCGGGTTTAGACATACACATCGTGGTTCACCGTCTCCCCACAAGAGAGGATTGTCCACTGATCAAGCAAAAAGTCTGCCGAATGAGGCCCGACATGTCTGAGAAGATTAAAGCAGAAGTAATGAAGCAATTCAACGCCGGCTTTCTGGCTGTTACATCCTATCCACAATGGGTTGCTAACATTGTGCCAGTACCTAAAAAAGACGACAAGGTCAGGATGTGTGTAGACTACCGGGATTTGAATAGGGCTAGTCCTAAGGATGATTTTCCGCTACCGCACATCGACATTTTGATTGACAACACGGCTCAGCACAAGGTGTTTTCCTTCATGGATGGATTCTCGGGCTACAACCAGATCAAAATGGCCCCCGAGGACATGGAGAAAACAACCTTTGTTACACAATGGGGTACCTTCTGCTACAAGGTGATGTCGTTCGGACCGAAGAACGCAGGGGCAACTTATCAACGCGCCATGGTAGCTTTGTTTCATGATATGATACATCATGAGATCGAAGTTTACGTAGACGACATGATAGCTCGATCACAAACAAAGGAGGAACACCTTGAGCATTTGCAGAAGCTGTTTGCCAGGTTGAAAGAGTACAAACTCAGGCTGAATCCAAGTAAGTGTACTTTCGGAGTTAGGTCTGGTCAACTCCTAGGATTTATTGTCAGCAACAAAGGCATTGAGTTCGATCCAGCAAAAGTGAAAGCTATACGAGAAATTTCTGCTCCCTGTACTGAAAAGGAGGTTAGAGGGTTCTTGGGGCGCTTGAACTATATTGCCAGATTCATCTCTCATCTGACGTCTACCTGTGAGCCAATTTTCAAACTATTGAAGAAAGATCAGGTAGTCGAATGGAACGACGATTGCCAAGCTGCTTTTGATAAGATCAAAGAGTATTTGCTATAACCTCCTATTCTGATGCCACCCGTCGAAGGAAGGTCGTTGATCATGTATCTGACCGTGTTGGACAACTCAATGGGGTGCGTGTTGGGCCAGCATGACGAGTCTGGTCGAAAAGAGCATGCCATTTATTACCTTATCAAAAATTTTACTGACTGTGAGACTCGCTACTCACTGCTCGAGAAAACTTGCTGTGCTTTGGTATGGGCTGCTCGCCGACTAAGGCAGTATATGTTGACTCATACCACTCTGCTGATTTCCAAAATGGATCCTATCAAGTATATCTTCGAGAAGCCTGCTTTATCTGGAAGAATCGCTAGATGGCAAATGATCCTGACTGAGTATGACATCCAGTACACCACCCAAAAAGCCATAAAAGGGAGTGTACTAGCTGACCATCTAGCTCATCAAGCTATCGAAGATTATCAATCCATGAGATTCGACTTCCCGGACGAGGATATCATGAATTGGGACAACATTGAAGGTAACGGACCGTATGACGGACCTGAAAAGGGATCCCGATGGACCCTGTACTTTGATGGTGCTTCAAATGCACTCGGAAACGGTATCGGTGCGGTACTCATTTCCCCGGAAGGTTGCGACACACCTTTCACGGCCCGACTTTATTTCAGCTGTACCAACAACATGGCTGAATATGAAGCTTGCATCTTTGGTCTCAAGGCTGCTATAGACTTGGGGATCAAATCTTTGATCGTATTTGGGGACTCGGCTTTGGTTATCAGTCAAATCAAAGGAGAGTGGGACACCAAACATCCTAATCTCATCACATACAAAGAACATGTCCTGACATTGTTGCCTCATTTCGAGCAAATTACCTTCGGGCATTTCCCGCGAGAAGAGAATCAGCTAGCAGATGCTCTGGCTACAATGTCTTCCATGTTTAAACTCAACTGGGATAACGAGGCCCCCCAAATCACCATCGAGCGAATGGATGAACCTGCGCATTGTCATGAGATTAATACCGAAGAAGTAGTGGAACAACCCTGGTTCCATGAAATCAAAAGGTATCTCCAGACTAGAGAATATCCCGAAGGAGCTTCCATAAATGACAAAAGGTTCCTAAGGAAATTTGCTGCCAAGTTCTTCCTGAGCAACGACATCCTCTATAAACGCAGCCATGATTGTGTTTTATTCCGATGTGTGGATAAAGCTGAAGCAGAGTTAATCATGACTGAGATACACAGCGGTATGTTCGGCACCCACTTTAGTGGGCATACAATGGCTAAGAAAATCCTAAGGGCAGGCTATTACTGGTCTACCATGGAAGCAGATTGCCATCAACATTCCCGTACTTGTCACAAATGTCAAGTCTACGCTGACAAGGTTCATATTCCTCCGGTTCCTCTCAACGTTTTGACAGCTCCTTGGCCATTTGCAATGTGGGGCATTGGCATGATTGGAGAGATCAAGCCCACGGCATCCAATGGACATCGCTTCATCCTGGTTGCTATTGACTATTTCACTAAATGGGTCGAAGCAGCTTCCTTCGCCTTTGTTACTAAAAATGTGGTTGCCCGCTTCATCAAGCAGAACCTTATATGCCGGTATGGTGTTCCCGACAGGATCATCACAGACAACAGTACAAATCTGAATAATACTATGATCACCACTCTATGCGAGCAGTTCAAGATTTATCATCACAATTCATCTCCCTATCGGCCGAAGATGAACGGTGTTGTTGAAGCTGCGAACAAAAACATTAAGAAGATCATTCAGAAAATGACAGTCACCTACAAAGACTGGCATGAGATGCTACCGTTTGCTCTGCATGGATATCGTACCACGGCACGTACTTTAACCGGGGCAACCCCATTTTCTTTGGTATATGGCATGGAAGCTGTCCTGCCTATGGAAGTTCAGATTCCTTCTTTAAGGATTATGAAGGACGCTGGTTTGAACGAAGACGATTGGATTCAGACCCGACTCGATCAACTCAATTTGATCGATGAGAAACGGCTCGCTGCTGTTTGCCATGGTCAAACGTATCAAAAAAAGATGATCAAGGCTTTCAACAAGAAAGTCAGACGTCAAGTATATCAAGTCGGAGATCTTATAATCAAGCGGATTATCTTACCGCAAAGTGATCCCAGGGGAAAATGGACTCCTACATACGAAGGACCATTTGTGATCAAGAGAATATTTTCTGGTGGTGCAATGATTCTGACCACCATGGACGGAAACGATTTGCCGCACCCTGCGAACGCAGACATAGTCAAAAGATACTACACATAAAATAACCCGACAAGTCGAAAACCCGAAAGGGCGGCTTGGGCAAAAAATGGGCATCCCGGTGAACCGAAAACCCGAAAGGGCGGTTCAGGCAAAAATTAGGGATAAAACAAAAAAATATGTACACCCGGCAAGTTGAAAACCCGAAAGGGCGGCTTGGGCAAAAAGGGGTTTCCCGGTGGATCGAAAACCTGAAAGGGCGATTCAGGCAAAAGTTAGGGAATTAAAGCGTATGACTATGTCTCGTCGGATCACTTTAAGGACAATCTCTTCATCAACCAGCTCCAAGCTTCTGATCAATCCAGTTATCGGCGGACAAAGCATTGAATGGGCAGATACTCAGAGTTGTGAAGGCTATAGCAGAATGGAATCCCTTGGAATTATTGCACATAGCCATCTTTCTTTTGTATAAATTTTCCAATTTTTACGACGACATCCTCTTACTAGGATGCCTGTCTCCTTTGTACAAAGATGCTCATAAAAGTTAATACAAATACTTTTCCAAATATAGAAATTTGCTTTGTCTTCCTTTTGCTTTTCTACACTTATGTTTTATTTGAGAAACGTCCAATGTTTTGTTAAATAGGCATATGCATTTGAACATAATCATTTTCTTACAAATCAGGAAAGATAATTACTGATAGGTCGAAGGTACAAGTAGATATCTTGGTGCCCTTTCAGAAGGATTCCCCAGCATATTTAAAACTCCAAATTCCTCAATCCAGAATGTAATTCCCCAAACAGAGTTAAACTTTAGATCTCCTCAACAGAACAGAAGCTTTCTCAAAACTAATTCCCCCATCCAGAGAGCCTTCTTGAACTCAATTCCCCCCAGTGTTAAGTTTCAGTATCTCTAGTGGAACCTTAAAAATCTGAAAATCTAATCCCCAGCGGAGCTAAAACTTCCAACCATCAATCCCCAGCGGAACCAGACTAATGAACCTTCTCCCCACAGAGATACTTCCCACCAAACTGAAGATTCTCAATCATACTGCTCCAGCATAAGTCTACCAGATTCTAGACTCCCCAGTCGAGATCATCAGAAATTCTCATTCCCCGCAGGTCACTAAGGAATTCCAATTCCCTGCAGTGGTCCTAAGATCCCTCAAACATTTGAAGATCATGCATTTCCCAAGCAGGATGAAGACTCTCATTCTCAGTTCATCACAAGATATTCAAATGTTCCCCAGTGAAGATCTCCTCAGGACAGGAATCCCCAGTAGATTGGCATACAACCCAAGCTCCTGATTCTCCAGCAGTAGTCAACAAAGATGTCTCATCTTCAGCAATTAAAGATTCTTGCAATCCCCTGCAGCAGTCAAGGATTCACTTTCCCCGACAGCAGTCAAGATTTTTATCTCCAGCCATCCAGGGTTCATCTATCCTCAGCAAGACAACTCTTCAGCTTACATGCGCATTCATTTACATTAATATCATAAACATTGATATAACATATATTGCATCATACATATCATGCAACATAACCTTGTGTTTTAGCTAACATTTCATCCTTTTCAGGATAAGATTAAAAGGCTATCATTAACAATTATTCAGATACAGTATGGATACACCCCAGACACGGAGGTCATTCTATTACTCATTCAGAATTTCAAGTCAGATACAGTACGAATACACCCCAGACACGGCGGTCATTCTACTACTCATTCAGACTACAGCGATCAGATACAGACTAGATACGCTCCAGACACGGCAACCATTCTATCTCTCATTCAGATTCACTTATCAAGGTTCAATGCATTCCAAGCACGGATACCATTATGACCCTTACAACAGTAGTTTGATTCTCCCCAGTGCGCTCGCCACGGAAGTCATTCTGTCATTTGTTCAGATTCCAGTTACAGTTTCAGATACACTTCGAACACGGAAGTCATTCTGCTACTCATACAACTCTCAACTCCAGTTACAGCTCAGATACGCCCCAGACACGGAGGCTATTCTTTTGCTCATACAAACTCAGTCTCCAGATACAGTTCGAATGCATTCTAGACACGAATACCATTTTGACCCTCATTTTTTTTGACCTATCACATTGCAGTTCAACAAACATTCCAGATGGCATCTTTAATCCCATCCCCGACGAGATTCTGTCACCCCTCCAGATGGCATCTTTAAGCCCATCTCCAAATGGCATCTCTAAGCCCATTCCTGCATCCATTGTTCTAACGAGTGCAAATTTAAGGGCACTCTAGTGTCCAATCTCCTTTTACCTTCGAGACGCGAAAGGCAAACCTGCCAATCTAACTCTTCAGGTGCAAGAAGATTAAACAGGGGAAACTGTTGTACCCCAAAATTTACCCTCTCATTTCATCAATATTTTCTCACCACAAGACCCTTGGAGCTCAAGATCAAGTTAGGGTTTGCTCTGCTAAAGACTCCTCCTTGCACTGTTGACCCAAATTAGGGTTTGAGTTTGCACAAAGATTTTTTGACCTAAAAGGACCAAAGTGACTTTCATGCTTCATGTGGGACTCACAAGTTTATCCATACCAAGTTTCAAGCCTTGATTCCAGTCTTTGCCCAGTCAATTGGACAGTTGACCTAGAAATCAGCTGTATTGGGGAAAAAGTCAACTGTGGCCAACTGACAGTCAAACTTCATGATTTTTGACCCACATCAACATAATGAACTCATATGGACCATTTGATCAATTTGGATCATAATTCCACAAGAAATTTGACCAAATCACCAAAAGGGCAAAATGGTCATTTTTAGGGTTTTGACTGCACAAAGGCAATTTTTGACTGTTTGACCTAGCCAATGGAAAACCAAGCTCACATATGGCCTCAAGGACTCAATGGCATTGTCTTGACATATTCAACAAGTTCAAAAGATCCCAAATGCACAGGATTGACAGATGAATTTTCCAGTCAACTGATCAAAATTTGACTGTATACTGAAAAGTCAAACTTTGACTTTTGGTCAAAATCAAGTGCCAAGATTCATTTTTTATCAAGACATGTCAAATTATGAAACTTGTTCATCAAGAAACCAAAAATTACAAATTAGGGTTTAAAATGAAGAAATTTCATAACTTAGAAATTTTCTAAGTTATAAAATTTCCTTATTTTTTCCTAACTTTGTCCCTTTTTTTCATCAAGATACATTTGGATTCAAGAAAAGCACAAAACATGAAAGTTGTAGTCCATTGCAAAATCTACAACTTTGATTCACAAAGTTTCCTCAAAAGAAGCTTTTAGCTCAAGTTATGATTTTTGGAATAGGGGTGCAAAACATTCTTAACTTAGAAAATTTTTGACCTATTTTAGGCAGGATTTTTGCCCAACTTCATGACCACTTTTCACATGCTTCCACTTGGAATTTCAACTTGCATTACAAATATGGATTGTAGTATATATTAAAAGCTTTCCAAATTGTACAAGAACTCATCAAACACCATTGTGGTTAGGGAGATTCAAATTGGCAAAGTTGGGCAAAAGTCACTTTGTTCATAGCCAAATACATGTACATAACATTGGCATTTTTCAAGTCAGCTTGCACAAGCTAGATTACAGGCCTCTAATCTTTCTCACACTCAATAATTAAATGCCAATCCATTGTGTTCTAGCATTATTTTGTTCATATAGTCATTACACAAAGAATTAACCTTTAAATGGAAAAAGCAAGTTTGCCATTTTGAAAAAGCAATGCTTTATGTCAAAGTCCATATCTTGGAAGTACAAGCAGATCTTTGAGGCACAAGTTTATGGACAAATTCCACTGATCAAGAAGAGAAAATGCAGCATGCTTGAGGGGCCTGTAGGAGCTTATAACCCAACTTGACAACTTTGCTTAGATAAAAAAGAAAAACTTGCATATTGAACCAGAACTCACTTTCTTGTAAGAACTAGCCAAATCAAACTTTGCAAACACTTTTCACTTAATCCAACTGACCTAAAACACGAATTAACCAGAGCTCAAACCTTCTCATTCATCAAAACACTGTTTTGTTGCAAAACATGATACCTACTGCAGTTTTATTTGGCCAGCTCAATCCATTCGTGCGCTTTGGCTAAAACCACTTCAAACACATTCAATATCATCCATACAAACTATCCCAAGCCCTAGATACAGACTGTAACACCCCTAACCAAGGTTGCCATTTTCACTTTTCATTGTTGCAGGTTGACTTCCATAGCTTGATTCAGAAGGATTCAAGGCACATCAAGCATATGAGAAGGTTCATGGGATCTCAAGCAAGCTGTACAAGTCCTCAAACACCATTGAAGTTGGCCATATTACTCTGTTCGAGTCAAGCTGAGACAGGTAAAATGTGAACTTCTATCTCTCTATCCAAGCATATTTAGGCTTAAGTTTGTGAAGAAAGTATGTCCCACTCATGGCCCTGAAGCTATCCATATACTTACTTTTCATTTATGTTGTGTGTGCTGAGAGAATTTTGAACCTGAACATTGGAAAAAACTTAGGTCAGGAATTGGGGGAGAAGAAATTCTCTCTCATTTGTGAGAGTTAGAACAACTTCTTTATATGTTTAGAATCGTGACATGATGCTCTATAATGTTTATGTTGTGAGTTTTTGCTAAAAGTCAAAGAATCAGGAAGTTTGAATCAAGCATGGAGGGCGCGCGTTTTTTTGACAGAAATGGCTGTAGATTGAAGAAGGTGGACTTGGGCTGGGCCTGAGTTTGCTTTTTCTGTTTGCACCCTCATTTTTCACTTACACCCCCTTGGCCCATTGTGTGATATTTTGTTTATTTTTTACTTTTTTTTTCTGACTTATTATTTTTTGTCAAAACATAAAAAATATTAAAAATATTTTTCCACCCATTTTTGCATTTTATTTGGATTTTATTTGTTTTATTTGAACTTATACATGTAAAATAATAAATCCCTTTTATTTAAAACATTAAAAATAACATAAAAAATATATTTTCAGCCATCATTTTTTTATTTACTTTTTGAAAACATTTTCTAAGAAATATACTTCTTTTTTTTTATAAATAATTAATATTTCATTTTTGTACATATTTAGTATATTTAATATATAATATAAATGCTTATATATATATTTTATTAAATATTTAGGATAAAAATATAAAAATAATATATTTTTTATTTTTATTAATATTTGACATCAAAAAATATTTTTTTACAATATACTTCTCCTTTATTTATTTTTTGTATATAATTAATAAACATTGTATATAATATAAATAATAAATACCATTTATTTAGAAAACTAGGGTTTTGCCCTAAAACATAAAAATATCCAAAAATTGACTTTATTTATTTTTGTTTATATTTTTCATAGAAAATACTTTTACATACATACAAAACCATTTTTTGTGCATATTACATTTTTGCATATTTATTGTATTTATTTAATTATTGTATAATTAAATAACTTGTATATTCAATTTGGATTGTAATAGTTTAGATCTAAATTTCTTGCTAAATATCCCCCATTTGAACATTTGTACCACCATCCCCATAATTATGTTGTAATAATTTAGGACTTTAATTTACGCATTTTAAAGCTTTCTAAATATGCCATGATAGATTTAGGGTTTATATGCAAATCAAAATAACAAATAGCTTGACTAAACAAAAGATAAAAAAGCATGAAAATGGACAACATCAATCACACTTGCACCCTTAGGGTTACTCCACTTGTTGCCTTCAATAATGGGCCATATTGCATGTTGAGTGTCTTTGGCAAAACAAAAGCAAATCAAAATGATCATAGTCCCTCGATGACGCTTTCTCAAGTTGCCTAAAAATGATCAAGTCCCTTAAAGGAAAAATTTCCAAAGACACTTGGCACTATTGCATTCATGGTCTAAACGATGACCCGCGCCCGTCCCGTTAACATCATAACACAAGATTGTCCACCAAATACAATGGTGGAACAATACTGTTAAAAAGGGTTAAAACATAGGGAAGATCTTTGAGAAATTTAGGGTAGATAGCTCTTGGTTACTTGACCAACCTTGCAAAACAATCCTTGCCATTTTTTAAAATACACATCACAACACACTTTCAAAACAACTTTCAAAAACATTGAAAACTTTTCAAAAGACCAATACACCTTTGTACACATTCAAACATGGATTATTACAAAGGTTGCCACAACCATGGCCTCTTTTCAAAACATTTTCAAACCCACACACAAAGCACCATTTCAAATAATTGGAAGCACCATTTCAAACAATTGAAAATGAAAGGAAAGTGATCTAAGCAAGTAACTAAGAGCCCATGGATAACCATGGATAGAAAGGGTGCTAATACCTTCCCTTTCTATAATCTACTCCCCGAACCCAAGAAAACATCTCAAAGGTTTTTCCTGTGCTTTTTAACCTTTCCTTAGGATAAAATAAAAAGTCGGTGGTGACTCTTGCTAAACCGAAACATTTGCGAAAACAAACGCAAAACCCAAGTCAGTTCTCCCACCGTATCATAGGGAGGTCTCAGGGATAGCCAATGATTGTTCCTTCGTCCGGATAGGCTTAATCATAATACCTTTACCTCGAGTCTCGGTTGAATCGATAGTAGGAATGTCAGTAGGAGTGATAACAGGGATTGTAACAGTTTTGTCAACAGGAGTGTCAGCAGAGATAATTGTAGGACTGGGAATAGCCTTTGGAGGAGCAACAACAACAGGAATGATTACGGGTCCAGAAACAGCCTTTGGAGGAGCAATTTACGGAGAGAAAACCCTTCCGCTTCGGGTTATCTTACTAGTCCCTGCGATATTACTGATATCAGAGTCAACTTTCTCAGAACCTGAATCTTCACCAGCTGGCCAATCTTGCTTGATATCGTGGTAGTAGACATCCCCTCCATAATTCCATGGTACGGTTTTGTCTGACGAATACGGGATTGGTTCAGGCATTGCAATTATTAAAGGAGCTACTTTTGGAACTGATGTAATTCTAACGGGTCTTTTGGTGGAGACCCTGGAAGAATTGGCGGAAATGGTCACGATGGAAACATCATTATAAGAAATAGTTGGAATAGAAATCTTTTCGAACAAAATCTCTTGGTTATCTATTAGGCATTAAACGCCTGCTTTCAACAACGGATAGTTGGTTGGTGAGGACAAACAAATGACAGCTTTCATCACAGCCTGGGAATACACCGGCACTTAACAAATTCTTTTTGATAGTCAGGAGTGGGGTCACAAGTTCATCAACTGAAGTAACAAACATATCTTCCTCAATGGCGTTGATATTATAGTTGTGTTTGGGCATATGGGAAGTAATAACATTGGGATTTTCTGGCGCATCGAATTCAATCTCTTTGGCTTAAAGGAGGTCTTGTACTTTGTTTTTTAGAGCCTAACAGTTGTTAGTGTCATGGTCGGGACTCTCAGAATGGTATGCACAGTGGGCATTAGGATGGTAGTGAGGAGAAGTTGTGTTAAGATTCTTTGGAGCTTCTTTCAAAGTCACTAGGTTGGATCTTAACAAATGTGGAAATACTTGAGATAGTGTCATATTAATTCTGGTGAACTATTTGACTGGTCTCTCCATTCTTGGCTGGTTGCTTCTTTGCTGAGCAGGCGTTGGTTTAGGAATCATGACAACCCCCACCATTGGACGACGTTCAGCCCTATCTTGATTTCTCTGAGGATATACATCATTAACTTCTTTCTTTCCGATGAATGGTTTTCTTACAGCAGAAGAGGATGCATCTTTTTGAATCTTTCCATTCTTTATCCCGGCTTCCACCCTTTATTCGGTAAATATCAATTCAGTAAAACCTGTCGATGAACTCCCAATTAAGTGATTGAAGAAAGGACCAGACAAGGTGCCTAAGAACATGTCTACTAATTCTCTTTCAGATAGGGGAGGCTGGACTCTTCCTGCTATGTCCCTCCATTTTTGCGCATAGTCCTTGAAGCCTTCACTTGAAACCATGGCCATACTCTGAAGTTGAGTACGGGTAGGTGCAAGATCAGCGTTGTATTGGTATTGCTTGTAAAAGGCAGCGGCCAGATCTTCCCAGTTATGAACATTGGCTCTTTATAACTGATAAAACCAATCAAGTTGAGTTCCAGACAGACTGTCTTGGAAGAAGTGTACCCATAAGTCCTTGTCAGTGGTATGAGTCTGGATTTTCCTCACATAGGACCGAAGATGCATTTTGGGACATGAAACTCCGTCATATTTGGCGAATACCGGTGCTTTGAATTTTGGAGGAATGACAATCCCAAACATTAGCCCTAACTCCTCAAAGTCCAATCCAGGCACTTTCTGGATTTCCATTGCACTTAACCGTTCTTCTAGATGCTTATACTTGTCGTCGGCTGGAGGGTATTGTTCTTCAGAATAATCCTCTTCTTCCTCTTCCTCTTCTGACTCTGACAGGACAAGTGTTTCTTTGCCCTTCCCATCTTGGTTGTCTTAGTTAGAACAAAGTTTGAATCTATTACCCTATGTTTAAGTTTTGATGATAACAAAGTGAAAAGATATATTATTTATATGATTCATGTATGAACTATCTGCTGCCTAAATTATTACGTTCTGATTTGCAGATACTCTGATTGATATAAGCAAGATCACACCTAATCAGCATCAGAAATTTGGTTCCTGACATCAGCATCAGAAGTTGCCATATCAGAATGTCAGAATCAGAAGATTAACTCACGTATATGTTGAAGCCTGATGAACAAAACTGCGCTCAACACTCTGATAAAGAAACACATCAGTTCATCAGCAGCTAAGCAGAGTCAGAATGAGCCAAGCCAGAACTTGCATTAAGTAAGCAACGATACTGTGCATTGAAAGCAAATTAATACCAACGGCCTCATTCCAGACAAGATCTGCTCGATAAGGAAAGTTTGTTATTAGCATTGAATCAAGAATATTGCTCCAACGTTCAACATCTCAGTGCTATATAAACAAGACTTTGAAGATTGAATTGGCTAATGCTCTCCAAATCTTTACACGCATAAAAGCTGATCAAAATCTTCCTTCTCTCAGTTTGCTAAACACTACACATTCTCTTATTCAATCATTGTTTAGCAATCTAGTTTCTAAGCTTTAAATTGTGTATACATCACAGTTGTGATACAGTTTTGTAGAAAACATTCACACACTTAGATTTATCTTCTTTGTAAGAAAGTGTTTCCTTGACAAACCGGGTTGTGGTTTGCATCAAGAAGGCTTTAGCAGTTGTTAAAGCAGTCTGTAATATTCAGTTGAATATAGTGGATTAAGACCTCGTTGGAGAGAGGCGAAATCACCTTGACGGGTGGACTGGAGTAGTTTGAGATCAAACGAACCAGGATAAAAATATCTTGTTCATTGCATTGATTTTCAGTTTTACAATTCAACCCCCCCCCCCCTTCTTTTGTTTCTCACTACTTCAATTGGCATCAGAGCGCCTGGTTCTGAGCTAAAACACTTAACCGTGTCAGTACAAGATCCAGCGTCAGAAAAACACAATGGCAGGAAACTATTCTCACACCAGCAATGACAACAATGAGGACAGAGACAGATTCAGCGGCAAACCTCCAGTCTTTGATGGAGAAAACTTTGATTACTGGAAAGACAGAATTGAAAGCTTCTTTCTGGCACATGATGCTGATCTGTGGGATATGGTGACAGACGGATACACGCACCCTGTGAATGCAAGCGGTCAGAAGATTGATAGAAAAACAATGTCTGACCAACAAAAGCGTGACTTCAAGAATCACCACAAGGCCAGAACCATCCTCCTCAGCGCCATCTCCTATACTGAATATGAAAAGATCTCCAATAGAGACACAGCAAAGAACATTTTTTACTCACTCAGAATGACGCATGAGGGCAACGTTCAGGTCAAAGAAACTAAAGCTCTGGCACTCATTCAGAAGTATGAGGCGTTCAAAATGGAAGAATCTGAATCCATTGAAACAATGTTCTCAAGATTCCAGATTCTGGTAGCTGGTCTCAAGGTTCTGGACAAAGGATACTCTACTGCTGACCATGTCAAGAAAATCATCAGAAGTTTACCCAAGCAGTGGAGACCAATGGTTACAGCTCTGAAGCTAGCTAAAGATCTCAACAAAATCACTCTGGAGGAACTTATCAGCTCCCTCAGAAGTCATGAGATAGAGCTAGAAGCTGACGAGCCTCAGAAGCAAGGTAAGCCTTTAGCATTAAAATCTAACAAAAAATTTGAGTCTAAAGTTTTGCAGGCAGTTGAAGAAACATCTGATGGATCCTCATCAGAAGAAGACGAACTCTCCCTCCTTTCCAGAAGAGTAAATCAACTGTGGAAGCAAAGACAAAGGAAGTTCAGGAATCCCAGAAGATCTGATCAAAACGAGTCTTCTTCCAGATACAGAAGGACAGATTCTTCCTCTGGATACAGAAGATCTGAAGGCTCCTCTAGCAGCAAAAAGCCAAACACCAAGGACATCATCTGCTATGAGTGCAATGAGCAAGGACACTATAAGAGTGACTGCCCAAAGCTTCAGAGGGAAAAACCCAAAAAGAAGTTTGGAAGAGAGAAGAAGAAAAGTCTCATGCCTACATGGGATGACTCTGACTCGTCTGAAGCTGACTCAGAATCAGATGATGAGAGGGCAAACATAGCTCTCATGGCTAACATCTCAGAAGATAGTGAAGCTTCTGAATCAGACTCAGAATCAGATACTGAAGAGGTATTTCCTAACTTTGCTGTTAACTTTACAAAGGCTGAACTTGCTGAAAGCCTTAATGAGATTCTGGAACGGTATCAACAAATTAGAGTTAAATTCAGAGACCTGAAAAGGAATCTTGAATCTGACTCTAATAAGACTGAGAGTCTCAAATTGGAGAATTCTGAGCTGAGAAATAAGATTTCAAAATTAGAAAACACTTTACAAAACTCTCAGAAGGAACCAATTTCTGAAACTCCCAGCAACGCTGATGAGATCATCAAGGAGTATGATCACAGTTTCCAGAAGTTCCTCGCTAAAAGCATAGATAGAAGCAAAATGGCTTCAATGATCTATGGAGTTAGCAGAAACGACAGGAAAGGAATAGGATACCAAGGTAAGGTTCCTACACCAAAGAATGTCATGGACTTAACCATTAAACACACTCCTCTGAATTCACATTTTGTGTATGGTCACACACATGATATTAAATACACTAGCAGTAAGCACTCTGTGAAACCAAAATTCAACCAGAGTTTTGGTAAAACTAACAAATCAGGACCCAAGAAAATCTGGGTACCTAAGGATAAAATAATACATGTTGCAGATATCTTTAGCAGCAAGTCAGAAACACCAGTCATGGTACCTGGACTCTGGCTGCTCGCGACACATGACGGGAAGAAGGCATATGTTCCAAAGCCTGGAACTTAAGCCTGGAGGCCACGTTGGCTTTGGAGGCAATCAGAGGGGAAAGATAATTGGCTCTGGAACTGTAGGTAATGGAAATCTTCCCTCTATTAATAATGTTCTGCTAGTAGATGGATTGATGCATAATCTGTTATCCATAAGTCAATTAAGTGATAACGGTTATGATATAATCTTTAATCAAAAATCATGTAAAGCTGTTAGTCAGAAAGATGGGACTATCCTGTTTAATGGTAAGAGGAAAAACAACATTTACAAAATCAAACTTTCTGAACTAAAGAGTCAGAATGTAAAATGTCTTCTGTCTATTAACAACGAGAAGTGGATCTGGCACAGAAGATTTGGGCATGTTAGTATGAGAAGAATATCTCAGATTAACAAACTCAATCTGGTCAGAGGACTTCCTAATTTGAAGTTCAATTCAGATGCTCTGTGTAAAGCATGTCAGAAAGGCAAGTTTGCAAAACCTTCTTTTAAATCCAAAAATGTTGTTTCCACCTCTAAGCCATTAGAACTTCTGCACATTGACTTATTTGGACCAGTTAAAACTGCTTCAGTCAGTGGCAAGAAGTATGGGTTAGTAATCGTAGATGACTATAGCAGATGGACATGGGTAAAGTTCTTAAGACACAAGGACGAGTCACACTCTGTGTTTGTTACCTTCTGTAACCAAGTTCAGAATGAAAAGGATCTTAGAATCGTTAAAGTCAGAAGTGATCATGGTGGAGAATTTGAAAATAAAGATTTTGAGTCATTCTTTAATGACAGAGGCATTCTGCATGATTTCTCTTGTCCTAGAACTCCCCAACAAAATGGAGTTGTAGAACGAAAGAACAGAACATTGCAAGAAATGGCCAGAACCATGATCAATGAGACAAACGTTGCTAAGACCTTCTGGGCAGAGGCAATAAACACAGCGTGCTACATTCAGAATAGAATCTCAATAAGACCTATTCTAGAAAAGACTCCATATGAATTGTGGAAGAACAGAAAGCCCAACATTTCATATTTTCATCCATTTGGATGTACTTGCTTTACATTAAATACAAAGAATTATTTGAACAAGTTTGACTCTAAAGCACAGAAGTTTATCATGTTAGGATACTCTGAACGCTCAAGAGGGTACAGAGTATTCAATACAAAAACACAGATTATGGAAGAATCAATCAGTGTTCATTTTGATGATAAGCTTGACTCTGGAAAGTCAAAGCAGAATGAAGTTTTTGCAGGTATGGAAATTGAATTTACAGGTTCTGAAGACAAGTCATCAGAAGCTCTCAACACAGACACTCCTTCAACGTCTGAAAGGAGCACTGCTAGCAATCCTACAACAACTGCTAATCAACCTCAGAAGAGATTACCCAGAAGCAGCTTGGATCACCCAGAAGAGACTATCTTAGGAAGAAAGGAAGATCCAATCAGAACAAGAGCAAGCTTCAGAAACTCTGAAGAAACTCTCATGGGACTTGTGTCTCTGATTGAACCTTCTTCTATTGATGAAGCACTTCTGGATAATGACTGGATTCTGGCAATGCAAGAAGAGCTGAATCAATTCACCAGAAACGACGTATGGGATCTCGTTCCCAGACCAAAAGGATTCAACGTCATTGGAACAAGATGGGTGTTCAAAAACAAGCTAAATGAACAAGGTGAAGTCATCAGAAACAAGGCACGACTGGTTGCACAAGGTTATAGTCAGCAAGAGGGGATAGACTATACAGAAACCTTTGCCCCATTCGCCAGGTTAGAATCTATCAGACTTTTAATTTCATTTGCTGTTAATAGAGGCATCACTCTGTATCAGATGGATGTCAAAAGTGCATTCTTAAATGGTTATATAGAAGAAGAAGTCTATGTACACCAACCCCCTGGTTTTGAAAATACAAAACATCCAGAACATGTTTTCAAACTAAAGAAGTCACTATATGGTCTGAAACAAGCTCCCAGAGCTTGGTATGAAAGGCTAAGTAACTTTCTATTAGAAAATGAATTCACCAGAGGGAAAGTGGACACTACTCTATTCTGTAAATCAGTTAAGAATGACATCTTAGTCTGTCAAATTTATGTTGATGATATTATTTTTGGTTCTACTAATCCTTCTCTTGGAAGAAAATTTGCTAAGTGTATGTAGGCAGAATTTGAGATGAGCCTCATGGGGGAACTGAAATTCTTTCTAGGAATTCAGATCAATCAAACTCCAGAGGGAACTTACATTCATCAGAGCAAATACATCAGAGATCTTCTGAAGAAATTTGACCTCTCAGAATGTAAGCCATCAAAGATTCCAATGCATCCCACGTGTATTCTGGAAAGAGAAGAGGTAAGCAAAAATGTAGAACAGAAAGTCTACAGAGGTATGATTGGTTCTCTCCTCTATCTGACTGCTTCAAGACCTGACATATTATTCAGTGTTTGTATCTGTGCTAGATTCCAATCAGATCCTAGAGAATCTCACTTAACAGCTGTTAAGCGAATTTTCAAGTATCTGAAAGGTACTACTAATCTGGGTTTGTTTTATAGAAAATATAGTGATTACAGCTTAGTAGGCTACTGCGATGCTGATTTTGCTGGAGACAGAGTGGAACGTAAAAGTACTTCTGAAAGCTGCCAGTTTCTGGGAGAAAATCTGATCTCTTGGTCCAGCAAAAGGCAATCAACAATTGTGCTATCCACAGCAGAAGTTGAGTACATAGCAGCAGCAGGATGTAGCACACAAATGCTCTGGATGAAAAGTCAGCTTGAAGACTTCCAGATTTTTGAGAGTAACATTCCTATACTCTGTGACAATACTTCTGCTATTTGCTTAAGTAAGAATCCCATTTTACATTCTAGAGCTAAACATATAGAAATAAAACATCACTTCATTAGGGACTATATTCAGAAAGGAATTTTGAACTTAAAATTTATAGATACAGACCATCAATGGGCTGATATCTTTACTAAACCCCTTTCATAAGATAGGTTTAATTTCATTCTGAAACATCTCAGCATGAAAGTCTGTCCAGAGTGAAAATGTTTTAATTCCATATATTTACCTTCAGAATGTAATTGCTTTACTGTGAACTTCTGATCAATCTTCTTTCAGAAAGATAGAACATGCAGATTGTATCAGATGCAAGTCTAAAGATCTGAGAGTCTAAGCTCAAAGACAGACGTGCTGATCACTACATCAAACAAGTGTCATCCAATCATCAGCAAATCTCTGAAGCAGAACGCGTGCACGCTTCTGAGAAGGCAAAATGCTGATTGGGTGCATTGAGACACATGTCTGGTAACCGTTTTTAAGTATCTTTCTCAAATCCCCCAAAATCAGCAAGCATTTAATAAAAGTAATCATGCTTTTAAAATGCAATCATGATTTTTCTCTTTCTCAAAAACGTTTATTGTTTCAAAATATTCTGAAACTCTATTTAAACACATTAACCTCTCATTCTAGTTCTTTACAGTTTCTCACTAATTCTCAAGCATTCTCTGCATTTTTCTGTGTTCATCTCTTGCAAAACCTTTTTTTTTCTCAGTTTCTTCTCAAAACCTTTTAGTGTGAACAAGGCAACCTCCAGCAATGCTTCTGCAGGTCCTCAGAAGAAAGCATCATCTGAACAGTATCAAGTGCCATTCAGAACACTCCTCACTCCTGTGAAGAATCTTGAAGTGTTATCTGAATTGATCATTGATTTTGGAAGCTTGAAGGAGAACGATTTTGACCTAACAGAAGAAGTTAGGGCACAGAAATGGGAAAGGTATTTTGACAGGTTGGTTGGACCAACATTCCCCATGTTAGTCAAGGAGTTCTGGATTCATGCGAAGGCTTCAACGCATCTAGTCACCTCCTTCGTTATGGGAAAGAAGATTGTGATCACTGAGGATCACATAGCAAGGTTAATCGGTTACAGTGGCGGTGGCGTCCGCTGTGTTGATATGGCTGAGAGATGTGCTGACGTGGGCGTGATAGCTGCAAGGATTTTCACCCATGGGGTGCCCAGCAGCAAGATCAAAGATCTGAAGGATCATCACAGAGTTTGGGCTAAGATAATTCTGGGGTGCTTCAACCATAGGAAGCCAACTAGTTCACCTGATTACATAAATGTGGATCAGCAGTTTCTGATCTACTTTATTGATCAGAAGGTAAAAATCAACTTGGCTCATCTTCTGTTCAACCACCTCAGAACAAGTGTGAAGGAAACCAGGGAAGAAGAAAGAACAAAGAGGGATTGGATACCCTTTGGAAGGTTGATATCAGATATTCTGACAGAGAATAGGCTGATAGAGCATCTGATAGAAGCTCAAGAGTTAAGCACCATTGAACCAACAGTTGGGAAGCCTCTGAACACGAAGAACTTGAAGAAAATGAAGTTGATAGAGAATATCAAAAAGGAACCCAGAGCCACTCCTATTGCTGATATCACCAGCAGAAGAGTTCCACTGAGTGACTTTCCTTTATTTTCTGAGATAGAATCTAAACCAGAGGTGGTTCTCAGATACTTAGATGCATGTAAGGCAGATGGTACAGATCCAAATCTGATTATCAAAGCTCTGCATCAACCTCAACAAGAAGTGACTCTGAAAAAGACGAAGAAGAGGAAGGCACCTTCAGAAGGATCATCCCAGCAGACACCCAAGAAAAGAGGTAATTTATCTGCTGCTTCTGTTTTAATTTCTTCTACTATTCCAGCATCTATTCCTCCTCCAACCTCTCATAGAATCCCAATCCCCATCCCAACAATAGATGAAACTGAACCAGAAGATGACCCTTCTGAGGCATTAAAACTCAGAAGACCCAGAACCAAACATCCCAAACCAACAATCTCAACAACATCAGCAATTGACAAAGTGCTGTTTGACATTGATCAACACACTTCTGATCACTCCGCCAATCCAAACTTTGAACCACAAATTGTCCCTCCTCCACAACCAGAACAACAGCAATCTGCTGAAGAACCAGAACAACAACAACCTCTCTCATCAATTCCAGAAGAACCCCTTATCCTTGAACAACCAGAAATTCCAACAACTTCTTCTCAACCAGCAATTCCGTCTCCCTCTCCTCAACCAGAAATTCATCCACCATCACCTCAACCTGAGTTTCATCACTCTGAAACTCCTTCTCCTCAACCATCTGAACCTCATTCACCTCAACCATCACCTCTGGCAATCCAGTTGCCATGTGGAACAACAGTTACCATGGCCCAGTTGCCATCCTCACCAGAATCTACACCACCAAATACTCCCAAACCATCAAACAGTCCAATCATAATCTCTGACTCTCCCACTCCATCTCCAAAACAAACAATGGCCAAGCAAACCACCGAAAACCCCAGCAGGACCTTCATAGACTTAACCAGCCTTGATCGTCTTGCTGATCTAAAACACAAAATTGCCATCCCAAAACCAAAACAACCAGATGTTGGCTCTGGTATTATGAATTTTGAAACAGGTGTGCAGCAATGGATTGCTTCTTTGAAGCAAGTCTGTCCTGGAATGATTGACCCAGCTGCTTCTGATCAGCTCTGGTCATAATTCAGACTTTGGGTACGTGCTGAAGCCCTCAAGTTGCAGGATATCAACTATGAGCAGGCACAACAGAACTTCAGCAAGCTGCTGAAGGAAGTTGAAAGTCAGCTGCCTCAGGAAGTTGTGCTCCCTCTGGATAGTGAACCTTGGTCTGAGAAACAGCTAGCTTCAAAGGTGCAACCAGAAGAAGACAAGACCATTCAAGCTGAAGCAAGTCAAGCAGAAGATGTTGCAGAAATCTCTCAGAAGCTTCCTGCTTCTGATGCTTCTCAAGCTGCCTTGGACAGGCAGACTCTGGAAGAACTGAAGCTGAATGACATGCGTCTGCAGCAGAGGATGGATGAAAACGACTAGAAGATGAAAGAAAGAATGGATGTGCAGGATAGCAAGATTGACACTATTGTCAGCATGGTGCATAAGCAGAATGAGACTGCTGATCAGATCAAAGCCATGCTGGAGAACCTGTTCACATGCTTTCCTCCCCAACCTTAGTTTTTTCATTCATGTCTTTTTCATGTTCTCTTTGATTTTCTGATGTACTATTTGAATATGTTTTGTTTGATTCTGAACCTTTTAATATGACAAGTTTTTCTGATCTTAATTGTTCTAGCACTCACCTACACTTTTTGATTGCTGACAAAAAGGGGGAGAACAAGAATGATATTTTAAACAATAACGGTTAACTAAGACAGAAATTCTCAAACATTCTAACTCTATTATACTTGAAAATGTTTTTTTTGTTTTGCTTAAAGTCTACAGGTACAAGGAAGCTCCTGGACACTCTGAAGACTAAAAGCTATGAAGCTCTGATCCGCTCTGATACTCTGATCCAAAGCAAAGCTCTGACAAGAAAAGCTCTGATACGCTGATCTGAAGCTCTGCTCTGATATGCTGATCTAAAGCTTCCGATAGTCAAAGACTCTGATACTCTGATGTTCAAAGAAAGGCAAAAAGATCTGATCCTGAAGAACACTTGTAATCAAAGGGAAGTAATAAACTCAGGGGGAGTATCTCTCAACTCTGATATCCTTTTTCCCCTTATCTTTGATAACCTCTTACTCTGATGCATCTCTCTGATACCTTTTCACGTTATTTTCATTTAAAAAATATCTAGTTTTTGTCATCATCAAAAAGGGGGAGATTGTTAGAACAAAGTTTGAATCTACTACCCTATGTTTAAGTTTTGATGATAACAAAGTGAAAAGATATATTATTTATATGATTCATGTATGAACTATCTGCTGCCTAAATTATTACGTTCTGATTTGCAGATACTCTGATTGATATAAGCAAGATCACACCTAATCAGCATCAGAAATTTGGTTCCTGACATCAGCATCAGAAGTTGCCATATCAGAATGTCAGAATCAGAAGATTAACTCACGTATATGCTGAAGCCTGATGAACAAAACTGCGCTCAACACTCTGATAAAGAAACACATCAGTTCATCAGCAGCTAAGCAGAGTCAGAATGAGCCAAGCCAGAACTTGCATTAAGTAAGCAACGATACTGTGCATTGAAAGCAAATTAATACCAACGGCCTCATTCCAGACAAGATCTGCTCGATAAGGAAAGTTTGTTATTAGCATTGAATCAAGAATATTGCTCCAACGTTCAACATCTCAGTGCTATATAAACAAGACTTTGAAGATTGAATTGGCTAATGCTCTCCAAATCTTTACACGCATAAAAGCTGATCAAAATCTTCCTTCTCTCAGTTTGCTAAACACTACACATTCTCTTATTCAATCATTGTTTAGCAATCTAGTTTCTAAGCTTTAAATTGTGTATACATCACAGTTGTGATACAGTTTTGTAGAAAACATTCACACACTTAGATTTATCTTCTTTGTAAGAAAGTGTTTCCTTGACAAACCGGGTTGTGGTTTGCATCAAGAAGGCTTTAGCAGTTGTTAAAGCAGTCTGTAATATTCAGTTGAATATAGTGGATTAAGACCTCGTTGGAGAGAGGCGAAATCACCTTGACGGGTGGACTGGAGTAGTTTGAGATCAAATGAACCAGGATAAAAATATCTTGTTCATTGCATTGATTTTCAGTTTTACAATTCAACCCCCCCCCCCCTTCTTGTGTTTCTCACTACTTCAGTCTTTCTCACTGGATTTCGTTGCAAAGTCTAGGGCCCTTCTTGATTGTTCTTGGAATCTTCTTCCCATGTTTAGAACTCCGGTTATTTTCTTTGTCTTCTTTTTCTTCTCTTCAATCAGCAAGGTCTACAACTCTTTTTGTCCTTTGGCTAGAGTTAAGAACATCTGTTGAAACTGTGCATTCTGAGCTTGGAGGTCCTTCACCGTTTGCTCGAGATCCATCTTACTGAAATAAATAGTAGAAAGATGAGGAGACTTGTTGCAAGAAACCTGCTTATGTTATGATGAATGGTAAATGCATATGTAATGATTTCAAGGATTTTAAAGATTCAAAATTGTTTTAAACAAAAAGGAAACACATGTTATATTAATAAATTAAAGCTTGAGTACATCAATGCCTCCTTGGGAAAAATAATACAAAAACTCTAAGATAAAAAGGTAGTACGTATCCTCTTTGGTGCGATGTAGGCATTCAGGTTCCTCTCCTCATGAAGTAGCCTAGTGAGTTCCAAAACCTTCTTCTTGCTTGCATAGAATTGGGCTTCGAAAGTATCTCGCTCCCCCTTGAGTTGTATCCAATCTCTTTGTAAGTCTTCAAGAGAGGTGGGCATGTCAGGATGTAGGATAGTGTATGGAACATCTCCTTCCATAACAGGCTCCATGATTACCGGGAGAATGGAGGGATAAGGCATCATGAGACTCTGAGCACGAATTCGTACCCATTGGAGGTAAGGCTCAAGATGGATGGAATTCTTATGCCCAAAAGTCTTGCTATCTACCTTGTTCAACATCCTCCAAGCTCGAATAAATCTCTGGAGAAGACCTTGATTGTCATTCTCGTAGTAAAATACCAAATCTTGAATCAGCATCTCATGCGGGCCATCCCTTCGGGCGTAACCAAACTGTCTTAAGGATAAAAAAGGGTTGTAAGTGATACCTCCCCTAATTCCAAGTAAAGGGACATTAGGGAATTCTCCACAACGGTCGAAAATAGTAACATTCTCTATAGATCAGAAACACCAATGGATGTCTGAATGTTTGAGCGTCATCAACCTTTGTGACCACCTTGAACCTTGCTCGTTCTTCGAAACAGATTGGGGAAGATGCGAAATAAACCATCTTGCCAAGAGAGGAGTGCAACACATAAGGACACCTCTTTTCCTCATAGTGCGAGTGTGAAAATAATGTAGGATGTCCCCCAGAAATGTAGGCACCGGGTTGCGGGATATGAAGATTTTGACGGTGTTCACATCTATGAGTTGGTCAAGATTTGGAAACAAAACCATCCCATAGATGAGGAGAGCCACAATTTCCTCAAAAGCTTGCAGATCCAAAGAGTTCCAACAATTTTGGGCTTTCTCAAACAAGAATTTTTTTTAGGAAACCCTTGACACCACTCCTTGTTTCCCAATGAGTTGTAACATTAGATGATTGTAAGTGTAGAGCTTGAGCAATATCTTTTGGCTTTGGGTCTCTTTATGTATCATTGAAAGATACTTGATTGAGAATGGGAATCCTCAGGAGTCAGGAGAATTCTTCCAAAGTAGGCACAAGTTGATAATCGGGAAATGTGAAGCAATGGTGTAAAGGATCAAAGAACTGAAAGAGCACCTTCACCATGTCTTCATCAGTGTTGGAGATAACCAAGTTAGCAGACGACCATGTCTCTCGGTGAATGGAGAATTTTCTGGAATCCTTGAAGCTAGCTCCTTAAGTTGTGGAGGGATCCTTACAAGATTGACTTGAATATTTTTCCTGGGAATAGAATCCATGTTCTACAAAACAGAAACAAAGATAAATCCCCAAATCCATGAAATGGTTAGTGAATGTGTATGATGTTATGATGTTCATGATGTTATGCACAAGTAAATATACACAAACAAAGAAAACAAGTCCTTAGGTTTAGGCTTGCATGGAGTGTTATAGGTAAGTACCCTCTTGAAGTTTAGTTCGCTCAAACCTGTCCTAGTAATAGTAACCGGGTTCTAAGGGGCTCAATATCAATGGTTTGTTTCCTTGGTCATTGTTTCAGCACTAGCCTCTTTAATGGCGACCAAAATATCCCAAAAATCCAAACCTCAATGAGTGTAGTAATGAGTATCTACCAACTTCGGATTGTACCAAAGCCATTCATCTCACTACGTCCTAATGGCCAAGTTGGTCAAGTAAAGGTTCTAAAAGTTCATTAGTGCTTCATGACATCACTCAGCCTCGTATTCTCCTTGATTAACTCAAGCGCTACCTGTACCCACAAATATGTCGCACTAATGTAGCTATTGCTTAGACCATGTCGGTATACCCTGCACAGTTTCCACAATGTATTGCTACTTATCTATAAGGTATCCCAAATCCGGGTAGAGGATTCAAACCCAAACAAAGAACCATAATGTAAAGCATAAAAGTGAAACAATGAAAGTAAGTAAATGTGATCTAACCCTAAGGTAACCCCACTTTTAGAATTTTCCCCAGCAGAGTCTCCAGTTCTGTGATACGGTGGGAGAACTGACTTGAAGGTTTTGCGTTTTATTGCAAATGTTGCGGTTAGCAAGAGTCGTCACCAACTTTTCTTTTATCCAAAAGGAAAGGTGAAAACGCACAGGAAAGACCTTTGATATTATTTCTTGAGTTCATGGGGTAGATTATGAAAAGGGAAGGTATTAGCACCCTTTTCATACATGGTTTTCCATGGGCTCTTAGTTACTTGCTAGATCACTTGCTTTTGTTTGAAATTGTGCTTTGTGTGGTTTTTGAAAGTATTTTGTAAAGAGGTCATTGTTTAGGAAATCTTTGTAATGATTCTCGTTCGTAAGAATGTATACAAAGATGTTGATCTTTTGAAAATGATTTCAAGTTTGTAAGGTGTTTTGAAAGTGCAAGTGTTTGTTTTTAAAAATAGCAAGGATGTTTTGTTTGAAATTGAGAAAGTAATTTAGGAGCATTCTACCTACTCAAAAGTCTTTCATGTTCATTTTATTTTCCTTTGACATTGTTATCTTACCATTGATTTGGTAAATAACCCTATCTTTGGATTAAATGGGACGGGCATGGGTCATTGTATAACCATGATTAGAAATGTTGCAAGTTATATTAGCATTCTCTTTAGGGACTAAGATCATTTGAAAGGCAACTTAGATAGCGTCATCGAGGGACTATGATCTTGTATTTGCTAAGATACCTCACATACGCAATATGGCCATTTTGTATAAGGCAACAAGTGGAATAACCCTAGGGGTGCTTGTGTGTAAATGTATTGTTTTCATGCTTGATTTTGTCTTGAATTATGGTTTTCTAAGTATTGGTTTTAGTCTTTCCATACAAACCCTAACTATGAGCATTTGTATATAAAGCGATAAATTATGGAATTTAAAGTTAATACGCTATTACAATACTTGTGGGAGGGGGTGTACAAATTTAAATGGGGATTGCAAGAAAATAAAGCCTAATTATTTATTACAACCATATTGAATTGGTTCAAGAATTGAAATAAATAATGTACAAAATGAATAAATGTTCAAGAATGTAAATGTGAAGAAAATGGGTATTTTTGTTTGGTTTTCATGAGAAAAGGGGTTTTGATTTTAACCTAATTAACTAGAAGAAAATAATTAATTAAAAATAAAACCTAAATTTACTAAGAAAAGATTTTAAATAAAACCCTAAATCTATTAATTGATTAAAAAGAAAAAAAGTTTAAGAAAAGTATTTTTTTTGTCTTGAAAATAATTATAATATTATAAAATATTTTTGGTCTTTTTTATATCAAAATAATATATTTTAATAGGTGTAAAAGAAATAAATAAATAAAAACCTAGTTTTAATTAAATTTACAAAGATAACTAGGAAAATAAATAAAGTATGATTAATAAAATAATTTTTTGTGAGAAAAAACAAATAAACCAAGGTAAAATATAAATCTACTATTTTTTGTATTTTTTTTAATGATTTTTAGTATTAGAAAAATAATTAATAAAACAAATAAAAAGAAAATAAGAAAATAAAATAAAATTGGGCCAGGGGCGTGTAAATGAAACACGGGGGTTAGCAAGCAAAAACAAAAACAGCAAAGGCCCAAGGAGGCCGAACGCCTGCAAAAAAGAAGTCAGAATTGTAAAAAATATGGAAAAAAAACCAAAAGGGTACCATTGGGGCTCGAACCCAAGTCCCAAAGGTTACAGGCGTGTGCTTCTACCACTGGGGTGGCTATACATCCGTTAACATAAGCAAAACAATAAATATATGATACAAAACGTGCCCTGATTTACACTTCATCTTCAACCTCCAGCCAGACCAACTGTAACTTATTCATTTCCTAACAAAAATAAAAACTATAAACATGAAACTTGTAGCAAATTTCCTCACGGTTTCCGAAATGTAAAGCATTAAAACTATAGATCAAAGATAAGCATGAATTTAATTGGCCCTAATCTGAACCCTAAAAATCTCAGAAACTTCAATCTTAAAATTCTCTAAGCTCAAGCAAAATTAATGGAAACTATGGACATGGTTAGCTTTAGGGAAATAATATCTACATGTTTCATTCACAAATAAATCATTGATTATGCCTGTATGAAAAGTTCCAAAGTTAGAAAACTTACCTTGCAAGAGGGTATCGGGTTTGAAGTTTGAGCAACTTTCAAGGAGTTCCAATGGTTGGGTTAGCTTCCTCAAGTTTCCAGGAAGCTAATGGGATGCTTAGCTTGTGCTAAAGTACCTGGGGAGTTCTGGAGAAGTCCAAGTGCAAAGCTCTGTTTTTGAAAATGGAGGATTGTGTTAATGGTGTTACAGTTCTGTAACAGGGTGTGGGATCAGTTCTATAAGATGTTTAGAATCTTTAGGAACCAAAAGGCTTGAAAACGCACGAGGGAGTTATGAGTTTCACGTTTTTGGTCAGTTTATGTTAAAATGGAGGTATGAGATGTGATTTTGAGCTCTAGGTGTTTTCTGGTCTTAAGCATTCGTGTCTTTTGTGGAAAATGGTTTGTATATCTATAAGCAAAAGGTCTTGAGTGCATTGGCAAGTCAGAAGTACAAGTCACAAGCTTTTTTCTATGTTACTTGATTTTCAAGAAAAGAGGGAAACTAAGTTTCAATGTGTAGTACAAGCATGGGATGGGTGATTGTAAGTGTCTAACAAGTTTCTTATGGGTTATGGGACTTGTATGATCAGAAGAGAACAAGTGTAAGGCTCAAGAACAAGTTTTCTGTAAAAAAGCACTTTATCAAAATGACAATGTACACTTTCTTCCCAAAATGGATATAAAGCATGTCCATGCATTGAATGCTTGAAATGAGACCTCTAATAGCTCTGCAAGAAATTAATTATGGAGTTTCTAACAAGTTTGAGGCCTGAAAAGTAGATTTTACGCAACATACTTTGAATTTTGAATTTGGTTCATCATAAAATGACTTGTAATTCAAGTGATAAAACCCTAACTTCATATCTTCGATTCTCCCTACTCAAGAATGATCTCAAGGAGTTCTTAGATATTTTGAAAATATTTCAATGTGCTATACAACCCATCTTTGAATTACTTTTGAAGATTCCCCTTGGAACTATATGAAAAAGTGTCATGAAGTTGTGTCAAAATCCTGACCAAATTAGGGCAAAATTTCACTAAGTGTTTTGTTTCATGACCACATGTTCTTAAAATTATAACTTGAGATCCAAGCACTTTTGGAAGAAGTTGTGTAAGGAAAAGTTGTATATTTCATGGAGATCTACAACTTTCATGTTGGAAGTTTCTTTTGAATCAGCTTGCATCATGGTGAAAATGTTGCTCAAAGTTATGAAAAAATAAGAAATTTCCAACACTTAGAAAAATTTCTAAGTTTAGAAATTTTGACTTTTCAAAATGAAATCTTGAATTTTTTATTTCTTGATGAATAAGTTTCATATTTTTACATGTTTGGATGAATTTTGATCTTTGGCATTTGAATTTGACCAAAAAGTTAAAGTTTGACTTTTCAGTATACAGTTGACTTTTGATCAGTTGACTGAAAATTCATCTGTCAATCCTTTGGACTTGAGCAATGTTTTGAGCCATGTCATTAGGTCAAAATTATGCAATTGGACTCTTGATATCATGCCTTAAACCAAATGATCATTTGCTAGGTCAAAAATTAGAAATTTCCCTTTCCTAGTCAAAACCCTAATTTTGACCATTTTGCCCTTTTGATGATTTGATCAAATTTCTTGAGGAGTTGTGATCCAAACTTGATCAAATGATACATATGAGTTTAAAATGTTTATGTGGAACAAAAATTATGAAGTTTGACTGTAAATTGGCCATGGTTGACTTTTTCCCCAATACAATTGATTTTTAGGTCAACTGCTCAATTGACTGAGCAAAAGCGTGATCCAAAGATTGAAAATTGACATGAGTAATCTTGAGGGTCCATAATGATCCATGAAAGTCAAATGGGACATTGAAAGTTCAAATATCCTTGTGCAAACTTAAACCCTAATTTTGGTCATCAGTGCTTAAGGAGGTGTCTTGAGTTGATCAAACCCTAATGGAGTCTTGAGTCAAAGGAGGTCTTGTGAGCAAATTCTTGATAAGTGAGAGGGAAAATTTTGGGGTACAACACAAAATATGATGGTGTTTCTTTCCAAAAACTTCATCTGAGGTCATATGTCCGGAAGATTCAACCACACACTGCTGACAAGAAGTTATGAGTGCATTTCTTACAAGAGAGTATGCTGGAACACAACTAGAATGATATTATCAACTTGAAGGTACTGGTATCCATACCTGGGAAGATTTGGCTGCAGCTTTCTATAAATAGTATCAATACAATTCTGATTTGGCACCAACCTGCATGCAACTATAGAGTATGTCAATGAGTTCTGAGGAAAGCTTTAAAGAATACACACAGAAATGAAGAGATATTGCAAGCAGAGTTCAACCTCCTTTGGATGATATAGAATTAGTTGTCATGTTCATGAGAACACTAATAGGTCCTTTATATAATCACCTTCTTGGAAGTTCTTCAGCCGGTTTCACTGAACTGATATTAACAGGAGAATATGTTGAGAATGGATTTAGAAGCGGTAAAACTCAGGTGGCTACATCTTCGAATACTGTGAAGAAGTCTTATAATGGTAATAAAGAATACAATTTTATGTATGGACAAAAGGGTCATAATAAGGGTGACCGCAATCAATATGTGGGGACAATTCTGATTTCTAATCCTGCGCCAGTGCAACAACAACAATAGAATATCAATGTTGGCAAGTTGCACCCAGGAGAAAGTTCACAAGAATCAACATGCCGTTGTCTCAAGCATTGTAACACATGTTGAAGGAAATGATGATTACATTAAAGGATCCTCCTCAGAATCCCAATATTACTTCCCCCAATTATAACCCCAATGCAAGGTGTGCATATCAATCCAACAGTCCAGAACATGACACTAACAACTATTGCACTCTGAAGAATAAGATCCAAGATATGATTGATGCTAAGGAGATTGAGTTTGACCCTCTTGAGACTCCTAAATGTGATCACTTCTCCCATGCCAAATCATGACTAAGATTGAGAGATTCCAGTTCATTTGAATTTTCAGTTGTAATTTCTTTTGTTTGTTTGAACACTTATATTTATGTCAAACTTTGCTTCTTTTTTTTCCATTAATGCATTGCATATGTTTGTCTTGAATTAATCCATTCGTTTTCACTATATTGAAACTATGCTTTTTACTTCCTTTTGTGATATTAAACTCTCGTTAAAAGCTATAAGCCTTTAGAGGGAGGATGACGAAGACGATACATAATCTCATATAGCATGCTTTTGAACAAACCTTTCTGACGATGTACAGGCGTTGCTTCAATTCCTAAACATTAGAGACATAAGGAAGTTAATCCCTAGTCAACCCCTTTGAGCCTAAGAAGTAGGAGTTTTCTTTTTCACGCAAATTTAAACCCTTAATCATAACCTGGGGCATGGTAGTTTCTCAGTTAATTCAATTGTGCATTCAATCACAAGCTTTTCCTTCATACACAGTAGCTAGTGTCGAAGTCATCCTTCCAAATCAAAATTCGGGGATAGTTCCCCGTAATCATTAAGTCGGGAAGTTATTATCTTTCAAAATAAAAGCCCGCTAAGTCGAAACCTATGAAGGATACTTAGGAAAACACTGGGGTATCCCGCTGACTGTAATCTCAAACAAAACAGTTCAGGCAAAAGCTAGGGATGGTAATGTCAAAAAGAGGTCGCTACAAATCCTTAACAAAATAAAGATGTTACAAGAAAAAACGACTTCCTTCTCAAATAAACTTTCATTTTCTGAACCATCACAAAGTTTCAGTGCTATAATTCCAAACTTTATTGGAACCTAATGCATAATTAAATGAGTATAGGACTGAAGGACATCATGGAGAACAGGTTGGGTACAAATAAACTTTGAGCATTTGTCCTTTGTTTGCTAAGTCGTGAACCAGATCACGCTAGAACCCTTCTGTTGTACACCAAAATTTACCCTCTCATTTTATCAAGATTTCCCCTCACAAGACTCTTTGGACTCTAGACAGGATTAGGGTTTGCTCTGCTCAAGACATCTCCTTGCACTGTTAACTTGAAATTAGGGTTTGAGTTTGCACAAGGATTTTCGGACTTTCAATGCTTAATGTGACTTTCATACTTCATGTTGGACCTCTAAGATTGCTCATACCAAGTTTCAAGCCTTGAATCAAATTTTTGCCCAGTCAATTGGACAGTTGACCTAAAAATCAACTATATTGGGTAAAAAGTCAAATGTAGCCAATTTACAGTCAAACCTCATAATTTTTTATCCAAATCAACATTATAGACTCATATGAACCATTTGATCAAGTTTGGACCATAACTCCTCAAGAAATTTGATCAGATCATCAAAAGGGCAAAATGGTCATTTTTAGGGTTTTGACTGTAGAAGGGCAATTTCTGATTTTTAACCTAGCCAATGGCAAATTGGGTTCAAGAATGGATTCAAGGACTAAATGGCATCATCTTGACATAATCACAAGGTTCAAAAGATCTCAATTGCATTGGATTGACAAATGAATTTTCCAGTCAACTGATCAAAAATCAATTGTGCACTGAAAAGTCAAACTTTGACTTTTTGGTCAAAATCAAGTGCCAAGGGTCATTTTTCATCAAGATGTGTCAAAACATAAAACTTGTTTACCAAGAAACCTAATTTTTAAAATTAGGGTTTAAAATGGAAAATTTTCATAACTTAGAAATTTTCTAAGTTATGAAAATTTCTTATTTTTTCCCAACTTTGCCCAACTTTTTCACCATGATGCAATTGGATTCAAAGCAAACTTCCAACATGAAAGTTGTAGTCCTCCATGAAATCTACAACTTTGATTCACAAAGTTTTCCCAAAAGATTCTTGTATCTCAAGTTATGATTTTGTGAACAAGGGTCCATGAAACTTTTAATTTAGTGAAATTTCGCCCTAGTTTAGGCAGGATTTTGACCTATCTTCATGGAAACTTTTCACCTAGTTCCAAGAGGAATCTCAAAATGAATTTCAAAGATTTATTGTAGAGCATGTTCCAAGATTTCCAAAATGTCCAAGAACTCTCCAAGATCATTTGTGGTTAGGGAGAATCGAAAATTTGAAATTGGCATATTATCACTTTTGGCCAAGGCATTTTGCACATTGATACAAGTTGCAAATCAGTTTGGATCATGCTTGTACTTGGTTTACAGGTTCTAATCCTTTCTACACTCATAAATTAAATTCAAACACATTTGATTAAGGCTTTGTTCTGAGCTTTAGAGCATTATACAAGGGTTTATTCCATTTTTGGCATAAAGATAACAATGCCATTTCCATAAAGTTCACTTTATGCATTTTTGTTTATCTTGAGCCATGAACCTAATCTTTTGCAGCAAACAAAGTTCACTAATATCAGGCAAAGTTCACCAACTATGTGAAGGCTTTGAGCTAGCCTGTACAGGCCTTGGCATTGTCAACTCACCTTTTACTTCAAAAACAAGCAAGTGTGCAAAAACTCCACAACTTGGTAATCTGATAAGAGCAAGTCTGGTGCATTTTTCAAACAACTTCAGCATAATATACCAAGCCTAATACATGAGTTAAAAGCCTCTCAAACACCCTTAAGCACAAAATCACAAGTTCTTGCAAAAACAGGGCAGGTTCTGTAGATTCACTTCCAAAACAAAATCCACTCGTGCGTTTTGTCCCAAACCACTTCAAACACATTCTAAACACTACACCTAAGCTGTCCAGACCATTCTCAAGCAACTGTAACCTTGTTTTCACACTTCACCATTTTTACTTTGAAGCTTTGTAGGTTGAGTTCTACAAGCACATTCAGGCAAGTTCAAAGCCAGCCAAGCATTGGGAAAGGTTGAGTGAACTTCAGGCAAGCTAATACGACCTTCAGGCCTCATCCAAAACACCTACATTGCCATATCCAAGCTTGGCTGAAACAGGTAAATTTCAAACTTCTATCTCCTTACTTAGGAATCATTAGGCTTAGGTTTGTGAAGCAAAAATGTAGTCCTCACTGTCCTTGAGCTGTACATGTGCATAGAATTCATTTATGTTAGTTGAGCTAGGAGTATTTGATAGTTGAACTTACTGAAAAAATTAGGTTATAAATTAGGGGCACTGAAATTCTCCCTGGTTTCTTAGAGTTAGATTAAGTTTTTTACATGGTTGAAGTCGTGGTTTCAAGCTCCATAATTTTCATGTTATGAGTTTTTGATTTCATGCAAGAACAAGAGAGAGAACAGGTTGAAAGTACAGAGCGCTCACATTTTTGTTCAAAGGTCAGGGATGAAGCTGGAACGTGGGTTGGGCTTGTTTGTTCTGACTATTTGCACCCCCTTGCTTGCTTTCTGCACCCCTTGGCCCATTTGATTTATTTTTGCATATTTTTCATTTCTATTTTTATTTTCTGACTTTATTATTTTTTCTTGAACATTTAAAATCACAAAAATTATTTTCTTTACTTTTGGCATTTTATCATATTTTTATTTTATTTTTATTTGCATAATAAATAATTATTAGGTTAATATTACTTTATTTTCTTAATTAAAATTTGTAAATAACACAAAAATATCATATATTTTTATTTTTATTATCTATATACTTAAATAATATTTTCTCACACATTTTAATTTTTTAATACTTCTTTATATATTTTTATTTATTTTCTTGTACATAAATAAATAATATAGAATATATATTTTCTTAAAACAAAAACTAGGGTTTCTACCCTTTTAAAAATAATCATTTTTTTATTTTCTTATTCTTTGAGGCATAAATAATTTATATTACATACATAAAATAAATACAAAAAAAACATTTTTGCATATTTATATTTAATTGCATATTTAAATATTTGCTTATTTATTTATTTGTACAAATAAATTCAATATGGTTGTAATAGTTTTAGGGTTTTTATTTTGTGCACATATCCCCTACTCAAACTTGTATCTCCCTCCCCATAATAATGTTGTAATAGTCTTATATTTACTTTTACGCATTTTATCACTTTGATATGCATGATAGTAAAAATTAGGGTTTGTATGATAACCAAAAATCAAAACAAATAGCTTGACTAAACACAAGACAAAAATGCATGAAAAAATGACAACACAATGCACACAAGCACCCCTAGGGTTTCATCCACTTGTTGCCTTAAAAATGGCCATGGTATGCATGCTAGGTATCTTGGCAAAACAAAACAAAACAAAAAGATCATAGTCCCTCGATGACGCTATCTTGGTTGCCTATACAAAAATGATCTAGACCCTCAAAAAACTTGCTAAGATACTTGGCAAAATTGTTATCATGGTTATACGATGACCCGCGCCTGTCCCGTTTAACATCCAAAGACAAGGTTGTTTACCAAATACAATGGTAAAACAACAAGGTCAAAGGGTTAAAAATGTGTAGGAAAGATCTTTGAGTAGGGTAGACAACTCCTAGTTACTTGATCAAACTTGCAAACCATCCTTGCTATTTTCAAACTATCACACAATTTCAAAACATTTTCCCAAAACAAACTTTCAAACATTGAAACATTTTTCAAAAGACAAACACCTTTTTATACATTCAAACAAGAATAATTACAAAGGTTGCCTAAACAAAGGCCTATTTTCAAAATACTTTCAAAATCACACACAAAGCACCATTTCAAACAATTGGAAAAGCAAAGCAAGTGATCTAAAACAAGTAACTAAGATCCCATGGAAAACCATGGATGAAAAGGGTGCTAGCACCTTCCCTTTTCATAATCTACCCCCTGAACCCAAAAACAATCTCAAAGGTCTTTCTTGTGCTTTTTGACCTTTCCTTTGGATAAAATAAAAATTCGGTGGCGACTCTTGCTAAACCGAAATATTTGCAAACACAAACGCAAAACCTCAAGTCAGTTCTCCCACCGCATCACAGAACTGGCGACTCTGCTGGGGAACATTCTAAAAGTGGAGTTACATTAGGGTTTTAGATCACCTTTACATGCTTATCTTGCTTGACTTGATTGCTTTACATTTGGTTCTATTGTTTGGGTTTGAATCCTCTACCCGGATTTGGGAAACATTCATAGGTAAATAAAAATACGTTGTGGAAACTGTGTGGGGTATACCGACATGGTTAAAGCAATAGCTATATTAGTGCGACATATTTGTGGGTACCAGTAGCCTTTGAGTCAATCAAAGAGAATACGGGGCCGCTGAGTGATGTCATAAAGCACTAATGGATATTTAGAACCTTTACTTGACCAACTTGGCCTTTTTTAGGGGTAGTGAGATGACCGGCTTTGGTGCAGTCCGAAGTTGGTAGATACTCGATACTACACTCATTGAGGGTTGTTTTCTTGGAATATTTCGGTCGCCAGTAAAGTGGCTAAACTGAAACAATGAACACAAAAAATAATCAAGTGATATTGAGCTCCTTAGAACCCGGTTACTATTTATAGGACAGGTTGAGCCAATTAAACTTCAAGAGGGTACTTACCTATGAAACCCCATGCAAGCCTGAAACTAGGAACTTCTGTGACTTGATTGTACATATATACTTATGCATAACATCATGGACATCATGAAGCATCATATGCATCCACTAACCATTTCAAGGATTTGGATCTTAATCTTTGTTCTTGTTTTGAAGGTAATGGAATCACTTCGCAGGAAAACAATCCAAGTCAACCTTGTAAGAATTCCTCCTCAACTCAAGGAGCTAGCTTCAAGGATTCCTGAGAATTATCCATTCACCGAGAGGCATGGTCGTCTTCTCAACTTAGTCAACACTAACACTGAGGAAGACATGGTGAAAGTTCTCTTCCAGTTCTTTGACCCCCTACACCACTGCTTCACATTTCCTGGTTACCAGCTTGTGCCTACTTTGGAGGAATTTTCTCAACTCTTGAGGATTCCTATTCTCCATCAACTACCCTACAATGGTACGGAAAGAGATCCAAAGCCTGAATATGTTGCTCAAGCCCTACACTTGCAACCATCTGATATCATAGGCCATTGGGAAACTAGAAGTGGTGTCAAAGGCTTCTTGTCAAAGTTCTTGTTTGAGAAGGCCCAAAGCTGCTAGAATTCATTGGACTTACAAGCTTTTGAGGAGATTGTAGCTCTTCTCATCTATGGGATGGTCTTGTTCCCTAACCCTGACCAGCTTATATATGTAAGCGCTGTCAAAATTTTCATGGCTCGCAACTCGATGCCTACATTGCTTGGGGATATCCTCCACTCATTTCACACTCGAACAATGAGGAAAAGAGGTGTTCTCATGTGTTGTACTCCTCTTCTAGAAAGGTGGTTTATTTCTCACCTTCCCCAATCAGTCTTGAAGAATGAGCAAGGTTTGAGGTGGTCACAACGATTGATGACTCTTACATATTCAGATGTTCATTGGTGTTCTCGATCCATAGAAAATGTTATCATCATTGATCGTTGTGGGGAATTACCTAGTGTCCCTCTACTAGGCATTATGGGAGGAATTACCTACAACCCCTTCTTGGCTCTGAGACAGTTTGGGTACGCCCGAAGGGATGGTCCACATGACATGCTGATTCCAAAATTGGTTTTTGACTTCGACAACAACGATCAAGGACTTCGACAAAGGTTCATCCGAGCTTGGAGGATGCCCAACAAGGTGGACAGTAAGACCTTGGGACACAAGAATTCCATCCCTCTTGAGCCTTACCTCAAGTGGGTACGAACCCGCGCCCAAAGTCTTATGATGCCTTACCCCTACATGTTTCCTGTGATCAAAGAGCTTGTTATGGAAGGAGAGGTTCCATACACCCTCCTACATCCTGACATGCCAACATCACTAGAAGATTTGCAAAGGAGTTGGATACAGCTCAAGGGAGAACGTGATACTTTTGAAGCCCAATTCTACGCCAGTGAGAAGAAGGTTTTGGAACTTACTCTCCAACTTCACGAAGAGCAGACTCTTAACACCTACATTGCACCACAGAGGGTGCTCAACATCTTTTTACATTAGAATTTTGTATTATTTTGCCCATGGGGCATTAATGTACTAACAAATTCTATCTTATTAATATGACGTGTGTTCCTTTTTATTTAAAACAAATTTGAATTTCTGAATCCTTGAATGCATTACATGAATACATATCATTCATCACATGCATAAGAAGGTCTTCACACCAGGTTTCCTTATCTCTCTGTTGTTTATTTCAACAAGATGGATATAGAGCAGACGGTCAAAGACTTACAAGCGCAGAATTCACAGTTCCAACAGCTACTCATGACCTTGGCAAAGGGTCAGGAGGAGCTCAAAACCTTGCTGGAAAAGGAAAAGGAGAAAAATAAAAAGAAGAGGGTTGGTGTGGCTACCATGGGTCGAAGATTTTAAGGTTAAGCTAGAAGGGTCCTGGATTTCCCCTCAACATCTGATGAAGGGGTAGGAAAAGGAAAGGGAGTTGCATTGCCATCTGAGTCTGAGGAAGAAGAAGATGAAGAGGATGAAGAGGATGAAGACTATTCTGAATAGCAGTACCCTCCTGCAGACGACAAATACAAGAATCTGGAAGAGCGTCTGGCTGCCATGGAGGTACAAAGAGTGCCTGGGTTGGACTTTGAAGAGTTAGGGATGGTTGCTGGGATTGTGATCCCCCTAAGTTTAAGGTTCCTCTTTTTTCTAAATACGATGGTTTGTCTTGTCCAAAGATGCATCTGCGATCTTACGTCATAAAAGTTCAACCGCATTCTTCTGATAAAGACCTATGGGTTCATTTCTTCCAGGACAGTCTTTCGGGGACGCAATTAGATTGGTTCTACCAGCTAGAGAGGTCTGATGTACACAATTGGGAGGATTTGGCGGCTGCCTTCTACAGACAGTATCAATATAATGCGGATTTAGCACCAACCCATACTCAATTACAGAGTATGGGCATGGTCTCAAATGAAGGTTTCAAAGAGTATGCCCAGAAATGGAGAGACTTGGCGGGACGAGTACAACCACCTCTATCTGAGAGGGAGCTGGTAGATATGTTCTTGGGTACACTGTCAGGCCTCTTTTTCAACCACCTGATTGGAAGTTCGTCTGCGGGGTTCACCGAGTTGATTCTGACTGGTGAGAGAATTGAAGCCGGCATAAAGAGTGGGAAAATTCAAAAAGATGCATCTGCTTCCGCTGCCATCAAAAAGACTTTTCCAGCAAAGAAAGAAGTCTCAGTTGTCTACTCCCAAAGAAGTCAAGGAAGAGTTGAGCGCCGGCCAGCGGTGGGGGTTGTAATGATTCAGAAGTCTGCAGCTGATCAGCCTAGAAGCAATCAACCCAGAACCAACCAAGCAAGGGTGGAAAGGCCTGCACGCCAATTCACCCGGATAAACATGACTCTTACTCAGGTTCTCCCTCATCTCTTGAAGTTAAACCTTGCAAGTTTGAAAGAGGCCCCGAAGAATCTGAATACATCTTCTCCTTACTACCATTCAAATACCAAGTGTGCTAATCATTCAGACAGCCTGGGGCATGACACCAACAATTGTTGGGCCCTCAAGAATAAGATTCGGGATTTGATAGATGCTAAAGAAGTGGAATTCGATGCCCCTGAAAAGCCTAACGTGATCTCTACTCCAATTCCAAAGCATGGCCACAATGCCCATGTTGTTGAAGATCTTTTTGTTGCTACTGTTGATGATTTTATGACTCCGCTACCGATAATCAAGTTGATTTTGCTAAAGGCTGGGATTTTCCAAGGTTGTGAAGAAGATTGCTGCATTTGTTCATCCTTACCAACCGACTGTCCGTTGTTGAAGTTAGGCATCCAACGCCTAATGGATAACCAAGAAATCCTTTTTGAAAAGACTCCTGTTACACCGACTCCTGTCAATGATGTTTCGATAATTACCATATCTGCCAATCTTTCCAAGGTCTCCAAAAGACCTGTTAAGATTACATCTGATCTGAAGATTGTACCTTTGAAGATAACCATGTCGGGGCCTATCCCGTACACGTCCAACAAATCAATACTGTGGAACTATGGGGGAGAGATATTTTACCACGGTGTTAAACAATTTGAATCAACTGAAGAGAGTTCTGATGAAGAGACTTCCGACATTGGAAACATTGTCGGAACGAGTAAAATCACCCACAGTGGAAGAATTTTCTCTCCAGAGATTGCCCCTCCAAAGGCAATCTTCGGACCCTCAGCTGCTCCTAAGGTTACCCCTGTGTCGGTAAACATATCTGCGAGAACTCCGATTATTGAAGAAGTTGTAACTCCTGTGCTTGTCCCCTCTGCTGCTGCTGATGATAGAGGGAAAGGGATCCAAGAAGAGCCCGTCAGGACGAGGGCTCAGCCGTTGATCATCCCTGAGACCTCTCAAAAAGAAATGGAAGAGATTTTGAAAATAATCAAGAAAAGCGATTATAATGTTGTGGAGCAACTGGGGAAAACCCCCTCAAAAATCTCTATGCTGGCCTTGCTGCTTTGTTCAGAAGCTCATGCCAAAGCTTTGATTAGATTCTTGAAGACGGCCCACGTGCCACAGGAAACCTCCGCGGACCAGTTCCAGGAATGTGTAGCTAGCCTAACAGTAGACAACTGTTTAGGATTCTCCGATGCTGATCTAACAATCAAAGGGAGAAAACATAATGACACTTTGCATGTCTCGGTAGAATGCAGAGGGACTACTCTAGCACACGTTCTGGTAGACACCGATTCATCCCTGAACGTCTTACCAAAGAAAGCATTGGATAGGCTAGATTGTGAAGGTTTAACCTTGAAGCCCAGCAACATCATTGTCATAGCCTTTGATGGTTCTAAAAGGATGGTCCACGGGGAGGTGGACATCCCGATTAAAGTGGGAACTAAAACCTTCAACTCCACATTCTATGTCATGGACATCCGTCCCTCCTATTCTTGCTTGTTGGGAAGACCCTGGATTCATCATGCTGGAGCCGTCACTTCTACTCTGCATCAGAAGCTCAAGTACCCTGTCCAGGGGAAAATTGTAACTGTTCACGGCGAGGAGGAATACATGATAAGCCATCTTAATTCTTTCCGCTATGTGGAATTGGATGGTGAATTCATCGAAACCCCCTTTCAGCATTTTGAAGAGGTAGCTCAGGAGATTGCAGCAACCAAGATAGTGCCTTCTGTACCCATGATTACCCGACCTTCGCCTCGTATATCGTCTCTCAAAGATGCAAGGGCTGTGATTGAAGAAGGAGGAAGCACAATCTGGGGGCAACTTCCAGACTTTCCCTTTAAATCTGATAAATTTGGCTTGGGTTTCACTGCTTCTGCTCAAAAGGATGTGCATCGCTCCCGGGCTGGAGGGCCACCAGTGAAGATCACCCATAATGGAGTCAATGCTTTGGAGGATGGTGAAGAGGAGAGCAACCTAGAAGATTGGATTTTCCCTACTGTTGAAGGAGGACTATGCAATTGGGAGGCAAAAGACTTTGTTCCCATTACTTTCATCAATCAGTAATTTATCTTTCAAACATTTCTATTGGTTTGTAATAATTCTTAAACAATTCGTACACTTTTAACCTTGTGCCTTACCCGAGGCATATAGGTCCATTTGTAAGGGTTTGATTTTTCATCTTCATATGCCATTTTAATGAATCATGGACGTTTTCACATATAAACTTTTGTGTTCATTTTCTTTCTTTTTACATTTTATTTGCTTAAAGGTGGCTATCCTTTACACACATCCACACTCACAAATGCAGGTACCCATCCACTCCGGATTCCATGGGTAAAAATTCTGCTATGGCCTTCAGTGACACTGAAGATCTGGTCTACCATGCCGAATACGAAGGTGATGAAGACTGTGAAGTGCCTAGAGAATTGGCTAGACTGTTGCAACAGGAAGAAAGGGTTATTCTACCTCACAAGGAGTTGTTAGAGACAATCAACTTGGGAATAGAGGAAGACAGAAAAGAAGTTAGAGTGGGTGCCAACCTAGAGCCAAGTGTCAAGGAGTGCTTAGTTCAGCTGTTGAATGAATATGTTGAGATCTTCGCCTGGTCTTACGAAGACATGCCGAGACTCGATACAGATATTGTGGTTCACCGTCTCTCTACAAGAGAAGACTGTCCACCAATTAAACAGAAAGTTCCCCGCATGAGGCCCGACATGTCTGAAAAGATCAAAGCAGAAGTTATGAAGCAGTTCAATGTTGGATTTCTCGTTGTTACTTCCTATCCACAATGGGTTGCTAACATTGTGCTCGTGCCTAAAAAGAACGGCATAGTCAGAATGTGCATGGATTACAGAGACTTAAACAGGGCTAGCCCTAAATACGACTTTCCACTACGGCACATTGACATCTTGGTTGACAATACAGCTAAGCACAAGGTATTTTCTTTCATGGACGGATTTTCAGGGTACAACTAGATCAAAATGGCCCCTGAGGACATGGAGAAAACTACTTTTGTTACGTAGTGGGGTACGTTCTGCTACAAAGTGATGTCACTTGGACTGAAGAATGTCGGGGCAACCTATCAACGCGCCATGGTAGCTTTGTTTCATGATATGATACATCATGAGATAGAGGTTTACGTAGATGACATGATAGCCCGTTCACAAACGGAAGAAGAACACCTTGACCATCTGCAAAAGCTGTTTGTCAGGTTGAAAGAGTACAAGCTCAGACTGAACCCAAACAAGTGCAATTTTGGAGTCAGGTCCGGTAAACTCTGGGGTTTCATTGTCAGTAACAAAGGCATCGAGGTTGATCCTGCCAAAGTCAAAGCTATTCAAGAAATGCCTGCCCCTCGCACTGAGAAGGAGTTTAGAAGTTTCTTGGGACGCCTAAACTATATTGCAAGGTTCATTTCTCACCTAACATCTATCTGTGAACCAATCTTCAAGCTATTGAAGAAAGATCAGGTGGTTAAATGCAATGATGAATTTCAAGTTGCTTTCGATAAAATTAAGGAGTATTTGCTAGAACCTCCTATCTTGATGCCACCCGTCGAAGGAAGGCCGCTAATCATGTATCTAACCGTCCTGGAGAATTCAATGGGGTGCATATTTGGCCAACATGACGAGTCTGGCCGAAAAGAGCATGCCATTTATTACCTTAGCAAAAATTTTACCGACTGTGAGACCTGATACTCACTACTCGAGAAAACTTGTTGCGCTTTGGTATGAGCTGCTCGCCGGCTAAGGCAGTATATGTTGAGACATACCACTTTGCTGATCTCTAAGATAGATCCGATCAAGTATATCTTTGAGAAGCCTGCTCTATCCAGAAGAATCGCTAGATGGCAGATGATCCTAACGGAATACGATATAAAGTACACAACCCAAAAACCTATAAAGGGGAGTGTGCTAGCCGATCATCTGGCCCATCAAGCTGTCGGAAATTACCAATCCATGAGGTTTGACTTCCCCAACGAGGATATCATGACATTGGACAACATTGAAGACTTCAGACCATATGACAGACCTGAACAAGGATCCCGATGGACCCTGTACTTTGATGGTGCTTCTAATGCACTTGGCAATGGTATCGGTGTTGTACTTATCTATCCAGAAGGTTTCCATACACCTTTCACCGCCAGACTCTACTTCAGTTGTACCAACAACATGGTCGAGTATGAAGCTTGTATCTTTGGTCTTAAGGCCGCTATTGAATTGGGGATCAAATCCTTGATTGTGTTTGGGGACTCAGCTTTGGTCATCAGTCAGATCAAAGGAGAGTGGGATACTAAACATCTAAACCTCATCCCTTACAAAGAACATGTCTTGACATTGTTACCACATTTCAAGCAGATTACCTTCGAGCACTTCCCGCGAGAAGAGAATCAGCTAGCGGATGCTCTGGCTACAATGTCATCCATGTTTAAACTTAACTGGGATAAGGAGGCTCCCCAAATCACCATTGAACGGATGGACGAACCTGCACATTGTCACGAGATTAATACCGAAGAAGTAGTGGACCGACCTTGGTTTCATGACGTCAAAAAGTATCTCGAGACTCAAGAATACCCTGAAGGAGCTTCAGTCAACGACAAAAAGTTCTTGAGGAAGTTCTCATCTAAGTTCTTCCTGAGAAATGGCATCCTATACAAGCGCAATCATGATTGCATTCTGATCCGTTGTGTGGACAAAGTTGAAGCTGAGCAGATCATGACTGAACTGCACAATGGTACCTTTGGCACTCACTCTAGCGGACATATGATGGCTAAGAAGATTCTACGGGCAGGCTATTACTGGTCTACCATGGAAGCTGACTTCCATCAACATTCCTGTACTTGTCACAAATGTCAAATCTACGCGGACAAGGTACATATACCTCCAGTTCCTCTCAATGTCTTAACAGCTCCTTGGCCATTCGTGATGTGGGGAATCGACATGATTGGATAGATCAAGCCTAAAACATCTAATGGACATCGCTTCATCCTGGTGGCCATTGACTACTTTACCAAGTGGTTCGAGGCAGCTTCCTTCGCATCTGTTACTAAAAATATGGTTGCCCGCTTCATCAAGCAGAACCTCATTTACCGGTATGGTATCCCCGAAAGGATCATCACCGACAACGGTACAAACCTTAATAATACTATGATCACTGCCTTGTGCGAGCAGTTCCAGATTCAACATCACAATTCACCTCCCTATCAGCCAAAGATGAACGGTGCTGTCGAAGCTGCGAATAAAAATATCAAGAAGATCATACAAAAGATGACAGTCACCTACAAGGACTAGCATGAGATGTTACTGTTTTCTCTGCACAGATACCGTACCACGGCACGTACATCAACTGGGGAAACACCCTATTCTTTGGTATACGACATGGAATCTGTTTTACCTATCGAGGTTTAGATTCCCTCCTTGAGAATCATGAAGGATGCTGGTTTGAGTGAAGACGATTGGATTCAGGCCCGACTTGATCAACTTAACTTGATTGATGAGAAGTGACTTACTGCTGTTTGCCATGGTCAGACGTATCAAAAACGGATGATCAAGGCTTTCAACAAGAAAGTCAGATACCAGGTATATCAAGTCGGGGACCTTGTAATCAAGCGGATCATCTTGCCGCAAAGTGATCCCAGGGGCAAATGGACTCCTACTTACGAAGGACCATTTGTGATCAAAAACATCTTTTCTGGTGGGACAATGATATTAACCACCATGGATGGCGACGACCTGCGGCACCCTGCGAACGCAGACATAGTCAAAAGAGACTACACATAAATGACCCGGAAAGTTAAAAATCCGAAATGGTGACTTGGGCAAAAAAGGGGTTTCCCCGTGGACTAAAAACCCGAAAGGGCGGTCCAGGCAAAAGTTAGGGAATTAAAGCGTATGACTATGTCTCGTCGGATCACTTTAAGGACAATCTCTTCACAGACAAGCTCCGGGATTCTGATCAACTCAATCATCTTCGGACGAAGTAACGAATGGACAAGATATCCAGAGTTACGAAGGCTATAGCAGAATGGGAACCCCATGGAATTTTTACACATAGCCATCTTTCTTTGTATAAATTTTTCTCATTTTACGACAAAGTTATCTTACTAGGATGTCTGTCTCCTTTGTACAAAATACTTACACAAAGTTAATACAAAGATACTTCAAAGTGCAGAAAACTATTTGTCTTTTTCCTTTTTACACTTGTGTTTTATTTGAAAACGTCCAATGGTTTATTAAATGGGCATATGCATTTGAATATAATCACTGTTTACAAATAAACGAAATGTGAAAGAATAATTACTGATTGGTTGAAAGTATAGGAAAACGTCTTTAGGCTATTCCAGGAGAAATCCCCTGCAATACATCATCTAGGTCCCCAGCGGAGCTAAAACCTTGAAATACATATCCCTAGTGGAATTAAATTTCAAAATCCCCGGCAACGGCTCCAGAGTCGAAACTTCAAACTCCCAATCCCCGGCGGAGTTATATTTTTAAACCTTTAATTCCCATCAGATTTAAGTTTTCAAACTCCCAATCCTCAGCGGAGCAAAACTTTGAACTACAGACCCTCAACGGAGATGAAACCTTCTTCCCCAGTCAAATTTCAAATTTCCAATCCCCAGCGGAAACCATTCAGTTTTCCCCAGCAAGTTGTCTTAAAGTCTGAGAATCAACCAGACAACAGTTAACTTTTATCCCCAAACTAGGATAACTCACCAGTAGATTTGCATACAACCCAAGCTCCTGATCTCCCTAGAAGGATAGCTACTCCCCAGCAGTATAGATATTCCCCACAGAGTTTTTACTCCCCAGTTTGAAGTCCCCAAGAATTCAAATTCCCCTAGCAGATTGAAGATTCTCATTCCTGATTCCCCGGTGAAGTTGCCAGAGTTTTTTACTCACTAGTTTGAAGTCCCCAAGGATTCAAATTCCCCTAGCAGATTGAAGATTCTCATTCCTGATTCCCCAGTGAAGTTGCCAGAGTTTTCATTACTCCCAAAATGGATTTGTCAGAATTTTCAATCCCCTGCAGATCAAAGATTCTCATTCTCACTTCTCCATTGAAGCCCCAAGGGTTCATTTTCCTCAGGAGATCGAAGTTTCTCATTCTTAATTCTTTGCAGAAGCCATCAAAGTCTTCCTTATTCTTCAGCAGATCAAGGTTTTCCTTTGTTTGATCCCCGGTAGAAATCATCAGAGTTTCCTTATTCCCCATCCGAGTAAGAATTCCCATGGTGTAATCCCCAGCCATAGTCATCAAAGTTCTCTGGATTCCCCAAGCAGGTTTCTCAAGCAGACTTGAAGGATCCCTATATCCCCAGGAAAGTCCTAAAGGATTCTCACATCCCCATAGAAGCTGTCAATGTTTTTGATAATCCTCGTGAGTTTCCAAGGATTTTCTATCCCCAACAGTGGTCCAAGGATTTCTCATCCTCAGCAAGCAAAGATGTTGAATCTCCAACAGCGGTCAAGGATTTAATTTCCCTGGCAGTAGTTAAAGATTTCATTATCTCTAACTATCAAGGATCTATTTTCCTCAGCAAGACAGCGAATCAGCTTACATGCGCATACATTACATTCATATATCATGAACATTGATAAAACACATATATTGCATCATACATTTCATGCAACATAACTTGGTGTTTCAGCTAACATTTTACCCTTTTCTGGATAAGATTAACAAGCTACTAATATACAATCAAAGATAGCTTAGAGATGCTCCAGACACGTATGCTATTCTATTGCTTATTCAGATTCAAACTTCTAGAGACAGCTTAGATATGCTCCAGACACGGATGCTATTCTATTGCCTATTCAGATACAAAGTTCACATACGCTCCAGACACGGATTCCATCCTGATACTTATTCTAGATTTCCTTTCAGAGACAGCTTAGAGATGCTCCAGACACGGATGTTATTCTATTGCCTATTCAGATACAAATTTCAGATACGCTCCAGACACGGATGCCATCCTGATACTTATTCCATATTTCCTTTCATAGACAGCTTAGAGATGCTCTAGACGCAGATGTTATTCTATTGCTTATTCAGATACAAAGTTCAGATATAGCTTAGAGATGCTCCAGACGCTAATGCTATTCTATTGCTCATTCAGATTCAATCTCCAGATACATTTCAGATACGCTCCATACATGGTTGCCATTCTGTCACTTATTCTGACTTTTTCCCCAAGCCCAGAGATGCTCCAGACACGGACGCTATTCTGTCGCTTATTCAGACCTCAGATTCAGATACAATACAGATACACTCCAGACACGGAAGTCATTCTGTTACTCATTCAGAATCAAATACAGTGATATCTCGGATACGCTCCAGACACGGATGCCATTCCATTGCTCATACAGATTCAGTCTCCGGATACAGTTCAGATACGTTCCAAACACGGATACCATTCTGATACTCATTCTTCTGACTTACAACATTCAATTCAGCAAACACTCTTGGATGGCATCTTTAAGACCATCTCCAACAAGATTCTATCACATCTCCAAATGGCATCTTTAAGCCCATACCCTCAACCATATTTTGACGAGTGAAAATTTACGGGCACTCTAGTGTCCAATCATCTTTTACCTTCGAGTCACGAAGGACAAACTCGCCAATCTAACTCTTCAGGTCCAAGAAGATTGAACAGGGGAAGCTGTTGTACCCCAAAATTTTCCCTCTCATTTTATCAAGATTTCCCCTCACAAGACTCTTTGGACTCCAGATAGGATAAGAGTTTGCTCTGCTCAAGACATTTCCTTGCACTATTAACTTGAAATTAGGGTTTGAGTTTGCACAAGGATTTTTTGACTTTCAATGCTTAATGTGACTTTCATACTTCATGTTGGACCTCTAAGATTGCTCATACCAAGTTTCAAGCCTTGAATCAAATTTTTGCCCAGTCAATTGGACAGTTGACCTAAAAATCAGCTGTATTTGGGAAAAAGTCAATTGTAGCCAATTTACAGTCAAACCTCATAATTTTTGATCAACATCAACATTATAGACTCATATGAACCATTTTATCAAGTTTGGACCACAACTCCTCAAGAAATTTGATCAGATCATCAAAAGGGCAAAATGGTCATTTTTAGGGTTTTGACTGCATAAGGGCAATTTCTGATTTTTAACCTAGCCAATGACAAATTGGGTTCAATCATGGATTCAAGGACTCAATGGCATCATCTTGACCTAATCACAAGGTTCAAAAGATCTCAATTGCATTGGATTGACAGATGAATTTTCCAGTCAACTGATCAAAAATCAACTGTGCACTGAAAAGTCAAACATTGACTTTTTTGTAAAAATCAAGTGCCAAGGGTCATTTTTCATCAAGATGTGTCAAAAAATAAAATTTGTTCACCAAGAAACCTAATTTTGAAAATTAGGGTTTAAAATGGAAAATTTTCATAACTTAGAAATTTTCTAAGTTATGAAAATTTCTTATTTTTTCCCAACTTTGCCCAACTTTTTCACCATGATGAAATTGGATTCAAAGAAAACTTCCAACATGAAAGTTGTAGTCCTCTGTGAAATATACAACTTTTATTCACAAATTTTTCCCAAAAGATGCTTGGATCTCAAGTTATGATTTTGTGAACAAGGATCCATGAACCTTTTAACTTAGTGAAATTTTGCCCTAGTTTAGGCAGGATTTTGACCTATCTTCATGGAAAATTTTCACCAAGTTCCAAGTGGAATCTCAAAATGCATTTCAAAAATGGATTGTATATCATGTTACAAGCTTTCCAAAATGTCCAAGAACTCTCCAAGATCATTTGTGGTTAGGGAGAATCGAAAGTTTGAAATTGGCAAATTATCACTTTTGGCCAAGGCATTTTGCACATCGATACAAGTTGCAAATCAATTTGGATCATGCTTGTAATTGGTTTACAGGTTCTAATCCTTTCTACACTCATAAATTAAATGCAAACACATTGGATTAAGGCTTTGTTCTGAGCTTTAGAGCATTATACAAGGGTTTATTCCATTTTTGTCATAAAGATAACAATGCCATTTCCATAAAGTTCACTTTATGCATTTTTGTTTCCCTTGAGCGTTGAACCTAATCTTTTGCAGCAAACAAAGTTCACTAATATCAGGAAAAGTTCACCAACTATGTGCAGGCTTTGAGCTAGCCTGTATAGGCCTTGGCATTGTCAACTCACCTTTTACTTCAAAAACAAGCAAGTGTGCAAAAACTCCACAACTTGGTAATCTGATAAGAGCAAGTCTGGTGCATTTTTCAAACAACTTCGGCATAATATACCAAGCCTAATACATGAGTTACAAGCCTCTCAAACACCCTTAAGCATAAAATCACAAGTTCTTGCAAAAACAGGGCAGGTTCTGCAGATTCACTTTCAAAACAAAATCCACTCGTGCATTTTGTCCCAAACCACTTCAAACACATTCTAAACAATACACTTAAGCTGTCCAGACCATTCTCAAGCAAGTGTAACCTTGTTTTCACACTTCACCATTTTTACTTTGAAGCTTTGCAGGTTGAGTTCTACAAGCACATTCACGCAAGTTCAAAGCAAGCCAAGCATTGGGAAAGGTTGAGTGAACTTCAGGCAAGCTAACACGACCTTCAGGCCTCATCCAATACACCTACATTGCCATATCCAAGCTTGGATGAAACAGGTAAATTTCAAACTTCTATCTCCTTATTTAGGAATTATTAGGCTTAGGTTTGTGAAGCAAAAATGTAATCCTCATTGTCCTTGAGTTGTACATATGCATAAAATTCATTTATGTTAGCTGAGCTAGGAGTATTTGATAGTTGAACTTACTGAAAAAATTAGGTTATAAATTAGGGGCACTGAAATTCTCCCTGGTTTCTTAGAGTTAGATTAAGTTTTTTACATGGTTAAAATCGTGGTTTCAAGCTCTATAATTTTCATGTTATGAGTTTTTGATTTCATGCAAGAACAAGAGAGAGAACAGGTTGAAGGTACATAGCGCGCACATTTTTGTTCAAAGGTCAGGGATGAAGCTGGAACGTGGACTGGGCTTGTTTTTTCTGACTATTTGCACCCACTTGCTTGCTTTCTGCACCCCTTGGCCCATTTGATTTATTTTTGCATATTTTTCATTTCTATTTTTATTTTCTGACTTTATTATTTTTTCTTGAACATTTAAAATCAGAAAAATTATTTTCTTTATTTTTGGCATTTTATCATATTTTTATTTTATTTTTATTTTCATAATAAATAATTATTAGGTTAATATTACTTTATTTTCTTAATTAAAATTTGTAAATAACACAAAAATATTATATATTTTTATTTTTATTATCTATACACTTAAATAATATTTTCTCACACATTTTAATTTTTTTAATACTTCTTTATGTATTTTTATTTATTTTCTTGTACATAAATAAATAATATAGAATATATATTTTCTTAAAACAAAAACTAGGGTTTCTACCCTTTTAAAAATAATCATTTTTTTATTTTCTTATTCTTTGAGGCATAAACAATTTATTTTACATACATAAAATAAATACAAAAAAAAACATTTTTGCATATTTATATTTAATTGCATATTTAAATATTTACTTATTTATTTATTTATACAAATAAATTCAATATGGTTGTAAAAGTTTTAGGGTTTTTATTTTGTGCAAATATCCCCCTACTCAAACTTGTATCCCCCTCCCCATAATAATGTTGTAATAGTCTTAGATTTACTTTTACGCATTTTATCACTTTGATATGCATGATAGTAAAAATTAGGGTTTGTATGATAACCAAAAATCAAAACAAATAGCTTGAATAAACACAAGACAAAAATGCATGAAAAAATGACAACACAATGCACACAAGCACCCCTAGGGTTTCATCCACTTGTTGCCTTAAAAATGGCCATGGTATGCATGCTAGGTATCTTGGCAAAACAAAACAAAACAAAAAGATCATAGTCCCTCGATGACGCTATCTTGGTTGCCTATACAAAAATGATCTAGACCCTCAAAAAACTTGCTAAGATACTTGGCAAAATTGTTATCATGGTTATACGATGACCCGCGCCTGTCCCGTTTAACATCCAAAAACAAGGTTGTTTACCAAATACAATGGTAAAACAACAAGGTCAAAGGGTTAAAAATGTGTAGGAAAGATCTTTGAGTAGGGTAGACAACTCCTAGTTACTTGATCAAACTTGCAAACCATCCTTGCTATTTTCAAACTATCACACAATTTCAAAACATTTTCCCAAAACAAACTTTCAAATATTGAAACATTTTTCAAAAGACAAACACCTTTTTATACATTCAAACAAGAATAATTACAAAGGTTGCCTAAACAAAGGCCTCTTTTCAAAATACTTTCAAAATTACGCATAAAGCACCATTTCAAACAATTGGAAAAGCAAAGCAAGTGATCTAAAACAAGTAACTAAGAGCCCATGGAAAACCATGGATGAAAAGGGTGCTAGCACCTTCCCTTTTCATAATCTATCCCACGAACCTAAAAACAATCTCAAAGGTCTTTCCTGTGCTTTTTGACCTTTCCTTTGGATAAAATAAAAAGTCGGTGGCGATTCTTGCTAAACCGAAATATTTGCAAACACATACGCAAAACCTCAAGTCAGTTCTCCCACCGCATCACACCTTCAAAGTCCTAACTAAATCGTAGGTTAGTACGAAAACATACTGTTACAAAAAGGTATTCCGACTCCTGTAAGGCTTAATATAAATCCTGAGTTGATATCACATTCTTACAAATTGTTTTACTAAAAAAACGCATTTTTTAAACTTTAAGACAGACATAAGCTTTGCATTTTAATACCACTATTTGCATATGACTAAGCGTTTGACCGCAGAGAAATTCGCATGACAAATATTCAATGAATGAAAATCCTCCCATTTGACAGAATTACTTCCAAAGATGAGTCAAAGAGAAAGACACTTCCAGTAACAGGCCTTTTATGGACCCAATTGGTTATAAATCAAGGGGCATGACATGTTATTGTCCAACTCATCTGTGGCAGTCAAGTCAAGATTCAAAGAATCTCTCAAAAGTGTTAAATAGCCAGGGGCAGATCTCCATCTAAGTCACTTGGGGTGCTTTACATTGATCATGAGTTTCAGCGAGAGACACTATGAAAATTTAATTTTCAGTATCACCAAATTGCTTGTGTATGTTAGTAGTATCAAATAGTGTCATTCTTCCGTGACAGTTCTTAGAAAAACACTGAAGAAGGTTAAGACTATCAGAAAGTTTGCAATCAACGATTGATCAATAACGTCAAACATCGGGTGCACCAGACTAATCCCAGTGGAAAATAGACTCTCGGATACGAAGGGCCACGTATTATCAAGAAAATATTTCCTGGCAGTGCTACAACACTTACTACCATGGAAAGTGAAATTTCTCCGCACCCTGTGAACACAGACATAGTAAAAAATACCACTCATAAAAAAGATACCCGCTAGGTTGATTATCCTAGGAAAAAATAAGGGCATACCGACAAACTAAAAGAGTTCGGGAAAAAATTAGGGATATATAAATAAAATTATACACCTGGCAAGTCAAAAACCTAAAAAGGTTGCTTGGGCAAGAAAGGGTATCCCGATGGACTGAAAATCTGAAAAGGCGGTCTAGGAAAAAGTTAGGGATTAAAGTGTACGACTATGTCTTGTTTATCAGTAGAAGATTTGTCACTCTAATCAGCATTTGCTAAAGACTTTAGGAGTTGGGATAATGTTCAAAGTTGTCCATAAATCCCCACAGAGCAATCTCCATGGAACTGTCTCTATAGAGCTATCTTAACAAGCTCATCCCCAATAGAGATATATTCCCCAACGAGTCTAATATACCCACATACAAAAATTGAGGCATCTTCCAGCAGTTCACCTCCATATCCCTGATAGATAGCTTGACATGATCATCTTCCCCAATTGGCCCCATAGCAGATAAGGAAGTTTGATCATTTCCCCAACATACAGTGGAAACTTCCTCGGCGCAGCCTATGAATTTCCAATCCCCACCAAAGATTATTTCCTTAGCACAACCTACAAGGTTTATTTCCCCATCAGAGTTTATTTCTCTGATATTTCAAATCCCTGACAAGATTCTCTTCTCCGGCCATATATCATTCAACGCTGTCCTCCCCAGAAGAGCTAATACTCATATCTGAAACCTGGTCAAATAGTGTATCTGAGGATTATTCATCTCCCTGTATCCCCAGTCAGGGTATATAAGAATCAAATTCTTTAAAGAACGATGAACAACCGACTCTCCTTGATTGCTTCCATCCCCAAGCAGAAGTCGAACATCTCCAGCGGAGTGTCCTCAAACAGATAGCAAAAATCCTCAGTAAAGGCATTCTAAAAAAAATTGAATTATTACTTTCTTCATCCCCAACAACAATCAGGGATTTATTTTCCCCAACCAAAATTGTTACACAAAGCTATTGATACACTCCAACGACATATTGCATCCATACACCATTTACAAAAAAAATTAGAACATACGAATATGAAATGCATATAATGTTCTCATTTATTTTGAGAGCATCATTAGGAAATGAATTACATACATTATGATGTTGCACAAAACTAACTTTGTCTTTTCAGGTTAAGTTCGCAAACGAAAAGATATTACAAGTAATTCACAGACAGATTATGGATCAATTCCCAAAACAAGACGAGGCGACTATCTACATGACCAAGTGATTTCCTTCAGAAGAGTTCTGAAACACATTTCCCCTTCAGCACTTCATTCTGAAAAGCATCTCCTTCAGAATTTTTATTCTGAAAAGCATCTCCTTCAGCGCTTCATTCTGAAAAGCATGCCCCCTTCAGAGATGGAAACCTGAAAAGCATTTCCCCCAGAGACCGAGTTCTGGCGAGCATTTCCTTCAAAAGAGTTCTGAAAAGCATTTCCTTCAAATCTTCATTCTGAAAAGCATTTCCTCCAGATCTTCATTCTGAAAAGCATTTCCTTCAGATCTTCATTCTGAAAAGAATTTCCTTCAGATCTTCATTCTGAAAAGAATTTCCTTCAGATTTTCATTCTGAAAAGCATTTCCTTCAGATCTTCATTCCGAAAAGCATTTTCTTCAAATCTTCATTCTGAAAAGCATTTCCTTCAGATCTTCATTCTGAAAAACATTTCCTCCAAATCTTCATTCTGAAAAGCATTTCCTCCAAATATTCATTCTGAAAAGCATTTCCTTCAGATCTTTATTCTGAAAAGCATTTCCTTCAATTCTTCATTCTGAAAAGAATTTCCTTCAGATCTTCATTCTGAAAAGAATTTCCCTTCAGATCTTCGTTTTGAAAATCATTTCCTTCGGATCTTCATTTTGAAAATCATTTCCTTCAGATTAAGTCGAGCATAGACTCATTCTAGTACTCCAATCAACAGTTAATTCAGATGGCATCTTTAAGCCCATCTCCGACGACACTCTATCACCTCTCCGAATGACATCTTTAAGCCCATTCAATCAGTATAATCAATCAACAGTGTTAAGTCATGCACATGTGAGTGCAAATTTTTGGGCACTTATAAGTGTTCAATCCTCCTTCACCTTCAGATAACGAATGGCGGGCATGCCAATCTAACTCTTCAGGTTTAAGAAGATTGAAGAGGGGCAGTTGTTGTACCCCAAAATTTTCCCTCCAATTATTCAAGACAAATTGATTTAAGATGCCTCCTCATGCTCATGAAGGTCTCAATTTGTTCAAGACTACTCAAAGATTGATCAGACAAACCCTCCTCCTAAGCATTGACCTACAACTAGGGTTTTGTTTTTCCCAGGAGAAATTGGACTTCTAATGCCTCAAGTGGATTTCATTGTTCCTCATATGTCTCAAGGAGTGCTCATGCAAAATTTCAAGCCTTGCATCACAAGTTTGCTCAGTCAATTGCTCACTACAACGTTCCTTCCAAAGCAACAACAAGTGCAATGTCATTCCTTCCAGCCATCTCAACTTATTACTACAACATAAGCAACGGTTAAAACTCAAGTTAACAATACTCAATTGTTAGACAAAACTACAACTCGACAACTTGGTCGGATGGACCGACCTACTCTGATACCACTAATGTAACACCTTATTTCTATCCAATAAATTATATAAAATCGAAGTTACAAAATTTCCAATAAACAAATGGAATGCTACACTTTCAACTTGGAAACAACGACATTCAATCACCTATAATTCAGATACATAACACATAAAATTCAGATGAATCGATAACAACCTGTTTAGTCTTTAAAAATAAAACAACTTTCATTGCTACGCATCAGATTCACAAATTCAACTAAAAACACCATAACATCTTGTCCAACTCAAAACGGCTTTAAGACAACAAGTCTTTAATGAAAACAACTTAAAAATTCAGCAACATAATGAAAACCAAGAATAAAGAAAACATGCGTTCATCCCCCTGAGTGTTACGTATCAGAGCGACAACACCAACTCGGACTAACGAAGGTAACAACTATCCTTCTTGATTACCTGCACGTTATCAATAGAGGGAAATATTCCAATAGAAGTGCTGAGATATCGAACCATATAATTGAGTGTATGATAAACAATTTATTAGATTAGATTATATAAAATTACCACTTCACAACTCTCAACCAACATCAATCATGACAAGTCAACAACACAACATGTTAAATATGCAACATGGAATGCGAATCGTTACAATGCACATGCATGTGGTACCAATGGAGCAAAACTACAAAGTTAGTAATCTACCAATTAATAGATGCATCAACAAGACATAAGCTTTCAACTTATTTGTCAATCCAGGCCAACTTACCGAGCATCAACTCCAACTTGATATGCTATGTATGCGACCCAATATGAATGTCAGGATAGCAATAACAAAATTCCACAACAACGTAACAACAAATCAACATTGACCATAAGCCCACAATTTAATATTTTACCCATAAATAAAGGAAATAACATCACCTTATAATTCACATTTTTCAACAAAGAACACAATACAACGAGTCAACCAAAATTTACTACAAATAAACCGCGTAATTATTCAGACTATTACAACTATTTCCGGTTAATTAATTATCAACTAAAAGTTCTATTATTTCTACTTTATTCTAAAGTTCTCATTATGTCTCTGTTAAATTAATACTACACTATTATTAGATCCCGTACTGTCAATAATATGGTTATGCTATTTTATTAACTTCTAAACCTGCTACTGATTTAGCCTGCTAAATATTGCTTCTACTATTGCTACTTTATACTATTTTCATTTTATTCTACTTATAACCATATACCACACAATCACTTTATTAATAAGCCTACCACCAATTCTTGCTATTTATCTTAATTTACTCTAGTGGCACACTACTATAATTGATTAAACAAATTTCCATACTGATAATAAATCATAATTTAGTAAAGATGTATTATTATTTGGAAACTCCAACTTACCCTACTGACAACTCTAAACATGTCAGAATTACGCAAAATAAATAAAAGTGACTTTTAATGATACTGAACAACTATATTGATAACTTTAACAACACTATTGACAACTCTAACAACCCCATTGACAACTCAATTGTCTATAACTAAAAACTTCTAAAAATTATATACTAATAATATAATTTCTAGCGAGGCAGTGTATATAGCAATATACAATTGATGCTACAGTATCAAAATATATATTAAATTGGATTCTCAATCATTTCTCAATTTCAACAATATATCAATTTCAAACACAAACAAAAACAATTTTACAACTCAATCTCACATACCATTTGTCATATACCCTATTATAGAGTTAGAACTCCATCCTTACCTTGGATTGATGATTGCTCTAACTCTCCGATTGCACCTAGCTTTGCCTCTTCTTTGCACTTCTACGTATCTCTTCCAAAATCCTTATTTTCTTTTTCTGCCAAAACCTATTCTTCTTTCTTTCTACTGATACTTCTATCTTCTATTATTTCTAAACATATATTATAATATAAATACTATACTATTATTCTTATTTTGCCTTGTTGGGCTTAAATTTCCACACCTGCATTTCTACTACTTCTAACATTAAAATAGGCCCACATAAATAATAATAGTATTATTCATTATTAATCATACAACTTAATCAACTAATTAATTCAACTAAAAACGACACAACTTAAATTAACATTTCACATCTTCAAAAATTTAATCGAAAAAATATTCAAAAATATTTAATTAAATAATTAATTAAATATTGGGCGTTACAGAAATAGGTTCCCACCAAGACAAGAATCCGGTCTAGAGAGACCACACCCAACATGTCTAGAAAATACACTGTCTCTCAAATACAAGATTCAAAGAAGAGTCAAGGATATACAAAAATATTAAACTTTTGCTAATAAGTAATAAAAAAATGCTATTCTTACACCATTTTCTACACCTACACTATATTTCACTATTCATCTATACAGTAAACAGTAAAATATTAAAATAATAATTTTTTTTTAAAGAAACAAATAAAAAAAAATATTTTTTATTTTTAGATTGAGGGAGTACAAAAACAAAATTACTTGATAATCAATTTCATAATTTTATTAACCAATTTTTTATTTTTCATTAACCAATTTCATAATTATTAAAAATCTGGACAATCTATTAACCAACTTCGCAATTTCATTAACCAACTTTATTTTACTATTAAAAATTATTTTTAATATCTGGATGTTTATTAACCAACTTCATTACTATATTAATCAATTTTTTATATTTTATTAACCAACTTCATTTTATCATTAAAAATTACTATTCATATATTATTCACGAATACTATTCACCAATATTGTTCATGCACTGTTCACATATTTTTCATATTACTATTTATAAAATATATTTTTATTAAAAAAATATTATTCACCGTATAAATACGGTGAATCGTGTTTGATGTAAGTATTTATGTGTATAAGTTGGTGTAGAAATAGCAAATCGGCAAGTAATAATACAAAACGACTACAATTATTCAGTTGAAAATATAGAAAAAATGGATTATCAACTATCACATGTTCCGATGATATTTCATATTAAGTTTTCTTTTATATAAATTAGAATTAAATAATTTTGGAATATATTAATATTTTAGATAAAATAGGTCAATATACACAATATTATAACACAAGCATTACTCTGTTCATAAGAAAAGTAAAGTACAATCTATCGTGGTTATTTTGACCGGATATAATGCCTTTCTTGGATACTAAAGTTATCAAACTTGGATATTGTATTTTCTTGATTAACTTTTTATAGTTTATTGAACATTGATTGATTCACATAATAACATTATTTTTACTAGTATATAATAATATCACCTGAAAAATATGCTAAAGGTACGGAAAGCTACCTAATTGGAAGAATATGTAAATGAAAATTGTGGCTGTTGCACTTTTGCCACATGCCATGTGTGAGTGTCCTTGGAGTATAAGTTTTGTATTCACAAAAGCAAGAGCACTACAATGTTCATGCCACTCATTTATACGAAAAGAAAAAGCAAAAAAAAAAAAAGTTTATAAAACTCATCAGTTCTTTCCTTGAGTTTCAAGTCATTTTTTCACAAGAATCATTTTTACCCAAGTTTCTTTCTTTGGGTGAAAAAACTAATACAATTTTCATTCTACATCCTAAACATTATATTAGGCATTGTTCCGGTACACTTTAAAATTTTACGTTCCTTGAAAATCAAAAACAATAGTAACTTATATATTACTCACTCTCTTTAATGCAACAAAACTTTCAAATACAAAACTATTATAAGTTTCTACAATTCAAGACAGATAATATCTCATAGACGTAGAGTTTGTCTCATAATATGTTAAATGTCTTTTAATCACACTCTATAATTCTTATTTGTCATGATGCATAGATTCTAATATCTAGTGAATTACGACCAATGCACTCAAAGTTAATTTCCATTTAAATATCCATTCACTAATTCTTTTGAGATTCTATAGGGACAACCATAATCTCTTATCTTCAAGCATGGTAAGGCAAAAGGAAAACACGTGTGGTCTTTGTCCATGCAAGTCAACCACTTATAGTGCCACATGGTACGTAGTGTTCAATTTTGCCGCTTGACCAATATCCATCGCTAGTGTTGTTACAAAGCAATAATGTTATGCTCCATATATGGTGATTTTTAATTTGAAACAATTGATCCATCAATATTTTTCAGTACGTGGTCACAATTTCTAAAAACGTGCCCCTCAATCACGCAATAAAATTGGTCCAAGGCTAGTAGCAATTGAATCCACAATTATGTAAAGCCAAATCACCTTAGAACCACAAGAGTCAATTCTACTTAGTGTGCAGTGTTTATGCGTATGCGCAATTAAGCTATCAAATATGAACTAAATAAAGTGGTTTGTCAATTGTCATGATCTTTTGTTGATTCATGGTTCATATAGTCCGTGCGGTCATGCATGCATGCTCAGTGTTAGTTACATTAATATGCGAGAACCAACTTTTAAATGGTGCTTATGCATTTCTTTTTTATAGATTTCACACTGATTTCTATGATTAGATTCTCACTTTATTGAATAAAACAATATAATTATTTTCATATTTTATTTTGTTATTACGTGTTAGTGTGTTAATTTTACAAGGTATTTCTCTCAATATAGCACCGAAAATTTATTCTGGCATATCAAGATCTTATTTCACCGTTCATCAAATATTTTATTTCAATAATAGGATAATGGAATTGTCTGTAAGAACCGACATACGATCCCCATGAATTTCCATATTCATATTCTTTTTTGCGAGATATTCAAATCTCTTTTTTTAGAATGTTTAGATCTATGTTTCTTTATCTTTTTCCCTGAAGTTTCAACCTTTTCTTCCAACAAATTCATTCTTAGATCAAACATAGTGGCATCCAAAGCCACTTGATCTGCCGTTTTTGAGCAAGTTGTTACTACTATCACTGAAGCTATTAGAGTTGTGCCTCTTCCTCCTCTTTAAGAAGAAGACAATCTAGTCATGATGACGTCTCCTTCTAACCCTACACAACAAGATCCTACTCTACTGAGAGTTAGTCAAGGAGCATTCTAGGTACTCATATTCTTTGGACCAGCACAACAAATTCACCAAGGTGAACCATCACATTGATCTCCTCCACTACCTGCTGGACATAAAATGCTCATTGTCTTTCGTCTATTACAACCCAATCATAGAGGGTAAGAAACCACCAACCTACTAAACATCGTCTATAACCGGGTGCACAAAAAGAATTTACAATTCTTATCAAAAAGACTATTTAGAAGTGAAGAAAGCAAGCAAAATGTTGCACCAAAGAATATTATTTTGCAAAAAGTCATTCCCAAGGAAATTAAGTCGTCATACTTGAGCCGACCTCCATTAATACAACATCACCATGGGGAGAGGCCCCGAGGTGTCCAACTTATAACTAACATCGAAGAAATATAACTTCTCCACCTGATCCAGAAGGAAGGAGCAGTAGCTATACTCTCCACGAGGTCCATTGTCTTCACCATTCATAAGCATGACATCCTCAAAGAAGAGAAAGACAAAACGAACACGTTCCAGCTCTAAAGCAGAAAAAGAATCTGTTATCTCCCCATATTCTTGATAGTAGGATTCCAAGGTCATTAGAGAAGCCTTCAAAGCTTCAAATTTATGACAAAATAAGAGATCAAGACGAACACGTTGAGCATGTAGATAAACAATTGGATTACTACCATGCCCAAGGGGCGATAAAGTGCAAGCTCTTCACACTGGCCTTGACCTGAGCCATAATGATGTGGTTAAAGATCCTCCCTGACTAGAGCATAGATTTATGGAACGACCTTTGTGACACTTTCACTGCCTAGTTTACCATAGCAGTAACCCACGACCATGGTCGTACATATCAATGTTACCCAACAAAAAAAGGAGACTCTACGTAAGCAAATTGACTACTTCACAAAAGTGGTAGTAGAAGTACGTACACATATGATGCTCTAAAGTGGGATGTTTAGGAAATGATTGAGGTCATGCTGCGTGTTCCAAGAAAATATAGGGCTCAAGTGAGCTTGTAGCCTAAGTTATTTATTGAATAAAGCACAACCCTATATAAATTATGAAGAAGATATCTTGGCCGAAGAAGGAGAGAAATTTTGGAAAACAGGGAACACCAGACACAACAGTGCGATAAAAAGAGATATAGGTCGTCATGGAGAAGAAATGGATCACATACCCTGATCTAGGTTTAACGCTTACACCCCCTAAACACTTCAAGTGAAATAATCTAGAAAGAATATGCAAGCACTGAGTTCACGTAATGAGGGATAAATAATTCCTACCCGATCAAAGAATCATCCAAGCAGACAATTCTAAATATTGTTATTTCCACAAGAGTCATAACCACAACATAAATGATTGCATCCATCTCAAAGATGGAAAAAATAGTTAATTAAGAAGGGTCGACTTAATGAGTACACTTAGGATGATAACTAGAAGGAAGGCTGAAACAATAAGATAGGGAGGCAATAAGGAAAGACTTAGAGCCTGGTTTGCTTTGGTGAAAATGAGTTATATCATAGATACCGATGCATGGGCTGAAACTAAGACTTTATTCTTCTTTGTCACCTCTTACACAAGCAACTTCACTTTCTCAACCAGCGTGTTGGGGTACTCAAAAGGCTCCACAATAATATATATGCTTGAAATAAAGGTAGACACCCCTTGAAGCTCTTCCAGATATCAATTTCGATCAATTGTAAAGAAATTATCACGTTCTTGGAGCACTTCCTTCTCCCTTTGAATGAAGTTGGGAAATAAGGTTTCTCCATATCTAACAACACCAAAGGCCAGGATGGAAGAGGTGTGACGTGTAAAATAAGCCATGTCTGATAACTCCTATTGAGGATATTACATATTTTATTAATAAATAAGAGTAGTTTTCTTTATAGATTAAAGAATGGGACTCCAAAATCATATGTGGACTAGGGAGGGCTAGTAACGTATGAGGCATCCTAGTCAGAATCAACATAAAATTCCGCATAGAGCTTGGTCTCCTTAAATCTAGCGATAAAAGCCATGGAAGCTTAAAGAGTGACCCCTCCACTTGAATCTCTTTGAGCTCAAGACGAAGGTTAAGTCTTTCTCCATCGTCGGGCAGTGACGAGCCCAAATCATTCTCCTTCGTAATCCGACCGGATGAATCCCAAACTTCTTCCTACGTTGGAGTAGGCGTGTAACGGGTAATCAAAATAGTGGGGTCCCCTTATCAGAACCCCTCACGTGGTTGAAATATTGGTATCACCAACTAAAAGAGGGATAACCCTATGAGTCATCCTCGTTTGTTGCATTGTTGTCTCATATTTCATCGTATTTGGAGGACAAGAGAAAATATTATAGAAGGAATCATAAACGATATTTAAAAAAATTCCTCAACTCACTCACCAGAAATAACATTTGTGGCATCTTTTGAGCCAGTTTCCACTAATAAACGTGTCTCAAAAGCTATGCTTGGATTGATAGAACATGATAGAACAAAGTGGAATGGAACATAAAGAAGCGGAATGGAACATAGTGGAATGGAATATAAATCTCACTCCATTTTTTGGTTTTTTTATTTACAATGTCTCATTTTATCTCATACACCCCAAATTGGATGAAACAAAAAATGGGGAATTGGATGGAATGCATTCCATTATGTTCCACTTCATTCTATCTTCTTACCAATCCAAACAATGGGACATGATATTATTCCATTCCATTTTGTTCTGTTTCATCGGGTTCCATAAATCCATAGTTTAAGAACCGCTTTAGTTGCTTTTTTGACGCTGCAATAGGAGAGGTGACTAGGTAGGATAGGGCGGGTATAAGCATTTCCAGCTCCCCCCCCCCCCCCCGCACCACCTTGTACCACCCCCAAACCTAGTCAGAGGTGACAATTGACCACCCAACTCCACCCTCAATATGGAATTGGTTTCTCCGTCTCATCTTGCACCCTCGTAAACTATAAATTTAAAAAAATGCATGGTTTTTTTTGTATAGCAACAAAATCTAATAATTAAACTAAATACATGATTATTTTAATAATAATCACAATGTTTGTCATTTTCATTTAATCTGTATTTAAAAAATACTAATTCTAATAATCATGCAATCTTAAAATTTAGAAAAAAAATAGGATTATAAACTTATTAAAAATAAGTGTAATCAAATAAATTTAATAGGTTGGGGTGGGTGCAGGATGGGTATTATCATCCCCTACCCCCGCCCCTGGAATTTGAGAATTTATTCTTCCACCCTTTTATTTATACGTGGCACCCCTCCCAACTATGTACAATTTTATCAAAATATCCATAATAAAAATTCTCACTTTTAAAAAAAAAACTTTGGGGTATATCGGATTTTTTTTATTAACATACAAGATTTTTACAAAATCCTTGGTTTCTGATTTTTTTTTATTTGAGTTTTTACCTGATTTATGTGTAATGTACCAAAATTTTGAAAAATTCAAGAATATTTACTAGAGTTTTGAAAAAAAAAACTATATAAAAGCATATATTTTATACTTGTTTTTTTTTAAAAATTGGTGTAAAATCATAATTTCTTTTAAAATAATCTATGATTTTATGCTGAATATTTGAAAAAACGGTATAAAATCATCTTCTTTTATAATAGATTTTTTAAATATTTGGTGTAAAATCATTGTTGTTTGAAAACAAATTATGATTTTATACCGACTTTTTCAAATATTTGGAAAACTATAAAACATACCGGATTTATCAAAAAATCTAATAGAATGAACTTCATTTTTTTATCGGCTTATAGAATATGAATACCCGATTTTTTAAAAATATAAAAAATTACAAAACATACCAGATTTATCCAAAAAAGCTGGTAGTATTAACTTTGTCTTTTATTGGCCTATGGGATATGAACTACAACATTTTTTAAGAATTTTGAAATTAACATGGTTTTATCGGATTTTTTTAAATGTCTAGTAAAAATGAATATCAGATTTTTTACGCGAGAGAAAATTTTGCAGCACCTTACCAGTGAAAGAAATGAGAAGGGTATTTTTGACAATATGAAAAATTGGGGATGACAGGTTTGAAAAAAGGGTTCCAAGATAATTTCTACGGTAATTAAAAATCAAATTTTCCCTGCACCGGCATCCCGCACCCCCATTAAACACGTAGTAGGGCGGTCGAGTCTGTCAGATTTTGTATTTTTTGCCATGTCGTCGAAGAAAAATGTAACGCCCGTAATTTAATAAATTATTTTTGGATTATTTGTGAAGTTGTGTTATGATTATAGATGATGTGTTGTTGTTATTTAGATTAATTTATTCGATCAAGTTGTAGAATAATATTAGAATAATATTACTATTTGATGTGGGCTTATTTCTAGTGATTAGAAGTAGTAAAAATGTGGGTGTAGGAGTTTAAGCCTATTAAGACATAATGAGAATTATAGTGTTATGATATTAGTTATTTAGAAATAATAAGGAAAAAGAAGTAACAGTAAGAAGAAAAAGGAATAAGGGTTGGAAGAGAGAAAGAGAATGTGGAAGTTGCAGAAAAGAAGAAAAAGAGGAAAAATGGAATTCAATCAAAAAAATTATTGAGCAACCTTCAATCTAAGGTAAGGGTGGGGTTCTGACTCTATAATAGGGTTTATGATGAGTATATGGGATTGGATTCAGAAGAAATTATTTTGTTTGTGATTGATATATATGTATTATTGTTGATGAGGAATCAATGATTTAGAGATGAATAATGATGCCCTAATGATGTATAATTGATGTATAAACATAGAATTATCATAAGTGATGATTACCTATGATTTAATGATGTTTTTAGGACCTGGGGCAGGGAAATCACAGTGAAAGTGCAGTGAAATCGCAGAATAAATTTAGCACAACTCAGTATGAGTCGACCTCAAAGGCCATGCATCGACACATGCAGGATTTAAGAGTCAGGATGAGTCTGAAATTCTGGTGTATGCCAGTCTTCAGATGTTATACTTAATGTCTAAACATCTGATATGACATAATAAATACACTGGAAGGTAGATACCCAATTTTTATGATTTAGTACTGAAGAGTAACATAAGCACAGTTTAAACAAGCTGTACCCGACCTACTTTGAAGGTGCAGAGGATAGAACACCGATGTGCCTAATTCTGTTCATCTATTGCACATGATCAGCAGAGAGCAAACAGCCTTTGCAGTTCTATTTCTTCTGCACAGATATCAGCATGATGTCTTAACATGTTCTGAGACATCATCTGTTACAACATTATAGTTTTACCTTGATATTTAACAAACAGAATTATAAAGTGTTGAAGGTAAAGACACAAATCAGTTGTTGACCCAGTTCGGTGAAACACACCTACTCTGGGGGCATACCAAGCCAGGAAGAAGATCCACTATTAGCAATATTAATTCAGGACCAAACTTTACAAGTTCCCATCATTCACTTAATCATCTACCCAGTGCAACCTATACCTAGGAACTCCTAGATAGAAACCTACCAGTTTCCATTCCTATTGTCGCAACAACAGAGGTCTTACTCCTACTCAAGAAGCAGTGCCCTCCCACTTGATTTCCTACATTACAATGAATATGAAGTAATGCAGAAATACTTAGACTTGCTTCACAGCTTCATCCAAGAACACTCAAACTCTTACCTACAGGTTTCGAGTTACATACATGGTAACCTTGCCACAGACCGACAGGTTTACCTAACAAAACACCTCTAATGTTACATTGTGTGTCTCCCAAACCCTAGGTTACAATCTGCTATTTATAACCTATTACCTAACTCAACAAGTTTTTCTCCTTGCTGTTACAACTCAGCAGCAAACTTCTCCTATAATCAAGGTCTTCAATCTTCTAGTTCCTAAAATATCTCCATATTTAGAAACAGTATTTTCTTCAAATATTCTGATTGATTCTTGATTGATCTTCACAAGAAACGCCACATATATTCTCAGAGTATTTAGGTACCGGAACTGTAACTGAATTATCAATTCTGTTGACGTGATGTCAAGTCAGATGTCATGACATTACATCTAACATGTTTTCCTAGATGTTGAACTTTTTCAACACAACAAATAACCTCTTTCATAATTTAGATCACTTAGGATAGTTAGGTTATAAGTCACAGCTGTTACAAACATTCAACATATAACATAGTTACTTAATCAGTACTTAGTTTCAGGCGCGATGTCACATGCTGATGTTGTGACATCTTACACAACATGTTGGTCCAGATGTTGAACTTCTTCAACACCACATATTAAAACAACAGAGGGGATCTGGGTAAACTTGCTTTCTTATTTGTTTTACAAATGAGGCCAACTCTCCAGCCAGGGCACTTACAATCTCCCCCTTTGGCAAATTTTGGCTAAAACAAATAAGTGCAAGTTGTATTTTGGGACCAGGCCACAACACAGTTGAGATGTTACAACATCTTGTCTAACATCTTCTTTTGTAGAGGCTGATGTCCTTTGAGCAAACAACAAACCTCTGTCGTCAACTGTGAGCAACTCCACTCCATCGATGCCCCAAGAGGATTTCTTTTCTCAAGATTATTACTTGTGATCATGTAACTCAGATCACAAGTCACAACTATCCTCTTAACTCAGAACACAAGACACAACCAAAGTTACTTACTTAGGGATCATGTTGCCTTCACCTGAGTCTTGCTGGACATTGCCGTGTGTTGCTTTCTCCTGAGTCTCGCCTGAGACTACTGGGTCCCTATTTTTCTCCCCCTTTTTGGCCAGAATTTGACTAAGACTGCCCATACAGATCCATACCCATGCACAATTTTCCCAGATGCTAACAAACTTCATATTGCTGAAACCCTCTGATGAAGAGAAAGAATAGAGAGAGTCTTCATAAATAATGCAATTTTGGCATAGATAGTAACGATCTTGGTACTTTATTCTGACAGTTTTAGTACCCTAGGACTGGTTTTAATGCAGGTACCTACCCTTGGTTTTGACCCTTTGACCATGTCAGGATGCCTTTTTAAAGCAGACATTTGTCTTTTAGAACAGACTACTCCCTTGTCTTAGGATCCCCTTTCCAAGAAACATCGTTGGTATATTACACTCATTTTCTCAAAGAGGATGGTTACTCTCTCTGAGTCATACACGTGGATTTATTAATAATAATCCATACTTCATCCAATTTTCCTCCTGTCTGTAGTTTTAGAGGAAATTAGGAACAATGTCATTACCAATGTGATGACATTCGGTCAGACATAGTCTTCTTCAGTTTTGAACACATCATTCCAATAGTTAATAAGGTGTCACACTTTATATCCTACGAGTTTGACGAAGACCTTTTGTACAAACCAATACTCCCCCTGTTAGGGACAAACACTTCTCCTCATGAAAACAAGTAGGACACATTCAATACTCAGTTGGACCTTCACTACAGCTTCTGATTAAAGTAAATAAGACCCCTTGATGAATGGAAAACATAAGACGCATCTTCATGTCTTCAAGAGCGCACCCTCTGTTCAACAATATTGTTTGAACGCATTCATACTGTGAATCAAACTTTCTCGATAATAATCAGCTGTCATATGTTGATTATCTTGATTCTCATAATTCACTGCTGAGATAGACCAATTGCCACTGTTTGATTATCTCCTTCATGAATCCTCATATGAAAAAAAATCAAATGCCACCTTTTGACTTCTCCATGTTTATCAGACTTCTCCCAAAGATATTCTGATCTTCCAATTGAAATTTGAACTTCAAGCTACAAGTTATCACAAAAGGCTTAGATACACTAAGACAGGAACATGTAACATCTTCTCCACCCAACAACTCCAAAGAGCTGCAAAGAGACGGTCTTTTTGAAGTATCCAATCTTCAACTATGTAGATCATCCTATCTTAAGTTGATGTGCCACTTCACCAACCAAGAATCTGATGTTGAACCAAATGTCACAACATTATGTTATAACATCTAGTTGTTGAATTCAGCTCCTTCTCTAATTTACTTCCTTACCTAGATCAGAACCAGACTGATCCAAGTAACCATCATCAAATGATTTTGCTGTCACCAAAGAGATAGCTCTAAAGCATCACTCTTCCTGTGATTCTTCACAGGGTCTAGAAGAAGGAATGTTCCCACATCTTTAAGAACATCAGTTATCTTGAACTCCAAGGATAATCAATTAAATACTTGTACTTGTCACAAATAGCAATTGATCATAACTCCTTCCCATTATCCTGTAAGATACTTTCACCATTTGAATACTTTGACATACTCTTCGTGTGTTAATATCTTCTTCTTGCAAGCACTTTCTTTGAGAGACCAAAGAGTTGAGATATCTAGGTTTCCACCCTTGACTCAAGTAAATAGAATTTTCTCTGAACAAACTCTACTCACCTCAACAGATTTGAAACTCCTACCAGATCAGATTCATCCTTAGGAATGAGAGAGATGAATCCTTCCTTGCAAATATGTCACACAACACCCAGAACTCATGTGACATAGGTCAACAGCCAGCTAAACACCAGGCTGAACTAATGTGAGGAGGTTAACCAAATCTCCCCCTCAAACTACCAATCATGGAAGCTCCACACAAAATATCCATGCATTGTACACAAATGTCTCGACATGACATATGACATCCCTACCAGATCTACCAAACTCTGAGTCTTCATATTCAAGACTCATGATCCCAATCTACTTCTATGAAGGAGCAATAGTGCTGCACCATCATTGGCTTTTATTGACCAGTGAGCTTATCTTTCTTCACACCATAGTACTTCAGGAAACAATTGCTCAGCCCTGATCAATATCTCAACCAGCTTTACTTCTAGAGTTCTGACTCCTAAAGTAACCTTCGGGAGTACACAGACATAGTTGTCTTTACCATTGTCAACTTTGCACACGCAGATGTCTCCTCTTCCAAGTCAGGAGTAGGTTTCAAACAAAGGTATCCCTTTGTTTGACACCCGAAACATATGCTCTTCAACTAGTAGCTACATCTTTGAAATTCTTCAAGGTCTTCATATAACACTAATCCGTGATTATGTGATTCTTACCATCCTGAACGAAGAACGTCTTCATGAGTGGACTTGAGAGGACTCGAGTATCTGTGACATCTTCAATAGTTTATGTTGAATTCTTGAATACAATGGCCTTCAATCCACAAGAGGGGAAACACATCAGAGCTTGAGTTTTTCCAGGTATTACACAGCGGAAGAACATAATACACCCCAATCTTTGCACACACACTCCACCAGACTAGCCTTCAAAAATAGACCAAGTCTGATTATGGTTCAAACCTAGCATGACTACTACACACAACTTCAGGCGTACACACATCCTAAGTTTGAAAATAAATCAAACCTAGAGCAGCTATCACACAACCAGGCCAAATGCCAATCACCAGAGACAGGTACACACAATTCCTGTCAAGAATAGTCCATCCTCCCACTTCAAGGGACCATTCAGGGAAATAGCAAACCATTCCAGGTTAAAATCTTCAGTACTAAAATTGACCTTGTAGATACCAGAAAGTATCACCCATGGATCTCATCCAGAAACAGAACAGGATGCCTGCTCTGATACCAATTGAAATTCTGGTGTATGCTAGTCTTCAGATGTTATACTTAATGTCTAAACATCTGATATGACATAATAAATACACTGGAAGGTAGATACCCAATTTTTATGATTTAGTACTGAAGAGTAACATAAGCACAGTTTAACCAAGTTGTACCAGACCTACTTTGAAGGTGCAGAGGATAGAACACCGATGTGCCTAATTCTGTTCATCTGTTGCACATGATCAGCAGAGAGCAAACAGCCTTTGCAGTTCTATTTCTTCTGCACAGATATCAGCATGATGTCTTAACATGTTCTGAGACATCATCTGTTACAACATTATAGTTTTACCTTGATATTTAACAAATAGAATTATAAAGTGTTGAAGGTAAAGACACAAATCAGTTGTTGACCCAGTTCGGTGAAACACACCTACTCTGGGGGCATACCAAGCCAGGAAGAAGATCCACTATTAGCAATATTAATTCAGGACCAAACTTTACAAGTTCCCATCCTTCACTTAATCATCTACCCAGTGCAACCTATACCTAGGAACTCCTAGATAGAAACCTACCAGTTTCCATTCCTATTGTCGCAACAACAGAGGTCTTACTCCTACTCAAGAAGCAGTGCCCTCCCACTTGATTTCCTACATTACAATGAATATGAAGTAATGCAGAAATACTTAGACTTGCTTCACAGCTTCATCCAAGAACACTCAAACTCTTACCTACAGGTTTCGAGTTACATACATGGTAACCTTGCCACAGACCGACAGGTTTACCTAACAAAACACCTCTAATGTTACATTGTGTGTGTCTCCCAAACCCTAGGTTACAATCTGCTATTTATAACCTATTACCTAACTCAGCAAGTTTTTCTCCTTGCTGTTACAACTCAGCAGCAAACTTCTCCTATAATTAAGGTCTTCAATCTTCTAGTTCCTAAAATATCTCCATATTTAGAAACAGTATTTTCTTCAAATATTCTGATTGATTCTTGATTGATCTTCACAAGAAACGCCACATATATTCTCAGAGTATTTAGGTACCGGAACTGTAACTGAATTATCAATTCTGTTGACGTGATGTCAAGTCAGATGTCATGACATTACATCTAACATGTTTTCCTAGATGTTGAACTTTTTCAACACAACAAATAACCTCTTTCATAATTTAGATCACTTAGGATAGTTAGGTTATAAGTCACAGCTGTTACAAACATTCAACATATAACATAGTTACTTAATCAGTACTTAGTTTCAGGCGCGATGTCACATGCTGATGTTGTGACATCTTACACAACATGTTGGTCCAGATGTTGAACTTCTTCAACACCACATATTAAAACAACAGAGGGGATCTGGGTAAACTTGCTTTCTTATTTGTTTTACAAATGAGGCCAACTCTCCAGCCAGGGCACTTACAGAGTCGATACGAAGGATCATGCGTCGACACATGCAGTGTTTCAGTCTCAGTATGAATCGAGTCAAGAGGATTACACGTCTACTCATGCAGGATTCTAGACCCAGTACGTGTCGACTCAAAGAGGCATGTGTCGACTCATGCAGTCCAATTTTTGATAGATTTGTTTCCAAAGGCTGTAACTTGAGTAACCGAATCTGTTTGAGGTGCCGTTTGAAGCGTTGGATAGATAACGTGATGAACTTCATTCATAAGGATTAAAATGAAGGATAAGAAGAATAATCCTAGTACCCAAATTAGGATAGAGTTAGTTTCCCGCATTAATCGCTATGATGATTTTGTGAATTATGATGAGGATAAGACGATCTTAGATTATTGCTTGGTTCATGACAGTAAGATTAATAATAATGATGTATTATTGCAGTATAATAATATGTAGAGGTTTAGTAATTAAAGATAAGCATTAGATGAGTGATTAATCGACATAGTCGAGAATTGTCCGAATATTTATGGGTGATATTATGTTGTAGGCCTATGGCCAATGTTGAATGGTTATTGACCTGCTGTTGTGTTTTGGTTATGGTCGATTTGCTGTGGTTTTACATGGATGAATTATGATGATGATTTATGTTGATGAATTTTATTGATGAATTATGATGAGATGCTTCTAATTATTGGCAGCCATTGAGTTGTAGGCTTCTGACCAATGATGATTCGTGTTGAGATGTTGTTAGTTATGGTTGTTGTTACTACATTCATGGGTGTGCCGCATACATTGCATATCAAGATGGAGCTGATGCTCATTAAGATGGCCTGTATTGGCAAATATTAAGATGAAGGCTTATGCCTTGTTGATGCCTCTATTTATTGGCAATTACTTTGAGATGGGAGTTCTGCTCTAATAGTACCACATGCATTTGCATAGTATTGAGTCGCATTATATGATTGCATAAGGAAGTTGTGTATTGATGCGGTAAATGTTGTATGTTATTGATGTTCCCTTGCGATTATTGTTGTTTATAAGATGTGAAATGGTTATATTATAAGATCTAACCTAATATATTATTTATCATATGTTTTATTATATTTTTAGATATCTTACGCCTTCTGTTTGAATGTTACCCTTACGTTTGTAACGTGCAGGTAATCCAGAGTGAAGGTGGTATACCTTAAGTAGTTCGAGTCGGTGTCATTGCTCTGATACGTAACACTCGGGGGGATGAAAGCTTGTTACTTTTAGTTATTGTTATTCCAGTTGTTGAACTTTAATTTATTGTTGCTAAGTATGTGTTATTTTGAAGTTGCTGTAATGTTGGACAAGGATGTTGTTATGATTCTGCTGCGTAGTTGTTCAAGTTGTTGAATTTAGAGATTAATTTATTTTGATGTTGGTTCATTCGATGTTTTAAAGTGTTATGTATTCATATTGAATGCAATGGTTTTTAAGTTGAATTTGTAGCATCCCGATTCAGTTGTATGAATTTTATAACTCTGGTTTACATTTATAATTTCCGGGTAGAATTAGGGTGTTACAAAGTTGGTATCAGAGCAAAGTCGGTCCGTCCGACCAAGTAATCGAGTCGTAGTTTTAGTTAACAATCGAGTATTATTAATTTGAGTTATAACTGTTGTTTATATTATAGTGATAAGTTGAGATGGCTGGGAGGAATGATGTTGCAATTGCTGCTGCTTTAGAAGCAATGGCGCATGCAATAGAGAATCAACCGAATGCTGGATCTCGTAGTTTGGAGAATTTCCAAAGAGAAAATCTTCCTACCTTTAAGGGCAAGTGTGATCCTGACGGAGCATTGGATTGGTTGAAAGAGATTGAGAGAATCTTCCGTGTGATGGACTGCACTCCAGCGCAGAAGGTTCGATATGGTACTCATATGCTAGCAGTCGAAACTGATGACTGATGGCTAGAGACGTGTTAGAGGTTGGAAGCTGCAGGTGAAAATGTCACTTGTGTTGTGTTCCGTAGGGAATTTCTGAGGAAGTACTTTCCTGAATACGTTCATGGTAAGAAGGAGATTGCGTTCCTTGAGCTGAAGCAAGGGAGTATGTCGGTTGTTGAGTATGCTACAAAGTTTGCTGAGTTGGCTAAGTTTTATCCGCACTACAGTGAGGAAAATGCTGATTTTTTAAAGTGCATCAAGTTTGAGAACAGGTTGCGCCCGGAGATCAAGAAGGTAGTTGGATACTAGAAGATCCGTGTCTTTGTCGATCTGATTGATAGTTGCAAAATTTATGAAGAGGATAATAATGCTCATTACAAGATTATCAGTGAGAAGAGGGGTAAGCACCAACAAAATTGTTGTAAGCCTTATGATACCCCAACTGGTAAAGGTAAACAGAAAGTTGCTCAGGGTCAGAAGACTAGTGGGGGAGATGCTCCTGCTGGTGTGGTTTGTTTCAAATATGGAAAACTTTGGCATAAGAGTAATGTGTGTACTGCTGAGGTAAAGAGGTGTTTCCGTTGTGGTAAGACTAGACATGTTGTATCTGAGTGCAAGCATAAGGAGGTTATTTGTTTCAATTATGGTGAAGAAGGGCACATTGGTAGTTAGTGCCAGAAACCAAAGAGGGAGTAGACAAGTGGTAAAGTGTTCGCTTTGGTTGAGGATCGGGCGACTGCTGAGGACAGACTCATCAGAGGTACATGTTTCATTAATAGTACTCCTTTAATTACTATTATTGATAATGGCGCTACTCATTGCTTTATTGATGTTGATTGTTTTGAAAGATTGGGTCTTATGTTGTCTTCTATGAATGGAGAGATGGTCGTCGACACTCCAGCCAAGGGGTCAATGACTACTTCTTTTGTGTGTTTAAATTGTCCTTTGTCTATTTTCGATAGAGACTTTGTTGTTAATTTGGTTTGTTTGCTGTTAAGAGGGTTGGATGTGATTCTGGGTATGGACTGGTTAGAGCATAACTATGTTCATATTAACTGCTATAGAAAGTTTGTGAGGCTTTCTACTCCTGAAGAAGAGGAAGATAGTCTGTTGTCTTCTAGACAGTTGCGACAATTGATGCTAGAAGAAGCACATATGTTCTCATTGATAGCGTCGCTATCTGTCGAGACTCAAGATATAATTGAGGAATTGCAAGTGGTGCGTGAGTTTCCTGAAGTTTTCCCTGATGAAATTCCTGATGTACCGCCAGAGAGGGAAGTTGAATTTTCTATTGATCTTGTACTTGGTACCATACCTGTGTCTATGGCACCATACAGGATGTCTGCATCTGAATTTTCAGAGTTAAAGAAGCAATTGGAAGAGTTACTTGAAAATAAGTTTGTAAGACCAAGTGTATCACCGTGGGGAGCTCCAGTGTTGCTAGTAAAGAAGAAAGATGGAAGTATGCGGCTTTGTGTTGATTATAGACAGTTGAATAAAGTGACGATTAAGAAAAAGTATTCGCTTCCAAGAATAGATGACTTGATGGATCAATTGGTGGATGCTCGTGTGTTCAGTAAGATTGATTTGAGGTCGGGTTACCATCAGATTAAAGTGAAGGGTGAAGATATACAGAAGACGGATTTTAGAACATGTTATGGACATTATGAGTATTCAGTGATTCCTTTCTAGGTTACTAATGCGCCGGGAGTATTCATGGAATACATGAACCGTATCTTTCATACTTATTTGGATCGGTTTATAGTGGTGTTCATTTATGACATTTTGATTTACTCTAAGTCAGAAGAAAATCATGTAGAACACTTAAGAGTAGTATTTCAAGTTTTGAAAGAGAAGAAGTTGTATGCAAAGCTGTCTAACTGTGAATTTTGGTTAAAGGAGGTTAGTTTTCTTGGTCATGTGATCTCGATTAGTGGCATTGTTGTAGACTCATCGAAGGTTGATGTTGTGTTGCAATTGGAAACTCCAAAGTCAGATACTGATATTAGAAGCTTTTTGGGATTAACTGGTTACTATAAAAGGTTTATCGATGGTTTTTCTAAGTTGGCACTTCTGTTGTCTAAGTTGACTTGTAAAGGTAGAGCTTTTGTGTGGGATGTTCAGTGCGAAGAGAGTTTTGCAGAGTTGAAGAGGAGATTGACGTCAGCTCCGATTTTGACGTTACCTAATCCAAGAGAACCTTTTGTAGTATATTGTGATGCTTCTAAGATGTGTTTAGGAGGTGTGCTTATGCAGAATGATAAGGTAGTTGCTTATGCATCAAGGCATTTGAGGACTCATGAGAAGAACTATCCTACGCATGATTTAGAGCTTGCTGTAGCTGTTTTTGTGTTAAAAATTTGGAGGCATTATCTTTATGGTTCTAGATTTGAAGTGTTTAGTGACCATAAGAGCTTAAAGTATTTATTTGATCAGAAGGAACTGAATATGAGGAAACGAAGATGGTTGGAATTGTTAAAGGATTATGATTTCAGTTTGAATTATCATCCAGGAAAAGCGAATGTGGTAGCTGATGCATTGAGTCCAAAGACTTCACATATGTCGACAATGATGGTTAAAGAGTTGGAACTAATTGAACTGTTCAGTGATATGAGCTTAGTTTGCGAGGTGACACCGCAGAGTGTTATGTTAGGGATGTTGAAGATTAATAATGATTTTATGGATAGTATCAGAGAAGCTCAGAAGTTAGATGTGAAACTGGTAAATTCGATGGTTGGGATCGATCAGTCTAAGAATAGTGATTTTAAGTTAGATGCGCAAGGTGTGTTGAGATTTCGTAATCAGATTCGTATTCCTGATGATGTAGAGATGAAGAAAGTGATTCTTGAAGAGAGCCATAGAAGTAAGCTGAGTATTCATCCAGGAGCTACAAAGATGTATCCGGATTTGAAGAATTTGTTTTGGTGGCCTGGGATGAAGAGTGACGTGGCTCAGTTTGTGTTTGCATGTTTAACTTGTCAGAAGTCGAAAGTTGAACATCAGAAGCCTGCAGGGTTGATGCAACCGTTAGAAGTTCCAAAATGGAAATAGGATAGCATTTCGATGGACTATGTGACGGGGTTACCTAATACTTTAAGAGGACATGATTCAATTTGGATGATTGTTGATAGGCTTATGAAGTCGGCTCATTTTATTCCTATTAACATCAGTTTTCCAGTGACGAAGTTGGCTGAGATTTACACTAGTGTAATTGTGAAGCTGCATGGTGTTCCTTTGTGCATTGTGTCAGATAGAGATCTGAGGTTTACTTCTGATTTTTGGAAGAGTTTGCAAGAAGCGTTGGGTTCTAAGTTGAGGTTGAGTTCGGCGTATCATCCTCATACGGATGGTCAGACTGAACAGACTATTAAATCGTTGGAAGTTTTGTTGAGGGCATGTGTTCTTGAGCAGGGAGGTTCGGGGGATACTCACCTTCCGTTGATAGAGCTCACTTATAGTAAAAGTTACCATTCTAGTATTGGGATGGAACCTTTTGAAGCATTGTATGGTCGAAGATGTAGAACTCCTTTATGTTGGCATGAATCTGGAGAAAGTGTAGTACTTGGACCTGAACTTGTTCGTGAGACTAATGAGAAGGTGAAGATGATTCGGGAAAAGATGAAAGCTTCCCAAAGTAGACAGAAGAGTTATCATGAAAAATGAAGGAAGGACTTAGAATTTCAAGCAGGTGACCATGTGTTTTTGAGAGTTACACCTGTGACTGGTGTTGGACGAGCATTGAAGTCTAAGAAGCTCACTTCTCATTTTATTGGTCTGTATTAGATTTCAGAAAGAGTTGGGAATGTTGCTTATATAGTGGCTTTACCGCCTAATATTTCGAATTTGCTTGATATGTTTCATGTGTCACAACTCCGGAAGTATATTCTTGATCCATCTCATGTGATTCATATGGATGATGTGCAAGTACGGGATAATCTTATTGTTGAGACGATGCCTATACGAATCGCGGATTGTGAAATGAAGACTCTGAGGGGCACATAAATTACTTTGGTTAAAGTGGTTTGGTTAGGAGCTGTCGGAGAAAGCATGACTTGGGAGTTGGAAAGTAAGACGCGGGACTCTAATCCCGAGTTGTTTGATTAAGGTAAATTTTCGAGGACGAAAATATTCTAAGTCGGGGAGAGTTATAACGCCCGTAATTTAATTAATTATTTAATTAAATTATTTTTAGATTATTTGTGAAGTTGTGTTATGATGATAGATGATGTGTTATTGTTATTTGGATTAATTTATTCGATCAAGTTGTAGAATAATATTAGAATAATACTACTATTTGATGTAGGCTTACTTCTAGTTATTAGAAGTAGTAGAAAGGGGGGTGTAGGAGTTTAAGCCCATTAAGACATAATGAGAATTATAGTGTTATAATATTAGTTATTTAGAAATAATAAGGAAAAAGAAATAACAGTAAGAAGAAAAAGGAATAAGGGTTGGAAGAGAGAAAGAGAACGTGGAAGTTGTAGAAAAGAAGGAAAAGAGGCAAAACGGAATTCAATCGGAAAAATTGTAGAGCAACCTTCAATCCAAAGTAATGGTGGGGTTATGACTCTATAATAGGGTTTATAATGACTAGTATATGGGATTGGATTCAGAAGAAATTATTTTGTTTGTGATTGATATATATATGTATTGTTGTTGATGAGGAATCAATGATTTAGAGATGAATAATGATGCCCTAATGATGTATAATTGATGTAAAAACATAGGATTATCATAAGTGATTATTACCTATGATTAGATGATGTTTTTAGGACCTAGGGCAGGGAAATCGCAGTGAAAACGCAGAGAAATCGTAAAATAAATTCAGCACAACTCAATATTAGTCGACCTCAAAGGCCATGCATCGACACATGTAGGATTTAAGACTCAGGATGAGTCGATACGAAGGATCATGCGTTGACACATGCAGTGTTTCAGACTCAGTATGAGTCGACATAAGAGGATTACGCGTCGACTCATGCAGGATTCCAGACCCAATACGCGTCGACTCAAAGAGGCACACGTCGACTCATGTAGTCCAATTTTTGACAAATTTGGTTCCAAAGGCTGTAACTTGAGTAACCGGATTTCGTTTGAGGTGCCATTTAAAGTGTTGGATAGATAACGTGATGAACTTAATTCATAAGGATTAAAATGAAGGATAATAAGAATAATCCTAGTACCTAAATTAGGATAGAGTTATTTTCCCGCGTTAATCACTATGATGATTTTGTGAATTATGATGAGGATAAGACGATCTTAGATTGTTGCTTGGTTCATGATAGTAAGATTAATAATAATAATGATGTATTATTGCAGTATAATAATATGTAGAGGTTTAGTAATTAAATATAAGCATTATATGAGTGATTAATCGGCATAGTGTAGCAACTGGTTTTTAAATCAGAGTCGCCACTATTAGTTTTTATCCTAGGGAAGGGAATCTAACAGAAAACCCTAATTCGCAGACAGAGATTCTAGGTTTCAGACTCAATTAGACGAAAGGAAGGTGTTAGGTACCTTTCATCTACCTTGTTCACAAGGATATTAGGTTCTAGGTTTAGGTTTGGGGTAAATTGGATTTTAAGTTTTAATTAGAGAGACTCGCCACGATTTTAGTCGTATGCCTACGTATCCTCTTATGAGGAATTAGAGTCTCAATTCGTAGTTCGTACTTTGATTGGTGTTTTTTTATAGGATCACATGGAATTTCTTTCGAATTTATCCTTGAACCTTGTATGGATTTTGAAAAGTGAGTGATTGTAGACGCAGTTCGCAGTTAATTTTGAAAGAAATTCTCCTTAATCCTTTTTATGAAAATATCTTTTATTTTGTTATGTTAGTGGAAAATTGTTAGTGTTTGATTGGTTAGCTATTTTAGGATATATGATGCGATATGAGAAAAATATGTTTGGACGGGAAAAATAATTAATGCAATTTAGAAAAATAGAGTTAGTGTTTTAGAAAAATATTTAAGCTAATAACTAACTATCTTTCCTAATTATTAAAAAATATTAAATATTAAAAATATCCAATAATTATTTATTAATATGTGAAAATTATATTTAATGCAAATGTGTAAAAATGCGATATATAATAGTTTAAAAAAATAGAAGATTAGAAGGATTATAGTAAATTAATTAATTAAGGTTAATGGGTGCAAAACTTAATCTGGAGGTGTTAAGATGAAGGACCCTAGTTCAGATATTGAACTGGACCCAAAACACACGGGGGGTGAGGATATTAAGACTAAGCGGTGTATTAGAAGAAAATCTGGACCCAAAGATATTTTGAGCTCAAATTGGCCGAGGGATATGTTTTGTAACAAGGTAGTCAAATAGGAGGGTCTGGAAAGTAAACACCCAAGTTCAGATATTGAACTGGGCCCTAAATGCAAATGAGGTATTAAGGCCCAAGTTCAGAAATTAAACTTGGCCCAATTAAGCGGGGGATTTAGATTAAGTGGAATTTTAATTAAAAAGTTTGATTTTTTGAATTCTTATAATTAAAAGTTAATAGAGTATAATAACTAATTAAATTTAATTAGCCTAATAATTATATAACTACATTAATTATTTATCAACAAATATAAAGCTAATAATAAAATCACCCATTTTTGTGTTTGGACATTTTTATAGACTAAATTAAGCAATTAATTAAATTAATATTTTATATTCTTTTTTAGAATAATAAAATAACTAAATAGAATGATTAGTAAATTAAATATGAAGGGATTGTTTATCTATAGTCTAATTTAAACAAGAGTTTGTGTAAAAAATAAAATAAAATAGCAATAACAAATGAAAGAAATTGAGATTACCTTTCACGTGACTTTATCTCTATTGCTATCATCAAGTTTTCAAAGCACTAACCAATGGTGGCTGTGTACCTTTTTTTCGTTCATAACTTTTGCAGAAAAAATAACAGCAAGCAAATCTCTCTTCTTCATAGTAACAAAATTAACACCTAGGTCCCACAATCAAAACCGAAAAGAAAAAAAAAAGAAGAAAGGAGAGACTTATAGTGGTGGTGGCCGCGATTGGAGGTTTGCCAAAGGGACTTCGTGTGTTGGTGCGTGGAAGTTTCACCGAAACATAGTTGTACAATTTGTGTGTGGTTGATGGAAAAACTGTTGGTGAATTCTGGATCTGTGAAATTGTTGATAAAACAAAATACTGCATATATATTTGTTTTTTTTACAAAGAAAGAAAACCATGAGAAAATATCATTATATGGTTAAATAAAACAACAACAATAATTAATAAAATAATCAAGAGGTCTCATATGAAATTACCGGCCAATAAATAGTAAAACAAACACCAATAATATTGAGAAGGAAATTTGAAAAGAAAGTGTTTGTGAAAAGTTGTTGTGAGAAATTCTAGATATTTCCGAATGACTTCTTGATAAGTTTTGAGGGCTATTTATAAGTGGAAAAATTAGGTAAAAATCCAAAAAAGAAAGTATCCGACACCCAAAGCCCAAATTCTCATATTGGCCAGCAAGATTAAGAATATGGACATATTTGTATCGAGGTACAAAATTTGATATAGAGCAAAATTGATCTGGAAATTTTTTATTTATTTATGAAAAATTTTGACTATTTTTTAAATAAAATTAATATTTTAATAAAAAATAATATTTTTAAAATATAATAAATAAATAAATAAATAAATACGAAAATAATAATTTAATAAAAAAAAATATGATTTTTATGGTTAGAAAAATGAAAAATAAAGTTAGTAACAATAACTTTATTAGAAATATGATTTTTATGGTTACGAACCTGTTACCTTCTACTTATCAGTCTTTCTCCTTTACCAACTATGCTATGTTACTCATTCGAAAGTAAAAAGTCAATTAAAAGTATATGAAGGCAAACGATTATTTTCTATTTAAAAATACAAATAATTATTATATTTTCTATTTTTAAAATAAAAATAATTATTATTATATTTTCAAACAGACTTGAAAGCGAATTATTATAGAAAAACCTCAGAATATTAATATAATTTAAATCAAAGGAATTTTATACTCTGTAAATCCCAAGTTCGAAAATAAATTTGACGGTAACACTAAGGTGGGAAATTTTGGGATATGACAGTTGTCCCTATTTAATAACTCTTTGATTGAATGGCGCGAGAATGCGTAGGTCTTTGTTCATTCGAATCGGAGATTTATTAAATAATAGAAGACCCCAAGATTTGACCAAAGGTTGTCTAGATAGGGTTACACTGATATAGCATACCCCCCAAGAGTTGGCTAGATAGGGTTACGTTGATATAGCATACCCCCAAGAGTTGGCTAGATAGGTTTACACTGATATAGCATACCCTCAAGAGTTTTGAAGATAATAGGCAAAGATAATGATGTATCACTTTACCAGGATTTGAATAAGGATGATGATTTAGAACTTGGGGGAAAAATCTTGTATGTCTTGGCTTAGTTTTTCTTATTCACCCATTTGGCAGATGAATAAAACAACAACTGATGATGCATTGCTGCTTGGAGATTGAGGCCATGGGTTATGTTCGCAAATCGCCGTGTGACGTCTTAGGCGATAAGCTAAATTTTGTATTTTTCGAGCATTGTTGCATGAAATCTGAGGCGATGGTTTGTGTTACGGAGTAAAGAAACACATTGCTGCATGAAGACTAAGGCAATGGGTTAGGCTTGCAAATCGCTGCGTGAAGTCTGAGACCATAAGCTAGATTTGGTTTTTGGACATCGCTGCATGAAGTCTGAGGCGATAGGCTAGATTTTATGGAATGAAGAAGCACATCGCTGCATGAAGTTTGAGGCAATGGGTTAGGTTTGTGAATCGCTACGTGAAGTCTGAAACGATAAGCTATATTTGGTTCTCGGGTATCGCTGCATGAAGTCTGAGGCGATGGTTTGTGTTACGGAGTAGAGAAATGTACATTGTTGCATGAAATCTGAGGCAATGAGTTTGGTTCACAAATCGCTGCGTGAAGTCTGATGCGATAAGCTAGATTTTATGGAATGAAGAAACACATTGTTGCATGAAGTGTGAGGCAATGGGTTAGGAGTTTGGAATAAAGAAACGCATTGTTGCATGAAGTCTGAGGCAATGGTCTGGAGTTTGGAACACATTGCTGCATGAAGTCTGTAACACCTCAACTCTACCCTAATCAATTTATGCAAAATAAATCAGAGTTGTAAAATTTCATTCATACAAACAAATTGGGACGTCACAAATTCTTCTAATAAATTCATTGCATTCATCATGGATATATAACACTTTTTCAAAACGTCGGATGAACTAACAACATAACATCTTTCATAAAATATTCAATAACTACACAGCGGAATTCTTCAATAACATCTTTGAATAAAACAGCAATTTCGAAACATCTCATATTTAGTAAATAAACAATTTAAAGTTCAACAACTAAAAATCAGCAATAAAAAATCAGCAAGCGTTCATCCCCCGAGTGTTATATATCAGAGCAATGACACTAACTCGATCTATTGAAGGTATACGGCTTTCACTCTCGATTACCTGCACGTTACCAACATAAGGGCAACACTCAAACAGAAGGGGTGAGATATCTAACAATATAATAAAGCGCATGATAATTAATATATTAAATTAGATCAATCACATCACCACTTCTCATCTCATAATCAACAATAAATACAACATATATATTCATTCAGCAACATCAAATACATCTCATTATTCAATCACAAAAATGCGACTCAAAACTATGCAAATGTATGTGGTACCATTGGAGCATAACTCCCATCTCAAAAATCTAATCTGCCAATTAATAGAGGCATCAACAAGGCATAACCTTCATCTTAAAATTTGCCAATCCAGGCCATCTCAATAAGCATAAGCTCCATCTCAAAAAAAATGCAATGTATGCGACTCAACATGAATGTAATAACACACTCAGTTAACAACATCTCAAAACACATCTTAAACAACAACATCTCAATCATCTCAAAACGACAACATTTCAGTCATCTCAAACAACAACATCTCAATCATCTCAAAACGACAACATTTCAGTCATCTCAAACTGACAACATTTCAGTCATCTCAAACAACAACATCTCAATTACAGCATCTCTTAAACATCTCAAAATAATTTATTAAACATCATTATTTATCAACATCATTTGTTCATCATAAATTATCAAACACAGCTTTAATAATCACGTCTTATTAATAACTCAACTGTATATCAATAATATAGTAAGCCATACTATTATTCTGCTACTGCACATCATTATTATCACTAAATCCTACTGTCATAATTCTAACAGCAGCCTCTAACATCTCAAAATTCATCATTTTGTCCTAAAAACAGCACAATGGTCATCTACGGGAATTAATCCCAAGTCCTAAATTAGTTACTGGAATTACACCTCTTAATCATCATTTAAATCATCTAGAATAATATTCATCGCGTTATCTAATCAACGCTTCGAACGACATCTCAAACAACATCCTAAAACTCAAGTTACAACGATTAGAAGTCAATTCTGTCAAAAATAAAACTTTATGTATCGACACAAAACACCATGGGTCGACATATCCTGCTTCTTCTTCACGCTATGAGTCGATGCATCCTCCTTATGGATCGACTCATTCTGCTTCAAATCCCAGCATGTATCGACACATGCACTTACTGATCGACTCATCCTGACTTCAAAATGCAGCATGTATCGACACATGAATCGCATCAGTCGATGCATCCTGAGTCTCACACACTCATGTATCGACATATCCTCTGCATACATAGACTCATCTTGAGTCCAACAGCCTCCTTGCATCGACTCATCCAGTTTGAGGTCGACGCATCCTACGATTTTCTGCATAATTTTCTGCGTTTTCTGCTGTAATTCACTACTGGAATCTAATTACAGTCCTACAATCCTCATCATAATCATAATAAATCATCACCTAGCATTAACTTATAATACAACATCGATTACACAGCATCATAACATCATTTATCCATCGAGAATTCATCAATATTCACCATACATCATTCAATTCAATAACAAAACAGCAATTACATCTAACCCCATATATCAAACATCATGAACCCAATTATAAAGCCAGAACCCCACCCTTACCTTGGATTGAAGGTCGCTCTACAATCTTCCGGGTTGAATTCTTTGTTCTTGCCGTTTCCTTCAAAAACCAGCAGCTTCACGTTCCACAATCTTTATTTCTCTTCTTACTGTTTCTTCCTTCTATTCTAACAACAAATAATAAAATAACCTAATATTATTAGATTATTCCTTAATGGGCTCCAAACTTACACCCCCTTATTACTTCTACTATCTCAAATTAAGCCCACCTTAATAATATTATCTTCTAACATTATTTCTCATAATAGTATAATACCTCAAATATATTATTATTTCTCCATTAATAAAATAAATCCAATTTAATAATACTTCTTCACAATTATTCCAAAAATAATTTAATTAAATAATTAATTAAATTATGGGCGTTACAACTCTCCCCCACTTAGAATATTTTCGTCCTCGAAAATTTACCTCAATTAAACAATTCTGGATAGGAGTCTCGCATCTTGCTCTCCAATTCCCAAGTCATGCTTTCACCAGCAGCTCCTAGCCAAACCACATTAACCAATGCAATCTCCTTGCCCCTCAGAGTCTTCACTTCACGATATGCGATCCGTACAGGCATCATCTCCACCGTAAGATTATCCTGTACTTGCACATCGTCCATATGAATCACATGAGATGGATCTGAAATATACTTCTGAAGTTGCGACACATGAAACACATCATGCAAATTAGAAAGATTAGGCGGTAAAGCCACTCTATAATAAACATTCCCCACTCTCTCTGAAATATAATATGGTCCAATAAAACGAGAAGTGAGCTTCTTAGACTTCAACGCTCGGCCAACACCAGTCACAGGTGTAACTCTCAAAAACACATGATCACCGGCTTGAAATTCTAAATCCTTCCTTCGCTTGTCATGATAACTCTTCTGTCTACTCTGTGAAGCTTTCATCTTTTCTCGAATCAACTTCACCTTCTCAGTAGTCTCACGAATAAGTTCAGGACCAAGCACTACACTTTCACCAGATTCATGCCAACATAACGGAGTTCTACATCTCCGACCATACAACGCTTCAGAAGGTGCCATCCCAATACTAGAATGGTAACTGTTATTATACGTGAACTCTATCAACGGAAGATAAGTATCCCACGAACCTCCCTGCTCAAGAACACATGCCCTCAACAAGTCTTCCAACGATTGAATCGTCCGTTCAGTCTGACCATCTGTCTGAGGATGATACGCTGAACTCAACCTCAACTTAGAACCCAACGCTTCTTGCAAACTCTTCCAAAAATCATAAGTAAATCTTAGATCTCTATCTGACACAATGCACAAATGAACACCATGCAGTTTCACAATCACACTAACATAAATCTCAGCCAACTTCGACACTGGAAAACTGATGTTAATAGGAATAATATGAGCTGACTTCGTAAGCCTATCAACAATCACCCAAATCGAATCATATCCTCTTATAATACTAGGCAATCCCGTCACAAAGTCCATTGAAATGCTATCCCATTTCCATTCAGGAACTTCCAACGGTTGCATCAAACCTGCAGGCTTCTGATGTTCAACTTTCGACTTCTGACAAGTTAAACATGCATACACAAACCGAGCCACATCACTCTTCATCCCAGGCCACCAAAACAAACCTTTCAAATCTTGGTACATCTTCGTAGCTCCTGGATGAATACTCAACTTACTTCTATGTCTCTCTTCAAGTATCACTTTCTTCATCTCAGTATCATCAGGAATACAAATCCGATTACGAAACCTCAACACACCTTGCTCATCTAACTTGAAATCACTACTCTCAGATTGATCGATCCCAACCATCGAATCTACTATTTTCACATCCAACTTCTGAGCTTCTCTGATACTGTCTAAAAATTCATTATTAATCTTCAACATACCCAACATAACACTCTGCGGAGTAACCTCGCAAACTAAGCTCATATCTCTAAACTGCTCGATCAATTCCAACTCTTTAATCATCATTGCTGACATATGTAAAGTCTTTCGACTCAATGCATCAGCTACCATATTCGCCTTTCCCGGGTGATAATTCAAACTGAAATCATAATCCTTTAACAATTCTAACCATCTTCGTTACCTCATATTCAACTCCTTCTGGTCAAATAAATACTTTAAGCTTTTATGGTCACTAAACACTTCAAATCTAGAACCATAAAGATAATGCCTCCAAATCTTCAACACAAAGACAACAACAGCAAGCTCTAAATCATGTGTAGGGTAGTTCTTCTCATGAGTCCTTAACTGCCTCAACGTATAAGCAACTACCTTACCACTCTGCATAAGCACACCTCCCAAACCCATCTTGGAAGCATCACAATATACCACAAAAGGCTCTCCTGGATTAGGCAACTTCAAAATCGGAGCCGACGTCAACCTCTTCTTTAATTCCGTAAAACTTTCTTCGCACTGAACATCCCAAACAAAAGCTCTACCTTTACAAGTCAACTTAGTCAACGGAAGTGACAACTTAAAAATCCTTCAATAAACCTTCTATAATAACCAGTTAATCCCAAGAAGATTCTAATCTCAGTAGCTGACTTTGGAGTTTCCCATTGCAACACATTATGAACCTTCATTGGATCTACAACAATGCCACTACCTGAAATCACATGACCAAGAAAACTAACCTCTTTCAGCCAAAATTCACACTTGGATAGCTTTGCATACAACTTCTTCTCTTTCATAATCTGCAATACTACTCTTAAGTGTTCAGCATGCTCTTCTTCCAACTTAGAGTAAATCAAAATATCATCGATGAACACAACTACAAACCGATCCAAATAAGTATGAAAGATACGATTCATATATTCCATGAATACTCCTAGCGCATTAGTAACACCGAAAGGCATCACCGAATACTCGTAATGTCCATAACGCGTTATGAAAGCCGTCTTCTGAATATCTTCATCCTTCACTTTAATCTGATGGTAACCCGACCTCAAATCAATCTTTCTAAACACACGGGCATCCACCAATTGGTCCATCAAGTCATCTATTCTTGGAAGCGGATACTTGTTCTTAATTGTCACCTTGTTCAACTGTTTATAATCAACACAAAGCCTCATACTTCCATCTTTCTTCTTCCCTAACAACACTGGAGCTCTCCACGGCGATACACTTGGTCTTACAAACCTCTTCTCAAGTAACTCTTCCAATTGCTTCTTCAACTTTGACAACTCTGACAACTCAGACGCGGAAATCCTGTATGGTGCCATAGACACAGGTCTGGTACCAGGTACAAGATCAATTGAAAATTCAACTTCTCTCTCTGGCGGTACATCAGGAATCTCATCAGGGAAAACTTCAGGAAATTCACACACCACCTGCAATTCCTCAATTATAGCTTGAGTCTCTACAGATAGCGATGCCATCAACGAAAACATCTGTGCTTCCTCTTGCATCAACTTTCTCAACTGTCTAGCAGATAACAAACCATCTTCCTCTTCTTCAGGAGTAGAAAACTTCACCGACTTGTCATAACAGTTAATATGAACACAATTATGCTCTAACTAGTTCATACCAAGAATCACATCCAAACCTCTTAATGGCAAACAAACCAAATCAACAACAAAGTCTTTGTCGAAGATCGACAAGGGACACTTAACACACATAAAAGAAGTAGTCACCAATCCCTTGGCTGGAGTATCGACGACCATTTCTCCATTCAAAGAAGACAACACAAGACCCAATCTTTCAACATAATCAGCAGCAATAAAACAATGCGTAGCACCAATATCAATAATAGTAATTAAAGGAGTACTATTAATGAAACATGTACCTCTAATAAGTTTGTCCTCAGAAGCTGTCTGATCCTCCACATAAAGCAAACACTTTACCGCTAGACTAAGCCTTCTTCGGTTTCGGACACTGGCTACCAATGTGCCCTTCTTCCTTACAATTTAAAAAAACCACATTCTTGTGCTCGCACTCAGATACAATATGTTCGTTCTTACCACAACGGTGACATCTCTTCACTTCAGCAGTGCACACATTACTCTTGTGTCCAGATTTCCCACACTTAAAGCAAATCACACCAGTAGGAGCATCTCCCCCACTAGTCCTCTGACCATAAGAAACTCTCTGCTTACCCTTACCAGCTGGGGCATCATAGGGTTTACCACGACTCTGCGGGTGCTTACCCCTCTTCTCACTAATAATCTTGTAATGTGCATTGTTATCTTCCTCAAAAATCCTACAGCTATCAACCAAATCAGCAAAGACACGGATCTTCTGGTATCCAACTGCCTTCTTAATTTCTGGGTGCAACCCATTCTCAAACTTAATACACTTTGAAAACTCAGCATTTTCCTCAGCGTAATGCGGATAAAACTTGGCCAACTCAGCAAACTTGGCAGCATACTCAACAACAGACAGATTCCCTTGCTTCAGCTCAAGGAACTCAATTTCCTTCTTTCCACGAACATCTTTAGGAAAATACTTTCTCAGGAATTCCCTACAGAACACAACCCAAGTGACATTCTCACCTGCAGCTTCTAACTTCTAGCAAGTCTCTAGCCACCAGTCATCAGCCTCGACTGCTAGCATATGAGTCCCATAACGAACCTTCTGCGCTAGAGTGCAGTCCATCACGTGAAATATCCTCTCAATCTCTTTCAACCATTCCAATGCTCCGTCAGGATCATACTTTCCCTTGAACGTAGGTGGATTCTCTCTCTGGAAAGTCGCCAAGCTACGAGATCCAGCATTCCCATCAGCATTCGGCTGATTTTCCATCGCATGAGCCATTGCTTCTAAAGCAACAGCAAGAGCAGCATCATTCCTTCCAGCCATCTCAACTTCTCACTACAACACAAACAACTATTAGAACTCAAAATAATAATACTCAATTGTTAGGCAACTACGACTCGACGACAAGGTCGGACCAACCTTTTGCTCTGATACCAACTTTGTAACACCCCAATTCTACCCCAAGCAATTTATACAAAATAAGTCAGAGTTGTAAAATTTCATTCATACAAACGAATTGGGCTTCACAAATTCTTCTAATAAATTCATTGCATTCATCATGGATATATAAAACTTTTTCAAAACGTCGGATGAACTAACAACATAACATCTTTCATAAAATATTCAACAACTACGCAGCGGAATTCTTCAATAACATCTTTGAATAAAACAGCAACTTCGAAACATCTCATATTTAGTAAATAAACAATTTAAAGTTCAACAACTAAAAATCAGCAATAAAAAATCAGCAAGCGTTCATCCCCCCGAGTGTTACATATCAGAGCAATGACACTGACTCAATCTATTGAAGGTATGCGGCCATCACTCTTGATTACCTGCACGTTACCAACATAGAGACAACATTCAAACAGAAGGGGTGAGATATCTAACAATATAATAAAGCGCATGATAATTAATATATCAAATTAGATCAATCACATCACCACTTCTCATCTCATAATCAACAATAAATACAACATATATATTCATTCAGCAACATCAAATACATCTCATTATTCAATCACAAAAATGCGACTCAAAACTATGCAAATGCATGTGGTACCATTGGAGCAGAACTCCCATCTCAAAAATATAATCTGCCAATTAATAGAGGCATCAACAAGGCATAACCTTCATCTCAAAATTTGCCAATCCAGGCCATCTCAATGAGCATAAGCTCCATCTAAAAAAAAAAGCAATGTATGCGACTCAACATGAATGTAATAACACACCCAGTTAACAACATCTCAAAACACATCTTAAACAACAACATCTCAATCATCTCAAAATGATAACATTTTAGTCATCTCAAACAACAACATCTCAATCATCTCAAAATGACAACATTTAAGTCATCTCAAACCGATAACATTTCAGTCATCTCAAACAACAACATCTCTTAAACATCTCAAAATAATTTATTAAACATCATTATTTATCAACATCATTTGTTCATCATAAATTATCAAACACAACTTTAATAATCACGTCTTATTAATAACTCAACTGTATATCAATAATACAGTAAGCCATACTGTTATTCTGCTACTGCACATCATTATTATCACTAAATCCTACTGTCATAATTCTAACAACAACCTCTAACATTTCAAAATTCATCATTTTGTCCTAAAAACAACACAATGGTCATCTACGGGAATTAATCCTAAGTCCTAAATTAGTTAGTGTAATTACACCTCTTAATCATCATTTAAATCATCTAGAATAATATTCATCGCGTTAGCTAATCAACGCTTCGAACGGCATCTCAAACAACATCCTAAAACTCAAGTTACAACGATTAGAAGTCAATTCTATCAAAAATCAGACTTTATGTATCGACACAAAACACCATGGGTCGACATATCCTGCTTCTTCTTCACGCTATGAGTTGACGCATCCTCCTTATGGATCGACTCATTCTGCTTCAAATCCCAGCATGTATCGACACATGCACTTACCGATCGACTCATCCTGACTTCAAAATGCAGCATGTATCGACACATGCATCACACCGGTCGACGAATCCTGAGTCTCACACACTCATGTATCGACACATCCTCTGCATGCATCGACTCATCCTGAGTCCAACAGCCTCCTTGCATTGACCTTTCCAGTTTGAGGTCGACGCATCCTGCGATTTTCTGCATAATTTTCTGCATAATTTTCTGCATTTTCTACTGTAATTCACTACTGGAATCTAATTATAGTCCTACAATCCTCATCATAATCATAATAAATCATCACCTAACATTAACTTATAATACAACATCAATTACACAGCATCATAACATCATTTATCCATCGAGAATTCATCAATATTCACCATACATCATTCAATTCAATAACAAAACAGCAATTACATTTAACCCCATATATCAAACATCATGAACCCAATTATAAAGCCATAACCCCACCCTTACCTTGGATTGAAGGTTGCTCTACAATATTTCGGGTTGAATTCTTTGTTCTTTCCGTTTCCTTCAAAAACCAGCAGCTTCACGTTCCACAATCCTTATTTCTCTTCTTACTGTTTCTTCCTTCTATTCTAACAACAAATAATAAAACAACCTAATATTATTAGATTATTCCTTAATGGGATCCAAACTTACACCCCCTTATTACTTCTACTATCTCAAATTAAGCCCACCTTAATAATATTAGCTTCTAACATTATTTCTCATAATAATATAATACCTCAAATATATTATTATTTCTCCATTAATAAAATAAATCCAATTTAATAATACTTCTTCACAATTATTCCAAAAATAATTTAATTAAATAACTAATTAAATTACGGTCGTTACAAAGTCTGAGGCAATGGGTTAGGTTCGCAAATCGCTACGTGAAGTCTGAGGCGATAATCCGTGTAAAGAAACATATTGATGCATCAAGTTTGAGGCAATGGTCTAGGTTTTACAAATACATTGCGGCTTAGAGGCAATGTATTGAATTTTGCGAATACATTGCGGCTTAGAGGCAATGTAATGTGTTTTGCGAATACATTGCAGCTTAGAGGCAACATAGTGATTTTTGCGAATACATTGCGGCTTAGAGGCAATGTAATGGGTTTTGCAAATACATTACGGCTTAGAGGCAATGTAATGAGTTTTGCAAATACATTATGGCTTAGAGGAAATGTAATGAGTTTTGCGAATACATTGCGGCTTAGAGGCAATGTAATGAGTTTTGTGAATATGTTGCGGCTTAGAGGAAATGTAATGAGTTTTGCAAATACATTGCGGCTTAGAGGCAATGTAATGAGTTTTGAGAATACATTGCGGCTTAGAGGCAATGTAATGAGTTTTGAGAATACATTGCGACTTAGAGGCAATGTACTGAATTTTGCGAATATATTGCAGCTTAGAGGCAATGTACTGAGTTTTGCAAATACATTGCAGCTTAGAGGCAATGTACTGAGTTTTGAGAATACATTGCGGTTTAGAGGCAATGTGATGAGTTTTGTGAATATATTTCGGCTTAGAGGAAATGTACTGAGTTTTGCAAATACATTTCAGCTTAGAGGCAATGTACTGAGTTTTGAGAATACATTGCGGCTTAGAAGCAATGTGATTAGTTTTGCGAATATATTGCGGCTTAGAGGTAATGTACTGGGTTTGTAGGGGACTCATCACTGCAGGAAGACTTAGGTGATGGGCTGAACGTGTCACGGGTTGAAGACTTAGGTGACAGGAGCAACGTAGGAAAAGTATTTTGTTGGCTGACCCTTAGATAGCTAAATCTAGGGTGAGGCTGTTTGCTTGCTATGTGATACATGCGTATGTGTACGTATGCGTGCATATTAAATGTTGTATGTGTGCGAAATGTATGATGTTTGATGTGTGGAACCCTGAGTGTATTCGTATGCAAAAAGGTATAGTGTATGTATGTTATGCATGTATGTATGAAATATGTGTAAGATGTGTGTATGCCTTGAAATGTTATGAAGACTATTTCTGGCATTCTCTCCTTTAGACCATTGGCTTAGAGTTGTCAATTCCCTGGCGTTGTATGTTGTGTCGTTGTAGCTTTGTTAAATTCAATTTTAATGCGGTGAAAAAGTGTTAGAAAAATTTTGAACGTTAATTTTGTATTGTGAGCGCAGGTGTAGACATAGACGTAGGTAATGACATTTGCGTAGATGTGTATGTTGTAAGCGCAGGCGTAGACGTATGTGCGGACGTAGACTTTTTGCATCGCGAGCATAGACATAGGCGTAAACATGTGTATAGAGTTTTTGCAAGACGTAGGAGTAGCCATGTGCGTGGGCGTGTGTTAGCCCTTGTATGTGAGTGCGAGCGTAGGCGCAGGTGTGGACGTGGACGTATGTATAGAATTTGTATTGTAGACACAAGAGTAGATATGTACGTGGACGTAGACGTGGATTTTCTTTTTATGTTTTTCTAACCCAAAATGCTTTTTCAATATTTTGTCAAATGCTTTTATTTTGTTAATCCCCCGAAATTATTTCAAGATAATATTCACAAGTAATAATCGTAGTATTTTATAAACAAGTCTAAGAAAAGAAAAAACGCAATTTGAAAGATACAAAGAAAGAAAATGTTTTATTGATATGTCTCTGAATAGGCGAGAATACAAGATGCAATTCCTAGGAAGAGGTAATTACAGAAAGTTTTACAACTATAAATGGCAATAAAAATGATAATTGTTACTGTTGTTCCTCAATATCCTTTTAATGATCTTATCTCCTTTGCTTCTGAGTTGTATGATTTAGATCTATCTCTCCCTTCGTGGTTCGTAGTCGTAGTTCTTAGATCGCAGTCTTTTTTGTTCTTTATTTCTTTTTGAATGATCCCTAATTTTTTCCTGGATTGCCCTTCTGGATTTTCAATCCACCGGGATAATTTTTTTCGTTATATGCCCCTAATTTTTGCATGGATCCCCCTTTAAGGTTTTCGATCCACCAGGACGCTCCTTTTTGCCTAAGTCGCCCATTTAAGGTTCGATCTTAGAGAGCTTCTTATACATAGTGTTTTTGACTGTGTCTGAATTTTCTGGATGTGGTATTCCTTCCCCCATCCATTGTTGTAAGGATAAGATCACCATTGGAGAATGTTGTTTCGACTATGTACGGACCTTTGTAGTTGGGGGTTCGTTTACCACGTGAGTCGCGGAGAGGTAGCATAAGCTTCTTGAGCACTAGACCATATTGTGGTTCATCTTGTGCAGTACCCCATTTCTCAGAAAGAATTTCGAGGCTAATTTTCGCAGAGCCCGTTTGTCGATGCTAGAGGCATATTCTGGATGTTCTTGTTTTTCGAGGTACTTCTTGATTTCGTAAAACCAAGGCTTGTTATCCTGTCATGTTCTAGCGGCAAGGCGATGTGGGCTCTTGATTATGTCTGTTTGTGATGTGCAGTTCGTGGTTTGACCAAGTTACTTTGAATATAGACGATATAGTTGCCAGGGCGTATGTCATTTGATCTCCTTTTCGTGGTGCGTGAATGAAAATGATCTTTGTGGATTTCGCAGTCAGTTTTAAAACACGATCTTGATAGGGAATTAGTTTTGGATTTTTAGTATCCCATTCATTGTTAACTTGGTATATGGCTTGTGAGCATTCTTTGGAGAAGCCAAAACTGCCCTTATATCGTGCCCCAATGCATTTTAAGCCTCGTCAAACGTGGATATCCAACGTGCCACTGGCTCGGGTTTTTCGTCAAGTCTTGGTATTTCGTAGTTGCTTATTTTTACAACACTGTCTGTATTGGATCTTGTCCTATTTCTGTAGGAACAAGCAGATATGTGCAATAACTTGATCAACTTCTTTGTGGCTCCGCTTTAACATTGCCCTTTAGCTTGGTTTCTTCCGGGTCTTCCCCTGTGCTCAAATCAATGGTCTTAATAGCCTCTTGATACGGTTGTATATTGATAGCCTTTCATTTTATTTCCCTCGTCATTTTCTCAGAGAGCTCAAGATCTTTATCATCTCCCTCTTTAGCTTGGTTGATATGAGCATCAAAATTATATCGTTTCGCAGCAGTAGCATTATCGGTGGATTTGGGCATGTTTTGGTGCAGATTTAGTATATGAGATTTGAAAATGCATATGTAGAGAAAGTATTTCCATTTTTAAATTTAAGATATAAATGCAAGATAAAGAAAATGATCTTAATTGAAAACAAAATATCACTTTTATTAATCGTAAATATTGTTTGAAACAAAACGGGGGAACCCTTACAAGCAACCCCTATGCCTCGGGCTTGACATAGGTTCTTTCGAAAACAAGAAAAATTAATTAGGAAAGAAAAAGATCTCAAGAATATCCACGGCCGTCCATCTTTTGAGTTCTCCTTATGGGGCGCATTCTCGAATGAATTCAGTTTCCTCTTTGTTGTTGGCTTCATTGGATACTCTTGCCATACATCTCCCATGCACTACTCTGCTGTTGACAAAGGTCTCTTGGATTGGAGGAAAATGTGCTTCGCCCTTCAGAGTAGCTTCATATTTTCCTTCAGGGTATTGTCTGAACTTGACTATCCCTTATTCCCCTAGCCTTTGTAGATCTCTTTTGAAAGCTTCATTGTGTCCTAGCGGGATTCCGCATCCCAACAGATATCCTTTCAGCGAGTTCATCGGGGTTTTTGCTTGTCTTCTTGCCCCGGAGTCGGTGACTACTTCAATTGCATTTATTGTCAGTCCATCGTGCGACAGCGTAGGGTCTGATGTGATGTTGGGCTTCTCTAAAGTGATGTCTTGAGAATCTAACAAATCTTGCACCTTGTGTTTGAAAGGACAACATTGTTCTATGGTATGTCCAGGAGAATTAGCATGATACTCGCATCTGGCATTGGGATCGTATCTTCGTGGGAGTGGCCCGACTGGAGGAGCAAGAGGCTTGAGTTACACTAAGGATATCTTAACTAGGTGTTGTAATAACTGGCTAGGTGGCATAGGGAGTGGGTCAAATTTCCCGGGTGGCCTTCTGCCTTGGTGCTGTCCGAGTGGGATCACTAATGGTTGTTGTACCATGAGTTGTGACGCTGCAACATTAATTTCTCCCTCTTTTCGTTTGGGGAAGCTTGAAGCAGGCCGTTTTCAATTGTAGGGAGCATTTGATGGTCCCCTTGATATCTTCCCACTTTTTATCCCATTCTCGATTCTTTCTTCGATGGTTACTAGGTCTGAGAACCCTGAAGAGATACTTCCAATCATCATCTCATAATACAACTCGTGCAAAGTTCCCATGAACGTGTCTACTAACTCCTTTTCTAATAGTGGTGGTTGCACATGGGATGCCAACTCCCTCCATCTCTGTGCATATTCCTTGAAGGACTCTTATTTCTTCTGGGAAAAATTATGGAGTTGCATGCGGGTAGGCGCCATGTCCAGGTTATATTTGTAATGCTTTAGGAAAGCATTAGCAAGATCTGCCCAGGTTCGAATATGCGTCCGCTCCAATTGCATATACCAGTCTGAAGATGCCCCACTCAGGCTATCTTGAAAATAGTGAATCATCAGCTTCTGATTGTGGGCATGGGCATGCATCTTCCTGCAGTACATACGAAGATGATTTCTTGGACAAGTGAGCCCCTTGTATTTTTCAAAGTCGGGTACTTTGAACTTTGGCGGAATCACCAAATCAGGAACTAGGCCCATTTTGAGAGTGTCTACTTCGAAAGTGTCGAAAGCCTCCACAACTTTTAGTCTTTCCTCCAGAGCTTTGTACTGATTCATTGCCAGTGGATTACAAACAACATGAGTACCAATCGTCTTTAATGGCGCTTGGTTGGCATCCTCTAGGTCATGGTCTTCGTATTGTAGGTGCAAGTAGTTGTCTGCATTATTGGTTGGAATCTGTAGGGTATGTGATGCCCCTGCTTTTGGTGGCGGTAGGACAAACCCTTCAGTTTCAGCTTCTTGCTGGGCCATGACGGACTTTTGGTGTCCTGCTTCTGGCTCTTTCCTCAGTTGGTGACCGCTTGATGCACCAATCGTTTGGGCTACTTCTTCGAAAGCTACCCTGGGAATCTGGTCTTGCCTGTCAATAATTCTTCAAATCTAGGAGAATTTGACTCAGATCTCCTTTCATTGAAGTAACATCACCCTTTACTTGGTCGAGATCCTCTTTGAATGCAGACTGAGTTTCCTCTATTTCCTCCATTTCTTTTTGTTGATATGCCCTTGTTTGATATTGAGGCCAAGGAGGTGGAGATCTTCTCCTACCAATGGTTCAACTGGAGAGATCTTTTTTGAAAAAAAGAGTTTTGACGTGATATGCAGGTGTTCGTGAATGCATGTGTGCGAACATATGTGTATGAAAATGAAATGGTTTCTTGTGTTAAATTTCTTATTCGCTTGGGTACATGTTTATCTTTTTCTTATTATTTTACTTGATGACTGGCTTTAAAATAGATACGCAAACGAGATGTGGAAACAAAATTCCTTTATTGAGGTTAACATAATTCAGATATTGAAAAATATTACAATCTCAAACCAAAACTTTATTTGCATGAAATCAAGCAAAGGGAAATAAGTCTTTTAGGTGCGCTTGCGGAGGTCAGCTCTTGAAACTATCCACCTTTGCTTGCCAAAGCTTGAGAAAGTCTTCAGCATATTATTTCCCTTTGGTGGCTTTGATTTCAGACATTTTTGGCGCATTGACGCGAACAAGTTGTTTCCTTTGGTATCCATTTTTTAAAGAGAGTCACAGAGATCTTGAGTTTATTATTGTTTTTTGTACCCCCTGCGGATAATACAAATAAAAAGAAACGAGTGACGAATATATGAAATGTATGACGAATGTATGAATGCATACGTGTAGGGTTAAGTGACAAGATTTTTGTAATAAGTACCCCTATAAGGTAGGGATGTATGGTTCAGTGACGGGGTTTTGTGGTAAGTACCCTTAGAAGGTAGGCTCCTTAATTTTTACCTAAGGTTGGTTTTACCGTCCCAAAAGGTGGCTTCCTTAAATGTGTCATGAGTAACACCTGAGGAAAAAGGCACAAGGGCCTCCCTTAGGTGGATCCTCTTTACGGACCGAAACTTTCGTCTCAAAGTCGTGAAAGGTCTAGTCATGAGATTTTAGGTTAAAGTCGTTACAAAGAGCCATGGGTGTCCTTCCAAAGTCCTACTCTCAAGAGGATATCTCTCAATAAGTATTCCTTTTTCGGAAGTCCACCGACTCTAGGCGAAGTCGTCACATAAACTCGCAGGGATGATGTACCCCCTAAGCTAATAGACGAACCTTCTTTCTAAGGGTTATTGAAAATATTTGGAGAAATAAAAAATCCCGCCATGCAGTATATATGATGATAAACAATAGCCAATAATTAAGTAAATGCAATGAATAAATGAAAGCAATAAATAAAGCAATAAAAATGAATAAATAAATAAAAAACCCCAAAGTAAAAACCCTAAAACCTAAAGTTGAAATCCCCAGCAGAGTCGCCAGCTGTAGCAACTGGTTTTTAAATCAGAGTCGTCACTATTAGTTTTTATCCTAGGGAAGGGAATCTAACAGAAAAACCTAATTCGCAGACAAAGATTCTAGGTTTCGGACTCAATTAGACGAAAGGAAGGTGTTAGGCACCTTTCATCTACAATGTTCACAAGGATATTAGGTTCTAGGTTTATGTTTGGGGTAAATAGGATTTTAAGTTTTTAGAGAGACTCGCCACGATTTTAGTCGTATGCCTATGTATCCTCTTATGAGGAATTAGAGTCTCAATTTATAGTTCATAGTTTGGTTGGTGTTTTGTATAGGATCACGTGGAATTGCTTTCGAATTTATCCTTGAACCTTGTCTGGATTTTGAAAAGTGAGTGATTGTAGACGTAGTTCACAGTTAATTTTGAAAGAAATTCTCCTTAATCCTTTTTATGAAAATATCTTTTATTTTGTTATGTTAGTGGAAAAATTGTTAGTGTTTGATTAGTTAGCTATTTTAGGATGTATGATGCGATATGAGAAAAATATGTTTGGACGAGAAAAATAATTAATGCAATTTAGAAAAATAGAGTTAGTGTTTTAGAAAAATATTTAAGCTAATAACTAACTATCTTTCCTAATTATTAAAAAAATATCAAATATTAAAAATATCCAATAATTATTTATTAATATGTGAAAATTATATTTAATACAAATGTGTAAAAATGCGATATATAATAATTTAAAAAATAGAAGATTAGAAGGATTATAATAAATTAATTAATTAAGGTTAAGTGGTGCAAAACTTAATTTGGAGGTGTTAAGATGAAGGATCCTAGTTCAGATATTGAACTGGACCCAAAACACGCGGGGGTGAGGATATTAAGACTAAGCGGTGTATTAGAAGAAAATCTGAACCCAAAGATATTTTGAGCCCAAATTGGCCGAGGGATATGTTTTGTAACAAGGTAGTCAAATAGGAGGGTCTGGCAAGTAAAGACCCAAGTTCAGATATTGAATTGGGTCCTAAATGTAAATGGGGTATTAAGGGCCCAAGTTCAGAAATTGAACTTGGCCCAATTAAGCGGGGGGTTTAGATTAAGTGGAATTTTAATTAAAAAGTTTGATTTTTTGAATTCTTATAATTAAAAGTTAATAGAGTATAATAACTAATTAAATCTAATTAGCCTAATAATTATATAACTACCATTGGATTTATATTTAATGGTTGAGATTAAAAGATATTTTTAAATTTTGATTAATGATTTCTCTTTCCTATTAATGACACGTGATTTAGTGAAAATCACAATTTAAACTCAACCTTTCCTTTTTACATCTGATGGTTCTTATTCATTCTCACATTCTCATATGATATGTCCTATATATATATACTTTACCTTAAAAGAAATGGGTTGATCGCTAACATGTCTCAGATATCACCGAAAGAGATATCACAGAGGAACCTAATTAGTAAATCAATGCAGAAGGGCTCATAAGAAAGAGCGAAGTTAACAATATGGAGAAGAAGGGATTTTTCAATTCACAAATGGAAAAAATGGGGAAATGATGCTTTAGAACCATTTATGTGTGTCTCAGTCACAGGGGACCGTAGATCCAATATCTTGAGAAATAAAATATGTACTTCCAATAATCGAGATTCCATTAGAGACTATTCAAAGCACTCAAGTACCATGAGGTAGAGGAAACATCATTATAGATTATCATAAGGACACATGTCAAAAACTTTCTACAATATTTTATCTATTCTAAGAAAGACATTTAATGTGTTCGTTCCCAATTATAGTGAGGTCTAATCAAGGCTATTCATTTACTCTAATCAAGCAGTTAGGCTAGGGGCGTACTCGATAAATCTTTGTCCTGAAATGTAGGGAAAAGGGATTTAGGACAACTGTTACAAGCCATTTTCAAACCCAAAGTAAATGACCTGAGAGCACCACCAAGTGTTAAAGCGCATAGAGCAAGTGATCCCTAATTTATCCAAGATCAAACAATTCCTCCCTCCAGACACACCTCCATCATTTGGTTAGATCCAACGGTTATTCGCACAATGCGTCTCACCTTACCCAAATGGTTTTAATTTCTATTAGTGTATAAAGGGAAAAGTGAGTCATTCAAGTATTCAAATCCATTCTCACTCTCATATTATTTTTCATTCTCTTACTGACTTATACGTTAGATTGCTAACATTGAAGGTCATTCCTCTCTCAATCACAATGGAAGTTTGCTCTGTCGTACCAAGATCTTATTTCATTGTTCATCTAATATTATGGTTCCATAACAAAATAGGTAAGAAAACATTAATTGATTTTTCCTAGTTTAAGGGTATAAGAACGTGATGGAATGGATCTTTAAAGTTGATCAATTCCTTGAATAATATGACACACCAAATTTAGATAGATTGATAATTGCCTATTGTGATCGGTGGAAATAGAACTGACTGTTTTTAGCTGGTTTCGCAAAATGTCGCGGAAGCAAGAGTCGCCACCATCTTTTATTTTCTCCAACATGGAAAGGACAAAAGCACAGCAAAATTCCTTATGAGAATGTTTCTCGGTTCGGGAGGTAGATTTATAGAAAGGGAAGGTGTTAGCACCCTTTCTATCCGTGGTTATCCACGGGCTCTTAGGTACTTGCTCTTATGTTTTCAAAATGGTTTACTTTTCAAGTGTGAGTGGGTTTGAAAAAAAAAGTTTCATTTTTGAAAGATTTCTAAGTGACTCTTGTATCTGTCCTCAAGAGTGTTTGAAAAATTTGTTTTGAAAGCTTTTGAAAGTGTCGGTGTGAAAAGATTTTTGTTTGTTTTTGAAGAGAGCAAGTACCCATGAGTCATCTACCTACCCTAAGGAATTAGGCTGTGTAAAAGTCCTTAAGGTAGTGCCATCCCACCATTGAGAGGTAGGTAGCACCACCGTTGGAGGTGTTCGGGTCAATTCGATTTTAGGGACAGTGTGGTCACTGAAGCAATAGTAGGACACCTTAGAAGTAACCCTAATGTCCTAGATCCTTTTTAATCCGAGGCAACCATTTCGAGGCGACTGGATCTTAGACATAAGGGCGACCGCTAAAACACCCTATACTTGACGACCACTTTCGAGGCAACGAGTGAGGCGTACCCTAGAAGTGGCATGTGCATTGTGTGTTGTTTTCATGTTAATATTTATCTTTGATCATGCAATTGTGAGCTACGAGTTGTTTTTAGTTATCATACATTCTTTCATGCAACTTAGCAGTTAGGAGTGCGGAAAAGGAAATACGGAAAGATAAAAGCTACGCTATTACAAGGCGCGGGTCTATACATCGCCAAAAAACAAAGATCCGTTTTTGATAAAGATGCGGAAAGTAAAAAAAAGCAATAAACCTAATTACTATTACATTCATGGAAACAATTACATAATAATCCAATAAGAAAATAATGCGCAAATAGAAATTAAACTGGAACGTCCGAGGGTTTTGGACCCTTTTGAGAAATCATGAGTTTTTTTGTCCTTTGCTTGAAATTAAATTAAAATTAACCCTAATTATTTAATTAATTATTTAATTATTTACAAGAAAGATGTTTTTTATGTTTTTTTTTTTATTTAATGAAAATAAAGAAATTAAAATCAAAAGAAAACCCTAGTTCTAAGTTTATTTTAATTATTAAGAAAATGTTAAAGTTAACCTAATTTAAGCTAATTAATTAATTTATATTTATATGTACAAAAATAATAATTAATAATGATGATTAGTAAGATATGATTAAAGAATGTCAAAACCTAATTCTATGCAATTTTTATTTATTTAAGAAAAAGGATTAAAATTTAAACCTAAATTAAACTAAGTTAATCGTTAATATTTATTTACAAAAATAGGTTAATGGTGAAATTAATAAATAATTAAAAAATATTTACAATTTTGATTTTCTGATTTTTATTAGGAAAAATTATTTTATTGTGAATTAATAATAATTATTAAAAACAATTAAAAGAAATTTAAAAGAAAAGAAAATTAAATTAAATATGCAAACCAAAGGGGGTGTGATGGCCTAAAGTGGAGGTTTTTTGAAGCAATTCTGGCCCAAGAAGACCAAGCCTTGTTGACTTTTCCTGACCACGTGCATGATGTTTGACTGGGACACATGATACTCCTTCTCTTGCAGCCCTTGGATTGATAGTCACAGCCACTTGGCACATGGGGCATTGAAGGTTCATGATAGATCCTTGACAAAGCGCTGCACTGGAACGTGTTGGAAAAAAGATTAACAATTATATGGGGGACCTGGGAATCGAACCCAGTTCCCAGTGTTTGCAAGACACGTCCACCACCACTACGCCATCTGCGTTTGTTTGTAATAATAATGATCAATAAACATAATATAGGAAAAGTAATAATGATGTTGGGAACACAAAAAGCGCGCCACTCATTTGAATGCACCATTCATGTCCTTCCACGTACTGTCTTCTTCATCTGGCCTGAAACAAAAACAAGCAAATAGCGGGGGTTTTAAACCCCCACAAAGCAAAAGTGCCAGGAATAGCGATTAGGCACACAAGCAATATAAAAAAGGCGCGATAGTGTCAATGATTTTGTCTTGTTGCAACGAATTTATCCATATAGGTCTTGAGGTCTAATTTTACAGTATATGGAAAACCCCAATATGGAAGCTCTGAAACCCTAGCATTCGTCCATGGTAGATTTTGATTCAGGATGTTTCAACACAATTAATCCACACCAAAAGCTTCAGGAAGATGTCAGCAATACAAATCAATAAGCAAAACATGTCAATGATGCATAGAAATTAGATTTCGATTATGAAAATATGTGTTCAAACCGTGACTTTGTTTTACCGTTTCCTTGAGCTATGAAGTTGGAAAGTGCTTTCAATACGTTCAGGGAACTCTCTGCAATGGATTAGAGTCACCAAATTCCCTTGAATCGGACTGTAAATTAGAAAACAGTTTTGAGTTTTTTCACTTTTTTTTCAATGTTGCATATGGTGTTCTTGCAGCAATTTTTCGTGTCCAAGAATAGGGTTGTCTTCAGCATATGTATGTGAAGAGAATTAGGTTAAAACCTTGGCCCGAAAGTCCATGAAATAATGTTTTCAATCCTTGATTTTCAATCATATAATTTTCAATCTTTTTTGAATGAAAACCTTGCCAAATATGGATGATTTTCCCTTTTTGATTGAGAAACGAGTTTGTCAGCTTGCCCTGATCTGATTTGCTTCACAAAAGATCCAAAAAACATATCTTTTTAATTTTCCTATAATTAAAATCAATTAAATGAATTAATATTAATAAAAATTCAATTAATTAATTAAAAATAAGAAAATAAATCATTTTAAGTTCAATGGGTCGTGCATAGGCTTTGGGCAAAGATTCAAGAAGGAATTTGAGGCCCATTAGCAAAAATGAAGTGTTTTAGGCAAAGTTGACTTTTGAAAGTTCCCAAAAATTTCTCAACTTCTCCAATGCATATCTTGCTCAATTTTGAAGCTATGAACATGTTCTTGGACATTTTGGAAAGGTCTTGAAGTCCTATAATCAATGCCTTTGGTCCCATGCCATTTTGATTTACCAATCTCAAGTTATGGTCTTTGACTTAAAATGCCTTTTTGTTGACTTTTGAAAATGACCTATAATGTTGAAATTGATAACTTTTTGTGAGAGCATTTCTTGGACTTAGAGTGTGAAGATGAGTTGTAGGAAATGTCATCCCGTTCAAAATGAGCATTGGATGGGATTTTTCTGATGAACCATGAAGAAGTTATGCCTTGGTCAATTTGCAGTTGACTTTTTCAACTGTCCAAAAATAGAAACTTTTGCATCTTGAGACTTTTTGAGCCATGCTTGTGGAATCATGATCAAGAATTGATCAAATGATGATTGTGGCTTCAAAATAAGATGTTGACCAAAAAATTTGACTTTTGACTGTCAAATGACCATTTTGCCCCTGCAGTTGACTGTGAAGCAATTAGGGTTTTGACTGTGCAACTGGGTGCTGTGAGTCTTGAAACTTGACATATAGATGCTTGGCAATGTATATAGGCATATGGGACTTGATTGGACCCTTGAAAACCTCAATTTCTTTGCAAGAACCAAAACCCTAATTTTGACTGTGTTAGGAGGCAATTGGACTGTGCAACCCTTGAGAGATTTTGAACCATCTGGGGATTGATCTTGGCAAATATTGAAGAATATGGGAGGGCAAATTTTGGGGTACAACACCTATGTATATCTAGATCATAAGGCAGTTCCATGGTATCAAATGATCTGAAAAACTCAACCATTCCCATCTTGGCAGATGTTTACTAGAGCATTAGAAATTGATTTTGGCCCCTCTGCATAGGAATGTCCTAGAGCCATTTAATTTCAACTTACAAAAGTACCATTGTCAATGAATACTATTTAAACTTCATTGCTCTAGTAAATTTTGAGGATAGTTTGAGTAATGATATTAGATTGTTTCCTTAGTGGATTACATGATAACATTATCAGAGATATGAAAGTCACGGATCCCTTGTCATTAGGTAAGGTAGTAGCTTTGGCCAAACAACTTGAAGAGAAATACTCAAAAACCACTGAACCTAAACATTCACCTAGTCCAACCAGAAACACCAACCTATACCCACAAAAATATAACCAAAATAACCAAAAAAATGATTAAACAGCCAAATAAAAGATATCACTTGTTGAGATCCAGTTGAGAAGGGAGAAATGAGTATGCTATTTTTTGACGAGAAGTTCTTACCATCTCACAAATGTCTAAATAGGCAATTATTCATGGAAGAAGATGGTTCCAAGGAATCAAATACTATAGTAATTAAGGAGTGCCTGAACTCAAACATGGTAGAGGATACTCACCATCTATTATTTAATGTTATATATAGATCGAATGGAGTAGGCATTATCATATTCACATGATAGTTGGGCACCATCATGGTGAATATATTAGTAGATGGAAGCAGTTCTGAGTACTGATATCTTCATCCAACCAAGGGTAGCTCAAACTCCTATATTCTCCATTGAACCATCTAGAAACCTTATAGCTTTCATGGGGAATAATATATGATGACTTCAGAAAAAAAGATGCAACAATTTTCACTTAATGTACAAGGATGGGAAATTATTGTGCCTGAATACTTACTGCAAATCTCACAAGCATATGTCATTTTAGGCCCAATTTGGTCAACTACTTTGGGCCCTCATGTGGTAGACTATGTAGCATTTACACTCAAATTTTAGAATTTCTTTTTACACCTTTGTAGTCTTCTTACATGCCTCTGGAAAAAAACTCAAAATACCTCCAGAATTCAGATATGCATATCCGAACGCATCATATTTGTCAAGAAAATGTGTGTTCGCATGTGCATATCCGAAGTCATTTTATTTTGTCAAGAAAGGGTGTCTTCGGATGTGCATCTCCGGTTTCACCCCATAATTTAACATTTAAAATGTACATATCTGAAGTCATTTAATTATTTAATAGTTTGACAAAACATCAAAAAACCCTCACACAAAACCCATTTCAAACATCAAACCACCCACACAAAATTTATAGTCAAACTTGAAATTCCAACTCATTTCAACTCATTTGTACTCATTCTAACTGATCTACTCATTTCAACTCATTCTAATTGATATCCAAAGCTCCATATTTGAGTAAGTTTTCTCCATTTCTATTTGATACACTTTACAATGCTATAATAGTTTATTAGGTTAGTTAGAATCAATTACATTTTGTAGGTTGATGTTAGAGTAGTTAAATGTTGGTGTTTGGGTGATAAAATAAGGTTTTTGGATGATTTAAGGAAAGAAGAAGAAGCTATCTGAAAATGGTTGTTCGCATGTGGTTTTGGATATGCACATCTGAACCCCCCCCCCCCCCCCCCCCTTGACCAGTTTTGGATGTGCACTTGCAAATTCTTTCCTGAATTGTTTTTTTAAACCAACATATTAACAATTATCATTTTTTAAGTAGATGACTGACAATCAGGACCTAAACGTTCTATTGAGACAAGGCAGGCCAAGTTAGACTGCCTCTGCTCGGTGTGAGAGAGTTGAACAGTAGGTCAACAGGCCTCGAGGACGGGGTCAGATACGATGGAAGGAATTGTGTGGAGGTTCTACTTCAGAATCTAGGAGTCGCTTGTCTCACGTGTCATCCTCTCTTGCACATGAGCAGATACCCGATGAGGAGGAGGTACCCGAGGAGTTTGAGGTACCCAAGGGGGTTAAGGTACTCGAATAGGTTGAGGTACCCGAGAAGGAAAACCAGGGCTATCCAGGAGGGCCTTCTGACACTTACCTCTTGATCTACTATAATGATCATGCCGCTCGGCATGTTTGTGATGTATAGGTATATTTTTTGTTTAACTTTTTCATTTTAAATGTTTATCACAAATATTATTTTAACGATTATTATTATTTTTGTTGCAGGAACGGTTGCCCATTAAGTCCTTGAACCACTCACAGAAAATATTTGAATTGTTTATACCTGTGGAGGCTTGGTTCCACTAGGTTGTTGTTGGATCCGGACTTTTCAAACTATGTTGTACTGGTTATAATACTATAAGCCACAACATGCATGGGGAATTTGCCGAGAGGTGGCACAAGGAGACGTCTTCTTTCCACTTTTCTGTTGGGGAGATGAAGATCACACTTGATAACATGGCTTGCTTGCTCCACCTACCTATCAGAGGGAGGTTACTTAACCATCACAAGGTACCATGAGTTAAGGCAGTTGAATGGATGGTCGAGTATCTCAGAGCTGATCCATTTCAGGAAGCTAAGGACTGCAGAATAACTAATGGGGCACATATATAATTCTCCACCTTAAAAAACTTATATGAAGAGTGCATGGTTGTAGCAGCAGGGGTCGAGGATGAGGGTGGCGAGGTTTTTGTTCAGTACCACCGAGATTATGCTTTGTGGTGTTACTTTATTTTCTTGGTTGACACGTCCATCTTTATGGACAAAAGTGAGACCTTGGAATTCCAAAAGAGGAATATGTATCAAGAGGTATCCTCTTGGGGGGTAGGACTTTGGAAAGAAACCTATGACTTTTTGTATAACCTTTAAACCAAAATCTCACAGTGAGACCTTTTACGACCTTAAAGATGAAAGTTTCGGTCTACAAAGAGGCTCTGCTTAAGTGAGGCCCTTTTTCCGTTCCCTCTAGTGTTATCCATGATACCCTTAAGGAAACCACCTTATAATAATGGTAGAATATTTGTAGGCCAAAACTAGGAACCTACCAACTAAGGATACCTTTCATAAATCCTATCATTATTTTTCATTTTTTGTTGTCTTATTCACATGATTAAAAAATAGTAATCAAATGTTTTTGGTGAGTATCTTAAAAATGGATGCCAGAGGGAAACAACTTGTTTGTATTAGTTCCATCAAGTCAGATACGATAAAGATCAAGATTATCAAAGGGAAACTGTCTGAAAAAGATTTGAAGATGTTTACTCGCTGTTATAGGGATACCCTTGAGTTGAAAAAAGTGGATATACAAATGGATGCTATTTCTTCCTTGGTTCAGTTCTACGATCCTCTGTTGAGGTGTTTTACCTTCCAAAACTTTCCACTAGCGCCGACTTTGGAAGAGTTTGATAGGCTCTTGAATTTTTCTTAGGAAAAAGATTATGTAGGAATTGGACAGACAATTGATGTTAAGGACTTAGAAAATGGTTTATGGATATCTTATCCTGAGTTCTCACTTAATTACAAACAAGAAGGTGATGTACGAGGGATTAAAAAATGATACTTAGAGGCTAAAGCCCTTTCGTTTTCCAATAAGAAATAATAGGAGTCTTTTGTTGATTGTTTAGGAATACTAGTCTTTGGTGTAATTCTATTTCCATGGATTTTGGACTATATTGACCCTGCAGATATAAGTGTATTTTGGGCCGCAAAAGCTTTGAATGAGGATCCAACTCCTGCTCTACTTGCCGATATTTACTATGCTCTTCACACTCGTTACGAAAAGGGGAGGGGAACACTGAATTGTTGTATCCCACTTATATATTCTTGGTTTATGTCTCATCTCTGTAAGGAGGACTACATGATTAAAACTTTGACACGATGTGAATGACCTCAAAAATTAAGGTCTCTTACTGCTAATTCTCTGTTGTGGTATGCAAGGAGACTAAACATTGGAGATATCATTTACAGTTGCAGAGATTTTCTGAATGTTCCATTGATTGGGTCACGTGGTTGCATAAATTATAACCCTACTTTGGCTTTGTGATAACTTGGATACCCTTTGGAGGATAAACCCTCTGATGAATATTTTCAATAACTAATCATTCACGACATGGGGAAAAATGATCGTTAATTTCTCAACAAGATCATCCGAGCTTGGAATAGGGTCAACAAAAGAAAGGTCAAAAGGAAGAATATTGTGGCAAAGAACCTTACACTCAATGGGTTTTGGATAGGGTGCAAGTTGTTAAACTACCATTCGACATTGATCTTGAGTACAAGCCAGATGTCTCAGATCCTCTACCTATGTCCTTAGAAGAAATAGACAACTTGAAGAAAGCCTTGAATCAAGCTCAAAAGGAGAAAGAAGAATTGGAGCTTAACCTTCTTAACTTAGCTAAGGAGAAAAGATAGATGCAACACAATCTTGATTCAAAAGACCAACAGATTCAGAAAGACCGTGAAGCATTTAAAAAGGAGAGTCCTTAGCGGATGCGTTCGAATGAAGGATTGTTGAGTGCTACCTTTAACTTGGATCCCCACAACCAACATTTAGAGGATGATCCTAATGAAATCGGGAAGCTAGGTAGGTGGTATGAAAAGGCGATGCAAGACAAAAAGGAGATTGAAGAATGTTTGAGGGCTCAAATTCAAATTTTGGCCCAAGCTTCATTAGATCAAGAAGAGCAAAATCAATATCTTACTACGAGACTCCAAGATATCCAAGAATCGGATGTAGGAGAACGGCTCAAGAGAATGAGGGTAGAAAGACTTCTCGCCCAAAAGAATGATGAATATGAGTAAGTTCGTCATGAGTTAGAAGACCTCCAAAATAATTTCCTCATACAAAGGAGACTTTATACGGAGATGAGGGCTGAAAAATTATATTGGGAAGAGTAGTATACAAAGATCGCCAAAGCAGGAAAGGATAATCATAAGATAATTTCGGACCTCTACCAAAAATATCGATTCTATAAAGACAAGCATGCAAGACTCGCCTACTTAGCCAACAACCTTATTGGTGACATCCCTAGAAGTTTGAGAGATGCAGAAAATATGATGGTCCCGCTTTCGAAAGATGTTGAAGACTTCCTCAAGCTTTGTAGGACAATGATTGATGGTTTTAGAGCATATATCTGTAGGCGCACTTAGAAGATTTTTGTTTCTCTTTGTTATTTCTTTCAGCAAGTTAATTTTGATGTTTTGGTTTGGATATTTTTCAATATCAGAATTGTATTCCCGTTTAAGGACAATTGTTCTTTATTAATAAAGTTTTTGTTTCCTTTATCTCAGTTGGGTATTTATTTTTGAGATGCCCACCAATAAAAAAGCAAAACTTGGAAAATATATATAAAAAATGAAAGAGAATCCAAGTGAATAAGAAATTCAAAAAACGAAACGCTTAGCATATTCGTACACATCCATGCATTCGCAAACATTGTATTTCATAAATTCATGCAAAAACTCATCATTTTTCAAAAACATTCTCCAGTTAAATCATTGGTAAGAAAGCACCGCCTCTCCGACCACCATACCAAACAAGAGCCCATCAAAAGAAAGTGATGGAGCAAATCAAAGAGAATCAAGCTTCCTTCAAGGAAGATTTGGTGCAAGTGAAAGGAAACATTGACTCGATGAAAGGAGATACGAGTCCAATTCTTATAGCCTTGAAGAACATTATTGAGAGGCAAGAACAAATTTCTAGGGCAGCCTTTGAAGAAGTAGCCCAAAATATTGGTGCATCGAGTGGTCACCAACCAAGAAGAGAACCAGGATCAGGACCTCTAAAGTCAATTGTAGCACAACAAGAGGCCAGGAAAGATGATACTGAAGGGTTTGTCCCACTTCCACTGAAGGTGGGGGCATCCCATACTTTGTAGATTTCGGCCAATAATACAGACAATTACCTAGACTTACAATATGAAGACCTTGATTTGGAAGGTGCTACTCAGACACACCAACCCAAGAAGGCTGAGAATCCCTTGGCGCTCAATCAGTATAAAGCTCTTGAAGAAAGGTTGAAGGTTGTGGGGGTTATGATGCTTTCAATGTTGATGCTCTCGAAATGGGTCTAGTTCCAGATGTGGTGATCCCGCCAAAATTCAAAGTACTTGAATTTGGAAAATATAAGGGGCTCATATGTTCGAGGAACCATATACACATGTAATGAATAAAGATGCATGCCTACGCTCAAGATCAGAAGCTGATGATCCATTGTTTCTAAGACAGTTTAAGTGGGGCATCCCTAAATTGGTATATGCAATTGGAGCAGGTTCATATCCAGAAGTGGGCAAATCTTGCCAACGCTTTCCTGAGACGGTACAAGTATAATTTGGACATTGGGCCTCATCGTATGCAACTCCAAAACTTGTCTCAGAAGAAAGATGAGTCCTTCAAAGAGTATGGGCAAAGGTGGAGAGAAATGGCAGCCCGTGTATAACCACCACTTATGGAGAAATAATTGGTCGATATTTTCATGGGTACTTTAAAATGGTTGTATTATGATAAGATCAAAGGAAGTATCTCTTTTAGACTTTCTGATTTGGTAACTATTGATGAAAGGATTGAAGCAGACATAAAGAGTGGTAAGATACAAGGGGCACCATTTAGTACCCCTTATAATTCAAAAAGACACGTTCCTAACTTCTCGAAAAAGAAGGAAGGAGAAATTAATGTTGTGGCATCGCATCCAAGAACACAACAACCATTGGTGATTTCACGAGAACAACAACAACAAAACAGGGTAGAAAGGCCTATGGGAAGATTTGATCCTCTCCCCATGCCTCACACTTAATTGTTGTAACACTTACTCAAAGCATCTTTTGTAAAGCAGAAGCCTCTAGCTCCTGCAATTGGGACACTCCCACCAAAGTACGATGAAAATGCCAGGTGCGAGTATCATGCCAATTCTATGGGGCATACTACAGAAAAATGTTGGGCCTTCAGACATAAGGTTCAGGATTTGTTGGTGTTCTGGTCTGGCCAAATGCCTAGGCATGGCTCAATCCACTTCTAAATCCAAGATGGCTCAATAACTTTGGCCCAATCAATTGGAGCAGACAAAGGACACCTTTCCCTTCTACCCCTTAGTCGGGGACATGTGGTCGGTTGCCCCCCAAGGACCAAAGAGACCATATCTGCCCTCAACAGTACTTCTTCCCCTCAGCCCGGGACATGTGGTCGGTTGTCCCCCCAGGACCAACGGGACCACCGCTTCCCTCTCCAGCTACTTTTTCCCATCAACCGGGGAAATGTGGTCGGTTGTCCCCCCCCAGTATCAATGAGACCATAACTTCCCGCTCAAACAGGCTAGTCCTCATCCTGGCAGCCACACAAGGATAATGATCCAGGAATGGAAAGAATCAGGCTTGCCCATGAACACTTCTTTGCCCATCGTAATGACCAGTATCTCTGCCCGTTACGACTAATTCCTGACATCCTTACGCCTGCCCACATCAACCACCTTCAGGTCTTCCCGTGATCCCTCTCATAATCAGAGCAACAACAAGTTATGGGCACGACTTCCCGTTTTGACCAAGTCTTGGCAATTACCTATTTTTGTGTACCCACATATCTAGGCCCAAAAATAGGGACCAATGGTAAGGCGCCAGAGGGATTATATAAACCCTTACACATGTGAGGGACGAGTATTTAATGTTCATCTCATAATTCTAAAATCCTAGACTTTCTATCTTGTATCTCTTGTGCTCCTATTGACTTTAGCATCAGAGTGCCTTGAAGGTACACTCCTCTTCCTTTATTCCAGCATTAAAGTCAAAGTCTCTGGCCCACTTCAGGTTATGTTCAACCGGTAAGATCAGTGGCACCACCTATGGAAAACCTGCTCTACCATCTTTCTTTCCCTGGAAACCAAAGATCAAAGCAGATAATCAAGATTCCGATCATGGCCAGTCATGAAGACAACAATGCTCACAAACACATCATCTCCCATACCCACAAGGCAGATGACTAGGGCAAGATGATCTTTCTTGAAAATGTCATCCCATTGAGGGACAGTCGCACCTTTTCCCCACCTTTGACGAGGCTGAAGACATCGACGTCGAAACTCACAAGATCAAGAAGGCTCAAGAAGGAGCACCAGTGAACAGGAAGGAATCCAATCACTACGAGCATACCAGCCTGACAGGCATCTACTCCCCGCGAGCACACCATCCTGGCAGGAATCCACTCCCCGCGAGCACACCAGCCTGGCAGGCATCCACTCCCTGCGAGCACACAATCCTAGTAGGCATCTGCTCCCTGCGAGCACATCATCCTGGAAGACATCCACTCCCCTCGAGCACACCTGCCTAACCGACATCCTCTCCTGTAAGCACACCAGCCTGGTAGGCATCCGCTCCCTACGAGCACATCAGCATGGCTAGAATTCTCTCCCCACGAGCAAACTAGCCTGGCAAACATCCGCTCCCCGCGAGCACGCCATCCTGGTCGGCATCCGCTCCCCGCGAGCACGTTAGCATAATAGACATACGGTCCTTACAAATACAAAACCCGATCAGACATCGTGTCTAAGCTCGCGAGCATGAAGAAGAAAGGAGGAACAAGTCCTTCATTTAAGAGTTACTATTGCATCTGAGAAAAAAACGGAAATAGGGCATACTATCTCGAAAACTTGCACGGGGAACAACTTGCTCGACCTTGGAACACCAAAAAACAAAGGCAATATTAATATTACTATTAAGACACTGATACAGTCAGCGTGTCTCATCGAAACAAAGAACACAATTTTCTCGACCACATGTGTTTTCCCAAGTACAAGAATGGAACTCAAAATTAAACCAAGAGGCAAGTCTCCACTCTTTTAACGAGAAGATTCTTAGCCCGACGTGGAAAACTTAAAAGAGCTCCACCGTTGTCGTACCGCGATGACAGAGCACCCAACTCGCGATGCGAAGTTCATGCCACCGAGACCGGGCCCTCAAAACGAGACCTGAGTTCCAGCCCATGCCGGGTGATCACCCTAGACGTTCGACCAGTTACCCACACTGGCGGACTCAAATACTAATAAGCAAAACCCCAAAACTCTTAATCAAAATAAAATGTCTCAGGAAAACAAGCATACAAACATGCATAAACCTAATAAATAATAATATATCACATACGAGCATGTCCTTGTAAAGATCACGAAACGTCCTCGTCGCGAAAAACAAGCGCCAACAACGTGTTTTCCTCCTCGATGCATGGGTTGGCTCTAAGTCATCACTCATATGCCTAGAAGCAACGACTTAGGGGGATCATGTTCATGTCTGGCCAAATGCCTATGCATGGCCCAATCCAATTCTACATCCAAGATGTCCCAATAGCTTTGGCCTAATCAATTGGAGCAGACAAATGACACCTTTTCCTTCTGCCCCTCAGCTGGGGACACATGGTCAGTTTTCCCAAAGGACCAAAGAGACCATATCTACACTCAACAATACTTCTTCCCTTCAATCAGGGACATGTTGTCGGTTGTCCCCCCAGGACAAATGAGACCGTCGCTGTAACATCCCGAGCCTTCAGCGTTTCCGGCACTATTACCTCATGATCTTCTCTACCCCCCTCACTAGTAGAGTTTTTGCCTTTCATGGGAATCGAACCCTATACCCTGGGGTTCAAGTACATGCTCAATGCATTCCCACTACCAATTGAGCTAATCGAACCCTATACCCTGGGGTTCAAGTACATGCTCAATGCATTCCCACTACCAATTGAAAATCATCTTTAGGGCTAGCCCTGTTTAGGTCTCTGTAGTCCACACACATTCTGACTTTGCCATCCTTCTTAGGCACGGGCACAATGTTAGCAACCCATTATGGATAGGAAGTAACAGCCAAAAAAACAGCATTGAATTGTTTCATCACTTCAGCTTTGATCTTTTCAGATATGTCGGGCCTCATTTGGCGGACTTTCTGTTTGATTGGTGGGCATTCTTCTCTTGTAGGGAGACGGTGAACCACAATATCTGTATCCATTCCCGACATGTCTTCATAGGACCAGGCAAAGATCTCAACATATTCATTCAACAACTGAACTAAACGCTTTTTGACATTTGGCTCTAAGTTGGCACCCACTTTAACCTCTTTCTTGTCTTCCTCTGTTCCCAAATTGATAGTCTCCAACAACTCTTCATGGGGCAGAATAGCCCTTTCTTCTTGTTGCAAAAGTCTAGCTAACTCTCCAAGCACTTCACAGTCTTCATCACCTTCGTACTCGGCATGATTGACCAAATCTTCAGAGTCACCGAAGGCCAAAGCAGAATAGTCACCCATGGAATCCGGAGTGGATGGGTACCTGCATTTTGTGAGTGTGGGTGTGTGTAAGGGATAGCCATCCTTAAACAAAACAAAATGTAAAAGGAAAGAAAATGAACACAACAGTTTATAGATGAAAACGTCCAATGATTCATTAAAAATGGAATATGAAAATGAAGAATCAAAACCCTTACAAATGGACCTATATGCCCCGAGGCATAAGGTTAAAAGAGTGTACGAATTGTTTAATTATTACAGACCAAACAGGAAATTGTTCAAAGATAAATTATTCATTGATGAAAGTGATGGGAACGAAGTCTTTCGCCTCTCAGTTGCTTAATCCTCCTTCAATGGTTGGAAAGATCCAATCTTCAAAGTTGTCTTCTTCATCATCATCTTCTAAGGCATAAATTCCATGGTGAGTGATTTTTAAGGGTGGTCCTCCAGCCCGGAAGTGACGCACAGCTTTCTGGCCAGCAACAGTGAAACCTAGTCCGAACTTGTTCGTCTTGTGAGGAAAATCAGGCAGTTGCCCCCACACTGTACTTCTTCCTTCTTTGATTATAGCCTCCGCATCTTTAAGGGATGCCATCTGAGACACATGCTTGGAAATGATCGGCACATCAGTCATTGTCTTTGCTACTACGACTTCAGGAGAAACCTCTTCAAAGTGTTGGAAAGGCGTTTCTATGAATTCGCCATCTAACTCCACATAGCGGAAGGGGTTAAGGTGACTTATCATATACTCCTCCTCACCATGAACCGTTATGATCTTACCCTGAACTAGATACTTTAGCATTTGGTGTAGAGAAGAAGTGACTGCCCCAGCATTGTGGATCCATGGCCTTCCCAACAAGCATGAATATGAAGGACGAATGTCCATCACATAAAATGTAGAGTTGAAAATTTATGTACCCACTTTGATTGGAATGTCCACTTCTCTGTGAACCATCCTTTTAGAACCGTCGAAGGCTCTAACAACGATGTTACTGGGCTTTAGGGTCAAACCTTCGCAGTCCAATCTGTCCAACGCCTTCTTTGGTAGAACATTTAAGGATGAATCGGTATCTACCAGAACATGAGCAAGTGTGGTCCCCCTGCACTCTACCGAGACATGCAGTGCATCGTTATGCTTTCTTCCCTTAGGGGTCAAATCAGCATCAGAAAAACCAAGACCATTATCGGCTGTAAGGCTAGCCACGCACTCTTGAAACTGGTCCGCAGAAGTTTCTTGAGGCACGTGTGCCGTCTTCAGAAATTTGATCAAGGCTTTGGCATGAGCCTCGAAGCAGAGTAAGAGAGCCAACATGGAGATTTTTGAAGGGGTTTTCCCTAGCTGGTCCACGACATCGTAGTCGCTCTTCTTGATTATCTTTAATATTTCTTCCTTCTCTTTTTGGGTGGTCTCAGGGATAACCACAGTCTGAGCCTTCGTCCTGACAAGCGTTTCTTGGATCCCCTTACCTTTATTGGTAGTAACATCAGAGGGTCTAGCTTCGGGTGCGTCAATTTCTTTAATTACCAGATTTTGCACAGATGGCTTGACAGGTACAGAAACTCTCGAGGGTCCGAAGACTGCCCGTGGAGGAGCAATCTCCGGAGAGAAGATCCTTCCGCTGCGAGTTATATTTCTCGTTCCCGCAATATTCCCTATATCAGGGGTTTCCTCATTGGAATTCTCTTGGACTGATTCAATCTGTTTGATACCATGGTAGAAGATTTCTCCTCCGTAATTCCATGGTATCGTCTTGTTGGACTTATACGAGATAGGCCCCGGCATGGTGATTTTCACCGGCACAAACTTAGGATCAGGCGTAATCTTAACAGGCCTTTTGCAGGTCTTGGAAAGATTGTCGGAGATGGTTATTATAACAATGTCATTGATTGGAGTATCAAAGGTAATAGGAGTAACATGAGTGATAGTATCAACAGGAGTCTTTTGAAAGAGGATCTCTTGGGTATCCCTCAGGCATTGGATGCCTGATTTCAACAGTGGGCAGTCAGTTTGCAAGTTTGAACAAAAGTAACAGTCTTTTCCACAGCCTGGGAATATCCCGACTTTCATCAAATTCACTTTAATCACTGGTAACGGAGTCAAAAGGTCATCAACAGTGGTAACATGAATATCTTCCACAATGGCATGGACATTATGACCATGTTTTGGCATAGGAGCAGATATCACATTGGGTTTTTCAGGAGCATCAAACTCTACTTCCTTGGCGTCTATTAGGTCCTGGATCTTGTTTTTAAGATCCCAACAGTTGTTGGTATCATGCCCTACACTGTCCGAGTGGTATGCACATTTTGCATTGGAATGATAATAAGGAGAAGAGGTATTAGGGTTTTTCGGCGCTTCTTTCAAGTTGGTAAGGTTCAGCTTTAACAGATGATGGAGGACTTGAGTCGGTGTCATATTGATTCGGGTGAATTGCCGTTGTGGACTTTCTACCCTTTATTGATTAGCTCTTAGTTGATTTCTACAAGGTTGATAGGCTGAGGGGTTTTGGATCATCACAACCCCCAGCGTTGGTCGGTGCTCTGTTCTCCCTTGGTTTCTCTGGGTGTGAACAGCAAAAACTTCCTTCTTGGCTGGGAAGGTCTTCTTAATAGCAGTGGAAGCGGAGGCATCCTTCTGAATTTTACCACTTTTAATGCCAACTTCGACCCTTTCACCGGTCAGAATTAATTTGGTGAACCCTGCAGATGAGCTCCCGATCAAGTGATTGAAGAATGGACCTGACAGGGTCCCTAAAAACATGTCAACCAGCTCTCTATCTGACAATGGTGGCTGCACCCTTCCAGCCAAATCCTGCAACTTCTGGGCATACTCCTTAAATCCTTCATTAGAGGCCATACCCATACTCTGTAGTTGAGTACGAGTAGGCGCTAAATCTGCGTTGTATTGGTATTGTCGGTAGAACGCAACAGCCAAATCTTCCCAGTTATGAACATCAGATCTCTCCAGTTGATGGAACCAGTCCAATTGCGTGCCTGACAAACTATCTTGAAAAAAGTGGACCCAAAGATCCTTATCAGATGAGTGAGGTTAGATCTTTCTGACATAGGACCTCAGATGCATCTTCGGATAGGACAAACCTTCATACTTAGCAAATGTAGGTACTTTGAACTTGGGAGGAATGACGATCCCAGCAACAAACCCTAGTTCTTCGAAATCTAAACCAGGTACCCTTTGCAACTCCATGGCTGCCAACCAATCCTCAAGATTTTTATACTTATCATCCGCCGGGGGATATTGTTGTTCGGAGTAATCTTCGTCCTCTTCCTCTTCTTCTTCTTCAGCTTCAGATTCAGAGGGTATTGCAACTCGTTTTCCTTTACCAACCCCTTCGTCAGACATTGAGGGAAATTCCAGAACTCTCCTAGCCTGATGCTCAAATCTCCTTCCCATAGTGGCTACCCCAACTCTTTTCTTTTTCTTCCTTTCTGGTTCCTTCTCTTTCTCTAACAGTGCTTTAATATCCTCTTGACCCTTTGCTAAGGTCATGAGGAGTTGCTGGAATTGCGAATTTTGTGCTTGCAGATCTTTAACTGTCTACTCTAAATCCATCTCGCTGAAATAAACAACAGAAAGATAAGGAAACCTGGTGTGAAGACTTGTTTATGCATATGATGAATGATATGTTATTCATGTAATGCATTCAAGGATTCAAAAATTCAAATTTGTTGCAAACAAAAAGAACACACGTCATATTAATAAGAAGAAATTTGTTAGTACATAAATTCCCCATGGGCAAAATATTACAGAATTCTTAATGTAAAAAGACATTGCGCACCCTCTTTGGCGCGATGTAAGTGTTGAGAGTTTCCTCTTCGTGAAGTCGGCGGGTAAGTTCCAAAACCTTCTTCTCACTGGCATAGAAGCTGGCTTCAAAAGTATTTCGTTCTTCTTTGAGTTGTATCCAACTCTTTTGTAATTCTTCCAATGATGTTGGCATGTCAGGATGTAGGAGGGTGTATGGAATCTCTCCTTCCATAACAGGCTCTTTGATCACGGGGAGAATGTGAGGGTAAGGCATCATAAGACTCTGGGCGCGGGTTCGTTCCCACTTGAGGTAGGGCTAAAGGGGGATGGAATTATTGTGCCCCAGTGTCTTACTATCCACCTTATTGGGCATCCTCCAAGCTCGGATGAACCTTTGTCAAAGTCCTTACGCATTGTTGTCGAAGTTAAAAACCAAGTCAGGGATCAGTATATCATGAGGACCATCTCTCCGGGCATATCCAAACTGCCTTAGAGCTAAACAGGGGTTGTAGGTAATGCCTCCCCTAATGCCAAGTAGTGGGACATTAGGGAACTCCCCACAATGATCAATGATGATGATATTTTCTCTGGACCGAGAACGCCAATGAACATCAGAATGTGTGAGGGTCATCAACCGTTGTGACCACCTTAAACCCTTATCATTCTTAAAAACTGTTTGGGGAAGGTGAGAAAGAAACCACCTTGCTAAGAGAGGAGTACAACACATGAGAACACCTCTTTTCCTCATTGTTCGTGTGTGAAATGAGTGTAGGATGTCCCCAAGCAATGTAGGCACAGGATTCCGAGATATGAAAATCTTGACAGCATTCACATCTATAAGTTGACCAGGGTTTGGGAACAAGACCATCCCATAGATGAGAAGTGCTACAATCTCCTTAAAAGCTTGTAGATCTAGAGAATTCCAGCAGTCTTGTGTCTTCTCAAGTAGAAACTTTGCCAAGAAACCCTTGACACCACTTCTGGTTTCCCAATGACCTTTGATATCAGATGGTTGCAAGTGTAAGGCTTGAGCAACGTCTTCAGGCTTTGGTTCTCTTTCCGTACAGTTGTAGGGTAGTTGATGGAGAATAGGAATCCTCAGGAGTTGAGAAAATTCCTCCAAAGTAGGTACTAGTTGGTAATCAGGGAATGTGAAACAGTGGTGTAGGGGGTCAAAGAATTGGAAGAGAACTTTTACCATGTCTTCTTCAATGTTGGAGTTGACCAAGTTGAGAAGTCTACCATGTCTTTCACTGAAGAGAGAATTCTCTGGAATCTTGGAAGTAAGCTCTTTGAGTTGAGGAGGGATTCTCACAAGGTTGACTTGAATTGTTTTCCTGCGAAGAGATTCCATGACCTACAAAACAAGAACAAAGATGAAGATCCAAACCCTTGAAATGGTTAGTGGATGCATATGATGCTTTATGATGTTCAAGATGTATGCACAAGCATATGTACAAACAAGTCACACAAGATCCTAGTTTCAGGCTAGCATGAGGTTTCATAGGTAAGTACCATCTTGAAGTTAGTTGGCTCAACTTGTCCTATAAATAGTAACCGGGTTCTAAGGAGCTCAATATCACTGGATTATTTTCTGTGTTCATTGTTTCGGTTTAGCCACTTAACTGGCGACCGAAATATTCCAAGAAAACAACCCTCAATGAGTGCAGTATCGAGTATCTACCAACTTCGGACTGTACCAAAGCCGGTCATCTCACTACCCCTAATAAAGGCAAAGATGGTCAAGTAAGGTTCTAAGAGTTCATTAGTGCTTCATGACATCACTCAGCGGCCCCGTATTCTCTTTGATTGACTCAAAGGCTACCGGTACCCACAAATATGTCGCACTAATATAGCTATTGCTTCAACCATGTCGGTATACCCCACACAGTTTCCACAACGTATTGCTATTTACCTATGAATGTTTCCCAAAAATCCAGGTGGAGGATTCAAAACCCAAACAAGAGAACCAAATGTAAAGCAATCAAAGCAATCAAGATAAGCATGCAAAGGTGATCTAAACCCTAAGGTTACTCCACTTTTAAAGTAGTCCCCAGCAGAGTCGCCAGTTCTGTGATACGGTGGGAGAACTGACTTGAGGTTTTGTGTTCGTGTTCGCAACTGTTTTGGTTTAGCAAGAGTCGCCATCGACTTTTTATTTTATCCTAAGGAAAGGTCAAAAAGCACAGGAAAGACCTTTGAGATGTTTTCTTGGGTTTGGGGAGTAGATTATGAAAAGGGAAGGTGCAAGCACCCTTTTTCATCCATGGTTATCCATGGGCTCTTAGTTACTTGTTTAGAGCACTTGCTTTGCTTTTCCAATTGTTTGAAATGGTGCTGTGATCGGTGGAAATAGAACTGACTGTTTTTAAGCTGGTTCGCGAAATGTCGCGGTAAGCAAGAGTCGCCACCGTCTTTTATATTCTCCAACATGGAAAGTACAAAAGCACAGCAAAATTCCTTATTGAGATGTCTCTCGGTTCGGGAGGTAGATTTATAGAAAGGGAAGGTGTTAGCACCCTTTCTATCCGTGGTTATCCTCGGGCTCTTAGGTACTTGCTCTTATGTGAGTGGGTTTTGAAAAAAAAATTCGTTTTTGAAAGATTTCTAAGTGACTCTTGTATCTGTCCTCAAGAGTGTTTGAAAAATTTGTTTTGAAAACTTTTGAAAGTGTCAGTGTGAAAAGATTGTTTTGTTTGTTTTTTAGAGAGCAAGTACCCATGAGTCATCCACCTACCCTAAGGAATTAGGCTGTGTAAAAGTCCTTAAGGTAGTGCCATCCCACCATTGAGAAGTAGGTAGCACCACCGTTGGAGGTGTTCGGGTCAATTCGATTGAGGGACATTGTGGTCACCGAAGCAATAGTAGGACACCTTAGAAGTAACCCTAATGTCCTAGATCCTTTTATCCGAGGCAACCGTTTTGAGGCAACTGGATCTTAGACATAAGGGCGACCGCTAAAACACCCTATACTTGACGACCACTTTCGAGGCAACGAGTGAGGCGTACCCTAGAAGTGGCATGTGCATTGTGTGTTGTTTTTCATGTTATGTTTATCTTTGATCATGTAATCGTGAGCTACGAGTTGTTTTTTTAATTATCATACATTCTTTCATGCAATTTAGCAGTTAGGAGTGCGGAAAATAAAATACGGAAAGGTAAAAGCTACGCTATTACAAGGCGCGGGTCTATACATCGCCAAAAAACAAAGACCCATTTTGATAAAGTGCGGAAAGTAAAGAAAGCAATAAACCTAATTACTATTACACTCTTGAAAGCAGTTACAAAATAATCAAAATAAATGGTAATGCGCGAAAGAATTAAATTGGACGTCCTTAGGGTTTTTGACCCTTTTGAGCAAATATGAGTTTTTTGTCCTTTGCTTTTAATTAAAATTAAACCTAATTATTTAATTAATTATTTACAAGAAAGAAAAGAAAGTGTTTTTTTTGTGTTTTTTAATATTTTAATAAAAATAAAGAAGCTAATAAGTCAAAAGAAAACCTAGTTCTAAGTTTATTTTAATTATTAATAAAAAATGTCAAAGTTAACCTAATTTACTAAATTAATTAATTTATATTTTTATGTACAAAATAATGATTAATAAATAATAATAATGATGATTAAAAAAAATGAATGAAAAATCCAAACCCTAATTCTACATAATTTTTATTTATTGAGAAAAAGGTTAAAATTAAAACCTAAATTAAGCTAAGTTAATTATTAATATTTATTTACAAAAAATAATAGTTAATGAATTTAATAAATAATAAAATATATTTACAATTTTTGATTTCTGGTTTTATTAGTAAAAATTAATTTGTGAATTAATAATAATAATAATAAAAATTAAAGGAGTTAAAAGAAAAGAAAATAAAACAAAATAGCAAACCAAGGGGGTATGTTGACCCATATGGAGGTGTACTGAAACAATCTTGGCCCATTAACACAAGCCCTTTATTGACTCCTGGGGATTGGCTATGCATGCGTTGACTGGAACAAACCATGGTCTTCATCTTCTGACCATTGGATGTACCTTTGTGGCCACTTGGCGTGCTGTTGCCGGGAGTGCATGGTGGAGTATTGGACATATGCTGCATTGGAACACGTTATGAAAAATAGAAACAAGAGTTTGGGGGACCTGGGAATCGAACCCAGGTCCCAACGATTGCAAGCCACGTCTCCAGCCACTACACCATCTGCGTTTGTAATCATATTGGATAATGAAAATAATATAGGAAAAAGCCAGTTATGTTTGGAAAGAGAAAAAGCGCGCATATTATTTGAACTGGCCAACCACATGGAGGCACGTCCTTCATCTTCTTCGTTTCCTGTAAAAATATAAAGCAGATAGCGGGGGTTTTAAACCCCCACAAACTAGAAACATCAAAAATAGCGATTAAGCACACAAACAATATAAAAAGGGCGCGAGGGTTGGGTTGAATTCGTCTGGCCTTGACGAATTCAACCATTCTTGTCTCAAGGTCCAATTTTTCCTTATGTGAATAAGCCCTAAATTTCAAGCTTCTAAACCCTAGATATCTCCAATGGTGGATTTCGATTCAGAACGCTATAACCAAATTGGTTTATACCAATAGCTTCCGAATGTTCCTGTTAACATAAATCAACCAAGAAAATGGATTAAAAGCGCATGAATTATGATATGCAATTTTGAAAAATAGAGCAAACCGAGTGACTTGTGGTGAACGATTTTGATGGTGTTAGGGCTTGTTCTTGATGGCAACAAGTTCCTGGAGACTCAGGCAAGGTGTGTTAATCAAAAAGAGACCTTGAATTCGCCTGGAAGACTGATTACAGTTTTGAGTTTTTTCCACTTTTTTTTCAATATTGCATATGGTGTTACAGCAACTCTTGTATGTGTCCCTGAATAGGGTTTGCTTCAGCCTTTGTATGTGAAGAGAATTAGGTCAATTTTAAGCCCAACAATCTAGTGCATTCATGTTTCATTATGTGATTGCCAATCAAATCTTTTTCAATCTTTTTCTTTGATAAAACCTTGCCAATCATGGAGATTTTGATGTCTTTTTGGTGCACACGAATTGCCAGCTTGCCCTAGTCTTATTTGCATCACAAAAGATTTAAAAATCATATCTTTTGAATTTTCCTACAATTAAAATTAATTATATGAATTAATATTTATAAAAATTCAATTAATTAATTAAAAATGAGAAAATAAATCAAATTAATCTTATTGGGTCGTGCATTAGTCTTGTGCAAAGATTCAAGAAGGAATTTGAGGCCCATTAGCAAAAATGAAGTGTTTTAGACAAAGTTGACTTTTGAAAGTTCCCAAAAATTTCCCAACTTCTCCAATGCATATCTTGCTCAATTTAGAAGCTATGAACATGTTCTTGGACATTTTGGAAAGGTCTTGAAGTCCTCTAACCAATGCCTTTGGTCCCATGTCATTTTCATTTACCAATCTCAAGTTATGGTCTTTGACCTAAAGTGCCTTTTTGTTGACTTTTGAAAATGACCTATAATGTAGAAATTGATAACTTTTTGTGAGAGCATTTCTTGGACTTGGAGTGTGAAGATGAGTTGTAGTAAATGGCATCCCCTTCAAAATGAGAATTGGATGGGATTTTTCTGATGAACCATGAAAAAGTTATGGCTTGGTCAATTTGCAGTTGACTTTTTCAGTTGTCCAAAAATAGAAACTTTTGCATCTTGAGACTTTTTGAGCCATGCTTGTGGAATCATGATCAAGACTTGATCAAATGATGATTGTGGCTTCAAAATAAGATGTTGACCAAAATTTTTGACTTTTGACTGTCAAATGACCATTTTACCCCTGCAGTTGACTGTGAAGCAATTAGGGCTTTTGACTATGCAATTTGATGCTGTGAGCCTTGAAGTTTGACATGTAGATGATTGACAATGTATATAGGTATATGGGACTTTATTGGACCCTTGGAACCCTCAACTTCCTTGTAAGAACCAAAACCCTAATTTTGACTGTGTTAGGAGGCAATTGGACTGTGCAACCTTTGAGAGATTTTGAACCATTTGGAGGTTGATCTTGACGAATCTTGAAGAATATGGGAGGGCAAATTTTGGGGTACAACAGTTGCCCCTGTTCAATCTTCTTAGACCTGAGGATGTAGATTGGCTTGTGTGCCTTTCGTGATCCGAAGGTGGAAGATGATTGAACACTAAAGTGCCCAGGAATTTGCACTCACATAGTAGAGTATCAGCAGAGTGATAGCGGGAATGGGCTTACAGATGCCATTTGGAGAGATGATGGGTAGGGGGATGGGCTTATAGATGCCATCTGGAGATGTGACAGAACCTTGTCGGGAATGGGCTTATATATGCCATTTGGAGACTGTTGGTATGTGGATGGGCTTATAGATGCCATCTAGGTGTCGATCGCGTAAGAGATTCCTTAGCGAGAACTTGCGTACCTGAGAAAGAAAGATAATTACCTGGCCTGTTATAGGGGTTGATCTTCAAACTCTTTATGTAGACATGCCCTGACTGGATATAGGTATCGAATCTACAAACAATCGCTCACAGATATGCCCTGGCTAGATACAGGAATCGAATCCGGAACTTCAAAAGGTTGCTTACAGACGTGCCCTGGATGGATACAGGTATCGAATCTACAAGCAGTTGTCGACAGATATGCCCTGGCTAGATACAAGAATCGAATCTTCAAACTCTTCAGACGTGCCCTGGCTGGATACAGGAATCGAATATGGAATTAGTCGTCAACAGATATGCCCTGGCTGGATACAGGAATCGAATCTTCAAACTCTTCAGACGTGCCATGGCTAGATACAGGAATCAAATCTGGAATTAGTCGTCAACAGATATGCCCTGGATGGATACAGGAATCGAATCTTCAAACTCTTCAGACGTGCCCTGGCTGGATACAGGAATCGAATCTGGAATTAGTCGTCAACAAATATGCCCTGGCTGGATATAGGAATCAAATCTTCAAACTCTTTAGACGTGCCCTGGCTGGATACAAGAATCGAATCTGGAATTTCTTCATGCAGATATGCCCTGGCTAGATACAGGTGTCGAATCCACAAGTAATCGCTCACAGATATGCCCTGGCTAGATACAGGTATCGAATCCGGAATTGCGACAGTTGATAGTAATCATCTTTGTATTGACCTTTTTCCTGAAAAGGCAAAACATTAGTTGTATGCAATGTCATGATGTATGAAATGCGTGATGTTCTCAAAATAAATGAGATTGTATGTTCATGATGCGTATATGCATGCGTCATGGTGTATGATAATGTGATGTTTATGAATGTATTGTTGTCTAGGAAAATAAATCCTTGACGAGTGCCGGGAAGTTAAATCCTGGGCTGATGTTGAAGAGTAGAATTCTTCGTTTCCATTGGGGATGATGATTGCAAGAATAAACCGGTAGGAGAAGATGACTCCGTTGGGGAATGAACTTGCTGGAGAGATTACTCTGCGGGGAATTGCTCTGTGGGGAGAGATACTTTGCTGAGGTTTTGATGGTAACTCCGCTGGGGATACCGTTGATAAGTTTGGTTCGAAGATTTGATGAACTCCGCTGGGGATAGGAAGAACTTCGTCGGGGACGATCTTTCCGTAGTAATTAGCTGAGGATAACCCAGTTATAGGCTCTGGTGGAGAATAACCTTTGAATAAAGCCGGGGAGAGGCGTTCGTACTCTGCAGGGGATAAGCTTCCAGAATCTACTGGGGATAAGCTTCCAGAGTCTACTGGGGAGGATGATTCAACTCTCCTGGGGAGACTTTTGAACTGCATTGGGGAGTGGCTCCACTGGATGTCTGTATTCCGCCGGGGAACAATCTTATATCAAGACTGCCGGGGATGCTTGCTTAGGAATATATGTATACTCCGCTGGGGAATATTAATATTTTTTGGGGATACCCAACTTCCTTAAGGCTGACAGTAGACTAACTCTGCTTGGGGAGAGTATTGCTGAATTGTTGTAGATACTGTGCCTTGTTAGGGTTGATTGGAGACCAACTGCTTGGGGGAGTATTGCTGAGTCTTATCTTACTCGGCGGGGAGTGAAGGTATCTGGGTTATATTCTTCAGCCGAACTTACCTTGGTACCTTGGTAGACAGAGCAACTAGATCGCTTAGACAACTCATTATTGCCCCTGTTTCTAATGTCACCTGTAATTAGTCCTTTGTTTCGCATGCAAATATTTATGAGTTAGCAATTAGTGTCAAATGCATATATCAAAAATGAACATTGGACGTTCTTTGCAAAACAAAACAGAAAAAGGAAAATAATTGGCAATTTGTCTGGAAAAGATGAACTTGTATTGATTTTGAAATTTGCCTGTAAATAGGCGTTTATGTACAAGAGGCTGACGTCCTAGTAAGAGAACGCCGCCGAACAACATAGAATTTACAATTTTGTGAAAAGGAAAACAAAACAGCTATGTGAACAAGATAATCCCACTGGGTTCCAACTCTGCTATCGCCTTTATATCTTCGAGCGTCTCATCACTTGGCTGCTTAGTTGAAGATGAAGCTGATTGATCGATGCCGTCTGAACCTGATATTTGATACCAGATTCTGGATGCAAGGTGATTCAATGAGACATAGTATTACGCTTTAATCCCTAACTTTTTCCTGGACCGCCCTTTCGGGTTTTCAGTCCACCGGGATACCCATTTTTGCCCAAGCCGCCTTTTCAGGTTTTCGACTTGCCGGGTGTACAGATTTTTTTTTCATTTTTCATCCCTTATTTTTGCCCGAACCCTTTTGGTTCGCCGGGAAGCCCTTACTTTTGCCTAGGTGTGTCAACCTAGCGGGTCTTTTGTTCATGCGTAGTATCTTTTTACTATGTCTGCATTGGCGGGGTGAGGAAGGTCATCACTATCCATGGTGGTTAGAATCATAGCTCCTCCCGAGAAGATATGTTTAACCACAAATGGCCCTTCGTATGTGGGGGTCCATTTTCCCCTGGGATCACTTTGAGGAAGGATGATGCGCTTGATTACCAGGTCTCCGACTTGATACTCTTGTGGTCTGTCTTTCTTGTTAAATGCCCTGATCATCCGTTTTTGATACGTTTGACCATGACAAATAGCAGTGAGTCTCTTTTCGTCAATTAGGTTTAACTGATCAAGTCGAGTCTGGATCCAGTCATCTTCGCTCAAGCCTGCATCCTTCATTATCCGGAGAGAGGGTATCTGGACTTCAATCGGCAAGACTGCCTCCATGCCATAGACCAAGGAAAAGGGAGTTGCCCCGGTTGACATTCTTGCTGAGGTACGATACCCATGAAGAGCAAACGGTAACATTTCGTGCCAATCTTTGTAGGTCACTGTCATCTTCTGCACAATCTTTTTTGATATTCTTATTCGCTGCTTCGACAGCCCCATTCATCTTCGGCCGGTAGGGAGAAGAGTTGTGGTGCTGTATCTTGAATTGCTCGCAGAGCTCAGTGATCATCTTGTTGTTAAGATTGGTACCATTATCCGTAATGATCCTCTCCGGTACACCGTATCGACAGATCAGGTTGTGTCGAATGAACCGTGCCACGACGTTCTTGGCTACGGTAGCATAGGAAGCTGCTTCAACCCAATTTGTAAAGTAATCGATCGCCACCAGGATGAAGCGATGCCCGTTGGATTCCGTAGGTCTGATCTCGCTGATCATATCAATGCCCCAATTGCAAAAGGCCAAGGTGTTGTCAAGACGTTCAGAGGTACTGGAGGAATGTGCACCTTATCTGCATATATTTGGCATTTATGACATGTCCGAGAATGTTGGTAACAGTCGGCTTCCATTGTGAACCAGAAATATCCTGCCCGAAGGATTTTCTTTACCATGGTGTGTCCACTGGAATGCATTCTGAAGGTACCTTCATGCAGCTCTGCCATGATTCTTTCTGCTTCAGTCTTATCCACACAACGGAGTAAGATTGAATCATGGTTTCGTTTGTAGAGAATACCGTTGCTGAGGAAGAACTTTGCTGCGAACCTTCTCAGAAACTTCTTGTCATTGACAGATGCACCCTCGGGGTATTCTTGAGCATCCAAGTACCTCTTCACCTCATGATACCAAGGTTTTTCAGTTACCTTTTCAGCCTCAAGATCACAGCAATATGCAGGTTCATCCAGTTTCCAAATGATGATCCGGGGAGCCTCGTTATCCCATTTGACTTTGAACATAGAAGACATCATAGCCAGCGCGTCCGCCAACTGATTCTCCTCTCTTGGGAAGTGTTCAAAAGTTATCTCCATGAAATGGGGGATCAATATCAACACACACTCTTTGTAAGGAATAAGGTTTGGGTGTTTCGTATCCCACTCGCCTTTGATCTGATTGATCACGAGAGCGGAATCTCCGAAGACACTCAGAAACTTGATCCTTAGGTCAATTGCAGCTTGAAGACCCATGATGCATGCCTCATACTCCGCCATGTTGTTGGTGCAGTTGAAGCATAGCCGGGCAGTGAGTGGAGTATGAGTGCCTTTGGGGGATATGATCACAGCGCCGATACCGTTACCCAAAGCGTTTGAGGCTCCGTCAAAGTGCATAGACCATCGGGATCCTTCCTCAGGTCCTTCATCCGGTCCAGGTACTTCACAATCAGTCACTACCATGATGTTCTCGTCAGGAAATTCAAAGTTCATCGACTGGTAATCATCCACTGCCTGGTGTGCCAAATGATCTGCCAACACACTTCATTTGATTGCTTTCTGAGTCGTGTACTGGATGTCGTATTCTGTCAAGATCATCTGCCATCTTGCTATTCTTCCGGACAAGGCGGGCTTTTCGAATATGTACTTTATTGGATCCATTTTTGAAATCAACAGAGTAGTGTGAGTCAACATATACTGTCTCAGCCGGCGAGCAGCCCATACCAAAGCGCAGCAAGTTTTCTCGAGCAGTGAGTATCGGGTCTCACAGTCGGTAAACTTTTTGCTAAGGTAATAAATGGCGTGCTCTTTTCGGCCAGACTCGTCATGCTGCCCCAGCACACACCCCATTGAGTTGTCAAGTACTGTCAAGTATAGTATTAGAGGTCTCCCTTCAACCGGTGGCATGAGAATGGGTGGTTCTTGGAGATACTCTTTGATTCTGTCGAAAGCGGCCTGACATTCATGGTTCCAACGTACCACTTGATCTTTCTTCAGCAGCTTGAAGATTGGTTCACGGGTAGCAGTTAGATGTGAGATGAATCGGGCAATGTAGTTCAGACGTCCTAGAAAGCCTCTGACTTCTTTCTCTATCATGGGAACTGGAATCTCTTGTATGGCTTTCACCTTGGCAGGGTCCACTTGAATACCTTTGTCGCTCACGACGAAGCCTAGCAACTTTCCAGATCTTACCCCAAAGGTGCATTTGTTTGGGTTCAACCTCAGCTTGTACAACTTCAGACGGTCAAACAACTTCTGTAGATGGTCCAGGTGTTCCTCCTCAGTTTGGGACCTTGCAATCATATCATCGACGTATACTTCAATCTCATGATGGATCATGTCATGAAATAAAGCAACCATGGCACGTTGGTAGGTTGCCCCAGCATTTTTCAACCCAAAAGGCATGACCTTGTAACAGAAGGTGCCCCACTGAGTAACAAAGGTAGTCTTTTCCATATCTTCAGGAGCCATCTTGATCTGATTATAACCTGAAAAGCCGTCCATGAAGGAGAACACCTTGTGTTGAGCAGTATTGTCAACCAGAACATTGATGTGAGGCAGAGGGAAGTCATCCTTGGGGCTCGCCCTGTTCAAATCCCTGTAATCAACACACATTCGGACCTTACCATCTTTCTTCGGCACCGGAACCACGTTGGCAACCCACTGAGGGTAAGAAGTCACTGCTAGAAACCCGGCATCAAATTGTTTCATAACCTCAGCTTTGATTTTCTCGGATATCTCTGGACGCATATGGCGGACCTTCTGTTTCACCGGAGGGCAATCTTCCTTGGTAGGCAGGTGATGAACCACAATGTCAGTATCCAACCCAGGCATGTCTTCGTAAGACTAGGCGAAGATTTCCACATAGTCATGCAGCATCTAAATCAATCGTTGTTTCACGTTGAGCTCCAGACTGGCACCAATCTTGACTTCCTTTCTGTCTGTCTCAGTACCCAGATTTACCGTTTCCACTGGCTCTTCATGTGGCTGAATGGCCCTCTCTTCCTGGAGCAGCCGTCTTGCAAGTTCACCAGGCACTTCGCAATCATCTTCACCTTCGTCTTCGGCTAAGTTGATCGGATTTTCGAAGTCATAACTGGAAGTAGCAGAGTCGTTACTAGTGAGATCCAGAGTGGATTGAAACCTGTATAGGTGAGTGTGTGTAAATGTAGCTGTTTTGCAATATATATAAAGAAAGAAAGGGAGCACAAGATTCGAAATGCGAAACATGTCCAATGTTTTTATTCATGATATATGGAAATGACAAGTAATAAGCCCTCACAAATGAAGCCACGGTGCCCCGGGTAAGACACCGGGCCGTAAAGTTTCAAATTATTGTTCGTTACAAATTTAAGAAATAAAAGAGTTCATTACTGAGTAACAAAAGTAACAGGTACGCAGTCTTTTGCAGTCCAGTTGCTTGATCCACTATCGACCGTTGGGTAGATCCAGCTGTTGAATTCAGATTCCTTCGCATTGTCTTCAATAGCATTCACTCCCGGGTTGGTGATGAATACAGGAGGTCTTCCAATCCTTGCTTTACGTACAGCCCTCTGAGCCTCTGCAGTGAAACCCAGCCCAAACTTGTCAGTCTTTGGAGTAAAATCAGGAAGCCTGCCCCAGTTTGCACACTCCCCCTTCTCAATCACAGCCCGGGCATCCTTCAAGGAAGCCATCTTCAAAGGAGAGTCTTCTTCAGGTACTGTCTCTGCTGACGCCAATGTTGGAGGTACCTCTTCAAAATGTTGAAAAGGGGTCTCAATGAACTCCCCGTCCATCTCTATATACCGGAATGAGTTAAGATGGCTAACCATATATTCCTCCTCCCCCTGTACCGTAACAATCTTCCCTCTGACCGGGTACTTAAGCTTTTGATGTAGAGTGGAGGTCACAGCTCCAGCCTTGTGGATCCAAGGACGACCCATCAAACAAGAATAGGATGTTCGGATGTCCATCACATAGAATGTTGAATCAAAGACTTGAGAACCAACCCGGATTGGAATATCTACCTCACCATGTACCATCCTCTTCGACCCGTCAAAGGCCCGGACGACAATGTTACTAGGCTTCAACTCCAAACCCTCACAATCCAACCTGTCTAAGGCCTTCTTGGGCAATACATTCAGTGAAGAACCGGTGTCTACCAACACGTGTGCAAGAGTAGTGCCCCTGCATTCAATGGAGACATGCAGGGCATCATTATGGTTCTTTCCCTTAACGGTCAGATCAGCATCAGAGAAACCCAACCCATTGTCAGCGGTCAAGTTGGCCACACAATCAGTAAATTGATCAGCAGACGTTTCTTGTGGCACATGGGCCGTCTTTAGGAAGGAAATCAGGGCCTTGGCACGGGCCTCTGAGCACAGCAACAGTGATAGCATAGAGATCTTAGAGGGGGTGTGCCCCAGCTGCTCAATGACGTTGAAATCACTTTTCCTGATAATCTTGGGAATCTCTTCCATCTCTTGCTGGGAGGCTTCAACACTAACAGTCTTCGGTGCCTCCATCTGGGCAGACATATCATCAATCCCTTTGCCCCGAGTGTCAGATGACTCGGCATCAGGGATAGAAACTTGATCAGGAGGGGAAACAGGCGCACTTGTAGGCGTGATGATAAGAGGTCTTCGGATGGCTGGTGGCGCAATGTCAGGCGAGAAGAGCCTGCCACTGCGAGTAACTTTAGCGGGACCGGTGATGTTACTGATGCCGGTACTAGTGTTGAACTCCTGCTTCACTCCGAGCACATAAACATCTGCCCCATAGTGCCACGGGACAGCCTTGTCAGATTTATAGGGGAGGGGCCCCAGAATAGTGATGATGATGGGAGCAGTCTTCTGAACAAGCTTAATTTGGACAGGCTTTCTCGGGGGAGCCTTGGTAGGATTGTTGAAAATGGTGACAATGGACACTTCTTCAGCAGGGATAACAGGAACAACAATTTTATTGAACAAGATCTCTTTGCTATCCATCAGGTTTTGGACGCCTGACTTCAGCAATGGACAACCAGCAAGTGAAACAGCACATAGAAGGCAACCTTTGTTACAACCCGGAAATAAACCGGCTAGCAACAGGTTCCTTTTGACGGACAACAACGGAGTAACAATATCATCCACAGAGGTTGCGTACGAGTCTTCCTCAACAGCATTCACTCCATGCTGGGGCATGGGAGCAGTCATAACATTGGGCCTTTCGGGCGCCTCAAACTGTATTTCCTTAGCGTCGATAAGGTCCTGAACCTTATTCCTCAGGGCCCAGCAATCATCAGTAGAATGCCCCGGGATATCAGAGTGATAAGCACAGCGGGAGTTGGGATTGTACTTCGGAGAGGTTGTGTTTACCACCTTCGGAGCTTCTCTGATAGTTACCAGGTTGGTTGACAGCAGTTGCGGCAAGATCTGAGACAAGGTCATACTAAGCCGAGTGTATTCTCTTCTGGGTCTCTCACCCCTTGGTTGGTTAGGTTGCCGAGGAGCGGCAGCAAGCTTTGAAATTACCACCGCGTTGACAGCTTGGCGGCATTCCGGTTTATTTTGCCTCCTTGGACCATACACAGCACTAGCTTCCTTCTTGAAAGGCTTCTTTTCAGAACTTGAGGATGCACCTTTCTGTATTTTCCCTGATTTCATACCAGCTTCTATCCTCTCACCAGTCAGAATGAGGTCTGTAAACCCTGCAGAAGAATTACCAATCAGGTGGTTGAAGAACGGCCCAGACAGGGTCCCCAAGAACATGTCCACGAGTTCACGGTCAGTCAACGGTGGCTGCACCCTGCCATCCAGGTCCCTCCACTTCTGCGCGTACTCTTTAAAACCTTCTCCCGATCCTAGCGACATACCCTGGAGTTGGGTACGTGTAGGAGCGAGGTCGGCATTGTACTGATACTGCTTATAAAAAGCAATAGCCAAGTCCTCCCAGTTACGAATGTTGGTTCCATCCAGCTGATAGAACCATTCGAGATGAGTCCCTGAAAGACTCTCCTGGAAGAAATGGATCCATAAGTTCTTGTCTGCAGTATACGGCTGAATCTTCCGCACATAGGATCTGAGATGCAGTTTAGGGCAGGAAGCCCCGTCATACTTCGCAAAAGAGGGTGCCTTGAACTTATGTGGGATCACCACCCCAGAAGATAAACCCAGATCTCCAAAATCCAACCCAGGCACCTGTTGAATTTCCATGGCACTCAGACAATCTTCTAACTGCTTGTACCTGTCTTCAGCGGGAGGGTACTGCTCATCATTGAAATTCGTCTCGTTGTCAGAGACCACAGGACTAGGAACCCTTCCCCCTTGGGGACTGCCTTTGCCTACAGAAGAAGCAGCTTGATCAACCTCATTTTGCAGTGTATTGCCAAACCTCCGTCCAGTGTTGAATAGTACAGTTCTCTTCTTCTTCTTCTTTACCAACAGAGCCTTCAATTCCTCTTGACCTTGGGCTAAAATCATGATCAACTCTTGGAACTGGGCGTTTTGGGCCTGGAGGGCCTTGATGGATTGCTCAGTAGATGATTCGGGATTCATGATGAGACTGCTGAAATAAATAGCGAAGAAGATTAAGCAACCTGTAAAAAAGAGTACCTGTTATGCACATGATGCATGATATGCTGTTTATGCAATGCATTCAAGGGTTCGAAAGTTCAAATTTGTTATAGACAAAAAGGAACACACGTTATCATTAAGAAGTAATTTGTTCAGTACATCAAGGCCTCATGGGCGAACATTACAAAATAATTTAATCCCAAAAGACATTGCGCATCCTCTTTGGAGCTATGTAAGTATTGAGAGTCTTTTCCTCGTGTAGTAGGCGGGTGAGCTCCAAGACCTTCTTCTCACTGGCATGCAGGTTGGCTTCGAGAGAATTCCGTTCTTCCTTAAGCTGGATCCAGCTTTTCTGCATTTCTTCCCAGGATGTAGGCATGTCAGGATGTTGAATGGTGTACGGGACCTCTCCTTCTAATACTGGCTCTTTGATCACAGGGAGAACATGAGGATATGGCATCACCAGCTTCTGGGAGCGGGCTCGTACCCACTTGAGATAAGGCTCCAACGGGATGGAGTTCTTGTGCCCCAGTGTCTTGCTATCTACCTTATTGGGCATCCTCCAAGCTCTGATAAATCTCTGGCGAAGTCCTTGTGCATCGTTGTCGAAGTCAAAAACTATGTCAGGGATCAACATGTCATGAGGGCCATCCCTCCGAGCATAACCAAACTGTCTCAAAGCCAGACACGGGTTGTAAGTAATACCTCCTCTGATTCCAAGTAAAGGAACATTAGGAAACTCCCTGCAACGATCAATGATAGTGACATTCTCTCTGGACCGAGGACACCAATGTATATCAGCTTGCGTAAGAGTCATTAATCGTTGTGACCATCTCAAACCCCACTCGTTCTTCAAGACTGATTGTGGAAGGTGCGAAATAAACCACCTTTCCAGGAGAGGAGTGCAGCACATGAGAACACCTCTTTTTCTCATGGTTCGAGTGTAACATGAGTGAAGGATGTCCCCAATCAACGTAGGTATAGGATTCCTAGACATGAAGATCTTGACAGCATTGATATCTATAAGCTGATCGGGATTCGGGAACAACACCAATCCATAGACAAGGAGAGCCACAACTTCTTCAAAGGCTTGTAAGTCAAGGGAATTCCAACATTCTTGGGCCTTCTCAAACACGAACTTTGCCAAGAATCCTTTGATACCACTTCTAACTTCCCAATGTCCCTTGATGTCAGGTGGTTGTAGGTGTAATGCTTTAGCAACCTCTTTAAGTTTTGGTTCCCTTTCCGTACCGTTGTAGGGTAGTTGACTAAGGATAGGGATCTTCAGAAGCTGGGAGAACTCTTCCAAGGTAGCCACCAGTTGATAATCTGGGAAAGTAAAGCAGTGGTGCAAAGGGTCAAAGAACTGGAAGAGAACCTTTATCATATCTTCCTCAATGTTGGTGTTGACCAAGCTGATGAGTCTGCCATGTTTCTCACTGAAAGAAGAGCTCTCGGGAATCCTGGATGTAAGCTCCTTAAGCTGAGGAGGGATCCTTACAAGGTTGATCTGAATTGTCTTTCTGCGGATAGTTTCCATGTCCTACAAAACAAGAACAAAGATGAAGATTCGAACCCCTGAAGTGGTTAGTGGATGCATATGATGCTGTATGATGTTATGATGTTATGATAAAAACACACCACAAGTATCCACAAAAGGCAAACATGATAAAGCACACAAGTCACACAAGACAGCCCTTAGTGTTTAGGCCAACATGAAGTTTGGGGTACTACCCTCTTGAAGTTGGTGGGCTCAAAAACCTATCCTATCAAAAGTAACCGGGTTCTAAGGATCTCAATATCATTGGGTTGTTTTCTATGTTCATTGTTTCGATTTAGCCACTGAACTGGCGATCAAAATATTCCAAGAAAACAACCCTCAATGAGTGTAGTATCGAGTATCAACCAACTTCGGACTGCACCAAAGTCAGTTATCTCACTACCCCTAAAGAGGCCAGGATGGTTCAATTAAGGTTCCTAAGGTCAGTTGATGCTTCACGACACCACGCGGCGGCCCCGTACTCTCCTTTACTTGACTCAAGGGTTACCGGTACTCACCAAAGTGCCACATCAACGTAGCAAACTACTTCAACCGTGTCGGTATACCCCGCACAGTTCCCTCACAGTCTTGTTGCTACTTTCTAAGAGGTATCCCCCAGATCCGGGTTAGGATCTATAGAACTCCCAAAGCAGGCCCACAATATTAAAGCAATCAAAACAGGCAATTGAAAACATAAGTATGATCTATCCTAAGGTACACCTCACTTTAAATTCCCCAGCAGAGTCGCCAGTTCTGTGATCGGTGGAAATAGAACTGACTGTTTTTAAGCTGGTTCACGAAATGTCGCGGTAAGCAAGAGTCGCCACCGTCTTTTATATTCTCCAACATGGAAAGGACAAAAGCACAGCAAAATTCCTTATTGAGATGTCTCTCGGTTCGGGAGGTAGATTTATAGAAAGGGAAGGTGTTAGCACCCTTTCTATCCGTGGTTATCCTCGGGCTCTCAGGTACTTGCTCTTATGTTTTCAAAAGATGTTTGCTTTTCAAATGTGAGTGGGTTTTGAAAAAAAATTTCGTTTTTGAAAGATTTCTAAGTGACTCTTGTATCTGTCCTCAAGAGTGTTTGAAAAATTTGTTTTGAAAACTTTTGAAAGTGTCAGTGTGAAAAGATTGTTTTGTTTGTTTTTTAGAGAGCAAGTACCCATGAGTCATCCACCTATCCTAAGGAATTAGGTTGTGTAAAAGTCCTTAAGGTAGTGCCATCCCACCATTGAGAAGTAGGTAGCACCACCGTTGGAGGTGTTCGGGTCAATTCGATTGAGGGACATTGTGGTCACCGAAGCAATAGTAGGACACCTTAGAAGTAACCCTAATGTCCTAGATCCTTTTATCCGAGGCAACCGTTTCGAGGCAACTGGATCTTAGACATAAGGGCGACCGCTAAAACACCCTATACTTGACGACCACTTTCGAGGCAACGAGTGAGGCGTACCCTAGAAGTGGCATGTGCATTGTGTGTTGTTTTTCATGTTATGTTTATCTTTGATCATGTAATTGTGAGCTACGAGTTGTTTTTTTAATTATCATACATTCTTTCATGCAATTTAGCAGTTAGGAGTGCGGAAAATAAAATACGGAAAGGTAAAAGCAACGCTATTACAAGGCGCGGGTCTATACATCGCCAAAAAACAAAGACCCGTTTTGATAAAGTGCGGAAAGTAAAGAAAGCAATAAACCTAATTACTATTACACTCTTGGAAGCAGTTACATAATAATCAAAATAAATGGTAACGCGCGAAAGAATTAAATTGGACGTCCTTAGGGTTTTTGACCCTTTTGAGCAATTATGAGTTTTTTGTCCTTTGCTTTTAATTAAAATTAAACCTAATTATTTAATTAATTATTTACAAGAAAGAAAAGAAAGTGTTTTTTTGTGTTTTTTAATATTTTAATAAAAATAAAGAAGCTAATAAGTCAAAAGAAAACCTAGTTCTATGTTTATTTTAATTATTAATAAAAAATGTCAAAGTTAACCTAATTTACTAAATTAATTAATTTATATTTTTATGTACAAAATAATGATTAATAAATAATAATAATGATGATTAAAAAAAAAGAATGAAAAATCCAAACCCTAATTCTACATAATTTTTATTTATTGAGAAAAAGGTTAAAATTAAAACCTAAATTAAGCTAAGTTAATTATTAATATTTATTTACAAAAAATAATAGTTAATGAATTTAATAAATAATAAAATATATTTACAATTTTTGATTTCTGGTTTTATTAGGAAAAATTAATTTGTGAATTAATAATAATAATAAAAATTAAAGGAATTAAAAGAAAATAAAATAAAACAAAATAGCAAACCAAGGGGGTATGTTGACCCATATGGAGGTGTACTGAAACAATCTTGGCCCATTAACACAAGCCCTTTATTGACTCCTGGGGATTGGCTATGCATGCGTTGACTGGAACACACCATGGTCTTCATCTTCTGACCATTGGATGTACCTTTGTGGCCACTTGGCGTGCTGTTGCCGGGAGTGCATGGTGGAGTATTGGACATATGCTGCATTGGAACACATTATGAAAAATAGAAACAAGAGTTTGGGGGACCTGGGAATCGAACCTAGGTCCCAACGATTGCAAGCCACGTCTCCAGCCACTACACCATCTGCGTTTGTTTGTGAAAATATTGGATAATGAAAATAATATAGGAAAATGCCAGTTAGGCTTGGAAAGAGAAAAGGCGCGCATATTATTTGAACTGGCCAACCACATGGAGGCACGTCCTTCATCTTCTTCGTTTCCTGTAAAAATATAAAGCAGATAGCGGGGGTTTTAAACCCCCCACAAACTGGAAACATCAAAAATAGCGATTAAGCACACAAACAATATAAAAAGGGCGTGAGGGTTAGGTTGAATTCGTCTGGCCTTGACGAATTCAACCATTCTTGTCTCAAGGTCCAATTTTTCCTTATGTGCAAAGCTTTAAATTTCAAGCTTCTAAACCCTAGATATCTCCAATGGTGGATTTCGATTCAGAATGCTATAACCAAATTGGTTTATACCAATAGCTTCAGAATGTTCCTGTTAACATAAATCAACCAAGAAAATGGATTAAAAGGGCATGAATTATGATATGCAATTTTGAAAAATAGAGCAAACTGAGTGACTTGTGGTGAACGATTCTGATGGTGTTAGGGCTTGTTCTTGATGGCAACAAGTTCCTGGAGACTCAGGCAAGGTGTGTTAATCAAAAAGAGACCTTGAATTCTCCTGGAAGACTGATTACAGTTTTGAGTTTTTTCCACTTTTTTTCAATATTGCATATGGTGTTTCAGCAGCTCTTGTACGTGTCCCTGAATATGGTTTGCTTCAGTCTTTGTATGTGAAGAGAATTAGGTCAATTTTAAGCCCAACAATCCATTGCATTCATGTTTCATTATGTGATTGCCAATCAAATCTTTTTCAATCTTTTTCTTTGATAAAACCTTGCCAATCATGGAGATTTTGATGTCTTTTTGGTGCACACGAATTTCCAGCTTGCCCTAGTCTTATTTGCATCACAAAAGATTTAAAAATCATATCTTTTGAATTTTCCTACAATTAAAATTAATTATATGAATTAATATTAATAAAAATTAAATTAATTAATTAAAAATGAGAAAATAAATCAAATTAATCTTATTGGGTCGTGCATAAGTCTTGTGCAAAGATTCAAGAAGGAATTTGAGGCCCATTAGCAAAAATGAAGTGTTTTAGACAAAGTTGACTTTTGAAAGTTCCCAAAAATTTCCCAACTTCTCCAATGCATATCTTGCTCAATTTTGAAGCTATGAACATGTTCTTGGACATTTTGGAAAGGTCTTGAAGTCCTCTAACCAATGCCTTTGGTCCCATGTCATTTTCATTTACCAATCTCAAGTTATGGTCTTTGACTTAAAGTGCCTTTTTGTTGACTTTTGAAAATGACCTATAATGTAGAAATTGATAACTTTTTGTGAGAGCATTTCTTGGACTTGGAGTGTTAGGATGAGTTGTAGGAAATGTCATCCCCTTCAAAATGAGCATTGGATGGTATTTTTCTGATGAACCATGAAAAAGTTATGCCTTGGTCAATTTGCAGTTGACTTTTTCAGTTGTCCAAAAATAGAAACTTTTGCATCTTGAGACTTTTTGAGCCATGCTTGTGGAATCATGATCAAGACTTGATCAAATGATGATTGTGGCTTCAAAATAAGATGTTGACCAAAATTTTTGACTTTTGACTGTCAAATGACCATTTTACCCCTGCAGTTGACTGTGAAGCAATTAGGGCTTTTGACTATGCAATTTGATGTTGTGAGCCTTGAAGTTTGACATGTAGATGCTTGACAATGTATATAGGTATATGGGACTTGATTGGACCCTTGGAACCCTCAACTTCCTTGTAAGAACCAAAACCCTAATTTTGACTGTGTTAGGAGGCAATTGGACTGTGCAACCTTTGAGAGATTTTGAACCATTTGGAGGTTGATCTTGACAAATCTTGAAGAATATGGGAGGGCAAATTTTGGGGTACAACAGGTGCTTTGTGTGTGGTTTTGAAAGATGTTTTGAAAAGAGGCCATCATTGTGGAAACCTTTGTAATGATTCTTGTTTGAATGTATACAAAGGTGTATTTGTCTTTTGAAAAGATATTTCAATGTTTGAAAGTTTGAAAGTTTGTTTTGGGAAATTGTTTTGAAATTGGGTTGTGAAGTGTGTTTGAAAATAGCAAGGATGTTTTTGAAAGCTTTTTGATCAAGTAACTAAGAGCTATCTACCCTATTTTACTCAAAGATCTTTTATAATGTTTTCAACCCTTTTGACAGTGTTGCTTCACCATTGCATTTGGTGAGCAACCTTGTGTTAGTATGTGTTAAACGGGACAGGCGCGGGTCATCGTATAGACCATGATAGCAATTGTGTCAAGTATCTTTGGCAATTTTTTTGAAGGACTTGATCATTTTTGTTTAGGCAACCAAGATAGCGTCATCGAGGGACTATGATCTTTTGTTTTGTTTTTGTTTTGCCAAAGTACCCAACATACATAACATGGCCCATTTTTTAAGGCAACAAGTGGATTGTAACCCTATGGGTGCAAGTGTGTATTGTGCTTGATTTTCATGCATTTTTGTCTTTGATTAAGTCAAGCTATTTGTTGATTTTGATTTTTGCATACAAACCCTAATTCTCTAATCATGGCATAATTGAAAGCGTAAAGTGCGAGAATTAAAATTCTAAGCTATTACAACATGATTATAGGGATGGGGGTACAATCTTTGAATGGGGGGGGGGGGGGGGGGGGGGGGGTATTTGACAAGAAATATAAACCCTAGTTTACTATTACATCCAAATTGAATAAATAGTACAAATAAATAAATTGGCAATAATTAAACAATTTAAATATAAATATGCAAAATATCATAAATATGTAAAAATGTTTCTTTGTTTATTTTTATGTATATAAAAGTATTTTTTAATGTATTTATAAAAAGGAAATAAAAGATTATTTTTGAAAAGGGTAGAAAACCCTAATTTTCTTTTAAGAAATATATATATATATATATATATATATATATATATATATATATATATATATATATATATATATATATATATATATATATATATATATATATACACAATAAAATAAAATAAAATATATACAAAAATATATTAATATATGTAAAAATAAAATATACTTAGAAAAAAGTATTTTTTAGTATAAATAAAAATAAAAGTAAAAATGTAATATTTTGTATTTTTTTATTCTAGAGTATTTAATAAAATAAAAAGTATATATTTATATATGTATATTAATCAAATTAAATATGTACAATATAAAATAAAATATGTACAAAAATAAAATATATTTAGGAAAATATTTTTAGTATGAATAAAAATAAGAACAAAAATAAAAGTATAAATTATATATATTTTTCAAGTCTTAATAAATAATATAAAAGTATTTAAATACTTTTTCATGTTAGAAAAATTAAAATAAAATGCCAAATAAATGTAAAAAATTTATGAAAATATTTTTGAGCATTTTTTATATTTGGAAATAAATTAATAAAATCATAAATGAAAACAAAAATGCAAAAATATAAAAATACAAGAAATTGGGCCAGGGGGTGCAAAAAGGAAAAGAGGGGGTGTCAAGAGTGAGCCAGGCCAAGCCCAGCCCACCACTTCATCTTCAACTTCCAGATTTTGAAAAAACACGCGCGCCTGTACAAACTTGGACATCCTGCATATGAGCTCTATTGCAAAAACTCACAACATCAAACTTGTAGAGAATTTCAAGACGATTCCAACAATATAAACAACTTGTCTTAACTCTCAAAGACCAGAGAGAATTTCTCTGGCCCTAAAATCTGACCTAGTTTTTTCAGCATGTTCATGGATGAAATTCTCCTAGCACACTTAATATAAATGAAAACTGAGCATATGTACAGCTTCATGGCAATGAACACTACATTTTTTATTCACAAACCTAAGGCTAAATGTTCCTAAATAGAGAGATAGAAAGTGGAGAAAAACTTGTTTCAGTTGGATTCGTGTAGGGCAATGTAGTGCTTTTCAACAAGGCTTGAGATGTTTGGTAGCTTGCTTGAACTTCACTTGATCTTCTCCAATAGCTAGCTTGCCTTGAATGTCCTTGAATCAGCCTATATAACTCAACCTGCACAAGCTCAAAATGAAAATGGTGAACACTGTAAATGGAGTTACATTTGGTGTTTGAGGTTTGGGATAGCTTGGGTGAGTTGAATGGAAGGTGTTTGAAGCAACTTGGGGCAAAACGCACGAGCCAAATGAGCTATGGAACTCAAGTTGCAGAACTTGCCCTATTTTGCCAAAGGAATGTGATTTATGGCTATGGGGTGTTTAGAGGCTCAAGCAATCGTGTTTCTAACTCAAAGGGGTGTGAGAAAGATGTTCAAACTGTTTGCATAAGTTGGTATTGGCTGGTTTTCAAGTTCTCAATTTTTTGACAAGTTTCTTGTTTTTGAAGTAAGAATGTGGAAGTTGTTGTTACAGGCCTGTACAGGCTATCAAATATTCTTTAATACTTTGCTCTTGGCCCCTCCAACTTGTGGATTTGATTTTCCCTCTGAGATATGGACCAATGCTCAAGGGATAGTGGTTTGACATAAAGCACATTATGGCAAAAATGGAAATGTGCCTTTTTCTACTTAGGGCTTAATCTTGTGTATAATGTCCAAATGACCAAAACAAAAGCTTAGACTGATGGATTTGCATTTAATTATGGAGTGTGAAGTGGTTTAGAGGCCTGTAAACTAGTGTAAGGCATGCTGACTTGAAATTGCAACTTGCATGATCATGAATATGCCATGGATGAAAAGTGAGTTTTTGCCAACTTCAAGCCTTTGATTATCCCTAACCACAAATGTGTTTGAGGAGTTCTTTGACAATTTGGAAAGCTTTAAACATGATCTATAATCCATCTTTGAAATGAAACTTAAGATTCCAAGTGAAACAATGTGAAAAATGGCCAAGAAGATAGGTCAAAATCCTGCCTAAACTAGGGCAAAATTTCACTAACTTAAAAGTTTTAGGGACCCTTGTTCCAAAAATCATAACTTGAGATCCAAGCTTCTTTTGAGAAAACTTTGTGAATAAAAGTTGTAGACTTTGTGGATAAATACAACTTTAATGTTGGAGGTTTTGTTTGAATCCATTTGCATCATGGTGAAAATGTGGGGCAAAGTTAGGAAATATTAAGAAAATTTCATAACTTAGAAAATTTCTAAGTTATGAAATTTTTCAACTTTAAACCCTAATTTGCAATTTTGGGTTTCTTGATGAACAATTTTCATAATTTGACACATCTTGATGAAAAATGACCCTTGGCACTTGATTTTGACCAAAAATTCAAAGTTTGACTTTTCAGTGTACAATCAAATTTTGATCAGTTGACTGAAAAATTCATCTGTCAATCCCATGCATTTGAGATCTTTTGAACTTGTTGAATAAGTCAAGATGATGTCATTAAGTCCTTGAGTCCATGGTTGAACCTAATTTGCCATTAGCTAGGTCAAAAAGTCAGAAATTGCCTTTGTACAGTCAAAACCCTAAAAATGACCATTTTGCCCTTTTGGTGATCTGATCAAATTTCTTGTGGAGTTGTGGTCCAAACTTGATCCAATGGTTCATATGAGTTCATAATGTTGATGTGGGTCAAAATTCATGAGGTTTGACTGTAAATTGGCCACAGTTGACTTTTTCCTAATACAACTGATTTCTAGGTCAACTGTTCAATTGACTGGGCAAAAATTTGATTCAAGGCTTGAAATTTGGTATGGACAAACTTATGAGTCCAATATGAAGTATGAAAGTCAATTTGAGCATTGAAGGTCCAAAAATCCTTGTGCAAACTCAAACCCTAGTTTAGGTCATCAGTGCAAGGAGATGTCTTGAGCAGAGCAAACCCTAGCTTGATCTTGAGTTCCAAGAGCCTTGTGATGAGAAATGTTGATAAAATGAGAGGGAAAATTTTGGGGTACAACAGTTGCCCCTGTTCAATCTTCTTGAACCTGAAGAGTTAGATTGGCAAGTTTGTCTTTCGTGACTCGAAGGTAAAAGAGGATTGGACACTAGAGTACCCGTAAATTTGCACTTGTCAAAATGTAGCTGAGGGAATGGGCTTAAAGATGCCATTTGGAAATGGTAGAATCTTACTGGAGATGGGCTTAAAGATGCTATCCAAAACTTGTTTGTTGAAAATCAGTGGAATGAACATCAGAATGGTATCCGTATTTGGAACATATCTGAGTTGTATCTAGAGACTGGGTTCGTATGAGCAAGGGAATGGCGTCCGTGTCTAGAGCGTATCCGAGTTGTATCTGTATTTGATTCTTGAATGAATATCAGAATGAATGTCGTGTCTGGAGTGTATCTGTATTCTGAATGGGTAACAGAGAAACATTTGTGTATGGAGCATCTATGTGCTGGGGATAAATTCCGAATGAGTGACAGAATGGCAACCGTGTATGGAGTGTATCTGGATTGTATCTAAAGTTGAGATTTGTATGAGTAGCAGAATGACTTCCGTGTCTGGATTATATCCGTACTGTAACTGGGATCCGGACAAGTTACAGAATGACTTCCGTGTCTGGAGTGTATCTGAACTTGAAGTTGATAGTTGAATCTGAATAAGGAATAGAATGGCCGCCGTGTCTGGAGCGTATCTAGTATGTATCTGATTGCTGAAGTCTGAATGAGTAATAGAATGACCGCCACGTCTGGGGTGTATCCATACTGTATCTTGACTTGAAATTTTGAATGAGTAATATAATGACCGCCGTGTCTGGGGGTGTATCCATACTGTATCTGAAATATCTGAATAGTCGTTAACGATAGCTTTTTGATCTTATCCTGAAAAGGGTAGAATGTTAGCTAAAGCACAAAGTTATGTTGCATGATATGTATGATGCAATAAAATGTGTTCCCTCAATGTTTATGATATATGAATGTAATGGATGTGCATGTAAGCTGATTAGCTGTCTTGCTGAGGAAAATAAATCCTTGATAGATGGAGATAATGAAATCTTTGACTGCTATCGGGGAAAGTAAATCCTTGACCGATGCTGGGGATTCCAAAAATCTTTGATTGTTGAATATGAGAAAACCTTGCTGATTACTGTTGGGGATAGAAAATCCTTGGCAACCTGCGGGGATTATCAAAACTTTGACAACTTCTGTGGGGATGTGAGAATCCTTCATGACCTTCCTGGGGAAATAAGGAAAAATCCGACGACCTCTACTGGGGAATTAAAACCTGGGAGGCTTCAAATGGAGAAACGGGAACTAGAATCTACGTTCTGCCGGGAAATAACTCTGTGGGGGGAGTGTTTATTCTGCCGGAGAAATCAGGAGCTTGGGTTGTATGCCAATCTACTGGGGATTCCTTGTTTTGTGGGGAACTCTGCTGGTGAATCGGAGGAAGTTGGATAGTATTCCACCGGGGTTTAAGATTTGAAGTTTTGGACTCCGCTGGTGATGAAAGTTTAGAGTATTCTGGCTCCGCTGGGGATCAGGAGTTTTTTAGAAACTTAACTCTGATGGGAATTTTGAAATTTAACTCCTCTAGGGATATGTACTTCAAGGTTTTAGCTCTGTTGAGGATCTGAATGACATACTATAGGGGATTTCTTCTGGAATAGCCTAAAGACGTTTTCCTATACTTTCGACCTATCAGTAATTATCCTTTCTTATTTCGTTTTATTTGTAAGCAGTGATTATATTCAAATGCATATGCTCATTTAACAAACCATTGGACGTTTTCAAATAAAACATAAGTGTAAAAAGAAAGGAAAGGCAAGCAAATTTCTGCACTTTGAAGTATTTTTGTATTAACTTTTGTAAGTATCTTTGTACAAAGGAGACAGACATCCTAGTAAGAGAATGTTGTCGAAAAATTGAGAAAAATTTATACAAAGAAAGATGGTTATGTGCAACAATTCCATGGGGTTCCTATTCTGCTATAGCATTCACAACTCTGAGTATCTTGTCCATTCGTTGCTTCGTCCGCGGGTGATTGGATTGATCAGAAGCTTGGAGTGTTGGTCATAAAGAGATTGTCCTTAAAGTGATCCAACGAGACATAGTCATACGCTTTAATTCCCTAACTTTTTCCTGGACCGCCCTTTCGAGTTTTCAGTCCACCGGGAAACCCTTTTTTGCCCAAGTCGCCCTTTCGGGTTTTCAACTTGCCGGGTGTACAGATTTTTTTATTTATCCCTACTTTTTGCCTGAACCTCCCTTTCGGGTTTTCGATTCACCGGGATGCCCAATTTTGCCTAAGTCGCCCTTTCGGGTTTTCAACTTGTCGGGTCATTTATGCGTAGTATCTTTTGACTATGTCTGCGTTTGCAGGGTGCGGCAAGTCGTTGCCGTCCATGGTGGTCAGCATCATTGCCCCACCAGAAAAGATGTTCTTGATCACAAATGGTCCTTCGTAAGTAGGATTCTACTTGCCCCTGGGATCACTTTGCGGCAAGATGATTCGCTTGATTACAAGATCTCTGACTTGATATACCTAACGCCTAACTTTCTTGTTGAAAGCCTTGATCATCCGTTTTTGATACGTCTGACCATGACAAACAGCAGTAAGTCGCTTCTCGTTAATCAAATTAAGTTGATCAAGTCGGGTCTGAATCCAATCGTCTTCACTTAAACCAACATCCTTCATAATCCTTAAGGAAGGAATCTGAACTTCCATAGGTAAAACAGCCTCCATGCCATATACCAAAGAAAAGGGGGTTGCCCCAGTTGAAGTACGCCCCGTGGTACGATGTCCGTGCAGAGCAAACGGTAACATCTCATGTCAGTCCTTGTAGGTGACTGTCATCTTTTGAATGATCTTCTTGATATTTTTGTTCGCGGCTTCAACAGCACCGTTCATCTTTGGCCGATAGGGAGATGAATTGTGATGTTGAATCTTGAACTGCTCGCACAGAGTGGTGATCACAGTGTTGTTCAAATTTGTACCGTTGTCTATGATGATCCTGTCGGGGATACCGTACCGGCATATGAGGTTCTGCTTGATGAAGCGGACAACCACATTCTTTGTAACGGAGACGAAGGAAGTTGCTTCGACCCACTTGGTAAAATAATCAATAGCGACCAAGATGAAGCGATGTCCATTGGATGTTGTAGGCTTGATCTCTCCAATCATGTCGATTCCCTACATCGCAAATGGCCAAGGAGCTGTTAGAACGTTGAGAGGAACTGGAGGAATATGTACCTTGTCAGCATAGACTTGGCATTTGTGACAAGTACGGGAATGTTGATGGCAATCAGCTTCCATGGTAGACCAGTAGTAGCCTGCCCTTAGGATCTTCTTAGCCACTGTATGTCCGCTTAAGTGAGTGCCAAATTTTCCGCTTATTTCAGTCATGATCAACTCAGCTTCAACCTTGTCCACATAACGAAGTAGAACACAATCATGGTTGCGCTTATATAAGATACCATTGCTCATGAAGAACTTGGCAGCAAATCTCCTTAAGAACTTTTTGTCATTGACGGAAGCTCCTTCAGGGTATTCTCGAGTCTGGAGATACCTTTTGATTTCACTAAACTAGGGTTGTTCCACTACTTCCTCGGTATTAATCTCATGACAGTGCACAGGTTCGTCCATTTTCTCGATGGTTATTTGGGGAGCCTCATTATCCCAGTTGAGTTTAAACATGGAATACATTGTAGCCAGAGCATCCGCTAGCTGATTTTCTTCTCGCGGGAAGTGCTCAAAGGTAATCTGCTCGAAATGAGGCAACAACGTCAAGACATGTTCTCTGTATGGGATAAGATTATGATGTTTGGTGTCCCACTCTCCTTTGATTTGACTGATAACCAAAGCTGAGTCCCCAAATACAATCAGATATTTGATTCTCAAGTCAATAACAGCCTTGAGACCAAAGATACAAGCTTCATACTCAGCCATGTTGTTGGTGCAGCCGAAGCAGAGTCTAGCAGTGAAAGGCGTATGGCAACCTTCTAGAGAAATAAGTACCGCGCCGATACCGTTTCCAAGTGCATTTGAAGCACCATCAAAGTACAGGGTCCATCGGGATCCTTGTTTAGGTCCTCATCAAGGAAGTCGAACCTCATAGATTGGTAATCTTCGACGGCTTGATGAGCTAGATGGTCAGCTAGTACACTCCCCTTTATAGCGTTTTGAGTTGTGTACTGGATATCATATTCAGTCAAGATCATTTGCCATCTAGCGATTCTTCCGGATAAAGCAGGCTTCTCAAAGATGTACTTAATCAGATCCATTTTAGAAATCAGCAAAGTGGTATGTGTCAACATATACTGCCTTAGCCGGCAAGCAGCCCATACCAAAGCGCAACAAGTTTTCTCGAGCAGTGAGTAGTGAGTCTCACAGTCGGTAAACGTTTTGCTAAGGTAATAAATGGCATGCTCTTTTCGGCCAGACTTGTCATGTTGTCCCAGTATGCACCCCATTGAGTTATCCAAAACAGTCAGATACATGATTAAAGGCCTTCCTTCGACGGGTGGCATCAAGATAAGAGGTTCCGGCAAATACTCCTTGATCTTATCAAAAGCAACTTGACAGTCATCGTTCCATCCAACCACCTGATCTTTCTTCAACAACTTGAAAATTGGCTCACAGGTAGATGTTAGGTGAGAGATGAACCTTGCGATATAGTTTAAGCGTCCCAAGAAACCTCTAACCTCCTTTTCAGTGCGGGGGGCAGGCATTTCTTGTATAGCTTTGACTTTAGCAGGATCAACCTCAATGCCTTTGTTACTGACGATGAATCCCAAAAGTTTATCGGACCTGACTCCAAAAGTGCACTTGCTAGGGTTCAATCTGAGCTTATATTCCTTCAATCTGACAAACAGATTTTGCAGATGGTCGAGGTGTTCTTCTTCTGTCTGTGAACGGGCTATCATTTCGTCTACATAGACTTCGATCTCATGATGTATCATGTCATGAAACAAAGCTACCATGGCTCGCTGATAGGTTTCCCCGGCATTCTTCAGTCCGAATGGCATCACTTTATAGCAGAAGGTACCCCACTGCGTAACACAAGTAGTCTTCTCCATGTCTTCGGGGGCCATTTTGATCTGGTTGTATCCCGAGAATCTATCCATGAAGGAAAATACCTTGTGTTGAGCTGTATTGTCAACTAAGATATCGATGTGTGGCAGTGGAAAATCATCTTTAGGGCTAGCCCTGTTTAGGTCTCTGTAGTCCACACATATTCTGACTTTTCCGTCCTTCTTAGGCACGGGCACAATGTTAGCAACCCATTATGGATAGGAAGTAACAGCCAAAAAACCAACATTGAATTGTTTCATCACTTCAGCTTTGATCTTTTCGGACATGTCGGGCCTCATTCGGCGGACTTTCTGTTTGATTGGTGGGCATTCTTCTCTTGTAGGGAGATGGTGAACCACAATATCTGTATCCAGTCCCGGCATGTCTTCATAGGACCAGGCAAAGATCTCAACATATTCATTCAACAACTGAACTAAACGCTTTTTTGACATTTAGCTCCAAGTTGGCACCCACTTTAACCTATTTCTTGTCTTCCTCTGTTCCCAAATTGATAGTCTCCAATAACTCTTCATGGGGCAGAATAGCCCTTTCTTCTTTTTGCAAAAGTCTAGCTAACTTTCCAGGCACTTCACAGTCTTCATCACCTTCGTACTCTGCATGATTGACCAAATCTTCAAAGTCACCGAAGGCCAAAGCAGAATAGTCACCCATGGAATCCGGAGTGGATGGGTACCTGCATTTTGTGAGTGTGGGTGTGTGTAAGGGATAACCATCCTTAAACAAAACAAAATGTAAAAGGAAAGAAAATGAACACAACAGTTTATAGATGAAAACGTCCAATGATTCATTAAAAATGGCATATGAAAATGAAGAATCAAAACCCTTACAAATGGACCTATATACCCCGGGTAAGGCATAAGGTGAAAAGAGTGTACGAATTGTTTAATTATTACAGACCAAACAGGAAATTGTTCAAAGATAAATTACTGATTGATGAAAGTGATGGGAACGAAGTCTTTCGCCTCCCAGTTGCTTAATCCTCCTTCAATGGTTGGAAAGATCCAATCTTCAAAGTTGTCTTCTTCATCATCATCTTCTAAGGCACGAATTCCATGGTGAGTGATTTTTAAGGGTGGTCCTGCAGCCCAGGAGTGACGCACAGCTTTCTGGCCAGCAACAGTGAAACCTAGTCCGAACTTGTCTGTCTTGTGAGGAAAATCAGGCAGTTGCCCCCACACTGTACTTCTTCCTTCTTTGATTACAGCCTCCGCATCTTTAAGGGATGCCATCTGAGACACAGGCTTGGAAATGATCGGCACATCAGTCATTGTCTTTGCTACTGCGACTTCAGGAGAAACCTCTTCAAAGTGTTGGAAAGGCGTTTCTATGAATTCACCATCTAACTCCACATAGCAGAAGGAGTTAAGGTGACTTATCATATACTCCTCCTCACCATGAACCGTTATGATCTTACCCTGAACTGGATACTTTAGCATTTGGTGTAGAGAAGTAGTGACTGCCCCAGCGTTGTGGATCCATGGACTTCCCAACAAGCATGAATATGAAGGACGGATGTCCATCACATAAAATGTAGATTTGAAAATTTCTGTACCCACTTTGATTGGAATGTCCACTTCTCCGTGAACCATCCTCTTAGAACCGTCGAAGGCTCTAACAACAATGTTACTGGGCTTTAGGGTCAAACCTTCGCAGTCCAATATGTCCAACGCCTTCTTTGGTAGAACATTTAAGGATGAACCAGTATCTACCAGAACATGAGCAAGTGTGGTCCCCCTGCACTCTACCGAGACATGCAGTGCATCGTTATGCTTTCTTCCCTTAGGGGTCAAATCAGCATCAGAAAAACCAAGACCATTATCGGCTGTAAGGCTAGCCACGCACTCTTGAAACTGGTCCGCAGAAGTTTCTTGAGGCACGTGTGCCGTCTTCAGAAATTTGATCAAGGCTTTGGCATGAGCCTCGGAGCAGAGTAAGAGAGCCAACATGGAGATTTTTGAAGGGGTTTTCCCTAGCTGGTCCACGACATCGTAGTCGCTCTTCTTGATTATCTTTAAGATTTCTTCCATCTCTTTTTGGGTGGTCTCGGGGATAACCACAGTCTGAGCCTTCGTCCTGACAAGCGTTTCTTGGATCCCCTTACCTTTATTGGTAGTAACATCAGAGGGTCTAGCTTCGGGTGCGTCAATTTCTTCAATACAGGACTTTGCACAGATGGCTTGACAGGTACAGAAACTCTCGAGGGTCCGAAGACTGCCCGTGGAGGAGCAATCTCCAGAGAGAAGATCCTTCCGCTGCGAGTTATCTTGCTCATTCCCGCAATATTCCCTATATCAGGGGTTTCCTCATCGGAATTCTCTTGAACTAATTCGATCTGTTTGATACCATGGTAGAAGATTTCTCCTCCGTAATTCCATGGTATCGTCTTGTTAGACTTATACAGGATAGGCCCCGACATGGTGATTTTCAGCGGCACAAACTTAGGATCAGGCGTAATTTTAACAGGCCTTTTGTAGGTCTTGGAAAGATTGTCAGAGATGGTTATTATAGCAATGTCATTGATTGGAGTATCAAAGGTAATAGGAGTAACATGAGTGATAGTATCAACATGAGTCTTTTGAAAGAGGATCTCTTGGGTATCCATCGGGCATTGGATGCCTGATTTCAACAGTGGGCAGTCAGTTTGCAAGTTTGAACAAAAGTAACAGTCGTTTCCACAGCCTGGGAATATCCCGGCTTTCATCAAATTCACTTTAATCACTGGTAACAGAGTCAAAAGGTCATCAACAGTGGTAACATGAAGATCTTCCACAATGGCATGGACATTATGACCATGTTATGGCATAGGAGCGGATATCACGTTGGGTTTTTCGGGAGCATCAAACTCTACTTCCTTGGCGTCTATTAGGTCCTGGATCTTGTTTTTAAGATCCCAAGAGTTGTTGGTATCATGCCCTACACTGTCCGAGTGGTATGCACATTTTGCATTGGAATGATAATAAGGAGAAGAGGTATTAGGGTTTTTCGGCGCTTCTTTCAAGTTGGTAAGGTTCAGCTTTAACAGATGAGGGAGGACATGATCCGGTGTCATATTGATTTGGGTGAATTTCCGTTGTGGCCTTTCTACCCTTTGTTGATTAGCTCTTGGTTGATTGCTGCGAGGTTGATCGGATGAGGAGTTTTGGATCATCACAGCCCCCACCGTTGGTCGGCGCTCTGTTCTCCCTTAGTTTTCTCTGGGTGTGAACAGCAGAAACTTCCTTCTTGGCTGGGAAGGTCTTCTTAATAGCAGTGGAAGCGGAGGCATCCTTATGAATTTTACCACTTTTAATGCCAGCTTCGACCCTTTCACCGGTCAGAATTAATTCGATGAACCCTGCAGATGAGCTCCCGATCAAGTGGTTGAAGAATGGACCTGACAGGGTCCCTAAAAACATGTCAACCAGCTCTCTATCTGACAATGGTGGCTGCACCCTTCCAGCCAAATCCCGCCACTTCTGGGCATACTCCTTAAATCCTTCATTAGAGGCCATACCCATACTCTGTAGTTGAGTATGAGTAGGCGCTAAATCTGCATTGTATTGGTATTGTCGGTAGAACGCAACAACCAAATCTTCCCAGTTATGAACATTAGATCTCTCCAGTTGATAGAACCAATCCAATTGCGTGCTTAAAAAATTATCTTGAAAAAAGTGGACCCAAAGATCCTTATCAGATGAGTGAGGTTGGATCTTTCTGACGTAGGACCTCAGATGCATCTTCGGACAGGACAAACCGTCATACTTAGCAAATGTAGGTACTTTGAACTTGGGAGGAATGACGATCCCAGTAACCAACCCTAGTTCTTCGAAATCTAAACCAGGTACCCTTTGCAACTCCTTGGCTGCCAACCGATCCTCAAGATTTTTATACTTATCATCCGCCGGGGGATATTGTTGTTCGGAGTAATCTTCGTCCTCTTCCTCTTCTTCTTCTTCAGCTTCAAATTCGGAGGGTATTGCAACTCCTTTTCCTTTACCAACCCCTTCGTCAGACATTGAGGGAAATTCCAGAAATCTCCTAGCCTGATGCTCAAATCTCCTTCCCAAAGTGGCTACCCCAACTCTTTTCTTTTTCTTCCTTTCTGGTTCCTTCTCTTTCTCTAACAGTGCTTTAAGATCCTCTTGACCCTTTGCTAAGGTCATGAGGAGTTGCTGGAATTGCGAATTCTGTGCTTGCAGATCTTTAACCGTCTGCTCTAAATCCATCTCGCTGAAATAAACAGCAGAAAGATAAGGAAACCTGGTGTGAAGACTTGTTTATGCATATGATGAATGATATGTTATTCATGTAATGCATTCAAGGATTCAGAAATTCAAATTTGTTGCAAACAAAAAGAACACACGTCATATTAATAAGAAGAAATTTGTTAGTACATAAATGCCCCATGGGCAAAATATTACAGAATTCTTAATGTGAAAAGACATTGCGCATCCTCTTTGGCACTATGTAAGTGTTGAGAGTTTCCTCTTCGTGAAGCCGGCGGGTAAGTTCCAAAACCTTCTTCTCACTGGCATAGAAGTTGGCTTCAAAAGTATTTCGTTCTTCTTTGAGTTGTATCCAACTCTTTTGTAATTCTTACAATGATGTTGGCATGTCAGGATGTAGGAGGGTGTATGGAACCTCTCCTTCCATAACAGGCTCTTTGATCACAGGGAGAATGTGAGGGTAAGGCATCATAAGACTCTGGGTGCGGGTTCGTACCCACTTGAGCTAGGGCTCAAGAGGGATAGAATTCTTGTGCCCCAGTGTCTTACTATCCACCTTATTGGGCATCCTCCAAGCTCGGATGAACCTTTGTCGAAGTCCTTGCGCATCATCATCGAAGTCAAAAACCAAGTCAGGGATCAGCATATCATTAGGACCATCTCTCCAGGCATATCCAAACTGCCTTAGAGCTAAACAGGGGTTGTAGGTAATGCCTCCCCTAATGCCAAGTAGTGCGACATTAGGAAACTCCCCACAATGATCAATGATGATGACATTTTCTCTGGACCGAGAACACCAATGAACATCAGAATGTGTGAGGGTCATCAACCGTTGTGACCACCTTAAACCCTGCTCATTCTTAAAAACTGTTTGGGGAAGGTGAGAAATAAACCACCTTGCTAAGAGAGGAGTACAACACATGAGAACACCTCTTTTCCTCATTGTTCGTGTGTGAAATGAGTGTAGGATGTCCCCAAGCAATGTAGGCACAGGATTCCGAGATATGAAAATCTTGACAGCATTCACATCTATAAGTTGATCAGGGTTTGGGAACAATACCATCCCATAGATGAGAAGTGCTACAATCTCCTCAAAAGCTTATAGATCTATAGAATTCCAGCAGTCTTGTGCCTTCTCAAGTAGAAACTTTTCCAAGAAACCCTTGACACCACTTCTGGTTTCCCAATGACCTTTGATATCAGATGGTTGCAAGTGTAAGGCTTGAGCAACGTCTTAAGGCTTTGGTTCTCTTTTCGTACCGTTGTAGGGTAGTTGATGGAGAATAGGAATCCTCAGGAGTTGAGAAAAATCCTCCAAAGTAGGTACTAGTTGGTAATCAGGGAATGTGAAATAGTGGTGTAGGGGGTCAAAGAACTGGAAGAGAACTTTTACTATGTCTTCTTCAATGTTGGAGTTGACCAAGTTGAGAAGTCTACCATGTCTTTCACTGAAGAGAGAATTCTCTGGAATCTTGGAAGTAAGCTCTTTGAGTTAATGAGGGATTCTCACAAGGTTGACTTGAATTGTTTTCCTGCGAAGAGATTCCATGACCTACAAAACAAGAACAAAGAGGAAGATCCAAACCCTTGAAATGGTTAGTGGATGCATATGATGCTTTCTGATGTTCATGATGTATGCACAAGCATATGTACAAAAAAGTCACACAAGATCCTAGTTTCAGGCTTGCATGAGGTTTCATAGGTAAGTACCCTCTTGAAGTTAGTTGGCTCAACCTGTCCTATAAATAGTAGTCGGGTTCTAAGGACCTCAATATCACTGGATTATTTTCTGTGTTCATTGTTTCGGTTTAGCCACTTAACTGGCGACCGAAATATTCCAAGAAAACAACCCTCAATGAGTGCAGTATCGAGTATCTACCAACTTCGGACTGCACCAAAGCCGGTCATCTCACTACCCCTAATAAAGGCCAAGATGGTCAAGTAAGGTTCTAAGAGTTCATTAGTGCTTCATGACATCACTCAGCGGCCCCGTATTCTCTTTGATTGACTCAAAGGCTACCGGTACCCACAAATATGTCGCACTAATATAGCTATTGCTTCAACCATGTCGGTATACCCCGCACAGTTTCCACAACGTATTGCTATTTACCTATGAATGTTTCCCAAAAATTCGGGTGGAGGATTCAAAACCCAAACAAGAGAACCAAATGTAAAGCAATCAAAGCAATCAAGATAAGCATGCAAAGGTGATCTAAACCCTAAGGTTACTCCACTTTTAAAGTAGTCCCCAGCAGAGTCGCCAGTTCTGTGATACGGTGGGAGAACTGACTTGAGGTTTTGCGTTCGTGTTCGCAACTGTTTCAGTTTAGCAAGAGTCGCCATCGACTTTTTATTTTATCCTAAGGAAAGGTCAAAAAGCACAGGAAAGACCTTTGAGATGTTTTCTTGGGTTCGGGGAGTTTATTATGAAAAGGTAAGGTGCAAGCACCCTTTTTCATCCATGGTTATCCATGGGCTCTTAGTTACTTGTTTAGATCACTTGCTTTGCTTTTCCAATTGTTTGAAATGGTGCTTTGTGTGTGGTTTTGAAAGATGTTTTGAAAAGAGGCCATCATTGTGGAAACCTTTGTAATGATTCTTGTTTGAATGTATACAAAGGTGTATTTGTCTTTTGAAAAGATATTTCAATGTTTGAAAGTTTGAAAGTTTGTTTTGGGAAATTGTTTTGAAATTGTGTTGTGAAGTGTGTTTGAAAATAGCAAGGATGTTTTTGCAAGCTTTTTGATCAAGTAACTAAGAGCTATCTACCCTATTTTACTCAAAGATCTTTTCTAATGTTTTCAACCCTTTTGACAGTGTTGCTTCACCATTGCATTTGGTGAGCAACCTTGTGTTAGGATGTGTTAAACGGGACAGGCGCGGGTCATCGTATAGACCATGATAGCAATTGTGTCAAGTATCTTTGGCAATTTTTTTGAGGGACTTGATCATTTTTGTTTAGGCAACCAAGATAGCGTCATCGAGGGACTATGATCTTTTGTTTTGTTTTTGTTTTGCCAAAGTACCCAACATACATAACATGGCCCATTTTTTAAGGCAACAAGTGGATTGTAACCCTAGGGGTGCAAGTGTGTATTATGCTTGATTTTCATGCATTTTTGTCTTTGATTAGGTCAAGCTATTTGTTGATTTTGATTTTTGCATACAAACCTTAATTCTCTAATCATGGCATAATTGAAAGCGTAAAGTGCGAGAATTAAAATTCTAAGCTATTACAACATGATTATAGGGATGGGGTACAATCTTTGAATGGGGGATATTTGACAAGAAATATAAACCCTAGTTTATTATTACATCCAAATTGAATAAATGGTACAAAATAAATAAATTGGCAATAATTAAACAATTTAAATATAAATATGCAAAATATCATAAATATGTAAAAATGTTTCTTTGTTTATTTTTATGTATATAAAAATATTTTTTAATGTATTTAAAAAAAGGAAATAAAAGATTATTTTTGAAAAGGGTAGAAAACCCTAATTTTCTTTTAAGAAAGTAAATATATATATATACAATAAAATAAAATAATATATATATATATATATATATATATATATATATATATATATATATATATATATATATATATATATATATATATATATATATATATATATATATATATATATATATATATATATATATATATATATATATATATATATACATTAAAATAAAATAAAATATATACAAAAATATATTAATATATGTAAAAATAAAATATACTTAGAAAAAAGTATTTTTTAGTATAAATAAAAATAAAAGTAAAAATGTAATATTTTGTATTTTTTTATTCTAGAGTATTTAATAAAATAAAAAGTATATATTTATATATGTATATTAATCAAATTAAATATGTACAATATAAAATAAAATATGTACAAAAATAAAATATATTTAGGAAAATATTTTTAGTATGAATAAAAATAAAGAACAAAAATAAAAGTATAAATTATATATATTTTTCAAGTCTTAATAAATAATATAAAAGTATTTAAATACTTTTTCATGTTAGAAAAATTAAAATAAAATGCCAAATAAATGTAAAAAATTTATGAAAATATTTTTGAGCATTTTTTATATTTGGAAATAAATAAACAAAATCAGAAATGAAAACAAAAATGCAAAAATATAAAAATACAAGAAATTGGGCCAGGGGGTGCAAAAAGGAAAAGAGGGGGGTGTTAAGAGTGAGCCAGGCCAAGCCCAGCCCACCACTTTATCTTCAACCTCCAGATTTTGAAGAAACGCGCGCGCCTGTACAAACTTGGACATCCTGCATATGAGCTCTATTGCAAAAACTCACAACATCAAACTTGTAGAGAATTTCAAGATGATTCCAACCATATAAACAACTTGTCTTAACTCTCAAAGACCAGAGAGAATTTCTTTGGCCCTAAAATCTGACCTAGTTTTTTCAGCATGTTCATGGATGAAATTCTCCTAGCACACTTAATATAAATGAAAACTGAGCATATGTACAGCTTCATGGAAATGAACACTACATCTTTTATTCACAAACCTAAGGCTAAATGTTCCTAAATAGAGAGATAGAAAGTGGAGAAAAACCTGTTTCAGTTAGATTCGTGTAGGGCAATGTAGTGCTTTTCAACAAGGCTTGAGATGTCTGGTAGCTTGCTTAAACTTCACTTGATCTTCTCCAATAGCTAGCTTGCCTTGAATGTCCTTGAATCAGCCTATAGAACTCAACCTGCACAAGCTCAAAATGAAAATGGTGAACACTGTAAATGGAAGGTGTTTGAAGCAACTTGGGGCAAAACGCACGAGCCAGATGAGCTATGGAACTCAAGTTGCAGAACTTGCCCTGTTTTGCCAAAGAATGTGATTTCTGGATATGGGGTGTTTAGAGGCTCAAGCAATCGTGTTTCTAACTCAAAGGGGTGTGAGAAAGATGTTCAAACTGTTGCATAAGTTGGTATTGGCTGGTTTTCAAGTTCTCAAGTTTTTGACAAGTTTCTTGTTTTTGAAGTAAGAATGTGGAAGTTGTTGTTACAGGCCTGTACAGGCTATCAAATATGCTTGCATACTTTTCTCTTGGCCCCTCCAACTTGTGGATTTGATTTGCCCTCTGAGATATGGACCAATGCTCAAGGGATAGTGGTTTGACATAACGCACATTATGGCAAAAATGGAAACGTGCCTTTTTCTACTTAGGGCTTAATCTTGTGTATAATGTCCAAATGACCAAAACAAAAGCTTAGACTGATGGATTTGCATTTAATTATGGAGTTTGAAGTGGTTTAGAGGTCTGTAAACTAGTGTAAGGCATGCTGACTTGAAATTGCAACTTGCATGATCATGAATATGCCATGGATGAAAAATGAGTTTTTACCAACTTTAAGCCTTCGATTCTCCCTAACCACAAATGTGTTTGAGGAGTTCTTGGACAATTTGGAAAGCTTGCAAAATGATCTATAATCCATATTTGAAATGAAACTTGATATTCCAAGTGAAACAATGTGAAAAATGGCCAAGAAGATAGGTCAAAATCCTGCCTAAACTAGGGCAAAATTTCACTAAGTTAATAGTTTTAGGGACCCTTGTTCCAAAAATCATAACTTGAGATCCAAGCTTCTTTTGAGAAATCTTTGTGAATAAAATTTGTATACTTTGTGGAGGACTACAACTTTAATGTTGGAGGTTTTGTTTGAATCCATTTGCATCATGGTGAAAATGTGGGGCAAAGTTAGGAAAAATTAAGAAAATTTCATAACTTAGAAAATTTCTAAGTTATGAAAATTTTCAACTTTAAACCCTAATTTGCAATTTTGGGTTTCTTGATGAAAAAGTTTCATAATTTGACACATCTTGATGAAAAATGACCCTTGGCACTTGATTTTGACCAAAAAGTCAAAGTTTGACTTTTCAGTGTACAGTCAAATTTTGATCAGTTGACTGAAAAATTCATCTGTCAATCCCATGCATTTGAGATCTTTTGAACTTGTTGAATAAGTCAAGATGATGTCATTAAGTCCTTGAGTCCATGGTTGAACCTAATTTTCCATTGGCTAGGTCAAAAAGTCAGAAATTGCCTTTGTACAATTAAAACCCTAAAAATGACCATTTTGCCCTTTTGGTGATCTGATCAAATTTCTTGTGGAGTTGTGGTCCAAACTTGATCCAATGGTTCATATGAGTTCATAATGTTGATGTGGGTCAAAATTCATGAGGTTTGACTGTAAATTGGCCACAGTTGACTTTTTCCCAATACAACTGATTTCTAGGTCAACTGTCCAATTGACTGGGCAAAAATTTGATTCAAGGCTTGAAATTTGGTATGGACAAACTTATGAGTCCAATATGAAGTATGAAAGTCAATTTGAGCATTGAAGGTCCAAAAATCCTTGTGCAAACTCAAACCCTAGTTTAGGTCATCAATGCAAGGAGATGTCTTGAGCAGAGCAAACCCTAGCTTGATCTTGAGTTCCAAGAGCCTTGTGATGAGAAATGTTGATAAAATGAGAGGGAAAATTTTGGGGTACAACACCTTGGAATGTCCCTAAAGCATCCAACGATAGGCTACCTACTCACTAATAGTAGGATAACACTGTCTAAAGGAAAAGAGGAAAAGAACGAACCTTTCGATTAGAGTAGATAGTTCCTAGATGCTATGCTCAAAAACAAACTTTTACACATACACAAAATTCTTTCAAAACATTTTCAAAAAAAAATTCTTTATCAACACTCTTGAGGAAAGATACAATAGTTATCATAAAGCAAATCTTTGCACTAAGGCATTTCAAAATACTTTTCAAAAACACACAAAAACACAATGTATTTTTCAAATGAGCTAAGCATCTAATAGCCCGTAGAAAACTACGGATGGAAAGGGTGATAACACCTTACATTTCCATAATCTACCCCCTTACTCAGAAATAATCTCGAAAGGTCTTTTTCTGTTCTTTTCACCCTCTCCTTTGTTGGATAAAAGAAAAGTCGGTGGCGACTCTTGCTTACCACAATATATGCGAACACAAACGTAAAACCAGTATAATAGTCGGTTCTGCCACCGTATTACACTATCCAATGATGGTAATAAAATTGAATTTAATATAAATCCTAATCTCAAGCTTCTCAAGCAAGTTTCCATAAAAGAGAAAGCATATGGAAAATAATTGAAGTTGAAGCTATGCGAAAATACGCACGAAGCTTCCTAAAACAAACAGATATGCCACCTAAATTTATTTATTCCCAAAATAGGGAAATGAAAATATAGATAAAACCTCAAATAAATGAATGGGAAAAGAACGTGGTCTCGCAACCAAGAGAAGGGTACGAAAGTCGATTATGCAAGGGGGAGATATTAGCACCTCTCACGTATGTGGTACTCCACAGGATCCACTCTTGTTATTATAATTAATGGATATATCTATAATTTACTTGCTAAAGGATAAAGTGTGCATAAGTTCATTAGAAAAAGTTTTTATTAGTGTGTTCGACTGAGCTTTGCAACCCCATGCCTGCGTATCTTCAGAAGGAATCAAAACATTGTAGTTCTTCTTAAAATATTTTGTTTGTTGTGTGTTTTTTATGAACGGTGTTAAGTTTTCATTCTAGTAGTTAGAGCTTGTTTGTTTGTGGTAGAACATAGTTAACATGTTCTTTTTGAAAAGGTTTTAAGGATAAAAGTCAAGTGGAAAAATTATTTGGATTTAATTTGTGTTTTTGTTAGGAGAGAGATAATAAGTGGACCCTGATTCAAGGAGACACTCATCACCTTCACACCTTTAATTTTTGAAAGGGGTTTTGAACATTGTTAAGTGTTTTTGGATTTTTGGTTGAGAAAATATTTTAGTCTTAAAGAGATGCAATGCAAAAGAAAATAAAGTCTAAAGGGAGACTTGTGGTCTTAATGTTGTCATGCAAAGTGGATCTAAAGTTGATATTGAAGGGAATCTAACAAAATATTGTCATGCGATGTGGACTTAGAGTTGGGATTGAGGGGAAAATTATATCCTAAAGTTATCATGCAATTGGTTTATCAAGACCTAAGGATATACTATGTTTTATTTCAATTTAATCAAGAAAACTTAACTAAATTGAATTAAAACAAAACTTAAGGGAGCATGTCATTGAATCAACCAAACAAAATATCAAAATAAAAGGAAATTAAATTCTAATATTTTTTATGATATGTAAGTCAAAAGAAAATAAAATAAAATTTTATGTTTTTTTTTGTCTTTTATAAATTGTTTAATATGCTTAGGTGTATTAAAGAATTTATTAAAGAAAGAAAATTTGAAAATACAAAGACATGAAGTCTAGGTTTTTTTAATTGAAAGTGGTGAAAGTTTTGAATCCTATGTTTAGAAATACAAAGCATAACTTTATATTGTTAAGTGTTTAGAAATAAAAAACATGGAAGATAGTTTAAATAAGTAAACATGAAAAAGCATGAACACCTTGACAATGTTAGTTAATACCATCTCATTCCTTTAGATTGGAAACACAATCAACATCAATGTGGAATCAAGCAAGCATCAAGATAAAATATGTCAAGTAATATCATATTAATCATCAAGAGAAAACAAGACATATTACATATGAGGGTTATGGTCAATATCAAAGCATGTTAAGCATAAGAATCAAGATCAAGTGAATCAAGATATGTCAATAGAAGTCAAGGTCACTGTGATACGATGGGAGAACTGACTTGAAGGTTTTGTGTTTGATCGCAAATGTTGCGGTTAACAAGAGTCGCCACCGACTTTTCTTTTATCCAAAAGGAAAGGTGAAAAAGCACAGGAAAGACCTTTGAGATTGTTTCTTGAGTTCGGTGGGTAGATTATGAAAAGGGAAGGTATTAGCACCATTTTCATCCATGGTTTTCCATGGGCTCTTAGTTACTTGCTAGATCACTTGCTTTTGTTTGAAATTATTCTTTGTGTGGTTTTGAAAGTATTTATAAAAGAGGCCATTGTTTAAGCAATCTTTGTAATGATTCTCGTTTGTAAGAATGTATACAAAGATGTTAAACTTTTTGAAAATGTTTTCAATGTTTGTAAGATGTTTTGAAATGTGTAGGTGTTTGTTTTTTGAAAATGGTAAGGATATTTGTTTTGAAATGGAGCAAGTAATTAGGAGCAATCTACCTACTCAAATGTCTTTTTTGTTCATTTTCTTTTCCTTTGATATTGTTGTCTTACCATTGATTTAGTAAGCAACCCTATCTTTGGATGTAAACGGGATGGACGTGGGTCATCGTATAGCCATGATTAGCAATGTTGCAAAGTATCTTAGCATTTTTTGAGGGACTAAGATCATTTTTGTAAGGCAACTTTGAATAGCGTCATCGAGGGACTATGATCTTGTATTTGTTTGTTTCGCTAAGATACTTTACATGCATAATATGGCCATTTTTGTATAAGGCAACCAAGTGGAGTAACCCTGGGGGTGTTTGTGTGCAAGTGTGTCATTTCATGTTTTTTTTTTGGTCTTGAATTAGGGTTTTCTATTTGATTGGTTTTATCTTGCCATACAAACCCTAATTACTAGCATGTTATATAAAAGCGATAAATTGTGAAATTTAAAGATTGCTACACTATTACAACATTTGTGGGAGGGGGTTACAATTTATAAATGGGGAGTGCAATAATATAAACCTAATTAATCTATTACAACCAAATTGAATATGTACAAATATTGGAATAAATAATATACAAGATAAATTAAATTTGCAAAGATGTATGAATGCAAAGAAGATTTTGTTTGGTTTTTTATGTGGAAAAAGCTTTAACCTAAACCTAATAAATAAATCAAGATTATCTCAAATTAATTAGGAAAAGAATTTATTTTTTTAGAAAATATTTTTTATAAACCCTAATTCTATTTGATTAAAAGAAAATAAATTTCTTTAAGAAAAGGTAAGTATTTTTGCATTTTTTGTCTTGAAAAATAATATATGGTATTTGTGAGGTATCTTTGGTCTTTTTTTATACTAAAATAATATATTTAATAGGTGTGAAAAAAAAATAAATTATAAAATTGTTATAATTTAATTTACAAGTTTATTATAAAAAATATAGTATATAACTTAAATAAAAATATTTTTTATGAGAACAAATAAAATAAAATGAACCAAAATGTAAATCTATCATTTTTATATTTTTTGTGATTTTTAATATTAAGAAAAATATATTTGATAAAATAAAATGAAAATAAAATAAGTAAATAAAAATCTTTGGGCCAGGGGTGCTGCAAGCAAATAGGAGATAGCATGTTAGAAAAAAATACAAAGGCCAAAGAATCAGAAGCCCACGCGCTGCAAGCTAGCAAAAAAATTGAAAAAATAGAAAAATTGCAAAAGGCAGGCGCTAAGGCTCGAACCCATGACCTATAGCATTTTTGTGCGCTGCCTTACCCCTGGGGTGGCTGTACATCCGTTCATATAAACAAAGGCATAAATATATATATTAGAAAACACCCCCTGAAGGCAACTTCATCTTCAACCTTGAGCCATGGTCGGACCACCTGTATCTCTCTCATTTCTCCATGAAAATGGAAAGTCCAAACATGAAAGTTACAGTGTTTCTTCTCATGAGTTCAACCATATATCTTATGTAAACTAAAAGTCAAAGATCAAAGTTAATTTTGCTTGCCCTAATTTGAAACCTAATTTTTACAGAAAATTCAAATCCAAAATTCTCTATGCACAGTTAATATAAATGAAAACTATGAACATGGTTAGCTTTAGTGCAAGGATATCTACATTTTGTTTTCACAAATCAAGACCAAAGGATGCTTGTATGAAGAGATAGAAGTTTGAGTTTTTACCTCTTCCAATTGAGATCGTGAATAGAGTTTTAACAAGTTTTGAGAAGGCCTGAGGATCTGTTTAGCTTGCCTAAACCTCCCTAAGTGTATTCCAATCCTTACTTTGCCTTGAAAGTTCCTGAATCTCCCTACTCAAGTCAACCTGCAAGCTTGATATGTAAAAATGGCAGATGGAGGAGGAGGAGTTACAGTGAGGGAACAGGGGTCTGGAACACTTAGATATGATGTATATTAAGTGTTTAGGTGGTTAAAACTCAAAACCGCAAGTGGTTTTTGAGATGGCTATGTATGGTGCAAAACTGTCAAGCTATGGCAGATTTTCAATGTCAAAGTGTTTGGGAGAGTTTCTGAGTCTTAGCATTCGTGTCTTAGGTTGAAATACACTTTTGTATTAGTATGGAAAAGGTTAGACATCAAGCTTTCTCAAGATTTCTGAGTTATAGCCTTTTGACTCTATAACTTGCTTTTGAAGCAAAGTGAGGAGACAAGTCCCTAAGTGTTTGTACAAGCCTGATCTGAGCTGGTAGAGGTTTTAGACACATTGCTTTTGGTTTATATATTTTGTGTGTGCAGAAAGAACAAGTGCAAAGCTCAAGGAGTTGACAATTGTAAAAGTTGTGCTTTATCAAAATGGAAATGGCAACTTTGTGCCAAGAATGGAATTGTTCTTGTACAATGCATTCAATGCTTGGCTAAAAGCTTCCAACAACTGTGAAAACATTTAATTATGGAGTGAAATTCAAGTTAGGAGCCTGCAAAGTAAGATTTGTTCAGCATGCTTGAGGATTTGAATTTTGTTCTTCATGAAATGGCTTGAAATCAAAGTGATAAATCACCAACTTCATCTTTTCGATTCTCCCTACTCAAGAATGATCTCAAGGAGTTCTTGGACATTTTGGAAAGTTTGCAATGTTCTATACAACTCATCTTTGAATTTCTTTCAAAGATTCCCCTTGGAACTATGTGAAAAAATGGCATGAAGTTAGGTCAAAAACCTGCCTAACTAGGGCAAAATTTCACTAAGTTATTTTAGTTCATGATCATGTATTCACAAAATTATATCTTGAGATCCAAGCATTTTTAGGAGAAATTATGTGAATAAAAGTTTTAGATTTCATGGATATCTACAACTTTCATGTTGGAAGTTTCCTTTGAATCATCTTGCATCATGGTGATAATTTGGCTCAAAGTTGAGAAAAAATAAGAAATTTTCTATACTTAGAAAATTTTCTAAGTTAAACTTTTCAACTTTTCAAAACAAAAACTTAAACCCTTGATTTATTGATGAACAAGTTTCTCATTTTGACATGCTTTGGTGAATTATGATCTTTGGCACTTGATTTTGACCAAAAAGTAGAAGTTTGACTTTTCAGTATACAGTTGACTTTCGATCAGTTGACTGCAAAATTCATTTGTCAATCCAATGGATTTGTAATGTTTTGAACCATGTTATTGGGTTAAGATGATGCAATTGAACTCTTGAAATCATGCTTCAACCCAATTGATCATTTGCTAGGTCAAAAATTAGAAATTGCCCCTTCTCAATCAAAACCCTAATTTTGACCATTTTGCCCTTTTGATGATTTGATCAAATTTCTTGAAGAATTATGGTCCAAACTTGATCAAATGATACATATGATTCTAAGATGTTGATGTGGATAAAAAATTATGAATTTTGACTGTAAATTGGTCATGGTTGACTTTTTCCCCAATACAACTGATTTTTAGGTCAACTGTCCAATTGACTTATCAAAAGTCTGATTCAAAGCTTGAAACTTGACATGAATAATCTTTGGGGTCCATAATGATCCTTTAAAGTCATATGAAGCATTGATAGTCCAAAAATCCTTGTGCAAACTCAAACCCTAATTTTGGTCATCAGTGCATGAGGAGATGTCTTGAGCTGGTCAAACCCTAATCCAGTCTTGAGTCAAAGAGATTTTGTGAGAAAAATCTTGATAAGTGAGAGGGCAAATTTTGGGGTACAACAATCACAAATACACAAGTGGGAAAGAAGTGAACAATTAACAAAATAATTAAAAGAAACAAACAAACAAAGTAGAAATAATTCATTCTAACTAAAGAAAAATTTGTTTGTTATTTTAAATATTAAGAGAAAAGCCTAAACATAAATCTAAAAGACAAATATTTTTGGAGTTTTTTTATGAAAATAATTCTAATAAAAAAATAATGACTTAATTCTAAACAAAATATACTTTTTGTATGATGAGTGAAATAAATAAATAAAAATAGTTTTTTAACATAAAAATGTCTTAAAAGAATTTAAATCTAAACAAACTTGAATATATTTACATAATTACTACAAACTTTCAACAAAATCCAACCACACATCAAATGATACATATCTATAACAAAGAATAATAAGAAACAACATAATTAATAAATTAATATTAACAAAATAAAACAAGTTAAAATGAAGTAGAAAAGATACCAAGATAATCTCTTATTCCTTTTGCAACTCACATGAGCGAATCATTTGAGATTTTACGGTGGGGGTTTATGTGATGGTGAATGTGGAAGAAAAATGGACTTTGATGGAAAAATGAGAGAGATTCGAAAATTGGAAGTTTGAAGTTTCAACAATGGTGTTTTTATGTGAAACTTGGTGTGTTGAGACTTGAGGCTTGGACCTCTATTTATAGTGAATGTATTGAGACTACGAAAGTGATTAGGATTATTTCAAACATGAAAAAACTTGGTTTGGTTCAAATTCAACAAAAAATGTCCAAAGATGTGATGTAGCTTAATGGTGAAGAAACAAAAATGACATGACTTTCTTGGATACACTTTGGTGGAGTGTTTTAGATGATTTAGGTGGAGTGTGTTTAGATAAAATTCAGGTTCACAAGGCTCAAGATCATAAAGTAATATTTTGGAGATTTTGACAAAAAATCATTTTATGCTTTTGGTCCAGTTATGGTGTGGAACTTGGGCAATGTTGTGACTCCTTGAATAATACAATGCTAGAGAATCCTAAACGTCATAAATATTGAGTATTGGAGGTCTCAATGCAAGATGTTATGAATTATGTTTCTTAGGCTTTGAGATTGCATATGAACTTGTCACAAAATGGACTTCTAATTCAGCCTTGGGATGCCATCTTCTTTTCTTTGATTCTCCTAGATCATGCATCATTTTTTCGTTCTCTTTGACATTTAGAAAATCTTAAACCATCCTCTACAACTTTCATGTTGATCAATTTCTGTTATACCCCAAAATTTTCCCTCTTATTTATCAAGGATTCTTTCACCGGATCTCCCATGACATCAAATTTGCATCCCTGATACATCAATTTAGGTTTGGAATTGGTACAAGGGCAAAATGGTCAATTGCACACTGAAAAGTCAAACTTTGATTTTTTAGATCAAAATCAAGTTCCAAGAATCATATTTCATCAATACATGTTGGAATATGAAGTTTGCTTCATCAAGAAAAATCAAAAGTCAAGATTATGTTGAAAAAGTCAAAATTCTAAATACTTAGAAGTCTTTCTAAGTGTTTAGGAAATATGATGAGTTCAGAACTTCTGGCCATATTTTCACCATAATGCAAGTTGATTCTGGAAGAACTTCTAACACAAGAGTTATAGATTCCAATGAGATCTAAAACATTGCAGAACAGAAATTCTCCTAGAAATGTTGGGATTTCATGTTGTACATCTTCAAAGACACGACATTGAAACTGAAACATTCAGTAAATTCTGGATCTTCCCAAAATAGGATTTGGTTAGAACTTCTGAACCAGTTTTTATGTAGGTATGGTCAGAATTTGCAAGAGCAATTCAAAGAAGATCTACAAAGCGTGTAACAAGCTTTCCGGAAAATCTGAGAACTCCTTCAGAACATGCTGGAGCAAAGAGATTCAAAGATCAGAAGTTGGATGTTTATTCTAAGTTACACTAATGTTAAACTTCTTATCTAGATTAAACTATGACACATAATCTCATATTGCAGGATTTCTAGTTTGATAAATCTCATCGTCATTTAATGCTCACAACCACTTTTGAGTTTTTATCCAAAGGATTTCCCCACGTGTGATATAGAAGTACATTGTTGTCCTTGAAAAAAGCAAACTTGTGTACAAGTTTATGTTGGACCCATGCTTTGCTTCTGCCTCTGAGGGTACTTTTCCTTAATTCATGCTTACAAATCTAGATTAGGCACGGCTAAAAGCTGCTAACCACCATACTTGTTTAATTTGCTTCAAGAACAAGCCAACACGCTAGCATGATGTTGGTACTTTTGACTTCTCCAAGCTACAAAGTTCCTGCCTATAAATTGAACTTCATTTGCAACTGTGAAGAGGGTGGAAAAAATTGAAAAGAAAAAGCTTTGAAACATTGCTAAAAATTCCAGGAATCCGAAACTGCAAACACAAATACAGAACCTGCTAGTTTATTATTCTTACTTTCAAACGCCAATTTCCTTCAAGTGTTTCTTGACCAAATCATCCATACAGTTTCTGAATTTTCCAGCCACTCATAGCCCAAGTTAAAGGTTGTTCCAACTTGCTGAGCACATAAGGAGGCTGATCAGAACATTACAAGCAGTCAGAATATTTTCGAACTGCAAGGTAAGTTTATGTTGACTCTCATCATATAACTTAAGCATTGCTAGACTTGCATGTTCAAAATACAATGTAGACATCATGATTCTAATGTTGTACATATTCATTAGGTTTCATGTATTTTCTGCCTAAGTAGGGAGAATATCAGTTCAGAACTTCTTAAGGAAACTAGGATTAGCAGATACATGCTTGTTTCTGATTTAAAGTCTTGACTCTTTTTTATGTTTCTTAAACTGTGTTGGAAACCTGCCATAATTGCTATGTTTGTGTTTTTTGTTCTATTATGAGTTGACTAAGCTGCAGATATTCTGATTAGCACGGAGAAAGAAATGGAGTTCATCATCAAAGTTTACTTTATGATACATATTTATGCTTTTACTTTAGTGACATTTTCACCCATTTATCTGTCAAACAATATTCCTAAATCAGAACTTCTAGAAAACCTTACCCAACAACATTATCACCTCACTCTATCAAGTAGCCGGAACTTCTGACTTACCAGTGATATATGAACTTCTAGGTTCCCAGCTACACTATAGCTTCGGAACCCCCTCAACAATCAGAACTTCTAGGTTTTCCTTTGTTCCCAGTAACCTCAGAACTTGGTGTACCCAGGCCCAGAACTTCTGACCTTCTACTTCCCTACTAATATTTTCTCTCTTGTAGCGTATCAGAGTCAGAACTTTTGTTCCTTCTCGTTTCAGCAATGTGCTGATTCTGACTCCCTTTTCTCTTATTTATTTTATTTTAGCTTTTAAATAACCAAAAATACCAAAAAAACATTTTTATATTTACATACTTTATTTTATCTTTTTTTAAACCAAAAGATCAAAAATATTTTCTTAAGCCAATTTATTTCTTTTCTTAACAAAAACAAAACAAGTCCATTTCAATTCTTGTACATTATTTCAATATGGTTGTAATAGATAATTAGGACTTTAATTTCTTGCAATCCCCATTTATAAATTTGTACACCTCATCCCCCTAATGATTGTAATAGCGTAGAATCTTTACTTTCTGTAATTTATCGCTTTCATAAATGCTAGTAATTAGGTGTGTATGGAAAGATAAAAACAACAAATAGACAACCCAAAAAAATCAAAGACTAAATGCATGCAATCAAACACACTATTCACACATGCACCCTTAGGGTAATCTCACTTGTTTCCTATCGGAAAATAGTCATGTCCCTCGAACATGGGCGTTTTAGCAAAGACCCTCAAAAAATAGTCATGTCCCTCGAACATGGGCGTTTTAGCAAAGACCCTCGATAAAAGGTCGTAGTCCCTCAATGACCCTCAATATTGCCTTCGGTAAACGATCTAGTCCCTAAACGACATTGCTAAAATGTCCCATAGGTTGCCTTCTATGACTATACAAATGTCCCGCGCCTGTCCCTTCACATCCAACGATGGGGTTTCTTACCAAAACAATGGTAAGATAGCAACATCTAAGACCTTTTGAGTAGGTACATTCGCTCCTAGTTGTCCGCTTGCTAACAACAAAAACATTTTATACACCAACACACTTGTGATACGGTGGGAGAGCTGACTTAAGGATTTTGCATTTTATCGCAAATGTTGCGGTTAGCAAGAGTCGCCACCGACTTTTCTTTTATCCAAAATGAAAGGTGAAAAAGCACAGGAAAGACCTTTGAGATTGTTTCTTGAGTTAGGGGGGTAGATTATGAAAAGGGAAGGTATTAGCACCCTTTTCATCCATGGTTTTCCATGGGCTCTTAGTTACTTTCTAGATCACTTGCTTTTTGTTTTGAAATTGTGCTTTGTGTGGTTTTTTTAATGTATTTTGTAAAGAGGACATTGTTTAGGAAATCTTTGTAATGATTCTTGTTCATAAGAATGTATACAAAGATGTTTGTCTTTTTGAAAATCTTTTCAATGTTTGTAAGATGTTTTGAAATGTGTGTGTTTGTTTTAAAAATAGCAAGGGTAGTTGTCTGAAACGGAGCAAGTAACTAGAAGTAATCTACCTACTCAAATGTCTTTCTTATTCATTTTCTTTTCCTTTGATATTGTTGTCTTATCATTGTTTTGGTAAGCAACTATATCTTTGGATGTAAACGGGACGGGCGTGGGTCATTGTATAACCATGATTAGCAATGTTGCAAAGTATCTTAGCATTTTTTGAGGGACCAAGATCATTTTGTAAGGCAACTTTGAATAGTGTCATCGAGGGACTATGATCTTATATTTGTTTTGTTTTGCCAAGATACTTCACATGCGTACTATGGCCATTTTTGTATAATGAAACCAAGTGGAGAAACCCTAAGGGTGCTTGTGTGTAAGTGTGTTATTTTCATGCTTGATTTTGTCTTAGATTAGGGTTTTCTATTTGATTTGTTTTTATCTTGCCATGCAAACCCTAATTACTAGCATGGTATATAAAAGCGGTAAATTGCATAAATTAAAGATTACTACGCTATTACCACATTTTATGGGAGGGGGGAATACAAATTGTGAATGGGGATTTGCAATAATGTAAATCTAATTAAGCTATTACAACCAAATCGAATTTGTACAAATATTTGAATAAATAATATAAAATATAAATATGCAATGGTATGTATGTAAGAAAAAGATTTTTGCTTTGTTTTTCATATGCCAAAAGAATTTTTATCTAACCCTAATATCTTTAAGAAAAAGAAATTATTTCTTGAAAAATGGTTAACCCTAATTTCTAAATTACAAGAAAATAAAGTTCCTTAAGTATTATTTTTTTGTGTATTTTTTGTCTTAAAATAATAAATAATATTTTATGAAAATATTTAGTCTTTTTATATGTCAAAATAAATATTTACAAGTGTGAGAAAAAGAATAAATAATTAACCTAATTCTATTTTTTTATTTACAAGTTTATTAAAGAAAGTATATATATGATATGTAACTAAAATAAAATATTTTCTATCAGAAAAATAAAATAAAATGGACCAAAAATATAAATTTAGCCTTTTTATATTTTTTTTATGATTTTTAATATTAAGGAAAATATATTTAATAAAATAGAAATGAAAATAAAAATGAATAATAAAAATACATGGACCAGGGGTGCTGCAAGCAAACAGGGGGGTAATATGTTAGAAAAAACAAAAAGGCCCAAGAATGAGAGGCCCAGCGCTGCCAGAAATATAAAAAAAAAAGAACAAAAGTGTGAAAAAATGCAAAAAGGCAGGCACCAAGGCTCGAACCCATGACCTTGGCATTCTCAGCGCGCTTCCTTGCCACTGGGGTGGCTGTACATCCGTTAGTTCATATGAAAACAAAAATACATAACACGGATCCCTTCCTTGCCCTGTACTTCGTCTTCTTCCTCAAGCTGGCTAGAACCTCTATATCTTTCTCATTTCTCCATGAAAATGGAAACTTCCAACACTAAAATGATAGTACTCTTTCCCACGATTTCAGACATGTAACTTATGGAAACTAACAATCAAAGATCAAAACGAATTTTAAAGGCCCTAATTTTAAACCTAATTTTTGTAGAAATTTGAACCTTAAAATTCTCTATACACAATGAATATAAATGAATTATGTGAACATGGTTGGCTTCAGCACAATAAAATCTACATTTTCCTTTCATATTTCGTGGCCAATGGATGCCTGTATGAAGAGATAAAAGTTGGAGTTCTTGCCTCTTTCAGCTGAGATCGTGAATGGATTTTAAGTGAGATTTATGAAGGCCTGGAGATTCCTTTAGCTTGCCTGAACCTCCCTGAGTGTATTCCAATCCTTACCTTGCTTTAAAAGTGCCTGAATCTCTCTGTCCAAGTCAACTTGCAAGCTTGAAAAACAAAAATAGAAGATGGAGAAGGAGGTGTTACAGTGGAGGGATGAGGGTCTCGAACACTTAGATATGAGGTAGGTAAAGTGTTTGAATGATTAAAACTTGAAACGCGTGAGTAAATTTGTGGATTGCTATGCTTGGTCACAAACTGCAAGTTTTGACAGGTCTTTGGTGATAGGGAGTTTTGGAGTGTTTTTGGCCTTGAGAAATCATGTTCTAAGTTGTAATGTGTTTGTGTATTAGTATAGACAAGGTTTCTAATCCACTGCACAACAGATTTCTGAGTTGTATCCTTTTTGCACTCTTACTTGCTTTTTAAGAAAGGTGAAGAGACAAGTCTCCACATGCTTGTATTGGCCTACTTGGAGTTGGTACAAGTCCTAGACAACTTTTATTTGGTTTATAGGACTTGTGTGTGCAGAGAAAACAGGTCCAATGCTCAAGAAATGAAAAGTTGCAAAAGTTATGCTTTTCCAAAATGGCAATGGCAACTTTGTGCCATTTATGGAATTAAAGTTTGGACAAAGACTCTTGTGCTTGGATTAAGGCTTTATCATTTGTGTAAGCATTAAATTATGAAGTGAGAAACAAGTTTGAGGCATGTAAAGCAAGGATTAGGCAGCATAGGTTCAAATTTGAATTTTGTTCTTCATGAAATGGCCTGAAATCAAAGTGAGAAATTGCCAACTTCATCTCTTCGATTCTCCCTACTCAAAAATGATCTCAAGGAGTTCTTGGACATTTTGGAAAGCTTGCAATATGCTCTACAACTCATCTTTGAAATTAATTTCAATACTCCTCTTGTAATTAGGTGAAATATTGCCATGAAGTTAGGTCAAAAACCTGCCTAAATTAGGGCAAAATTTCACTAAGTTATTTTAGTTCATGGGCATGTATTCACAAAATTATATCTTGAGATCCAAGCATATTTAGGGAACAATGTGTGAACCAAAGTTGTATATTTCATGGAGTTCTACAACTTTCATGTTGGGAACTTTCTTTGAATCATCTTGTATCATGGTGAAAAAATGGCTTAAAGTTGGGAAAAAATAAGAAATTTTCTATACTTAGAAAAAATTCTAAGTTAAGAAAAATTCAAACTTCAAAACCAAATCTTCAATCTTTGATTTCTTGATGAACAAGTTTCACATTTTGACATTTTTTGATGAATTGTGATCCTTGGCACTTGATTTTGACCAAAAAGTCAAGGTTTGACTTTTCAGTATACAGTTGACTTTTGATCAGTTGACTGCAAATTTCATCTGTCAATCCAATGAAATTGCAATGTTTTGAACCATGTAATTAGGTAAATATGATACAAATCAAACCTTGTAATCATGCTTCAAATCAATTAGTCATTTGCTAGGTCAAAAATAAAAAATTGCCCTTTCTCGGTCAAAACCCTAATTTTGACCATTTTGCCCTTTTGATGATTTGATCAAATTTCCTGAGGAATTATGGTCCAAACATGATCAAATGATACATATGAGTCTATAATGTTGATGTGGATCAAAAATTATGAAGTTTTATTGTAAATTGGCCATGGTTGACTTTTTCCCCAATACAATTGATTTTTAGGTCAACTGTCCAATTGACTGATCAAAAATGTGGTTTCAGGCTTGAAACTTGTCATGAGTAATCTTAGGGGTTAATAATGATTCTTGAATGTCATATGAGGCATTGATAGTCCAAAAATACTTGTGCAAACTCAAACCCTAATTTTGGGTCATCAGTGTAAGATGAGATGTCTTGAGCTGATCAAACCCTAATCCAGTCTTGAGTCAAAGAGATCTTGTGAGAAAAGTCTTGATAAATGAGAGGGAAAATTTTGGGGTACAACAGATGCCCCTGTTCAATCTTCTTAAACCTGAAGAGTTAGATTGGCGAGTTTTGTCATTCGTGACTCGAAGGTGAAAGATGATTGGACAATAGAGTGCTCAGAAATTTCCACTCGATGACGTGTAGTTCAGGGAATAGGCTTAAAGATGCCATTTGTAGAAGTTACAGAATCTTGTTGGAGATGGGCTTGTAGATGTCATCCAAAAATGTTTTGTTGAATTGTAAGTTGTAAGCTGAAAGAATAAGTATCAGAATGGTACCCGTGTTTGGAGCGTACCTGTACTATATCTGAAGTCTGAATCTGAATGATTATCGGAATGGCATCCGTGTCTAGAGCATATCCGTACTATATCTGAAATTTGAATCTGAATGAGCATCAGAATGGCATCCGTGTCTGGAGCGTATCCGTACTGTATCTGAAAGTTGAATCTGAATGAGCATTAGAATGGCATCTGTGTCTGGAGCGTATCCGTACTGTATCTGAAAGTTGAATCTGAATGAGCATCAGAATGACATCCGTGTCAGGAGCGTATCTGAACTGTATCTGGATTTGAAATCTTAATGAGTATCAGAATTGCATCCGTGTTTGGAGCGTATCTGTACCGTATCTTGAGAGTTGAATCTGAATGAGTATCAAAATGGAATCTGTGTCTGGAGCGTATTCGTACTGTATCATGATTGCATATTGTTAATGGTAGCTATCAATCTTATCCTGAAAAGGGTAAAATGTTAGCTGAAACAAAAAGTTATGTTGCATGAAATGTATGATGCAATGTAGTCGCTTTATCAATGTTTATGATATGTGGATGCAATGTATGCGCATGTAAGCTGATTTGCTGTATTGTTGTTCGATTGAGGAAAATAAATCCTTGAATGATGTTGAGGATATGTAGAATTTTCATGTCTTGAAGTTGAAGTACTGACGAACTCTTGTTGAGAGAAGTAAATTCTGTTGTGAGGGCAATGCCATGTACTGCTTGTAAGTTCTGCTTGGGGAATCTTGAGAAATTTGACGATTTCTACTGGGGATTAATAATTTGAAGTTTAGTTCCGCTGGGGATTCAAATGACGTACTGTGGGGATTTCTTGGGTAATAGCCTAGAGACATTTTCCTATTCTTTCCACCTATCATTAATTGTCTTTCTCATTTTGTTTATTTGTAAACAGTAATTATGTTCAAATGCATATGTTTATCAATGAATCATTGGACGTTATTGCAAACAAAACACAATCGTAAAGAAAAGACAAATAGTTTTTGCACTTTCAAAGGGGTATCTTTGTATTAATTTTGAATAAGTATTTTTTTGTACAAAGGGGACAAACATTCTAGTAAGAGAATGGTGCCATACAACAAGAAAAATTTATACAAAGAAAGATAGCTATGTGTAATAATCTCACGGGGTTCCCACTCTACTATGGCCTTCATATCTCCAAATATCTTTTCTATTTGTTGCTTCGTCCGAAGATGATTGAATTGATCAGAAACTCTGAGTTTGTTAGTAGAAGCCAAAGGTTGTTCGTCAAATGATCCGACGGGACATAGTCATACGCTTTAATTCCCTAACTTTTGCCTGGACTTCCCTTTCGGGTTTTCAGTCCACCGGGAAACCCCTTTTTGCCCAAGTCGCCCTTTCGGGTTTTCAACTTGCCGGGTGTACAAATTTTTTTTATTTTATCCCTAATTTTTGCCCGAACCTTTTTGGTTCGTCGGGATTCCCTTGTTTTGCCTAGGTGTGTCAACCTAGCGGGTCTCTTATGCGTAGTATCTTTTGACTATGTCCGCGTTCGCAGGGTGTGGCAGGTCGTCACCATCCATGGTGGTCAAGATCATTGCCCCACCAGAGAATATATTCTTGATTACAAATGGTCCTTCATAGGTAGGAGTCCATTTTCCCCTGGGATCACTTTGTGGCAAAATGATACGTTTGATCACGAGATCCCCAACTTGATATACTTGGCATCTGACTTTATTGTTGAAAGCCTTGATCATCCATTTTTGATACATCTGACCATGGCAAATAGCAGTAAGTCTCTTTTCATCAATTAAGTTCAGTTGATCAAGTCGAGTCTGGATCCAATCGTTTTCATTCAATCCTGCATCCTTCATAATTCTCAGAGAGGGGATCTGAACCTCAATAGGTAAGACAGCTTTCATGCCGTAAACCAAAGAATAGAGTGTTTCCCTGATTGATGTACGAGCCGTGGTACGGTACCCGTGGAGAGCGAATGGTAGAATCTCATGCCAGTCTTTGTATGTGACTGTCATCTTTTGTATGATCTTCTTAATGTTTTTATTCGCAGCTTCGACAACACCATTCATCTTGGGCCGATAGGGAGAAGAATTGTGATGCTGAATCTTGAATTTCTCGCACAAGGCAGTGATCATAGTGTTGTTGAGATTTGTACCATTGTCAGTAATGATCCTTTCCGGGATACCATACCGAAAAATAAGGTTTTGCTTGATGAAGCGGGCCACAACATTCTTGGTAACGGAGGCGAAGGAGGCTGCTTCAACCCACTTTGTAAAATAGTCAATGGCCACTAGGATGAAGCGGTGTCCATTGGAGGATGTAGGCTTGATCTCTCCAATCATATCAATTTCCCACATAGCAAAGGGCCAAGGAGCCGTCAAGACATTCAGAGGAACCGGAGGTACGTGCACCTTGTCAGCATAAATTTGACACTTATGACAAGTCCGAGAGTGTTGATAGCAATATGCTTCCATGGTAGACCAATAATAGCCTGCCCGTAGGATTTTCTTCGCCATCGTATGCCCACTGGAGTGGGTGCCAAAAGTACCGTCATGTAATTCAGCCATGATCTTTTCAGCTTCAACCTTATCCATGCACCGAAGCAAAATGGAGTAATGATTGCGTTTGTACAGGATGCCATTACTAAGGAAGAATTTAGCAGAGAATCTCCTTAAGAACTTCTTATCATTGATTGAAGCTCCTTCTGGATATTCTTGAGCCTCGAGATACCTCTTGACCTCATGAAACCAAGGCTGGTCCACTACCTCTTCAGTATTAAGCTCATGACAATACGCTGGTTCCTCCATTCGTTCGATGGTGATCTGGGGAGCCTCGTTATCCCAATTAAGTTTAAATATAGATGACATTGTGGCTAGAGCGTCTGCTAGCTGATTTTCTTCTCGCGGGAAATGCTCGAAGGTAATCTTCTCAAAATGTGGTAATAATGTCAAAACATGTTCTTTGTAAGGGATAAGGTTTGGGTGCTTAGTGTCCCATTCCCCTTTGATCTGACTGATGACCAAAGCTGAATCTCCAAATACGTCTAAGGATTTTATTCCCAAGTCTATGGCAGCTCTGAGACCAAAGATGCGTGCTTCGTATTCTGCCATGTTGTTTGTACAATTGAAGCAAAGTCTGGCGGTAAAAGGAGTATGACACCCTTCCGGAGATATGAGTACAGCGTCGATACCATTACCAAGTGCATTGGATGCCCCATCAAAGAACAGGGTCCATTGGGATCCTTGTTCAGGTCTGTCATATGGCCTGATTCCTTCACAGTTGTCTAATGTCATGATGTATTCATCCGAGAATTCAAACTTCATGGACTAATAGTCTTCTACAGCATGATGAGCAAGATGATCAGCCAATACACTGCCCTTTATAGCTTTCTGGGTAGTATACTGTATGTCGTATTCTGTCAAGATCATCTGCCACCTAGCTATTCTCCCAGACAGAGCAGGCTTTTCGAAGATGTACTTTATCGGATCCATCTTAGATATCAACAAAGTAGTATGAGTCAGCATATACTGTCTTAGCCAGAGAGCAGCCCATGCCAGGGCGCAACAAGTTTTCTCGAGAAGTGAATATCTGGTTTCACAGTCAGTAAACTTTTTGCTCAGGTAATAAATAGCGTGCTCTTTTTGGCCAAACTCATCATGCTGCCCCAATACACACCCCATTGAGTTCTCTAAAATGGTCAGATACATGATCAGCGGTCTTCCCTCGACTGGTGGCATCAACATAGGAGGCTCTTGTAAGTACTCTTTGATTTTGTCAAAAGCAACCTAGCACTCATCATTCCATTTGACTACTTGATCTTTCTTCAATAGTTTGAAGATTGGCTCAGAAGTAGCTGTTAGGTGAGAAATGGATATGGCAATATAGTTCAAGCGTCCCAAGAATCCTATGACTTCCCTCTCAGTATGAGGAGAAGGCATTTCTTGTATTGCTTTAACCTTGGAAGGATCGACCTCAATACCTTTGTTGCTGACGACAAAGCCTAGGAGTTTACCAGACCGTACTCCGAATGTGCACTTGTTTGGATTCAACCTTAGCTTGTATTTCCTTAGTCTCTCAAACAGATTTTGCAAGTGATCCAAGTGCTCTTCTTCTGTTTGTGATCAGGCTATCATATCATCTACGTAGACCTCTATTTCGTGATGTATCATGTCGTGAAATAAAGCTACCATGGCGCGTTGATAGGTTGCCCCAGCATTCTTCAGTCTGAATGGCATCACCTTGTAGCATAATGTGCCCTACTGTGTGACAAATGTAGTTTTCTCCATGTCCTCAGGTGCCATTTTAATTTGGTTGTAACATGAGAATCCGTCCATGAAGGAAAACACTTTGTGTCGGGCCGTATTGTCAACCAGGATATCAATGTGGGGAAGTGGAAAATCATCTTTAGGGCTTGCCCTACTCAAATCTCTATAGTCCACACACATTCGTACTTTGCCGTCCTTTTTAGGTATGGGAACAATGTTGGCAACCCATTGAGGATAGGAAGTGACAGCTAAGAATCCAGCATTGAATTGCTTCATGACCTCCGCTTTGATCTTTTCTGACATATCAGGTCTCATGCGGCGAACTTTTTGTTTTACCGGCGGGCAATCTTCTCTTGTTGGCAGACGATGTACCACAATATCCGTATCAAGTCCTGGCATGTCTTCATATGACCAAGCAAAGATCTCAACATAATCATGCAACAGCTGAATCAGACGCTCCTTGACACAGGGTTCCAGATTGGCACCCACCTTGACCTCTTTTTTATCCTCCTCGGTACCCAAGTTGATTGTATCCACAGGTTCCTCATGAGGCTGAATGGTTCTTTCCTCTTGTTGTAGTAATCTGGCCAGTTCCCCTGGTACTTCACAATCTTCCTCACCTTCGTCTTCGGCTTGGTAGATTAGATCCTCAGAGTCACAAAATGCCATAGCAGTATCGTTACCCATGGGATCCAGAATGGAGGGGTACCTGCATTTGTGAGTGTGGGTGTGTGTAAGGGTATAGCCATCCTTAAAAATAAAATGTAAAAGAAAAACAATGAGCACAAAAGTTTGTATGGGAAAGACGTTCATGATTCATTGAATGTCATATGAAGATGAAATAATAACCCTTACAAATGGACCATTGTGCCTCGGGTAAGACACAAGGTTTTAAATGTGTGAATTGTTTGTGAATATTACAAGTCCAACAGAAATGTAAAGATAAATTACTGAGGGATGAAATTATTGGGACAAAGTCTCTGGCTTCCCAATTGCGATGTCCTCCGTTGACAGTAGGAAAGATCCAATCCTCCAATTTGTAATCCTCTTCACCATCTTCTACCGCATTGACCTCTCGGTTGCTAATCTTCAAGGGTGGCCCTCCAGCACGGGCACGGCGTACAACCTTCTAAGCACTTGAAGTGAACCCTAAACCAAACTTGTCATATTTATACGGAATATCCAGAAGTTTCCCCCAGATGGTGCATCGTCCTTCCTCTACTACTTCTTTGGTGTCCTTTAGAGATGACATCCGGAGCGAAGGTCTTGTAATCTTGGGAATCTGGGACATCGTCTTGGTTACTACTACCTCTTGTGGGACTTCTTTGAAATGTTGAAAAGGAGTTTCAATGAACTCTCCATCCAATTCCACATACCGGAAAGAATTGAGGTGGATAATCATATACTCTTTGTGATACGGTGGGAGAACTGACTTGAGGTTTTGCGTTTGTGTTTGCAAATGTTTCGGTTTAGCAAGAGTCGCCACCGACTTTTTATTTTATCCTAAGTAAAGGTCAAAAAGCACAGGAAAGACCTTTGAGATGTTTTCTTGGGTTCAGGGAGTAGATTATGAAAAGGGAAGGTATTAGCACCCTTTTCATCCATGGTTTTCCATGGGCTCTTAGTTACTTGTTTAGATCACTTTCTTTGCTTTTCAATTGTTTGAAATGGTGCTTTTCAATTGTTTGAAATGGTGATTTGTGTATGGTTTTGAAAGATGTTTTGAAAAGAGGTCATCATTGTGGAAACCTTTGTAATGATTCTTATTTGAATAAATACAAAGGTGTTTTTTGTCTTTTGAAAGGTTTCAATGTTTGAAAGTTGGATTTTGAAATTGTGTTGTGAAGTGTGTTTGAAAATAGCAAGGATGTTTTTGCAAGCTTTTGATCAAGTAACTAAGAGCTATCTACCCTATTTTACTCAAAGGTCTTTCTTATGTTTTTAACCCTTTTAATAGTGTTGTTTCACCATTGTATTTGGTTAACAACCTTGTGTTAGGATGTTAAACGGGACAGGTGCGGGTCATCATATAGACCATGATAGCAATTGTGTCAAGTATTTTTGGCAATTTTCTTGAGGGACTTGATCATTTTGTTTAGGCAACTCAGATAGCGTCATCGAGGGACTATGATCTTTTGTTTTGTTTTTGTTTTGCCAAAATACTCGACATGCATACCATGGCCCATTTTTGAAGGCAACAAGTGGATTGTAACCCTAGGGGTGCAAGTGTGCATTGTGTTTATTTTTTCATGCATTTTTGTCTTTGATTAGGTCAAACTATTTGTTAATTTGGATTTTGCATACAAACCCTAATTCTCTAATCATGGCATAATTAAAAGCTTTAAGTGCGAGAATTTAAATTCTAAGCTATTACAACATGATTATGGGGATGGGGTACAAGTTTTGAATAGGGGTAATTGACAAGAAATATAAACCCTAAGTTATTACAACCAAATTGAATCTCAATGCAACAATATTTAAATGTATAAACAAAAGTAACAGTCTTTTCCACAGCCTGGGAATATCCCGGCTCTCATCAAATTCACTTTAATCACTGGTAAGGGAGTCAAAAGGTCAGCAACATTGGTAACATGAAGTTCTTCCATAACGACATGAACATTATGACCGTGCTTGGGCATTGGGGCGGATATTACGTTGGGTTTTTCAGGAGCATCAAACTCTACCTCCTTGGCGTCAATCAGGTCTTGGATTTTGTTCTTAAGAGCCCAACAGTTATTGGTATCATGCCCTACACTGTCAGAGTGGTAAGCACACTTTGCATTGGAGTGGTAATAAGGAGAAGAGGTATTAGGGTTCTTTGGTGCTTCTTTCAAATTGGTGAGATTCAGCTTTAATAGATGAGGGAGTACTTGAGCTGGTGTCATGTTGATTCAGGTGAATTGCTGTTGTGGCCTTTCTACTCTTTGCTGATTAGATCTTGGCTGATTGCTGCGAGGTTGATCGGTTGAAGAGTTTTGGATCATCACAGCCCCCACCGTTGGTCGGCGCTCGGTTCTTCCTTGGCTTTTCTGAGAATAAACAGCAGAAGCTTCCTTTTTAGCTGGGAAGGTCTTCTTAATAGCAGTGGACGCGGAGGCATCTTTGTAAATCTTATAACTTTTAATGCCAGCCTCGATCCTTTCACCGGTCAAAATTAATTCGGTGAATCCTGCAGAGGAACTCCCGATTAAATGATTGAAGAAAGGGCCAGATAGGGTCCCTAAAAACATGTCAACCATCTCTCTATCCGACAATGGTGGCTGCACCCTTCCCTCCAGATCACGCCACTTCTAGGCATACTCTTTAAATCCTTCATTAGAAGCCATACCCATACTCTGTAGTTGAGTACGAGTAGGCGCTAAATCAGCATTGTATTGGTATTATCGGTAGAACGCAGCAGCTAAGTCTTCCCAGTTATGAACATCTGATCTCTCAAGTTGACAGAACCAGTCCAATTGTGTGCCTGACAAACTGTCTTGAAATAAATGTACCCAAAGATCTTTATCAGAAGAGTGGGGTTGGATCTTTCTAACTTAGGACCTCAGATGCATCTTTGGACAGGACAAACCATCATACTTAGCAAATGTTGGTACTTTGAACTTGGGAGGAATGACGATCCCAACGACCAAACCTAGTTCTTCAAAATCTAAACCAGGCACCCTTTGCAACTCCATGGCTGCCAACCGATCCTCAATATTTTTATACTTATCATCCGCCGAGGGATATTACTGTTCGGAGTAATCTTCATCCTCTTCCTCTTCTTCCTCTTCAACTTTAGATTCAGAAGGCATCGCAGTTCCTTTTCCTTTACCAGCCCCTTCATCAGACGTCGAGGGGAACTCGAGAACTTTTCTAGCATGGCTTTCAAATCTTCTTCCCAAAGTGGCCACTCCAGGCCTTTTCTTCTTTTTCTCTTTATCTTTCTCCAACAGTGCTTTAAGGTCCTCTTGACCATTTGCTAAGGTCATGAGGAGTTGCTGGAATTGCGAATTTTGTGCTTGTAGATCCTTAATCGTCTTCTCCAAATCCATCTTGCTGAAATAAACAGCAGAAAGATAAGGAAACCTGGTGTGAAGACCTGTTTATGCATATGATGAATGATGTGTTATTCATGTAATGCATTCAAGGATCCATAAATTCAAATTTTTTGCAAACAAAAAAGAACACACGTCATATTAAGAAGAAATTTGTTAGTACATAAATGCCCCATGGGCAAAATATTACATAATTCTTAATGTAAAAAGACATTGTGCATCCTCTTTGGCATGATGTAAGTGTTGAGAGTTTCCTCTTCGTGAAGCCGGCGGGTAAGTTCCAAAACCTTCTTCTCACTGGCATAGAAGTTGGCTTCAAAAGTATTTTATTCTTCTTTGAGTTGTATCCAACTCTTTTGTAATACAACTCTGGGTGCGGGTTCGTACCCACTTGAGGTAGGGCTCAAGAGGGATAGAATTCTTGTGCCCCAGTGTCTTACTATCCACCTTATTGGGCATCCTCCAAGCTCGGATGAACCTTTGTCGAAGTCCTTGCGCATCGTCGTCGAAGTCAAAAACCAAGTCAGGGATCAGCATATCATGAGGACCATCTCTCCAGGCATATCCAAACTGCCTTAGAGCTAAACAGGGGTTGTAGGTAATGCCTCCCCTAATGCCAAGTAGTGGGACATTAGGAAACTCCCCACAACGATCAATGATGATGACATTTTCTCTGGACCGAGAACACCAATGAACATTAGAATGTGTGAGGGTCATCAACCGTTGTGACCACCTTAAACCATGCTCATTCTTAAAAACTGTTTGGGGAAGGTGAGAAATAAACCACCTTGCTAAGAGAGGAGTACAACACATGAGAACACCTCTTTTCCTTATTGTTCGTGTGTGAAATGAGTGTAGGATGTCCCCAAGCAATGTAGGCACAGGATTCCGAGATATGAAAATCTTGACAGCATTCACATCTATAAGTTGATCAGGGTTTGGGAACAATACCATCCCATAGATGAGAAGTGCTACAATCTCCTCAAAAGCTTGTAGATCTATAGAATTCCAGCAGTCTTGTGCCTTCTCAAGTAGAAACTTTGCCAAGAAACCCTTGACACCACTTCTGGTTTCCCAATGACCTTTGATATCAGATGGTTGCAAGTGTAAGGCTTGAGCAACGTCTTCAGGCTTTGGTTCTCTTTCCGTACCGTTGTAGGGTAGTTAATGGAGAATAGGAATCCTCAGGAGTTGAGAAAGTTCCTCCAAAGTAGGTACTAGTTGGTAATCAGGGAATGTGAAATAGTGGTGTAGGGGGTCAAAGAACTGGAAGAGAACTTTTACTATGTCTTCTTCAATGTTGGAGTTGACCAAGTTGAGAAGTCTACCATGTCTTTCACTGAAGAGAGAATTCTATGGAATCTTGGAAGTAAGCTCTTTGAGTGGAGGAGGGATTCTCACAAGGTTGACTTGAATTGTTTTCCTGCGAAGAGATTCCATGACCTACAAAACAAGAACAAAGATGAAGATCCAAACCCTTGAAATGTTTAGTGGATGCATATGATGCTTTCTGATGTTCATGATGTATGCACAAGCATATGTACAAACAAGTCACACAAGATCCTAGTTTCAGGCTTGCATGAGGTTTCATAGGTAAGTACCCTCTTGAAGTTAGTTGGCTCAACCTGTCCTATAAATAGTAGCCGGGTTCTAAGGACCTCAATATCACTGGATTATTTTCTGTGTTCATTGTTTCGGTTTAGCCACTTAACTGGCGACCGAAATATTCCAAGAAAACAACCCTCAATGAGTGCAGTATCGAGTATCTACAAACTTCGGACTGCACCAAAGTCGGTCATCTCACTACCCCTAATAAAGGCCAAGATGGTCAAGTAAGGTTCTAAGAGTTCATTAGTGCTTCATGACATCACTCAGCGGCCCCGTATTCTCTTTGATTGACTCAAAGGCTACCGGTACCCACAAATATGTCGCACTAATATAGTTATTGCTTCAACCATGTCGGTATACCCCGCACAGTTTCCATAATGTATTGCTATTTACCTATGAATGTTTCCCAAAAATTCGGGTGGATGATTCAAAACCCAAACAAGAGAACCAAATGTAAAGCAATCAAAGAAATCAAGATAAGCATGCAAAGGTGATCTAAACCCTAAGGTTACTCCACTTTTAAAGTAGTCCCCAGTTCTGTGATAAGGTGGGAGAACTGACTTGAGGTTTTGCGTTCGTGTTCGCAACTGTTTCGGTTTAGCAAGAGTCGCCATCGACTTTTTATTTTATCCTAAGTGTGATCGGTGGATTTAGAACTGACTGTTTAACGCTGGTTCGCGAAATGTCACGGAAGCAAGAGTCGCCATCGTCTTTTATTTTCTCCAACATGGACAGGACAAAAGCACAGCAAAATTCCTTATGAGATAGTTTCTCGGTTCGGGAGGTAGATTTATAGAAAGGGAAGGTGTTAGAACCCTTTCTATCCATGGTTATCCATGGGCTCTTAGATACTTGCTCTTATGTTTTAAAAATGTTTGCTTTTCAAAATGTGAGTGGGTTTGAAAAAAAACTTTCTTTGAAAGATTTCTGAATAACTCATGTATTTGTCCTCAAGAGTGTTTGAAAAATTTGTTTTGAAAGCTTTTTGAAAGTGTAAGGTATGAAAAGACTTTTGTTTTTCTTTTTTAGAGAGCAAGTATCCATGAGTCATCTACCTACCCTAAGGAATTAAGCTGTGTAAGAGTCCTTTAGATAGTGCTATCCCACCATTGAGAGGTAGGTAGCACCATCGTTGGAGGTGTTCGGGTCAATTCGAGTGTAGGGACAGTGTGGTCACCGAAGCAACAGTTAGGACACCTTAGAAGCTACCCTTATGTCCTTGATCCTTTTTTTATCCGAGGCAACCATTTCGAGGCAACTGTTTCGAGGCAACTGGATCATGGACATAAGGACCGCTAAAACGTCCTATACTTGACGACCACGTTTTGAAGGCAACAGGTGAGGCGTACCCTAGAAGTGGTGTGTGCATTGTGTGTTGTTTTCAGTTAATGTTTGTCTTTGTAATTAGTGAGCTACGAGTTGTTTTTATTTACATACATTCTTTCATGCAAGTTTAGCAGTTAAGGGGTGCGGAAAGTAAATTGCGGAAACATAAATCCTACGCTATTACAAGGCGCGGGTCTATACATCGCCAAAAATTACAAAGACCCGTTTTTTTAGTAAATAAGTACGGAAAGTAAATAAAAACAGTAAAAGTCCTAATTACTATTACATCCGGAGGCAGTTACATAATAATCCAAAATAAGGAATTAAAATTAAAATGCGCGCGAAAGAAGAATCGGGAATGTTCTAAGGGTTTTGACCCTTTTAGAAAAGAAATTGATTTTTTTGGTCTTTTTGGTAATTAAATGAAATTAAAAACTAATTAATGACTAATTGATTAATTTAATTAAAAGAAAATATTTTTTGTTTTTATGTTTTTATGAAATAAAATAAATGGAATAAAATTAAAAGTTAACTTTTACCTAATTCTAGATTTATTTTAATTTTTTTAAGAAAAGGAATTAAAATTGCCTAATTAAACTATTTTGGTTAATATTTATTTACAAAATAAAATAATAATAATAATAATGTTAATTCTATTTTTTTTGATTTTTTATGAAAATGTGTTAATTGGTTAATTTGTTAATAATAATAAAATAAAAAAAGGTTAGAAATTAAAATAATAGAAAAACAAAACAAAATGAAAAAAGAAGTAAAACCAAAGGGGGTGTGGGCTGAAATGGAGGTTTAATGCTGAAACCTTGGCCCATTGAAGCAAGCTCGTTTAACTTTCTTGGATAGCCTACGCCTGCGCTGACTCCAGAGTATGGTATGCTTCACTTTTTGTCCTTTGGATCTGTATTGATGACATATGGCAGCGCAGGGATGTGAGACTTATGATGCACCTCATATTGGAATCTGCACAGGAAAATGTTGAAGAAAATAATATGGAAATTATAAGGGGACCTGGGAATCGAACCCAGGTCCCAGTGGTGAACCAACACATCACCAACCACTGCATCACTTTGTTGCGTTTGTTAGTAATATAGAAAACAAATATTATATAAAACAAAAGCCAGTTATGCTGAAAATAAGAAAACGCGCGCGTGAATTTGAACTGGCCACTCACATGCTGCCACGGTCTTCGTCTTCAACCTTTTCTGAAAATGTGAAAACACATAGCGGGGGTTTTAAACCCCCACAAAATACAGGCATTTCAATAACAGCGAATAGATGCTCGTGAAGCATAAATTAGGCGCGAGGTGTCCATCAAAACCGTCTAGTCCAGCTGATTTCAACCATGTTTGTTTGGAACCCTGATTTTACAGTATGGTGAAACCCCCAATTTTAAACCTTGAAAACGATAAAGTGCTTTAATGGCAAATCATGATTTAATGCGTTAGAATGCAATTAGATTATTCCATTAGCTTCAGAAGGCCCCTAACAATACAAACCAATCAAAAAATGGATTAAATGCTCATGAAATATGATATACAGTTTTGAGAAATAAAGTAAACCGAGTGAGTTGTATGGCACGAATTCTTGAGGTTTTTGACTTGTTTCTGATTGTTAAAGATTCCTGGCAATGCAAGGAGTGTGTTTGGATTGAAATGGAAGGTTGAATTGCACTGTAAGATCGTTTTCAGTTTGTAAATTTGCTCTTGAAAATTTGAAAGTTGTTTATGCTGTCTATGCATTTCTAGGTCGTGTCATTGTATTGGGAAGCTTGCATATCTCTTTTGTAATGTGTATCAATCCAAATGATGGTCATTAAGCCTTTGCATTCATGTTTGAGATTTTGCCATAAACTCCATTGAAACAACTTGCCATTTTTGTGTCAAATTTGAATTTTTGCTTGGAATAGGCCCTTGCACGAATTTGGAAGGTGAATGATGGTGCATCAAAGTTATTCAACACAAAATATATCCCTTAATTAATTTTCTTGATTTTTTATTTGAATTTTAAAGATTTAAAATGAATTAAATCAAATAAAATTAAATAAAAATGGAAAAATTAATTTTAAATCTTGAAATAAATTGTGGGACACGTGGGAAGCATGGCCAAGCTGAAACAAGTGGAAAAAGTGGGCCCCTTTTGTCAAAAATGAAATTTCAAGGATAGTTGACTTTGGCCATTTCACAAATATTTCCCAACTTCTCCAATGCATATCTTGCTCAATTTTGAAGCTATGAACATGTTCTTGGACATTTTGGAAAGGTCTTGAAGTTCTCTAACCAATGTCTTTGGTACCATGTCATTTTGGTTTACCAATCTCAAGTTATGGTCTTTGACTTAAAGTCCCTTTTTGTTGACTTTTGAAAATGACCTATAATGTTGAAATTGATAACTTTTTGTGAGAGCATTTCTTGAACTTGGAATGTGAAGATGAATTGTAGGAAATGTCCTCCCCTTCAAAATGAGCATTGGATGGGATTTTTCTGATGAACCATGAAAAAGTTATGCCTTGGTCAAGTTACAGTTGACTTTTCAGCTGTCCAAAAATAGAAACTTTTGCATCTTGATGATTTTTGAGCCATTCTTGTGAAATCATGGTCAAGACTTGACCAAATGATGATTGTGGCTTCAAAATGAGATGTTGACCAAAAATTTTGACTTTTGACTGTCAAATGACCATTTTGCCCCTGCAGTTGACTGTGGAGCAATTAGGGTTTTTGACTGTGCAACTTGACCTTGTGAGCCTTGAAACTTGACATGTAGGTGCTTAACAATGTGTATGAGCATATGGGACTTGATTGAGCCCTTGAAAACTTCAACTTCCTTGCAAGAACCAAAACCCTAGTTTGACTGGCTTAGGAGGATGGTTGACTGTGTAGCCCTTGAGTAGACCTTGAACCATTTGAGGTGATGCTTGGCAAAACTTTGAAGATTATGGGAGGGAAAATTTTGGGGTACAACAGTTGCCCCTGTTCAATCTTTTTAGACCTGAGGATATAGGTTGGCTTGTGTGCCTTTCGTGATCCGAAGGTGGAAGATGATTGAACACTAGAGTGCCCAGAAATTTGCACTCACATAGTTGAGTATCAGCAGTGTGATGGCGGGAATGGGCTTACAGATGCCATTTGGAGAGATGATGGATATGAGGATGGGCTTATAGATGCCATCTGGAAGTGTGACAGAACCTTGTCAAGAACGGGCTTATAGATGCCATTGGAACTGTAATGGTAGTTGTGGAGATGGGCTTATAGATGCCATCGGGAGATTGTCGATCGCGTAAGAGATTCCTTAGCGAAAACTTGTGTACCTGAGAAAGAAAAATAATTACCTGGCCTGTTACAGGGGTTGATCTTCAAACTCTTTATGTAGATGTGCCCTGGCTGGATACAGGTATCGAATCTTCAAACTCTTCAGACGTGCCCTGGCAGGATACAGGAATCGAGTCCGGAATTTGTCGTCAACAGATTCACCCTGGCAAGATACAGGAATCGGATCTTCAAACTCTTCAGACGTGCCCTGGCAGGATACAGGAATCGAGTCTGGAATTAGTCGTCAACAGATACACCCTGGCAAGATACAGGAATCGGATCTTCAAACTCTTCAGACGTGCCCTGGCAGGATACAGGAATCGAGTCTGAAATATAGTCGTCAACAGATACACCCTGGCAAGATACAGGAATCGGATCTTCAAACTCTTCAGACGTGCCCTGGCAGGATACAGGAATCGAGTCTGGAAATAGTCGTCAACAGATACACCCTGGCAGGATACAGGAATCTGATCTTCAAACTCTTCAGACGTGCCCTGGCAGGATACAGAAATCGAGTCTGGAATTAGTCGTCAACAGATACACCCTGGCAAGATACAAGAATCGGATCTTCAAACTCTTCAGACGTGCCCTGGCAGGATACAGGAATCGAGTCTGGAATTAGTCGTCAACAGATACACCCTGGCAGGATACAGGAATCGGATCTTCCAACTCTTCAGACGTGCCCTGGCAGGATACAGGAATCGAGTCTGGAATTAGTCGTCAACAGATACACCCTGGCAGGATACAGGAATCGGATCTTCAAACTCTTCAGACGTGCCCTGGCAGGATACAGGAATCGAGTCCGGAAGTAATCGCTCACAGATGTGCCCTGGCTAGCTACAGGTATTGAATCTAGAATTGCGACAGTTGATAGTAATCATCTTTGTATTGACCTTTGTCTTGAAAAGATAAAACGTTAGTTGTATGCAATGTCATGATGTATGAAAAGCATGATGTCATGATGTTCTCAGGGAGAAATGAGATTGTGTGATATGATGTGTATATGCAGGGTGTATGAAAATGTGATATGTTTATGAATGTATTTTCGTCTAGGAAAATAAGTCCTTGACGAATGCCGGGAACTTGAATCCTGGGCTGGTGTTTGAGGAGTAGAGCTTTGTTTCCACTAGGGATGATGGTTGTAAGCATAAACCGGTAGGAGAAGATGACTCCGTTGGTGAATAAACTTGTTGAGGAGATTACTCTGCGGGGAATGCTCTGTGGGAAGAGAGGCACTTTGCTGAGGTTGATGATAACTCCGCTGGGGATACCATTGTTAAGCTCTGTTGGAAGTTTTGATGAACTCCGTTGGGGAATAGGAAGATCTTCGCCGAGGATGATCTTTCCGTGGTTTTTGGCTGAGGATAACCCAGTTATAAGCTCTGGTGAAAATAACCTTTGAATAAAGTCCGGGAAGACGCGTTCATGCTCTGCAGGGGTAAGCTTCCAGAATCTACTGGGGATAAGCTTCCTACTAGGGAGATGGTTCAACTCTCCTGGGGAGACTTTTGAGACTGTATTGGGGAAGTGGCTCCACTGGGATGTCTGTATTCCGCCGGGGAACAATCTTAGATTAAGACTGCCGGGGATGCTTGTTAGGAATGTTTGTATACTCCGTTGGGGAATGTTGAGATCTTCTGGGGATATCCAACTTCCATAAGGCTGACTGTAGGCTAACTCTGCTTGGGGAGAGTGTTGACTTGCTGGAGATATTGTGCCTTTTCAGGGCTGACGGGAGACTAACTCTTCTCGGAGGAGAGTATTGTTGAATCTGGTCTTACTCTGCGGGGAGTGAAGGTAACTTGGTTATGTTCTTCAGCTAAACCTACCTTGGTACCTTGGTGGACAGAGCAATTAGATCGCTTAGACAATTCTGATTGTCCCTGTTTCTAATGCCACATATAATTAATCCTTTGTTTCGCATGCAAGTATTTATGAGTTAACAATTAGTGTCAAATGCATATATCACAATTGAACATTGGACGTTCTTTACAAAACAAAACAGAAAAAGGAAAAAACAATTGGCAATTGGTCTGAAAAGTGAATTTGTATTGATTTTGAATTTGCCTGTAAATAGGCGTTTATGTACAAGAGGCTGACATCCTAGTAAGAGAACGCCGCCGAACGACAGAGTTTATACAATTTGTACAAAGAAAACAAAACAGTTGTGTGAAAAGAGTAATCCCACTGGGTTCCAACTCTGATATCGCCTTTATATCTTCGAGCGTCTCATCACTTGGCTGCTCAGTTGAAGATGAAGCTGATTGATTGATGCCGTCTGAACTTGATGTTGATACCGGATTCTGGATGCAAGGTGATCCAATGAGACATAGTATTACGCTTATCCCTAACTTTTGCCTGGACCGCCCTTTCGGGTTTTCAGTCCACCGGGATACCCATTTTTTCCCAAGCCGCCTTTTCAGGTTTTCGACTTGTCGGGTGTACATATTTTTTTCATTTCATCCCTTATTTTTGCTCGAACCCTTTTGGTTCGTCGGGAAGCCCTAATTTTTGCCTAGGTATGTCAACCTAGAGGGTCTTTTGTCATGCGTAGTATCTTTTTACTATGTCTGCATTGGCGGGGTGAGGAAGGTCGTCACCGTCCATGGTGGTTAGAATCATGGCTCCTCCTGAGAAGACATGTTTAACCACAAATGGCCCTTCGTATGTAGGGGTCCATTTGCCCCTGGGATCACCCTGAGGAAGAATGATGCGCTTGATTACCAGGTCCCCAACTTGATACTCTTATGGTCTGACTTTCCTGTTAAATGCCCTGATCATCCGTTTTTGATACATTTGACCATGACAAATAGCAGTGAGCCTCTTTTCGTCAATTAGGTTTAACTGATCAAGTCGAGTCTGGATCCAGTCATCTTCGCTCAGATCTGCATCCTTCATTATCCGAAGAGAGGGTATCTGTACTTCAATCGGCAAGACTGCCTCCATGCCATAGACCAAGGAAAAGGGAGTTGCCCCGGTTGACGTCTATGCTGAGGTACGGTACCTATAAAGCGCAAACAGTAACATCTCGTGCCAATCTTTGTAGGTCACTCTCATCTTCTGCACAATCTTCTTGATATTCTTATTTGCTGCTTCGACAGCCCCATTCATCTTCGGCCGATAGGGAGAAGAGTTGTGGTGCTATATTTTGAATTGCTCGCAGAGCTCAGTGATCATCTTGTTATTAAGATTGGTACCATTGTCCGTAATGATCCTCTCTGGTACACCGTATCGACAGATCAGGTTATGCCGAATGAACCGTGCCACGACATTCTTGGTTACAGTGGCGTAGGAAGCTGCTTCAACCCACTTTGTAAAGTAATCGATCGCCACTAGGATAAAGCGGTGCCCGTTGGATGTCGTAGGTTTAATCTTGCCGATCATATCAATGCCCCACATTGCAAAAAGACAAGGTGCAGTCAAGACATTCAGAGGGACTGGAGGAACGTGCACCTTATCTGCATAAATCTGGCACTTATAACATGTCCGAGAATGTTGGTAACAGTCGGCTTCCATTGTGGACCAGAAATATCCTTCCCGAAGGATTTTCTTTGCCATGGTATGCCCACTGGAGTGTGTTCCAAAGGTACCTTCATGCAGCTCTGCCATGATCCTTTCTGCTTCAGTCTTATCCACACAACGCAGTAAGGTCGAATCATGGTTTCGCTTGTACCGAATGTCGTTGCTGAGGAAGAACTTCGCCGCGAACCTTCTCAAAAACTTTTTGTCATTGATGGATGCACCTTCAGGGTATTCTTGGGCTTCCAAGTACCTCTTCACCTCATGATACCAGGGTTTTTCAGTTACCCCTTCAGCCTCAAGATCACAGCAGTATGCAGGTTCATCCAGTTTCCAGATAATGATCTGGGGAGCCTCGTTATCCCATTTGACTTTGAACATAGAAGACATCGTAGCCAGCGCGTCCGCCAGCTGATTCTCCTCTCTTGGGAAGTGTTCAAAAGTTATCTCTGTGAAATGGGGGATCAATGTCAACACACATTCTTTGTAAGGAATAAGGTTTGGGTGTTTCGTATCCCACTCGCCTTTGATCTGATTGATCACGAGAGCAGAATCTCCGAAGACACTCAAAAACTTGATCCTTAGGTCAATTGCGGCTTGAAGACCCATGATGCATGCCTCATACTCCGCCATGTTGTTGGTGCAGTTGAAACATAGCCGGGCAGTAAGTGGAGTATGAGTGCCTTGAGGGGATATAATCACAGCGCCAATACCGTTACCCAAAGCATTTGAGGCTCCGTCAAAGTGCATAGACCATCGGGATCCTTCCTCAGGTCCTTCATCTGGTCCAGGTACTTCATAATCAGTCACTACCATGATGTTCTCATCAGGAAATTCAAAGTTCATTGACTGGTAGTCGTCCACTGCCTGGTGTGTCAAGTGGTCTGCCAATACACTTCCTTTGATTGCTTTCTGAGTCGTGTACTGGATGTCGTATTCTGTCAAGATCATCTTCCATCTTGCTATTCTTCCGGACAAGGCGGGCTTTTCGAAGATGTACTTGATTGGATCCATTTTTGAAATCAACAGAGTAGTGTGAGTCAACATATACTGTCTCAGCCGGCGAGCAGCCCATACCAAAGCGCAGCAAGTTTTCTCGAGCAAAGAGTATCGGGTCTCACAGTCGGTAAACTTTTTGATAAGGTAATAAATAGCATGCTCTTTTCGGCCAGACTCGTCATGCTGCCCCAGCACACACCCCATTGAGCTGTCAAGTACTGTCAAGTATAAGATTAGAGGTCTCCCTTCAACCGGTGGCATAAGAATGGGTGGTTCTTGGAGATACTCTTTGATTCTGTCGAAAGCAGCCTAACATTCATCGTTCCAACGTGCTACTTGATCTTTCTTCAGCAGTTTGAAGATTGGTTCACAGGTAGCAGTTAGATGCGAGATGAATCGGGCAATGTAATTCAGACGTCCTGGGAAGCCTCTGACTTCTTTCTCTGTCTTGGGAGCTGGCATCTCTTGTATGGCTTTCACTTTGGCAGGGTCCACTTGAATACCTTTGTCGCTCACGACGAAGCCTAGCAACTTCCCAGATCTTACCCCGAAGGTGCACTTGTTCGGGTTCAACCTCAGCTTGTACAACTTCAACCGGTCAAACAGCTTCTGTAGATGGTTAAGGTGTTCCTCCTCAGTTTGGGACCTTGCAATCATATCATCGACGTATACTTCAATCTCATGATGGATCATGTCATGAAATAAAGCAACCATGGCACGCTGGTAGGTTGCCCCAGCATTTTTCAATCCAAAAGGCATGACCTTGTAACAGAAGGTGCCCCACTGAGTAACAAAAGTGGTCTTCTCCATGTCTTCAGGAGCCATCTTGATCTGATTATAACCGGAGAAACCGTCCATGAAGGAGAATACCTTATGCTGAGCAGTATTGTCAACCAGAACGTCGATGTGAGGTAGAGGGAAATCATCCTTGGGGCTCGCCCTGTTCAAATCCCTGTAATCAACACACATTCTGACCTTACCATCTTTCTTCGGTACCAGAACCACGTTGGCAACCCACTGAGGGTAAGAAGTTACTGCAAGAAAACCGGCATCAAATTGCTTCATAACCTCAGCTTTGATTTTCTCGGATATCTCTGGACGCATACGGCGGACCTTTTGCTTTACCGGAGGGCGTTCTTCCTTGGTAGGCAGATGATGAACCACAATGTCGGTATCCAACCCAGGCATGTCTTCGTAGGACCAGGCAAAGACTTCCACATAATCATGCAGCATCTGGATCAACCGTCGTTTCACACTGAGCTCTAGATTAGCACCAATCTTGACTTCCTTCCTATCCGTCTCAGTACCCAGATTTATCGTTTCCAATGGCTCTTCATGCGGCTGAATGGCCCCCTCTTCCTGGAGTAGCAGTCTTGCAAGTTCACCAGGCACTTCGCAATCATCTTCACCTTCGTCTTCGGCTAAGTTGATCGGATTTTCGAAGTTATAACTGGCAGTAGCAGAGTCGTTACCAGTGAGATCCAGAGTGGATTGGAACCTGTATAAGTGAGTGTGTGTAAATATAGTTGTTTTTCAATATATATAAAGAAAGAAAGGGAGCGTAAGATTTGAAATGTGAAAAACGTCCAATGCTTTTATTCATGATATATGAAAGTGACAAACAAAAGCCCTCACAAATAAAACCACGGTGCCCCGGGTAAGACACCGGGCCATAAAGTTCCAAATTATTGTTTATTACAAATCCAAAACAAAGAAGTTCATTACTGGGTGACAAAAGTAATAGGTGTAAAGTCTTTTGCAGTCCAGTTGCTAGGTCCACCGTTGGTCGTTGGGTAGATCCAACTGTCAAACTCGGATTCTTCCACTTCGTCTTCATCCCCGATAGCATTTACTCCATGGTTAGGCATGGGAGCAGTCACCACATTAGGCTTCTCGGGCGCCTCAAACTGAACCTCTTTAGCATCAATAAGGTCTTGCACCTTATTCCTCAGAGCCCAACAATCGTCTGTGTTATGCCCCGGGCTATCAGAGTGATAAGCGCAACGGGCATTGGGGTTGTACTTCGGAGATGCTGTGTTTACCATCTTCGGAGCCTCCTTGACAGTTACCAGGCTAGTTGACAGCAGTTGTGGTAAGATCTGAGAGAGAGTCATGCTGAGCCGGGTATACTGTCGTTTGGGCCTCTCAGCTCTTGGTTGGTTGTATTACTGAGGAGCAGCAGCAGGCTTAGAGATTACCACCGCATTGACAGCTTGGCGGCGTTCTGGTTTGTTCTGTCTCCTGGGACCATACACAGCACTAGCTTCCTTTTTGAAGGGCTTCTTTTCAGTATTTGAGGAGGCACCCTTCTGTATCTTTCCCGATTTCATCCCAGCTTCTATCCTCTCACCAGTCAGGATCAGACCAGTAAAACCAGCAGAGGAATTACCAATGAGATGATTGAAGAATGGACCAGATAGGGTCCCCAAGAACATGTCCACTAGCTCACGGTCTGTCAATAGTGGTTGCACCCTGCCAGCCAGATCTCTCCATTTCTGTGCGTATTCCTTAAAACCTTCTCCCGATCCTAGCGACATACCCTGGAGTTGGGTACGTGTAGGAGCGAGGTCGGAATTATATTGATACTGCTTGTAAAAAGCAGTGGCCAAATCCTCCCAGTTACGAATGTTGGTTCTATCCAGCTGATAGAACCATTCGAGATGAGTCCCTGAAAGACTCTCCTGGAAGAAGTGGATCCATAAGTTCTTGTCTGCTGTGTAAGGCTGGATCTTCCTTACATAGGAGCGGAGGTGCATTTTAGGACAGGAAGCCCCGTCATACTTCACAAAGGCAGGCGCCTTGAACTTGTGCGGGATCACCACCCTAGAAGATAACCCCAAGTCTCCGAAATCTAACCCAGGCACACGTTGAATCTCCATAGCATTTAACCTGTCCTCCAGCTGTTTGTACCGGTCCTCGACAGGAGGGTACTGTTCGTCGTTGAAGTCTGTCTCAGTGTCAGAAACCACAGGACTAGGGACCTCTCTCCCTTGGTGACTGCCTTCCCCCACAGATGGAGTAGTCCTCTCAGCTTCATTCTGCAATGTATTCCCGAGTCTGCGCCCAGTGTTGAATAGCACAATCCTCTTCTTCTTCTTCTTCTTCAGGAGCAAAGCCTTCAGCTCTTGTTGTCCTTGGGCCAAGTTCATGACCATCTCCTGAAATTGGGCATTCTGGGCCTGGAGGGCCTTGATAGCTTGCTCGGTAGTGAGTTCAGGATTCATGATGCTTCAGTGCTGAAATAAACAGCGAATAAGATTAAGCAACCTGTAGGAAAAGGGGTACCTGTTATGCACATGATGCATGATATGCTATTTATGAAATGCATTCAAGGGTTCGAAAGTTCAAATTCGTTGTAGCCAAAAAAGAACACACTTTTTATTAGGAAATAGATTGTTCAGTACATCAAGGCCTCATGGGAAAAACATTACAAAATAATTAATCCCAAAAGACATTGCGCATCCTCTTTGGAGCAATGTAAGTGTTGAGAGTCTTTTCCTCGTGCAGTAGACGCGTGAGCTCCAAGACCTTCTTCTCACTGGCATGTAGATCGGCTTCAAGAGAATTTCGTTCTTCCTTGAGTTGGATCCAGCTTTTCTGCATTTCTTCCCAGGATGTAGGCATGTCAGGATGCTGAATAGTGTAGGGCACCTCTCCTTCCAAGGCTGGCTCTTTGATCACAGGGAGAACATGAGGATATGGCATCACCAGCTTCTGGGAGCGGGCTCGTACCCACTTGAGATAAGGCTCCAGGGGGATGGAGTTCATGTGCCCCAGTGTCTTGCTATCTACCCTGTTGGGCATCCTCCAAGCTCTGATAAATCTCTGGCGAAGTCCTTGTGCATCATTGTCGAAGTCAAAAACTATGTCAGGAATCAGCATATCATGAGGGTCATCCCTCCGAGCATATCCAAACTGTCTCAAAGCCAAGCATGGGTTGTAAGTAATACCCCCTCTGATTCCAAGTAAAGGAACATTAGGAAACTCCCCACAACGATCAATGATAGTGACATCTTCTCTGGACCGAGAACACCAATGTATATCAGCATGCGTAAGAGTCATTAATCGTTGTAACCATTTCAAACCCCGCTCGTTCTTCAAAACTGATTGTGGAAGGTGCGAAATAAACCACCTTCCCAGGAGAGGAGTGCAGCACATAAGAACACCTCTTTTTCTCATGGTTCGAGTGTAACATGAGTGAAGGATGTCCCCAAGCAACGTAGGTATAGGATTCCTGGACATGAAGATCTTGACAGCATTGATATCTATAAGCTGGTCTGGCTTAGGGAACAGCACCAACCCATAGACAAGGAGGGCTACAACCTCTTCAAAGGCCTGTAGGTCAAGGGAATTCCAACACTTTTGGGCCTTCTCAAACAGAAACTTTGCCAAGAACCCTTTGATACCACTTCTGGTTTCCCAATGTCCCTTGATGTCAGATGGTTGTAGGCATAATGCTTTAGCAACCTCTTCAAGTTTTGGTTCCCTTTCCGTACCGTTGTAGGGTAGTTGACTGAGAATGGGAATCTTCAGAAGCTGGGAAAACTCTTCCAAAGTAGGCACCAGTTGATAATCCGGGAAAGTAAAATAGTGGTGCAGAGGGTCAAAGAACTAGAACAACACTTTCACCATATCCTCCTCAATGTGGGTATTGACCAAGCTGATGAGTCTACCATGTCTTTCACTGAATGACGAGTTCTCGGGAATCCTGGATGTAAGCTCCTTAAGCTGAGGAGGGACCCTTACAAGGTTGACCTGAATTGTCTTTCTGCGGATAGTTTCCATGTCCTACAAAACAAGAACAAAGATGAAGATTCGAACCCCTGAAGTGGTTAGTGGATGCATATGATGCTGTATGATGTTATGATGCTATGATAAGAGCACACCACAAGTATTCACAAAAGCAAACATGATAAGGCACACAAGTCACACCACAGCCCTTAGAGTTTAGGCCAGCATGAAGTTTGGGGTACTACCCTCTTGAAGTTGGTGGGCTCAAACGTGTCCTATCAAAGTAACCGGGTTCTAAGGAGCTCAATATCATTGGATTGTTTTCTGTGTTCATCGTTTCGATTTAGCCACTGAACTGGCGATCAAAATATCCCAAGAAAACAACCCTCAACTGAGTGTAGTATCGAGTATCAACCAACTTCGGACTGCACCAAAGTCAGTTATCTCACTACCCTAAAGAGGCCAAGATGGTTCAATTAAGGTTCCTAAGGTCAGTTGATGCTTCACGACACCACGCGGCGGCCCCGTCCTCTCCTTGATTTGACTCAAGGGTTACCAGTACTCACCAAAGTGCCACATCAATGTAACAGACTGCTTCAACCGTGTCGGTATACCCCGCACAGTTCCCTCACAGTCTTGTTGCTACTTTCTAAGAAGGTATCCCCCAGATCCGGGTTAGGATCTATAGAACTCCCAAGACAAGCCCAATAATTTTAAAGCACACAAATCAGGCAATTGAAAACATAAGTGATCTTAGTCCTAAGGTACACCTCACTTTTAATTATCCATAGAAGAGTCGCCAGTTCTGTGATCGGTGGATTTAGAACTGACTGTTTAACGCTGGTTCGCGAAATGTCACGGAAGCAAGAGTCTCCATCGTCTTTTATTTTCTCCAACATGGACAGGACAAAAGCACAGCAAAATTCCTTATGAGATAGTTTCTCGGTTCGGGAGGTAGATTTATAGAAAGGGAAGGTGTTAGCACCCTTTCTATCCATGGTTATCCATGGGCTCTTAGATACTTGCTCTTATGTTTTCAAAATGTTTGCTTTTCAAAATGTGAGTGGGTTTGAAAAAAAAGTTTCTTTGAAAGATTTCTGAATAACTCTTGTATCTGTCCTCAAGAGTGTTTGAAAAATTTGTTTTGAAAGCTTTTTGAAAGTGTAAGGTGTGAAAAGACTTTTGTTTTGTTTTTTAGAGAGCAAGTATCCATGAGTCATCTACCTACCCTAAGGAATTAAGCTGTGTAAGAGTCCTTTAGATAGTGCTATCCCACCATTGAGAGGTAGGTAGCACCATCGTTGGAGGTGTTCGGGTCAATTCGAGTGTAGGGACAGTGTGGTCACCGAAGCAACAGTTAGGACACCTTAGAAGCTACCCTTATGTCCTTGATCCTTTTTTTATCCGAGGCAACCATTTCGAGGCAACTGTTTCGAGGCAACTGTTTCGAGGCAACTGTTTTGAGGCAACTGGATCATGGACATAAGGACCGCTAAAACGTCCTATACTTGACGACCACGTTTTGAAGGCAACAGGTGAGGCGTACCCTAGAAGTGGTGTGTGCATTGTGTGTTGTTTTCAGTTAATGTTTGTCTTTGTAATTAGTGAGCTACGAGTTGTTTTTATTTACATACATTCTTTCATGCAAGTTTAGCAGTTAAGGGGTGCGGAAAGTAAATTGCGGAAACATAAATCCTACGCTATTACAAGGCGCGGGTCTATACATCGCCAAAAATTACAAAGACCCGTTTTTTTAGTAAATAAGTACGGAAAGTAAATAAAAACAGTAAAAGTCCTAATTACTATTATATCCGGAGGCAGTTACATAATAATCCAAAATAAGGAATTAAAATTAAAATGCGCGCGAAAGAAGAATCGGGAATGTTCTAAGGGTTTTGACCCTTTTAGAAAAGAAATTGATTTTTTTGGTCTTTTTGGTAATTAAATGAAATTAAAAACTAATTAATGACTAATTGATTAATTTAATTAAAAGAAAATATTTTTTGTTTTTATGTTTTTATGAAATAAAAGAAATGGAATAAAATTAAAAGTTAACTTTTACCTAATTCTAGATTTATTTTAATTTTTTTAAGAAAAGGAATTAAAATTGCCTAATTAAACTATTTTGGTTAATATTTATTTACAAAATAAAATAATAATAATAATAATGTTAATTCTATTTTTTTTGATATTTTATGAAAATGTGTTAATTGGTTAATTTGTTAATAATAATAAAATAAAAAAAGGTTAGAAATTAAAATAATAGAAAAACAAAACAAAATGAAAAAAGAAGTAAAACCAAAGGGGGTGTGGGCTGAAATGGAGGTTTAATGCTGAAACCTTGGCCCATTGAAGCAAGCTCGTTTGACTTTCTTGGATAGCCTACGCCTGCGCTGACTCCAGAGTATGGTATGCTTCACTTTTTGTCCTTTGGATCTGTACTGATGACATATGGCAGCGCTGGGATGTGAGACTTATGATGCACCTCATATTGGAATCTGCACAGGAAAACGTTGAAGAAAATAATATGGAAATTATAAGGGGACCTGGGAATCGAACCCAGGTCCCAGTGGGGAACCAACACATCACCAACCACTGCATCACTTTGTTGCGTTTGTTAGTAATATAGAAAACAAATATTATATAAAACAAAAGCCAGTTATGCTAAAAATAAGAAAACACGCGCGTGAATTTGAACTGGCCACTCACATGCTGCCACGGTCTTCGTCTTCAACCTTTTCTGCAAATATGAAAACACATAGCGGGGGTTTTAAACCCCCACAAAATACAGGCATTTCAATAACAGCGAATAGATGCTCGTGAAGCATAAATTAGGCGCGAGGTGTCCATCAAAACCGTCTAGTCCAGCTGATTTCAACCATGTTTGTTTGGAACCCTGATTTTACAGTATGGTGAAACCCCCAATTTTAAACCTTGAAAACCCTAAAGTGCTTTAATGGCAAATCATGATTTAACGCGTTAGAATGCAATTAGATTATTCCATTAGCTTCAGAAGGCCCCTAACAATACAAACCAATCAAAAAAATGGATTAAATGCTCATGAAATATGATATACAGTTTTGAGAAATAAAGCAAACCGAGTGAGTTGTATGGCACGAATTCTTGAGGTTTTTGACTTGTTTCTGATTGCTAAAGATTCCTGGCAATGCAAGGAGTGTGTTTGGATTGAAAGGGAAGGTTGAATTGCACTGTAAGATCGTTTTCAGTTTGTGAATTTGCTCTTGAAAATTTGAAAGTTGTTTATGCTGTCCATGCGTTTCTAGGTCGTGTCATTGTATTGGGAAGCTTGCATATCTCTTTTGTAATGTGTATCAATCCAAATGATGGTCATTAAGCCTTTGCATTCATGTTTGAGATTTTGCCATAAACTCCATTGAAACAACTTGCCATTTTTGTGTCAAATTTGAATTTTTGCTTGGAATAGGCCCTTGCACGAATTTGGAAGGTGAATGATGGTGCATCAAAGTTATTCAACACAAAATATATCCCTTAATTAATTTTCTTGATTTTTTATTTGAATTTTAAAGATTTAAAATGAATTAAATCAAATAAAATTAAATAAAAATGGAAAAATTAATTTTAAATCTTGAAATAAATTGTGGGACACGTGGGAAGCATGGCCAAGCTGAAACAAGTGGAAAAAGTGGGCCCCTTTTGTCAAAAATGAAATTTCAAGGATAGTTGACTTTGGCCATTTCACAAATATTTCCCAACTTCTCCAATGCATATCTTGCTCAATTTTGAAGCTATGAACATGTTCTTGGACATTTTGGAAAGGTCTTGAAGTCCTCTAACCAATGTCTTTGGTACCATGTCATTTTGGTTTACCAATCTCAAGTTATGGTCTTTGACTTAAAGTCCCTTTTTGTTGACTTTTGAAAATGACCTATAATGTTGAAATTGATAACTTTTTGTGAGAGCATTTCTTGAACTTGGAATGTGAAGATGAATTGTAGGAAATGTCCTCCCCTTCAAAATGAGCATTGGATGGGATTTTTCTGATGAACCATGAAAAAGTTATGCCTTGGTCAAGTTACAGTTGACTTTTCAACTGTCCAAAAATAGAAACTTTTGCATCTTGATGATTTTTGAGCCATTCTTGTGAAATCATGGTCAAGACTTGACCAAATGATGATTGTGGCTTCAAAATGAGATGTTGACCAAAAATTTTGACTTTTGACTGTCAAATGACCATTTTGCCCCTGCAGTTGACTGTGGAGTAATTAGGGTTTTTTAATGTGCAACTTGACCTTGTGAGCCTTGAAACTTGACATGTAGGTGCTTGACAATGTGTATGAGCATATGGGACTTGATTGAGCCCTTGAAAACTTCAACTTCCTTGCAAGAACCAAAACCCTAGTTTGATTGGCTTAGGAGGATGGTTGACTGTGTAGCCCTTGAGTAGACCTTGAACCATTTGAGGTGATGCTTGGCAAAACTTTGAAGATTATGGGAGGGCAAATTTTGGGGTACAACACTAAGGAAAGGTCAAAAAGCACAGGAAAGACCTTTGAGATGTTTTCTTGGGTTTGGGGAGTATATTACGAAAAGGGAAGGTGCAAGCACCCTTTTTCATCCATGGTTATCCATGGGCTCTTAGTTACTTGTTTATATCACTTGCTTTGCTTTTCCAATTGTTTGAAATGGTGCTTTGTGTGTGGTTTTGAAAGATGTTTTGAAAAGAGGCCATCATTGTGGAAATCTTTGTAATGATTCTTGTTTGAATGTATACAAAGGTGTATTTGTCTTTTGAAAAGATATTTCAATGTTTGAAAGTTTGAAAGTTTGTTTTGGGAAATTGTTTTGAAATTGTGTTGTGAAGTGTGTTTGAAAATAGCAAGGATGTTTTTGCAAGCTTTTTGATCAAGTAACTAAGAGCTATCTACCCTATTTTACTCAAAGATCTTTTCTAATGTTTTCAACCCTTTTGACAGCGTTGCTTCACCATTGCATTTGGTGAGCAACCTTGTTTTAGGATGTGTTAAACGGGACAGGCGCGGGTCATCGTATAGACCATGATAGCAATTGTGTCAAGTATCTTTGGCAATTTTTTTGAGGGACTTGATCGTTTTTGTTTAGGCAACCAAGATAGCGTCATCGAGGGACTATGATCTTTTGTTTTGTTTTTGTTTTGCCAAAGTACCCAACATACATAACATGGCCCATTTTTTAAGGCAACAACTGGATTGTAACCCTAGGGGTGCAAGTGTGTATTGTACTTGATTTTCATGCATTTTTGTCTTTGATTAGGTCAAGCTATTTGTTGATTTTGATTTTTGCATACAAACCCTAATTCTCTAATCATGGCATAATTGAAAACGTAAAGTGCGAGAATTAAAATTCTAAGCTATTACAACATGATTATAGGGATGGGGGTACAATCTTTGAATGGGGGATATTTTACAAGAAATATAAACCCTAGTTTACTATTACATCCAAATTGAATAAATGGTACAAAATAAATAAATTGGCAATAATTAAATAATTTAAATATAAATATGCAAAATATCATAAATATGTAAAAATGTTTCTTTGTTTATTTTTATGTATATAAAAATATTTTTTAATGTATTTAAAAAAAGGAAATAAAAGATTATTTTTGAAAAGGGTAGAAAACATATACAAATATATACAAAAATATATTAATATATGTAAAAATGAAATATACTTAGAAAAAAGTATTTTTTAGTATAAATAAAAATAAAAGTAAAAATGTAATATTTTGTATTTTTTTATTCTAGAGTATTTAATAAAATAAAAAGTATATATTTATATATGTATATTAATCAAATTAAATATGTACAATATAAAATAAAATATGTACAAAAATAAAATATATTTAGGAAAATATTTTTAGTATGAATAAAAATAAAGAACAAAAATAAAAGTATAAATTATATATATTTTTCAAGTCTTAATAAATAATATAAAAGTATTTAAATACTTTTTCATGTTAGAAAAATTAAAATAAAATGCCAAATAAATGTAAAAAATTTATGAAAATATTTTTGAGCATTTTTTATATTTGGAAATAAATAAACAAAATCAGAAATGAAAACAAAAATGCAAAAATATAAAAATACAAGAAATTGGGCCAGGGGGTGCAAAAAGGAAAAGAGGGGGTGTCAAGAGTGAGCCAGGCCAAGCCCAGCCCACCACTTCATCTTCAACCTCCAGATTTTGAAAAAACGCGCGCTCCTGTACAAACTTGGACATCCTGCATATGAGCTCTATTGCAAAAACTCACAACATCAAACTTGTAGAGAACTTCAAGACGATTCCAACCATATAAACAACTTGTCTTAACTCTCAAAGACCAGAGAGAATTTCTTTGGCCCTAAAATCTGACCTAGTTTTTTCAGCGGGTAAGCTCCAAAACCTTCTTCTCACTGGCATAGAAGCTGGCTTCAAAAGTATTATGTTCTTCTTTGAGTTGGATCCAACTCTTTTGCAATTCTGCCAATGATGTCGGCATGTCTGGATGTAGGAGGGTGTATGGAACCTCTCCTTCCATAACAGGCTCTTTGATCACGGGGAGAATGTGAGGGTATGGAATCATAAGATTCTGGGTGCGGGTTCGTACCCATTTGAGATAAGGCTCAAGGGGGATGGAATTATTGTGCCCCTGTGTCTTACTATCCTCCTTGTTGGGCATCCTCCAAGCTCTGATGAACCTTTGTCGAAGTCCTTGCGCATCGTTGTCGAAGTCAAAAACTAGGTCAGGAATCAGCATATCATTAGGGCCATCCCTCCGGGCATATCCAAACTGCCTTAGAGCTAAACAAGGGTTGTAGGTAATGCCTCCCCTAATGCCAAGTAGTGGGACATTAGGGAATTCCCCATAATGATCAATGATGATGACATTTTCCCTGGACCGAGAACACCAATGAACATCAGAATGTGTGAGGGTCATCAACCGTTGTGACCACCTTAAACCCTGCTCATTCTTCAAAACTGACTGTGGAAGGTAAGAAATAAACCACCTTGCTAGAAGAGGAGTACAGCACATGAGAACACCTCTTTTCCTTATTGTTCGTGTGTAAAATGAGTGTAGGATGTCCCCAAGCAATGTAGGCACAGGATTCTGCGATATGAAAATCTTGACAGCATTCACATCTATAAGCTGATCAAGGTTTGGGAACAAGACCAACCCATAGATGAGAAGTGCCACAATCTCTTCAAAAGCTTGTAAATCCATAGAATTCCAGTAGTCTTGTGCCTTCTCAAATAGAAATTTTACAAGAAACCCTTGACACCACTTCTGGTTTCCCAATGTCCTTTGATATCAGATGGTTGCAAGTGTAATGCTTGAGCAACTCCTTCAGGCTTTGGTTCTTTTTCCGTACCGTTGTAGGGTAGTTGATGAAGAATAGGAATTCTCAGAAGTTGAGAAAATTCCTCCAAAGTAGGTACTAATTTGTAATCAGGGAATGTGAAACAATGGTGTAGGGGGTCAAAGAACTGGAAGAGAACTTTCACCATGTCTTCTTCAATGTTGGAGTTGACGAAGCTGAGAAGTCTACCATGTCTTTCACTGAAAGGAGAATTCTCTGGAATCTTGGAAGTAAGCTCCTTGAGTCGAGGAGGGATTCTCACAAGGTTGACTTGAATTGTTTTCCTGCGAAGAGATTCCATGATCTACAAAATAAGAACAAAGATGAAGATCCAAACCCTTGAAATGGTTAGTGGATGCATATGATGCTTTATGATGTTCATGATGTATGCACAAGCACATGTACAAACAAGTCACACAAGATCCTAGTTTCAGGCTTGCATGAGGTTTCATAGGTAAGTACCCTCTTGAAGTTAGTTGGCTCAACCTGTCCTATAAATAGTAATCAGGTTCTAAGGAGCTCAATATCACTAGATTATTTTTTGTGTTCATTGTTTTGGTTTATCCACTTAATTGGCGACCAAAATATTCCAAGAAAACAACCCTCAATGAGTGTAGTATCGAGTATCTACCAACTTCGGACTGCACCAAAGCCGGTCATCTCACTACCCCTAAAAAAGGCCAAGATGGTCAAGTAAGGTTCTAAGAGTTCATTAGTGCTTCATGACATCACTCAGCGGCCCCGTATTCTCTTTCATTGACTCAAAGGCTACGGGTACTCACAAATATGTCGCACTAATATAGTTATTTCTTCAACCATGTCGGTATACCCCGCACAGTTTCCACAACGTATTGCTATTTACCTATGAATGTTTCCCAAATCTGGGTAGAGGATTTCAAGCCCAAACAAGAGAACCAAATGTAAAGCAAACAAAGCAATCAAGATTTAAGCATACAAAGGTGATCTAAACCCTAAGGTTACTCCACTTTTAAAGAAATCCCCAGCAGAGTCTCCAGTTCTGTGATACGGTGGGAGAACTGACTTGAGGTTTTGCGTTTGTGTTTGCAAATGTTTCGGTTTAGCAAGAGTCGCCACCGACTTTTTATTTAATCCTAAGGAAAGGTCAAAAAGCACAGGAAAGACCTTTGAGATGTTTTCTTGGGTTCGGGGAGTAGATTATGAAAAGGGAAGGTATTAACACCCTTTTCATCCATGGTTTTCCATGGGCTCTTAGTTACTTGTTTATATCACTTACTTTGCTTTTCAATTGTTTGAAATGGTGCTTTTCAATTGTTTGAAATGGTGCTTTGTGTGTCGTTTTGAAAGATGTTTTGAAAAGAGGCCATCGTTGTGGCAACCTTTGTAATGATTCTTGTTTGAATGTATACAAAGGTGTTTTTTGTATTTTGAAAGGTTTCAATGTTTGAAAGTTGTATTTTGAAATTGTGTTATGAAGTGTGTTTGAAAATATCAAGGATGTTTTTACAAGCTTTTGATCAAGTAACTAAGAGCTATCTACCCTATTTTACTCAAAGGTCTTTCTTATGTTTTTAACCCTTTTAACAGTGTTGTTTCACCATTGTATTTGGTGAACAACCTTGTGTTAGGATGTTAAACGTGACAGGCGCTGGTCATCGTATAGACCATGATAGCAATTGTGTCAAGTATTTTTGGAAATTTTCTTGAGGGACTTGATCATTTTGTTTAGGCAACTCAGATAGCGTCATCGAGGGACTATGATCTTTTGTTTTGTTTTTATTTTGCCAAAATACTCGACATGCATACCATGGCCCATTTTTGAAGGCAACAAGTGGATTGTAATCCTAGGGGTGCAAGTGTGCATTGTGTTTGTTTTTTCATGCATTTCTGTCTTTGATTAGGTCAAACTATTTGTTAATTTGGATTTTGCATACAAACCCTAATTCTCTAATCATGGCATAATTGAAAGCTTTAAGTGCGAGAATTTAAATTCTAAGCTATTACAACATGATTATGGGGATGAGGGTACAAGTTTTAAATAGGGGTAATTGACAAGAAATATAAACCCTAAGTTATTACAACCCTAAGTTCGGAACACAGTAACAATGGCAGCATGGATATTTTGGAGGGAGTTTTCCCCAACTGTTCAACTACGTCGTAGTCACTCCTCTTTATTATTTTCAGGATCTCCTCCATTTCCTTCTTGGAGGCTTCGGGGATAGTCAGGGATTGAGCCTTCGTCCGGATAGGCTCTACTTGAATACTTTTTCCTTGAGTTTCAGCAGCAGGAGTGTTGGTAGGAATGACAGCATGGGTTGTATCGTCTTCGTTAATAGGAGCACTTGCAGGGATGATTATTGGTACGAAAATAACCTTTGGAGTAGCCACGGGTCCAAAAACTGCCTTTGGGGGGGGGGGGGCAATTTCTGGAGAGAAGATTCTACCGCTTCGGGTAATCTTACTGGTTCCGGAAATATTGCTAATATCAAAGTCTTCTTCTTCGGAGTTTATCTCTTTGGCGGCCAGACCATCTTGTTTGATGCCATGGTAGTAGATGTCCCCACCGTAATTCCACGATACAGTTTTGTCTGATTCATACGGGACTGGCCCAACCATTGTGATTATAAGAGGAGTAGTTTTTGGAATCGATGTAATTCTAACGGGTCTTTTGGGGACCCTGGAAGAATTGGCAGAGATGGTGAAGATTGAAATGTCTTCAACAGGAACAGGTGAAACATGAGTACTTTCAAACAGGATCTCTTTGTTGTCTATCAAGCGTTGAATGCTTGTTTTCAACAAAAGGCAATCAGTTGGTGAGGATAAGCAGAGGTGGCAATCTTCATTACAACCCGGAAAAACACCGGCTTTCAACAAGTTTATCTTAATGATTGGGAGTGGAGTCAAGAGTTCATCAACTGTGGTAACAAACAAATCTTCTTCAATTGCATTGGTGTTGTGACCATGCTTGGGTATAGGAGCAGAAATGACATTTGTCTTCTCGGGCGCATCAAACTCAATCTCTTTTTCCTCTATAAGGTCTTGAATTTTGTTTTTCAAAGCCCAACAGTTGTTAGTGTCATGACCCGGACTTTCAGAATGATATGCGCAACGGGCATTTGGGTGATAATGAGGGGACGCTGTGTTGGGGTTCTTTGGAGCTTCTTTTAAAGTTGCCAAATTGGATTTCAGAAGATGCGGTAATACTTGGGAAAGAGCCATATTTATTCTGGTGAATTTCCGGACTGGCCTTTCCACCCTTGGTTGATTACTTCTTGGTTGATTAGATGTAGGCTTTGGGATCATAACAGCCCCTACCATTGGTCGACGTTCGACTCTCCCTTGGTTACTTTATGGATAAACAGCAGATACCTCCTTCTTCCCAATAAAAGGCTTCCTCACAGCTGTAGAGGTAGATGAATCCTTCTTAATCTTTCCACTTTTTATGCCATCTTCCACCCTTTCTCCGGTCAGTATTAACTCAGTAAATTCGGCAGATGAGCTTCCAATTAAATGGTTGAAGAAAGGGCCCGATAGAGTGCCTAAGAACATGTCCACCAATTCCCTTTCAGACAGAGGGGGTTGAACTCTTCCAGCTAGATCTCTCCACTTCTGCGCGTAATCCTTGAAACCCTCATTGGAAGCCATAGCCATACTATGAAGTTGAGTACGGGTAGGCGTAAAATCAGCGTTATATTGATATTTCTTATAGAAAGTTGCGGCAAGATCTTCCCAATTATGGATGTTGGCCTTTTCTAGTTGGTAAAACCAGTCGAGTTGTGTTCCAGATAGGCTATCTTGGAAAAAATGCACCCACAAGTCTTTATCAGCGGAGTGTGGCTGGATCTTTCTCACATATGATCGGAGGTGCATCTTAGGACATGACACCCCATCATATTTTGCAAACAAATGCACTTTGAATTTTGGAGGAATCACGATCCCTGATACTAGTCCCAACTCTTCAAAGTCTAGACCTGGCACCTTTTGTATTTCTATAGCACTCAAACGCTCTTCAAGATGTATGTACTTATCATCAGCTGGAGGATATTGTTCCTCAGAGTACTCTTCCTCTTCTTCCTTCTCTTCAGATTCTGACGGAACCGCTGTTTCCTTTCCTTTCCCCTCTCCTTCACCGGACATTGTTGCAAAATTCAAGGTTCTTCTAGTCTGTCCTTGAAACCTTCTCCCCATGTTTAAAACCCCGGTGACCTTCTTTGTTTTCTTTTTTCTTTCCTCAGCCAGCAGAGTCTTCAACTCCTCTTGCCCCTTGGCTAGGGTCATGAGTAACTGTTGAAATTGCGTGTTCTGAGCTTGGAGATCTTTGACTATCTGTTCGAGATCCATCTTACTGAAATAAACAGTAGAGAGATGAGGAAACTCGATGCAAAAGACCTGTTTATGTTATGATGAATGATATGTGCATATGCAATGTTTTCAAGGATTTATAAAGATTCAAGTTTGTTTTAGACAAAAAGGAAACACATGTTATATTAATAAGATAAAGTTTCAGTACATCAATGCCCCTTGGGTAAAATAATACAAAACTTTAAGATAAAAAAGTAGTGTGCATCCTCTTTGGTGCAATGTAGGCATTTAGAGTTTGCTCCTCATGAAGTAGCCTAGTGAGTTCCAAAACCTTCTTCTCGCTTGCATAGAATTGGGCTTCGAAAGTATCTCGCTCTCCTTTGAGTTGTATCCAATCCCTTTGTAGGTCTTCAAGAGATGTGGGCATGTCAGGATGTAGGATAATGTATGAAACTTCTCCCTCCTTAACAGGCTCAATGATCACTGGAAGGATGGAAGGATAAGGCATCATAAGACTTTGAGCGCGGGTTCGTACCCATTTGAGGTAAGGCTCAAGAGGTATGGAATTCTTGTGTCCCAAAGTCTTGCTATCCACCTTGTTTAGCATCCTCCAAGCTTGGATGAATCTTCGGCGAAGACCTTGACCGTTGTTGTCGTAGTCGAATACCAAGCCTTGAATCAACATCTCGTGCGGGCCATCCCTTCGGGCATAACCAAACTATCTTAGAGCTAAGCATGGGTTGTAGGTGATGCCTCCCCTAATGCCAAGTAGAGGGAAATTAGGGAATTCCCCACAACGGTCAACAATGATAACATTCTCTTTGGATCGAGAGCACCAATGAATATCTGAATGTTTGAGCGTCATTAACCTTTGTGACCACCTTGAACCTTGCTCATTCTTTAAGACTGATTGGGGAAGATGATAAATAAACCATCTTGCCAGGAGAGGAGTGCAATATATAAGGACACCCCTTTTCCTCATTGCGCGAGTGTGAAAAGAGTGTAGGATATCCCCTAGCAATGTAGGCACCGGATTGCGTGACATGAAGATTTCGACGGTGCTCACATCTATGAGTTGGTAAGGATTGGGAAATAATACCATCCCGTAGATAAGAAGAGCCACAATTTCGTCAAAGGCTTGTAAGTCTAAGGAATTCCAACAGCTTTTGGATTTCTCAAACAGGAACTTTGCTAAGAAGCCTTTGACACCACTCCTAGTCTCCCAATGATTTGTGACATCAGATGAGTGCAAGTGCAGAGCTTGAGCAATTTCTTCTGGCTTTGGGTCTCTTTCCGTACCATTGAAAGGTAGTTGATTGAGAATGGGAATCCTCAAGAGTTGAGAGAATTCTTCCAAAGTAGGCACAAGCTGATAGTCGGGGAATGTGAAGAAATGGTGCAAAGGGTCAAAGAACTGAAAGAGCACCTTTATCATATCCTCATTTGTGTTGGAGGTGACCAAGTTGAGTAGACGACCATGACTCTCGGTGAATGGAGAGTTCTCAGGGATCCTTGAAGCTAGCTCCTTAAGTTGTAGAGGAATTCTGATAAGGTTGACTTATATCGTTTTCCTGCGAAGTGAATCCATATCCTGCAAAACAAGAACAAAGATGAATCTCCAAAAACCCTTGAAATGGTTAGTGAATGCATATGATGTTCATGATGTCCATGATGTTATGTACAAGTATGCATATACAAGCAAAGCAAACAAATTCTTAGTTTAGGCTTGCATGGGGTTTTATAGGTAAGTACCCTCTTGAAATTTAGTTGGCTTAAACCTGTCCTAATAATAGTAACCGGGTTCTAAGGAGCTCAATATCACCGGATTGTTTCCTTGGTCATTGTTTCAGCTTAAGCCTCTTTAATGGAGACCAAAATATCCCAAGAAACCAACCCTCAATGAGTGTAGTATCGAGTATCTACCAACTTCGGACTGCACCAAAGTCGATCATCTCACTACATCCTAAAGGCCAAGTTGGTCAAGTAAAGGGTTCTAGAAGTTCATTAGTGCTTCATGACATCACTCAACAGCCCCGTATTCTCTTTTATTGACTCAAAGGCTACCGGTATCCACAAATATGTCACACTAACATAGCTATTGCTTAGACCATGTCGGTATACCCCGTATAATTTCCACAACGTATTGCTATTTACCTATAATGTATCCCAAATCCGGATAGAGGATTTCAAACCCAAACAAAGAACCAAAATGTAAAGCATACAAGTCAAACAATGTAAGCAAATAAATATGATTTATCCCTAAGGTAACCCCACTTTTATAAAAGTCCCCAGTAGAGTCGCCAGTTCTGTGATACGGTGGGAGAACTGACTTGAGGGTTTTGCATTTTATCGTAAATGTTGCGGTTAGCAAGAGTCGCCACCGACTTTTCTTTTATCCAAAAGGAAAGGTGAAAAAGCACAGGAAAGACCTTTGAGATTGTTTCTTGAGTTCGGGGGGTAGATTATGAAAGGGGAAGGTATTAGCACCCTTTTCATCCATGGTTTTCCATGGGCTCTTAGTTACTTGCTAGATCACTTGCTTTTTGTTTTAAAATTGTTCTTTGTATGGTTTTTTGAAAGTATTTTGTAAAGAGGCCATTGTTTAGGCAATCTTTGTAATGATTCTTGTTCGTAAGAATGTATACAAAGAAGTTTGTCTTTTTGAAAATGTTTTCAATGTTTGTAAGATGTTTTGAAATGTGTGTGTTTGTTTTGAAAATAGAAAGGATAGTTGTTTGAAATGGAGCAAGTAACTAGAAGTAATCTACCTACTCAAATGTCTTTCTTGTTCATTTTCTTTTCCTTTGATATTGTTTCCTTATCATTGTTTTGGTAAGCAACCTTATCTTTGGATGTAAACGGGACGGGCGTGGGTCATCGTATAACCATGATTAGCAATATTGCAAAGTATCTTAGCATTTTTTGAGGGACCAAGATCATTTTGTAAGGAAACTTTGAATAGCGTCATCGAGGGACTATGATCTTATATTTGTTTTGTTTTGCCAAGATACTTCGCATGCGTACTATGGCCATTTTTGTATAAGGCAACCGAGTGGAGAAACCCTAAGGGTGCTTGTGTGTAAGTGTGTTACTTTCATGCTTGATTTTGTCTTAGATTAGGGTTTTCTATTTGATTTGTTTTTATCTTGCCATGTAAACCCTAATTACTAGCATGGTATATAAAAGCGGTAAATTGCATAATTTAAAGATTACTACGCTATTACAACATTTTATGGGAGGGGGGAATACAAATTGTGAATCCCATTTGCAATAATGTAAATCTATTTAAGCTATTACAACCAAATCGAATTTGTATAAATATTTGAATAAATAATATACAATATAAATATGCAATGGTATGTATGAAGAAAAAGATTTTTGCTTTGTTTTTCATATGTCAAAAGAATTTTGACCTAACCCTAATATCTTTAAGAAAAAGAAATTATTTCTTGAAAAATGGTTAACCCTAATTTCTAAATTACAAGAAAATAAAGTTCCTTAAGTATTATTTTTTTTGTGTATTTTATGTCTTAAAATAATAAATAATATTTTATGAAAATATTTAGTCTTTTTATATGTCAAAATAAATATTTACAAGTGTGAGAAAAAGAATAAATAATTAACCTAATTCTATTTTTTTATTTACAAGTTTATTAAAGAAAGTATATATATGATATGTAACTAAAATAAAATATTTTCTCTGAGAAAAATAAAATGGACCAAAAATATAAATTTAGCCTTTTTATATTTTTTATGATTTTTAATATTAAGGAAAATATATTTAATAAAATAGAAATGAAAATAAAAATGAATAATAAAAATACATGGACCAGGGGTGCTGCAAGCAAACAGGGGGGTAATATGTTAGAAAAAACAAAAAGGCCCAAGAATGAGAGGCCCGGCGCTGCCAGAAATAAAAAAAAATGAACAAAAGTGTGAAAAAAATGCAAAAATGCAGGCACCAAGGCTCGAACCCATGACCTTGGAATTCTCAGCGCGCTGCCTTGCCACTGGGGTGGCTGTACATCCGTTAGTTCATATGAAAACAAAAATACATAACATGAATCCCTTTCTTGCCCTGTACTTCGTCTTCTTCCTCAAGCTGGCCAGAACCTCTGTATCTTTCTCATTTCTCCATGAAAATGGAAACTTCCAACATGAAAATGATAGTACTCTTTCCCACGATTTCAGACATGTAACTTATGGAAACTAACAATCAAAGATCAAAACGAATTTTAAAGGCCCTAATTTTAAACCTAATTTTTGCAGAAATTTAAACTCTAAAATTCTCTATACACAATGAATATAAATGAATTGTGTGCACATGGTTGGCTTCAGCACAATAATATCTATATTTTACTTTCACAAATTGTGGTCAATGGATGCCTGTATGAAGAGATAAAAGTTGGATTTCTTACCTCTTTCAGCTGAGATCGTGAATGGAGTTTGAGTGAGATTTATAAAGGCCTGAAGATTCCTTTAGCTTGCCATAACCTCCTTGAGTGTGTTCCAATCCTTGCCTTACTTTGAAAGTGCCTGAATCTATCTGTCCAAGTCAACCTGCAAGTTTGAAAAACAAAAATGGCAGATGGAGAAGGAGGTGTTACAGTGGAGGGATGATGGTCTGGAACACTTAGATATGAGGTAGGTAAAGTGTTTGAGTGATTAAAACTTGAAAAGCACGAGTAAATTTGTGGACTGCTATGCTTGGTCACAAACTGCAAGTTTTGACAGGTTTTTGGTGATATGGATTTTTGGAGTGTTTCTGGCCTTGAGCAATCGTGTTCTGAGTTGTAATGCGTTTGTGTATTAGTATAGAGAAGGTTTCTAATCCACTGCACAACAGATTTCTGAGTTGTAGCCTTTTTGCACTCTTACTTGCTTTTTAAGAAAGGTGAAGAGAAAAGTCTCCACATGCTTGTACTGGCCTTCTTGGAGTTGGTACAAGTCCTAGACAACTTGTATTTGGTTTATAGGAATTGTGTGTGCAGAGAAAACAAGTCCAATACTCAAGAAATGAAAAGTTGCAAAAGCTATGCTTTTCCAAAATGGCAATGGCAACTTTGTGCCATTTATGGAATTAAAGCTTGGACAAAGAATCTTGTGCTTGGATTAAAGATTTATCATCTGTGTAAGCATTAAATTATGAAGTGAGAAACAAGTTTGAGGCCTGTAAAGCAAGGATTAGGCATAATAGGTTCAGATTTGAATTTTGTTCTTCATGAAATGGCCTGAAATCAAAGTGAGAAATTTCCAACTTCATCTCTTTGATTCTCCCTACTCAAAAAAGATCTCAAGGTGTTCTTGGACATTTTGGAAAGCTTGCAATGTGATATATAACTCATCTTTGAAATGAATTTTAAGATTCCTCTTGGAACTAGGTGAAAAATTGTCATGAAGTTAGGTCAAAAACCTGCCTAAATTAGGACAAAATTTCACTAAGTTATTTTAGTTCATGGGCATGTATTCACAAAATTATATCTTGAGATCCAAGCATCTTTAGGGGAAAATGTGTGAAGCAAAATTGTAGATTTCATGGAGGTCTACAATTTTCATGTTGGGAACTTTCTTTGAATCATCTTTTATCATGGTGAAAAAATGGCTTAAAGTTGAGAAAAAATAAGAAATTTTCTATACTTAGAAAAATTTCTAAGTTAAGAAAAAATTCAAACTTCAAAACCAAATCTTCAATATTTGATTTCTTGATGAACAAGTTTCACATTTTGACATGTTTTGATGAATTGTGATCCTTGGCACTTGATTTTGACCAAAAAGTCATGGTTTGACTTTTCAGTATATAGTTGACTTTTGATCAGTTGACTGCAAATTTCATCTGCCAATCCAATGAAATTGCAATGTTTTGAACCATGTCATTAGTTCAAGATGATACAAACGAAACCTTGTAATCATGCTTCAAATAAATTGGTCATTTGCTAGGTCAAAAATCAGAAATTTCCCTTTCTCAGTCAAAACCCTAATTTTGACCATTTTGCCCTTTTGATGATTTGATCAAATTTCTTGAGGAATTATGGTCCAAACTTGATCAAATGATACATATGAGTATGTAATGTTGATGTGGATCAAAAATTATGAATTTTGACTATAAATTGGCCATGGTGGACTTTTTCCCCAATACAGCTGATTTTTAGGTCAATTGTCCAATTGACTGATCAAAAATGTGGTTCCAGGCTTGAAACTTGTCATGAGTAATATTAGGGGTTCATAATGATGCTTGAAAGTCATATGAGGCATTGATAGTCCAAAAATCGTTGTGCAAACTCAAACCCTAATTTTGGGTCATCAGTGTAAGATGATATGTCTTTAGCTGATCAAACCCTAATCCAGTCTTGAGTCAAAGAGATCTTGTGAGAAAAGTCTTGATAAATGAGACGGGAAATTTTGGGGTACAACAACACTCATTTGAAACATTTTCAAAAGGAAAACACTTTTTACGCGTTCTTATAGAAACGAGAGCCATTACAAAGAAGACACCTTTTCAAAATCTCTTTCAAAAACACATTCCACAAACACCTCTTTGAACTATTTTCGATACAACACCTTGTACGCGTTCTTATAGAAACGAGAACCATTACAAAGATATTTTCAAGATACTTTCAAAAACACACACCACAAGCACACATTCAAAAGCAAGTGATCTAGCAAGCAACTAAGAGCACGTAGATAACTACGGATGAAAAGGGTGTTAATACCTTCCCTTTTCATAATATACCTCCCGAACTCAAGAAAACATTTCTAAAGGTATTTCCTGTTCTTTTCAGCCTTTCCTTTTGGATAAAAGAAAAGTCGGTGGCAACTCTTTCTATCCTCAACATTTGTGATCAAACGCAAAACACCCAAGTCAGTTCTCCCATCGTATCACGGAACTGGCGACTCTGCTGGGGAGTAAACTTAAAAAGTGGGGTTACCTTAGGGTTAGATAACCTTTATTTTCTTTGCTTGCTTTACATTTTTGGGTCCTTGTTTGGGTTATTGTTAAAGATACTACACCCAGATCTGGGACACCTTTTTTAGGTAAGTAGCAATAAATCATGGAAGTTGTACGGGGTATACCGATATGGACGAAGTGATATCTACTTTAGTGTGATACTTCGGCTTGTACTAATGTTCCTTGAGTCAGTCAAGGATAACATTAGGCTTCCTTAGTGTCATTAAGCGTTAACTAACCTATATAACCTTCTAATTGACTCATCCTTATCCATTAGGAAGTAGTGAGATAACCGGCTTTGGTTTTGACCGAAGATTGGTTGATACTCAATGCTACACTCATTGAGACTTGACGCCTGAGTTTTGTTTGGTTGCGAGTCAATCGCCTGTCGAACAAAGCTTGTGGGAAAGTTTAGTGATATTGAGATCCCTTAGAACTCGATTACTATTAACTAGGACAGGTTGAGCCAACTAAACTTCAAGAGGGTACTTACCTGCAAACTCCATGCAAGCCTAAACCTAAGGACTTGTCTGCTTTGTGTGTATATGATTATTTGTATATAAACTTGCTTACTTTGCATACTTGTACATAACATCATACCATAGTATTTCCAATAACCGTTTCAAGGATCTCAAGGGCCTATGATGCAGGGTCACGTTGAACCATATGTCTATCAAGGGACAAGAGGATTTATTTTCCTCTAATCAAACACCGTCAAAGATCGAGTACAATAACTTGAGTCAAGGGATACAATTTGAGTCACGAAAGGACATCCACTGATACAAAGTTCTCCAATCAAAGCTGTAAGTGACAACTAACATTTACCCCGCGAGATCCTTGAAAACATGCATCCACATATCATGCATCATATCATGACAGGTTTCTCCCACACATGTTTCCTTATCTTCCTATTATTTATTTCAGTAGAGATAGCCCTAGAGAAGACCATCAAGAGCATCTAGATTCAAAATGCTCAACTTCAAGAGATGTTCTTGAACCTATCCAAGGGACAAGAAAAGGTGAAGGAACTCCTCACCAGGGGCATGATCATGGGAAATTCTGGGGACAACAGAGATGATCAGTTGGAACGACTACAAACCGAGATAGCCACAATGAAATTCCAAATTATGGGATAACTGGTGGGCCAGATGGCTCTCATCCAAAACTTGGCTCAGGGACAAGAAAAGCTGAGAGTCCTCATCAACAAGCTTCGTCAAGACGAATGTAACCAAATGGGACAAATGGTCAAGATTGGGGATCAGGTCACTACTCAACATCCCATGAGACATGAATCTGGTTTGGTGGAAAGTAGACCATTCCAAATTTCTACTACGTCTCGAGTCCAACAATAACAAGGGAATCAACACAAGGAGGTCGCACCTAAGAGACAATTTACCAGGATTGACATGTCTCTAGCTCATGTGCTACAACACATGTTGAAGGCAGAGCTAATTACATTAAAGGCTCCTCCCTGGAATCCTAACACTGCTGCTCCTAGTTACCATCCCAATGAGAAGTGTGCATACCATTCTGATAGTCCTGGGCATGATACGAACAATTGATGGGCTCTGAAGAACAGGATTCAGGACCTAATCGATGAAGGAGTTTTGTAATTTACACAAGACGATCAACTGGAACTCTTCTATCACCCCTCAAGGGCTTCCACATGAAGCGACGATCTGGACGAGGAAATTTTCTATTTATTTGAATTCTCAGTTGTAATTTCTTTTTTATTCAAACAATTATCTATTAATGTTAAACTCTGTTTCATTAATGCATTGCATATGTTTGTCTTGAATTCATACATTCATTTTCTCTATATTTAAACTATGCTTTATACTCTTAACTCTTGCTAAAAGTTACAAGCCTTTAGAGGGAGGATGACGAAAACAATGCCATAATCTCATACAATATGCTTTTGAACAGACCTTGCTGATGATGTACAGGTGTTCTTTCAAATCCTAAGAACTGGAGTTATAAGGAAGATAATTCCTATTCAACCCCTTCGAGCCAAAGAAGTAGAAGTTTTCTTTTTTACACAAATTGAAACCTTTAATCAAAACCCGGGGCAGGGTAGTCTCTTAGTTAATTCAAATGCGTGTTCAGTCGCAAACTTTCACTTCGTAATACAACTAATGGCATCAAAAATATTCCTCTGGAATCAAAAGATAGTGATGGTTCCCTACCAAATAGGCAGTCATTATCTCTCAAAAAGAAAAGCCCACTAAGTCAAAACCTACAAAGGAGACTTAAGAAAACTGGGGCATCCTGTTGACCGTAATCTCAAAACAAGAACAGTCAGACAAAAACCAGGGATAATAAATCAAAAGAAAGAGGTCACTACACATCCTCAACAACATGAAAAATGTTGCAAGAAATGACTGTCTTCCGATAAACTGAACTTGTTGAACCATCACCAAAACGTCATTCCAGACTCAATTGGAGTTCGAACTCACAATTAACTGAGTTTAGGACTGAAGAACATCACAAGAGTGGGTGGATGCAAATACACTTTGAGCCTTTATCCTTTGTTTATTAAACCGTGAACCAAGCCATGCTACAACCTCTCAAAAGTCCTAATTGAAGAATGGGTTAGTTCGAAAGCATACTGTTACAAAAGGTATCCTGACTCCCGTAAGGCTTTACTCTAAATCCTGAGTTGATTTTTTCCTTACAAAATTTTTTCACTTGCTAAAAACGCATTTTCAAAATTTCAAGACATGCATAAACTTTGCATTTATTTGAATATTACTGTTTTCATATGGCTATTTGTTTGACAGTAGAGAAATCCACACAACGAATACCCGATGAAGAAAAGCTCTCTCAGTGAACAAAATCACTTCAAATGGGATGACACTTCCAATGAAAAATCTCCTATAAACAAGGGGGCATGACATGCCACTATCCAGCACACCTGGGGCAGTCAAGTCAAAATTCCAAAAGAAATGTTGAATAACCAGGGGCAGGTCTCCATCTAAATCACTTGGGGCATTGAACCCAAATCCCGACAGAGGTTTACGTACAGTCAAACATTTCCTGGCAGTGCCACAAACACTTGCTATTGGGGGCAGTGACAAATCTCCCCATAATCCTTCTCATAAGATGACTCCCAGCCAGATTTTCAATCTCTGGAAACTTTTTCCCAACTAAGTCGACCTCAAGAATCATCGAGAATTTCTTCCAGTGAAGTTGCCGCCTCCAACAGACTAAGAAACAAGGTTTATTTCCCCAACAAATGACAGGGTTCCCCAATTTGAGGTGGCCTCTCCGACTACTACAAATAAAAAGGACCACAACTCCTCTTTCCCAGTAGACTACTCTATAATTCCCAACAAGTTAGCGTGAAGCCTAGACCCGACCAGATATCAGTTCAACTTCGACTCCCCAGTAGAGCAACTAACAACTGAGATTCCCGAACTCTTTTTCCCTAAACAGGAATTAACACTCTCCAGAGTTATCAATGTTCCCCAGCGAAGTTTTCCTCAAACAAAAAAACAGGAATCTTTGGTGGAAACATTCTAAGCAAAGTTTGAAGACACACCTACTCTTCAACAGCAGTCCGGGATTTAATGACTCCCCAGCATTTGTCAAGGATTTATGTTCCCAGACAAAAAATACATTTATCAATATTTCGCATTTCATACATCCTATTTACATACATGACAAGTGCATACGACACAATCTCATTTATTTTGAGAAACATCATTGCACCATGCATTTCATGCATCATGACATTGCATACAACTAACGTTTTACCTTTTTCAGGAAAAGGTCAATCAATAGACAACTATCTCAACAACCAACAATTTTCAATAGTTCTAAATTAATACCTGTAACAAGTCAGGGCAATTATCTACACGACAAGCTGAAGCAACCCTACCCAGGTTCCTTCTCAAAAAATTCCAGATGAAGTTTAACACGGACTCATCATAAAGTAATCCTACCCAGGTTCCTTCTCAGAAAATTTCAGATGAAGTTTAACACGAACTCATCATCAAGCAACCCTACACAGGTTCCTTCTCTTTCCAAGATGGAGTTTTACACGGACTCATCATAAAGCAATCCTACCCAGGTTCCTTCCCATACATTTGCAGATGAAGTTTTACACGGACTCATCATGAAGCAACCCTACACAGGTTCCTTCTCTTTCCTAGATGAAGTTTTACACTGACTCATCATGAAGCAGCCATACACAGGCCCATAATAAATTGAAGAATATCCAAGACCTCTACTGGTTCAGCTTAAATATCTCAATGGTTTATCCTGATTTTTTCCGGTAGACATTTTATCTGGTTCAGATAAATAGCTCATAGATTTGTTCTGATTCTTCTCTGGACCCCTACTGGTTCAGTTTAAATCACTCAATAGTTTATCCTGATTCTTTCCAGTAGACATTTTCTCTGGTTCAGATAAATCGCTCCAAGATTTAATTTGATTCTTTCCAGACCTCTGTTGGTTCAGTTTAAATCTCTCAACCGTTTATCCTGATTCTTTTCGGTAGACACTTTCTCTGGTTCAGATAAATCGCTCCAAGATTTATTCTGATTCTTTCTAGTCAAAGAAAATTCAAGACCCCTACTAGTTCAGTTTAAATCTCTCAACATTTTATCCTGATTCTTTCCCGTAGACGTTTTCTCTGGTTCAGATAAATCGCTCCAAGATTTATTTTGATTCTTTCCAGACCTCTGTTGGTTCAGTTTAAATCACTCAATGGTTTATCCTGATTCTTTCCGGTAGACACTTTCTCTGGTTCAGATAAATGGCTCCAAGATTTATTTTGATTCTTTCCAGTCAAATAAAATTCAAGACCCCTACTGGTTCAGTTTAAATTTCTCAATGGTTTATCCTGATTCTTTCCCGTAGACACTTTCTCTGGTTCAGATAAGTGGTTCCCAAGATTTATTCTGATTCTTTCCAGTCAAAGAAAATTCAAGACCCCTACTGATTCAGCTTAAATCTCTCAATGGTTTATCCAGATTCTTTCCCGTAGACACTTTCTCTGGTTCAGATAATTCGTTCCAAGATTTATTCTGATTCTTACCAGTCAAAGAAAATTCAAGACCTCTGCTGGTTCAGTTTAAATCTCTCAATGGTTTATCCTGATTCTTTCCCGTAGACATATTCTATGGTTCAGATAAATCGCTCCAAGATTTATTCTGATTCTTTCAAGTTAAAGAAAATTCAAGACCTCTGCCGGTTCAGTTTAAATCTCTCAACGGTTTATTTTGATTCCTTCCCGCATACGTCTTCTCTAGTTTAGATAAATCTCTCAATGATTTGTTCTGATTCTTCTCCAGATCCCTGCCGGTTCAGTTTAAATCTCTCAACAGTTTATTCTGATTCTTTCCTGTAGACGTCTTTTTTGGTTCAGATAAACCTCTCAATGATTTATTCTGATTATTCTCCAAATCCCCGCTGGTTCAGTTTAAATCTCTCAACAATTTATTCTGATTCTTTCCCGCAGACGCTTTCTCTTATTCAGATAAATCGCTCAAAGATCTACTCTAATCCTCTCCAGTTAAATAATATTCAAGACCTCTGTTGGTTCAGTTTTAAATCCCTCAACGGTTTATCCTGATACTTTCCAAATGAACATTTTTGGTTTAGATAAATTACTCCAAGATTTATTCTGATTCTTCCCAGTCAAACAACATACAAGACTTCTGCTAGTTTCAGATAAATTTCTCCAAAGATTTATTCTGATTCTTTTCCAAATGAAATCAAGTTCATACTTAATCCATTTTCTGTCAACAGCCACCTTTGGATGGCATCTACAAGCCCATCTCCGGAAAATCTCCCACATTCTTCCAAACAGCATCTCTAAGCCCATTCCCTACACAGTTAACTAATACATTATCGAGTGCAATTTTTGGGCACTCTAGTGTTCAATCATCTTCCACCTTCAAGTCACAAAATGCAGGCGTGCCAATCTAACTCTTCAGGTTTAAGAAGATTGAACAGGGGCAGCTGTTATACCCCAAAATTTTCCCTCTCATTTATCAAGGATTCTTTCACCATATCTCCCATGACATCAAATTTGCAACCCTGATACATCAATTTAGGTTTGGAATTGGTACAAGGGCAAAATGGTCAATTGCATACTGAAAAGTTAAACTTTGATTTTTTGGATCAAAATCAAGTTCCAAGAATCATATTTCATCAAGACATGTTGGAATATGAAGTTTGCTTCATCAAGAAAAATCAAAAGTCAAGATTATGTTGAAAAAGTCAAAATTCTAAATACTTAGAAATCTTTCTAAGTGTTTAGGAAATATGATGAGTTCAGAACTTCTGGCCATATTTTCACCATAATGCAAGTTGATTCTGGAAGAACTTATAACACAAGAGTTGTAGATTTCAATGAGATCTAAAATATTGCAGAACAAGGCTTCTCCTAGAAATGCTGGGATTTCAAGTTATACATCTTCAAAGATACGACATTGAAACTGAAACATTCAGTAAATTCTGGATTTCCCAAAACAGGATTTGGTTAGAACTTCTGAACCAGTTTTCATGTAGGTCCAGTCAAACTTTGCAAGAGCAATTAAAAGAAGATCTACAAAGCGTGTTACAAGCTTTCTGGAAAATCTGATAACTCCTTCAGAACATGCTGGAGAAAAGAGATTCAAAGATCAGAAGTTGGATGTTTATTCTAAGTTACGCTGATGTTGAACTTCTGATCTAGATTAAACTATGGCACATAATCTCATATTGCAGGATTTCTGGTTTGATAAATCTCATCATCATTTAATGCTCACAACCACTTTTGAGTTTTTATCCAAAGGATTTACCCACGTGTGATATAGAAGTACATTGTTGTCCTTGAGAAAAGCAAACTTTTGTACAAGTTTATGCTGGACCCATGCTTTGCTTCTGCTTCTGAGGGTACTTTTCCTTAATTCATGCTTATAAATCTAGCTTAGGCACGGCTAAAAGTTTCTAACCACCATACTAGTTTAACTTGCTTCAAGAACAAGCCAACATGCTAGCATGATGTTGGTACTTTTGACTTCTCCAAGCTACAAAGTTTCTGCCTATAAATTGAACTTCATTTGCAACTATGAAGAGGGTGGAAAAAATTGAAAAGAAAAAGCTTTGTAACCTTGCTAAAAATTCCAGGAATCCGAAATTGCAAACATAAATACAAAACCTGCTAGTTTTTTATTCTTTCTTTCAAACGCCAATTTCCTTCAAGTGTTTCTTGACCAAATCATCCATACAGTTTCTGAATTTTCCAGCCACTCACAGCCCAAGTTAAAGGTTGTTCCAACTTGTTGAGCACGTGAGGAGGCTGATCAGAACATCACAAGCAGTCAAAACATTTTTTAACTGCAAGGTAAGTTTCTGTTGACTCTCATCATATCACTTAAGCATTGCTAGACTTGCATGTTCAAAATACAATGTAGACATCCTGATTCTGATGTTATACATATTCATTAGGTTTCATGTATTTTCTGCCTAAGTAGGGAGAATATCAGTTCAGAACTTCTTAAGGAAACTAGGATTAGCAAATACATGCTTGTTTCTGATTTACAGTCTTGACTCTTTTTTATGCTTCTGAAACAGTGATGGAAACCTTCCATAATTGCTATGTTTGTGTTTTTTGTTCTGTTAAGAGTTGACTAAGCTGCAGATATTCTGATCAGCATGGAGAAATAAATGGAGTTCATCATCAGAGTTTACTTTATGATACATATTTATGCTTTTATTTTTGTGACATTTTCACTCATTTATCTGTCAAACAATATTCCTAAATCAGAACTTCTAGACAACCTTACCCAACAACATTATCACCTCACTCTCTCAAGTAGCCAGAACTTCTGACTTGCCAGTGATATATGAACTTCTAGGTTCCCAGCTACACTATAGCTTCTGAACCCCCTCAACAATCAGAACTTCTAGGTTTTCCTTTATTCCCAGTAACCTCAGAACTTGGTGTACCCAGGCCCAGAATTTCTGACCTTCTACTTCCCTACTAATACTTTCTCTCTTACAGCGTATCAGAGTCAAAACTTATGTTTCTTCTCGTTTCAGCAATGTGTTGATTCTAACTCCCTTTTCTCTTATTTATTTTATTTTAGCTTTTAAATAACCAAAAACACCAAAAAAACATTTTTATATTTACATACTTTATTTTATCTTTTTTTAAAACAAAAGATCAACAATATTTTCTTAAGCCAATTTATTTCTTTTCTTAACAAAAACAAAACAAGTCCATTTCAATTATTGTACATTATTTCAATATGGTTGTAATAGATAATTTGGACTTTAATTTCTTGCAATCCCCATTAGTAAATTTGTACACCTCATCCCCCTAATGATTGTAATAGCATAGAATCTTTACTTTCCGCAATTTATCGCTTTCATAAATGCTAGTAATTAGGTGTGTATGGCAAGATAAAAACAACAAATAGACAAACCAAAAAAATCAAAGACTAAATGCATGCAATCAAACACACTATTCACACATGCACCCTTAGGGTAATCTCACTTGTTGCCTATCAGAAAATAGTCATGTCCCTCGAACATGGGCATTTTAGCAAAGACCCTCGAAAAATAATCATGTCCCTCGAACATGGACGTTTTAGCAAAGACCCTTGATAAAAGGTCGTAGTCCCTCAATGACCCTCAATATTGCCTTCGGTAAACAATCTAGTCCCTAAACGACATTGCTAAAACGTCCCATAGGTTTCCTTCTATGACTATACAAATGTCCCGCGCCCCTCCCTTCACATCCAATGATGGGGTTTCTTACCAAAACAATGGTAAGATAGAGACATCTAAGGGAGGAGGAAAAAACATCTAAGACCTTTTGAGTAGGTAGATTCGCTCCTAGTTGCCCGCTTGCTCAAAACAAAAACATTTTATACACCAACACACTCATTTGAAACATTTTCAAAAGACAAACACTTTGTAAGCGTTCTTATAGAAACGAGAGCCATTACAAAGAAGACGCCTTTTCAAAATCTCTTTCAAAAACACATTCCACAAACACCTCTTTGAACTATTTTTGAAACAACACCTTGTATGCGTTCTTATAGAAACGAGAACCATTACAAAGATATTTTCAAGATACTTTCAAAAACACACACCACAAGCACACATTCAAAAGTAAGTGATCTAGCAAGCAACTAAGAGCCCGTAGATAACTACGGATGAAAAGGGTGATAATACCTTCCCTTTTCATAATCTACCCCCCGAACTCAAGAAAACATCTCTAAAGGTCTTTCCTGTTCTTTTCAGCCTTTCCTTTTGGAAAAAAGAAAAGTCGGTGGTGACTCTTGCTATCCGCAACATTTGTGATCAAACGTAAAACACCCAAGTCAGTTCTCCTACTGTATCACATTTTCCTTGAATCAATTGGGATCATGGAGAAAAATGCCCATAAAGTCAGCTACTTAACAAGGTCAAGATGCTGGAAAATTTTCTCTTAGTGTTGGTTAATGAAGTCATGACTTTATGAGCTCATATCTCTTCATCCACGTAATTTTTAGAGATCATCCCCTTTGGAAAAGTTGTAGTATGAAATATTATCTTTAATTTTATATTTGGAGCAAGAAAAATGGTTGCTTGACGACGAAGTTACAAGCTTGCAAAGTAGTGCATTTGAACATGAGAATTTAGGGACTTAGTGAAATTTTCACTACCCCAATTTTGCATCTTTGATTCTTTTTCTTGATTTCTTGATTTAAAATTGACTAATCGACTTCATCAATAATATTTTTATGATTCTTGACTTGAGAAGTCCATGGTTGACTAAAGAATTCAAAAGTCAAAGTTTGACGTTGTAGTTGACTTTTCACATATGAACTCAAGTCCTCTATAACCAATGAAATCTTGTGATTATGATGTAATTGAGATGATTTAAACACCATGAGATGATATTGTTGTACCCCAAAATTTTCCCTCTTTTTTCTCAACGCGTTTCTCACAAGGATTCTCAAGGTTCAAGCTTGCACAATTACATTTAGATCTTCCAGTACCAAGTTAAAAAGGAAACTGTCAAAAAAGGAGGAAAACAGATAAAAATAATCTTTTTGACAAAATTGGATAAAAACAAGTCTTTCGATTCAGCTCCTTTGATTATCCTTTTGGCCTCTTTCAATACAAGCTTGGCTTGCATCCTTCGACTGGGCATGGGCCTCTGGCTCGTTGGTTTTGGTTCACAAGGCAGGAGCTTCATGTACGCCACCTTCGATTGCACCTTTGGCCTCACAGGGTTCACAATGCAATAGCTGCCTATGTGCCTGCTTCGATTGGATGTTTGATGCTTGCATGCCTATACAAATTTTCCTTCCATGCTTGCCTTGACTCGCAAAGTAATGACTAGCTACATACAAACTTCTGTTTGAGCCATAACTTCTTTCTTATGCGCAAAAGGCTGTCCCCATGCTAGCATGCACAAGGTACAAAGTCTCCTATAGCTTCCTTCGATTCCAAGGAAAAAAAGCTCCCTTTTGGCATCCTTCGATTTGCACTTTTTTGCCTTCTGTATGCCTCTTTTGAATCTGGACATTTTTGCCTCCTGCATGCCTCTTTCGTTTGGGCATGTGGCTCCCTTCATCCAAGTCTTCGTTTGAGCATTGACCTTTTATGTGTTTGCTTGGAGTCACAAAGTTTAGACCTCCTGCATGAAGGCTTCGACAGGGACATTAACTATGTTTACGCTAGCTTCAACTGGACACGTTTCCTTTTAGTATGCTTCAATTCCACCCTTGACAACCTTCAACGTATATAGTGGTGGACTTGAAGGGCATACATATGAGTCTCTATCGAAGGGTATTCTTACTAGTCCATTCGAAGGACACATTTGGCCCTTTTCAAATAAGCATACATGATCCATTCAAGGGACACGTCTGGGCATCCCATTCGAAGGACATGCTTGATGGCCCATTCGAAGGATTTATAAAGCCCACCTTAAGGCATGTTTTGGTGACTCATCCAAGGGTCACACATTTGGCTCCTTCGAATGATGCACAAAAGTGGCCCAGTCAAAGGACACTCATTGAAGGAAAATCAAATAATTTTGTTGGGGGAAGAATCTAGTCGAAGGAGGTTCAAAATGAAAGGATGAAATGTGAAAAGATGCTTGCTGCCAAGTTCAGACCTAGTACACTGGTCAAATCTGTTGTACAACAGTCCTGAAACACTGCCCTAAGCTTGCACCAAAATAGAATACAAAGCACTGTCCGTCGAAAGCTACAAAAGCAGGTTACTCAAATTGCTCAAATTATTTTGTTTTCCCTCTAAAAGCTTCAGCCAGCTTTGCCTATAAATAAGAGGCTCCACAATAGTGTAAGGAGGACCTTTTGGTCAGAGGAACGAATCTTCAAAAATCCTCAAACATCATCAAACTTTCAAACACTTAAACACTCATCAAACATAAACCCAGAATCCAAACACTTGTCCCCTTCGAATCTAAAACATCCCTACACCTTGTTACCCTTCAAATCCAGAAGAAAGAACATCACACTTGTTCTTCTCCTTCGAATCCAGCCTTAGGGACGCCACCTTTGTTCTCTCCCTTCAAATCCAGAAGCATTCAAGACAACCACTTAAAGGCCCAGCACACGTCCCAGTCTCAAGAAAGGTAAGTCATTCTTAACCTTGGATCCTTCGTTTCCAGAATAACATGTAAATAATCTTCCTTTTCATTTCAAACATGTACATAGTATTTGTTTCCTTTTCGTTTCCACCCTTTTAGTTTGTTTTTATGGCCTCTCCTTTTGGTTTTGTTCTTTGGTTTGTTAAAAGGCTTTAAGAACTAACCTGGCCTTAAGATAATGCTAGCATGGCCTTAGGCCATGTTGCTATTTAATACCTCAAACGAAAGAAATAGGAGACAAGAATATGAAATGAAGCCTCAGGCTTTCTCACTAACTCCAGGCCCAATCGAAGGAGGCAGAAAGGCAGATTGCATCTTGCACTGATTCCCGGCCCAGTCGAAAGATACACCATGCTGACTCCCAGGCCCCAGTCAAAGGAGGCAGAAAGACAGATTGCATCTTGCACTGATGCCAGGCCCATTCGAAAGGCATGCCCACACTGGCATCCAGGCCCCAATCAAAAGTCATGCATTCACCCCCCCTTTCAGGCCAAATCGAAGAGAGCCAGAAAATGTAGAATCGAAGGGTGTCTCTGCCTAAATCGAAATACCCCTTTTTTCTTGCTTTTATTTTATTTTTCCTTTATATTTTCATTCTATTCAATATGGTTGTAATAGTGTGGGATTTTATCTTTCTGCAATTTATTACTTTTGTATGATTGTTAGTAAAATAGGGTATGTATGGCAAGATAAAATCAACAAGTAGACAATCCCTAATCAAAGACAAAATGCATGCAAATCAAACATACTATTCACACGTGCACCCTTAGGGTAATCTCACTCGTTGCCTCAGAAAAATAGTCATGCCCCTCGAATATGAGTGTTTTAGCAAAGACCCTTGATAAAATATCGTGGTCCCTCGATGACCCTCAATGTTGCCTTCAGTAAACGATCTAGCCCCTAAACGACATTGCTAAAACGTCCCATAGGTTGCCTTCTATGACTATACAAATGTCCCATGCTCGTCCCTTCACATCCAATGATGGGGCTTCTTACCAAATCAATGGTAAGATAGCAACATCTAAAGGAGGAGGAAAAGAACACTAAGACCTTTTGAGTAGGTAGGATGCTCCTAGTTGCTCGCTTTCTCATAAAAAAACATTTTTATACACCAACACTTTCATTTGAAACATTTTAAAAAGTTAAAACACTTTGTACGTGTTCTTATAAAAATGAGAACCATTACAAAGACACCTTTTCAAAATCACTTTCAAAAACACATCCCACAAACACCTTTTTGAACTATTTTCAAAACAACACTTTGGACGCGTTCTTATAGAAACGAGAACCATTACAAAGAAATTTTCAAAATACTTTCAAAATCCACACCACAAGCACATTTTTAAACAAAAAGCAAGTGATCTAGAAAGCAACTAAGAGCCCGTAGATAACTACGGATGAAAAGGGTGCTAATACCTTCCCTTTTCATAACCTACCCCCCGAACTCAAGAAATAATCTCGAAAGGTCTTTCCTGTTCTTTTCAACCTTTCCTTATTGGATAAAAGAAAAATCGGTGGCGACTCTTGATATCCACAAAAATTTCGATCAAACACAAAACACTCAAGTCAGTTCTCCCACCGTATTACAGAACTGGCGACTCTGCTGGGGAGGATCTTAAAAGTGGGGTTACCTTAGGGCTAGATCACTTTTACTTTCTTTTCATTGTTTGAATTTCTTGCTTTATATTATGGTTCCTTATTTGGGTTTGTTTTAATCGTCTACCCAGATCCGAGGCACCTTTTTAGGTAAGTAGAAATAGGTTGTGGAAACTGTGCGGAGTATACTGACATGGTTTCAGCAATAGCTGCGTTAGTGTGACACAGTTGTTGGTACCGGTAGCCCTTGAGTAGTCAAGGAGAATACGGGGCCGTTGTGTGGTGTCATGAAACACTAACTAACTTTAGAACCTTACTTGAACAACTTGGCCATTAGGAAGTAGTGAGATATCCGACTTTGGTGCAGTCTGAAGTTGGTTGATACTCGATGCTACACTCATTGAGATCGGACTTTCGAGATATTTCGATCGCCATTAAAGAGGCTTGCACTGAAACAATGCCCGGTGAAGAAATATCAGCGATATTGAGATCCCCTAGAACCCGATTACTATTACTAGGACAGGTTGAGCCAATTAAACTTCAAGAAGGTACTTACCTACAAACTCCATGCAAGCCTAAACCTAAGGACTTGTCTTCTTTGTGTGTATATGACAATTTGTACATAACAACTTGCTCGCTTTGCATACTTTTACATATCATCATGACATCAAACCATAGAATTTTCAATAACCATTTCAAGGATCTCAAGGGCCTATGATGCAGGGTCATGTTGAACCAGACGCCTATCAAGGGGAAAAAGGATTCATTCTTTAATCAAACGCTGTCAAGACCAAAGCATGGTAACTTGAGTCAAGGGCTATGACCCACTTGACATGGTGAACTTAATTCTCGTGGAAGGACATCCACCGATACGAAGCTCTCCAATCAAAGTTGTAAGTAACTTTTAACATATTCTTGTGTTTACCCCGTGAGATCCTTGAAAACATGCATCCACATATCATGCATCATATCATGACAGGTTTCTCCCATATAGGTCTCCTTATCTTCCTACTGTTTATTTCAGTAAGATGGATATGGAACAAATGGTGAAGGATCTCCAAGCACAAAATTCCCAATTCCAACAAATGTTCTTGACTATGGCTAAGGGGCAAGAGGACCTGAAGACTCTTCTTCTCAAAGACAAAAAGAAAAAGTCAAAGAAGTCAGTAGGCGTCCTAAATTTAGGAAGAAGACTTAGAGGACCAATCAAGAGAGCTCTAGATCTCTCAACTCCGATAACAGAGGGGGATAATTAGACAAAAGAAGGAGATAACAGCTCGGGGACTGATGAAGATGAAGCTGACTTCTCTGAAGAATAATATCCTCCCGCTGATGATAAATACAAACAGCTAGAGGATCACCTCAATGCTATGAAGATTCAGCAGATACCTGGCTTAGGCTTTTGAAGAGTTAGGTTTGGTTTCCAGAGTGGTCATCCCGCCAAAGTTCAAAATCCCTACCTTTTCCAAGTATGATGGGGTCTCTTGTCCTAAGATGCATCTGAGATTTTATGTCTGCGAGATCCAGCCTCACACTACTGATAGGAAGTTATGGGTCCATTTCTTCTAAGAAAGTTTGGCTGGCACTCAGCTGGAGTGGTTCTATCAGTTAGAAGGAACCTACATTCATCCTGGGAAGACTTGGCTACTTCTTTCTACAAGCAGTATCAATACAACGCTGACCTTGCACCAACTCGTGTGCAATTGCAAAATATGACCATGTGTTCCAACGAGGGCTTCAAAGAGTACGCCCAAAAATGGAGAGACTTAGCAGGCAGAGTGAAACCACCTTTAAGTGATAGGGAGATTATTGACATCTTTATGGGAACTTTGACAGGACCTTTCTTCAATCACCTAATTGGAAGCTCCTCATCCGGGTTCACCGAGTTAATACTGACTGGCGAAAGAGTTGAAGTTGGCATCAAAAGCGGAAAGATCCAAGGAACTACATCCTCTGATACTCAGAAAAAGCCATATAGTGGGAATAAAGAGTCCAATGTTGTGTACGGCCAAAAGGGTCATAACAAGAGAAATCACGACCAACATGTGGGGGCAGTCCTGATCTCTGATCATGCATCGCGGCGACAATAAAGGGGAAATCAGTGAAGGCAAGACGAGCCCAAAAGATAGTTTACCAACATTAATATGCCGTTATCTCAAGCACTATAACACTTGTTTAAGATGACTCTGATTACATTGATAGGACCTCATCCAAACCATAAAACTTCTTCTCCTAACTACAGTCCTAATGCAACATGTGCATATCATTCCAACAGTCATGGGCATGATACTAATGATTGTTGGGCGCTGAAATACAAGATTCAAAACATGATTGATGCTAAGGAGATCGATTTCGATCCTCCAGAGACTCCCAACATGATCACCACTCCCATGCCAAATCATTGAGTGTTCCAGTTCATTTTGAATTTTCAATTGTAATGTCTTTTGTTGTTCGAACACTTATCTATTAATGTCAAACTTTGTTTCATTAATGCATTTCATATGTTTCTATTGAATTAATCCATTTGTTTTCATTATATTTAAACTATTCTTTTTACTCCCTTTATGATATTCAACTCTTGTTTTAAAAGTTGCAAGCCTTTAAAGGGAGGATGACGAAAACAATGCTATAATCTCATACAGTATGCTTTTGAACAGATCCTGCTGAGGATGTACATGCGTTCTTTCAATTCCTAAACAATGGAGTTATAAGGAAGATAATCCTTAGTCAACCCCTTTGAGCCAAATAAGTATGAGCTTTCTTTTTCACACAAATTGAAACCTTTAATCAAAACCTGGGGCAGAGTAGTTTCTCAATTAATTCAAAAACATCCTTCTTAATCAAAAGACGATGATGGTTCATCCCATAACCTAGACGGTCATTATCTCCCAAGAGAAAAGCCCACTAAGTCAAAACCTATGAAGGAGACTTAAGAAAAACTAGGGCATCCCGCTGACTGTAATCTCAAAACAAGAACAGTCAGGCAAAAATAAAGGATAACAAATCAAAAAGAGGTCACTACAAATCCTCAACAACATGAAAAGTGTTTCAAAAATGACTGCCTTCCAATAAATAAACTTCCAAACATCTGAACCATCATTCCAGATTCAATAGGAGTTTAAACGCACCATTAACTGAGTTTAGGACTGAAGAACATCACGAAGAACGGGTGGGTACAAATGCACTTTGAGCCTTATCCTTTGTTTCTTAAACCGTGAACCTAGATCACAATACAACCTTTCAAAGTCCTACTTGAAGCATGGGTTAGTTCGAAAGCATACTGTTACAAAAGGTATCCTGGCTCCTGCAAGGCTTACTCTAAATCCTGATTTGAATTCACATACTTGCAAAATTCTTTATCTGCTAAAATGCATTTTCAAAACTTCAAGACAAGCATAAACTTTACATTATTTGAATACCGCTGTTTGTATATAGCTATTTGTTTGACAACAGAGAAATTCACACAATGAATATTCAGCAAACGAAAGTTCTCTCAGTGAACAAAATCACTTCAAATGGGATGACACTTCCAACGATAAATCTCCTATAAACAGGGGGGCACGGCGTGATCACTGTCCAAGACATCTGGGGCAGTCAAGTCCAGATTCCAAGAAATCTCTCAAGAAGTACTGTAAAACTAGGGGCAAATTTGCATCTGAGTCACTTGGGGCATTGAATATGAACTCCAACAAAGGGTTGTATATAGTCAAGTAAATGTTTCCTAGCAATACTACAAATACTTTCTACTAGGGGCAGTGACAAATATCTCACAAAGTCCTTGTCATAGGGTGATCCCCAGCCAGAGTTTCAATCTCTGAAAACTTCTCCCCAACTGAGTTGATCTCAAGAATCTTCGAAGAGTTCTGCCAAAAGAAAACACCTCTCCAACAGATTGGAAACATGGTTTATTTCCCTCGAACATAGTCAAACATTCCCCAGCTGAATTCTCCCCAAACAGCAAATGCAGGAATCCCCAGCGGAAACATTCTAAAAAAAGGTTTGGAAAGGTGTGTATACTCTTCATCCCCAACGGCCATCCGGAATTCAGATTCCCAAAACTCCCTAACACTTGCCATGGATTTATTTTCCAAGACAAAATTAAATGCATCATATTTACATACATGACAAATGCATACGGCACAATCTCATTTATTTTGAGAACATAATTACACCATGCATTTCATACATCATGATATTGCATACAACTGATTCTTACCTTTTCAGGAAAAATCAACAACAAATAATTATCATCAATAACTTTCAACAGTTCTAGATTAATACTTGTAACAAGCCAGGGCAACTATCTGTGAGCGACTGATTGTAGATTAATACCTGAAATAAGATAGGACGACTATCTACTCGACCAACTGAAGCAACCCTACCCAGGTTCCTTCTCATACATTTCCAGATGAAGTTTTACCCAGACTCATCATGAAGCAACCCTACCTAGGTTCCTTCTCATTCCTAAATGCAGTTTTACCCGGACTCATCATGAAGCAACCTTGCCCCGGTTCCTTCTCATTTCCAGATGCAGTTTTACCTGAACTCATCATGAAGTAACCCTACCCAGGTTCCTTCTCATTTCTAGATGCAGTTTTACCCGAACTCATCATGAAGTAACCCTACCCAGGTTCCTTCTCATTCCTAGATGCAGTTTTACCCGGACTCATCATGAAGCAACCCTACCCAGGTTCCTTCTCATTCCTAGATGCAGTTTTACTCTGAATTATCATGAAGCAACCCTACCCAAGTTCCTTCTCATTTCCAAATGCAGTTTTACCCGGACTCATCATGAAGTAACCCTACTCAGGTTCCTTATCATTCCTAGATGCAGTTTTACCTGGACTCATCATGAAGCAACCCTACCCAGGTTCCTTCTTATTTCCAGATGCAGTTTTACCCGGACTCATCATGAAGTAACCCTACCCAGGTTCCTTCTCATTCTTAGATGTAGTTTTACACTGACTCATCCTGAAGCAACTCTACCCAGGTTCCTCCTCATTCCCAAATGCAGTTTTACCCAGACTCATCCTGAGGCAACCATACCCAGGTTCCTTCTCTTAAATTTTAGATGAAGTTTCACATGGATTCATCCTGAAGAAGCCCTACACAGGCCCATCACAAACTCAAGACCTCTGCTAGTTCAGTTTAAATCTCTCAATGGTTTATCCTAATTCCTTTCCGGTAGACATTTTTCTCTGGTTCAGATAAATTGCTCTAAGATTTATTCTGATTCTTTTCTAGTCGAAGTCAAGATTAGAAGTCTAACTTCTGTCAACAATTACCTTTAGATGGCATCTATAAGCCCATCTCTGACAACTCTATCATTTCTCCAAATGGAATCTTTAAGCTCATTCCCTACACAATCAACCACCACATCATCGAGTGCAAATTTCTGGGCACTCTAGTGTTCAATCATCTTCCACCTTCAAGTCACGAATGGCAGACTCGCCAATATAACTCTTCAGGTTTAAGAAGATTGAACAGGGGCAGCTGTTGTACCCCAAAATTTTCCCTCTCTTTTCTCAAGGCATTTTTCACAAGGATTCTCAAGGTTCAAGCTTGCACAATTACATTTGGATCTTCCAGTACCAAGTTAAAAAGGAAAATGTCAAAAAAGGAGGAAAACAAATAAAAATAATCTTTTTGACAAAATTGGAGAAAAATAAGTCTTTCGATTTAGCTCCTTCGATTGGCCTTTTGGCCTCTTTCGATGCAAGCTTGGCTTGCATCCTTCGACTGGGCATGGGCCTCTGGCGCGTTGGTTTTGGTTCACAAGGCAGGAGCTTCCTGTACTCCACCTTCGATTGCACCTTTGGCCTCACAGGGTCCACAATGCAATAGTTGTCTATGTGCCTGCTTCAATTGGATGTTTGATGCTTGCATGCCTATACAAACTTTACTTCCATGCTTGTCTTGACTCACAAAGTAATGACTAGTTACATACAAACTTTCCTTTGAGCCACAACTTCTTTCTTGCGTGAAAAAGGCTTCCCCCATGCTAGCATGCACAAGGTACAAAGTCTCCTATAGCTTCCTTCGATTCAAAGGCAAAAAAGCCCCCTTTTGGCATCCTTCGATTTGCACTTTTTTCCTTTTGTATGCCTCTTTTGAATCTGGAAATTTTTGCCTCTTGCATGCCTCTTTATTTTGGGCATGTGGCTCCCTTCATCCAAGTCTTCATTTGAGCATTGACTTTTTGTGTGTTTGCTTGGAGTCACAAAGTTTAGACTTCCTGCATGAAGGCTTCGACAGGGACATTAGCTATGTTTACGCTAGCTTCGACTGGCCACATTTCCTTTTAGTATGCTTTAATTCCACCATTGACAACCTTCAGCATATATTGTGGTGGACTTGAAAGGCATACATATGAGTCCCTGTCGAAAGGTATACCTTACTAGTCCATTCGAAGGACACATTTGGCCCTTTTCAAAGAAGCATACATGATCCATTCAAGGGACACGTCTGGGCATTCCATTCGAAGGACATGCTTGATGGCTCATTCAAAGTATTTACAAAGCCCGCCTTAAGGCATGTTTTGGTGACTCATCCAAGGGTCACACATTTGGCTCCTTCGAAGGATGCATAAAAGTGGCCTAGTCGAAGGACACTTGTTGAAGGAAAATCAAATAATTTTATTGGGGGAAGAATCTGGTCGAAGGAGGTTCAAAACGAAAGGATGAAATGTTCAAAGATGCTTGCTGCCGAGTTTAGGCCTAGTACACTGGCCAAAGCTGTTGTACAACAGTCCTGAAAAACTGCCCCAAGCTTGCACCAAAATAGCATACAAAGAACTGTCCCTCGAAAGCTACAAAAGTAGGTTACTCAAATTGTTCAAATTATTTTGTTTTCCCTCCAAAAGCTTCAGCCGGCTTTGCCTATAAATAAGACGCTCCACAATAGTGTAAGGAGGACCTTTTGGCCAGAGGAACGAATCTTCAAAAATCATCAAACATCATCAAACTTTCAAACACTTAAACACTCATCAAACACAAACCCATAATCCAAACACTTGTCCCCTTCGAATCTGAAACATCACTACACCTTGTTACCCTTCAAATCCAGAATAAAGAACATCACACTTGTTCTTATCCTTCGAATCCAGCCTTAGGGATGTCACCTTTGTTCCCTCCCTTCGAATCCAGAAGCATTAAAGGCAACCACTTAAAGGCCCAACACACGTCCCAGCCTCAAGCAAGGTAAGTCATTCTTAACCTTGGATCCTTCGTTTCTAGTATAACATGTAAATAAGCTTCCTTTTCGTTTCAAACATGCATATAGTATTTGTTTCCTTTTCGTTTCCACCCTTTTAGTTTGTTTTTATTGCCTTTCCTTTTGGTTTTGTTCTTTGGTTTGTTACAAATTCTTTAAGAAATAACTTGTCCCTAAGGTAATGCTAGCATGGCCTTAGGCCATGTTGCTATTTAATACCTCAAACAAAAGAAACATGAGACGGGAATATGAAATGAAGCCTCAGGCTTCCTCACTGACTCCTGGCCCAATCGAAAGACACACCATGCTGACTCCCATGCCCCAATCGAAGGAGGCAGAAAGACATATTGCATCTTGCACTTATTCCAGGCCCAGTCGAAAGGCACGCCCACACTGGCCTCCAGGCCCCAATCGAAAGTCATGCCTTCACCCCTTTCAGGCTAAATCGAAGATAGCCAGAAAATTCAGAATCAAAGGGTGTTTCTGCCTAAATTGAAAGACCCCTTTTTTCTTGCTTTTATTTTATTTTGCCTTTATATTTTCATGATATTCAATATGGTTGTAATAGTGTAGGATTTTATCTTTCTACATTTTATTACTTTTGTATGATTGTTAGTAAAATAGGGTATGTATGGCAAGATAAAAATAACAAGTAGACAATCCATAATCAAAGACTAAATGCATGCAAATCAAACACACTATTCACACATGCACCCTCAGGGTAATCTCACTCGTTGCCTCGGAAAAATAGTCATGTCCCTTGAATATGGGCGTTTTAGCAAAGACCCTTGATAAAAGATTGTAGTCCCTCGATGACCCTCAATGTTGCCTTCGGTAAATGATCTAGTCTCTAAACGACATTGCTAAAACATCCCATAGGTTGCCTACAAACGTCCCATGCCAGTCCCTTCACATCCAATGATAGGGATTCTTACCAAATCAATGGTAAGATAGCAACATCTAAAGGAGGAGGAAAAGAACACTAAGACCTTTTGAGTAGGTAGGATGCTCCTAGTTGCTCGCTTGCTCACAACAAAAATATTTTTATACACCAACACTTTCATTTGAAACATTTTCAAAAGTTAAAACACTTTGTACGCGTTCTTATAGAAACGAGAAGCATTACAAAGACACCTTTTCAAAATCACTTTCAAAAACACATTCCACAAACACCTTTTTGAACTATTTTCAAAACAACACTTTGGACGCATTCTTATAGAAACGAGAACAATTACAAAGACATTTTCGAAATACTTTCAAAATCCACACCACAAGCACATTGTCAAACAAAAAGCAAGTGATCTAGCAAGCAACTAAGAGCCCGTAGATAACTACAGATGAAAAGTGTGCTAATACCTTCCCTTTTCATAACCTACCCCCCGAACTCAAGAAATAATCTCGAAAGGTCTTTCCTGTTCTTTTCAACCTTTCCTGATTAGATAAAAGAAAAGTCGGTGGTGAATCTTGCTATCAGCAAAAATTGCGATCAAATGTAAAACACTCAAGTCAGTTCTCTCACCGTATTACAGATATTATTGATAATCCTTTGAATAGGGTGCCCTTGAAGCTTCATCCCACAAAACCCTAATTCTTGATTTTCACTAATGAATGCCAAAATCCTAGTTCACTTTAAATAAATTGATGAACCAATGGTGAAACCCTCACACTTGAGGAAATCTTGAAGAAGATGATGATCCTTGTGCTTTGATATAAATGATCATGATGATGATCCAATCCTTTAAGAGACGAGCTTCTCCTTTTCAAAACTCTGATTACAATAAGGTTATTATCCCATGCTTTTTAGGAACCAATGATATGAATGATTGTGATTCTAATGCAAATGAATGTGAAGTATGTTGTTGAAATCCATTTGGAAAATTTTAAGGTGTAACAACTGCCCCTATTTAATCATCTTAAACCTGAAGGTGAGATTGACTCTCGTCTTTTGAACGTTCAAGGTGTGAAGAGATTAAATACTAAAAGAACCATACAATTTTTACTCCAGGGCTGAACAATAATGTATGATAATGTCCAAGTAAGCTGAATTCCAATGATAGGACCCAACGGGGAAATTAGGAATATAGAAATCAAACGCCAACTGATATGGACTTACATATCCAAAGGTACTTTAGACGCCAACTAACGTGGACTTACAAAATTGACAGATATCAAATTCCATATGGTATGGACTTACAGAGCCAAAGGGTATCCTAGATGCCAACTAATGTGAACTTATTAAACGGACAGATATCAAACACCAACTGATATGGACTTACAGAGCCAAAGTTATCCTAGTCGCCAACTATTGTGAACTTATAAAACAGACAGATATCAAATGCCAACTGATATGGACTTACAGAGAAAATAAAACATCCTAAGGTGGATTTTAAAGGGGTTACCAATAAAGATTGGGTTTTGAAAGTTTGCCAATCGAAGTTAGGCTTCAAGAGGTAGCAAAAACTATATTGATCCCACAGGCCAAAGGCGGTGTATAATTCTCAAGAGTGGCGATTATATGAACTTCCCAAACACCAAGTAGGGGATATTTAATTGATTGAGAAGTAAGAAAGGTAACACACCAACTCTTGCTCACACTCTAACTGCAAAAGGTAAATATGGGTAAAAATAACCGAGAACACCTGCAAAACGCAAGAGACATCCCTTATGCAAAAGTAAGTAAGGGGCTCGACTTACAAAGGGTAAGCGAAGGATTTGGATATTTACAAGAAGCAAAATAACTTTATTATCCCACGGGTCAAAGGCATGGCATAGCTCTTCAAGAGTAGCAATTATATGAACTGTCAAACACCAAGTAAGGGATATTCAAATGATTGAGAAGTAAGAAAGGTTATACACCGACTCTTAATCACACTCTAATTGCGAAAGGAAAAAGGCAATAAGAATTAATAACTCTTTAGGGAAAGAGAAACACAACAAGACTTGACTGGGGATAGAAGTCACAACAGACTCTACTGAGGGAAGAATCAATATGGAACTGCTAGGGAATATCAGAGGATTTCTCTACCATATATGAAAAATACTCGAGCTTCCGTTGGATGAGTAGGGCTTTCCTCAAGAACTTTGTTGAGAAGGCTAATAAGACGTTTGGTACTCGAACAAAACAAACATCCTAAAGTCAACAACAACAAAGAATACTTGTTGGAAGTTTTAATCTTCTGGTAAATATCTTTGGATTGTGCTTTGTGGGGAGGAACAAAATGGTTCATGCATAAAATGCATGTTTGATTTTTTTATGGCTTAATGTTCTAAAAAAATGGCAATGCTACGCAATTTAGTAGATGCAACGTAATGATGATGATTATGAAAAGTGTCAAAGTAAAGTTGGATATATGATGGGAGATTAAAGGATAGAGTCCTGACTTCTGCTGAGGAATGCCACTGATCCAAACTTAAATCTCTGACTTCTATTGAGGATAATAATCCTGACTTCTCGACATTCGCTTTTAACTTAAAGGCTTCTTAGCTTGTGCCTAAACTTAACCTGATCAACCCTTGAAAAGGAGGAAATTCCCCTGCATACTACCTTGCCTCAGCCCGTAAGGCCTCTTAAGAAATTTGCCTCGAAAGGGCCTACTGTGATTTATGCCATCTTAGATAATTTCCCCCAGTATTATGATCTTTGGATAACTGCCTCGGGCTAACCAATGTTGGAGGAGGCGTCAACCATGCTTGGGTGACTTCCCCTTATTACTTGACACTTTGAAAGATTCTTTTAATCTTGACATGACTTCCCCATATCAGTTGAACTCTTACTCAACAAAGTATTCAAATGCTTCTCAGCCCTCTAAGGTAATCCAACTTTGAGATACTCTCGCCCCTTCTCAACGAAGTTCTGAAGATAACTTGTCCCTCATGATGATACTCTTCACCGGTGCTCATTATGGAAACTTCCTTGATTGAAAGCATTTGTTTATGTGCAAAGAATTTATATTATGAGAATTACAATTCTAATGCAAATCCTATGTCTGTCTTGAAGATTTTATTGAAAATATGTCATAAAACCCTGTGAACGAATCATTGGTTTAGGATGTGACATTGATTTTTGTATGAAAGATAACAAAAGCAATATGATACCAACACAAATATTTAGTCAAACTCATGGGAGTTAGGAACGCTATCTCGTTGAATTATGCTTTGGAAATAAACCCTACTTCAATTAGGACTTTTGCGGGTTTGTAATGTAGCCTGGTTCACGGTTTTCAAAAAAAAGATTTTCAGGCTCAAAGGTTATTTGTGCCCACCCATTCTTCGTGATGTTCTCCAGTCTTATGTTCAGTTAATTCAACATGAGTGTTCGTCTCTTGGGAAGGATTTTGTGATGGTTAAGAAACCAAAGCAGCCATGGGAGTAGCAATCACCCTTTTGTCTTTATTTTTTAGTCACACAAATTTGTTCTTTGTTGAGGGCTTTTATTTGTATTGCTTTCTTTGTAATCCTTTTGCTTTTCCTTTTCATCCTTTTTTAATTTTATTTTCCACAACTTTTGTCTGGATTATTCTTTTGAATTAATAGTCCAGCAGGATGACCTAATTTTTACCTAAGTCACTTGTCTTCAAGTTGTTAACTTAGAAGGCTTTTCTTTTGCTTTCTTTTTCTTGATTTGAACAAATCGTGTGATATTGACTTGTCTTGATCGGTTGAGAGAGAGAGATGACTGCCTCATTCCTTGATGGATGAGGGATAACCATTATGGTTTCACGTCTCTTCGACCTCTTGATGTATGAATGATAATCATTGTGGTCTTTTCAAAAGTGAATTCTTTTTTAATTTTGAACACTTGGTCAAATTAACTGAAAACTACCCTGCCACAAGTTAAATATGAGGGTTTTTTTGTATAAAAGAAACTCCTACTTCAAGGCTCAAAAGGGGTTAACAAGGGATTATCTTCCTTATATCTCCGGTGTTTTGGAGTAAGTGAGAGAGTAACTATCTATGAGACATACATATTGGGTCGTGTACTCTTCTTAGCCTTCTTGGTTTCTGCTTACCTGACTGATTTGGGAACCAACATTGTTCAGGCATCTTACCTTTCTAATTTGGCCAAGGAACAAGCAAAGGTCGATAGTATAGAGATTCTGGAACCCAAGATTGTGGAGGGTATCCATGATTTGAATTCGATCCTAAATAGAAGAAAGAGTTAATTGTTTCAATCCTCACATATTGCATGCTTACACATATTGCCCCATTTGAACCAAAAACCCCTTATTATGCATGTATAATGTTAAGGGTGAACTCAAAATAGAAGAGAGTCTTTGGTGTAAACTTGTGCATTGATATTTTTATGCCATCTCACCATTCAATCCTCACTCCTTATTTCATTCAATCAACACCAACAACACAACTCAGGCAACAAAATCGAGCATCACTTCAATAACCATTATGATCATCAAACTTAACTCAAGCTAACCATGGTTCAAGCTTAACCACGCCCTAACCATCCTTATAAAAGGCTTGATCTAACTGAAAACAAATGGAGGTACATTGAGTTACGAATTGCATTATCCCCGTCATGATCTAAGATCAAGGACTGTTATCTCTCTCTCTCAAGAACTTCACCAATCCAAATCCAATATTCTTCTGAAGATTACTACTATCTCCATCTTCATTCAAGATCTCTGAAGGTTAAGGAAGCAGGGAGTAGAGTTTTCTCCACGTGTGCTCAAAGCTCCAGAGGCAACAAACCTTGTCTCTGTCAAGTAATCCTCTCAATCCCTCTTCACACTATCATGGTAGCTTCCATGCATATTTAGGTTCATACACTTGCATATGAAGTCCTACTCTATGTAGGCATTGGTTTAGACACGAATACATGATGTTTTGTTAATGTTCAGTTTGTTATAGTTTTTTCATGGCTTGTTTTCATGATGATTCAATGTTTGTTTGCAAAATCTAATAACATGTTTGGATTCTACGTGGGAAAATGAATGGGATAGTGATCTTGGTTTTTGTTTCCATGAGATTTCATTAACTCCGGATGTGGTATACCGTCGGAGAAGACGACTGAAGCTAGGGCTCCGGCGTCTCTTTTATTTGCATATTGACTCATTGACTGGTAAGGTGTAGTCGTATGATTGGGCGTGACATATTTCATTAATCTGTGTCACCTTCCTTTATCTGTTTTCTTAATTGTATTAAAAATGAATAAGTGAAATAATGAAATAAAAAACAATGAATGTATTTTGTTGTTTGTTTGGATCTAGCGTAAAAATGGACTGGGCCTAAGCATTTTTGGTTGTTTACACCCCCGCCTTGTTGGGCTTGTTTGCGTGATAAACTAGATGTAGTTCATTTCCAAAATCTGGTCCACACCCCCTTGCATTGTTATGCATTCATTTTTTATTCTTTTCAATTTTAATTGAAAATCAATTTTCCTTTCACAATAAAAATCTGTAAAAATATGTTTTAGCTTCCCAATGTCTTAAGAATTTTTTGATGACTTTCATTTGATTTTTCCACATCATTTTCATTTTAATTGGAATAAATTTTGTGAAGGTGTGTTAGATGGTTATCTTGGGTTTATGGTCTATGATTAAGGACTTGTTTAAGCTCTTTTTGAACCATTCTTTTTACCATGTTTAGGCACCTAAATGCTTAGGGTTTTCATGATAGTTTAATTCATTTTTGTGGAGGTTTTGATCATTTTTAATGGAATTTATGGAGCCTTGAGTCCTTTCCTTCTTGTTGATTGTCTATTTGTTAATCAATTAATTTGAGGTATGCACTTGTGCACTAAATTAGGGGATTTTTCTTTACATGATATTTGATCCTATAACCTATTTGGTGAATTAATTTCTTTACTATTTGATACTATTTAGTTCATGTTTTGTTTAATGCCTTTGTGGTCACAAAATTGTGGATAGTTTGTTAACTTTTGACATAGTTTAGCAACTTGCTTTTTATACAATCTTTCAATGATTTGATGGATGTTTAAATAAATTATTTATCAAGATATTTGCATGCCTAAATGAATTTTGTTGTGAGGTTTGTGTCAAGTTTTAGTCATATGGTAATTAAATCCTTGTGTTTAGTTTAGAGGTTGATAGTTGGTTAGCTTTGACCTAAATTTTACACCTAGTTTGCTTTGATGATGCATATGCTTGTGAGACTTGGTTAAGGTGAATATTTTTTAGTATGTTACTGCCTTGAAAATTTGTATATCTTGTGTAGTTTTAAACTCCATTGTATGCCAAGTTTCATTTACATTGTACGGTTTGAAAACTTGTTTCTTCAAGTACTTGTTGAAGCTGTGTAGTGTAGGTTTGAAAACCTTGATGCATGACCCTTAGGACTTGAGCTTTAGGTTATGTTTACACCTTATACATTTGTGAATCTCTTCTCACATGTGTGTATACCATGTTATTAACTTGTGTTGTGTTTGCTTTAGAAGTTGAAACTCGAAGCATGTTATGTTTTACTTTTGGTGTTTGAACTTAGGGTTGTTAGTGATTCCTATTTCATTTGGTATTAGGTAGTTACCTTTAAACCTTACTCATTGGTTTGAATTGCATGTCCAAGTTAAGTTTTTTAACTCTTTGAAGTATTTATATATATTTCTTGTTAGCTTGATGTAACAATTTGTCTCCATATCCTACTTTTGCTAGGGTAGATTGGTGATTAGGAGCATGCTTAGTTTGTCACCTTAATTCTTAAACTTAGTGGTATATCCTCATTATTTAAATGATGATCTTTTTGCCATGATTTCATTTGAAATAATTTGAGAGTCTTTGTTAATGACATGATATGAAGTTGTTACTTCTTGATGTTAATGTTTGATTTAAATGTTTCAAAACTTGAGTTTGTTTCTCATCTTGTTAATACATGTCCACTTTACTTGATTTTTAGCTTTGATGTTTAGCTTTGCTATGTGTGCTACCTTTGTTAAGTTAGGATAAAGCCTAATCCATGTTATGGTCCCTTGCATGATACCTTGATAGCATGTTCACTTGTCACATATTTGTTGCTTGTTAGCATGAATACTTTGTTAGGTATGGTTTTACCTTGAATATTGTTAGGTTTTAGGTTGTTTGTTGCTTGTTAGCATGAATAATTTGTTAGGTATTGTGATACGGTGGGAAGAACTGACTGTTTTTGGAATGCTGGTTTGCGTTTTGCGTTTGTGTTTGCAAAATGTCGCGGTAAGCAAGAGTCGCCACCGAATTTTATTTTATCCAACAAGGAAAGGAAAAAAGCACAGAAAAATTCCTTTTTCGAGATATTTCTGAGTACGGGGGGTAGATTATAGAAAGGGAAGGTATTATCACCCTTTCCATCCGTAATTATCTGCGGGCTCTTAGGTACTTGCTCATTATTTTCAAAATTGTTTTCTTTGTGTTTGTGGGTTTTGAAAAGTTTTTGTTTTGACTTCGATTTAACTCTTGCTTCTGTCTTCAAGAGTGTAATGAAGTGTTTTTGAAAACTTTGTTTTGGAAAGAAGTGTAAGTGTGAAAAAAGTTTTGTTTTAGATGAGCAAGTATCTAAGAACTAATCTACCTACTCGAAAAAAGAATCATTCTATGCTAATTTCCTTTAGACAATGATATCCCACTATTAGTGAGTAGGTAGCATCGTCGTTGGAGTTTGAGGGTCAATTCGAAAGAGGGACATACAGTCACTAAAGCAATGTTAGGATGTCTTAGTAGTAACCCTAATATCTTAGATCATTTATCCGAGGCAACCATTTCGAGGCAACTTTTTCGAGGCAACTTATGATCTTTTAGACAAGAGGGCAACCTCTAAAACGACCTATACTCAATGACTGTTTACGAAGGCAACCAAGTGGGGTGTACCCTAAGAGTGCGCATGTGAGAGTGTATTGATTTCAGTTATTTTTATATTTGCACATGTTTAGGGTGATCTAACCGTTTTAAAATTAGGCATTCATTCTTGTCATGCAAATCCTATTATCAAACATCTAGCAGTTGTATATTTGCAGAAATTAAAGGTGCGGAATTTAAACTAAATTATTACAAGGCGTCGGGTATTTACATCGCCAAAGACAAACCCTTTGAAATTTAAAAGCGGAAAAATAAATAAATGTCCTAATTATTTATTACAAACCGGGAGCAGATACAATAATTGAATAAAGAAAAATAAAGCGCGCGGTGCGAAATTAAATCGAATGCGAAATTAGGGTTTTGACCCGCTTTAAAGAAAATGTTTTTTGTTGTTTTTATTTATTTTTTAAGAAAAGAAATTAAATCCTAAAATTAAATGCTAAATTAATTATTAAATTAATTAATTAATGAAAAATAATAAGTGACATATTTTTGTAGTTTTTGTTATTTTAGGAAAGAAAATGAAATAATTAAAGTAATGTTAAAACCTAATTATTCTAATTGATTTTAAATATTTATAAGATAAATGAAAGTTATCTAAAATTAATATCCTAATTAATTTAATTAATATTTATTAATGAAAAATAAAATTCTGAAATTTAATTGGATAAAAAATATTTTTGTGGTTTTTTGATAAAAAAGAAATTAATTTATTGGTTAGTAATTAAATTAAATAAAAAAAATTAAATAAAATAAACAAAATATAAAAAAGGAGTGAGATGGGCCTGATTTTGGGTGTGTGTATAGCAATTTTTCTGGCCCATTTGTGTTGATCCATTTGACTTTTTGGATCCTGTGCATTGGCGTTGACTTGGTCCTTTGGTGCACCTTCAATGATGGCCACCAGATCTGGCCATCTGGCACACTGATGAGGAAGGCATATGGTGGTCATCAAGCCCATGCACGCACTAGATTTCCTGCAAGAAAACAATATTGAGAAAATGGGGGGACCTGGGATTCGAACCCAGGTCCTGAGAGGAATTCCATACACTCCCTTTCCACCACGCCGCTTGTTCCTTTTTGTTAATATAATACAAATAAATGATAATATAATAAAACAAGAGTTAGTGGTCAGAAACAAAAAAAAAACGCGCGCTTATTTGAATGGACGAATGGTGGGGTGACAACTCACCGTCCCCTTCCTTGAACCGTGGCTAAAAACTCTGAAACCTATACCTACGGACGTTGTCCGTCAGTACAAGTCATGTTTATTCCAAAATCTCCTACAGGCCATGGAAATGATTTCTAAGACCATGGTTGAGGTCATCTCATCATCCTGATTGCAACCATGCCCATTATGAAGGCTAATTATTCCTGAAACAAAAAGCCCTAAAACCAAATACAAAACCCAAGCAATGGTGATTCGTGATATAGGTCATATAAATGAAATTGGCTATTGTAAAAAGCTTGCAAATGATATGGTGATCAAGAATATGCCAATATTTTACACAATGGATGCAAGAATAAAGCTAATCGAATTCAAGAAAATGGTGGTTCCGTGAACGACTTACAGTGCACTGGGGGGCTTGAAAACGTGTGGTTTTGCTTGCTTTAGGTTCCTGAGATTTCCAGGAAGAGATTGAGACACGTACCAAGCCTTGAGGATTCCTCTAACCTTTGTTTCGATCTCACACTTTTCTTGTATTTTTTCAGATTTTATTCTCTCCCTCTGCCTGATCTCTAACCTTGTTTTTGATATCCCTCGCCTCCTTATGTATCATACAATGTATTAGGTTTGAATACGTTGTCCAAATCTTCTTCTTTCAATGATTTTGATATGGATTTGATTTGCTTTGAACAACTTTCCAAAATTGCCTTTTCTCAATCTTTTTATGCACTCTAAGGCTTGGCACGAATTTGAATGGTGCTAGCTGCATAATGAAGCCTGAAATAATCACAAGATTCTTTGTTATCAATGTTTTTAAAAGTTCAGATACCCTCAAACTCCAACGACGGTGCTACCTACTCACTAATAGTGGGATAGTATTGTCTAAAGGAAATTAGCATAGAACGATTCTTTTTTCGAGTAGGTAGATTAGTTCTTAAATACTTGCTCATCCAAAACAAAACTTTTTTCACACTTACACTTCTTTACAAAACAAAGTTTTCAAAAACACTTCATTACACTCTTGAAGACAGAAGCAAGAGTTAAATCGAAGTCAAAACAAAAACTTTTCAAAACCCACAAACACAAAGAAAACAATTTTGAAAATGATGAGCAAGTACCTAAGAGCCCGCAGATAACTACGGATGGAAAGGGTGATAATACCTTCCCTTTCTATAATCTACCCCCCGTACTCAGAAATATCTCGAAAAAGGAATTTTTCTGTGCTTTTTTCCTTTCCTTGTTGGATAAAATAAAAGTCGGTGGCGACTCTTGCTTACCGCGACATTTTGCAAACACAAACGCAAAACGCAAACCAGCATTTCAAAAACAGTTAGTTCTTCCCACCGTATCACAGGTATGTTTTTACCTTGAATCTTGTTAGGTTTTGTTTGTTTGTTGTTTTTTAGCATGGTTACTTTGTTAGGTTGTTGCTTGTTAGCATTGGTTACTTTTTTAAGTGATGTTTAATCTTAGATCTTATTAGGTTTAGGATTGAGTTGTTTGATCACTTAGTTAAGTGTAATTTCTTGATGCATGAGTAAATGTTTGAGATGGTTGTGGGTTGTCACCCTAAGGTTTAAAATGCATGTTGATTGTCACCATTATTTGAAGTCTTACTTAGTAAAGTTAGGCTTATCTTAGGTCTTTGTTAATTCTTAAGATGTTTGTTGATTGTTACCTTTACTTGAAGTTCACTTTGTTGAGTATGCTTTACTTTAAATATTGGTTAATTCTTGATATGCATGATTGGTTGTTACCTTTAATTAATGTTTACCATTTTGGGTTGTTACCTTTGCTTTAATGATGTTGTTACATGGTTTGCCTTGTGTTATGCCATGCTCTCATAGGATTTCTTGATCCAATATTAGTTAAGATTTGAATTTAGATAGACATTAGGATTGATTTGTTTATGATTTTGTTATAATTCGAATAAAGTTTGTTAAGACAAGTTTGGTATGATTTGATTAGTTTTGTAATGGATCTGAAATCTTGATACAATGTGATTTTGTTTGCTTCTGGACTGTAAAGATTTGATTTAGCTTTAATGTAAAGTTTAATAATTTGATGAGTAAAGATTTGTTTCTGTTTTTAATTTGTACAGTATTCATTAAAAAATTAAAACGTGTGTTATTATTCATGATTTGTACATTAGGTGTTTCAACTTTTGGACCATGTGTTTTTTCTAATTTGGACTTGGGCCTGTAACAGGTTTGGACTGGGCCATGCAATGTACCATGCAAGAATTCTTCATTTTAGTTAATGTTTTTTTCAAATAATAAAAAATGCTACAATTTTTAATTAATAATAAAATAGTGACTTTAATAATAATCAGTAATAATAAATATATTTCTTGGAACCAAAACCTAAAATGGATCATCTCTTTTTATCATTGGGCCTTAACAAAATTGATTTGTTCCATGGACCCCCTGATTTAATTAAATTGGGCATTAAACAAGATGAATTGCTTATACACCCTTAAACTTATCTAAAACCTAAATAGACCATTTTGATTTAGAAATGGTCCAAGATTTTCTCAATAGCATGAACCCCCTTTCAATATTTGAAATGGACTAAAAATTACATAGGCTCTTTCTAATTTAGAAAGGCCCATGATTTTTTCAAAATAGTGTACCCTCATTATAAAAATGCACCCTCTCTCAAAAGATGAATGAAACCTTAATGGGCCATCAGATATTGATGGTCCATTTTTTATCAATACACCTCTTTTTCCTATTTTAAACCCCCCGTAGAAATAAAACATACACAATATGATTTATTTATTTAGAAACCTAAATACAGTATAACTTTTGTAATGATAGGGCAATTTTGGGGTATGACAAAGGCATGGAAATAAACACATGAACCTATGAATCTTCTTGATGAATACCACCACCACCCTTAAGGAAAACTTGACCTAAATAAGGTGAGAGAGCTCTTTGAACAAAAAAAAACTTTTGATATCAAAGACATAGCCTTGAAGCTTAAGCTCTTGAAATTCATTGAAGAATTATTTGACTGAGCATCATCCCTCAAAACCCTAGGTTAGATGGTGATATGGATGCAGTTGTGTCATCACCTACAATATGAATATCCAAAGAACATATATAGATATTTTGATGTTAGTTAAAAGTTAATCCACCTAAAAAAAATATGTACAAGATACACAACTCAAGGTGCTTGATGATCCCTCGAGAGAAAACATAAAGATAGGATGAAGTAGAAGGGAGAACCAATCCTAATGTGTGATCTTGATGTATTGATAATATGAGATGATAAGAGATCTTAGGGGTAAAAATTGGGGTATAACACTATGATCCCAACAAAATACACAACGAATCCAAATCTTTTTTCCTATTGACTTTTCTTTTAAAAACATTTCAGAAAGGATTGTTATCAAAAACTTTGAGAAGAGCTACGATGCTCTGATTCTTTTGAGATATTTAGGCACGAGGTTTCAAAACCAAGGCAAGCGCAATAATAAAAAACTTTATTTTCGTTCATTAGAAAGTCATTCAAGAATTACCTTAGCTTATAAGCTTTAGATATAACACACTCTTTGATTAGAACAACTTAAATAGATCCCGTAGAGTACCACATATGTGAGGGGTGCTAATACCTTCCCCTTGCATAATTGACCTACTTACCCATTTCTTTATTGTGAGACCTTGTTCTTTCCCACTTGAGGTTTACTCGATATTTTCCTTTCCCTGATGGGATAAATAATATTTAATGGCGGCTCTGTTTACATCGGTATTTTTTGTGGTAGCGACATGAAGCAATTAGGACAACGCCTTAATGATGTACAATGTCAAGATATCTTTTCCTTCCTTTTATAAACTTACAATTGATTATATTTTAAACATCTAATCGGTTGTGAATAAGTGATAATCGATTAGAAGGTCATAAAACACATTTATTTGAAATATCTTTTTAAGCCAACCTCTATCCTATAAATAGAGGTCACTTTTCTTATTTCATTTTATCTAGAAACATGTTTTGGCACACTTCTCTCTCTCTCTAAAGTTTTATTTAACTTTCTCTCACTAGTATTTTAGCCTAAGTGCTTTTATGAGAAAAGTCTTTTTGTGAGTGAGATATATTTGGAATTCTGGAAAGGGTATAATTATAAATTCACCAAGGTAATCTTTTGTATACACCTTTATTGAATATTATCTCCTTAGGTATTTTTTTGGGTTTAAAGCTAAACCCTTTAAAAGCTTTGGTTTAATTATTGTGTTACCTAACCCTAGTTTAGGTTGGAGATCAGCCTGTGACAAAATCTCCTAGGTTCTTAGTCAGCCTAGTATTAAAAACAAGATAGGTTTAAGCTCATCTCGGTATTAAAATCTTTATAGGTTCGAGATTATCCCAATGTTAAAATCTCAGATGTTATTGGTTATCCCGCGTAAAACCAAGATTTAAGGTTCGTGAGTTCAACCCATATAAAAGCTTGCAAGGTTTTGGAACTTGAAGACTAACCGCTCTAATATCCTTGTTTGTGGAAAGAAGGCTAACCACTTTAATCTATCATTTGGAAGGAAGACTGGTCACTTTGCTCCTAAGTTTATCTGGAAGAAAAGATGCAAACACACAAATATTGTCTTGTATTATCTGGTTGGAGGTCAACCATCATTTCCTTGTATTAGGGGGTTCAAGAGTCTTTCAACTAAACACTCTCAATGTTTATTAGAAACTCTCAAGATCAATTCTTGGGGAGAGGAGTATGTCATTTTGTTTTAACCGAACCTCTATAGTTCTTGGTGTTCCTCTTTTCCCTTAACCTTATTCCCTTTAGACCGAATAGGAAAAGAGAAATATAGAGATAAATCTTAAAAAAAGAACTTTATAATAATGTCTTTAGATGATAGAAAACTTTATGATGTTTGTAACACGCCCTAAAACCCTCACACAAATTCATGGCATAATCAGATTAAATTAGCATGCATATCAAAGAGGGTGTCACATGTACTTCAAAACAACAACACAAATACACCAGTCATGCTCATAACACGCTTTTAAATTCATGTTCTATACACATATACATCTCGCAGCGGAATAATTCTCTTTCATAATGATACTAATAATTGAAATCCCATAATGACAATTATATAATAAAACATTAGACACTAAAGATCACTCATCACATAATCTCAAAATACAACATAAATAAAAGAGAATATAACAAACATCTCTTAAAATAAACATGAGTTCAAACATTTATCCGTGTTACATGACCAGAGCATGACTCACTATCTAATAAGCGGATAAAACAAGAACTAGATTCTCCGACTAATCCTTGCAAGAAGCACCACTATCTTCGATACCTGAGCGATGTCATATAAAACATCATTTCAACTGAAGGGTGAGAATTCACATTTTTATAGAAATATAATAATATGTAATGCATAGTATACATACATCAATTGAATTCATCACACTTCACATAATCATGTATTTAACATATTCCAAAGCAATTCATATATTCACATATACAACATTGCTCAATGATTCATGATTCAAAGATAATTAATCATAAATACCACAAATGTAACATTCATATCAATATCACATATTACACACCAATTCAACATTTCACATCGATACATGTGACTTAAATGCAACTCAATTCAATATGCATATGGTACCAATTGTTATCTTTAACGATTTTTAGGTTTAAACCGTGTCCATCCTTCAGTCAGATAACCACCAAAAAGCTCATCCCTCAAGCTTTCAAACCAATCCCCTAGGTTTGGGACAAGTCACTAGCTCTCGCAAAAAATAGCAAGCATTGCCTCTTGACAACAAAATGCATGTGTAATCTCAACAATCATATGCAATTAAGGCTATCCCTCAATCTTAATCATACAAGCATATAACATATAATTCATCACAATTGAATTATCATCACCATTGCACAAACATACATATCTCAAGTCATCAATCACATACAATGTATTCTCATTGCATTAGTCACTTTAACACATCATAATAACATATAGAAAACAACTCCAACACATGTTATTCACATCTAACATCAATTCATGACATACATGTATATAAATTCAAGTATTATGTTTTCATCAAAAAGTCATCCAAAACCTATCCAATACACATCAAATAAATTATTAAAATTTATGGAAATCCTTTATAAATCATAAGAATATAGGACCCCCCCCCCCCCCCCCCTTTTACCTATACACAATATAAAACTCTTCATCCCAAAACGTGCTAAGCGGCCTCCACAGCACTAAGCGGCCTCGCGAAAAACCAGAAAAATTTGTTCCAGACAACATTTTGTCCTCCACGAATTGGGGTCACAAAACCCGCTCCAATTAGTCATTTTTATGTAATAAAATGCATTATAACATATATTTAACATATAACATCAATTACAAACATCAAAACATGATTCAAACATCAATTTCATGATTTTACATACAAACCCTAACATGTCAAAATCTAGAAATTGAATAACAAAATCCCTAATCATGATTACTACCCATTACATACATCACATGCTCCCATAATAATGCAAATTACCCATCCTTAACTTGGATGTAGATCCTTTATATGGTTATATATTTTTCTCTTCTCTTTCTCCCCTTTCTCCTCCTTTTCCTCTTTCTTCTCTTCTCTTGTTTTGATCATTCTCTCTCTTTGTTTTATAAAACTCTTACTAACTCTTATTTCACTAATTGGCTTAATGTCTCATTCTCACACTAACCCATAACCAAGGTCTAATTACTTAATATTCTCACACGTAATAACCCAATACACACCAAACACATATTAATCCAATTAATCCATATATTCATAAAATCACACAATTTAATTAATTACTATATCAAATAATAATTAATAAAATAAACAACTAATAAAATAACTAATAAATAAAAAATCAGGGTATTATAACTCTCCCCCACTTAAAATATTTGCATCCTCAAAAGTTACCTCAAATAAACAACTCAGGATAAGACTCCCTCATCTGACTCTCGAGTTCCCAAGTCACATTTCCACCTGTCGGTCCTGCCCAAGTTACCTTCACCAAGGAAATCTCTTTACAGCGGATTTGCTTCAACTCTCAATCCTCTATCTGCATAGGTGATGTCTCCACAGTCATGTTATCTCTTACTTGTATATCATCTAATTGGACAACATGAGACAGATCCGTAATGTATCTCCTCAACTGAGGTACATGAAACACATCATAGAGATTAGAAAGTGATGATGGAAAAGCAATCTAATAATCCACTTCACCCACTTTCTCTAAAATCTGATAAGGACCAATAAAACGCGACGTCAACTTACGCGACTTCAACACTCGATCAACACCCATTACTAGAGTAACTCGAAGAAACACATGATCTCCCTTTTTCTGTCATGGAAGTGTGTCTTCCTGTTTGAGTCCAATTGTTGTCTATAATTAAAGAGGAGTTGAGGAGGGCCTCATATCTAGATGAGTCTTAAATAGAAATATAGCATAGGTATTGATTAAGTGAGAAGTTTTAAACGGGGTAGTTTAGCTTCGAATTGATACTATCATAGTGGATTTATCCCTGGCTTGGTATGCCCCTTGAGTATGAGAGTTGCTCCAAATTAGGTTAACAATTATGGTGTGTTGTTTATGCTTTTCAGTATTGTTTTTAATGTTTATACCTTGCCTGTTTTTTATGTCGAATCAGATGTCTCAACATGTCATAAGACATCTGAATTATGTCATACCAGAATTTTAATTGGTATCAGAGCAGGCATCCTGACTGTTTCTGGATAAGATCTGTGGGGGATATTTTATGGTGTATGTGTAAGGTAGAAGGTTTCTACTGAAAAGTTGTTTCGACCTGAATAGTTCATATTGTTTTTTAATTGTCTCTTGAGTGGAGGATGGACTATTCGTGACAGGATTGGACCTGTCTATTGTGTTCAGGCGTGTAGCTGTTATGGAGAGTTATTATTTTTAGTTTGATTTATTTTCAAACCTAGGTTAACCTGTTGCATCGAGAGTATGGTGTGTTTGTGCAAGGGTTACTATTTGTGCCTGAAGGATATTGAGGAGTTGTTGCTTGCTCCGATGTGTGGTATCTGTTGTAACCCTGATTGACATGGTATTAGGGTTTGGTCTCCTCAGTGGGTGTATCCTACGGTAATAGGATATGTGCAACACTTTTTTAACCATATGTCTAAAGTGTCCAACGATACTTGAGTTTTATTTCTCAAGTTCACTCATAAAGGTATTTTAGTGTGTGGTTGATGTATCTTTCAAGAAACATGTCATTTGTTTGATAAATTATTGAAGAAAAGATAGAGCCATTTATTTTGGTTTCAAAAAGAGTCTTCCTAATTATTAACCTAATTTGGAAATTGACTATGAGTCTTGTTATTGTTGGTATAGATGGAGCTTGGATTATTTTTGAAGACCTTGAAGGTGACCAAGGGATGTTTTGAGTTTCTGGAAGCAGTAGAGGCTTCAGAACCAAGCTCAATTTTATGTTCCAGAAGAAGGGAACTGATGTCCTACTAGATGTTGGGACATCATGTCAGCAGGTGTATAGCCTCCTATTGAATGGTAGATGCTTGGGGGCTAAACAAATGTGTGTTGATCACATGTGTTTGGAACCTACTCTTAATCTGGAAGAGGAGGCATCTGGGTTGTGTATATAAGATGTGGTATCCAAAAAAACACATCTTAGATTGGTGGACTGGTTGAATTTTAATCAACCAAGTTGTTACTTCTTGGTTCAGTTTATTTATGATCCATGTTAGTAGAAGTGAAGAGGCCGAGCTCTAATTACATTAGAGTTTTATCATCTCAGCCAGGTCTCTTGAATATGAAGGTCAAGTTCATATGTCAAGGACATTCTCTCTGTCATCTAGTCTCTTCTGATCAAAGAAGCCAAATGTTTGTGATATTGTTTAGGTGGAACAGTTTCTGCTCAACAGAGAAAGAGTTGTATAGATATGCACTAACCACATGTTATGCTGCTATGTAGAAGGAGAATGTGTTATTATTATTTTTCTCATAGAAGTTAATAAAGAATCTCAAATCTGGAGTTGAAGATTCTTGGAGAGATGTCAGATATAATGTCTTGACATCCTTGTTTTGAGAATCTTTTTTCTCAACGTTTTTGACTGGTGTTTCTCTCAAATAGGATAGAAGTTGTTTTCTCAAACTTGATATCACTTATCAGGTCTATGAGAATATGGAACTCTTGTTCTGTTAAAAGTGGAAGAGACATACAAGAGGTTTTGTGCAATAGAATATGCATAAACTTGAGTTAAAGTTAATTTTCTGGATGATTAACTTATAGTCATGGTGTGATTCAGCCAGATGATTGATGTCCAATTAGTTAAGGTTGAAGAATGGTAGAAACAAACTTCTATGTTCATGGTATGATGATCAATAAATACCATAGGTGTTATGCTATGTTGAGGGAATCTCCTCTTTATGAGCAGAAGGATGACACTTTATGGTGGTTTGGATTTTGTGGTTATAAAGAAGCCTCCTAAGGTAGGGGTGTTAGTTGCTGAAGTATGGTTCTCTTGTGTTCTCCTTAAAGAGAGATGTATAGATTACTATGGTGTTATCTTCAAAACCATAGTTAAGGGTGAAATCCATATGACTGAGAATGATGTCAGAAAAGATGTTGGAACATCATCTCGGGTGTTTGAAGCTTCATGGAAGGAAGCTATATCGAAGATCATGGGGTGAGAATTGATGATCATCATTGGATTAAAAAGTTTAAATGTATGACCATGATGGAGTATAACGTCTAGAGTCTGGCCAAGTCTGGAATATTGTGAAGAATCCTCTTACGCAACGAGAGTGAAGAAGAAGAATGGAAGCATCATCTACAGTCTGTGTGTGAGGAAGATTTCCTCTGATGACGAATACCTTATCAGGAGCTGGGTATAAGTATGGTTTAGTGAATATGTGTATATGACTGATGGTAAAGACCTTGTTGGGAGCCTAGTACTTATCTAACGTGAGGATACACATCTGATTTCTGGAATGTCATTTCAGGAAGTTTATGAGAGTTTATTTCTCTCATTTGGTGTTCAGGTGTCTATGATAACCTGAATAAACTGCAGGAGGTGTGAACTTTTGAGATATTCTTGTTTTAGAGGACTGTCAAGTATAATGAGCTCTTTGAATGATAAATCAAGAACTATATGATTGGGTTCTATGAAGAAATGTTGATGTCCAAAATGATGTCGTAACATCTTTTTGTCATCCCTGAAGAAGGTCTAGGATTATGATTATGGAGGATTAAGTATCAACATTATTGTCATAAAATAGAGGTCTGACTATGTGGATTAGAGTGTGCAGCTTTTAGTCCTGTTTACAGTAGCATGCTTGGAGAATGAATGACTATTATGTTGAAGTCTTCACTGGTATCATCAATTGCTAATGAATGAAAGGGAAGAAGAAGGTTATCAGATACTGAGGTCTGATCAGAATTCCTGTTGAGGTGGGGTTCTTCTACTACAAGAAAAAGATGGTGGAAATATGGAACTAGTGTAGCAAGTAAGCTAAGAGCATTTGTTCCGGAATATGTGAGAAATTCCAAATCAAGTGTGTCTTATATGAATCTCGGTGTGTTCAATTGGTCCAGCAGGAGATTTGGTTATCCTTGACAGGGGGAGTTAAGTGAGCATTTATGGATTGTAGCTGAAATGATGCAGAATATGTAGCCTGTGTGTATGTCAAGTATTTAGAGAATGTATGCCTCTATGAAGGGTTTTGGGAAGTGTCACATGTGGTGGTATTGATATTTTTTTATTAGGGGATGGCAAAAAAGGAGCATATATAGAGACCAGTGGAAGACAATATATTTGTGTGAAGCATATTGGTCTAATGTTTGAAGATGACTGGTCAATATTTTTTTAAGAAAAGGAAGGCAATGTTTGACTGGATGTCAGGATACTTTTCGGGACACGTTCTCTCCTTGAGCCAAAAAAGGAAGGAGTGTGGACAGTGCTGTCAGGAGGTTATATAAACGTGATATTCGTCTCTTAACACAAATGTATTGAAACTATGAAGACAGTCAGAATCTATTTTGGATGGTGCGTTGTTGGTTATCTTCCTCAAGTAACATTTTCATTGACCAAGATCGTTATTTCCTAAGAAGACTTCTTAGTCATTTAAGAAAGGGTCCTTCCTTCACCTCTTTCATCTGGTGGTGGTAATTCTTTCTCTTTTCTGATAGTCTATATCTGGGTATGGATGAGTACATCTTGGTTCTGGTCATGTGAGGGTCTTAGTTACCATTTTTAGTCAAAAAGGAGCAGAGAGGTGTTGTTCAACTAGTACGTCTGAACTCGGTATTTGAACCAGATTCACAAGGATGTCAAAGAGAATGTTCTGATCTAAGTATCTTAGTTTTTATATTTTTGTCTTATGATCTAAGTTATGAACACAATTATGACGTGTGCTCTAAATTACCTAATATTGAAGGTATTATGGGGTTGAGTGGTATTTGGTTTCTCCCTGGGAGGAATGTTCCTGGACTAAGGGGGATGAATTCAGTCTGTGAGGAATGTTTTTGGGATTGAGATCATCATGTGTTGGCCGTAATGGATTGGTTCGGTTGAGCTTCTGAATCTGGAATGGAAATGTTTAGAGATGCTACAAACTGATGTTGGATTTGATAATTTAACATCAATCACCCCGAGTTTACTATTTCTCCTTGCTACCTTTGTCATATTCTGGCTAAAAATGGGGGGACAATATGTGTTGGACTGTCATGAAGAAGTCCTATTATTGATGTTGCGACATCATGGCTGAAATGTGTGAAGACTAAAGACTGACTGCTTCTGATATTTTTAGTTTATGATTGCTGATAAGTGATTGTATTGAGTTATGTTATGATTGTATGTAAATCAGTTTTAGCCAAAAATAAGCTAAATGGGGAGATTGCTAATTCTCTATTTTTTATGGTTGGCATTATGTTTGGTAAAACTAATAGAGCAGCAAATAATAAGATAAGCTATCTTGTTATGAAGAACAGGTTGAACAAGAAGTCCTATTCTATCTTAGGACATGTTAAGTTGAAATGTTTCAACATTTGGACAACATGTCAGATAAGATGTACTATGCATGGTCATACAACATCGTGTCTGAGGTGAACTGGACTATTATATTCTGTTAAGTCACAAAGATAAAATATACTTTGAGGATATTATATTATCCTATGGGGCGCTGCTTTATAGGTCAAGAAGAATAAAGCAGAATATTGAAGATTTTGTTGTTTCTAAATATGGAGATATTTTAGGAAACTAAAGATTGAAGACCTTGTTTGTAGCAGAAGTTTCTAATGTTTGTAACAGCCAAAGAGTTGTGGTTTGAAGGCCCAAATCAAGTTGGGTATAGGTTATAAATAGAAGCTTTGTAACCTAGGATTTGTACCAACCGAGAATAGTAAAGATGCAATCATTAAGGTTGAGTCTGTAGCCACTCTCTAGGAGAGTTGGTGTAAGTGAATCACCCGGGTTGTGAGATGGTAAATGTGTTCTCCTCAAAGTTGTGAGGCAAGGGTGAGTATTGTTCTTAGAGGAAGCTTATAAAAAACTCCAAGTTTTGTTCTTAGGCAAGAGTCTTGGCTAAGTATTGTCATGGAAGTGTGTCTTCCGTTTTGCTGTCATGGAAGTGTGTCTTCCTGTTTGAGTCTAATTGATGTCTCTAATTGAAGAGGGATTGAGGAGGGTCTCATATCTAAGTGAGTCTTAGATAGAAATATAGTACGGGTAGTGATTAAGTGAGAAGTTTTAAACGGGGGAGTTTAGCTTCAAATTGATACTATCATAGTGGATTTGCCCCTGGCTTGGTATGCCCCTAGAGTAGGAGAGTTGCTCCGAATTGGGTTAACAATTTTGATGTGTTGTTTATGCTTTTCCGTATTGTTTTTAATGTTTATACCTTGCCTGTTTGTTTATGTCAGATCATATGTCTCAATATGTCATAGGACACCTGAATTATGTCATACCAGAATTTCACAATCACAACACTCTCTCTCGATTCATACCAACACAAAGGCATCCAACACCTTCTACCATACAAAGCTTCAAACGGTGCCATTCCAATACTAGAATGGAAACTATTGTTATAAGTAAACTCAATCAAAGGCAAGTAGCTATCCCAAGTACTTCCTTGTTCCAATACACAAGCTCTCAAAAGATCCTCAAGTGACTAAATCATCCTCTCAGTCTGACCATCTATTTGCGGATGATAAGCAGAACACAAATGCAACTTTGTTTCCAAAGCATTTTGAAAATCTTCCCAAAATCTCAAAGTAAATCTGGTATCCTTATCTGATACAATGCTAGATGGAATACCATGCAAACTGATAATCCTTTAAATGTATAACTTTACAAGCTTCTCCATTAGATAATCCATTCTCATTGGAATAAAGTGAGCAGATTTCGTCAAACTTTCCATAATAACCCAAATAGCCTCAAAATTAATCAGTGTTCTGGGTAAACCAGAAACAAAATCCATAGATGCCCAAGATGAATACACAAGAATACTCGATGTTCTGATGTTCAATCTTCGACTTATGAGAAATCAAACAAGAATACGCAAGTTCTGCAATATCTTTCTTCATAACTGGCCACCAAAATAATTTCCTCAAATCTTGATATATCTTAGTAGCTCCAGGATAAATACTCAATTCACTACGACGCCCTTCCTCAAGAATCCTCTTCCTCAAATCGGCTATATTCGGAACACAAACTCTATCACGACATCTCATAATACCATTCTCATTAATCCAAAAATCTCCACCTCGACCTTGATTAATCAATGTTAATCGGTCCACCAAACTCAAATCAGATTTCCGACCTTCTCGAATATCATCAAAAATGCCACTAGTAAGCTTTAACATACCAAGCTTAACTCCAGAAGAAGTCTCTTCACAAACCAAACTCTTATCTCAAAATTGCTTAAGTAATTCCAACTCTCGCACCATCGACATCGACATATGCAACGACTTCCTACTTAATGAATCAGCCACAACATTCGCTTTACCTAGATGGTAATTCAAACCAAAATCATAATACTTCAAGAATTCCAACCACCTTATTTGCCTCATATTCAACTCTTTCTGATCAAACAAATATTTCAAACTCTTGTGATCACTAAACAAATCAAATCTTGATCTAAACAAATAATGCCTCCAAAGTTTCAATACAAACACAATAATAACCAACTCCAAGTCATGTGTCGGATAATTCCTCTCATGCACTTTAAGTTGCCTTGAAGCAAAAGCTACAATTTTATGGTTTTACATTAACACACCTCCCAACCCCATCAACGAAGCATCATAATACACAACGAACGGTTTTCTCAGATTAGGCAAAATCAAAACAAGAGCGATCGTTAACTTTCTCTTAAGTTCTTGAAAAATTTCTTCACATTTTGCATCCCAAATAAAAGCTTGACCCTTTCTAGTCAATTTCATCAAAGGCAAAGCTAACTTAGAAAATCCTTCAATGAATTTCCGATAATAACCTACTAAACCAAGAAAACTTCTAATCTCAGCGACAGATTTCAGAGCTTCCCACTGAGACATAACTTCAACCTTTGATGGATCAACTGAAATACCTCCACTCGAAATAATATGGCCAAGGAAACTCACTTCCTTCAACTAAAACTCGCACTTAGAAAGTTTAGCGTACAACTGCTTCTCCTTCAACACTATTAACACAATCCTCAGTACATGAGTAATGTCATATAAAACATCATTCCATCAGAAGAGTGACAATTCACATAATTATCGAAATTATATAATAATATATAATATATAGAATTCATGTATAAAAATAACATTCTCACACTTCATATGTCTAAAAAAACATAACATCACTCAAATACTCATACTAAGTATTCATTCATCATTCACAATTTCACAAAATACAACAATTCCACATAGTTCACATAATTCCATATTACAAACATACACACAATATGACACAATGCAACTCAGATGCAATATTCATGCATGTGGTACCAATCGCTGTTATTTTTTTCGGTTTTTACTTTAAATCGGGTTCGTCCTCTAGACCAATAACAAACAAAATCCCGTCCTCTAAGCTTTCAAACCCCTCTCTGGGTTTGAGACAAGTCACTAGCTCCATCGGAACTAACAAGCATGTCTCTTGACAACAAATGATGTATGTGTAATTACAACAATCATATGCAATTAAGATCATTCTCTAGTATTAACATTCATGCACATCTTCAATAATTCAGCACAATTGAATTACCACACAATTACACATGCATGCACATATTTATGAATCATCCATATATAATTAATATTTATTTACAACATTATACCAAACAACATATTATGCATACCACACAACACAACATCATGGTATCACCATTCACCAAACATGTTATCAACTCATCATGTTATAATCAATAACGCAACATCACCATATTACAACAACAAAACACACAAATACATGTCATTTTACACAAACACACAATAATTAAATCACCTAATTCCAGTAATACCATTTTTATTGAAAAGAATATCGCGTTAGTTTTCTAACGCTTCAACGAGGAATCAAACAGAGCTACGATTCAAAAGTTATGAATTTTTGAAGTTTTACAAAAAATCCTGCATTTTCGTGCGATTTCCTTACAAAAATTTCACTCCTAAACTCATATTAACATCTAAATTACCATGATTTAAGGCATTATAAATTATATCTAACATGTATTTTCAAATAAAAACATCACAACACCATTACTCATCATATTCAAGGATTTCTCATCAAAATCTAACAGTTTCAAAACCATGGAAATTTAGGAATTTCATCCTAATCACGAGTCTACCTATCATAGATCATCATAAAATTCTCATAACAATGTAAAAATTCACCATTACCTTAATTTCTTGATGAACTTTTGAATTCCTCCTTAGGTGTTCTTCTCCTCTTTCTCCCTTTTCCTTTTCTCTAGATTAATCTCTTTTTCCTCTTTTCCCTTTACTAACCTTATGTTATTTTTTTTTATCAAACCCTTAACAAAATAATACTAAGCTAATGGGCTCAATATCCACAGCCCCCTAACTCTTTACATTCCCATATATCAGGCCTAATTACTATATTTTACTATTTCTCTACAGTTCTCACTAACTAAATAATTATTCACCATCATAAAATACATCAAATAATTTAAATTAAATCATATACTCATAAAATCAAATAAATAATTAATTAATAAAATATATAACTAATAAATAAAAATTGGGGTGTCACACAGAGACAATACTATGGTACGATGTTGTCTACCACTCCCACTGACCATTATGAAGAATACAACTGAAATTTGGAATTCTTATTCTACCATCCTACAGATCTTTCTATGCCTATATAAGAAGCCCTTATAAGAAGCCCACACAATTTTTTCCAAGAGAAACATTTCATATTTGTGAGAAAAGCTGTAAAGTAAAGAAACTTTGTTCATATACTTCCTCAAAAACACTTTTGTGTTAATCATTGTATTTCAATTTGTATAATCTGATTTCATAGAAGCATATTTGTAAATACACCTTTTGTATCACAACTTGTGAGTTGTTTATTCCTTGAGTGAGTAGGTATAGTTAGAAGTCTCAAGTAGACAATGATAGTAGATCTTTATGGTTGTAATCAGTTTGGTTATAGTGGATTAAGTCCTTATGAGAAGGCGAAATCACCTTGACGGGTGGACTGGAGGTAGCTTCGTTAATAGTGAACCATGATAAAAATATTGTGTTCATTATTTTTATTCCAAGATATTTGTTCTTTGTTTTAGGCCACGAAAAAGTTTTAATCTTGAAACCCAATTCAAACCCCCTTTCTTATGTTTCCTTAACCTTCACTTCCCAGCGGGACGATTAGAGTGAGACTCGATGAAGGTATGGTTGTTAAACCGCGTGGTTATATTTTCATCAAAGATAATGTAAGGTTCAATCATGGTTAAAACTTCCTGGACAAATTTTACCTTCTTCTCTCCTAACTTCTGTCTTAAGGGATAGTCTCTTAGAAGAACATTCTCAAAGATTCAACATTGAAGACCTTCTTGACTCTCCTCCACCTCGATTGAGACTTGTGTGAATATGTTTATGCAAGACTATAAGCTTTCTTTCTTTTCTTAGATGATCTTGCTCATGACAACTTCAGCTATAGGTCGTCTCTTCCTTAAAATGCATAGAAAACCTCTCACGAAACTCTGCCCAATTATCAATACTTCCTTCAAGAAGATTGTTGAACCACAACTGAGCCAACCTGATTAAGGTTAATACAAACAACTTGCACTTGGATGCATGATCGGCATTTAAGTAACTTAGCTGGTCATTCATGAGTTTACATGCTCATCAGGATCTCTTTTTCCATCATAATCACCAAGCTTGAGTGAGTTCTCCATGAATTTCAGAATCTTTCTTTCTAGGATTCTTATTGACAGTGGGTGCTTTGGTTACAACTTCTCTGGGTGAGTTTTTGCTTGAGTTGGGGAAAGAGCACGCATGCCTCTATCTCCCCTAAGGCTCTTGTTATAAAAATGATGTCTTGGAAACAATGTATAAACTGTATCTTAATGATCAAGAAACAATTAGGGTACAAAAGATGGAAAAACAAGAAGAACACAAGGAATTGGTTATTAACTGATATTATTTACTTTCTCTTAGAACAAGATTACAAGTACATAAGAACAATAAATAATTGTATCACTCTAAATTAGGATTTGTACACTACGCCAAAAAAGACCTACGAAAGCGCTTTTTTTGGCCTTTAAAAGCGCTTTCTAAGGTGTCGCTGCTAAAGGTTTTAGCAGCGCTTTTTGTTTAATGAAAAGCGCTCTCTTAAGTACCCTTATGGCAGCGCTTTTTCTTTAAAGCGCTCTCTTTAGTACCCTTATGGCAGCGCTTTTTCTAAAAAGCGCTCTCTTAAGTAGGCTTTTGGCAGCGCTTTTTCTAAAAAGCGCTCTCTTAAGTAGGCTTTTGGCAGCGCTTTTTCTAAAAAGCGCTCTCTTAAGTAGGCTTTTGGCAGCGCTTTTTTATGAAAAAGCGCTTTCATTGGTGGCGCTTTTTTTGGAAAAAAGCTTTCATAGGTTGTCTTTTAGCAGCGCTTTTTCTTGGAAAAGCGCTGTCATAGGTCTACCTATGAAAGCGCTTTTCTCCAAAAAGCGCTTTCATAGGGTGTTTTTTTTAGAGGTATTATTTGTATCATTCATATACCTGCATTGTTTGCCATAACCTGTAATTCATAAATAGCGGTAATGCATTGTAATTCCGATACCCCGTTCTCGTACTCTTTCGAAAATCGATTGGAATACATCCATGTCTTATCCATGGTTTACGGTTTCTGAGTCAAAACCAATACTCAATATAACAAAACCAATACTCAATACTTTTCACTAAATTCATTTTATTCTATCAACTACTTTAGTACACAAGTATAACACAAGAAACCATAAACAAGAAACTATCATTGCTCAAAATCAATCATAAATTATGTTTGTATCTCAAATTATATATAAACCATTGTTATCAGTATTCTAACTCAAAATCAGTCTTACAAAATCAACCCTAACAACAACTAAACCAGTCCTTATATTATTCTCTGCTCAATAAAATATTGACACAACTCCTCTTTGGTTTCTTCCAACTGAAGTTTCGTGTAATATGCACATTTGTACTCATCGAAGTACTACATAAGAAAACATAATATGCATGATTTATTTAAAAGTAAAAAATTATATGGAATATCCGAGAAATAATAAAACAAATTCTAAGTTATAAATTCATACCATGACTGGAATCTCTATTTGATTCAGTTGAATGATTTCTTTGATAAACCGCATAACGAAGTATCCACAATCTATATCGTTTTGTTGTTGAGGACACTACATAGAAAAACAAATAAGAATATATAGTTGTATTGTTTTATCAAATAGCGTAAATATTATAAGCAAAATAGTGGAAATTAATATACCTGCACTTTGATCCAATTAATGTTGTTTGATTTAGACCGTCGTACCCGAGCTTCTCTTTGACACCAGAATACTTGTATCGCTCTAACAAAATAAAAATATATATTTAGAACAATGTCACAGAAATAATTAAATACATAAATACACATAAATATTTAGAATAATCTCACTTACGTATCAATCATTAACTTCATATCCGGATAATTTGTCCAATCACCGTCAACCGAATTCAGATAATAGACCACTTCTTTCATAGGATCGATAGCAATCAACAACCAGTGACGTCTATAAATTAAAACAACAGTTTAGAAGAAATTTTTCTACGCAAAAATTACAAATATTAAAATGAATTTAGAATGAAAATCTAACCCTGTAGGAATAGTATTATACGCCCAAAGATATAAGCTTTATGTACTGCCAGTTGCCATGAATCTTTCGACTAAGTGCTCTCTTACTGAATCTGGTTCCCTACCAATTGTCGCTCCGCTGACACGGGAGGAAGACACAAAATGGAATCTGTTTGACAATTGATTCCTGCGCATCAATTTGTCATATAACAGCCTTAAATAAAAACATAATTAATATTAGAGTATATTCATTGAAAAAGTTTAAAAAAGATTTTAGCTAATTACATAATATAAAGATGGGGTTACCGGATGTATGCGTGCATAATACTGACGCCCAATTCTTTATGACAGAAAATCTGTTCCACGTCCTCATGTCCAATTATTTCTGTGCAAGGAAAACCAAAAATACCTTGATCCATATCAATTTGACGAATACCACCATCCATCAAATTTGTTGTTCCCACTATTGTTTCAAGACACTGCCGGTATCGAGGGAAAAATCTAGTAGGCACCCTTTTCTTGGGTGGTACGCCAATGATTTTATGGCTCACTTGTTGTGACCCATGAAAAGGTACCTAAAAATCATATAAACTCGGTTAAATTATAAAATTATGCAGTTTTTTATTCGGATCATATAATTAACACTTTAAACGTACCTCTTTTGGTGATACGTCAGACTCGTCGTGCCGCAAAATCCCTTTACCCTTAGATGCGGGTGTTGTAGGAGTCTATAATTACCGTGGAAATAACTGAGGTCAGAACTGACAGTTGAAGACTTAAAGATTCATAATTGTTTTCAACATACCTGATCATCTATGAAAATGAGGTCGGATGGCCATGCAACAAAAGATCAAATTGCATCTCGCAGCAATGTGGTCTCAGCAACAATGTCAGGTACCGGCAGCAATGCATCCATATCTAAAGCAATGTCAACCGATACTTTCATGTGACCATCCGGAAGAGGTCTATTATGAAGTAAATCTCCCAAACTGTTATGGACTTTTCCCTTGCCAACTAGTCGATAAGTCGGTGACGATAGGTATAGCTGGCAAGATGAAATGCCCTAAACCAATAATAACTGTTAGAAGTGACTAAAAATATTCTATAGTAATAACAGATATATATTGAAAATTACCTCGGGAAATTTATGCTGAAAGTTGATACTAGCTTTGTCACTAGTTTCTTTCAACTGTGAACTGCTCTTTTCCGCCATATATCTCTCTTTATCCTTCTGCAATTCACGAACTTGAGCTTGTAAATCCTGCAATGTTTGCATCACTTCTGCATTGCTAGGATTTCTTCTCCTTGGATGCTTATACAAAGAGGTTGGAGTCACACCATGACCTTTACCCCTCACCCGACCCGGATACTCAGTAATATTTAGTGCTCGACTAAGTACGCTCCTGGTATCGTGAGGATCCTCACCTGGGGATACCGATTGGGACAAGGTCTCCTGTAACTCAATTACATATAAAAAATTATTAGTGGAGATAAAAAATTACTTAAATATTAATAAACATTAATTGATTTAACTAAAGACACAATCTTATACTTACACATTCATCATACACATGTTGAATATCGGGATTAACAGCTTGATCCTTGCCCACACGGGCTTCCTTCTACAACAAATGTGCCGGTAGTGATATTGCGTCACTTTTCGTCTCTTCTAACTACGCAATGACGGAGGTCTTAAGATCATCAACTATATAACACATTGAGAGAATTAATAAGATCGTAGAGTTTATATTTACTTACAATTTTTTCCTCTAAGCGAGCATATCCCAAACGCCCTTTTTTGTATGGATATGCGGGTTTTGACGCTCTCTCGCGATTTATAGCACTCACTTTCTTGAAATTCTCATCTCTTCTTTGGCCTACAAAACCAACCCATTCTTCAGGTGTAATGAAGTTCTCATATTTCTTTGGACGTTCCGGATCCTCTTCAAGAAAATTTCCTTCATCATCTTTAAGATACTTGTTGGTTAAAAATGTTCTCCACCCTCTGTGTCTTTTTTCAGCCAAACCCATTATATACTTTTTACGGGTATCTTCAATGTTAAAAGACCTCTACAAAAAAACATACGCATAAAGTGTGTTAGTAAAAGAAATTTAAACACATATTATCGTCAAGATAAAGCAAATAACAAAAATCATATATGTACCTTTATCTCAGTCCAAACTTTCTCCTTAGCCTCATCCAACTCTCCTCTTTTCCATCTAGGAGTGGTGATCGGAATGTGTATACGAACAAGCGTACCAATGTAGCTTGTCAACTTTGCAGCATTAGACCCAATTAATTGGTCATTATCATTCCATTCTACATTATATGTTACTCCTCTATCTCTATCACGTATGATTCCCCTCATAATAGTTATACCTCGTGTAATATCTTTTTCTGAAGTATTTTCTTGAGTATTTTCAGAAGCATTTTCAGGAGCATTTGCATTATCTTGATTACTAGCCATTTGACCTGTAATAATGAAAAAAATAAACATGAAATGTCAAATAAAAATGAAATGACAAATATAAAAATGAAATGACAAATAAAAATGAAATGGCAAATTAAAATGAAATGACAAATATAAAAATGAAATGACAAATAAAAATGAAATGGCAAATTAAAATGAAATGACAAATATAAATGAAATAGAAAATAAAAATGAAATGACAAATATAAAAATGAAATGACAAATAAAAATGAAATGGCAAATTAAAATGAAATGACAAATATAAAAATGAAATGGCAAGTTATATATACTATTACCCTTTTCACTAAGGTCTCTTTCTTTTCTTGGTAGGAATGTGTTCTACTCGTCTCTTAACAACGCGGACAGTTGGATTGATCCAAATACCCTCATTATGATCGTTTCTAATACATGATTCATTATCATTTTGATCAGTTATGGTTAAAGATTCAATGTCAACACCAATATCACTTTGATCTCCAATGCTTTCATCAATTACTTTGTTAGATAGTAGCACTATAGACCATTTCGTACTTGTCGGATCATTGACATAGAACACTTGTTTAGCTTGAGAGGCTAGAATGAAAGGCTCATCTTTGTACCCTACCCTATTAAGATCCACTTGCAAAAAACCTGACTTATCCATTCGTATGCCATTATTATTTCAACCCACTTGCAACCAAATATAGGAATCTGAAACTTCTCGTAATCAAACATCCAAATGCGCTCGATAACCCCAAAATATGACAGGTTTGAAAATTTTGGGTTTAAGTCCTTCACACTTGATATATGCATTGCTTCAGCGATCAAGGTGACACCACTATTTTGCATAGTACTTTTGTCATCCTGTTCTTTGGTATAAAATGTGTATCCATTAATTGCATATGCGCTATAAGAAAACACAATTAAACTTGGACCGTATGCTAAACATCTCAATCTTTCTGTTACTGAAGCATGATCTGAACGATACTTTGAATAAATATGTTCCTTAAACCATGGTATGAATCTTCGATTGTGCTCTCGTACAATCCAATTCTCATTTCTATTCGAATTTAAACCTCGAAGAACACCCTTGTGAATTTCAACATACGGCTCAACTTCAAGCTCATTATGCAGAACATACAAATGCACTTGATCCCGTTCGACCATTGATATTGTCACAACTTTATTTCCAATTAGCTTCTTACCGTCTTTTTTTTCAACAATGTGAGATTTGGGGAGTCCAATTGATTGAACATTTGACAGATATTCAGTACAAAACTCAATCGCTTCTTCAACAATATATCGTTCAGCAATACAACCCTCTGGTCGACTTCGGTTTTTGACATACCCTTTTAATATTTTCATATAACGTTCAGTAGGGTACATCCATCTCATATAAGCTGGTCCGCACAGTTGTGTCTCTTTAACAAGATGAACGACAAGATGAACCATTATGTCAAAAAACGAGGGAGGGAAATACATTTCAAGATCACACAAAGTAACAACTATTTCTTTTTGAAATGTTGGTAAGATCTCAGGATCGATCACCTTGCTGCAAATTGACTTGAAGAAAAAACACAGTTTAGTTATTGCGCTTCTTACTTTTTCTGGAAGAATAGAACGTATACCTATCGGTAGAAAATATTCCATTATAACATGGCAATCATGCGTCTTTAAACTCTTTAACTTAAGGTCTTGCATAGACACAAGTCTTCTAATATCTGATGAGTAGCCTTCTGGAACTTTAACCTCACTTAGGAACTTACACAATATTTTTTCTCCTTTCTGGATAGAGTGTAAACAGCAGGTGGTAGATATGTTCGTGTTCCTTTTTTCACGGGTCCCAATTCAGTTCTTATTCCCATCTCTACCATGTCCTCCCTTGCTTTAAGACCATCCTTAGACTTCCCTTTTATATTGAGTAATGTACCAATAACACTGTCAAATACATTTTTTTCAATATGCATAACATCAAGAAAATGTCTTACGTACAAAGATTTCCAATATGGCAATTAAAAAAAAATCGACCTCTTCTTCCACCCACCTGTAACAACTTTATATGCAAAAGGCTTGCCAAACTGAATACTCACATCTTTCACCTTTTCAAATAATTGATCACCTGTCAATCCAGGCGGAGCTCTACGTTGTTCGGTATCTCTGTTGAACGCTTTTCTCCATCCACGATATTGATGTTTAGAATTTAAGAATCTACGATGACCGAGAAAGACATTCTTCTGACAAAGTTTCAATCGCATCGTATCGGTTCCATCTTCACAGATAGGACACACTTTTTCACCTTTAATGCTATACCCGGATAGATTTCCGTAGGCTGGAAAATCGTTAATTGTTCCAAACAACATCGCCCTCAAGTTGAAACTTTCTTTCCTATACCCATCATAAACCTCCACACCGTTCTCCCACAAAATCTTCAAATCTTCGATTAAAGGTTCCAAATATACGTCTATGTCATTTCCTGGTTGTTTAGGCCCAGAAATTAACATAGATAACATCATGTACTTACGCTTCATACATAGCCACAGAGGTAGGTTATAAATCATAAGAATTACAGGCCATGTGCTATGCGAGATACTTTGAATACCGTGTGGGTTCATTCCATCAGTAGACAATGCCAAGCGAAGGTTTCTTGCGTCTTTTCCAAATTCAGGATAATCATTATCAATTTTCATCCACTGTGGTGAATCTGCCGGATGTCGAAACTTTCCATCAACAATTCTTTCATCTACATGCCAAGTTAAATGTCTTGAATCGGTTTCACTACGATACATCCGTCTAAATCTCGGAATTATAGGAAAATACCATAAGACTTTTGCCGGAGACAACTTTTTCTTATATCGAGGGGCACCGCATTTAGGACACTCATTTAACGATGCATACTCGTTTCGAAACAAAACGCAATCTTTTGGACAGGCATGCATCTTGTCATAGCTCATGCCAATAGAGTACAACATCTTTTTGGCCTCATACGTTCGATTGGGGAGAACATTATCCTCTGGTAGCATATCTTTCATAAGGGCTAATAACTCTGTGAAACTTTTATCCGACCATCCATTGCCCGCCTTTAAGTTGTACAACTTTAATACCGCAGACAATCTTGTGAATTTTGTACAACCATTATACAACAGTTTCTCTGTGTCGCTTACCAACCTCTCAAACATTTTGGGACAATCATTAAGATCTTCTTCAAGCGCTTCTGCAATCTCTTCAACTCGATCATAATCGTATGTATCTGTGCCATTGTCATTTGAAGCATAGGTCCTATTATCCCCCGATTCATCATTCCCGTCACTTTTCTCACCATGCATATTCCAACATGTATAACTTCTATCAATTCCATACCGTATTAGATGCGATGCCAACTGAACCGCGTCAACCCGATTCCCATAACAGCAACACAAACAAGGACATGTCATTCGACCGGGGTCTTCGGCATGCGCAACAATAAACATAACAAATTCCGATACCCTGTTCTCGTACTCTTTCGACAATCGATTGGAATACATCCATGTCTTATCCATGGTTTACGGTTTCTGAGTCAATCTGAGCTAAATGATAAGTTAGAAAACAAAACCAATACTCAAAACTTGCACTTGCTCTTGCACAACCATATAACAAAACCAATACTCAATACTTTTCACTAAATTCATTTTATTCTATCAACTAATCACATTTTATGATTACATCACTAATCACAATTCTTAACTCTCACAATTTTATATAAGCATGCATTCTGTTACCTTAGAAAGTTGTTTTTGTTTCTTTATCCATCTCATTAACAAGTTAATTAATCACTTTACATTATCTCTAATTAAATATACATATAGATATAGATATATAGATACATAATAATGAATGGTAATGTGAAATGGGTAACCCCGTTTGTTAATGAATCATACTTTCCACCACCATTCACTAACACAACACAACATCATTAGCACAACCCTCTACATGTCTGTTTCTTATATACTAGTACACCCTTGTTTCATCAAACTCAAGGGCTACCCTATACCAAACTTCATCTGTTTCTTATATATGGCATGGCCTCATTTTAGTCTAAGATATGTTTTCTGATACGAAATTTTGTAATAAACAAAAAGGACAAAATATTTTGTATAGATTGAAAAGAAGAAACAATCACCTGACGGTTCTCTTGTTTTCTGACGATTTGACACGTTTGAGTTCTCCGGTGAGATATGTTGCTCTGAATCGGAAGGTCCTGAAGAAGTTAAAGAAACCGATTAATTTCCAAAACACATTAAACAAACATCAAAAGACAGAGAGCCTTAATCGGGAATCACAATTACCTGTCGTCCAACTAGTGTGAATGAGAAACACTAATTGTGCCTGCTAATCAATGAAACAAGAATTTTGTATGTCACTATGGCTTCCAAGAATATATTTCGTGCCCGATTATTCAATAAACGCTCAATAACTTTTAAAACATAATCACCTAACGGGAACCAAAAATTCAAGCTCTTATCCAATTCAAGTTCATGATATGAAAAATCAAGCTCAAAGTAAGCTAAAATCAACCGAACCAAATTCCGGGAAACAACTATGTAATCCTAATAATGCTCAATAAAACTCATCTCAAACAAGTGTTCCATGTGCACACGATAAACAACAATACCATAATCGAATTCGTCATTCAAAACCAAATCACACAATGTCATCACAAATTCAAAGCCAACATGTTTTAAAACAAAATTAGGAACAATCAAAATCAACACCAAGTTTAATTCATTCAAGATTAACTCAAAATGAAATAACATATTAATAACATCATTAGAAAATCATCAAAGGGTTTTAGGAAACTTTCAAAAATCATCAAACAACAACAACAACCAATACACTGTAAATGAGAAGAAAATAATAATCAACGAAAACCACAGTACGAACCTTGTGAAGAGAGGGACGAGTCGTGCAGCGGCGATGAGAGTTGACGATGGTGGCGATTGAACGGAAAGAGCTACCGTGAAAAAGCGCTTTGGACGAAGAAGGAACAGGAACGAAAGGGTTTGGGACGTTGGAAGAGAGGAGGAAACACAACAGCCACAGTACGAACACACATCTTTAATAAAAAACAACCTACGAAAGCGCTTTTAAAAGCGCTTTCTAATGGTCATGTATAACAGCGCTTTTTCATAAAAAAGCGCTTTCGTAGCATACCCTATAGCAGCGCTTTTAAAAGCGCTTTCTAAAGGCCAGATTTAGCAGCGCTTTTGAAAAGCGCTTTCTAAGGCTGACCTTTAGCAGCGCTTTTGAAAAGCGCTTTCTTAGGTTCCCTCTGAAAGGCACCCTTTAGCAGCGCTTCTCAAAAAGCGCTTTCTAAGGGTGACCTTTAGCAGCGCTTTTGAAAAGCGCTTTCTTAAGGTACCCTTTGAAAGCGCTTTTTTTAAGCGAATTTTTTTTAATACCTACAGCAACGCTTTTTCCTAAAAGCGCTTTCGTATGTGTGCTGCTAAAGCTTATTTTTGGCGTAGTGGTAGTATGTAATGATGCGAGACTAGTATTATATTTATAATAAATCTAACATACTAAACTAATGGGCTTTTTCACAAATACCCATTACAAGCTAACTTAGGGTACAAGCTAACTTAAAACAATTGGACATAACAAACATGCCTAATTCGATGCTAACAATCCTAGCATTCTCCGGTCACTGCATGCTTGAAGCTTCTTCGACTAATGCATACAATACTTTGACACCAGCATGCTACAACTCTGTCGAACTGTCGAAAATAAGAAGCTACCTTCGACCAACTAGAGTTTGATTCCAATATTTCCAGCTCTGAAAGAAATTCTGATGCTTCCTACTCTTACGTCGATCATTTATGTAAGAACCTCATTTATTTTTATACCAATTGGTTCCAGGATGAAATCACGAGTCTTTCTTGAAGCAACTTCTTGAATTATATTTTCGCATGAAGAAGTATTGTGAAGGCTTTCTTCCAAGTGCTTGAGCCACTGTTCTATTTTGTAACTAGAAATGAGAGAGAGAACTAACTATTTTCTAGTCATGATTTGCGGAGAGTCATTTGATCTACTTATAGTTGAGATCTCTTATAATCATTAAGATAATCATTTTTGTGTGTTCGAAAGATTCTGGAAGAAGTGAGACTATTTTTTTGATAGTTGATCGGAGTCGATGTGATCAATCTAGAACCTATTGAAATCAAATTAATCAAAAATACAAATGTATATTTCTATGTGTATCACATAAATAATTTTAACATGAATAACACTTATTAAAAAAAAAAACTAATATTCCACATAAAAAACACTTTTTAAATTTGTTGTCAACTTCCTGAAATCCCTTGATAGGGTTTATTTATCTCTCTTTTGCAGTTTCTGTGCAGCTGAGAGAGAACAAAAAAAATTAGAGTGAGAAGAAGAAGAAAAAAATTAGAGTGAGAAGAAGAAGAAACATGAATGTTAACGGAAAGAGAAGCTATCATTCAATTTCATCTCCTTCCCCATCAGCCCCAATTCTTCAAAACAAGACAACACTCTCTCCATTACCATTACCGTTAGGCAAAACCAAATCCCTCTTCGAAATCATCTCCACAAACCCTTCCCTTTCCGTCGAAAAATCCCTCGAAGATTCCGGCATCGATGTCACACCACAAGACGTCGAACAAGTCCTCAAGCTCTCCTACCGCTTCCCCGCTCAGGCGGTCAAATTCTTCCGGTGGGCCGGTCACCGCATCAACCACAACCACACTCCCTACGCTTGGAACCTCGTGATTGACATTTTAGGTAAAAATCGTTTATTTGATGCAATGTGGGACGCTGTTAAATCCATGCGGCGAGAAGGGTTGCTTTCGCGGTCGACTTTTGCTTCGATTTTCGCTAGCTATGTTAATGCTGGGAGAATTGCTGATGCTGTTACGACTTTTGAGGTTATGGATGGGTATGGTTGTGTTCGGGATGTTGTTTCGTTGAATTCGTTGTTGAGTGCTGTTTGTAGTAGTGGTAGGACTATTGAAGCTTGTGATTATTTGCAAATTGGGAAGAAACTTGTTAGGCCGGATTCGGATACGTATGCCATTTTGATGGAGGGTTTGGAGAGTGATGGGAATGTTGTTGGTGCTAAAGAGACTTTTGCTGAAATGGTTATTGAGATTGGTTGGGATTCGGCTAATGTTCCGGCTTATGATTCGATTCTTTGTACGGTGATTAAGGGGCCGGATGGAATTCGTGATGCGGTTAAGTTTTTTGATTCGATGAGAGATAGGAGATGTTATCCGGGGGTTAGGTTTTTTAGAGTTGCGCTTGATGAGTGTGTTAGGTTTCATGATATAAGGAGGGCGGAGTTTTTTTGGGATGTTATGTTGGGGAAAACCGCGTTGCAGCCGACGACAGCTATGTATAATTCGATGATTTCTTTGTATTGTTATCATGGTGATATTGATGCTGCTATGAAGATGCTTGATGGAATGGTTTATAAGGGGGCTTTTCCTGATTCGCTTACTTACAATTTGTTGTTTAGGTTTTTGATTAAAGGGAGGAAAACAAGGGAGGCGTCGAGGATGTTTGTGGAGATGCTGAAAAATGAGTGTTTGCCTGATCAGCTTAACTGTGATGCGGCGGTTAAGCTTTATTTGGATAAGGGAGATCCTGTTATGGCTATCAAAATTTGGAAATGTTTGGTTGAGAATTACCGTGAGGATTTAGAGGATACTGCTAATCTGCTGGTTGTAGGGCTTCGAGATAATGATAGGGTCCCCGAAGCAGTTAAGTATGCTGAGCATATTATTGCTATCGGAATCAAATTAACTTCTTCTACATTGTCGAAGCTGAGACAAAGCCTTGTCAAAGAAAGAAAAGAATTTGTGTATGATGAACTTATAGCAAAGTGGAAAGCGGCCTATTAGGTATAGCAAAGTGGAAAGCGGCCTATTAGGTATGTTAGAGTTTCACTAAAGTTGCTTATTTTAATGTCAATGCTGAGTTTGGTATTCTTTTAAAGTTTTATATGATGCAGAGTTGCTGGCATGGTTACCGGTATCTTATATTGCATACAATTCATATCTCAATTCAAAATAAAATTGAATCAACTTGATATGAATTGATTCGCGTATCTTTTTTGGATAGCTTTTGCGTATGTCGCTTGCTTTACCTATAAAAGTTATATATTTATTGAGTTGTATCTTATGATTCATATTAAGATTCAATTGAAGATTCGGAAAATAGGTCTCCATGATTTGAATCTCAATTCCGTACCCATGATGCTTGTGAACAGGGTATGGAATATGATGTAGTTTCTCTAGGGTGATACTTCAATTCTGCCGAGTACTAAGCAATAAATAAACTGTTTTAATTGAATATGCATCACATCCGCATATAGTTTATTGAACAGAATGCAAATGTTACTCGGTAAAGATGATTGAAGTTTGTCTATGATTTTGTTTTAGACATTGATATTTAAAAAAAAATCCATTATCAGTCTAAAATTGTATTTGTCAACCGCTCCTGTTTTGAACTAGATTATCAATTATCAAATTTGGTTTATTTATATTTTCCTGTTTGGATATGTTGCAGTTATTGTTTCAGGTTTTCACCTACTTGAATAATCAAAGTGCTATAACCCATACAAGCTATACCGGGAGTGGATTGGTTTTCTCAAAGATTTTATCGACATACAAATTTTGTAAATGGATTGTCTGGTTGATCCTATTGTGGTGTTAATGGGCACTCCCTATAAGTGAGTGACCTTGTAAGTTCTGCTCTATAGATGTGATTTAGTGTTGTAAGATATTTAGTGTTAGTTAAAAAGGGTTATCAAATATCAATTCTTCTCATTCCTCAGTGCTTTCAGTCTATTTAGGCTTCATGTTTTGGTGATGAGGTTATCCTTTATGACTTATGAGAGATCTTTAAGCACCTTAAAAACACTGAATTGTCATCAGATTTATGAATAAAATTCTTCCTAGCAACCCTGCTTCAAAAATCGACTCTATTTATTAGATTGTCTCATTAATGATTTTCCTGATGTGTTTGCTGGCATATAATAAGGTTACTGTCATGTTTGTCATAAAAATTTACAATTTGAGCTACCAATTTCGAGCTAACTCACATATGAACTTGTTTTTGTTTAAACTCTGATAGACTGCACTCAGCAAAGTTGTGAGAGTACCATTGAGTGAATCTTCAGACCTTGACATTCCTAAAATGATAGAGTTTAATGTTTATTTTGACTGTTTACGAGTTGAAAGGGAAGGGAGAGGAGAGGACTTTGGAGGAAGGAGAAAATAGAAAATTTTTTTGAGTGTTTTTGTAGAGAATGATAAATTTGTAATTGAGAGTATTATAACAACGTAAATTTGATTTGAATAATTTATCTAAACTCTCTAATCCTTTCGATATTCTTTCTCCTCTAATACACTTTTTAATTTGAATAGTTTATTTAAACTCTCTTACCCTTTCGATATTCTCCTCTAATACGATATTTCAATTTTGGAGGATTTTGTATTATAAAGAAAAATAAACTGACCTGTTCAAGTTGGATGATTGTCCTTGTTCTATTTTTCTTTCCTCCTCTCTTTTACCCAAACCCTCCACTTCTATCTCTTCCAAACTCACAATTAGAGCCTTAGAAAATCAAAATGCCTCTCTTTTACCCAAACCCTCCACTTCTATCTCTTCCAAACTCACAATTAGAGCCTTAGAAAATCAAAATGCAATAGTTGGATGACAAGATTCAGTAGTACATAAACCTCATAGTTGTACTCCACATGCAAGCAAGTTTCGAATACTGTTGGGACATGGGATAAGGATGGGTTTTGTTAGCAATCCACATGCATTCAAGTATAGCATACTGTTAGGACATAGTATACGAATGGGTTTAATTTCTTTATTCATCCCTATGACTTTTAACAAATATCTTTGGTGAAAATTTAAAAATATTTTTAGAGTTTGGAGATACACTTTCAAACGTATTTATTATTTATTATATTTAATTTTAGTTTGAAGATGTATTTTTAAAATTATATCTGGTATGTTTCAGATGTGTATATTCAAAAATAGGTTTGATACTTCAAAACAAAAACAAAAACAGAGAGAATATGAGTATTAGCAAGATCTACAAACCATAACAATTTGACATTAAATTAAAACACTCAACATTACATAAATAATTGTTAATAGAAATTTAACATCACATAAGTAGGTAGTTCAGAACGTTGCAACATGCTAATAATATCTTCGACGAATTTTACAATCTTCGCATCCACTTCAATCAGACCTTTTGTTGCATAACGACTAAAAGTACTCCACATAACCTTTAAATCTTCACCCGTCTTCAGTTTGAAGTTGGTGAACTATATCTTTCCTTCGCTGTCAAACGAGACTGAACAATACTCGAGCTTGACAACTCTTATTTTTTGGATATCACAGGAGATTATTCATTTTGAATATCAGGTTGGCAAGAGTGGTGTCCTCGCATACCCTAAATTGAAGTGACAGCTTCTCATCATTGAAATTATGTATTCATTTTCTAATTTTGGATGTTTTATAGAAAATAAGGGATGATATACACCTTATTTATACAAGTCTTGAATCACTTTGAACCTTAGAAACTTTATCATATCATCAGAGCACTTTTCAGAGATGCATATCTAGATAAACCCTAGTAAATTACGAAAAACAGATGTATTAAAATATGCACATCCGAAAAGTGTTATGTTGTGTTTTTTAATTATAATGGGGTTTATCCGGATATGCATATCTGAAATCAACCCTTAACCAAAAGCAGACCATAAACTTAGAAAACATAAACAAAGTTGTAAATCATAAAATTTGTAAATAGAAGAAGTCGACATTTATGTCATCATTGTTGATTATATATATTACTTATGTATTAAATTGTATCAAGATTACATCGTTGACGATAATACATTCAAAAAGTGTATCAATTACAATCTAAAATGCATCAAAAGATGTATCACCGCATAAATATACAACTGGTTCTTCTTTCAACTTTTCATTATTCGATTCTCTTTCAACCTCACTCAATTTTGTGAACTTTTTCATTCTTTCCAGAAATTGATCCGGTCAAGTTTCTACCTCTTTTGTGGAATGTGTCATCCACTCCAACGATGTACTTGGTATAGAGCACTCCTGTTTTAAATAAACCTCAACAAAATGTAACAATTTTGAAAGCCACCCTACACACATGATGCATCTAGAAGGATCTTTAGGTGGGCCACTCCGAAGTAGAAAAATATCTCCAAGAAACCATATATTGTCAAATCGATACACACTTTGTCATATGCACTTGCTATAAGATGACCCATTTCAGGGAAGCACATCCATTTTGAAAATGGTGCGGAACCGCTAACACAAGGAGTAAGAGCATCATGAATTGCATTCAAATGCTCTTTTTTCTCGTATAACAATGTGTAGAATTTCCGACGCATTGTCAACTCTTTCAAAAGTTGTTGGCATACAAGAAAGTGATTTTACTCACTTTTACTGAGCAAGCTAGATATGTCCAGATAACCGAAATTACCATCCTTTTAACACTTACAATCCTCTCAATCTGTTTGTTAATAAAAAACGACATTTCTTCATTAAATATTATTTTCAACATCAACGGTGAAGGAGGTTGTTTGCTAATGCGATCACTCTTATAAACACTTTTTTTTTTATAGATTTTTGAGTTGGATAATTTGAAAAATGTGAATCAACATGTTCAAAGTATGAAGGAGATCATTTCGTTGAATTTTCATCTTGTGTCGGTTTGACCTTTTGAGGTGCACATTTAGTTTTAATCGGCTTTGAAAGAGGTTTCAAATCTGTGGTTTCTGGAAAGACAATCTTCCTCATCAGCTCTTTGACGTGCAATTTTACGGTGTCATATGCTTTAAAAAATCTATCTTAGATTATTTCCCACCCGATCATGATAGTTATACCTGTTTTATCATCCTTTATCACACCATATTCATCATAAAACCATAGCCTTTTCTAGTGACTAGATTTCATTCATACTTATCAGGAAATCAAGATTCTTTTTTTTTGTTTGAAATGAGACAAGCACATGGAAGACCGTAAGTATTCCTAACAGTACATCCATACTTTGAACTATCTGAACCTTTCATCTCTGCTCGCTTCACTTCGTGAAAAATGAAATTCAATCTCGTCCGAGATACGTTTCCAACCAACTGCGAATAAAGAGTGTTATTTTTGAATTTGTGTTCTAATACGGTAATACTCTGACCAAAAGTTATTTGTATTTCATTATGATAGTTTTGGAGCATTTGGTTCACGACGTCCTACTCTCTCTACAAAAATCACACTTGCTATCACCTAACCATTTCTTCAGTGTTGAATATACATATTCGAATCTGTTAGTTGTTGTATTGTCGAGGTGTCTAACCTAATCTACCCAAGCACAAACAATATTTTCCTTCACTTGGTACAAAATAACACTCTCAACGTATTTTAGGAAATATGGATATCAGAACATACACTCCTAAAAGGCATTATAGAGGCAACATACAAGTCTTTTGTAGATGAATTTAATATACCATTCAATGCATCCATTATCTTTTCCAACATCACACCAGGTTTGGCCATTTTTTCTTCTTCATCCTTGATTTGTTTGGTGCCTACCGTGGGTTTAAATCAACTTCTCACATTTTTTGTTATGTGATATCGACACAATAATACGTAAGATGTAAGAAACACCTTTGCAACCTAATTCATCAATGCAGTGTCTCGATCTATGACATATAAATTCGACATGTTTTCTTGGTCCTTCAATAAGATCTTGCACATTTCCAATGCCCATGTAACGTTGACCTCTTATTCAGATTCCAAAAATGAAAATCCTACTGGAAAGTCTTCTTCGTAAAAGTAACACCAAAAATTTCCAGAAACAGTTAACCTCTTTTGATATTCGAAACACTTTTTGGTATTTTACGTTTCAAATCTGTAAGTATGTTTTTCGGTGCCACCCTGATTAAAAATATCTCAGAAACAATTTCCTTCTCCTCCGGCTTAAGGAGACCTACGACGGGATGATCATCTAGCTCGATTTGTAAGGCATGATTATGTAAACCAGAAATTACATTACGTTTCCATGTATCATCCACCTTATGATATCCGTGCAATTTAAATGGCCATTCACATTTTCTTGATCTGGTGTCATCACATTTTAACTTCTGAATCGGTGAAACGTACGTGTCACTTATCTCGCATCTCATGGTTACTAATACTTACCTTCTATTAGAACCATTGTCGGAACTTCCAATTACAATGCAAAATCCTAATTTTTCGGCCTCCATGCGGACCCATTCAAACATATGTTCACGAGCAATAAATAGTTGTTCAATTGTAAATTTTTTACCAACATCTATCTCGACATCAACCGGTCTAGCATACAATTTAACATCATCCTTCATCTCATCTGGTCTAATATCACCCTTCACTTCATCAGGTTTTACATCATTACTTACAATAGTTTTGGGAAACATATGTGAGTGCACCATATCTAATACAAACCAAAACATAAAAATAGTTAAACAAATAACAATAATAGACAAATTCGGATATGCATATCTAAAGTATATATCAGGTGAACTCAGAGATGCATCTTCGGACTCAATGTTCATTTTTTCAGCTCAAGAATAAGATTAATGCAATCATTGAGGTATGACATTGAATGAACTTGACCTTAATTACAACTTTTTTTTGCTCTCTTTGATGTGATGAAATTTAAGAATGATGATTTGGAGTCGAAAAGTATATTGAAAATGAATTTTTAAGGGTTTTGGGTTATGGAGGAGGTATGAAGTATGAGAATGACGATCATGCAAGGTAGTGATATATTCAATTTTCCGCTTGATATTTTTGGAGATGCATCTTCGAAAATATCACTAAATTATTAAATAATAAATCTCAATGAAAAATGTTTGGTAAATGAGTTTAGGGGTGTTTTCGGAGATGTATCTCCGAATACAGCCAAAAATATTCACAGATGCATCCCTGAACTAAATTTTAGAATAAAATAGAGTGGGTTCTTTTATGGTGCGTCCAAAGACGCATCTCCGAAAATTCTTAAGGGCAATTTTAGGTTTTCATAGGTGTCACACACATTATAAGAGTGGGGAAAATTGCTAATTATTATTAATCAAACCCTTTAGCGGAGCCAAATCTAAAAGACTAGTCCATCACATCTAGTGGTAGAGCCATATGACTTAAGTACCACATTAGCGGAGCCAAATCTAAACAATACTCGCTCTGTTTCAAAATGACTTTCGTTTTAACAAACAAATTTTGTTTCAAAATGATTGTCATTTTCATTTTTTAATGTAGTAATGATTACCATTTTTTCAATTGTGTCATTTACTTTTTACTCTCTACACTACTTCCAATATAATAATATGGTTAATTTTGTAAAAGTGTAATGTCTTATTACAATATCATTACATTCTTTAATTTGTGCGCAAAAACCTTAAACAACAGTCATTTTGAAACAGAAAGAATATTTATGACTTAAATATTTTATTAGTCGGAGCCAGAGACAAATCTAAAGAGGATTGACTATTACACCTTAAAGTGATCCACACCTTAGTAAAAAATCAATAATATCTTTAAAATTCAAAAATGCTCTTCCGAACGCATCCTAAAAATCGTAGACCATAATCTTTTATAAATGAATCACCCTCATTTTGTCAATAAAATAAGGGTTGACCTATGATTTTATTAATCCGGAAAGACGCTTTCACAAGGGAAGTGAAGTGAGCTTATTGATAATGAAATCCCACTCCTAATATTCACCTATGAAAATCAAATAGCCATTCATCATAAACAACAAATCATAATTATTCAAATGATTTTGTAGTATAAAAGGAAAAATCAAATCAAAAATTAATTTCTTCAATCTCCTCTTTCAATAATTCAACATTTCTTCCTTTAGTAAGCTATGAATTATAATTTCCGACACAAATATTGCGATACGACACGGACACGGATACTCCAACATCGATAATATAAAAATATAGGACACCGACACCACTATGTATACGATAATATTTGAGTTTTATTTATCCCTCTATCATTAAAAGAGTTAAAATATTTTATTCAAAATTAATATTTTTAATTTTTCATTGATACCATTGTTTCAAAACACACTTAACCATTTTAGATGTTAATGAGATTTTTTCAAAAAATATATAAGGCGTGATGAAGCAAAAATAAAAACAAATTCTTTTTGAAAATCTTGTTTGAATTGTGAGACACGTGTTGCATGAGTGTCATATGGGTGTCAGACACCGATTTAACAAGTGTCAAAACGTATAAAAAAAGTCATTTTTTTGCGACACTTGTCTGAATTTTCCGACACGTGTCTAACTTTTTCAAAACGTATCATACGGATATCATACAAATGTCAGACACTGCGACACGTCTACGTCTATACATATTTATGCTTCATAATAAATAAGTCAATAGTCGTGTGAGTAATTAAGTATACACGTAGAGTGAAAACTTTTAACTTGAATTTCCCATTTCTGCAGAGTATTAAGACTAGTAAACTATATGAGTGTTAATGCTGAATTCCAAAAGGAGGAAGATTAAACATGCATAGTAACATTATTTTGATTTAGACTTCATATTTGGGAAGTATAAATTCTTCTAAAGTTCATAAAAAAAAGGTTTGTTATCATAAATTCACAAAATCATAGTTCAACCCTTGTTTTATAGCATTAATTTTTTTCTAACTTCATCAATTTGAGTTAAGAAAAGTAGAAGGCAATTGTTCTTTCCACCATTATGTATTATCCCACACCATAATTAAAAGTCTAGACTGTCTATAATTCAGAGATGTATCTCTAGACGCAACTATTTTAGTCATTTTTCATACCATATTGAAGAGGCATCTCCACTATACAAACATTTTATCTGAAGATGCGCATCTCTGGATGATTTACTTTCATACCCTTGTATGCATAAAAAGTGAGTCCGAAGATACATCTCCGTAAATACCGTTTATTCAAACAGTTGTGGGTGGTCCAAAGATGCATCTCTGGACGATTTACTTTCATATTTCGCGCCAAGCTTCCTTTCCCGCTTCCTTGTTCATTTTCTGGAAAAAAGTTTTCTTCCTTCTCTCAAAATTTTGAGCTCTCTGTCACATTCAAGCTTCTCTCTGTAGCAAACTTCTATCGTTAGAGCTCTATCTTCCCCTTTTCAACATCTCATAACTCATACATTTAATTTGTTTTGATACGTTTTTAAAAATTCTATCTCTTTTTATGTTTTTATTTATAGTTATTTGTTTAAGCTACATTAGTTGTTTTAGATACATTAGATAGTAGCGCAAACAAAATTGGTAGGCTAGAAGAACATGCATTAAGGTATTTGTGGATTGTTAGGGTAAAAATGGCGTTTCTTCCATGGGAGATAATCACAGGTTTTTTTGGAGATGCATCTCTGGATTTTCTCTACATTATTTTTGGAGATACATCTATAGATTTGACTCAAGCAAAATTTTTGTTGATTTTGTAAAATTTATGAATTTGTCCTAACATGTTGTTTATATATTGATCTCTGTTTCTAACGCACATGCAATGGTTGAAAACAACACTGGCCAAATTAGCCTCGGGCATGTATCCTAAATTGTATCAGTACGACGTGAGAGGGCCGCAACGAGGACCACGAGGCCACGAGTTACTAATGACGTGGTTGATGATGCATATTGTGATACAGTGGGAGGACTGACTTAAGGTTTTGCGTTTCGTCGCAAATGTCGCAGTTTAGCAAGAATCGCCACCGACTTTTATTTTATCCAAAAGGAAAGGTAAAAAAGCACAGGAAAGACCTTTTAGATGTTTTCTTGAGTTCGGTGGGTAGATTATGAAAAGGGAAGGTGCTAGCACCCTTTTCATCCATGGTTTTCCATGGGCTCTTAGTTACTTGCTTAGATCACTTGCTTTGCTTTTGAAATTGTTTGAAATGGTGCTTTGTGTTTGGTGTGATTTTGAAAGTATTTTGAAAAGAGGCCATCGTTTAGGCAACCTTTGTAATGATTCTCGTTCGTGAGAATGTATACAAAGATGTTTGTCTTTTGAAAAATGTTTCAATATTTTGAAACATGTTTGGAAAATGTTTTGAAATGTGTGTGTGAGTTTTTGAAAATAGCAAGGATTGTTTTGAAGAGAGCAAGTAACTTAGAACTATCTACCCTACTCAAATGTATTTCCTATGCATTTTTATTCCTTTGACATTGTTGACTTACCATTGATTTGGTAAACAACCCTATCTTTGGATGTTAAACAGGACGGGCGTGGGTCATCGTATGACCATGATAGCAATATTGCCAAGTATCTTAGCATGTTTGAGGGACCAAGATCATTTTGTTTTAGGCAACCTTTTGATAGCGTCATCGTGAGACTATGATCTTATTTGTTTGTTTTGCTTTGCTAAGATACTTTGCATGCATACCATGACCATTTTCTTTTAGGCAACCAAGTGGGTGAAACCCTAAGGGTGCTTGTGTGCAATGTGTGCCATTTTACATGCATTTTGTTTGTCTTGTATTAGGTCATGTCTATTTGTTTGATTTTTATCTTATCATGCAAAACCCTAATTTACTACACATGGTATATGAAAGCAATAAATTGCGTAAAAGTAAACTAAACTATTACAACAATTATTATGGGAGGGGGGATACAAGATTTTGAATGGGGATATTGCACAAGAATAAACCCTAAAATACTATTACAACCCAATTGAATTATGTGCAAATTAAATAAATGTACAAATATTAAAAATGCAATAAAATGTAATTATGCAAAAAATGTTTTGTATTTGATTTTTTGTATGAGAGAATTAATTATTTAAGCCCTAGAAAATAAGAGAAAAATATTATTATTTTTGAAAAGGGAAAACCCTAGTTTTCAAATTAGAAGAAAAAATATGTTCTATATTTATTATTTTGTCCATTTTTATACAAGAAATAATAAGTAATATTATTAACAAATATTAAAAATTAAAATATGTATGAAAATAATATTTTATGTGAAAATTAATAATATAAAAATGTATAATATTTTTATTAAATCTATTTACAAATAAATAAGAAAATAAGTTCTATTTATTAAAATAAAACTATTTTATATGTGGAAAAAATAATAAAAATAAAATAAAATTGCAAAAAATTAAGAAAATATTTTTGTGATTTTTTAATGTTCAGAAAAAATTATTAAAATCAATAAACATAAAAATATGAGAAAATATGCAAAAATATAAAATATGAGGCAGGGGGTGCAAATATCAAGTCAGGGGGTGTGGAAAGTCAAAACAGCAAGCCCAAGCGCGCCAAGGCCCAAGACAGGTCGTCCCTATCCTCCAGCTCCCTCCTGCGCGCGTTTTTGCTTCAAACATGTATCTCTCTATTACTTACATAAAAACAAAAACTCATAACATAAAAAATGTAGCTTGTAATCTTACGATTCCAATGATATAAAATTTGTAACCTAACTCTCAAAGATCAGAGAGAATTTTATAACCCCTAATTTCTGACCTAATTTTTTCAGCATGTTCAACATTCAAATTCTCTTAGCTCAGTTAATATAAATGATAACTATGCATATGTACAACTTCACCATGCTAGAGACTACATTTTTGCTTCACAAATCGTGGCTTGAGGATGCTTAAATAGAGAGATAGAGTTTTGAAAAATACCTCCTTCAACTGGATTTGGATATGGCAATGTGGGGACTTTGAGTGAGGCCTGAGGATCGTGTGAGCTTCCTTGAAGTTCCCTCAAGCTATTCCAATACTTAGCTGGCTTTGTGGATGGCTGAAACGCCCTGTAGAAGTCAAGCTGCAACCTTCCAAAGTGAAAATGGAAAAGGCTGAAACAGAGCTCACATTTGCAGGATGAATGCTTGGATAGCTTGGATATGATGTGGATAAGATGTTTCAAGTGTTAAGAGGCAAAATGCACAAGCAAATATTGAGCTTGCTATGATTTTGCAGAAGCTATGTATTTTGGATAGAAAATGGAGTTTTTGGGTTTTGGAATGTTTCAGAGGTCAAGCATTCGTGTTTAGCCTGGTGATAAGTTTGTCAATGTGTGTAGAATGATACCAAGTCCACCCTTTATCATCTTGTACAAGTTTTTGAACTTTTGGCCAACTTTCTTGCATTTTAAGAAAAGTGACAAGACTTATGTAAAAGGCCTGTACTAGCTACCTCAAGGGCTGATAATAGTTGGTATGCTTTGCTTAATTCTGTGGAAATTGTCTGCACCAAAAGAACAAGTCCAAGGCTCAAGGCTGATAAAGTTGGAAAAGCTTGCTTTATGAAAATGGCAATGTGCCCTTTATGCCATTAATGGATTTATTTCTTGTACAATGCTCCAAAAGTGAAAACAAAACCTTTATCCACTGAGTTAGAATTTATATGGAGTGTATAAGGAGTTTAGGACCTGTAATGCAAGGTACAAGCATGCTTGATAAGATTTGCAACTTGATGCATTGTGAAAATGGCTTGAACAAAAGTGACAAAATGCCGATTTCTCTTCTTCGATTCTCCCTAGCCACAAATGATCTTGGAGAGTTCTTGGACATTTTAGAAATATTGCAATATGCTCTACAATCCATCTTTGAAATGAATTTTGAGATACCTCTTGGAACTATGTGAAAAATGTCCATGAAGTTGGGTCAAAAACCTGCCTAAATTAGGGCAAATTTTCACTAAGTCTTTTAGTTCATGGACCCTTATTCACAAATTCATAACTTGAGATCCAAGCATCTTTTAGGAAAACTTTGTGAATCAAAGTTGTATATTTCATGGAGGACTATAACTTTCATGTTTGAAGTTTTCTTTGAATCAAATTTCATCATGGTGAAAAAGTTGTGAAAAGTTGGGAAAAATAAGAAAATTTCCATACTTAGAAAATTTCTAAGTTATGAAAAAATTTCAAATTAAAACCCTAATTTGCAAAATAGATTTTCTTGGTCAACAAGTTTCATATTTTGACATATCTTGATGAATTATGACCCTTGGCATTTGATTTTGACCAAAAAAGTCAAAGTTTGACTTTTCAATGTACAATTGACTTTTGATCAGTTAACTGGAAAATTCATCTGTCAATCCAATGAACTTGAGATCTTTTGAACCATGTGATTAGGTAAAGATGATTCTATTGAGTCCTTGAAATCATGCTTGAACCCAATTGGTCATTGGCTAGGTAAAAAAAATCAGAAATTGCCCTTTCTCAGTCAAAACCCTAATTTTGACCATTTTGCCCTTTTGATGATTTGATCAAATTTCTTGAGGAGTTGTGATCCAAACTTGATCAAATGGTACATATGAGTCTAAAATGTTTTTGTGGATAAAAAAGTATGAAGTTTGACTGTAAATTGGCCATGGTTGACTTTTTCCCCAATACAACTGATTTTTAGGTCAACTGTCCAATTGACTGAGCAAAAATGTGATTCAAAGCTTGAAACTTAACATGGGCAATCTTAGGGGTCCAATATGGTGTATGAAAGTCACATGAAGCATTGATGATCCAAAAATCCTTGTGCAAACTCAAACCCTAATTTCAGGTCATCAGTGCAAGATGATGTCTTGCGCTGAGCAAACCATAATCTTGTCTTGAGTCCAAGAAGTCTTGTGAGAAAAATCTTGATAACTGAGAGGGAAAATTTTGGGGTACAACACATATACTTTGCATCCCCGATCTCACCCTTCTAGTTCTTGTAGGCGAGTCTCTCATGCATATGATGCAACAGAACCCTAAGCCCAAGAGGAAGGCACTGCCGATGCCCCTTTAGAGAGTTATCCAAAAAGCTTATTTAATACCTCCTTACTGTTGGAACAAAATTGGTTTGTACCATATATGTTGTACCCCAAAAGTTTCCCTCTCATTTATCAAATATTTTCTCACAAGATCTCCTTGGGTTCAAGACTGCACAAGGATTGATCAGCTCAAAACACCTCCTTAAGCACTAATGAACTGAAATTAGGGTTTGAAATTGCACAAGGATAATTGAACTTTCAATGCCTCATATGACTCTAATGGATCATTATGGACCCCCAAGATTAATCATGTCAAGTTTCAAGCCTTCGATCACATTTTTGCTCCGTCAATTGAGCAGTTGACCTAATAATCAACTGTACTGATCAAAAGTCAACTATAGCCAATTTACAGTCAAACTTCATAATTTTTTATCCATATCAACATTATAAACTAATATGTATCATTTTATCAAGTTTGGACCACAATTCCTCAAGAAATTTGATCAGATCATCAAAAGGGCAAAATGGTCAAAATTAGGGTTTTGACTGAGAAAGGGCAATTTTTGATTTTTAACCTAGCAAATGGTTAATTGGTTTGGGGCATGATTTCAAGAGTGAAATTGCATCATTTTGACCTAATGGCATGACTCAAAACATTTCTCAAAGATCAATTGATTGATAGTTGATTTTCAGTCAACTGATCAAAAGTCAATTGTATACTGAAAAGTCAAAATTTGACTTTTTGGCCAAAATCAAGTGTCAAAGATCAAAATTCATCAAGACATTCAAAAATATGAAACTTGATCATCAAGAAATCAAGAAATTCAAAAGTCAATGTGAAAATTCAAACTCTTCAAGACTTAGAAATTTTTCTAAGTGTTTTTTATACATGATAATTTCATTTCTTCATACCAACTTTTCACCATGATGCAAGGTGATTCAAGGAAATTTTCCAACATGAAGGTTGTAGATATCAATGAGATCTAAAACTTTGTAGGGCAGGGATTTTTCTAGAAATGTTCGTATTTTGAGTTATAAATTCATGAAGTCATGGCATTTTTGAATAAACACTTAGAGAAATTTTCAGCAGCTTTGGTCAAGTTTTTGTCCCAACTTCTTGGCCAATTTTCATCAAGTTTCAGTTTGATTTAGAAAAAGTGGTCAAAATGAAAGTTTTAGAGGGTGTTTCAAGCTTTCCAAAACATCAAAGAGCATGAATTTATCATATTTGAGCTAGGAGATTCAAGGATATGAAGTTAGACATTCATTCTTGATTTACAAGGCAGATTTGTGATGAACAAGGAACCAAAATCCTAGCCATGCTTCTTAATATTCACTTTGGAGGCATATTGACTTGCAAATATATCCATAATCAGATGTTTACACAATTGATTGAACCATTATCCAAGTGGTTCAAGTATTGTCCATTGCATCTTTCCATTTTTGGCACAAAGGCACCATCGCCATTCTTGCAAAGTTCACTTTAATCATAAAGTGAATTTCTTGAGCCTCTAATTTGTTGTTATAATCACATTCAACTTCCACAAGTCATAAAAAACATGTTTAAAGTGATCAACCACTTTAGATAGCTTGGTACAAGCATTGGAAACATGTTCTTCATGCTTGCTTCAAAAACAAGCAAGATAGCCATAACATGTGATTCAAACTCTGAGTTGTTTGAAGTCTCAAACCTTCTCTATAAATAGAGAGGAGAATCACAAGAGGAAGGGGACATAAAAATAGGAGGGGAAACTAACACTCAAAATCATTTATGCTGTCAAAAACCAGATTTGTACATAAAACCTCTATTTTTGAGCTTTGAAGTCCAAATCTTTGAATCTCATACCTTGCAAGTTTTCTCCAAAAAAACCATAAAAAACACTTCATATACACCATATAGAAGTTGTTCAAACATAAGAATAACTTCTGTAACATCATTACCACCATCTTCAAAACTCAAAAAAGATACATTGCAACTTGACTCGGTTGGAGCAGTTCAACCATTTTCAGCACAATAAGAAGGTTGGAGCTACTTCAATAAGGTTCAAAGGAGCTCAATCAATCACTACTTTGCACCCGAAAACATCCATATGTGTCCTAAAGCTTCCGCTTCGAGAGGTAAACTTTCTCAAACTGTGATATCATTATTCATACATCATTTGCTTTAGCGCTCAAAAGATATAACAAGCCAGATCAAAGAGAAAAAACTAACAAAAAGCCAAACCAGAGGCTGACACGCGTGCCCGTGTCACACGAAACGGCCCGTTTCAGCTTAATTGGGTTGAAAACCATAGTAAACTGCAGGGACGGAGGCTTGAACGGGTTCCCGTGTCACACGACACGGCCTGTGTCAATGTTATTGGTGCGTACACGAGCTGAAAAAATATGGACAGGGGCTGATACGAGCGCCCGTGTCACGTGAAACGATCGTTTCGGATTGGATGGAACAAAAAAATGCAGAAAAATCATGGACAGGTCCTGACACGGGTGCCCGTGTCCACTGACACGGCCCGTGTCAGCTCAGGCACCAATTTTCTTGATTTTTGAGATTTTTTAGCTTATTTTGGGACATATTGCATTGCTTGGAAATGACCTAACATTATAAAACCTTTGTTTTCAAATGAAACCTCAAAAATATTTTTCTTAACAATTAGTTTTTTTTGTTAACTTAGACTTGGGTTTTTCTTCAATGAAATTAATTACAAAACCTTTTCTATAAAAAACCCTAAAAAACAATTTCTCTCACTTTACATCTTCTTGCATATTTTACTATTTTTGCATTATAAATTATGTAATTGTAAAAGCCTTGTAATAGTAATTAGGGTTTACTTTACTTGTCATCCCCATTTGTAAATTTGTACACCCCCTCCCCACAAATGTTGTAATAGCGTAGTAACTTTAAATTTCGCAATTTATCGCTTTTATATAACATGCTAGTAATTAAGGTTTGCATGTAAAGACTAAAACCAATGTTTAGAAAACCCTAATTCAAGACAAAAACAAGCATGAAAATGATACACTTGTACACAAGTACTCCTAGGGTTATTCCACTTGGTTTCCTTATACAAAATGGTCATATTGCGCATGTAAGGTATCTTAGCAAAAACAAGCAAATACAAGATCATAGTCCCTCGTTGACGCTATCTAAGTTGCCTTACAAATGATCTTAGTCCCTCAAAAATAATGCTAAGATACCTTGCAACATTGCTAATCATGGCTATACGATGACTCACGCCCGTCCCGATTACATCCAAAGACAGGGTTGCTTACCAAATCAATGGTAAAGAAAACAATGTCAAAGGAAAATAAAATGAACAAGAAAGACATTTGAGTAGGTAGATTGCTCCTAATTACTTGCTTCATTTCAAAACAAAAATCCTTTCTATTTTCAAAAACAAACACTTACACTTTCAAAACATCTTACAAAACTTGAAAACATTTTCAAAAGATCAACATCTTTGTATACATTCTTACGAACGAGAATCATTACAAAGATTGCCTAAACAATGGCCTCTTTACAAAATACTTTCAAAAACCACACAAAGCACAATTTCAAACAAAATCAAGTGATCTAGCAAGTAACTAAGAGCCCATGGATAACCATGGATGAAAAGGGTGCTAGTACCTTCCCTTTTCATAATCTACCCCCGAACTCAAGAAATAATCTCAAAGGTCTTTCCTGTGCTTTTTCACCTTTCCTTTTGGATAAAAGAAAAGTCGGTGGTGACTCTTGCTAACTGCAAAATTTGCGATAAAATGCTAAACCTTCAAGTCAGTTCTCCCACCGTATCACCGAACTGGAAACTCTGCTGGGGAGAATTTTAAAAGTGGGGTTACCTTAGGGTTAGATCACATTTATTTCCTTTCATTGTTTGACTTGTATGCTTTATATTTTGGTTCTTTTTTTGGGTTTGAATCCTCTACCCAGATTTGGGATACCTTATAGGTTAGTAGCAATACATTGTGGAAACTGTGCGGGGTATACAAACTTAGTCTAAGAAATAGTTATGTTAGTGTGACATATTTGTGGGTACCGGTAGCCCTTGAGTAGTCAAGGAGAATATGGGGCCGCTGAGTGATGTCATGAAGCACTAACTAACTTCCAGAACCTTTACTTGACCAACTTTGCCATTAAGACGTAGTGAGATGACCGGCTTTGGTGCAGTCCGAAGTTGGTAGATACTCGATACTACACTCATTGAGGTTTGGTTTTTTGTATATTTTGGTTGCCATTAAAGAGGCTTGCGCGAAAACAATGCCCAAGGAAACAAACCAATGATATTGAGCTCCTTAGAACCAGGTTACTATTACTAGGACAAGTTTGAGCCAACTAAACTTCAAGAGGGTACTTACCTATGAGACTCCATGCAAGCCTAAACCTAAGGACTTGTTTGTTTTGTTTGTATATATTTACTTGTACATAACATCATAAACATTATAACATCATACTCATACTTACTAACCATTTCAAGGATTTTGGGGATTTATCTTTGTTCTATTTTGTAGGACATAGATTCTATTCGCAGGAAAATCATTCAAGTCAATCTTGTAAGGATCCCTCCTCAACTTAAAGAGCTAACATCAAGAATTCCTGAAAATTCTCCATTTACCGAAAGACATGGTCGCCTCCTAAACTTGGTTACCTCCAACACTGATGAGGACATGATGAAGGTGCTCTTCCATTTCTTTGATCCTCTACACCATTGCTTCACATTTCCCGATTATCAACTTGTGTCAACTTTGGAAGAATTCTCCCAACTCTTGAGGATTCCCATTCTCAATCAACTACCTTTCAACGGTACGGAAAGAGATTCAAAGCCAGAAGAGATTGCTCAAGCCTTACACTTGCAACTATCTGATGTCACAACTAATTGGGAAACAAGGAGTGGTGTCAAAGGTTTCTTAGCCGAGTTCTTGTTTGAGAAAGCTCAAAACTGTTGGAACTTCTTAGACTTGCAAGCTTTTGAGGAAGTTGTGGCTCTCCTCATCTATGGGATGATTTTGTTTCCAAATCCTAACCAACTCATAGATGTAAACGCTGTCAAAATCTTCATGTCTCGTAACCCGGTGCCTACTTTGCTAGGAGACATCCTACATTATTTTCACACTCGCACTATGAGGAAAAGAGGTATCCTTATGTGTTGTACTCCTCTTTTGGCAAGATGGTTTATTTCGCATCTTCCCTAATCTGTATTGAAGAATGAGCAAGGTTCAAGGTGGTCACATAGGTTGATGACGCTCAAACATTCAGACATTCATTGGTTTTCCCGATCTATAGAGAATGTTACTATCGTCGATCATTATGGAGAATTCCCTAATGTCCCCTTTCTTGGAATTAGAGGAGGAATCACCTACAACCGCTGCTTAGCCTTAAGACAGTTTGGTTACGCCCAAAGGGATGGTCCACATGAGATGCTTATTTAAGGGTTGGTATTTGACTACGAGAACGACGATCAAGGTCACCGCCAGAGGTTTATCCGAGCTTAGAAGATGTTGAACAAGGTAGATAGAAAGACTTTAGGGCATAAGAATTCCATCCATCTTGAGCCTTACCTCAAATGGGTATGAACTCGTGCTCAAAGTTTCATGATGCCTTACCCCTCTATTCTCCCAGTTATCATAGAGCCTGTTGTGGAAGGAGATGTCCCATACACTATCCTTCCTCCTAACATGCCCACCTATCTCAAAGACTTGCAAAGGTATTGGATACAACTTAAAGGGGAGCGGGACACTTTCAAGGCCCAATTCTACGCCAGCGAGAAGAAGGTTCTGGAAATCACCAGGCAGCTTCATGAGGAACAATGTCTGAACGCCTACATCGCTCCAAAGAGGATGCATTCAACTTTTTTATCTTAAAGTTTTGTATTTCTTTGTAAGCCCAAAAGAGGCATGATGTACTCAAACTTTGATTTATTAATATAACGTGTGTTCCTTTTTGTCTAAAGCAAATTTAAATCTCTAATTTCCTTGAAATCATTTGCATATGCATCTCCATTCATCAAAACATAAACAAGTTTCTCCCATACAGGTCTCCTTATCTTCCTACTGTTTATTTTAGTAAGATGGATATGGAATAATCGGTGAAATACATCCAGGCTCAAAACGCCCAACTTCAAGAGATGTTATTGAATATGTCCAAGGGACAAGAAGAGGTGAAAGCTCTCCTCACTAGGGGCATGATCATGGGAAATCCTGGGGACGACAGAGATGACCAGTTGGAGCAGCTACAAACTGAGATAGCCACAATAAAGGTCCAAATGATGGGACAACTGGTGGGCCAAATGGCTCTTATCCAAAATCTGGCTCAAGGACAAGAAGAGCTGAAAGTTCTTATCAACCAACTTCGTCAAGACAATTACAACCGTATGAGGCAAACAACCAGAATTAGAGATCAAGACACTGCTTAGCGTCCCATGCAACATAAAGCCAATTTAATGGAGAGTAGACTATTCCAAATGGCTTCAACGTCTCAATACCAACAACAACCTCACCAACAACAACAAAAGAATCAGCACAAGGAGGTCGCACCTAAGAGACAATTTACCAGGATTGGCATGGCGCTAGCTCAGGTTCTACAACACCTATTGAAGACAGAGCTAATTACATTAAAGGCTCCTCCCGGGAATCCTAACACTGCTGCTCCTAGTTACCGACCCAAAGAGAGGTGTGCGTATCATTCCGACAGTCCCCGGCATGACATGAACAATTGTTGGGCTCTAAAGAACAGGATTCAAGACCTAGTTGACGAAGGAGTGTTGGAGTTTACACAAGATGATCAATTGGAACTCTTCTACAACCCCTCAAGGACATCCACATGAAGCAACGATCTGGGCGAGGAAATTTTCTGTTCATTTGAATTTTCAATTGTAATCTCTTTTGTTATTTAAACAATTATCTATTAATGTTAAACTTTGTTTCATTAATGCATTGCATATGTTTGTCTTAAATTCATCCATTCGTTTTCTCTATATTTAAACTATGCATTTTACCCGTAACTCTTGCTAAAAGTTACAAGCCTATAGAAGGAGGATGGCGAAAACAATGCCATAATCTCATACAATATGCTTTTGGACAGACCTTGATGACGATTTACATACGTTTATTTCAAATCCTAAACACTGGAGTTATAAGGAAGATAATCCCTAGTCAACCCCTTCGAGCCAAAGAAGTAGAAGTTTTCTTTTTACACACAAATTGAAACCTTTAATCAAAACCTGGGGCAGGGTAGTCTCTCAGTTATTTCAAATGAGCGTTTAGCCGCAAACTCTCATCTCGTAATACACAAACGAATGACATCAAAAACATTCCTCTGGAATCAAAAGACAGTGATGGTTCCCTACCAAATAGGCAGTCATTATCTCTCAAAAAAGAAAAGCCCACTAAGTCAAAACCTACGAAGGAGACTTAAGAAAAACTAGGGCATCCCGCTGACTGTAATCTCAAAACAAGAATAGTCAGGCAAAAATTAGGGATAACAAATCGAAAGAAAGAGGTCACTATAAATCCTCAATAACATGAAAAATGTTGCAAAAATGACTGCCTTCTGATTAAACTTAATTTGCCTGAACCATCACCAGAATGTCATTCCAGACTTAATTGGAGTTCAAACACGCAATTAACCGAGTTTAGGACTGAAGAACATCACGAAGAACGGGCGGGTACAAATGCATTTTGAGCCTTTATCCTTTGTTTCTTAAACCGTGAACCAAGCCACGTTACAACCCTTCAAAAGTCCTAATTGAATCATGGGTTAGTTCGAAAGCATATTGTTACAAAAGGTATCCCGACTCCTGTAAGGCTTTACTCTAAATCCTGAGTTTGAATTTTCTTAACAAAACTTCTTTACTTGCTAAAACGCATTTTCAAAATTTCAAGACAAGCATAAACTTTGCATTATTTAAATATCACTGTTTGCATATGGCTTTTTGTTTGACAGCGGAGAAATTCACACAACGAATATCCGATGAACGAAAGCTCTCTCAGTGAACAAAATCACTTCAAGTGGGATGACACTTCCAATGATAAATCTCCTATCAACAAGGGGGGAATGACATGTCACTACACAGCACACCGGGGGCAGTCAAGTCAAGATTCTCGGAAATCTCTCAAGAAATACAGAATAACCAAGGGGCAGATCTCATTCTAAATCACTTAGGGCATTGAACACAAATCCCGACAAAGGGTTACACACAGTCAAACATTTCCTGGCAGTGCCACAAACACTCGCTGTTAGAACAATGTTTGAATCTACTACCCTATATTTAAGTTTTGATGATAACAAAGTGAAAAGATATAGTATTTATAAGTGTCATGAATGAACTATCTGCTGCCTAAAATTATTATGTTCTGACTTGCAGATACGCTGATTGAAATAAGCAAGATCACATCTATTTAGCATCAGAACTTGATTTCAGACACCAGCATCAGAAGTTGCTACATCAGAACATCAAAATCAGATGATCAACTCTCGTACATGCTAAAGCCTGATGAACAAGACTGCGCTTAATACTCTGATACAGAAACACAATAGTTCATCATCAGCGAAGCAGAATCAGAATGAGCCAAGCCAGAACTTGCATTAAGTAAGCAACGGTACTGTGCATTGAAAGCAAATTAATTCCAACGGCTTCATTCCAGACAAGATCTGCTCAATAAGGAAAGTTTGTTATTAGCATTGAATCAAGAATATTGCATCCAACGTTCATCATCTCAATGCTATATAAACAAGGCTTTGAAGATTGAAATGGTTAATGCTCTCCAAAATCTCTACACGCACAAAAGCTAAACCATAATCTTCGTTCTACCAGTTTTGCTAAACCATACACTCTGATATTCCATTACTGTTTAGCAATCTAGTTTCTAAGCTTCATTTTGTGTATACATCACAGTTGTGATACAGTTTTGTAGAAAACATCCACACACATAGTTTTATCTCTTTGTAAGAAAGTGTTACCTTGACAAACCGGGTTGTGGTTTGAATCAAGAAGGCTTTAGCAGTTGTTAAAGCAGTCTGTAATATTCAGTTGAATATAGTGGATTAAGACCTTGTTGGAGAGAGGCGAAATCACCTTGACGGGTGGACTGGAGTAGTTTGAGATCAAACGAACCAGGATAAAAATATCTTGTCAATTGCTTTAGATTTCAGTTTTACAATTCAACCCCCCCTTCTTGTGTTTTTCACCACTTCAATTGGCATCAGAGCGCCTGGTTCTGAGCTAAAACACTTAACCGTGTCAGTACAAGATCTAGCGTCAGAAAAACACAATGGCAGGAAACAATTCTCACATCAGCAATGACAACAATGAGGACAGAGACAGATTCAGTGGCAAACCTCCAGTCTTTGATGGAGAAAACTTTGATTACTGGAAAGACAGAATTGAAAGCTTCTTTCTAGCACATGATGCTGATCTGTGGGATATGGTGACAGATGGATACACGCACCCTGTGAATGCAAGTTGTCAGAAGATTGATAGAAAATCAATGTCTGATCAACAAAAGCGTGACTTCAAGAATCACCACAAGGCCAGAACCATCCTCCTCAGTGCCATCTCCTATACTGAGTATGAAAAGATCTCCAACAGAGACACAACAAAGAATATTTTTGATTCTCTCAGAATGACGCATGAGGGCAACGTTCAGGTCAAAGAAACAAAAGCTCTGGCGCTCATTTAGAAGTATGAGGCGTTCAAAATGGAAGAATATGAATCCATTGAAACTATGTTCTCTAGATTCCAGATTCTGGTAGCTGGTCTCAAAGTTCTGGACAAAGGATACTCTACTGCTGACCATGTCAAGAAAATCGTCAGAAGTTTACCCAAGCAGTGGAGGCCTATGGTTACTGCTCTGAAGCTAGCTAAAGATCTCAACAAAATCACTCTGGAGGAACTTATCAGCTCCCTCAGAAGTCATGAGATAGAGCTAGAAGCTGATGATCCTCAGAAGCAAGGTAAGCCTTTAGCATTAAAATCTAACAGAAAATTTGAGTCTAAAGTTTTGCAGGCAGTTGAAGAAACATCTGATGGATCCTCATCAGAAGAAGACGAACTTTCCCTTCTCTCCAGAAGAGTAAATCAACTGTGGAAGCAAAGACAAAGGAAGTTCAGGAATCCCAGAAGATCTGATCAGAACGAGTCTTCTTCCAGATACAGAAGGACAAATTCTTCCTCTGGATACAGAAGATCTGAAGGCTCCTCCAGTAGCAAGAAGCCAAACACCAAAGACATCATCTGCTACGAGTGCAATGAGCAAGGACACTACAAAAGTGACTGCCCAAAGCTTCAGAGGGAAAAGCCTAAAAAGAAGTTTGGAAGAGAGAAGAAGAAAAGTCTCATGGCCACATGGGATGACTCTGACTCGTCTGAAGCTGACTCAGAATCAGATGATGAAAGGGCAAACATAGCTCTCATGGCAAACATTTCAGAAGATAGTGAAGCTTCTGAATCAGACTCAGAATCAGACACAGAAGAGGTATTTCCTAACTTCGCTGTTAACTTTACAAAGGCTGAACTTGCTGAAAGCCTTAATGAGATTCTGGAACGTTATCAGCAAATTAGAGCTAAATTCAGAGACCTGAAAAGGAATCTTGAATCTGACTCTAATAAGTCTGAGAGTCTCAAATTGGAAAATTCTGAGCTGAGAAATAAGATTTCAAAATTAGAAAACACTTTACAAAACTCTCAGAAGGAACCAATTTCTGAAACTCCCAGCAACGCTGATGAGACCATCAAGGAGTATGATCACAGTTTCCAGAAGTTCCTAGCTAAAAGCATAGATAGAAGCATAATGGCTTCAATGATCTATGGAGTTAGCAGAAACGGCAGGAAAGGAATAGGATACCAAGGTAAGGTTCCTACACCAAAGGATGTCATGGACTTAACCATTAAACACACTCCTCTAAATTCACACTTTGTGTATGGTCACACACATGATATCAAATATACTAGCAGTAAGCACTCTGTGAAACCAAAATTCAACCAGAGTTTTGGTAAAACTAACAAATCAGGACCCAAGAAAATCTGGGTACCTAAGGACAAAATAATACATGTTGCAGATATCTTTAGCAGCAAGTCAGAAACACCAGTCATGGTACCTGGACTCTGGCTGCTCACGACACATGCCGGGAAGAAGGCATATGTTCCAAAGCCTGGAACTTAAGCCTGGAGGCCACGTTGGCTTTGGAGGCAATCAGAGGGGAAAGATAATTGGCTCTGGAACTGTAGGTAATGGAAATCTTCCCTCTATTAATAATGTTCTGCTATTAGATGGATTGATGCATAATCTGTTATCCATAAGTCAATTAAGTGATAACGGTTATGATATAATCTTTAATAAAAAATCATGTAAAGCTGTTAGTCAGAAAGATGGGACCATCCTGTTTAATGGTAAGAGGAAAAACAACATTTACAAAATCAAACTTTCTGAACTAAAGAGTCAGAATGTAAAATGTCTTCTGTCTGTTAACAACGAGCAGTGGATCTGGCACAGAAGATTGGGGCATGTTAGTATGAGAAGAATATCTCAGATTAACAAACTCAATCTGGTCAGAGGACTTCCTAATTTGAAGTTCAATTCAGATGCTCTGTGTGAAGCATGTCAGAAAGGCAAATTTGCTAAACCTTCCTTTAAATCCAAAAATGTTGTTTCTACCTCTAAGCCATTAGAACTTCTGCACATTGACTTATTTGGACCAGTTAAAACTGCTTCAGTCAGTGGTAAGAAGTATGGGTTAGTAATCGTAGATGACTATAGCAGATGGACATGGGTAAAGTTCTTAAGACACAAGGACGAGTCACACTCTGTGTTTGTTACCTTCTGTAACCAAGTTCAGAATGAAAAAGATCTTAGAATCGTTAAAGTCAGAAGTGATCATGGTGGAGAATTTGAAAATAAAGATTTTGAGTCATTCTTTAATGACAGAGGCATTCTGCATGATTTCTCTTGTCCTAGAACTCCCCAACAAAATGGAGTTGTAGAACGAAAGAACAGAACATTGCAAGAAATGGCCAGAACCATGATCAATGAGACAAATGTTGCTAAGACTTTCTGGGCAGAGGCAATAAACACAGCGTGCTACATTCAGAATAGAATCTCAATAAGACCTATTCTGGAAAAGACTCCATATGAATTATGGAAGAACAGAAAGCCAAACATTTCATATTTTCATCCATTTGGATGTACTTGCTTTATATTAAATACAAAGAATTATTTGAACAAGTTTGACTCTATGGCACAGAAGTGTATTATGTTAGGATACTCTGAACGCTCAAGAGGGTACAGAGTATACAATACAGAAACACAGATTGTGGAAGAATCAATCAGTGTTCGTTTTGATGATAAGCTTGACTCTGAAAAGTCAAAGCAGAATGAAATTTTTGCAGGTATAGAAATTGAATTTGCAGGTTCTGAAGATAAGTCATCAGAAGCTCTCAACACAGACATTCCTTCAACGTCTGAAAGGAGCACTGCTAGAAATCCTACAACAGCTGCTGATCAACCTCAGAAGAGATTACCCAGAAGCAGCTTGGATCACCCAGAAGAGACTATCCTAGGAAGAAAGGAAGATCCAATCAGAACAAGAGCAAGCTTCAGAAACTCTGAAGAAACTCTTATGGGACTGGTGTCTCTGATTGAACCTTCTTCTATTGATGAAGCACTCCTGGATAATGACTGGATTCTGGCAATGCAAGAAGAGCTGAATCAATTCACCAGAAACGACGTATGGGATCTCGTTCCCAGACCAAAAGGATTCAACGTCATTGGAACAAGATGGGTGTTCAGAAACAAGCTAAATGAATAAGGTGAAGTCATCAGAAACAAGGCACGACTGGTTGCACAAGGTTATAGTCAGCAAGAGGGGATAGACTATACAGAAACCTTTGCCCCAGTCGCCAGGTTAGAATCTATCAGACTTTTAATTTCATTTGCTGTTAATAGAGGCATCACTCTGTATCAGATGGATGTCAAAAGTGCATTCTTAAATGGTTATATAGAAGAAGAAGTTTATGTTCACCAACCCCCAGGTTTTGAAAATACAAAACATCCAGAACATGTTTTCAAACTAAAGAAGTCACTGTATGGTCTGAAACAAGCTCCCAGAGCTTGGTATGAAAGGCTAAGTAACTTTCTGCTTGAAAATGAATTCACCAGAGGGAAAGTGGACACTACTCTATTCTGTAAAACAGTTAAGAGTGACATCTTAGTCTGTCAAATCTATGTTGATGATATCATTTTTGGTTCTACTAATCCTTCTCTTGGAAGAAAATTTGCTAAGTGTATACAGGCAGAATTTGAGATGAGCCTCATGGGGGAACTGAAATTCTTTCTGGGAATTCAGATCAATCAAACTCCAGAAGGAACTTACATTCATCAGAGCAAATACATCAGAGATCTTCTGAAGAAATTTGACCTGTCAGAATGTAAGCCATCAAAGATTCCAATGCATCCCACGTGCATTCTGGAAAGAGAAGAGGTAAGCAAAAGTGTAGAACAGAAAGTCTACAGAGGTATGATTGGTTCTCTCCTCTATCTGACTGCTTCAAGACCTGACATACTATTCAGTGTTTGTATCTGTGCTAGATTCCAATCAGATCCTAGAGAATCTCACTTAACAGCTGTTAAGTGAATTTTCAAGTATCTGAAAGGTACTACTAATCTGGGTTTGTTTTATAGAAAATCTAGTGATTACAGCTTAGTAGGCTACTGTGATGCTGATTTTGCTGGAGACAGAGTGGAACGTAAAAGTACTTCTGGAAGCTGCCAGTTTCTGGGAGAAAATCTGATCTCTTGGTCCAGCAAAAGGCAATCAACAATTTCTCTGTCAACAGCAGAAGCTGAGTACATAGCAGCAGCAGGATGTAGCACACAAATGCTCTGGATGAAAAGTCAGCTTGAAGACTTCCAGATTTTTGAGAGTAACATTCCTATACTTTGTGATAATACTTCTGCTATTTGCTTAAGTAAAAATCCTATTTTACATTCTAGGGCTAAGCATATAGAAATAAAACATCACTTCATTAGGGACTATATTCAGAAAGGTATTTTGAACTTAAAATTTATAGATACAGACCATCAATGGGCTGATATCTTTACTAAACTCCTTTCAGAAGATAGGTTTAATTTCATTCTGAAACATCTCAGCATGAAAGTGTGCCCAAAGTGAAAATGTTTTAATTCCATATATTTACTTTCAGAATGTAATTATTTTACTGTGAACTTCTGATCAATCTTCTTTCAGAAAGATAGAACATGCAGATTGTATCAGATGCAAGTCTAAAGATCTGAGAGTCTAAAGCTCAAAGACAGACGTGTTGATCACTACATCAAACAAGTGTCATCCAATCATCAGCATATCTCTGAAGCAGAACGCGTGCACGCTTCTGAGAAGGCAAAGCGCTGATTGGGTGTATTGAGACACATGTCTGGTAACTGTTTTTAAGTATCTTTCTCAAATCCCCCAAAATCAGCAAGCATTTAATGAAAAGTAATCATGCTTTTAAATGGCAATCATGATTTCTCTCTCTCTTAAAAACGTTTATTTTTTCAAAATAGTTTTGGAAAACTCTATTTAAGCACATTAATCTCTCATTCTTATTCTTCACGCTTTCTCACTATCACTCAAGCATTTTCTGCATATTTCTGAGTTCATCTCTTGCAAACCTTTTTCCTCAGTTCATTCTCAAAACCCTTTTAGTGTGAACATGGCAACCTCCAGTAGCGTTTCTGCAGGTAATCAGAAGAAAGCAACTTCTGAGCAATATCAAGTGCCACTCAGAACTCTCCTCACTCCGGTGAAGAACCTTGAAGTGCTCTCTGAGTTAATCATTGATTTTGAAAGCTTGAAGGAGAATGGTTTTGACCTAACTGAAGAAGTTAGGGCTCAAAAGTGGGAAAGGTATTTCGATAGGTTGGTTGGACCAACATTCCCAGCGCTGGTCAAGGAATTTTGGATTCACGCCAAGGTTTCAACACATCTAGTCATCTCCTCTGTTATGGGGAAGAAGATTGTGATTTCTGAAGATCTCATTGCAAGGCTAATCGGTCAAAGTGGTGGTGGCGTCCATTGTGTGGACATGGCTGAAAGATGTGCTGATATAGGTGTGGTAGCTAACAGGATTTTCACTCTTGGGATGCCCAGCAGCAAGATTAAAGATCTGAAGGATCATTGCAGAGTATGGGCTAATATTATTCTGGGGTGCTTCAACCACAGGAAACCAACAAGTTCTCCTGATTACATAAATGTGGATCAGCAGTTTCTGATCTACTTTATTGATCAGAAGATAAAGATCAATCTGGCTCACTTCCTGTTCAACCATCTCAAAACCAGTGTGAAAGAAACAAGGGAAGAAGAAAGAACCAAGAGGGACTGGATACCTTTTGGAAGGTTGATATCAGATATTCTGACAGAGAATAGACTGATTGAGCATCTGATAGAAGCTCAAGAGCTGAGCACTATTGAACCAACAATTGGGAAACCTCTGAACGCAAAGAATCTGAAAAAGATGAAGCTGATAGAGAATATTCAGAAGGAACCCAGAGCTACTTCCACTGCTGATATCTCCAGCAGAAGAGTGCCTCTGAGTGATTTTTCGGTATTTTCTGAAATGGAATCCAAACCAGAGATGTTTCTCAGGTACCCAGATGCGTACAAGGCAGATGATACAGATCCAAAGCTGAATATCAGAGATCTGCGTCAACCCCAACCAGAAGTGACTCTGAAGAAGACAAAGAAGAGGAAAGCGCCATCAGAAGGATCATCTCAGCAGACTCCAAAGAAAAGAGGTATTTCATCTGCTGCCCCTATTTCAAATTCTTTTACTATTCCAACATCTATCCCTCCTCAAACCTCTCATAGAATATCAATTCCCATCCCTACCATTGATGAAACCGTACAAGAGGAAGACCCTTCTGAGGCATTAAAACTCAGAAGACCTAGAACCAAACACCCCAAACAACCAACAATTTCAACTACAACAGCACTTGACCAAGTGCTGTCTGATATTGAGCGTCAACATGCCTCTGCTTAACCAAACTCTGAACCACAAAATGTTCCTCCTCCACAACCAGAACAACAACAACAACCAGAACCAGAACCAGAACCACAACAACAACCACTCTCAGAAGAACCTCTGATCCCTGAGCAATCAGAGATTCCACCTCCCTCTCCCCAACCAGAAATTAATCCACCTTCACCACAAACAGAGTTTCACCACTCTGAAACTCCTTCTCCTCATCAATCTGACCCTCACTCACCTCAACCATCACCGCTGGCAATTCAGTTGCCATGTGGAACCACTGTTATCATGCCCCAGTTACCATCCTCATCAGAATCGACACCTCCAAATACTCCCAAAACACCACCCACTCCAATCGAAATATCTGACTCGGATACACCTTCTCCAAAACAAACAGCCTCTCAGAAAACCTCTGAAAACCCCAGCAGGACTTTCATTGACTTAACCAGTCTTGACCGTCTTGCTGATCTAAAACACAAAATTGCCATCCCAAAACCAAAGCAACCAGATGTTGGCTCTGGTATTTTGAATTTTGAAACAGGTGTGCTGCAATGGATTGCTTCTTTGAAGCAAGTCTGTCCTGGGATGATTGACCCAGCTGCTTCTGATCAGCTCTGGTCACAGTTCAGACTTTGGGTATGTGCTGAAGCCCTCAAGTTGCAGGATATCAACTATGAGCAGGCACAACAAAATTTCAGCAAGCTTCTGAATGAAGTTGGAAGTATGCTTCTGAAAGAGGACGTGCTCCCTCTGGACAGTGAACCTTGGTCTGAGAAACAGCAAGCTGCAAAGGTGCAACCATCAGAATAAGACAAGACCATTCAGGCTGAAAGTCAAGCAGAGGATGTTGCTGAAAGTTCTGAGAAGCCTCCTCCTTCTGATGCTTCTCAAGCCGCCTTGGACAGGCAGACTCTGGAAGAACTAAGGCTGAATGACATGCGTCTACAGCAGCGAATGGATGAAAACGATCAGAAGATGAAAGAGAGAATGGATGTGCAGGACAGCAAGATTGACACTGTTGTCAGCATGGTGCATAAGCAGAATGAGACTTCTGAAAATATTCAAGCCATGCTGGAGAGCCTGTTCACACGCTTGCCTCCTCAACCTTAATCTTTTTCATACATGACCTTTTTTATGTTTTCCCTAATTTTCTGATGTACTGTTTGATTATGTTTTGTAATATTTTCTCGTTTTGACTCTGAACTATCTTAATATGATTAGTTTTTCTGATCTTAATTGTTTTAGCACATCACCAACACTTTTTGATTGCTGACAAAAAGGGGGAGAACAAGAATGATATTTAAATCAATAACGGGCTAACTAGATAGAAATTCTCAAACATTCTAACTCTATTACTTGAAATGTTTTTTATGTTGTGTTTAAAGTCTACAGGCACAAGGAAGCTCCTGGACACTCTGAAGACTAGAAGCTCTGATCAATATGAAGTTGCTCTGATCAATATGAAGTTCTGATCCAAAGCAAAGCTCTGACAAGAAAAGCTCTGAAGCTCTGCTCTGACATAAAGCTTCTGATAAGTCAAAGACTCTGATACTCTGATGTTCAAAGAAAGGCAAAAAGATCTGATCCTGAAGAACACGTATAATCAAAGGGAAGTAATAAACTCAGGGGGAGTATTTCCTTAATCCTTATTCTTTTACTTCTTATTCTGATACATATTCCAAATACCTTTTCACGTTATTTTCATTTAAAATATCTAGTTTTTGTCATCATCAAAAAGGGGGAGATTGTTAGAACAATGTTTGAATCTACTACCCTATATTTAAGTTTTGATGATAACAAAGTGAAAAGATATAGTATTTATAAGTGTCATGAATGAACTATCTTCTGCCTAAAATTATTATGTTCTGACTTGCAGATACGCTGATTGAAATAAGCAAGATCACATCTATTCAGCATCAGAACTTGATTTCAGACACCAGCATCAGAAGTTGCTACATCAGAACGTCAAAATCAGATGATCAACTCTCGTACATGCTGAAGCCTGATGAACAAGACTGCGCTTAATACTCTGATACAGAAACACAATAGTTCATCATCAGCGAAGCAGAATCAGAATGAGCCAAGCCAGAACTTGCATTAAGTAAGCAACGGTACTGTGCATTGAAAGCAAATTAATTCCAACGGCTTCATTCCAGACAAGATCTGCTCAATAAGGAAAGTTTGTTATTAGCATTGAATCAAGAATATTGCATCCAACGTTCATCATCTCAATGCTATATAAACAAGGCTTTGAAGATTGAAATGGTTAATGCTCTCCAAAATCTCTACACGCACAAAAGCTGAACCATAATCTTCGTTCTACCAGTTTTGCTAAACCATACACTCTGATATTCCATTACTGTTTAGCAATCTAGTTTCTAAGCTTAATTTTGTGTATACATCACAGTTGTGATACAGTTTTGTAGAAAACATCCACACACATAGTTTTATCTCTTTGTAAGAAAGTGTTACCTTGACAAACCGGGTTGTGGTTTGAATCAAGAAGGCTTTAGCAGTTGTTAAAGCAGTCTGTAATATTCAGTTGAATATAGTAGATTAAGACCTCGTTGGAGAGAGGCGAAATCACCTTGACGGGTGGACTGGAGTAGTTTGAGATCAAACGAACCAGGATAAAAATATCTTGTCAATTGCTTTAGATTTCAGTTTCACAATTCAACCCCCCCTTCTTGTGTTTTTCACCACTTCACTCGCTACTAGGGGAAGTGACAAATCTCCCTAAAATCCTTCTCATATGATGATTCCCCATCCAGATTTTCAGTCTCTGAAAATCTCTTCCCAACTGAGCCAACTTCAAGAATCCTCGAGGATTTCTGCCAGTGAAGTCGCCGCCTCTCCAACAGACTGAGCAACAGGGTTTATTTCCCCAATAAATGGAAGGATTCCCCAACTTGAGGTGGCCTCTCCGACCACTATAAATCAGAGGACCACAACTCCTCATCCCCAATAAACTACTCTACAATCCCCAATAAAACACTGTGAAGCCTGGATTTCGACCAGATAACAGTATAAGGTGCTGCGAAGCCTGGAATTCGACCAGATAGTAGTTCACTTCTTCAAAAACACTATGAAGCCTGGAATTCGACCAGACAACAGTATAAGGTGTTGCGAAGCCTGGAATTTGACCAGATAGTAGTTCAGTTCTTCAAAAACACTGTGAAGCCTGGATTTCGACCAGATAACAGTATAAGGTGTTGTGAAGCCTGGAATTCGACCAGATAGTAGTTCACTTCTTCAAAAACACTGTGAAGCATGGATTTCGACCAGATAACAGTATGAGGTGCTGCAAAGCCTAGAATTCGACCAGATAGTAGTTCACTTCTTCAAAAACATTGTGAAGCCTAGATTTAGACTAGATAACAGTATGAGGTTGCGAAGCCTGGAATTCGACCAAATAGTAGTTCACTTCTTCAAAAACACTGAAGCCTGGATTTCGACCAGATAACAGTATAAGGTGTTACGAAGCCTAGAATTCGACCAGATAGTAGTTCACTTCTTCAAAAACACTGTGAAGCCTGGATTTCGACCAGGTAACAGTATAAGGTGTTGTGAAGCTTGGAATTCGACCAAATAGTAGTTCACTTCTTCAAAAACACTATGAAGCCTGGATTTCGACCATATAACAGTATAAGGTGCTGTGAAGCCTGGAATTCAACCAGATAGTAGTTCACTTCTTCAAAAACACTATGAAGCCTGGATTTCGACCAGACAACAATATGAGGTGCTGCAAAGCCTGAAATTTGACCAGATAGTAGTTCACTTCTTCAAAAACACTGAATCCTAGATTTTGACCAGATAACAGTATAAGGTGCTATGAAGCCTGGAATTTGACTAGATAGTAGTTCACTTCTTAAACAACAAAACAGGAATCCTTGTTGGAAATATTCTAAGCAAAGTTTGAAGACACACCTACTCTTCGACAACAGTCTGGAATTTAGTGATCCCCCAGCATTTGTCAAGGATTTATTTTCCCAGACAAAGATACACTTCAATAACATTTCACACTTCATACATCCTAGCATATGCATACAAAATCATATAATCTCATTTGTTTTAAGAACATCATTACGCAATACATACATCATGACATTGCATACAACTAACTCTTTACCTTTTCAGGAAAGATCAATCAACAGACAAGGATCATCATCTTTTTGGAGTAGCAATCGTCCAAGATTCCTTCATCATCTTTTTGGAATAGCAATCGTCTCAGATTCCTTCATCACACATCTTTAACAAAAAAAAAATCTTTGCCGGTTCAGTTTTAATCTCTCAACGATTTATGCTGATTCTTTCTCGCAGACACCTTCTCTGGTTTAGTTAGATCGACACTAGGATCTCTCTGATTCTTATTCCAGTTGAAGATATCCCAAGACTTTTGTCTAGTTCAGTTAAATCGACCCTGAGATTTTTCTGATTCTTATCCAGTCAAAGTTAATTCAAGACTTTTGTCTGGTTCAGTTAAATCGATCCTAAGACTTTTCTGATTCTTATCCAGTCAAATTTAATTCAAGACCTTCTCTAATTCAGTCATATCGACACTAAGATCTCTCTGATTCTTATTTCAGTTAAAGAGTAGTCAAGATCTCTTTTGGTTCATTTTAAACCCCTCAACGGTTTATCCCGATACTTTCCAAAGGAATATTTCGGGTTCAGATAAATCTCTCAATGATTTATTTTGATTCTTTCTCGCAGGAACTTTCTCTAGTTCAGATAAATCTCACAATGGTTTATTCTGATTCTTCCAAGTCAAACAACATACAAGACTTCTTCTGGTTTAGATAAGTCGCTCCAAAGATTTATTCTGATTCTTTTCCAGTTAAAATCAAGTTCAGACTTAGTACATTCTCTATCAACAGTCACCTTTGGATGGCATCTACAATCCCATCTCCGGTAAATCTCCACCATTCCTCCAAATGGCATATATAAGCCTATTCCCATTTCATCTTCGAGTGCAAATTTCAGGGCACTCTAATGTCCAATCATCTTCCACCTTCAAGTGACGAATGGAAAATCCGCCAATCTAACTCTTAAGGTTTAAGAAGATTGAAAAGGAGCATATGTTGTAACCAAAAATTTGCCCTCTCATTTATCAAATATTTTCTCACAAGATCTCCTTGGGTTCAAGACTGCACAAGGATTGATCAGCTCAAAACACCTCCTTAAGCACTGATGAACGGGAATTAGGGTTTGAAATTGCACAAGGATAATTGAACTTTCAATGCCTCATATGACTTTCATGGATCATTATGGACCCCCAAGATTACTCATGTCAAGTTTCGAGCCTTCAATCACATTTTTGCCCCGTCAATTGAGCAGTTGACCTAAAAATCAACTATATTGATCAAAAGTCAACTATGGCCAATATACAGTCAAACTTCATGATTTTTGATCCATGTCAACATTATAAACTCATATGTATAATTTGATCAAGTTTGGACGATATTTCCTCAAGAAATTTGATCAGATCATCAAAAGGGCAAAATGGTCAAAATTAGGGTTTTGACTAAGAAAAGCCAATTTTTGTTTTTTAACCTAGAAAACAGTTAATTGGTTTGAGGCATGATTTCAAGAGTTAAATTTCATCATTTTGACCTAATGTCACGACTCAATATTTCTTAAAGATCAATTGATTGATAGTTGATTTTCAGTCAACTGATCAAAAGTCAATTGTATACTGAAAAGTCAAACTTTGAATTTTTGGCCAAAATCAAGTGCAAAGATCAAAATTCATTAAGACATTCAAAAATATGAAACTTGATCATCACGAAATCAAGAAAGTCAAAAGTCAATGTGAAAATTCAAACTCTTCAAGACTTAGAAATTTTTCTAAGTGTTTTTTATACATGATAATTTCATTTCTTCATGCCAACTTTTCACCATGATGCAAGGTGATTCAAGGAAATTTTCCAACATGAAGGTTGTAGATCTTATGAGATATAAAACTTTGTAGGGTAGGGCTTTTTCTATAAATGCTTGGATTTTTAGTTATAAATTCATGAAGTCGTGGCATTTTTGAATAAACACTTAGAGAAATTTTCAGCAGCTTTGGTCAGGTTTTTATCCCAACTTCTTGGCCAATTTTCATCAAGTTCCAGTTTAATTTAGAAAATGTGGTCAACATGAAAGTTGTACAGGGTGTTTCAAGCTTTCCAAAACATCCAAGAGCATGAATTTATCATATTTGAGCTAGGAGATTCAAGGATCTGAAGTTAGACATTCATTCTTGATTTACAAGGCAGATTTGTGATGAACAAGGAACCAAAATCTTAGCCATGCTGCATAATCTTCACTTTGAAGGCCTCTTGACTTGTAAATCTATCCATAATCAGATGTTTACACAATTGATTAAATCATTATCCAAGTGGTTCAAGTATTGTCCATTGCATGTTTCCATTTTTGGCACAAAGGCACCATCGCCATTCTTGCAAAGTTCACTTTAATCATAAAGTCAATTTCTTGAGCCTCTAACTTGTTTTTCTAATCACACTCAACTTCTACAAGTCAGAAAAAACATGTTTAAAGTGATCAACCACTTACAAGCATTGGAAACATGTTCTTCATGCTTGCTTAAAAAATAAGCAAGATAACCATAACATATGATTCAAAATCTGAGTTGTTTGAAGTCTCAAACCTTCTCTATAAATAGAGAGTACAATCGCAAGAGAAAGGGGCCAGAAAAATAGGAGGGGAAACTAACACTCAAAATCATTTATGCTGTCAAAAACCAGATTTGTACATAAAACCTCCATTTTTGAGCTTTGAAGTCTAAATCTTTGAATCTCATACCTTTCAAGTTTTATCCAAACAAACCATCCAAACACTTCATATACACCATATAGAAGTTTTTCAAACATAAGAATAAATTCTGTAACATCATTACCACCATCTTCAAAACTCAAAAAATATACATTGCAACTTGACTCGGTTGGATCAGTTCAACCATTTTCAGCAAAATAAGAAGGTTCGAGCTACTTCAAGAAGGTTCAAAGGAGATCAATCAATCACTACTTTGCACCCGAAAACATCCGTACGTGTTCTAAAGCTTCCTCTTCGAGAGGTAAACTTTCTCAAACTGTGATACCATTATTCATACATCATTTGCTTTTGCGCTCAAAAGATATAACAAGACAGATCAAAGAGAAAAAACTAACAAAAAGCCAGACCAGAGGCTGACACGGGTGCCCGTGTCCCACAACACGGCTCGTGTCAGCTTAATTGGGTTGAAAAACATAGTAAAATGCAGGGACAGAGGCTGGCACGGATGCCCGTGTCACACGACACGGCCCATGTCAATGTTACTGGTGCATACACGAGCAGAAAAAAGATGGACAGGGGCTGACACGGACGCCCGTGTCACGTGACACAGCCGTGTCAGATTGGATGGAACCAAAAAATGAAGAAAAGTCATGGACAGGTCCTGACACGGGTGCCCGTGTCCACTGACACGGCCCGTGTCAGCTTAGGCACCAATTTTCTTGATTTTTGAGATTTTTTAGCTTATTTTGGGAAATATTGCATTGCTTGGAAATGACCTAACATTATAAAACCTTTGTTTTCAAATGAAACCTCAAAAATATTTTTCTAAACAATTAGTTTTTTTTGTTAACTTAGACTTGGGTTTTTCTTCAATGAAATTAATTACAAAACCTTTTCTATAAAAAACCCTAAAAACAATTTCTCTCACTTTACATCTTCTTGCATATTTTACTATTTTTGCATTATAAATTATGTAATTGTTAAAGCCTTGTAATAGTAATTAGGGTTTACTTTACTTGTCATCCCCATTTGTGAATTTGTACACCCCCTCCCCACAAATGTTGTAATAGCGTAGTAACTTTAAATTTCACAATTTATCGCTTTTATATAACATGCTAGTAATTAGGGTTTGCATGGAAAGACTAAAACCAATGTTTAGAAAACCCTAATTCAAGACAAAAACAAGCATGAAAATGATACACTTGTACACAATAACCCCTAGGGTTATTCCACTTGGCTTCCTTATACAAAATGGCCATATTACGCATGTAAGGTATCTTAGCAAAAACAAGCAAATACAAGATCATAGTCCCTCGATGACGCTATCTAAGTTGCCTTACAAATGATCTTAGTCCCTCAAAAAGAATGCTAAGATACCTTGCAACATTGCTAATCATGGCTATACGATGACCCACGCTCGTCCCGATTACATCCAAAGATAGGGTTGCTTACCAAATCAATGGTAAAGACAACAATGTCAAAGGAAAAGAAAATGAACAAGAAAGACATTTGAGTAGGTAGATTGCTCCTAATTACTTACTCCATTTCAAAACAAACATCCTTTGCTATTTTCAAAAACAAACACTTACACTTTCAAAACATCTTACAAAACTTGAAAACATTTTCAAAAGATCAACATCTTTGTATACATTCTTACGAACGAGAATCATTACAAAGATTGCCTAAACAATGGCCTCTTTACAAAATACTTTCAAAAACCACACAAAGCACAATTTCAAACAAAAGCAAGTGATCTAGCAAGTAATTAAGAGCCCATGGATGAAAAGGGTGCTAATACCTTCCTTTTTCATAATCTACCCCCGAACTCAAGAAAAAATCTCAAAGGTCTTTCCTGTGCTTTTTCACCTTTCCTTTTGGATAAAAGAAAAGTCGGTGGCGACTCTTGCTAACCGCAAAATTTGCAATAAAATGCAAAACCTTCAAGTTAGTTCTCCCACCGTATCACAATATCCCTTAGATTTTGATGATAACAAAGTACTTAAAGAAAAATTGGGTATACTAAAATTTATTCAAGTGACTAGGAACATAGATTAAAATTCAGAAACAAAGTCAGTTTTGAAACTGCATTGAACATCCAAAGAGAAACTCAAAGATATAAAATTTGAAGATCAGACTCTGAAGAATCAGCTTCTGAAGGAGGTCAACTTCTGATGAAAGTCAACCTCTTAAGGATCAAAACCCAAAGAATCAGAATCTGAACCTGACCAAGGGTCAAAACCTAAAGATTCCAAATTCTGAGTGAAGTCAACTTCTGAAGAATCATTTTTTAAAGACTCAGAACCTGAAGCATGTCAAAGCTCAATGACCAGGTTTTGTACCCCAAAATTTGCCCTCCCATATTCTTCAAGGTTTGCTAAGATCATGCTTCAAAATCTCCCAAGGGTTGCACAGTCCAATTGCCTCCTAACAGTCAAAAATTAGGGTTTTGGTTCTGGCAAAGAAATTGAAGTTTCCAAGGGTCCAAACAAGTCCCACATGCCTATGTACATTGTCAAGCATCCATATGCCAAGTTTCAAGACTCACAGCACCAGATTGCACAGTAAAAAACCCTAATTGCTTCACAGTCAACTGCAGGGGCAAAATGGTCATTTGACAGTCAAAAGTCAACATTTTTGGTCAACATCTTATTTTGAAGCCACAAACATCATTTGATCAATTCTTGATCTTGATTCTCAAGGCATGGCTCAAAAAGTCTCAAGATACAAAAGTTTCTATTTTTGGATAGCTGAAAAAGTCAACTGCAAATTGACCAGGGCACAACTTCCACATGGTTTATCAGAAAAATTCCATCCAAAGCTCATTTTGAAGATAATGACATTTCCTACAACTCATCTTCACACTTCAAGTCCAAGAAATGCTCTCACAAAAAGTTATCAATTTCAACATTATAGGTCATTTTCAAAAGTCAACAAAAAGGCACTTTAAGTCAAAGACCATAACTTGAGATTGGTAAATCAAAATGACATGGGACCAAAGACATTGGTTAGAGGACTTCAAGAACTTTCCAAAATGTCCAAGAACATGTTCATAACTTCAAAATTGAGCAAGATATGCATTGGAGAAGTTGGGGAATTTTTGTGAAATGGCCAAAATCAATTATCTTTGAAACTTCATTTTTGACAAAAGGGGCCCACTTTTTCCACTTGATTCAGCTTGGCCATGCTTCCCACGTGTCCCACAAATTATTTCAAGATTTAAAATTAATTTTTTCATTTTTATTTAATTTTATTTGATTTAATTCATTTTAAATCATTTAAAATCAAATAAAATCAAAGAAGTTAATTAAGGGGATATTTCTTGTATTGAATTGCTTTGATACATCATCATGATCATTCCAATTTCGTGCAAAGGTCCAAATGAAGCAAGAATTCAAATTTTGGCTCAAGAATGGAAAGTGCTTCAATGGAGTTTATGGAAAATCCCAAGCATGAATGCATTGCATTATTGGCCGTAATTTTGATCAAAACTCATTACATAATACATGTGCAAGCTAACACAAGTAAATTCACGACCTAAGAAGCTCCCAGACGGCCAAACGCATTTTCAAATTTTCAAGCAAAAAAGCAAATCTGAAAACCTAGTTGCAGTGCCTCTCAAGCCTCCATTCCAATCCAAACATATTCCTGGCATCCCTATGAAGCTTTGGCAATCAGAACCAAGCACAATCATTCAAGAAATCGTGCCATAGACCTCTTCCGGTTTGCTTCATTTTTCAAAATCGTATATCACGTTTCATATGCATTTAACCCATTTTCTTTGTTGTTTTGTGTTGCTAGAGGCTTTCTGAAGCTAATAGAATGATTCAATTGCATTCTAACGCATTATAGCATGATTCACCATTGAAACTTTTTAGGGTTTTTCAAGCTTCAAATTGGGGATTTCCCCATACTGTAAAATTGGGACATCAAACTGCCATGGTTGAATTCGTGATATCCAAACGAACATAACGGACCCATCGCGCTCAATTTATGTTAACCATGGGCGTATTCGCTATTTTTTGCAGATTTTATTTAGTGGGGGTTTAAAACCCCCACTATCTGTTTTCTATTTTCAGGCAAAACGAAGAAGAAAGCTAGCGTGGCTTATTGTTATTGGACGGTTCAAAATTTTGGCGCGTTCTTTTTGGTTGTGTATCACTAATTCTTGTTTTGTGTTATATTATTTGTTTTCCATTTTATATCCAAAACGCGCAAATAGCTCAACTGGTAGGCAGGTGGCTTGGTAAACGCTGGGACCTGAGTTCGAATCCCAGGTCCCCCCAAATAATTTCTATTATTTTGTTTCAAATGTTTCCATGCAGTGCACATTCCAGGGCTCACCATGCATCCCAACGCTTAGGCTTGACAAGTGGCTTCAAGACCAATCTGAAGGCCAGAACATGCAGTACACTATGCACCCTAGTCAGCAAGCAAGCACATGATCAAAAAAGGTCAACGTGGCCTTTGCCTCAATGGGCCTGAATTCCAGATTTCACCCCCTATTTGGCCCACACCCCCTTGGTTTTCATTTCTTTTCTTTTATTATTTATTTGTTTTTGTTATTTCCTTTTTATTTTTAACCCTTTTATTTTATTACTAATAATTAATTTAATTAACCATTTTCATAAAAAACCCAAAAAACAAAAAATACAATTAACACTTTTATTATTATTATTATTATTTATTATTTTGTAAATAAATCATAATTGAATCAGTTGTTAATTAGGCCATTTTAACATTCCTTTTAATAATTAAAATAGATTTAGATTTAGGTTAATCTTTAACTTTGTTTCTTTTTATTTCTATTTTATTTCATAAAAAATTTAAAAAAATCAAAAAAATATTTTCTTGTAATTAAAATAATTAATTATTCTTAATTTCATTTAATTACCAAAAGGACAAAAAAATTAATTCCCTTTTCTTTATTCGCGCGTATTTAATTTGTCCGATTATTATGTAATTGCTCCGGATATGTAATAGTAAATAGGACCTTTTACTGTTTTTTTATTTTCCGCACTTATTTACTTAAAACGGGTCTTTGTAAATTTTTGGCGATGTATAGACCCGCGCCTTGTAATAGCGTAGGATTTACGCTTTTCCGTACTTTAATTTCCGCACCCTTTAACTGTTAACTTGTATGAAAGAATGCATGACAATTAAAAATAACTCGTAGCTCACCAATGCCTGATCAAAGACAAATATTAACATGAAAACAATACACAAAATTCACACACCACTCTTAGGGTACGCCTCACTGTTGCCTTGCCCCTCGAAACGTGGTCGTCGAGTATAGGACGTTTTAGTAAGTCCTTATGTCCATGAACATGGCATAAGGGTAGCTTCTAAGGTGTCCTACTGTTGCTCTGGTGACCACACTGTCCCTACAAGCTCGAATTGTGGTCGTCGAGTACAGGACGTTTTAGTAAGTCCTTATGTCCATAACATGATCCAGTTGCCTCGAAATGGTTGCCTCGGAATAAAAAAGGATCAATGGCATAAGGGTAGCTTCTAAGGTGTCCTACTGTTGCTCTGGTGACGACACTGTCCCTACAATCGAATTGACCCGAACACCTCCAACGGTGGTGCTACCTACCTCTCAATGGTGGGATAACACTACCTAAAGGACACTTACACAGCTTAATTCCTCAGGGTAGGTAGATGACTCATAGATACTTGCTCTTTTCAAAAAAACAAACAAAAATCTTTTCACACCGACACTTTCAAAAAGCTTTCAAAAACAATTTTTCAAACACTCTTGAGGACTGATACAAGAGTCGATCTGAATCTTTAAACGAAACTTTTTTCAAACCCACTCACACTTTGAAAAGCAAACAAATATTTTGAAAACACAAATGAGCAAGTATCTAAGAGCCCATGGATAACCATGGATAGAAAGGGTGCTAACACCTTCCCTTTCTATAAATCTACCTCTCGAACCGAGAAACATTCTCATAAGGAATTTTGCTGTGCTTTTGTCCTTTCCATGTTGGAGAACATAAAAGACGGTGGCGACTCTTGCTTACCGCGAAATTTCGCGAACCAGCGTTAAACAGTCAGTTCCAGATCCACCGATCACAGAACTGGCAACTCTGCTGGGGAACAATACTCTTTTAAAGTGAGGTGTACCTTAGGACTAAGATCACTTGTGTTTTCAATTGCTTTGACTTGTTTGCTTTATTATTGTGGGACTGTCTTGAGAGTTACATAGATCCTAACCCGGATCTGGGGATACCCTGTTAGGTAGCATAAGCTGTGAGGGACCTGTCCGGCGTATACCGACATGGGTGAAGCAGTGGCTACGTTGGTGTGGCACCTTGGTTTGTACCGATATCCCTTGTGTTGCAACGAGGAGAATATGGGTCTTCTGAGGAGTCATTAAGCACCAACCGACCTTAGAACCTTAAATGACCCAACTTGGCCAATAGAACAGTAGCAGTATGCTACGCCCATTGAGGCTAAACTCTCGTGATGGTTTTGGCCGCAAGAAAAGGTTGCGATGCTGGAGTTATGACCGATTGAGGGTAGTCAGTGATATTGGGATCCTCTAGAACCCGGTTACTTTTGATTAGGACAGGTCTTAACCAACAAACTGAAAGAGGGTAGTACCTGAACTCCCTGCTGGCCTAAACTCTAAGGGCTTTGGTGTGAATTGTGTGCCTTATCATGTTTGCCTTTGTGAATATTTGTGGTGTGCTTTATCATAATATCATACCATCATAAACATTGCATGCATCCTGCATAAGGACTGACCATTTCAAAGACAAAAGGGTTTCACCTTTGCTCTGTTTTGTAGGACATCATGATACCTATGCGAAGGAACACTATCCGGTTCAACTTTGTTCACCCACCTGAGTTGCTTGAAGAGTTGGTTAGCAGAATTCCAAACACTACTTCCTTCATCCAGAGGCATGGTTCTCTTCTCAGTTTAGTCACGGCAAAGTGGGACCAACAACTGATGGGTGTCCTGACCCAGTTTTATGACCCTTTGTACCAGTGCTTCACCTTTCAAGACTTCCAGCTGGTCCCTACCCTGGAAGAGTTCTCTGATTTGCTTGGTATCCCTATCTTGGATAAGACTCCCTACACTGGTTGGGAAAAGACCCTTAGGCTTGAGGAGATTGTTGCAGCTCTTCCCTTGACCCACCAAGAAGTAATGGACAAATGGGAGACTAGAAGCGGAGTTAAGGGCTTCTTGGCTAAGTTTCTGATTGGAAAAGCTAACAGTTTCTGGAATGACCTGGACTTTAGGGCGTATGAAGACATTCTGGCTCTCTTAATCTATGGTCTAGTCTTGTTTCCTAATCCTGATAACTTCATTAACGTCACTGCCATAAGGATCTTCATGTCTCGGAACCCTATACCCACTCTCTTGGGTGATATCCTGCAACAACTCTATGCTCGTACTGCTCGAAGACGAGGAACTCTGTGGTGTTGTACTCCTTTGTTGGTGAGGTGGTTTATTTTGCACCTCCCTAAGTTCGTGCTAAAGAACCAAGAAGGAAGAGGCTGGGCTCATAGGTTAATGTCTCTCACTGATAGTGACATCATTTGGACTCTCAGAGGTTTGGATGAGGTAGCTGTTATTGATCGTTGCGAAGAGTATCCTAATGTTCCATTGATTGGCACTCAAGGAGGAATCTCTTATAATCCATGTCTAGCTCTCCGTCAGTTTGGAAGAGCCAGAAGAGCAGGGCCTAATGAGATGCGGGTGCCTCACATCAGTTTTGAGTTTCAGAAAGATAGTGACGAACTGCGCCGTAGATTCATCAAAGCTTGGGACAGAATTCACAAAGCTGACCCACAAGAGCTGGGACCGAAGACTTCTCTACCTATGGAAGCCTACCACAAATGGGTCCACATCCGTGCTCAGAAATTAGGTATGCCATATGAAGCTGCCAGGCCTATCATTCTTGAAAGTCCTGATGGAGATGGGGTTCCTCCAACTGTTCTCCCTCCTCAGATACCCACTGATGTTGATACACTAAAGAGGTCTTGGGCGCAACTACAGGAAGAGCGGGATTACTATCGGGAAAAGTTCAACGAACAGGAACAGAAGATTCAAAAGCTGACCAAGCAACTGGAGAACGAGCGGACCCTGAATGACTATATCCGTACTGAGAAGAGGAGGCCATGGGAGCACTGATGGGCTTTGGATGTTCCTTTTACAGCTTTATTTCCTTTTCAGTATTTTCATTCCTGTAACGCCTAAGGGCAGATTGTTGAACAATTTAAAGTTTGAATTTAATAAAGTGTGTTCCTTTTGTTTACAAAGTTGACTCCCGATTATCTTTGAAAACATAATTCATACGCATTTCATTCATCATATGCATTACAGGTACCCCTTTTCCTACAGGTTGCTTAATCTTCTTCGCTGTTTATTTCAGCACTCAAGCATCATGAATCCTGAACTCACTACCGAGCAAGCTATCAAGGCCCTCCAGGCCCAGAATGCCCAATTTCAGGAGATGGTCATGAACTTGGCCCAGGGACAACAAGAGCTGAAGGCTATGCTCCTGAAGAAGAATAAGAAGAAAAAGAGGACTATGCTATTCAACACTGGGCGCAGACTCGGGAACACACTGCAGAATGAAGCTGAGAGGACTACTCCATCTGTGGGAGAAGGCAGTCACCAAGGGAGGGAGGTCCCTAGTCCTGTGGTTTCTGACACTGAGACAGACTTCAACGATGAACAGTACCCTCCTGCTGAGGACCGGTACAAACAGCTGGAGGATAGATTAAAAGCTATGGAGATTCAACGTGTGCCTGGGTTGGATTTCGGAGACTTGGGGTTATCTTCTGGGGTGGTGATCCCACACAAGTTCAAGGCGCCTGCCTTTGTGAAGTATGACGGGGCTTCCTGTCCCAAGATGCACCTTCGTTCTTATGTAAGGAAGATCCAGCCTTACACAGCAGACAAGAACTTATGGATCCACTTCTTCCAGGAGAGTCTTTCAGGGACTCACTTCGAATGGTTCTATCAGCTGGATGGAACCAACATTCGTAACTGGGAGGATCTGGCCACTGCTTTTTACAAGCAGTATCAATATAATTCCGACCTCGCTCCCACGCGTACCCAACTCCAGGGTATGTCACTGGGAACGGGTGAAGGTTTTAAGGAGTACGCACAGAAATGGAGAGACCTGGCTGGCAGGGTGCAGCCACCATTGACGGACCGGGAGCTGGTGGATATGTTCTTGGGGACCCTATCTGGTCCATTCTTCAATCATCTCATTGGTAATTCCTCTGCTGGGTTTACTGACCTGATCCTGACTGGTGAGAGGATCGAGGCTGGTATAAAATCGGGGAAGATACAGAAGGGTACCTCCTCCAATGCTGAAAAGAAGCCCTTCAAGAAGGAGGCCAGTGCTGTGTTTGGTCCAAGAAGGCAAAAAAAACCTGAATGCCGCCAAGCTGTCAACGCGGTGGTAATTTCTAATCCTGCTGCTGCTCCTCAGCAATACAACCAGCCCAGAGCTGAGAGGCCTAAACGGCAGTATACCCGGCTCAGCATGACTCTCTCTCAGATCCTGCCGCAACTGCTGTCAACTAGCCTGGTAACTGTCAAAGAGGCTCCGAAGATGGTAAACACAGCATCTCCGAAATACAACCCCAACGCCTGTTGCGCATATCACTCTGATAGCCCGGGACATTCTACTGATGATTGCTGGGCCCTGAGGAATAAGGTTTAAGACCTTATTGATGCCAAGGAGATACAGTTCGAGGCGCCCGAGAGGCCAAATGTTGTGACCGCTCCCATGCCCCAGCATGGAGTGAATGCTGTTGAGGAGGATTTGTATGTAGCTTCTGTGGATGATGTTGCTACTCCGCTGCTGACTGTCAAGAGGAACCTGTTGCTAGCCGGTTTATTTCCGGGATGTAGCAAAGGTTTCCCTTTATGTGCTGATGCCCCTGCTGGTTGTTCTTTGCTGAAATCAGGCGTCCAAAACCTGATGGATAGTAAAGAGATTTTGTTCAAAAAGACTGCTATTCTTGCTGCCCCTGTTGAAGAAGTTTCAATTGTTACCATTTTCAATAACCCTTCCAAGGCTCCTTCAAAGAAGCCTGTCCAAATTTTTCCTGTTCACAAGATTGCTCCCATCACCATTACTGTTCCGGGGCCCATCCCCTACAAGTCTGATAAAGCTGTCCCGTGGCACTATGGGGCAGATGTTTATGTTCTGGGAGTGAAGCAAGAGTTCAACGCTGGTACCAGTGTCACCAACATCACTGGGCCTGCTAAGGTCACTCGTAGTGGAAGACTGTTCTCACCAGACATCGCTCCTCCAGCAATTCAAAGGCCTCTTGTCATCACACCTGCCAGTGTGCCTGTTTCCCCCCTGATCAAGTTTCCACCCCTGCTGCCGAGTCATCTGACGCTCGGGGCAAGGGGATTGCTGCTGATATGCCTGCCCGGACGGAGGCACCAAAGACCATTGTTGAGGCTTCCAAGCAGGAGATGGAAGAGATCCTCAAAATAATAAAGAAAAGTGATTTCAACGTCGTTGAACAGCTGGGGCACACCCCCTCTAAAATCTCCATGCTATCACTGCTGCTGTGTTTAGAGGCCCATGCCAAGCCCATGATTGCTTTCCTGAAAACGGCCCACGTACCTCAAGAGACGTCTGTTGATCAATTCACCGACTGTGTGGCCAACCTAACTGCTGATAATGGTCTGGGTTTCTCTGATGCTGATCTGACGGCCAAGGGGAAGAACCATAATGATGCCCTGCATGTCTCCATTGAATGCAGGGGCACTACTCTTGCTCACGTGCTGGTTGACACGGGTTCCTCATTAAACGTGCTGCCCAAGAAAGCTCTAGACAGGCTGGACTGTGAAGGTTTAGAGCTCAAACCAAGTAACATTGTTGTTCGGGCCTTTGACGGGTCCAAAAGGATGGTACACGGTGAGGTTGACATCCCAATCAGGGTTGGGTCACAGGTCTTTGATTCAAAATTCTATGTGATGGACATCCGTCCATCCTATTCTTGTTTGCTGGGTTGCCCGTGGATCCACAAGGCTGGAGTTGTGACTTCAACTTTACATCAGAAGCTCAAATACCCGGTCAGGGGGAAGATTGTAACAGTGCAAGGGGAAGAGGAATACATGGTCAGCCACCTCAACTCCTTCAGGTACATAGAAATGGATGGGAAGTTCATTGAGACCCCCTTTCAACATTTTGAAGAGGTGCCATAAACATTGGCAGCAGCAGAAGCAGTGACTGAAGAGGGTTCTCCCTTGAAGATGGCCTCCTTAAAGGACGCCCGGGATGTGATTGAAAGAGGTGAATGTGCAAACTGGGGCAGGCTCCCGGATTTTACTCCTAAGACTAACAAGTTTGGGCTGGGTTTCACTGCAGAGGCTCAGAAGGCTGTGCGCAAGGCAAGGATTGGAAGACCTCCTGTGCTCATCACCAATCCAGGAGTGAATGCTATTGGGGAGGAAGACGAAGTGGAAGAATCCGAGTTTGACAGCTGGATCTACCCAACGACTAACGGTGGACCTAGCAACTGGACCGCAAAAGACTTTACACCTATTACTTTTGTCACCCAGTAATGAACTTCTTTGTTTTGGATTTGTAATAAACAATAATTTGAAACTTTATGGCCCGGTGTCTTACCCGGGGCACCGTGGTTTTATTTGTGAGGGCTTTTGTTTGTCACTTTCATATATCATGAATATAAGCATTGGACGTTTTTCACATTTCAAATCTTGCGCTCTCTTTCTTTCTTTATACATATTACAAAACAGCTATATTTACACACACTCACCCATACAGGTTTCAATCCACTCTGGATCTCACTGGTAACGACTCTGCTACTGCTAGTTATGACTTCGAAAATCCGATCAACTTAGCCGAAGAAGAAGGTGAAGATGATTGCGAAGTGCCTGGCAAACTTGCAAGACTGTTACTCCAGGAAGAGAGGGCCATTTAGCCACATGAAGAGCCAGTGGAAACGGTAAATCTGGGTACTGAGACAGACAGAAAGGAAGTCAAGATTGGTGCTAATCTAGAGCTTAGTGTGAAACAACGGCTGATCCAGATGCTGCATGACTACATGGAAATCTTTGCCTGGTCTTACGAAGACATGCCTGGGTTGGATACCGACATTGTGGTTCATCACCTACCTACCAAGGAAGACTGCCCTCCGGTTAAGCAAAAAGTCCGCCGTATGCGTCCAGAGATGTCCGAGAAGATCAAAGCTGAGGTTATGAAGCAATTTGATGCCGGGTTTCTAGCAGTGACTTCTTACCCTCAGTGGGTTGCCAATGTGGTGCCGGTACCGAAGAAAGATGGTAAAGTCAGAATGTGTGTCGATTACAGGGACCTGAATAGGGCAAGCCCCAAGGATGATTTCTCTTTGCCTCACATCGACGTTCTGGTTGACAATACTGCCCAGCACAAGGTGTTCTCTTTCATGGATGGTTTTTCAGGTTATAATCAGATCAAGATGGCTCCTGAAGACATGGAAAAGACTACTTTTGTTACTCAGTGGGGCACCTTCTGCTACAAGGTCATGCCTTTTGGACTGAAAAATGCTGGGGCAACCTACCAACGTGCCATGGTTGCTTTATTTCATGACATGATCCATCATGAGATAGAAGTATACGTTGATGATATGATTGCAAGGTCCCAAACTGAGGAGGAGCACCTTGACCATCTGCAAAAGCTGTTTGACCGTCTGAAGTTGTACAAGTTGAGGTTGAACCCGAACAAGTGCACCTTCGGGGTAAGATCTGGAAAGTTGCTAGGCTTCGTCGTAAGTGACAAGGGTATTCAAGTGGACCCCGCCAAGGTTAAAGCTATTCAAGAGATGCCAGTTCCTAAGACAGAGAAAGAAGTCAGAGGCTTTCTAGGACGTCTGAATTACATTGCTCGATTCATCTCACACCTAACTGCTACTTGTGAACCAATCTTCAAGCTGCTGAAGAAAGATCAGGTAGTACGTTGGAATGATGAATGTCAGGCCGCTTTTGACAGAATCAAAGAGTATCTCCAAGAACCACCCATCCTTATGCCACCGGTTGAAGGGAGACCTCTGATACTATACTTGACAGTGCTTGACAGCTCAATGGGGTGTGTGCTGGGGCAACATGACGAGTCTGGCCGAAAAGAGCATGCCATTTATTACCTTAGCAAAAAGTTTACCGACTGTGAGACCCGATACTCACTGCTCGAGAAAACTTGATGCGCTTTGGTATGGGCTGCTCGCCGGCTGAGACAGTATATGCTGACTCACACTACCTTGTTGATTTCAAAGATGGATCCGATAAAGTACATATTTGAAAAGCCTGCTCTGTCTGGGAGAATAGCAAGATTGCAAATGATCTTGACAGAATACGACATCCAGTACACAACTCAGAAAGCTATCAAAGGAAGTGTATTGGAAGACCATTTGGCACACCAGGCAGTAGATGACTACCAATCAATGAACTTCGAGTTTCCAGACGAGAGCATCATGATAGTGACTGATTGCGAAGTACCTGGACCGGATGAAGGACCTGAGGAAGGATCCCGATGGTCTATGCACTTTGACGGAGCCTCCAACGCTTTGGGTAATCGTATCGGCGATGTGATCATATCCCCTCAAGGCACTCATACTCCGCTCACTTCCCGGCTATGTTTCAACTGCACCAACAACATGGCAGAGTATGAGGCATGCATCATGGGTCTTCAAGCTGCGATTGACTTAAGGATCAAGTTTCTGAGTGTCTTCAGAGATTCCGCTCTCGTGATCAATCAGATCAAAGGCGAGTGGGATACGAAACATCCGAATCTGATTCCTTACAGAGAATGTGTGTTGACATTGATCCCCCATTTCACATAGATAACTTTTGAACATTTCCCAAGAGAGGAGAATCAGTTGGCGGACGCGTTAGCTACGATGTCTTCCATGTTCAAAGTCAAATGGGACAATGAGGCTCCCCGAGTCACTATCTGGAAACTGGACGAACCGACATACTGTTGTGATCTTGAGGCTGAGGCAGTGACTGAAAAACCTTGGTACCATGAGGTGAAGAGATACTTGGAAGCTCAGGAATACCCCAAAGGTGCATCTGTCAACGACAAAAAGTTTTTGAGAAGGTTCGCAGCGAAGTTCTTCCTCAGCAATGGCATTCTATACAAGCGAAACCATGATTCGACCTTATTACATTGTGTGGATAAAGCTGAAGCAGAAAGGATCATGGCAGAGCTACATGAAGGCACCTTAGGAACACATTCCAGTGGACACACCATGGCAAAGAAGATCCTTCGGGCAGGATATTTCTAGTCCACAATGGAAGCCGACTGTTACCAACATTCTCGGACATGTCATAAGTGCCAGATTTATGCAGACAAGGTGCACGTCCCTCCGGTTCCTCTGAATGTCTTGACAGCACCTTGGCCTTTCGCAATGTGGGGCATTGATATGATCGGCGAGATTAAACCTACGGCATCCAACGGGCACCGCTTCATCCTGGTAGCGATTGATTACTTTACGAAGTGGGTTGAAGCAGTTTCCTACGCCACTGTAACCAAGAATGTCATGGCACGGTTCATTTGACATAACCTGATCTGTCGATACGGCATCCCGGAAAGGATTATTACAGACAACGGTACCAATCTTAATAACAAGATGATCGCTGAGCTCTGCGAGCAATTCAAGATACAACACCACAACTCTTCTCCCTACCGGCCGGAGATGAATGGGGCTGTAGAAGCAGCGAATAAGAATATCAAGAAGATTGTGCAGAAGATGACAGTGACCTATAAAGATTGGCACGAGATGTTACCGTTTGCTCTTCATGGGTACCGTACCTCAGCAAGAACATCAACCGGGGCAACTCCCTTTTCCTTGGTCTACGGCATGGAGGAAGTCTTACCAATTGAAGTGCAAATACCCTCTCTCCGGATAATGAAGGATGCAGATCTGAGCGAAGATGATTGGATCCAGACACGACTTGATCAGCTAAATCTAATTGACGAAAAGAGACTTGCTGCTATTTGTCATGGTCAGGCGTATCAAAAACGGATGATCAGGGCATTTAACAAGAAGGTCAGACCACAAGAATATCAAGTTAGGGATCTGGTAATCAAGCGCATCATCCTTCCTCAGAGTGATCCAAGGGGCAAATGGACCCCTACGTACGAAGGGCCATTTGTGGTTAAACATGTGTTCTCAGGAGGAGCCATGATCCTAACCACCATGGATGGTGACGACCTTCCTCACCCCGCCAATGCAGACATAGTAAAAAGATACTACGCATGATAAAAGACCCGCTAGGTTGACATACCTAGGCAAAAATTAGTGCTTCCCGGCGAACCAAAAGGGTTCGGGCAAAATGAGGGATGAAATGAAAAAAATCTGTACACCCGGCAAGTCGAAAACCTGAAAAGGCGGCTTGGGAAAAAATGGGTATCCAGGTGGACCGAAAACCCGAAAGGGCGGTCCAGGAAAAAGTTAGGGATAAAGCATAATACTATGTCTCATTGGATCACTTCGCATCCAGAATCCGGTATCAACATCAAGTTCAGACGGCATCGATCAATCAGCTTCATCGTCAACTGAGCAGCAAAGTGATGAGACGCTCGAAGATATAAAGGCGATAGCAGAGTTGGAACCCAGTGGGATTATTCTTTTCACATAGCTGTTTTGTTTTCCCTTTTCACAAATTGTATAAACTCTTTTATTCAGCGGCGTTCCCCTACTAGGACGCCAGCCTCTTGTACATAAACGCCTATTTACAGGCAAATTCAAAAAATCAATATAAATTCACTTTTCAGACAAATTGCCAATTGTTTTTCCTTTTTCTGTTTTGTTTTGCGAAGAACGTCCAAGGTTCAATTTGTGATATATGCATTTGACAATAATTGCTAACTCATAAATGTTTGCATACGAAACAAAGGATTAATTACAGGTAACATTAGAAACAGGGGCAATAATGAGTTGTCTAAGCGATCTAATTGTTCTGTCCACCAAGGTACCAAGGTAAGTTCGGCTGAAGAACACAACCAAGATATCTTAATTCCCAAGAGAGTGAGCCAGCAAGTCAGCGATACTCTCCCCAAGCAAAGCTATACTATCAGCCTTAAGGAAGTTGGGTATTCCCAGCAGATCTCAACATTCCCCAGCACAGTATACAAACATTCTTAACAAGCATCCCCGATAGTCTTGATCTAAGATTGTTCCCCGGCGGTATACCAGACATTCAGCGGAGACACCTCCCCAATATATCTCAAAATTTCCCCAGGAGAGTCCAGTCTAAGGATTTCCCCAGGAAAGTTTGAATCATCTCCCCAACAGGAAGCTTATCCCCAGTAGATTCAGGAAGCTCCCCACCTGCAGAGCACGAACGCGTCTCCCGGCTTTATTCAAAGGTTATTTCCATACCAGGATATAACTGGGTTATCCTCAGCCAAAAGCCACGGAAAGATCGTCCTCGGCGAAGTCTTCTCATCCCCAGCGGAGTCTATTAAAACTTCCAATACAACAACGGGATCCCCAGCGAAGTTATCATCAACACCTCAGAGTATTGTTCCCCAGCAAGGTCACTAGAGTAATTTTCCCCCGCAGAGTAATCTCCAAGTTTATTCCCCAACGGAATCATCTTCTCCTACCGACATTCTTGCAACCATCACTCCCCAGTGGAAACAGCGAAATGCTATTCACATCAGCCCAGGATTTAACTTCCCGGCATCCGTCAAGGATTTATTTTCCTAAGACGAAAACATACATTCATAAACATTGTATCTTCATACATTATAGAATGCATATACGCATCATGAACATATAATCTCATCACGCATGTCATACATCATGACATCGCATACAACTAACGTTTTGTCTTTTCAGGACAAAAGACAAGGCAAAGATGATTGCTATCAATAGTCGTGATTCCAGATCCGATTCCTGTATCCTGCCAGGGTGTATTTGTTGACGACTAGCATTACCAGAATCGATTCCTGTATCCCGCCAGGGCACGTCTGAAGAGTTTGAGGATCCGATTCCTGTATCTTGCCAGGGTGTATCTGTTGACGACTAGCATTACCAGACTCGATTCCTGTATCCCTCCAGGGCACGTCTGAAGAGTTCGAAGATCCGATTCCTGTATCCTGCCAGGGTGTATCTGTTGACGACTAGCATTACCAGACTCGATTCCTGTATCCTTCCAGGGCACGTCTGAAGAGTTCGAAGATCCGATTCCTGTATCCTGCCAGGGTGTATCTGTTGACGACTAGCATTACCAGACTCGATTCCTGTATCCCGCCAGGGCACGTCTGAAGAGTTCGAAGATTCGATTCCTGTATCCTACCAGGGTGTATCTGTTGACGACTACATTACCAGACTCGATTCCTGTATCCCTTCAGGGCACGTCTGAAGAGTTCGAAGATCTGATTCCTGTATCCTGCCAGGGTGTATCTGTTGACGACTAGCATTACCAGACCCGATTCCTGTATCTTGCCAGGGTGCGTCTGAAGAGTTTGAGGATCCGATTCCTGTATCTTTCCAGGGTGTATCTGTTGATGATTGTATTCTCCGGACTCGATTCCTGTATCTCGCCAGGGCACGTCTGAAGAGTTTAAAGATCCGATTCCTGTATCCAGCCAGGGCGCATCTACACAAAGAGTTTGAAGACCAACTCCTGTAACAGGCCAGGTAATTATTTTTCTTTCTCAGGTACGCAAGTTCTCGCTAAGGAATCTCTTACGCGATCGACAACCTCCCGATGGCATCTGTAAGCCCATCCTCCTATCCATCAATCTCCAAATGGCATCTATAAGCCCATTCCCACCATCACACTGCTAACATGTTAGCGCAAATTTCTGGGCACTCTAGTGTTCAATCATCTTCCACCTTCGGATTACGAAAGGCACGTCAGCCAATCTACATCCTCAGGTCTAAGAAGATTGAACAGGGGAAACTGTTGTACCCCAAAATTTGCCCTCCCATATTCTTCAAGGTTTGCTAAGATCATGCTTCAAAATCTCCCAAGGGTTGCACAGTCCAATTGCCTCCTAACAGTCAAAAATTAGGGTTTTGGTTCTGGCAAAGAAATTGAAGTTTCCAAGGGTCCAAACAAGTCCCACATGCCTATGTACATTGTCAAGCATCCATATGCCAAGTATCAAGACTCACAGCACCAGATTGCACAGTCAAAAACCCTAATTGCTTCACAGTCAACTGCAGGGGCAAAATGGTCATTTGACAGTCAAAAGTCAAAATTTTTTGTCAACATATTATTTTGAAGCCACAAACATCATTTGATCAATTCTTGATCATGATTCTCAAGGCACGGCTCAAAAAGTCTCAAGATGCAAAAGTTTCTATTTTTGGATAGTTGAAAAAGTCAACTGCAAATTGACCAGGGCATAACTTCCACATGGTTTATCAGAAAAATTCCATCCAAAGCTCATTTTCAAGAGAATGGTATTTCCTACAACTCATCTTCACACTTCAAGTCCAAGAAATGCTCTCACAAAAAGTTATCAATTTCAACATTATAGGTCATTTTCAAAAGTCAACAAAAAGGCACTTTAAGTCAAAGACCATAACTTGAGATTGGTAAATCAAAATGACATGGGACCAAAGACATTGGTTATAGGACTTCAAGACATTTCCAAAATGTCCAAGAACATGTTCATAACTTCAAAATTGAGCAAGATATGCATTAGAGAAGTTGGGAAATTTTTGTGAAATGGCCAAAATCAATTATCTTTGAAACTTCATTTTTGACAAAAGGGCCCCACTTTTTCCACTTGATTCAGCTTGGCCATGCTTCCCACGTGTCCCACAAATTATTTCAAGATTTAAAATTAATTTTTTCATTTTTATTTAATTTTATTTGATTTAATTCATTTTAAATCATTTAAAATCAAATAAAATCAAAGAAGTTAATTAAGGGGATATTTCTTGTATTGAATTGCTTTGATACATCATCATGATCATTCCAATTTCGTGCAAAGGTCCAAATGAAGCAAGAATTCAAATTTTGGCTCAAGAATGGAAAGTGCTTCAATGGAGTTTATGGAAAATCCCAAGCATGAATGCATTGCATTATTGGCCATAATTTTGATCAAAACTCATTACATAATACATGTGCAAGCTAACACAAGTAAATTCACGACCTAAGAAGCTCCCAGACGGCCAAACGCATTTTCAAATTTTCAAGCAAAAAAGCAAATCTGAAAACCTAGTTGCAGTGCCTCTCAAGCCTCCATTCCAATCCAAACATATTCCTGGCATCCCTAGGAAGCTTTGGCAATCAGAACCAAGCACAATCATTCAAGAAATCGTGCCATAGACCTCTTCCGGTTTGCTTCACAAAATCGTATATCACGTTTCATATGCATTTAACCTATTTTCTTTGTTGTTTTGTGTTGCTAGAGGCTTTCTGAAGCTAATAGAATGATTCAATTGCATTCTAACGCATTATAGCATGATTCACCATTGAAACTTTTTAGGGTTTTTCAAGCTTCAAATTGGGGATTTCCCCATACTGTAAAATTGGGACATCAAACTGCCATGGTTGAATTCGTGATATCCAAACGAACATAACGGACCCATCGCGCTCAATTTATGTTAACCATGGGCGTATTCGCTATTTTTTGCAGATTCTATTTAGTGGGGGTTTAAAACCCCCACTATCTGTTTTCTATTTTCAGGCAAAATGAAGAAGAAAGCTAGCGTGGCTTATTGTTATTGGACGGTTCAAAATTCTAGCGCGTTCTTTTTGGTTGTGTATCACTAATTCTTGTTTTGTGTTATATTATTTGTTTTCCATTTTATATCCAAAACGCGCAAATAGCTCAACTGGTAGGCAGGTGGCTTGTTAAATGCTGGGACCTGGGTTCGAATCCCAGGTCCCCCCAAATAATTTCTATTATTTTGTTTCAAATGTTTCCATGCAGTGCATGTTCCAGGGCTCACCATGCATCCCAACGCTTAGGCTTGACAAGTGGCTTCAAGACCAATCTGAAGGCCAGAACATGCAGTATACTATGCACCCTAGTCAGCAAGCAAGCACATGATCAAAAAAGGTCAACGTGGCCTTTGCCTCAATGGGCCTGAATTCCAGATTTCACCCCCTATTTGGCCCACACCCCCTTGGTTTTCATTTCTTTTCTTTTATTATTTATTTGTTTTTGTTATTTCCTTTTTATTTTTAACCCTTTTATTTTATTACTAATAATTAATTTAATTAACCATTTTCATAAAAAACCCAAAAAAAAAATACAATTAACACTTTTATTATTATTATTTATTATTTTGTAAATAAATCATAATTGAATTAGTTGTTAATTAGGCCATTTTAACATTCCTTTTAATAATTAAAATAGATTTAGATTTAGGTTAATCTTTAACTTTGTTTCTTTTTATTTCTATTTTATTTCATAAAAAATATAAAAAAATCAAAAAAATATTTTCTTGTAATTAAAATAATTAATTATTCTTAATTTCATTTAATTACCAAAAGGACAAAAAAATTAATTCCCTTTTCTTTATTCGCGCATATTTAATTTGTCCGATTATTATGTAATTGCTCCGGATATGTAATAGTAAATATGACCTTTTACTGTTTTTTTATTTTCCGCACTTATTTACTTAAAACGGGTCTTTGTAAATTTTTGGCGATGTATAGACCCGCGCCTTGTAATAGCGTAGGATTTACGTTTTTCCGTACTTTAATTTCCGCACCCTTTAACTGTTAACTTGTATGAAAGAATGCATGACAATTAAAAATAACTCGTAGCTCACCAATGCCTGATCAAAGACAAATATTAACATGAAAACAATACACAAAATTCACACACCACTCTTAGGGTACGCCTCACTGTTGCCTTGCCCCTCGAAACATGGTCGTCGAGTATAGGACGTTTTAGTAAGTCCTTATGTCCATGAACATGGCATAAGGGTAGCTTCTAAGGTGTCCTACTATTGCTCTGGTGACCACACTGTCCCTACAAGCTCGAATTGTGGTCGTCGAGTACAAGACGTTTTAGTAAGTCCTTATGTCCATAACATGATCCAGTTGCCTCGAAACGGTTGCCTCGGAATAAAAAAGGATCAATGGCATAAGGGTAGCTTCTAAGGTGTCCTACTGTTGCTCTGGTGACCACACTGTCCCTACAATCGAATTGACCCGAACACCTCCAACGGTGGTGCTACCTACCTCTCAATGGTGGGATAGCACTACCTAAAGGACACTTACACAGCTTAATTCCTCAGGGTAGGTAGATGACTCATAGATACTTGCTCTTTTCAAAAAAACAAACAAAAATATTTTCACACCGACACTTTCAAAAAGCTTTCAAAAACAATTTTTCAAACACTCTTGAGGACTGATACAAGAGTCGATCTGAATCTTTAAACGAAACTTTTTTCAAACCCACTCACACTTTGAAAAGCAAACAAATATTTTGAAAACACAAATGAGCAAGTATCTAAGAGCCCATGGATAACCATGGATAAAAAGGGTGCTAACACCTTCCCTTTCTATAAATCTACCTCCCGAACCGAGAAACATTCTCATAAGGAATTTTGCTGTGCTTTTGTACTTTCCATGTTGGAGAACATAAAAGACGGTGACGACTCTTGCTTACCGCGACATTTTGCGAAACAGCATTAAACAGTCAGTTCCAGATCCACCGATCACACCAGGATACTATTATATGTCACTATCAGACTCTGAAAACATTTTTTTTCTTATGATCACATGAAGACTTAGCAAAAAATTGCAGAAGACGGATGAAATGCAACTGATAATTCATCTTTTAGCAAAGGAGTTTCGAATGGACCTTCAACGAAATTAACCGTTTCAGGAAGCTTTTCAACGTCTCTGATGTTTCTTCTCTCAAAGACTCACTTGTGGAAGAAGTCTATTCCAACGACTCTTTGTGTTCCTTCGTAAAAGGAGTTGAAAACTTGTAGAACAACAACATTGCGCCTTGACAAACAAAGAGTTGTTACTCTGTCAAACTATTGCACAAGCTTAAACTTAGAACTTATTAACAATTGTATATTCTTAGAAGTTCTCAAGTCTTAGAGTTTTTGTGTTGTATTTTGTTTACACCTCTGATTGTATATCAAGTGTTAGCCTTAAACAATCCTTAATATGCAAGATGGGTTATTAGAAGTCTCTTGCTTGTTGTTTTAGCATATGAAGTCTCTTGCTTGTGTGCTTGAGCATTAAAGCCTCTTCCTTTTGTGTTTGAGCATTTAAAAGTCTCTTGCTTGTGTGCTTCAACATTTGAAATCAGAAGTGATTATAGTGGAAATCCCTTGGAAGTGCAAGGAGATTGGACTACTCCTAATTTATAGGAGGATCCAGGATAATTGCTCGTGTCTTTCTTTCTCTCTTATTTACCTTTGAACCTTTATTCTGCTGCATAATTCAGACTCTAACTTAGATTCAAACCCTGTGTTTAGAATTTGGTAATAGATTTTTAGAGTAAAAGAAGAAAAAGTTAACACAATTCAACCCTTCCTTCTTGTGTTTTTCTCACCTTCAGTTGGAATCAGAGCATGGTATGTGCATCAACATTTAAATATGGTACATAAAAGATCCTGTGAGAAAACATGCTTGAAGGACCTGAAACCAGTGGTAACAATCCTACTCTTACAAACAATGTTTTACCCTTGATTATATTGCTTCTTAAAGGAACAATTATATTTATAAACCTCCAACATTTAGTGCAGATTCTACTGAGTTTGATTGGTGAAAAAGTAAAATGTACACTCACATCATATGTATTAATGATGAGTTATGGGATATTATTGAAGATGGCATTGACATTGAAGTAGATGGAGTGGGTATGGTGGCTGATAGAAAGATCCTCACATCTGCTCAGAAAATGATATATTGAAAATACTATAGAGTAAGAGGAATTCTGGTAGGTGCTCTACCTCACTATGAGTATCTCAATATTCTCTACAAACATACCACTAAAACTATTTTTGAGTCCCTTTGTGCCACTTATTAAGGGAATCAACAAGCTAAAAAGGCAAAGGCAAAACTTTTGGTCCAACAATATAAATTGTTCAAGATGAAGGAAGATGAAGACATTGAAGCCATGTTCTCAAAGTTTAAAGTTCTTGTATTTGGACTTTAAGTGTTGAATAAGAGCTATACAATTATTGATCATGTCAAGAAGATTATTAGGAGTCTTCCTGGAAAGTATAGATCTAAGGTGACTTCCATACAAGAAGTTAGAGACTTAAACAAGATAAGTCTGAAGAGTCTAATGACAAGAAGCTACACGCTGCTTATGATATTTCTATTTACTAATATTTTCATAATTCCTTTTTTACACTTGTTATCAATACTGTATATGAACCATTTTCAGGGATGAATCATCTCCCACTTTCCTCGCATCATCGGGTGGGAAGATACACCTACCTACGATTAAAATTGTGCATGTCCAGCCACATTTGTTCCGTAGAGGGGGAATAGTATGGTCATGGTATTCATAGTTATAAGAACAAGAAGTTTTTCTACATCTGGCCTTAGGATTTTGATGATAACATTACATGATATCATAGAGAACAAATGTATACTCTTATCATTTTGTTCTAGTGTGTAGTTGCTTCTATAATGTTCTAACTCTAGTACAAGGTGTGTGACGTCATCAGGTTCAGAGTATAAACACTCTGGAAGAAAGCATTTGGTTACGTGTTACAGTTAAAGTCAAGATTCTGAATACGTCTTATACAACGTGTCTAAGGAATGTTAGTACAAGAGGTTCTGATCGTGACTATGTGGTTAAGCTTTGGAGGCGTTCTAAAGTATTACTTCTGTGTGTTACAAGTTCAGAAGATTGTGAAGACAAGGTTCTGTTGAATAGTTTCTGATGATCTAAAGAAAAGCAAGTTCTTACAACCAAGTGCTGAAGACTCTGAAGACAAGGTTCTTATGGGACAAGTTCTGAAGACTCTGAGACTTAGGTTCTAAGACTTAAGAGAAAATCTTCTACAACAAGCTTCAACATTCGAATTATCTGAAGCCTCTGAAGACACGAAAATTTTCAAAATGGTTAATGTGTGATGGTGTACAAAGGGTACATAAAGTGTTTGTGACCTCTACTCTTTTAGAGTCATGCAAGGACAGTCCTTTCGTACTTTACTGTGACCACTCTCATTATTATCGTTGAGAACCAACAACTAGATTTCTGATTACCTTTCTACCCTTTCAATGTATCTCTTTTACAAGCTATAAAAGGAAGACATGGAAGCTGAAGAAAGGTAAGAATCAACATTACAACGATAAATCTATCAGATTAAATCAAGCTCAACAAAAATACACCAAAGTGTTGTGCAAACTCTGTATAGAAATATTTTGTGTATAGTTTTGTAAATAAGCAAGGAGTTGCTACTCGTATCTTGCTGTAAAACACTTAGGTGTTTTTCTTTGTATTGAAACGGCTGTGTAATATTCTTAAAAGAAGAAATCGGTAATACATTGAAAGTATTCAATTGTTGTTGATTCCTTGGGAGACCAAGTAATGGCCAGATCTCAAGAAGACTCTTGTTGCGGTTTGAGTGGATTTGCAATAAGGATCAACATACTTTTTGGGGGTGCCAATAAGGTTGATCATACTTATTATGGGTTATCTGTAATCAGTTTGATTATAGTGGATTAAGTCCTTGTTGAAGGCGAAATCATGCTTGAGGGGGTGGACTGGAGTAACTTAGTTAATAGCGAACCAGGATAAAAATAATTATGTTCACTTATTTTTATGTTCTAAGTTAACTTAGTCTGTCACCAACGTGAAAATTTAATTTGGTGAAACCCAATTTAAACCCCCCCTTTCTTGTGTTTCTCACATCTTCAATTGGCATTAGAGCTCCGGTTCTGGTATTGATAGTTATCAAACACTTAAACATGTCAGGTAAAGATTCAGACGAGTTTTTCTTTGAAGAAATACAATGATTGAACCCACACCAGCTGCTGCTGCATTAGATTCAAACGATAAAAGTTACAATGTTAAACCTCCCATATTTGATGGAAAAAGTTTGAATACTGGAAAGATGGACTAGAAAGCTTATTTATATAGGTCATGATGTTGATCTTTGGGATATGGTAGTTTATGGATACGTACCTTCCACAAATTCTACTAGAAAAGAAATAGCTAGGAGAGCTATGACTGATCAACAAAAGAAAGGTTACAAAAATCATCATAAAGCAAGAACCATCTTGCTGAATGCAATTTCTTATACTGAGTATGAGAAGGTTATAAATAGAGACTCTGCTAAGTATATATTTGACTCTATTAAAATGACCCATAAAGGAAATGATCAAGTCAAACAAACCAAGGCGCTGACCTTGATTCAAAAGTATGAAGTCTTCAAGATGGAGGATGATGAAAGCGTTGAAGTCATGTTCTTAAGATTTCAAACCTTGGTTGTAGGACTGAGAGTTCTGAACAAAGGCTATCCAACGACATATCATGTGAAAAAGATTATCAGAAGCTTTCCATCCAAATGGAGGCCTATGGTAACTACACTCAAGCTTGTAAAGAATATGAACAACACTTTTCTAGAAGAACTGGTAAGTTCTTTGAGAAGCCATTAGATTGAGCTAGAACAAGATGAACCTCAAAGAAAGGTAAAATCTATTATGCTGAAGTCTGTCAGGAAATCTGAGAAGTCTAAAGCTATTCAGGAAGAAGAGATTAAGGATTCAGAAGAGATTCTAATGATGAAGAAAATGAATTGTCTCTGCTAACCAGAAGGGTTAACCGTCTCTGGAAGAGAAATAAAGGCAACAAGTTCATAAGTTCAAGAAGGATTAGAGGTCGCTTTGAATAAATTTCTGTTCAAAGGAAGTCTAGTGGCAATAAAGTCATTTATTTTGAATGCAATGAGCCAGGACACTACAAGTATGAATGTCCTAACCTTCTAAAGGACATACCAAAGAATAAATCTCTTAAAGGCAAAAAGACAGGGCTAATGGTAACATGGGATGATTCAGACTCTTCTGACTGTGACTCAGATTGAGGACATGATAACGTGGCACTAACGGCTCATGTTAGAACATCAAGTGAAGAAATTCCTCCAGAAGATGAAGTTGATTCAAAAATAGAAGAAATATTCTGCAAAGAGGTATTCTTTGATCTTACTCATCTGGATTAACATATTCCTTAGTTAAAATTCTGGAAAAACATGGGTTACTCAAGATTCAGTTCAAGGATCTAAAAAAGACCCATGAATCTGTATATGTTGAAAACAATAAGCTTAAGGAAGAAATTTTTGTTTTAAAAGAAGATTTTTTTTATTAAAAGATGAAAACTCTTCCCTTAACAGCATGATAACTCTTCCAGAAGCCTTTGAGAGTATTGATGATGTCATTAAAAATATGACAAAGACTTCCATAAATTTCTAGCTAAGAGCATAGGGAGAAGCGTGCTAGCTTCTATGATCTATGGTATAAGCAGAAATGAAGTTAAAGGTATTGGTTATGATCCTCATGAAAAACCTAAATCTAATAAGGAAAACAAACCAACCACCTTACACTCTCATTTTATGTCTACTGGGTTTGTGACAAAAGAAGATGATAATCAATTGGATAAACCAAATGGTTTTAACTCTTATAAATATGATTATTCTACTGCTGACACCAAAGGTTTTCAAAACTCTGGTAGAGCTAACAAAAAAGGACCCAAGAAATTATGGGTTCCAAAAGATAAGTTAATCTATGTTACAAACATCCTTAGCAGTGCAATTGAAACACCTGACTTGGTTCCTGAACTCTGGATGCTTGCAACACATGATGAGAAAAGGCAAATGTGCCAAAACCTATAACTCAAGCCTGAAAATGTCATGGATTTTGGAGGTGATCAAAAGGGGAAGATCATAGACTCCGAAATAGTTGTTGTTAGTTAAAAGGATGGGTATATCCTTTTCAATGAAAGTAAGAGAAAAAACAGTTATAAGATCAAGTTTTTTGACCTTATAGAACTAAAAATAAAATGTCTCATGTATGTTAATAAGGAGAAGTGGACGTGGCACAGATGTTTAAGTTATGTTATCTTGAGAAAGATTTATTTACTGAACAAGCTTGATTTTATGAGTGGCTTTCCTAAACTGAAGTTTACTTCAAATGCTCTTTGTGAAGCATGTCAGAAGGTAAATTTTTCAAAAACTTCTTTCAAAGAAAAAATAACGTTGTTTAATTCTCCAAACTGTGTGAAATTATGCATATTGATTTGTTTGATCTAGTAAAAAATATATCAATCAATGGAAAGACGTACGTATTAGTTATTAAAAAAATGACTAAAACAAGTGGATATGGGTGAAGTTTCTCTATCTCAAGGATGAGTTACATTCTGTATTCACTATCTTCTGTATCTAAGTGCAAATTGAGAAAAGGTCTCAACATTGACAAGCTAATATAGCAAAGCACTTCCGGGAAAAGGATGTAAACACAACATGTTATTTCTCGAACAGTGTCTCCATAAGACCTATTCTTGAAAAAACTCCTTATGAATTGTGGAAGAACAAGAACTAAACATTTGATATCTTCATCTATTTTGATGCTCTTGTTTTATCCTGAATTCTAAAGAAAATATGAACAAGGTTGATTCAAAAGCTCAAAGTTGTATCATGTTATGATGTTTTGAATGCTCAAAAGGCTACATAGTATATAAAAATGAAACACTCACTGTTGAGGAATTAACCCATGTTAGATTTGATGATAAGCTTGACTATAAAAATTCAAAGCTAAGTTGATACGCTTGCAGATATGTAGATTACCATGTCAGAATCTAAAGGTAATGGAGCTGATACTGAAGTTCAAGAAGAAAAAATATCAGAAGATGTTCAATTAGAAGCTTCTAATGATTAAACTCCTTAGAATAGGATCCTGCAAAGACAATCTCTATGAGAAGATATATCTAGGGTTGATGTCTGTGATGGAAGAATCAAGTCAGCTCTAGAAGAAGGACATTTAAGACCAAAGTATCTGATCAAAATGGAACTATTGTTGTTGCAACAAATGGATGATCAGAATCAAGTTCGATGATGGAGGTGATCTCATCGGAAACAAAATACCTCAGGTTAATATTTATATACTTTCTAACAAAGTACTTATAGATACTTTTACCAGTTAGAAGTTATCTTGACAGGAAATGCTTAAATCAAGAAGGATGTGTATTTAATATCAATCATGGAGAAATTAAATTTCTTGGGAACATATGATAAATATTTCTTATTTTACTTTATCTCTTATGACTGAAAAGACGGGATAAGATATTCGACTGTCAATCTTAAAAGGTTTCCCTTACACAACCTACCCTAACATTATGAAAATTTTATGACTTTATGCATCTGTTAGCAGTGATGTCAGTTACATTAAATCGAGTATCTATGGTATTCCTTTTGTTATCACATGCTCTTCCATTTCTGAAGCAATTGGGTGTACTCCTAAAACTAACTCCATGGATCATGCTAGTTTTGACTTCATGGATGTCGATGTATTCCCAACCATTCATGACACTTCCTATGGGTATGAACCCAACAATCCAGACAACCTGAAACCTCTTGCTAAAATCTGGTTTCCATTCTTCCTAACAAACCTTCACCCTAAAGGTGAAGAATTAGATGTTGTGTATGTTAGGGATAAGTGCCTAATCTTCTGCCTTATCAACAACATCCCTATTAATTTGGCCACGATTATTTTCAACCACCTAAAGGAATCCATTTTGGACTCTAGATATCTTCAAAAATCCTTCATACCTTATGGGCGTGTCCTATCTGAACTGTTTGAATTAGCTAAAGTAATCAAAATTGTTTGAAAGGCTCAGTTCACAAGAGGAAACACTCTGTTTGATGAGTGTTGTAAAGTGTTTGAAGTCTAAGCTAGTGCCTTTGTACTCGAAATGAATATGTCTTCTTCAGGTCATGTCTTATGTGTCAAAACATTGTATTCAACAACTTATCCTATCACCAAATATTTATGTCAAAGAGGAAGTATCATCATGAAATATTCTTGATGCATATCTATGTCTCAAAAATTTGCTTACATATATTTTTTTGTGATACTTTAAATGCTTTGATAGTTCACACTTTAATGACAAATTCTTCTAATAAGAAAAATAAATTCTAAAGAAAGAATATCTGATAATAATTTTATCGATATATAATTGATCAACATTTTTCATAGAAGATCTCAAGTTATTCTGTTGTGATTTCATCAAAAGTTTATCAATCTCGCTATTCTGTATCCTTATCACCTTTTTGATTTTTGACAAAGGGGGAGAAAGTAAAATGATTTTGATAATATTTATTCTCAGAATATTTAACTCAAACATATAAAATGATGTTACTACTAACTGTTTGTTTGATGTTTCAATCCAGGAACTTTGAATAAGTTTGCTGAGTATTCTAAGACGGGTTAAATATGAATATCATGAATATCCGGGTGCTAAGGTTGAGAACCTTATGGATGAAATCAACTCTGATTTCATATATAAGAAGTTGTACACCTGATGAATATATGAAGATTCAAACATATGAACCAAACACAATTCATAAGTTATAAACTTTCTGAAAGTAATGTAATCTTGCTTGATATCATAGTGTTCAGAATTTGTGAACTTTATGAAAATATGGAATTCAGACTTAAAGCTTCAAAATCCGTGCTCCCCTGTAAGGAAGTCAAGTTAACATTCTGATGCATGCTCTGATACAGAGATGCCACTCTGAATATGTGCTCTGATACGTGTGCTTCTACAACGTATGTTCTACTCAGAAGTTGTAAATTGTCAAAATAAATGATATACTGGAATATATAAAATCAAACACCGATGCTTGAGAAGTATAGTGTTTTAGTTGTAATATTATAATCATGAAATAGAAGTGTTGATAAATGATGTGTGACATTATTCAATCAGGCTCAAAATCAAGTTTTGATTCTTCATCAAGTTCTGATTGTAACCAGGTTTTGAGATGAAGACCAGGTGTTCTAGTCAGACTCTGATGAGTTGTTGTAGGGAAGTGTTACTTCTCTAATTCTATGTTCTGAAAACTCAAAATTTATTTTGTGAGTCTTGGGCTCAGGGGGAGACTTTAAATAAGTATAAATAAATTTTGGGATTAACAGATTCAGGGGGAGTTGTGAGCTTAACTTTGAATTTGTTGGTTACAGTGATACCATGTATAAATTGGTCTATCAAAATACATGGTTTTGTCATCATCAAAAAGGGGGAGATTGTAAGAACTAGAAGTGTTTCTACATATGGCCTTAGGATTTTGATGATAACAATACATGATATCATGGAGAATAATTGTATATCTAATGGTTTCGTTCTAGTGTGTAGTTGATGTTATAATGTTCTAAATCTGGTACAAGGTGTGTGATGTCATCAGGTTCTGGGATTAAACACTCTGGAAGGAAACATTTGGTTATGTGTTATAGTTGAAGTCAAGATTCTGAGTATGTCTTATGTAATATGTCTAAGGAACGTCAGTACAAGAGCTTCTAATCGTGACTTTATGGTTATGCTTTGGATGCCTTCTAAAGCTTTACTTCTGTGTGTTACAAGTTATGAAGATTATAAAGACAAGGTTCTGCTGAGCAGGTTCTGATGATCTGAAGAAAAGCAAGTTCTTACAACCAAGTGCTGAAGATTCTAAAGACGAGGTTCTGATGGGACAAGTTCTGAAGACTCCAAGACTTAGGTTCTAAGACCTAAGAGAAAATCTTCTACAACAAGCTTCAACATTCAAATTATCCGAAGCCTCTAAAGATAAGAAGAAGTTCAAAATGGTTAATGTGTGATGGTGTACAAAAGGTACATAAAGTTTCTGTGATCTCTACTCTTATAGAGTGGCACGAGGACAATCCTTTCGTACTTTACTGTGACCGGTCTCATTATGACTGTTGAGAACCAACAACTATATTTCCGATTACCTTTCTACCCTTTCAATGGATCTCTTTTACAAGCTATAAAAGGAATACTTGGAAGCTGAAGAAAGGTAAGAATAAACATTACAATGAAAAATCTATCGGATTAAATCAAGCTCAATAAAACTAAACAAAAGCACTGTGCAAACTCTATAGAGAAATCTTATGTGTATAATTTTGTAAATAAGAAAGGAGTTGTTGCTCGTATCTTGCTGTAAATATCTTAGATATTTTTCTTTGTAATAAAACGTATGTGTAACTTTCTTAAAAGAATAAATCTGTAATACACTAAATGTATTCAACTGTTGTTGATTCCTTAGGAGACCAAGTAACAGTCAGATCTCAAGAAGACTCTTTTTGTAGTTTGAGTGGATTTGTAATAAGGATTGATAGACTTAATTGGGGTGCCAATAAGGTTGATCAGACTTATTGTGGGTTGTGTGTAATAAATTTGGTTATAGTGGATTAAGTCCTTGTTGAAGGTGAAATCATCCATGAGGGAGTGGACTGAAGTAGCTTAGTTGACAGTGAACGAGGATATAAATAACTGTATTCATTTACTTTTATGTTCTAAGTTAACTTGGTCTGTCGCCATCGAAAAGACTTAATTTATTGAAAACCAATTCAAACCCCCTTTCTTGTGTTTCTCACACCTTCAAAAATCTCTCTTTATCGTATGGTACCAGGTGACGTTTGCTTCTGCCCATACGACGGTCACTGCGAGACGCGACATTTTGACGTCATTTCCTTATACTCCGGATGGATGGCATGTAGGTCATCTCTTATGTATCCTTATCTACCCAAGAATGTGATGTGAAAGTTTGGCTAGTTGCAGATTATTCTAAGACCTACATATGAGTTCGCTCCTCTCGGTGTCTGTCGTAGATATCTTGGTGCGATACTTAATGAATTCGAGAGTCACTTGGTACCAGAGGAATATCATTGGGTACCAACTCCTTTTCAGTGAGCTTATGCTGAGGGCTAAAAAACATGGTTCTATAGGATGTCACACCATATCATGACACCAGATGCTTATAGGAGATCACCTAGGCCATCTAACCACAAGGTGCTTAAGGCTCAGGATGACCACATCGAGGATGTGACAATAGTTTTTCAGCATGTTGTTGAGATGGGTAGAGCAGGCATAGAGGCGAGAATTTTTGAGGATGGCAGTCTCTATTTGGCCCTCGTGGAGAACATGATTTTCGAGTTACAAAATGTCGTACAGTACAGGTGGAAGAGAGTGCAGGGTGTTAGACATACACAGTAGGTTATGTTTGGATGTTTTTTTTTGTATTTTCAAGTAAATGTTATGTAGGTTTATGTATTTTAATTAATGTATGAATTTTAAATTTCTTTTGGTATAATACCATTTAAGCTTACTTTAAAATAACTTTGCTTAAAAAATTAAAATAACTTTGCTTCAAAAAAAATACAACGTTGGAACTAGGGATGTAAATGGATATCCATGGGGATGTATAGTATGATATCCGCGCCCTCCTCGTTGGATAAATATGATATCCATATCTGGTCTATATCCGTGTAGATATCTGCTAAATGGGTAATCCACGGGATTTATGATATTCACAGATATTTACAGATATCCATGGATAACACTTTTTTTTAATTATGTTTTGAAAAAATATTTACAGCTTCTTTTAAAGACACAAGAAATTATTTTCACATAACATTCATAAAAATCTCCCTTATTTTAACAACAAAATTTCATCACATTAAGTTTTTTCATTTTTACCAAAGCGTAATATTCATACATTTCATTTTTAACAAAATAAATTGAAAGATATTGTGATGGTGAGTTATGGTGGAAGAGCGGTCAATCGAGGAGTAGAAAAAATGATATTGGTTGAACGGGGAAATGATGATACTAATTGGTTGGACGGTATAACCGTTGAAGTGAGGTATGGAATATAAAAGAAGCTTACATATGAAATGGTGAGTAGGATTTGTTATGGAATATAAATGTTTTCTTCAAAGAAAACTTAATAAAATATATTAGGAGATTATTTTGTTAGAAGATGAAAATATATAGTATAATAAACTAATAATATTTAAGTAATTTTTATAATTTATTAACGGATATAGATATCTGCGGGAACGAGTAACATTAAATCCATATCCATATCCATTAATAAACAGGTGTTTAAAAATTAATTTATTTTATCCACATATATGTATTAAGCTACCCACCCTGTATCCGTGGCGGATTTTATCTGCAGATATCTGCAGATACAAATTTTTTCCATCCCTAGTTGGAACAAGGGTTTTGACCTAAAATCATTCAGGGGACATTTTGAAGATGCATTTTCAAATGTGCACCCAAATAAAGTACGAATATGCATCTTTGGACCATATTTTATTCAAAATGGGGTGGATCTCAAAAGAGTGTATCCTAATGTGATTTTGGGTGCGTCTAAAGATGCATCTCCGCATGGTTGAAGGACACTTTTAGATTTTCAAGAGTGTGAGGTACACGCTTAAGAGTGGAAAGAGCATCCCCCAAAGTAGAAATGCACCAGTTTTCTCTATCTATGTTATCTTGTCCTTGTCCCTTCATTCGGATGCAAATTCTTATTTTCTCAACATTATTGAAATATATCAACATAAGAAAATACCATGTGCATCAGATGCTTCCTCTCTCTCCTACAAAAGTATACTTTATGATTAGTGTTTTGTAAAATGGGGTGGGTGATTAATTCAATTACAAAGTACTATGGTATATTTTAGGTGCGCCTGGAAGTATACTTCTGGATTTTAAAAAGACAGTTTTGGATTTCTTTAGGGTTTCTATTCACCACTAAAGGTGGGAAGAGAAATCCCCAATCTAATAGACTACTCTATCAAGTGGTAGATCCTTATGACTTGAGTGCCACATTGAACTTTCTTTTCTACTCAATATGGAACATGTAATATTTCCACCCTGTTGTACCCCAAAATTTGCCCTCCCATATTCCTCAAGATTTGTCAAGAATGATCCTCAAATTGTTCAAAATGGCTCAAGGGTTGTACAATCAAATCACTCCCCAGGACAGCTGAAATTAGGGTTTTGGTTCTTTCAAGGAATTTGGGGTTCTCAATGATTCAATCAAGTCTCATAGGCCTATATACATTCTCAAACATCTACATGCCAAGTTTCAAGCCTCACAGTGCCAATTTGCACTGTCAAAAGCTCCATTTGATTTACAGTCAACTGCAAGGGAAAAATGGTCATTTTACAGTCAAAAGTCAGAATTTTTGGTCAACATCTCATTTTGAGTTCACAATCATCATTTGATCAAGTCTTGATCATGATTCCACAAGAACAGCTCAAAAATCATCAAGGTGCAAAAAGTTACTATTTTTGGACAGCAGAAAAGTCAATTGTACTTTGACAAGGGCATAAATCTCTCATGGTTTATCAGAAAAATCCCATCCAATTCTCATTTTGAATAGGATATAATTTCCTACAATCCATCTTCACACTCCAAGTTCAAGAAATACTCTCACAAGAAGTTACCAATTTTTACATTATAGGTCAAATTCAAAAGTCAACAAAAGTACACTTTGGGTCAAAGGCCATAACTTGAGATTGGTAAATCCAAATGACACAGGACCAAAGGAATTGGTTAGAGGACTTCAAGAGATTTCCAAAATGTCCAAGAACATGGTCATATGATCAAAATTGAGCAAGTTGTGCATTGGAGAAGTTGGGAAATTTTCATGAATTTGCAAAAGTCAACTTTGCTCAAAACATCTTCTTTTTGCTAATGGGCCTCAAATCTCTTCTTGAAACTTCATCCATGACCTATGCACGACCCACCAAGCTTAATTGGATTTATTTTCTTATTTTCATTGATTAAATGGATTTTTAATTAATATTAATCCATTTAATTAATTTAAATCATAAGAAAATAGAAGATTTGTTTTTTAAATCAATTTGTGAAGCAAATATGATCAAAACATGCTGGAAAATTCGTGCACAAGTCAAAGATACAAAAAAATCCAAATTTGGCAACATTGTTCAATCATGAAAAATCAAGAATATTTGATTTTCAATCAAAGATTTAAACATCAATGCACATGGATTGGATCCAAAGCTTTGACCTAATTTGATTCTCCTATATGTATGCAAGCTAACCATACCCTGGGACACGATTGAAAGCTACATAAACAACCCTGTCAAATTCAAGAATTTCCAAGAAAATTAAAACCTGTTCTTGCATTCTAGGTCAATTCAAGGGTTTTTGTTCATTCAAATACATTGCAGGAGGTTCCAGGAACGATTTGCAATCGAATTCACGCACTAAAGCTCAAAGAATCGTCACATACAGTCCCGCGGTTTGCCTTTTTGATTCAAAACTATATATCTTAATTCATGCGCATTTAACATGTTTTTGTGACTGATTTGCATTACTAGAGACCATACCAAGCTAATGGAATGAATTAATTGGACTATAGTGCCCTGAATCGTAAGATGCCATGACTGAATTTCTAGGGTTCTTGAGCTCTTAAATGGGGCTTTTCAATCCAGGGAAAATTGGGACTAATAAGATACATGGTTGAAATCATGAGGCCAAGACGAACACAACCCATACCTCGCGAAATATTTATGCTTGCTAGATTTCTAATCGCTATTTTTCCTTGCAGGAAGTAGTGGGGGTTAAAAACCCCCGCTATTTGATTCTGATTATGCAGGACAAATGAAGAAGATGATGATGTGTTGATACCTCATTGGCTTATTTGAAAAGTGCACGTTATTTTTTATTTTACAACATATTGATTAGTTTCCCCATATAATAATTGCTCCTTATTTTAATAACAATTGAAGCAGTTTGGTTGGATGGAAAAGGCGTTGGCATGTGAACATTGGGACCTGGGTTCGAATCCCAGGTCCCCCAAACATTTATTTGTTTTTTTCTTCAGGAGCTCTTGTGTAAGCTTGCAAAGAGATGTCCACCATATGCTTCAGATCTCAGCACGCCAAGTGGCCTCAGACCTGATCCAAGGGTCTAGATGGAAAGACTATCATGGTCCTTAGTCAACAAGCGTGTGGATATTTCAGAAAGTCAATGAGGCTGGAATTGTTAATGGGCTTCAGAATTGCTGACTCCACCACAAAATTGGCCCAACACCCCCCTTCAAGTTTATTTCTTTCCTTTTCTTTTTTATTTCTTTCATTTAATTATTTTTTATAATTATTATTTTAACTAACAAAATAATATTTATTTTCATAATAAATTCAGAAAAACATAAAAAATGATAATATTTTTATTTATTAAATTTAATTAGTTATTTTGTAAATAAATACTAACATAATTAATTTACTTTTTTTAATTAGGTTAATTTTAATATTTTCACAATAATTTAAAATCAATATAGAATTAGGGTTTTTAATAACTTTTGACCATCTTTTATTTTTTCCCTTAAAAAACATAAAAAACTCAAAAAAATATCTTTCTTTTATTTAATTAATTAATTAGTCTAGGTTTAATTTAATTAAATGCAAAATAACAAAAAAAAAATCTCTTTCTTTCTCAAAAAGGGTCAAAACCCTAAAAAACTCTCCGATTCAATTTTTTCTCGCGCATGTGATTATTTTTTATTCCTATTATTTTTATCCATATAATTGTATTTTCTCCGAGGATGTAATAGCTTTAATTAGGACCATTTTATCGCTTTTCTTTAATTTCCCGCAATTTACTTTTCAAGGGTTTGTTTTTGGCGATGTAATACCCGACGCCTTGTAATAGCGTAGTTTTATTTTCCGTAACTATTAACTGCTAGATGTATGCTAACTAGGCTATGCATGACAAGATCTCTCTTAAAATTAAAATCAAGTAGCTCACCATGACATGTAAAGATAACATAACTGAAACCTGACACACTCGCACATGCCACTCTTAGGGTACGCCTCACTTGGTTGCCTCGACGTGGTCATTGAGTATAGGGTGTTTTAGAGGTCGCCCTCCTGTCTAAAGATCAAAGTTGCCTCGAAACGGTTGCCTCGATAAAAAATTATCTAAGACATTAGGGTTACCGCTAAGGCATCCTACCATTGCTTTAGTGACCACATGTCCCATAATCGAATTGACCCGAAAACTCCAACGACGGTGCTACCTACTTCTCAATAGTGGGATAGTACTGTCTAAAGGACATTTACATAGCTTAATTTCTTTTGAGTAGGTTGAGGTTCTCAGGTACTTGCTCTTTCAAAACAAAAATACTTTTCGCACCTACACTTTTCTGACAAAAGTTTTCAAACAACACTTCATACACTCTTGAGGACAGACACAAGAGTTAAATCAAAGTTTTCAAACAAAACTCTTTTCAAAACCCACAAACACAAGAAAAGCAAAACTTTTTGAAAACATAGTGAGCAAGTACCTAAGAGCCCGTGGATAACCACAGATAGAAAGGGTGCTAACACCTTCCCTTTCTATAATCTACCTCCCGAACCCGAGAAACATCTCGAAAAGGAATTTTGTTGTGCTTTTGTCCTTTCCTTGTTGGAGAAAATAAAAGACAATGGTGACTCTTGCTTACCGCGACATTTTGCGAAACGCAAACGCGAACCAGCATTCCAAAACAGTCAGTTCTATTCCCACCGATCACAGAACTGGCGACTCTGCTGGGGATATTATAAGTGAGGTGTACCTTAGGATTAGACCACTTGTGTTTCAATTGTATGCCTTATATGCTTTAATTTTGTGGGCTTGCATCGGAGTTTTATAGATCCTAACCCAGATCTGGAGATACCCTTTAGGTAAGTAGCAATAAGCTATGAGGGACCTGTCCGGCGTAGACCGACACAGGTGAAGCAGTAGCTACATTGGTGTGACACCTTGGTCTGTACCGATATCCCTTGTGTTGGAACGAGGAGAATATGGGTCTTCTGAGGAGTCATTAAGCACCAACTGACCTTAGAACCTTAAATTGACCAACTTGGCCATAGAACAGTAGCAGTATGCTACGCTCATTGAGACTAAACTCTCGCGATGGTTCCGACCGCAAAAAAAGGTTGCCAAACTAGAATTATGACCGATTGAGGGTAGTCAGTGATATTGAGATCCTCTAGAACCCAGTTACTATTTTTAGGACAGGTCTTAACCAACTAAAACTGAAAGAGGGTAGTACCTAAACTTCATGCCAGCCTGAAATCTAAGGGCTCTTTGGTGTGACTTGTGTGCCTTTACCATGTTTGACTTTTGTGAATACTTGTGGTGTGCCTTTATCATAACATCATAACATCATAACATCATAACATTGCATACATCCTGCATAAGGACTAACCCATTTCAAGGATCTCAAGGGTTTGTGATGCAGGTCATGATGAACCAAATGTCTAGCAAGGGGCAAAGGGGATTTATTTTCCTCTAGCCAAGGTTGTTTGGAGATCAAAACACGATAACTTGAGTCAAGGGCTATGACCCACTCGATATGGTGAGCCTGACTCTTGAAGGAGGACTCTCAGCAACATGAAGTTCCTTCAATCAAGCTACCAGATTCAAATTCTAACGGTTTCTTGTTTACCCTGCGAGATCCTTGAAAACATTGCATGCATATATCATACATATCATAGCATTACAGGTACCCCTTTTACAAGTCACTTATCTTCTTCGCTGTTTATTTCAGCAATCATCATGTCTACTAAACCTTCCACTGAACAAGCTATCAAGGCCCTCCAAGCCCAGAATGCCCAGTTCCAAGAGTTGGTTATGAGCCTAGCCCAGGGTCAACAGGATTTGAAGACTCTGATTCTAAAAGAGAGGAAGAAGAAGAAGACCGTCTTGTTCAACACTGGACGCAGGTTTGGAAATGGACTGCAGAATGAGGTTGAGCTGACTACCTCATCCGTAGGGAAAGACAGTCCACAAGAGAGAAGGGTTCCTAGTCCCGTGGTCTCCGACAACGAGACGGATTATGATGAAGAGCAGTACCCTCCTGCTGAGGATAGGTACAAACAGTTGGAGGACCGCTTGAGCGCCATGGAGATACAAAATGTGCCTGGGTTGGACTTTGGAGACCTAGGCTTATCCTCTGGGGTGGTGATTCCCCATAAGTTCAAGGCACCTGCTTTTGCCAAATATGACGGAGCCTCCTGCCCAAAGCTGCACCTCCGGTCGTATGTAAGGAAGATCCAGCCTTACACAGCTGATAAGAATTTGTGGATCCACTTCTTTCAGGACAGTCTTTCAGGGACTCAACTTGAATGGTTCTATCAGCTGGATGGAGCCAGTATCCGTAACTGGGAGGATTTGGCTACTGCGTTCTATAAGCAGTATCAATATAATTCCGACCTCGCTCCTACGCGTACCCAACTCCAGGGTATGTCAATAGGGACGGGTGAAGGATTTAAGGAGTATGCTCAGAAATGGAGAGACCTTGCTGGAAGGGTGCAGCCACCTTTAACTGATCGTGAACTTGTGGATATGTTCTTGGGGACCCTGTCTAGTCCATTCTTTAACCATTTGATTGGAAACTCTTCAGCCGGGTTTACAGACCTTATTTTGACTGGTGAGAGGATCGAAGCTGGTATCAAGGCTGGGAAGATACAGAAAGGTGCCTCCTCGAGCACTGAAAAGAAACCCTTCAAGAAAGAATCCAGTGTCGTCTATGGTTCAAGGAGACCAAATAGATCTGAACACCGCCAAGCTGTCGACGCGGTGGTCATTTCAAAACCGGCTGGTGCTCCTCAGCATCACAACCAGTAAAGGGGTGAGAGACTTAGAAGGCAGTTCACTCGTCTCAGCATGACCTTGTCCCAGATATTGCCACAGTTACTGACAACCAATTTGGTAACTCTAAGGGAAGCCCCAAAGAATCCGAATACTACATCCCCAAAGTACAACCCTAACGCCCGCTGCGCTTATCACTCTGATAGCCTGGGGCATAATACAGATGATTGTTGGACCTTGAAGAATAAGGTTCAGGACCAGATCGATGCAAAGGAGGTTGAGTTCGAGGCGCCCGAGAGGCCTAATGTTGTAACAGCCCCCATGCCCAAGCATGGAGTAAATGCCATTGAAGATGACGTGGAGGAATCTGAATTCGACAGCTGGATCTACCCTACAACCAATGGTGGACCAAACAACTGGATAGCGAAGGACTTCGTCCCTATTACTTTTGTCACTCAGTAATGAACTCCTTTGTTTTGAATTTGTAACAGACAATATTGTGAAACTTTTTGGCCCGGTGTCTTACCCGGGGCACCGTGGCTTCATTTGTGAGGGCTTTTGTGTGTCATTTTCATATATCATTAATAAAAACATTGGACGTTTTTGCATTACAAATCTTGTGCTCCTTGTCTTTCTTTATTATATATTGCAAAACAGTTATTTACACACACTCACATATACAGGTCCCAATCCACTCTGGATCTCACTGGTAACGACTCTGCTACTGCCAGTTATGACTTCAAAAGTCCGATCAACTTAGACAAAGACGAAGGTGAAGATGATTGCGAAGTGCTGGGTGAGCTCGCAAGACTGCTACTCCAGGAAGAGAGGGCCATTCAGCCACATGAAGAGCCAGTGGAAACGGTAAATCTGGGTACTGAGACAGACAGGAAGGAAGTCAAGATCGGTGCAAATCTGGAGTCTAGTGTGAAACAACGGTTGATTCAGATGCTGCATGACTACGTGGAAATCTTTGCCTGGTCTTACGAAGATATGCCTGGGTTGGATACTGACATCGTGGTTCATCACCTGCCTACCAAGGAAGAATTCCCTCAGGTAAAACAGAAGGTTCGCCGTATGCGTCCAGAGATGTCCGAGAAAATCAAGGCCGAGGTCATGAAACAATTTGACGCCGGTTTTCTAGCAGTAACTTCTTACCCTCAGTGGGTTGCCAATGTGGTTCCGGTGCCGAAGAAAGATGGCAAGGTCAGAATGTGTGTTGATTACAGGGATTTGAACAGGGCAAGCCCTAAAGATGACTTCCCTCTGCCTCACATTGACGTTCTGGTTGACAATACTGCTCAGCATAAGGTATTCTCCTTCATGGACGATTTCTCCGGTTATAATCAGATAAAGATGGCTCCCGAAGACATGGAGAAGACCACTTTTGTTACTCAGTGGGGTACCTTTTGTTACAAGGTCATGCCTTTTGGGTTGAAAAATGCTGGGGCAACGTATCAGCGTGCCATGGTTGCTTTGTTTCATGACATGATCCATCATGAGATCGAAGTATACGTCGACGATATGATTGCAAGGTCCCAAACTGAGGAGGAACACCTTGACCATCTACAGAAACTGTTTGACCGGTTGAAATTGTACAAGCTAAGATTAAACCCGAACAAATGCACCTTTGGGGTGAGATCTGGAAAACTACTAGGTTTCGTCGTAAGCGACAAAGGTATTCAAGTGGACCCTGCCAAAGTGAAAGCCATACAAGAGATGCCAGTTCCCAAGACAGAGAAAGAAGTCAGGGGCTTCCTAGGATGGCTGAACTACATTTCCCGCTTCATCTCGCACCTAACTGCTACTTGTGAACCAATCTTCAAGCTATTGAAGAAAGATCAAGCAGTACGTTGGAACGATGAATGTCAGGCCGCTTTCGAAAGAATCAAAGAGTATCTCCAAGAGCCACCCATTCTTATGCCACCGGTTGAAGGGAGACCTCTAATCTTATACTTGACAGTACTGGACAACTCAATGGGGTGTGTGCTCGGTCAGCATGACGAGTCTGGCCGAAATGAGCACGCTATTTATTACCTTAGCGAAAAATTTACCAACTGTGAGACCCGATACTCACTGCTCGAGAAAACTTGCTACGCTTTGGTATGGGTTGCTCGCCGGCTAAGACAGTATATGTTGACTCATACTACTCTGTTGATTTCAAAGATGGATCCAATCAAGTATATCTTCGAAAATCCTGCCTTGTCCGGAAGAATAGCAAGATGGCAGATGATCTTGACTGAGTATGACATCCAGTACACGACTCAAAAAGCAATCAAGGGAAGTGTGTTGGCAGACCATTTGGCACATCAGGCAGTGGATGATTACCAGTCTATGAACTTTGAATTTCCAGACGAGAATATCATGGCAGTGACTGATTGCGAGATACCTGGACCGGATGAAGGACTTGAGGAAGGATCCCGATGGTCTATGCACTTTGATGGAGCCTCAAACGCTTTGGGTAATGGCATTGGCACTGTGATCATATCTCCTAAGGGCTCTCATACTCCACTTACCGCCCGACTATGTTTCAACTGCACCAACAACATGGCGGAGTATGAAGCATGCATCATGGGTCTTCGAGCCGCAATTGACCTAAGGATCAAGTTTCTGAGTGTCTTTGGAGATTCCGCTCTCGTGATCAGTCAGATCAAAGGCGAGTGGGATACGAAACACCCAAATCTTATTCCTTACAAGGAGTATGTATTGACGTTGCTTCCCCATTTCGAGGAGATAACCTTTGAACATTTCCCAAGAGAGGAGAATCAGTTGGCGGATGCGTTAGCTACGATGTCCTCTATGTTCAAAGTCAAATGGGACAACGAGGCTCCCTGGATCATTATGTGGAAAGTGGATGAACCTGCATATTGTTGTGATCTTGAGACCGAAGAGGTAACAGAAAAGCCTTGGTATCATGAAGTTAAGAGGTACCTTGAAGCTCAAGAATACCCCGAGGGTTCATCTGTTAATGACAAGAAGTTTCTGAGAAGATTCGTGGCAAAGTTCTTCATCAGCAATGGCATTCTTTACAAACGTAACCATGATTCCACTTTACTGCGTTGTGTGGATAAGATTGAAGCAGAAAGGATCATGGCAGAGCTGCATGAAGGTACCTTCGGAACGCATTCCAGTGGACATACCATGGAAAAGAAAATCCTTCGGGCAGGATATTACTGGTCCACAATGGAAGTCGACTGTTATCAGCATTCTTGGACATGTCACAAGTGCCAGATCTATGCTGATAAGGTGCACATTCCTCCAGTTGCTATGAACGTCTTGACAGCACCTTGGCCTTTTGTAATGTGGGGCATTGATATGATCGGCGAGATCAGACCTACGACATCCAGCGGGCATCGCTTCATCCTGGTAGCGATTGATTACTTTACGAGGTGGGTTGAAGAAGCTTCCTTTGCTACGGTAACCAATAACATCGTGGCACGGTTCATTCGGCACAACCTGATTTGTCGATACGGTGTACCGGAAAGGATCATTACGGATAATGGTACCAATCTTAACAACAAGATTATCACTGAGCTCTGCGAGCAATTCAAGATACAGCACCACAACTCTTCTCCCTACCGGCCAAAGATGAATGGGGCTGTAGAAGCGGCTAATAAGAACATTAAGAAGATTGTGCAGAAGATGACAGTGACCTACAAAGATTGGCACAAGATGTTACCATTTTCTCTTCATGGGTACCGTACCTCAGCACGGACGTCAACAGGGGCAACACCCTATTCCTTGGTATATGGCATGGAGGCAGTCCTGCCCATCGAAGTTCAGATACCCTCTCTCTGGATCATTAAGGATGCGAGTTTAAGTGAAGACGAATGGATCCAGACCCGGCTTGATCAACTAAACCTAATCGACGAAAAGAGACTCACTGCTATTTGTCATGGTCAGACGTACCAAAAACGGATGATCAAGGCATTTAACAAGAAAGTCAAACGACAAGAGTATCAAGTCGGGGACCTGGTAATCAAGCGCATTATTTTACCTCAAGGTGATCCCAGGGGCAAATGGACCCCTACGTACGAAGGGCCATTTGTGGTTAAGAACATCTTCTCAGGAGGAGCGATGATTCTAACCACCATGGATGGTGACGACCTTCCTCACCCCGCCAATGCAGACATAGTAAAAAGATACTACACATGATTAAAGACCCGCTAGGTTGACTGGCCTAGGCAAAAATAAGGGCTTCCCGACGAACCAAAAGGGTTCGGGCAAAAATAAGGGATGAAAATAAAAAATCTGTACACCCGGCAAGTCGAAAACCTGAAAAGGCGGCTTGGGCAAAAATGGGTATCCCGGTGGACTGAAAACCCGAAAGGGAGGTCCAGGCAAAAGTTAGGGATAAGCGTAACACTATGTCTCATTGGATCACCCTGCATCCAGACTTTGGTATCGACTATCAGGCTCAGACGGCACCAATCAATCAGATTCATCTCCAACTAAGCAGCAAAGTGATGAGATGCTTGAAGACATAAAGGTGATAGCAGAGTTGGAACCCAGTGGGATTTTTTACATAGCTGTTTTGTTTTCTTTTTACAGATTGTATAAATTCTATTTTCTCGGCGGCGTTCTCTTACTAGGACGTCAGCCTCTTGTACAAAACGCCTATTTACAGGAAAACTTCAAAAATCAATACAAGTTCATTTTCCAGACAAATTGCAAATTATTTTTCCTTTATCTGTTTTGTTTTGCAAAGAACGTCCAATGTTCATTTTTGATATATGCATTTGACATTAATTGCTGCTCATAAATATTTGCATGCGAAACAAAGGACTAATTACGAGTGACATCAGAAGTAGGGGCAATAAGAATTGTCTAAGCGATCTAGTTGCTCTGTCCACCAAGGTACCAAGGTAAGTTCAGCTGAAGAATATGACCAAGATACCTTCACTCCCCAAGAGTAAGACATCAATGGTAGCTATTCCCCACTGAGACTTGCAACTATGAACAAATCAACAATACTCTCCCCAAGCAGAGTTGGTCTACCATCAGCCCTAAAAAAGTTGAGCATCCCCAGTAGATCTTAATATTCCCCAGCGGAGTATATAGATATTCCTCAGCAAGCATCCCCGACACTCTTAATATTCGTCAACGAAATATAAGAATGTTCCCTGGCGGAATACAAGATACCCCCAGTGGAGCCATTTCCCAGCGCAGTCCAAAAAAGCTTCCCAGCCAGAGTTGAATCATCTTACCCAGTAGATTCTGAAAGCTTATCCCCTGCAGAGTACAAGTGCATCCCCTCAGCCAAATTCAGAGGTTATCCCCACAAGAGTCTAACTGGGTTATCCTCAACATGTTGCAACGGAGAGATCATCCCCAGCGAAGCTCTTTCTATCCCCAGCGGAGTTCATCATCAAAATCCCTAACATAGCTTATCAACGGAATCCCCAGCGGATTCATCGTTAAAATCTCAGCAGAACATCTCTTCCCCACAAAGTAGTTCCCCGCAGAGTAATCTCTTCGCCAGTTTATTCCCCAACAGAGTCATCTTCTCCTACAGGTTTATTCACACAATCATCTTCGTTCATCATCCCCAGTGGAAGCGAAGAATTCAACTCTATTCTCCAGCAGCTCCGGGATTTATTTTCCCCAGCTAAAACATCACATTTTCATACATCATGATACATGCACATACGCATCATATCATACGATCTCATTTATGTTGAGAACATCATTGCTCGATCCATATCATGCATTGCATATGACTGACCTTTACCTTTCAGGAAGATGCAGTTAAATGCTCAGCCATGTCAAATGAGACAAAACCAGATAAATCGATTCCTAAAGATTTTTCTGATGCTAATACAGTCAAAAGAGACAAATCCAGTCAAAGAAGACAATTCAGTCAAAAGAGACAATCCAGTCAAAAGAGACAATCCAGTCAAAAGAGACAATCCAATCAAAAGAGACAATCCAGTCAAAAGAGACAATCCAGTAAAAGAAGACGATTCAGTCAATGGAGACAAAATCAGTTAAATCGATTCCTAAAGATTTTTCTGAGGCGAAGCCAATCAATGGAGACAAAACCAGTTAAATCGATTCCTAAAGATTTTTCTGAAACTAGTCAATGGAGACAAAACCAGTTAAATCGATTCCTAAAGATTTTTCTGATGCTAATTCAGTCAAAGGAGACAAAACCAATTAAATCGATTCCTAAAGATTTTTCTGATCCGAACACAGTCAATGGAGACAAAATCAGCTAAGTCGATTCCTAAAGATTTTTCTGATGCAAACCCGTCAATAGAGACAACCCGTCAATGAAGACAACCCGTCAATAAAGACAACTCGTCAATGAAGACAAAACTACCAACCAACAATCTCCAGGTGGCATCTATAAGCCCATCCTCCTATCCATCATCTCTCCAAATGGCATCTGTAAGCCTATTCCCGACATCACAATGCTGATACTACACCATACGAGTGCAAATTTTTGGGCACTCTAGTGTTCAATTATCTTCCACCTTTGGATCACGAAAAGCTCGAAAGCCAATCTATATCCTCAGGTTTAAGAGAATTGAACAGGGGCAACTATTGTACCCCAAAATTTGCCCTCCCATATTCCTCAAGATTTGTCAAGAATGATCCTCAAATTGTTCAAAATGGCTCAAGGGTTGTACAGTCAAATCCCTCCCCAGGACAGCTGAAATTAGGGTTTTGGTTCTTTCAAGGAATTTTGGGTTCTCAATGATTCAATCAAGTCTCATAGGCCTATATACATTCTCAAACATCTACATGCCAAGTTTCAAGACTCACAGTGCCAATTTGCACTGTCAAAAGCTCCATTTGATTTACAGTCAACTACAAGGGCAAAATGGTCATTTTACAGTCAAAAGTCAGTATTTTTGGTCAACATCTCATTTTGAGTTCACAATCATCATTTGATCAAGTCTTGATCATGATTCCACAAGAACAGCTCAAAAATCATCAAGGTGCAAAAAGTTACTATTTTTGGACAGCAGAAAAGTCAACTGTACTTTGACAAGGGCATAACTCTCTCATGGTTTATCAGAAAAATCCCATCCAATGCTCATTTTGAATAGGATGTAATTTCCTACAATCCATCTTCACACTCCAAGTTCAATAAATACTCTCACAAGAAGTTACCAATTTTTACATTATAGGTCAAATTCAAAAGTCAACAAAAGTACACTTTAGGTCAAAGGCCATAACTTGAGATTGGTAAATCCAAATGACACGGGACCAAAGGCATTGGTTAGAGGACTTCAAGAGCTTTCCAAAATGTCCAAGAACATGGTCATATGATCAAAATTGAGCAAGTTGTGCATTGGAGAAGTTGGGAAATTTTCATGAATTTGCAAAAGTCAACTTTGCTCAAAACATCTTCTTTTTGCTAATGGGCCTCAAATCTCTTCTTGAAACTTCATCCATGACCTATGCACGACCCACCAAGCTTAATTGGATTTATTTTCTTATTTTCATTGATTAAATGGATTTTTAATTAATATTAATCCATTTAATTAATTTAAATCATAAGAAAATAGAAGATTTGTTTTTTAAATCAATTTGTGAAGCAAATATGATCAAAACATGCTGACAAATTCGTGCACAAGTCAAAGATACAAAAAAATCCAAATTTGGCAACATTGTTCAATCATGAAAAATCAAGAATATTTGTTTTTCAATCAAAGATTTAAACATCAATGCACATGGATTGGATCCAAAGCTTTGACCTAATTTGATTCTCCTATATGTATGCAAGCTAACCATACCCTGGGACACGATTGAAAGCTACAGAAACAACCCTGTCAAATTCAAGAATTTCCAAGAAAATTAAAAACTTGTTCTTGCATTCTAGGTCGATTCAAGGGTTTTTGTTCATTCAAATACATTGCAGGAGGTTCCAGGAACGATTTGCAATCGAATTCACGCACTAAAGCTCAAAGAATCGTCACATACAGTCCCACGATTTGCCTTTTTGATTCAAAACTATATATCTTAATTCATGCGCATTTAACATGTTTTTGTGACTGATTTGCATTACTAGAGACCATACCAAGCTAATGGAATGAATTAATTGGACTATAGTGCCCTGAATCGTAAGATGCCATGATTGAATTTCTAGGGTTCTTGAGCTCTTAAATGGGGCTTTTCAATCCAGGGAAAATTGGGACTAATAAGATACATGGTTGAAATCATGAGGCCAAGACGAACACAACCCATACCTCGCGAAATATTTATGCTTGCTATATTTCTAATCGCTATTTTTCCTTGCAGGAAGTAGTGGGGGTTAAAAACCCCCGCTATTTGATTCTGATTATGCAGGACAAACGAAGAAGATGATGATATGTTGATACCTCATTGGCTTATTTGAAAAGCGCACGTTATTTTTTATTTTACAACATATTGATTAGTTTCCCCATATAATAATTGCTCCTTATTTTAATAACAATTGAAGCAGTTTGGTTGGATGGAAAAGGCGTTGGCGTGTGAACATTGGGACCTGGGTTCGAATCCCAGGTCCCCCAAACGTTTATTTGTTTTTTTCTTCAGGAGCTCTTGTGTAAGCTTGCAAAGAGATGTCCACCATATGCTTCAGATCTCAGCACGCCAAGTGGCCTCAGACCTGATCCAAGGGTCTAGATGGAAAGACTATCATGGTCCTTAGTCAACAAGCGTGTGGATATTTCAGAAAGTCAATGAGGCTGGAATTGTTAATGGGCTTCAGAATTGCTGACTCCACCACAAAATTGGCCCAACACCCCCTTCAAGTTTATTTCTTTCCTTTTCTTTTTTATTTCTTTCATTTAATTATTTTTTATAATTATTATTTTAACTAACAAAATAATATTTATTTTCATAATAAATTCAGAAAAACATAAAAAATGATAATATTTTTATTTATTAAATTTAATTAGTTATTTTGTAAATAAATACTAACATAATTAATTTACTTTTTTTAATTAGGTTAATTTTAATATTTTCACAATAATTTAAAATCAATATAGAATTAGGGTTTTTAATAACTTTTGACCATCTTTTATTTTTTCCCTTAAAAAACATAAAAAACTCAAAAAAATATCTTTCTTTTATTTAATTAATTAATTAGTCTAGGTTTAATTTAATTAAATGCAAAATAACAAAAAAAAATCTCTTTCTTTCTCAAAAAGGGTCAAAACCCTAAAAAACTCTCCGATTCAATTTTTTCTCGCGCATGTGATTATTTTTTATTCCTATTATTTTTATCCATATAATTGTATTTTCTCCGAGGATGTAATAGCTTTAATTAGGACCATTTTATCGCTTTTCTTTAATTTCCCGCAATTTACTTTTCAAGGGTTTGTTTTTGGCGATGTAATACCCGACGCCTTGTAATAGCGTAGTTTTATTTTCCGTAACTATTAACTGCTAGATGTATGCTAACTAGGCTATGCATGACAAGATCTCTCTTAAAATTAAAATCAAGTAGCTCACCATGACATGTAAAGATAACATAACTGAAACCTGACACACTCGCACATGCCACTCTTAGGGTACGCCTCACTTGGTTGCCTCGACGTGGTCATTGAGTATAGGGTGTTTTAGAGGTCGCCCTCCTGTCTAAAGATCAAAGTTGCCTCGAAACGGTTGCCTTGATAAAAAATTATCTAAGACATTAGGGTTACCGCTAAGGCATCCTACCATTGCTTTAGTGACCACATGTCCCATAATCGAATTGACCCGAAAACTCCAACGACGGTGCTACCTACTTCTCAATAGTGGGATAGTACTGTCTAAAGGACATTTACACAGCTTAATTTCTTTTGAGTAGGTAGAGATTCTCAGGTACTTGCTCTTTCAAAACAAAAATACTTTTCGCACCTACACTTTTCTGACAAAAGTTTTCAAACAACACTTCATACACTCTTGAGGACAGACACAAGAGTTAAATCGAAGTTTTCAAACAAAACTCTTTTCAAAACCCACAAACACAAGAAAAGCAAAACTTTTTGAAAACATAGTGAGCAAGTACCTAAGAGCCCGTGGATAACCACAGATAGAAAGGGTGCTAACACCTTCCCTTTCTATAATCTACCTCCCGAACCCGAGAAACATCTCGAAAAGGAATTTTGCTGTGCTTTTGTCCTTTCCTTGTTGGAGAAAATAAAAGATGGTGGCGACTCTTGCTTACCGTGACATTTTGCGAAACACAAACGCGAACCAGCATTTCAAAACAATCAGTTCTATTCCCACCGATCACACACCCCTTAAGAGTCGACGCCATAATAACTTTCACTCATTTAACACTGACCCGACCTAGTGGCATTGCTTTCTACTTTAGCATTTCATCCCTCTATTAGTTATTAGTGGTGAATTTTAATCTTATCATAGCATTTTTTGTAACTCAACTCTCAATGAGAAATCTCAACTTCCACCCTTTCTTCACTTTTTACTTGTCAAGTTTTATGGACATGTCTTGAAATTCTCTTCAAAGAACTAGTTATGTTATGAGAAAATTTCTCTTGCTCGGAGAAATTAATATGAGTTGTCTTACGACTATGTTTTAGGGTTTATTCCAGAACAATGACTATAGTGAATTAGGATTGTATAATTTGATTGAGATGTTTTATCTTGAGGACTTTGTGATTATTAGTATGCTTGTCCAATTTTGGGAAATTATGTGAAACTTCTTAAAGAGACCGTCCTAGTACGCGACACACTAATAATATATTTGTGGTATACATTTTTTTTCAAAAAATTTCAAAATAAAAGATATTCAAGACTACTCTTTTTGCCAAATCTAGTGAATAAATTATTGGTATCAGTTCAACTATTTATGACTTTAATAAACTGTTTACTTTTGATAGAAGTCATTTCTAACGGTGGCAACAAAATATGCTTTTTCTAAATAATGAAAAAAGTTGTCACCGTCTGGACCAAGGATACATTATCTGAATTAAGAAGTGTTGTTTGTTTCAAACAATAAAAATAAAGTCATAACTGCTACTCTGAATCTATGCAACAAACTATTTAAGAATCCAGAACATGTGGCACATAATTGTAGGAATATGTCAAGCATTGATCGACAGGCTAAACTGCTAAAGATATTTTTTTATTACTGATATTTGAAGCTGTTAGAAACACAAGAAAGGCGGGTTTGAATTGGGTTTCACCAAATTAAATCTTTATTTTGGTGACAAACCAAGTTAACTTAGAACATAAAAAATAGATGAACACAATTATTTTTATTTTGTTTCGCTATTAACTAAGCTACTCCAGTTCACCCCCTCAAGGATGATTTCGCCTTCAACAAGGACTTAATCCACTATAACCAAAATGATTACAAATAACCCACAATAAGTCTGATCAACCTTATTGGCACTCCCAATAAGTCTGTCGATCCTTATTGCACATCCACTCAAACTACAACAAGAGTCTTCTTGAGATCAGACCGTTACTTGGTCTCCCAAGGAATCAACAACATATGAATACTTTCAGTGTATTACAACTTTCTTCTTTTACAGCAAGATACAAGCAATAACTCCTTGCTTATTTACAAAATTATACACAAAAGATTTCTCTACAGAGTTTGCATAACGCTTTGGATTAATTTTGTTGAGCTTGATTTAATCCGATATATTTGTCGTTATAATGTTGATTCTTACATTTCTTCAGCTTCTAAGTCTCCTTTTATAGCTTGTAAAAAAGATTCGTTGAAAGGGTAGAAAGGTAATAGGAAATCTAGTTGTTGGTTCTCAATGGTCATAATGAGAGTGGTCATAGTAAAGCACGAAAGGACTGTCCTTGTGCCACTCTAGAAGAGTAGAGGTCATGGAAACTTTATGTACCTTTTGTACACCATCAAACATTAATCATTTTGAACTTCTTCTTATCTTTAGAGGCCTCGAATTATTTGAATGTTGAAGCTTGTTATATAATATTTTCTCTTAAGTCTTAGAACCTAAGTCTTGGAGTCTTTAGAACTTATCCCTTCAGAACCTCATCTTCAGAGTCTTCAACACTTGGTTGTAAGAACATGCTTTCTTCAGATCATTAGAACCTGTTCAGCAGAACCTTGTCTTCATAGTCTTCAGAACTTGTAACACACAGAAGTAAAGCTTTAGAAGGCCTTCAAAGTTTAACCATGGAGTCACAATCATAACCTCTTATACTAACGTTCCTTTGACACGTTGCATAATACATATTAAGAATATTTACTTTAACTATAACATGTGACCAATTTTTTTCCCCAGAGTGTTTATTCTCAAAACCTGATGACGTCACACGCCTTGTACCAGATTTAGAACATTATAACAACAGCTACACACTAGAACGAAACCATTAGAGTATACAATTGCTCTCTATGATATCATGTATTATTATTATCAAAATCCTAAGGCCATATGTAGAAACACTTCTTGTTCTTACAATCTCCCCCTTTTTGATGATGACAAAACCATGTATTTTGATAGAATAATTTATACAGGGTAATCACCGTAACCGACAAATTCAGAGTTAAGCTCACAACTCCCCCTGAATTTGTTAATCCCAAAATTTAATTTATGCTTGTTCAGAGTCTCCCCCTGAGCCCAAGACTCACAAAACAAATTTTGAGTTTTCAGAAAATATAATTAGAGAAGTAACACTTACCTACAACAACTTACTAGAGTCTGACTAGAACACCTGGTCTTCATCTCAGAACCTGGTTACTATCAGAACTTAATGAAGAATCAAAAATTGATTTTGAGCCTGATTAAATAATGCCACACATCATTTACCAGCACTTTTATTTCATTATTGTAATATCACAACCAAAACAACATACTTCTCAAGCATCCACATTTGATTTGATATATTTCTATATATCATTCATTCAGATAGTTCATAACTCATGAATAGAGCATACTTTGTAGAAGCACACGTATCAGAGCATATCTTCTAAGTGGCTTCTCTATATCAGAGCACGCATCAGAATATTGACTTGACTTCCTTTCAGGAGAGCATAGCTTCTGAAGCTTTAAGTATGAATTCCATGTTTTCATAAAGTTCACAACTTCTGAACACTATGATATCAAGCAAGATTACCTTACTTTCAAAAAGTTTATAACTTCTGAATTGTGTTTGGTACATCAGTTTTAATATACATATATTCACAAAGTGTACAACTTCTTATATATGTAATCAGAGTTGATTTCATCCATAAGGTTATCAATCTTAGCACCAAGATCTTCGTCTTTAACCTGTCTTAGAATACAAAATAAACTTATTTAAAGTTCCTGGATTTAAACATCAAATAAATAGTTAGTAGGAACAACATTTTACATGTTTGAGTTAAATATTAAGAGAATTAGTATTGTCAAAATCATTTTACTTTCTCCTCCTTTGTCACAAAGGTGATAAAGATAAACCATTTATCCAATTTAAGTTCTGCCTATGAGAATTGTTTGGTAAGACTTTATGGAAATAGGATTATTGATTCAGCACACATATATTCAATAAAATCATAACAAAACAAAACATTTTATTGATTGATCATGGAATAACAAGCATGACACAACAAAGTTAAAACAAGGAAGATAGACACACAACAAGCAGAAATAACTCTTAACAAGCTAAACTTTGAGAACTTCACATCAGACTTCCTCAAGAACATCCTCAGGTCCATTTCGATGAATTTCTCCAATAATCCTAGCTCTTGTGAAGAGAAGAGAGAGAACTCTACTAAAAGTATAAAGGTATGCAACATAGATATGGAATTAATGATTGAGTCTCTTAGGTAGTTGAAAATGGATTGAGGTAAGTTGATTATAATATGATGGATAATGAGGTAGATGAAAACACTATCATCATAGGTTAGGGTGTTCAACATTGATCCTCTGGGTCTAAAGTTTGTCAACACAAACTAAAACCAAACTGAGTCAGACGAAAGAAGATTGGAAAGATTGATGTGTCCATATTCATCAAAGATATTATGAATAGAGCGAAGTCAATCAACAAAAGAGTATATGTTTTGAAAGGCTTCTACAATAACATCATTTTGGGCACAACCAATAACAATTGCAATAGATGTTGGGTGATGATAATGGAGTTTCCAAAAATAGAAGAGTGGATGGAAGTTCCATATAACCTAAATTTAGCATGCATCCATAAATTCTCGACTAGGTCATTGGACCATCTTTGAGCATTTATACTCTGAGTAAGACCTAGATTATCACCGATTGACCTTGGAATATTTAGACAATGTTCACAGATAATTACAAGAAGATCTTCATCACCGTGAAGGATTCTTGAATCCATGAGGAGAGAGAGAGAGAGTAAGAGATGACTGACTATGGAGGGTGATCAAGGCTTTAAATAGAGGAAAGGAAAATGTAATTGACTATATAAGAGATATGGTTCAGATAACCAAGAAACTTAAGGATGACAACTCAATAAATGAAAATTTATGGATATATATATATATATATATATATATATATATATATATATATATATATATATATATATATATATATATATATATATATATATATATATATATATATATATATATATATATATATATATATATATATATACGAGTTCCAAGACGTGAGACAAGAGACTAGACAGCCACTTATGATACGAATTGAATATATCGAGCTAATCAAATATCATTTTCAGTAAGGTAGTTTACCAAAAATGTCAGATAGTTAAATTGTACACATTGGTCAGATGAGAAAGCGTATAAACTTAGTCTAACATTAATTAATAAAGAGACTCTCCAGAATCCAGAGTGTAATGATTCTTATAAAAGATATATCTGACCAGAAATATTTTGATCTTTTCCTTGATAAAATAACTTCTAACTTGTAGAGGTATCTATAAGTACTTTGTTAGAAAATGTATAAATACTGACCTGATGTATTTTGTCTATGATGAGATCACCTTCATTATTGATTTTAATTTTAATCATCCATATAGTTGCAAAGTCGAGAGTCCCCTTTTTATCAGATACTTGGTCTAAAGTGTCCTTCTGTTAGGGCTGATTTGATTCTTCTTGAATTGTCAAATTCTATTCACTTTCTTCTATCACGAACATCAACCCTAGATGTATCTTCTCATAGTGTGATAGTCTTCGTAGGATTCTCTTTAGGAGTTTAATCATTAGAAGCTTCTGATTGAACATCTTTTGATCTTCTTTCTTCCTATACTTTAGCAGTAGCTCCATTACCTTCAGATTCTGACATGGTAATTTCCATACCTACAAGCGTATCAACTTAGCTTTGAATTTTCAGAGTCGAGCTTATAATCAAATCTAATATGAATTTATCTGTCAATAGTGAGTGTTTTGGTGTTATATACTCTGTAGCCTTTTGAGTGTTCAAAACATCATAACATGATAGAACTTTGAGCTTTTGAATCTACCTTGTTTAGATTTTCTTTAGAGTTCAGGATAAAACAAGAGTATCCAAACGGATGAAGATATGATATGGTGAGTTCTTATTATTCAAAAATTCATAAAGAGTATTTCCAAGAATATGTCTTATGGAGACACTGTTCGAGAAATAAAATGTTGTGTTTACAGCCTTTTCCCAGAGGTACTTTGCTATAATAACTTGTCAATGTTGAGAAATTTTTTCAATTTGCACTTGGACACAAAAGGTAGTGAATATAGAAACTAACTCATCCTTGTGTTAGAGAAACTTCACCCATATCCACTTGTTGTAGTCATTTTTAATAACAAAATCGTACTTCTTTCCATTGTTTGATATAGTTTTTACTATATCAAACAAATTAACACGCAGAAGTTCCAATGGTTTAGAGAAGGAAACAACATTTTTTTCTTTGAAAGAAGTTTTTGAAAACTTGACCTTCTGGCATGCTTCACAAAGAGCATCTGAAGTAAACTTCAGTTTAGGCAGGCCACTGATAAATTAAAGTTTGTTCAGCTGAGAAATCTTTCTCAAGCTAACATAACTTCAACATATGGGCCATGTCTACTTCTCCTTATTAAAAAACATGAGACATTTTACTTTTTGTTTTATAAGGTCATAAAGTTCGTTCTTATAGATACTGTTTTTCTTCCTTTCATTTAAAAGGATATAGCCATTCTTTTGACTAACAACTACTGCTCTGAAGCCTATGATCTTTCCCTTTTGATCAACTCCGAAGTCCATGCCATTTCCAGGCTTAAGTTCTAGGCTTTGGAACATGTGCCTTTTTCCCATCATGTGTTGCAAGCAACAAGATTTCAGGAACCAAGACATGTGTTTCAATTGCACTACTAAGGATATCTGCAACATAGATTATCTTATCTTTTGGTACCCATATTTTCTTAAGTCCTTTCTTGATAGTTCTACCAGAGTTGTGAACAACTTTGGTTACAGTGGTAGAATAATCATATTTACAAGTATTAAAACTATTTGGTTTAGCCAGTTGATTATCATCGGATTCAGAATCAGATTTCTCTTCATCTTTTCCATCTTATTTTGGCACAAACCCAGCTGACACAAAATGAGGGTGTAAGGTGGTTGGTATGTTTTCCTTATTAGATTTATATTTTTCATGAGGATCATAACCAATACCTTTAACTCCATTTCTACTTATACCATAGATCGTAGAAGCTAGCACGCTTCTCCCTATACTCTTAGTTATAAATTTCTGGAAGGCTTTGTCATGTTTCTTAATGACATCATTAGTACTCTCAGAGGTTTGTGGAAGAATTCTCGCACCTTTAATGGCACAGTTTTTATCTTTTAATAAAAAGTTTTCTTCTTTTAAAACAAATAAAATCTTCCTTAATCTTATTGTTTTCAACAAATGCAGATTCATGGGCCTTCTTAAGATCCTTGAACTGAATCTTGAGTAACTCATGTTTTTCCAGAATTTCAACTAAGGAATATGTTAATTCAGAATGAGTAAGATTAGAGAATACCTATTTGCAGAATATTTCTTCTATTTCTTAATCAGCTTCATCTTCTAGAGGTATTTCTTCACTTGATGTTCCAACATGAGCTATCAGTGTCACATCAACATGTTCTCAATCTGAATCATAGTCAGAAGAGTCTGAATCATCCCATGTTTCCATTATTCCCTTCTTTTTGCCTTTGAGAGCTTTCTTCTTTGGTATGTCCTTTAGAAGCTTAAGACATTTACGCTTGGAGTTCCATGGCTCGTTGCATTCAAAACAAATGACTTCGTTTCCACTAGACTTCCTTTGACCAGAAGTTGATTCGAAGAGACCTTCAATCCTTCTTGAACTTCTGAACCTATTTCCTTGATTTCTCTTCCATAGACGGTTAACCCTTCTGGTTAGCAGAGACAACTCATTTTCTTCATCATCATAATCTCCTTCTGAATCCTCAATCTCTTCTGCTTGAAGAGCTTTAGACTTCTCAGATTTCCTGACAGACTTGAGCGTAATAGATTTTACCTTTATTTGTGGTTCATCTTGTTCTAGCTCAATCTCATGTCTTCTCAAATAACTTATTAGTTCTTCTATAGAAGTGTTGTTCAGATCCTTTGCAAGCTTGAGTGCAGTTACCATAGGCCTCCATTTGGATGGCAAGCTTCTGAAAATCTTCTTCACATGATCTACCGTTGAATAGCCTTTGTTCAAAACTCTTAGTCCTACAACCAAGGTTTGAAATCTTGAGAACATGACTTCAATGCTTTCATCATCCTCCATCTTGAAGACTTCATACTTCTGAATCAAGGTCATCGTCTTGGTTTCTTTGACTTGATAATTTCCTTCATGAGTTATTTTAAGAGAGTCAAATATGGACTTAGCAGAGTCTCTATTTGTGACCTTCTCATACTCAGTATAAGAAATCGCATTCAGCAAGATGGTTCTTGCTTTATGATGATTCTTGTAATCTTTCTTTTGTTGATAAGTCATATCTCTCCTAGCTATTTCTTTTCCAGTAGCATTTGTGGGAGGTACGTAGCCATCAACTACCATATCCCAAAGATCAACATCATGACTTTGAAAGAAAATTTCTAGTCTATCTTTCCAGTATTCAAACTTTTCACCATCAAAGATGGGAGGTTTTATATTGTAACTTTTATCGTTTGAGTCCGATGCGGAAATAGATGGTGTGGGTTCAACCATTGTGTTTCTTCATAAAAAAACTCGTATGGATCTTTATCTGACACGATTAAGTGTTTGATAACTATCAATACCAGAAAAAGAGCTCTGATGCCAATTGAAGGTGTGAGAAACACAAGAAAATGGGGTTTGTATTGGGTTTCACCAAATTAATTATTTTTGTTGGTGACAAACCAAGTTAACTTAGAAGATTAAAAATAGATGAAAACAAATATTTTTATCCTGGTTTGCTGTTAACTAAGGTACTCCTGTCCACCCCATCAAGGATACTTTTTCCTTCAATAAGGACTTAATCCACTATAACCAAACTGATTACAGACAACCCATAATAAGTCTGATCAACCTTATTGGCACCCCCAGTAAGTCTATCGATCCTTATTGCACATCCACTCAACTTGAGATCTAACTATTGCTTGGTCTTCCAAGGAATAAAAAACAGTTGAATACTTTCAGTGTATTATATATTGCTTCTTTTAAGCATATTACACAAATGTTTCAGTATAATGAAAAACACCTAAGTTTTTTTATAGCAAGATACGAGCAATAACTCCTTGCTTATTTACAAAACTATAAACAAATGATTTCTCTACAGAGTTTGCACACCGCTTTGGTGTAGTTTTATTGAGCTTGATTTAATCCAATATATTTGTCATTGTAATGTTGATTCTTACATTTCTTCAGCTTCCAAGTCTTCCTTTTATAGCTTGTAAAATAGATCTGTTGAAAGGGTAGAAAGGTAATCAGAAATCTAGTTGTTGGTTCTCAACAGTCATAATGAGAGTGGTCATAGTAAAGTATGAAAGAGCTGTCATTGCGCCACTCTATAAGAGTATAGATCACATAAACTTTATGTACCTTTTGTACACCATCACATGTTAACCATTTTGAAATTCTTCTTATCTTCAAAGGCCTCATATAATTCAAATGTTGAAGCTTGTTGTAGAAGATTTTCTATTAAGTCTTAGAACCCAAGCCTTGGAGTATTCAAAACTTCTCCCTTCAGAACCTCGTCTTAAGAGTCTTCAGCACTTGGTTTTAAGAACTTGCTTTCTTCATATCATCAGAACCTGTTCAACAGAACCTTGTCTTCATAATCTTCAGAACTTGTAACACACAGAAGTAAAGCTTTAGAACACCTCCAAAGCTTAACCATAAAGTCACGATCAAAACCTCTTGTGCGAATGTTGCTTAGACACATTGCATAAGATGTATTTAGAATCTTGACTTTAACTATAACACGTAACCAAATGTTTTCTTCCAGAGTGTTTATGCTTAAAACCTGATGATGTCACAGGCCTTGTATTAGAGTTAGAAAATTTTAGCAGCAGCTACACACTAGAACGAAACCATTAGAGTATACAATTGTACTCTATGATATCATGTATTGTCATCATCAAAATCCTAAGGCCAGATGTAGAAACACTTCTTGTTCATACAATATCAACCTTGGTGGTGGATCATATGCATGATGAATAGACATTGGTGTCTCCCGCTATGTTTACTATGATCGTGCTATATTCAAAATATATACGACTTTTAAGGATAATGAAGTGTTATTGGAAGATGCTAACTATAGTAATGTTAATGAAACTAGAGCGGTAGAAATCAAGTTCATCTCTAAAAAATTGATCATTAAATATGTTATCCATACTCTAGAGATTAGGAGAATCTTGTTTCCTAGTTTATCTTGAATAAAATGGGTTTACTCAGGCTATAGCAGTAAATTTGTACATAACTATTAAAAATAATATTTTTGTTGGGAAATGGTACGACACTAATGACATATTTGAACTCAATGTTGACATGAATAAAATTGCAAAGTTTATATGTTGTGTGATATTAGTCTTTTACATGTTAAACTTTTTCATGTAAATAAACAAATAATGACAAACTTAGTAATTGTCCTAGTGAAAAATCGAGGAGACCAAGCTATTGAGAAACTTGACTCACAAAGACTTTAAGAAGTAACCACCAAACTTTATTGTTTCTAAGGAAAAGGGAAAAGATTGAAACCCTATTGTTTAACATGCAATGCAAAAGGTAAAAGCTAAAAGCTAAAAGCAAAGCATAAGGAAGATATCCAAGGTACGGAGGTTGGTTATACAAAAGGAAAGTATTAGCTTCCTATGTATCTATAGTACTCTATAGGAACCACTTATAATATCTGTTTTTTGTTTAAAATTGTTTGTTTGTTAAATGAGTGTGGAGAAGGGAAAAGAAGATATTTTTATTATATTTTTTTTGGAAAGACATAGTCTTATACCTACTTACCAATTAAGGATCAAATCCTCATAGTTCGTGGTCAAAATGACAAAAGCGTTTGTTGTGGTTATTTTAGGAGAAAAGATATTTCATCATCTTTTTAGAGAGAAAATCTCAAATAATACCACCAACAATTATGAGAAGATGGATCTTGCATCATCATGAAGGAAAGACTACTAACTTGGATATAACAATCAACAAGTTTCCATTTAACATCTTCATATGGAGAGAATCACATTTACTTCAACAATTACAATGGGTATAGGAGAATCACGTCTCAACTATGAAGAAAATTTATATCTACTCTCTTTGAGAAAGGGTTTTAAATTGAAAATCCAAGTGGCAAAAGGATTTGAGTGAGGTTAAATCACTTTTAGTATTTTGATTTTTTTTTTTTGATATGCTTAGATATATTGAAGCATTTATTAAAGAAAGAAAGTTTAAAAATGTAATGACACAAAGTTAAAGTTTTTATATGAAAGTGGTGAAAGTTTGAAAATAAGTTTTATGGTTAAAAGGGTTTTTTAGAGTACATGAAGATACATAGGATGATCATTCATAAGGGTTTTGTACAAAGGGGTAAACATTAACAATTACAAGGGTAATATACAAATGTAAACACACAAGGGTAAATGTAAGGCAATGCATATGCACATGACTATAAAGTCAACAATATCATCATTTTCCTTGGATTTGGGGCACAAGTATTAAATATAATAAGATATAAACATTAATTATTTCCCCAAAGAGGAAATACACACACACAAGTGCTAAACACAAAGGGGAAAATCAACATACTTAACAAGTAAAAATTGTGACAAAAGATAGAAGAAACAAGCGAGTATCAAAGAAAATAAGCAAGCATGGTATCACTTTTGATTAAAGGGAGTTTATGAAGGAAATACATCCTTAAAGACAAGAAAACTTATGAGAGATGGATAAACAATCAAGAAAATCCTTGTTAGACAACGACAACGTATTTAGAGGGGGGGGGGGGGGGGGGGGGGACGACATCAACGTATCTAGAGAGGGGGGGGGGGGGGGGGGGTGAATAAATACCCCTTTTAAATTTAGTACAAAAATCTGATTTTAAAATTTGTTTTATCAAAGAGCGACGCAAAAGCTTTTTAAGAAGTGTCGTCTATACAAATGTTATTGGAAACTCAGATATGCAAACCGTAATCAATATGGAATAAGAAAAGAAAATTGAATTAATATACTTAGATCACATAAAAAATCATTTAATGTTTATCTCAAGTTACTAGTAAAGCTATTTCTAATGTCAATATTAAAAAGAACTAGTTGAATTAATTTATCAAACACTTGGTGTGCAAGTAAATTTTTAGAATTTTTCTTTTAGTTGTGTTGATACACAAAATCACTTATAATCAAAAGTTATTATAAGCTATATCAACACTTGATTTACAATCAAAAACAATTCGAAAAATTCTTACAATTCAAATGATAACGCAATACTATTTGACAAATTGATCAATGAAAATCAAATCAAGTAAAAACAAAAAATAAAGGAGACACAAGGAATTTGTCTTCACAGTTCTCCATTGTTGTCCTCGCGTGTGGGTAGGTCTGTGCCTAATTCTAATGGAATTAGGATAATTCTTACTATGCAAAATTGTTGATACAAGAGAAGTGTTTAAGAGAAACCCCACAAACCCTAAGCTTGTTATTGATTGAACCCCTTCTCCTCTTTTGATCTTGAGAAAGACCAAGACACAATAGATGCAAATTGACTATCTGGATCTTGCTACTCCTTTGCATTCTTTATATCCAAAGCTTTCATGCAATGTCAATTTAAAACTATTGTAACACAAGTCTTCAATTGTAATCTGCCGTTCTCGCACTACCTCCTTTGCGTTATTCATCTCCAAAGGATCCCTTGCATTATTTATCTCCAAAGGACTTCACTTGGCTGCAATTACCTCTCGAACGTCTTGCACGAAAACCCCTAAATAAACCAATGATCTTGGAGAAAAAACCCAATTTTTTCCTGGATGAAAACCCCTACAAAACTCAACCCAATACACAATTGGACACTATCAATCCTAGTCTAGATGGCACCCCAATGGAATATCGCTACAATGTAATGTCAGTGTGTATGTATAGATTGAAGGTTGAAGATGAAGATAGAAATAGGCTAATGTTATGGTTTTACCAAGTTATGAATGATGCATGAAAGAGTATTTATAGTTTTGGAACTTCTAGGGTAAAAGGGACAAATTTGGAATAAAAAGATTTTATGAAATTTGACCAAACAAACAGTATGTGTCGACCTAAGTATCGCATGTGTTGACACATAAGTAATTTTTAAACTGTATGTGTCGACCTATAAAAGGCTATGTGTCGACCAAACTAATTAAGATGTTACAGGCTTTAAAACGATAATAAATGTGTCGACCTAAAAATCTTATGTGTCGACACATAAAATAAGAATTTTTGCAATTTCATAAATGCTTCAGTATGTGTCGACCTGAATGACTGCATGTGTCGACCTGTGACTTATAGAAGCTACATGCTTTAAAAATGAGTTGCATGTGTCGACCTGAAAAGCGGATGTGTCGACACATGCAGTAAAAAATTATGCGGAAAATTATTTTTAATGGCTTTGATCAATTTCAAAATACTTTTTAATGGTTCTTAAGACCTCTGATACAGAGGAGTGCCACAAGACATAAGGATACCGTCCAATGTTCAGAAGTGAAAGCTTTTCCCAGTTTTGACATCATTTAAAATATTTGACGGCAAAGTTTATACTCACATACCCCCCCTTTTTGATGATGGAAAAACTTCTGATGGTGTATTCTCTGTATTTATTGAAGGCCCCATTGAATTTATGCTTCTCTACTTCGACTCGCATATGTTTCTTCCCCTTTGAAAACATAAAAAAGAAAGATAGCAAACCGTGAGAAGTAACATAGTTCCATAACAAGTCTAATACAACAATGAGAGGCTATTTTGCATAGAAGAGCAAGAAACACATATCCCCATATATATGTGATGATGAAAAATTTTATATATAGAGCAAGAAATATTAAAACAAATGTAATTAATTACATAAAGAATAAATAAGCAAGAAATGACAATAATATCAAGTTGTTTGTGTAGCCGTACAAACAAGAAACACTTCATAATGGGACTCCCGATGCCACACACACATGCGCCTAGCATAACAACAAGAATATGTCACTTCTAAAACCAAAATGAAGACGACTTTCATGCCAAGAAACCAAGACAAAAATACAACAAGAAACATATATTGCAAATAACGTGCATACAAATAATTCAAGCACAAGTACAAAAAAAACACAAATACATGATAGCATAATAAGATCAAACTTATACAAATGTGAAAGAATTAAAACATTAGGTCATTATAAGAATATGGATCAAGAACACACAATGGTTATTAATAATTTTTTTTTGAAATGAACATTCATGGTTTTCATCATGTGAGAAAAGATTAAGCATTTTTGGAAGAAACTAGCTACATACATCAAGGCAAATCTTACTTTCAAGGAGAAATTGAAACGATATTACTTCACTCTTAATTGATATTGAATTTGCACCCACATGTAATAAAATACTCAAACACAAAGTTATAGTGAAAGTATAAATAGCAAGCAATAAGATTTGAATTAAGCAACATTTGAGATATCAATTATCCCCAAGTTGATTTTTACTATCAACATGCTCAAACACAACACCCCATTTTTCAACATGGTCACGAAGAAAGTGGTGACGTATCTCAATATGTTTAGTGCGTGAATATAGTACACGATTTTTGGTTAGATTGATGGCACTAGTGTTGTCACACATGATAGGAATATGTGAAAGTTTAATGTCAAAATCAAGTAGTTATTGTTTAAGCCACAAAATCAGTGCACAGCAACTACCGGCTGCCATGTATTCCGCTTCGGTGGTTGACAAAGCCACAAACACTTAATTTTTACTATGCCAACTTATCAAGGATTTTGAAAACATGTGACAAGTTCCACTAATACTCTTCCTATCCAATTTACAACCGACAAAGTTAGAATCGGAATAACCAACCAAGATACAATTGTTTCCCTTGGAATACCAAAGCCCAAACTTAGAGGTACTAATGAGGTATCTAAGAATGCGCTTAACGACTTTTAAATGTGATTCCTTAAGAACAGATTGATATCGTGCACACATACAAACACTAAACATAATATCCGGCCTATATGCGGTAAGATAAATAAGTGAACCAATCATACCTCTATACCTTTTTACCTCAACATCCTTACCCTTTTCATCTCTAACTAGATTACCATTTGTTGCCATAGGTGTCTCAATTTATTTAGCACCGTCCATACCGAATCTTTTGAGAAATTTGAGACAATACATAGTTTGACATATATATGTGCCTTCATCAAGTTGCTTAATTTGTAGTCCGAATAAGTAGTTCAAATCTCCCATTGAACTCATTTAAAACTCTCCCTGCATTAGCTTAGAGAACTCCTTGACAAGATGCATATCGGTTGAACCAAAAATTATATCATCAACATAAATTTGAACTAGTAAAATATGCTTTCCTCGACGTTTAATAAAGAGTGTAGTGTTACTTTCCCTCTAGAGTATACTTGTTCTAGAAAAAACTTAATAAGTCGATCATACCATGCCCTAAGGGCTTGTTTAAGACCATACAATACACGTTATAGCTTGAACACGTGATTAGGAAACTCATAGTTTTCAAAACCGGGAGGTTGAGCAACATACACTTCTTCACTTATGTATCCATTAAGGATCACACTTTTTACGTCCATTTGATATAATTTGAAGTTCTTTGAGAATGCATAAGATAATAAAAGGCGTATAGCCTCAAGTCGAGCAACCAGAGCATATGTCTCCTCATAATCAATTCCCTCCTCTTGCTTATAACCTTGAGCCGTAAGACATGCATTATTTCTTGTTATCACACCATGTTCATTATGTTTATTCCTAAATACCAATCGAGTGCCTATAATTTGATGATCTTGTGGACGAGGGACAAGGTCCCAAATGTCATTTCTTTCAAATTTATTCAATTATTCTTGCGTTTCCATAAGCCAATGCTCATCAAGTAAGGCATCCTTAGCGTTTTTAGGTTCAACTTGTGATACATATGCATGATGATAACAAAAATTACTTATCTTAGAACGAGTAGTTACCCCTTTGGTGATATCACCAATAATGTTGTCAATTGGATGATCCTTAGAGGTTCTCCACTCAAATGGAAGACCATCATTTTCTTCATGAATTTCATCATATTTCTTTTCTTGGTTGTCATCTTCATCCTTCTTAATTTATATCAATTTAAATTGATAAACTCCTTTATCAGTGTCCTTAAGTATGTCTTCTATAGATGCACCTACACCATGAAAATAACTACCTTTCTCAACACTATTTAGGGAATTATCATCAAAAGTAACATGGACCAACTCCTCAACAATAAGTAATATTTTGTTATAAACTCTATATGCTTTGCTAGATTGAGAGTATCCAAGAAAAATACCTTCATCGGCTTTCACATCAAATTTTCCAAGATTATCTTTTCCATTATTTAAAACAAAACATTTACATCCAAAGACATGAAGATGAGATAAATTTAGTTTTCTACCTTTTAAAAGTTCATAGGGAGTTTTGTTAAGAATGAGACGAATATGTATCTTATTCAAGACATAACACGCCGTGCTAATAGCATCGGTCCAAAAATATTTTGGTAGACCATAATCATTGAGCATTGTTCTTGCCAACTCCATTAAAATATGATTTTTACGCTCCACAACACCATTTTGTTGTAGAGTTCTAGGAGCTGAAAAATTATGTTAAATTCCAAATTTATCACAATAGAGATGATTTTGAAACTTACCTCCCTAATCACTTCAAATGACAACAATTTTTGAATTTCATTTGTTTTGATCTAACTTGGCAAAACATATGAAACCCGAGAATGTTTCATCTTTGCTACGCAAGAAAATAGTCCAACAAAATCTTGAGTAATTATCTACAATTATAAGACCATAGTAATTTCCACCTGATCTTTTAGTCCATGAAGGACCAAATAAATTCATGTGAAGGAGCTTAAGAGGTCTAGATGTTGAAGCAACATTTTTTGATTTAAAAGAGACCCTCATTTGCTTATCCTTTTGACAAGCATCACATAAATGGTCTTTTGAAAAATTCATTTTTGGTAGACAAATTACTAAATCTTTTGTAACTATTTTTTTAAGTAGAAAAAAGTTGAAGTGAGCCAAATGTCTATGCCATAGCCAAGATCCTTCACTCAAGGTAACAAGACATTGGGCATTAAGGAAATCTCTCTTAAATTGAGCATATATATATATATATATATATATATATATATATATATATATATATATATATATATATATATATATATATATATATATATATATATATATATATATATATATATATATATATATATATATATATATATATATATATATAACTCTCACGCCCTTAAACATGCAATCCTTTTTTCATTATGATATATTATGCAACAATCTTTGGCAAAAGTCACCTTATACCCATTGTCACATAATTGATTAATACTAAGAATATTATGTCTAAGGCCTTCAACTAACATAACATTTGAGATAGTAATAGTTGAGAGATTACCTATACTACCTTTTTCGAGTATTACACCTTTGTTGTGATCACCATAGGATACAAAACCTTTCTTCTTCACCATAAATTCGGAGAAGAGATATATGTCTCTCGTCATGTGTCTTGAACATCCACTATCGAAAATCTATTTTCCTGACATAGCATCGAGACACTTATCCTACAAAAATAAAAAAAGAAGAAGTGGTAGGTATCTAATTCTCATTAGGTCCTTGAGCGTGAGATAAATAATTGTTACATTTGGGTAACTATTAGAAATTGCCTTTAGGAACCAAAAGGCATCTAAATTTGCATTTTTCAATAGTGTGGCCTTTTTTGCAACAATAGTGACAAAATAACCTATGATAAGAATAACCTATACTATTAGACTTATTTTTAATCAAGTTATAATTTTTATGAGGCTTTTCAACCTTTGAACATCTAATAACAATAGTATCAATGAGATGATATATTTTGTCTAATTTGGTTTAAAGATTACTCACTTCTTATTGCCCAATTTGACAAGTTTCACATCCAAATTTACAAAATTGTTCATCCTCTTTTACACAATTTGAACTATCTACAATGAGTTTCTTTAATTCCTAAAAATTTTCATTTGTTTCTTCAATATTAGCCTCCAAATAAGTATAAATATTTTCTTGGGAGAGCAACATTTTGTTACCATATAAAGTCTCTTTTTGTAGATTTTCAAATTGATTCTTCAAATCATTAAAAGTCAACTTTGCAATATTAGAGTATTTAGAATGACTTACATATTTTTTCTTACTTTGATGATGATTTTCCGTAAAACAATAGTTTTCCTCTTCATCACTCTCACTCAAGCTTTCATTGCCTGATACATCACTATCACTATCCTAAGCAACATAGGCTTGTCTAGGATTTTTAGAGTTGTTTCATAGGCTCTTTCCTTTCTTCTTAGTAAGAGATGGACAATCTGGTCTACAATGACCCAGTTTTCTGCATTCGTAATAAATACCCTTTCACTTGTCCTTTTGTTTTCTTCATCTTTATATGAGAAGGATTGTCTTCTAAATTTTGCAAGATTATTATCAGAGTGTTTGACACCATTCTTTCGAACGTATCGATTATATTTCCTTACAAATAATCCCATTTCTTCATCATCTGAATTCTCTTCATTGCTAGAGTCACTATCATTAGTGATTTCTTCCATTGAGGACTTTGAGCTTGAAGCCTTGAGGGCTTTAGACTTCGAGATTTCCTCCTTAACAACCCCTTTTTCCTTTTTATTTTTCTCAAGCTTCTTTTCATGTTTATCCAAGAAATTGAGTTCTTGCTCGTGTTCTTCTAACTTTCCAAACAAGGTGGCGAGATTGAGTGTTGCAAGATTGTTTGCTTCCTTGATTGCGTCGACCTTTGGTTTCCAATTCCTAGTAAGACATCACTTTGTTAGTAGAAATATCATTGGAAATAGGATTACCTAGTAAATTTAAACGATTAATAAGATGTGAGAATCGCTTTTTCATTTGAGCAATGGTCTCTCCTTGCTTCATACGAAATAGTTCAAACTCTTGGTTAAGTGTATTAATTCTAGCTTGTATGACCTTATTAGTTCTCTCATAGGTAACTTGTAGAGAATCCCACATAGATTTAGCGGCTTGACAATGGGAAATGTGATAGAACTCATCAACACCAAGAGCGGATACAATCATGTTCTTTGATTTCTAATCGTGTGTCCACTTATTATTATCATCCTCATTCTATAAGTTTTTTGGTTTAGGTACAGTAGCAACATCAATCTCATATGTCACGGGTGTTAGACCATTTTAAATGGATTCCCAAACACCTTTGTCATATGAGTTGATATGAATTTGCATACAAGCTTTCGAATAACTATAATTTTCTCTCGTGAAAATCGGGGCTCTTTTATAATCCTCTTTAGGTTCGTAAACCATTTTCTAAAAGTGTCAAAGCCGAAATGAGTCGGGCTCTTGATGCCACTTGTTAGATGACAACAACGTATCTAGAGGGGGGGGGGGGGATAGATACCCCTTTTAAATTTAGTACAAAAATCTGATTTTTAAAATTTGTTTTATCAAAGAGCGACGCAAAAGCTTTTTCAGAAGTGTCGTTTATACGAATGTTATTGGAAACTAAAATATGCAAACCGTAACAACAAATTCAATATGTAATAAGAACAAAAAATTGAATTAATATTCTTAAATCACTTAATAACTTATTTAACGTTTATCTCAAGTTACTAGTAAAGCTATTTCCAATGTCAATATTAAAAAGAACTAGTTGAATCAATTTATCAAACACTTGGTGTGCAAGTGAATTTTCAGAATTTTTCTTTTGGTTGTGTTGATACAAAAAACAACTTATAATAAAAGTGATTATAAGCTATATCAACACTTGATTTACAATAAAAAACAATTCAGAAAATTCTTACAATTCAAATGATAAGGCAATGCTATTTGACAAATTGATCAATGAAAATCAAATCAAGTAAAAGCAAAAAATAAAGGAGACACAAGGAATTTGTCTTCATAGTTCCCGACTGTCATCCACACATGTGGGTACGTCTACGCCTAATCCAAATGGAATTAGAATAATTCTTACTATGAAAAATTGTTGATACAAGATATGTGTTTAAGAGCAACTCCACAAACCCTAAACTTGTTATTGATTGAACCCCTTATCCTCTTTTGATCTTGAGAAATACCAAGACAAAATAGATGCGAATTGACTATCTTGATCTTTCTCTCCTTTGCTTTCTTTATATTCAAAGCTTTCATGCACCGTCAATTTAAAACTATTGCAACACAAGACTTCAATTGTAATACGCCGTTCTCGAGCTACTTCCTTTGCATTCTTTATCTCCAAAGGATCCCTTGCGTTCTTTATCTCCAAAGGACTTCACTTGGCTACAATTACCTCTCGAACATCTTGCACGAAAACCCCCAAATCAACCAATGATCTTGGAGGAAAAACCCAATGTTTTTCCTGGATGAAAACCCCTACAAAGCTTAACCCAATACACAATTGGACACTATCAATCCTCGTATAGATGGCACCCCAAAGGAGCATCGCTATAATGTAATATCAATGTGTATGCATAGATTGAAGGTCAAAGATGAAGATAAAAATATGCTAAGTTTATGGTTTCACCAAGTTATGAATGATGCATGAAAGAGTATTTAAATTTTTGGAACTTTTAGGGCAAAAGGAACAAATTTAGAATAAAAATATTTTATGAAATTTGACCAAAAAAACAGTATGTGTCGACCTAAGTATCGTATGTGTTGACACATAAGTAATTTTTAAACTGTATGTGTCGACTTATAAAAGGTTATGTGTAACCGAACCAAGTCATAGGCTACAGGCTTTAAAATAATAGTAAATGTGTCGACCTAAAAAGCTTATGTGTCGATACATAAAATAAGAATTTTTCAATTTCATAAATGCTTTAGTATGTGTCGACCTTAATGACTTCATTTGTCGACCTGTGACTTACAGAAGCTACACGCTTTAAAAATGAGTTGCATGTGTCGACCTGAAAAGCGGATGTGTCGACACATGCAGTAAAATATTATGCAGAAAATTACTTTTAATGGCTTGGATCAATTTCAAAATGCTTTTTAATGATTCTTAAGACCTCTAATGCATAGGAGTTCCATAAGATATAAGGATGTCATTCAATATTCAGAAGTGCAAGCTTTTCCCAGTTTTGACATCATTCAAAACATTTGACAACGAAGTTTATACTCACACAAAGCATGGAAAACATGTGAAGTTTAAGTTAAGTCATCAAAAGTTAGGAGTATGTATGATATATGATCAAGACAAAGTCAAACTTTTAAGCAAGAGTGTTTCAAGTGTTCATTGATCAAGAAAGAGCCAAGTATTAAACAAGTACATGCATCACAATCAAAAGGATAGATCATGGATCATGAATTATGTTTTTTAGGACAAGTATGGCATCAAAAAAGATTCCTCACAAGACATGTTATGATCATTTAAAGTGGAATTAGTCAAGCAACCAACAAAGAAAACAAAGAGAAAGTTCTTAAAACATTTAAAAAGGATTAGTTTTGAATTAAATGAAAAAAGGTGAAATAAATAATATTTTTTTGGGATTTTTATATATATTCATAAAATAGGGTAAATAAATAAGGAGTGTGCAAAAAATTAGCTTAATATAAGTTGATTTGCATATTGAATTAATTAAAAGAAAATGATTAAATAAGCCCTTATTATTACCACACAAAATACAAGCCAGTGAGCCACACACTCAATGGTGATAATAAGCACACCCATAAAAATATATTTAAAAACAAGTGCTAAATGCTTAGAAAACAAAAAGATTGGAAATTATGCAAAAGGGGGGTTCGTACCCACGCCCCTGGAGATAAAGAGACTTAAAAAGGTATGCACTAACCACTGGGATGATGATACATCCAATGTTTATAACACAGACCATTAAATAAGTAATAAAAATATTTTTGAAAACGGAATGGCGCCACATCATCATCTTCTTCCTTGTTTTCACGATTTGTTATAGTAACTATGACAAATATGACAAAAATTTGTAACTTCTCCAATTCTCAACCAATTTCAATGATGTAAAAACGAATGTTGCTCAGAATTTTGCAAGGATTTAAAAATACAAAACATATAAATTAATATCAACCATATATTGTTAATTTTTGCACAAAAATATAAATCCTAACGATTTTCATTTAATCAGAACTTCATACACAAGCAAGATATATGTAAATTAGCACATGATTTAGCATCAACACATCATAAACTAAATTTTATCTTTAAAAACTAATCATTAATAATGCGTGTATATGGAGTTTCAAGTTTGAGAAATCTTACCCATTGGAGAAAGTCCAATGCTTATTCTAAAACTTCCAGAAGCAAAGTGATGATCAAAAACAACTTCTAGGGACCTTAGTGAAGCTAATGGAATAACTATTTTGCTTTGAGAACCTCTAAATTTCTCTACCCAAATCAAGTTGCAAATGGAAAAATTGAGGTATGAAGGGTGATGATGGAGGTGTTACAGATGCGCAAGGAGGGTTTGGATGGCTTATATATGATGTATGTAAGATGTATAGATGGTTAAATCACAAGGAACTTGCAAGGATTATGAGTTTCAAAGATAAGGTTTTTGAAACTCAAGAAATGGAGTTTTTTTGTGATTTATGAGTTGAGAGAGATTTGAGAGGTTTTTGTGTGAGATTTTTGGTGTTTTTGAAGTGCAAATGAGTCTCCTATTTATAGGGAAAATTCAGAGATCAGGAGCTGGTTTCAATTTCAACTTGTTGAGTTATGGTTTGGTTGAGATGGAAGTAGCAAGTTTCATGAATTTTGAAGTCTCAATGCAATCATGCTTGATCATAGAGTGGCTTTCAGGTTGTAGAGGGTTGCTTCTTGGATTTTCAATGCTTTGTGATTAGAAGTAACAAGGTATGGGCTCAATGCAAAAAGTTTTGTGATTAAAACTCTTTTACAAGAATGGAAATGGAGCTTTTTGAAAAATGCTCCAAATATGGCATGAAGAATTGGATAAAGAATTAATTCTTTGATTAACGCACTTAGGATTTGTGTAAATATCATATTATGGAAAGATTTATAGATTTCATGGCCTGCAAAGTGATATTATGTGGGATTTGGTTGGTTTGACATGAACTTGCACCACAAATTTCCCTTGTAAAAAAACATCTTCACCATGGTTAATTAATAAATTTGAAACTCTTTGCTTAAGTATGATAAATTCATGCTCCTAGACTTTTTGTAAAGTTTGAAACATTATCTAAAACTTTTATGTTGAACACTTTCTTTGAATCAATAAGTATCTTGGTGAAAAATGCCTTACAACTTTGTTGCTTTGGGCTGAAACAAGCACTTTAAAATTTTCCTTGAAAAATGCTCGAAGTGTTTGAAATTCTTAATCTTTGACTATTGTTTAAAATTCTTGGCTTTGCAATTCATAAAGTTGAGATATTTTTAGGCATAAAACACTTGGAAATTTCTAAGTGTTTGAAATTCTTTCAACTTTGACTTTTGTTGACTTTTCTTGATTCTTTTGATTCTTGATGATCAAGTTTGATAGTTTTAAATGTTTGAATGATTCTTGATCTTTGAATTTCAACGTTGACCAAAAAGTCAAAATTTGACTTTTGTGTGACAGTTGACTTTCATCAATTGATTCCAATTTTTCCACTATCAATCAATTGTATCTTTGGAAATGTTTTGAGCCCTACAATTAGGTAAAGATGTTGAATTTAAGTTCTTTGAATCATGCTTCAAGCCATTAGGTCATTATCTAAGCCAAAAGTCGATGATCCATTTTCTTCAATCAAAACCATAATTGATCAAGACTTGTATTGATGAAGATTTCTTGATTCAAAATCCTGCTTGATACAAGGAGCAAATACACAAGCTATTTTTGTATTTTATTAGAGATTCAATTATGAATATGAGGTGGTCTCTTAGGTAAAAAATTAGGATACAACAGTAATGCAGGGTTAATTCCAAATTAACTATTAAGGAAATAGAAAAATGAGATTTTTTTTATAGTCAAGTTCAACTAATGAAAATTTCCCATAGATTAGTTGTTAAGGAATATCAGTCTTTAAATTTAATACATTACGATATCTGTGGACTTGATTTAACTTTAACTAAAAATAAAAAATATTATTTTATTACCTATATAGGCGATTGTTCTGGCTATAATTATGTATATCTCATGAAAAATAAAAGTGATTTTCTTGACATGTTTATGATATTTGTTAAAGAAGTAAAAAATTAATTCATTGGGAAAATTAAGAGGTTTTATAGTAAAATAGGTACACAGTATGAGTCCAACTTGTTTAATGAATTTTATAAATTGAATAGAACTATACTTGAAACTACTACACCATATTTCCTTAAGATGGATGGTAAAGATGAAAGAAATAATATAACCTTAACTGAATTGATTGTTGCTACTAAGTTAAATTTTGTTGGTGCTTATCTTTGGCGTGGAAAACATTATCAAATGTTTGTGATTTTATGAATATAGTTTCCAATTTTTAGATTAATGCATCTCCTTAAGAAAATACAACCCAACTTGCCTTATCTTCGATCATGGGGCTATTTGGATTATGTTAGGATCCTTGACCCAAAGCAAGTTAAACTCACTGGTAGATCATATAAGTGTTTATTAATTGGATATACAATTAGCATCAAAGTATACATGTTTTATGACCTGAACACTAAGATTATCGTAGTGTTAAATAATGTTGACTTTCATGAAACTAGAATCCTATTTAAATCAAGAAATAGTGGGTGCACCAATTGAGCCATGTTCATGTGAGTAGGAGGAATGAAAGCAATAAACATGAAAAAACATAACCTTGAAGAAGCAAGACAAAAATAATTATTGAAGAATATAAACCTCGCACTACTATAAAAAAAACACATATCACATCAGATGCGAAATGCATTAACATCGGCTAAAAAGTAAGATAATGAACGACGTCATGAAAAGAACCCACTTAACACCCCATCCACTATGATTTTAATATTTTCAAAATTAACGCATCATACCTCTCTATTTATCAATAACACCGAGGGGTAAGTTTGATATTTTTATAATCTCGTTAAAACTACAGAGTATTAATAAATTAATTGTTTACCCATAATATTACATTGTTTACATAGAATATTTCTGTAAATATACATAACAAATTTGAAATATGATTCATCGTCATCACTGTTGATGAAGATCATATGTTGGATATTCGTTTCATTGAAATTTTGGCCAAGAGAAAATGTTGGGTGCAATATATTCCAGATCCCTTTTGAATTTATTTGTTTCTGATGTAAAACAAGAAAGTGGTTAGTTAAATGAATGAATATATGATTATTGTAGAACACCGTAAAAAATTGGCTATTGAAAAACACAAACCTTAAACACAATTCATTTTCTGCTCATGCAATCCATCGTAGAGAACTTTACCAAGTTTTTTACGCTTCAAAGTTTTCATGTTATGGTTTATTAACAATTATTGATATTCAGAATGCTTTTATAATGAATGTATTTTAGGTTTCACGCGGATCACTAATGGAAGTGTCTTGAGCGTTGATACTCATGAAATGGATGATACCAATTTGTTTAAGGATGATGATAAATATCCTCAATAATTACGCTAAAATTATTCCCTCGGTTTCTGTCAAAAACCGAGGTAAAAGGTGTATAACCTTTTTTGTTTAACATTATATTGTTTATACAAAATATTAAATTACATTAATACAAAAAATGCATTGCTATCATAGTAGTTGTTGTTCATGGAGAACAACACATCTTTGCTCTAATCCAGATCCTATATGATATATTTTATGCTCATTATTTTAAATTTCAATGGACTACATGCAATCAACTTCTAAAGAGCCATCTGCCCCGAGTAAGAAAATATCAATTCCAAACATTGAAAATGTTTTTTCTGCACTTGCAATCAATCATTGAGAACTTTTTCGAATTTTTTTAAGTTCCAAAATTTCATTATCTTGAGCAAATGTTATCAAGGAAAATGCTTTCACAAGAAATATATAGTTGTGGATGTATATACTTTATTATGGATTGATGTCTTGACAATATCTTGAGTGTTGTTCCTTTAGAAACGTAGGGTAGAGATTCGATGTTGTAGTTGTTTAACATGTTACCTCGGTTTTTTATAAACAAAATTCTACTTTAAATATAAAAATAAAATAAAATAAGAACATTATTTACACAGAATATTAAAAAAATTCAGATTCATCATCATTGTTGCAATTTCAGATTTTGTTGCATGTATCTTTTCAAAGGTTGAACAACCTTCTTTGTTTAATCTAGAAACAAGAAAGATTTTCTGCACTTGCATTCTATCATAGGGAACTTTTCAAACATTCTTTAACATATAGTTGTTCCAATAATACAACATCAACACCATTATGTGAGATAGATTGCAAGGGCAACAAAGTTCAAAGATAGAAGAACATTAAAGATTTTGCTGTCTATAATCCATCCTAGAGAATGATGCGTACTAGTTTGGGGTGGCAACCTAAAAATATCTATTTTTAATCATTACATTATTTATACGGAATATTAAAAAAATCCAGATTCATCATCATTGTTGTGTAATTCTAGATTTTGTTGCACATATATTTTCAAAGGTTGAACAACATTCTTTATTTAACTTAGAAGCATGAATGATTTTCTACACTTTCAATCTATCATAGGGAACTTTTCCAATATTCTTTAATAGAGAGTTGTTCTAAAAATATAACATCTAGACCATTATGTGAGATAGATTGCAAAGGCAAAAAAAAGTTGTGTTCAAGGATAAAAGAACATTGAATATTTTTTCTAACTTGCAATCCATCCCAAAGAATGATGCATACTAGTTTGGGGCATCAACATATAAGTTAGGATTAAGGTAAAATTTGTTTCACAAGTGCTTTTATAGTAAAATCTTATTATATTATCCCCGTGTTATTAAGGAAATCAAAGGGAAAGATCATTTAGTTTTTACTTATAAAGAAATAAAAACATAAACTACAATAACTGAGATTTGAAGTGTATCATGATTTGTGTTTCCCCTCAATTTTATTAAAAACCGAGGGAATATGTTGTTTTTATTTTTATAAAAAATTAAAACATGGCGCGCCTTGGCATAATACCTTGGTTTTTTCTGGATGAGGTGAATGCTTCATCCTGAAATGTATCATTTGTTGTAGTGTGACTTTGGAGTCTTAACCCTAGAGGAGGATCTGACATACCTCTAAGAAGCTATGTCTTTCCTGGACGTTGACTTATGGCATAAGACCTGGTATTTATTAAAATTTCATCCTGGCTACTAATCTATAGGTTGTACATTGATTTTTAAAAGGAAACTAAAACATGTTACAATAATAACATTCATTAGGATACTCATTTCAATTTCCACTGTTTATAACTTAGAGGTACACCAAATGGACATTAAAATTGTTTTCAAAATGATGATTTGAATGAATAAATTCATATGTAAATATCTAAAGGATTTATGGTTCATGGAGAAGATACTAAGGTCTGCAAGTAAGTAAGTCTTTGTACGATCTAAAACAAGCTCCTAAAAAATGACTTGAAATTTTTTAACAACTTGATTATATCAAATGGGTTTAAAGTGAACGAGCGTGAAAGATGTATTTAGTACAAGTATGAAAATGAAATTTTAAGTATGATATGTATCTATGTAGATAAATTTGTAAGAACAAGATTCATTTTGCATCTGGCCTTATGTTTTGATGATAACTTTACAAGTTATCTTAGAGAACAATTGTGTACTCTAATAGTTTCTGTCTAGTATGTAGCTTTTGCTAAATAGGTTCTGACTCTGGTAAGAAGGCGTGTGATGTCATTAGGTTATGAACTCAACACTCTAGAAGAATACCTTTGGTGTCTTACAAGTTAATTCAAGATTCTGAAATGCTTCTTATGTAACGGTTCTAAGGAACGTTAGTACAAGAGCTTATGATAGTGAATTATGCAAGGAAGATTTGGAGGCCTTCTAAAGCTTTACTTCTATTGTTCAAAGTTCTGAAGATACTGAAGACAAGGTTCTGTTAAACGAAGTTCTAAAGATCTGAAGGTATTCTTCTGAAGACCAAGTGTCGAAGACTCTGAAGGCAGGGGTTTTATGAACAAGCTCTAAAGACTCAAAGACTTAGGTTCTCAAGATTCAAGGTTTTGATCCTTCTACAACATGCTTCATCAACATACAAATTAGAAGCCTCTGAAGATGTAGAAGACAAAGATCAAGACTAGGGATTGCGTATGATGCTGAGCATAAAAGTACAAATTACTATGTGACCCCTACTCTCTAGGGTGGCGTCAGGACAAACCTTTGTGTACTTGTTATCTACCATTACCACCATGACCATTAGGAAAAAAACAACTGTATTTGTGTTTCCTATTCTACCCTTCAACAAATCTCTTTTTCAGCTATAAAATGAAGACTTGGAAGAATTTGAAATCAACGAATCAGTTCAACAATACTACACCAAACCGCTGCAAAAATCTGTAGAGAAATTCTTTGTATAGTTTTATAAATAAGCAAGGAGCTTTTGTTCGTATCTTTCTAATCAACACTTTTGTGTTGATATACTTAAACTTTATGTAATCTACTTTTGTAGAAGCATCTTTGTACACACATATTTGTAAATCAACGATGGTTGATTGGTTCCTTGAGAGAGTCTATGTAGTCTGGATTCTCAAGAAGACTTTGGCTGCAGTTATATTGCATTTGCAATAAGGATCGATGGACTTACTGTGAGTTTCAATGGGGTTAGTCAGACTTATTGTGGTTGTCTGTAATTTGGCTGATTGTAGTGGATTAAGTCCTTGTGTACAAGGAAAATCACCTTGCGGGGTGGACTGGAGTAACTTAGTTAATAGTAAACCAGGATAAAAATAATTGTGTTCATCCATTATTTATTCACTTGTTATCTTTGTGTTTGAGTTGCGAAAAGATTATATTTGGTTCAACCCAATTCAAACCCCCCTTTATCGTGTTTCTTGCACCTTCAATTGGCATTAGAGCTCTGGTTCTGGTATTGATTTCTAACAAACACTTAACCATGTCAGATAAAGATCCAGACGAGTTTTAGAAACACTATGGTTGATCCTACTCCACCACCACCAGCTCCAGTTTCTTATAAAGATAAATACAATGCTAAACCTCTAATTTTTATGGTGAAAAGTTTGAGTACTTGAAAGACAAACTAGAAAGTTTCTTTCTAGGTCATGATGTTGATCTTTGGGATATGTTAGTTGACGGCTACGAACACCCCACAAATGCAAATGGAAAGCAGCTTGAAAGGAAAGCTATAACTGATCAACAGAAAAAGGATTGTAAGAATTATCATAAAGCAAGAACCATCTTGCTAAATGTTATTTCTTATACTGAGTATGCAAATATCACAAATAGAGAACCAACTAAGTCTATATTTGACTTGCTCAGAATGACTCATGAAGGGAATGATCAAGTCTAGGAAACCAAGGCTCTAGCCTTTATTCAAAAGTATGAATCCTTCAAAATGAAGGATGATGAAACAGTTGAGACGATGTTCTCAAGGTTTCAAACCTTAGTTGCAGGATTGAGAGTTCTAAGCAAAGGTTATTCTACTTCAGATCATGTGAAGAATATTATCAGAAGCTTGCCATCCAAGTGGAGGCCTATGGTAACTGTACTCAAGCTTGCAAAAGATATCAACAACACTTCTATAAAATAACTGGTGAGTTATCTAAGAAGTCATGAGATTGAGCTAGAACATGATGAACCTTAGAAGAGAGGTAAGTCTGTTGCGCTCAAATTGGTCAGAAGATCTGAGAAGTCCAAAGCTCTTCAAGATGAAGAGATTGAGGATTCAGAAGAAGATTTTGATGAAGTTGAAGATGAGTTGTCTCTTCTTTCTAGAAGGGTTAACCGTCTCTGGAGGATGAATCAAGGCAACAGGTTCAGAAGTACTAAAAGGATGGGTATTCGCTTTGAGTCTACTTTTGATCAAAGAAAGTCTAGTGGCAAAGAAGTCACTTGTTATGAGTGAAATGAGCCAAGACACTACTGGAATGATTTTCCTGAACTTCAAAAGGACAAGCACAAGAAGAAAGCTCTTAAGAGCAAGAAGAAAGAGCTGATGGAAACTTGGGATGATTCTGATTCTTCAGAAGATGACTCAGAAGAAGAAATTGCTAACATGATGTTGATGGCTTAAGTTATAACGTTTGTTGAAAGATCCCTCCAGAAGATGAAGTAGAGTTTGATTTAGACACAAAAGAGGTATTCTCCAAAGAGGTATTTTCTGACCTTACTCATTTTGAATTAACTTCTCGTTTACTTGAAATCTGGAAAAACATGTGCTACTCAAGATTGAATTCAAGGAACTTAAAAAGTCCCATGAATCCACATCTTCCCTCAAAGGCACGAGAACTCTTCCAGAAGCTTATGAGAGTAATAGTGATGTCATTTAGATATATGATAAAGCCTTTCAGAAGTTCCTAGCTAGAATCATAAGGAGACGTATGATGGCTTCTATGATCTATGGGGTGAGCATAAATGGGTAAAATGGTATTGGTTATCACTCTTATGACGAATCAAACTCTAATAAGGAAGACAAACCAAATACTCTTCATTCCCATTTTGTTTCTGAACCTATAGCAGAACCCTTGGCTAAACCTTCTCATTTTAATTCTTGTAAATATGATTATTTTGTTGCTAAACCCAAAGTTGTTAAGAACTATGAGAAAACTAATAAGAGAGGACCCAAGAAATTATGGGTACCCAAGAAACAAATAATCTATGTTGCAGATATTCTTTGAATCGTAGTTGAAACACTTGTTATGGTACCTAGACTATGGCTTCTTGCAACACATGGAGGGAAGAAGACATATGTTCCAAAGCATGGAACTTAAGCCTGGAGGCACAGTGGGTTTCAGAAGTGATCGGAAGGAAAAAGATCATAGGCTCTAAAATGGTTGGTAATGATTTTCTTCTCTCTATCTAATGTTTTAATAGCTAGTGGAGTAATACATAACATGTTGTCCTTAAATCAATGAAGTTACAATTGTTATGATGTTATCTTATTAAAGTATCATGCTTTTCTATTTGTTAGAAGAATGAGTCTATTCCATTCAATGGAAAAAAAAGGAAAAACAACATCTCTAAGATCAAACTTTCTGATCTTAATGAACTTCTCTTAAAATATCCTACTCACTAATAAAGAGCATTATATTTGGTATTGATGATTAGGCTATGTTAGTATGAGAAGAGTATATCAGCTAAAATGAGCTTAATTTAGTCAGAAGCTTTCCCAATATGAAGTTCTTTTCATAAGTTCTTTATGAAGCATGTTAGAAGGGAAATTTTTCAAAAACTTCTTTTAAAAGCAAAAGAATGTTGTTTCTACCTCCATACATTGAAACTTCTGCACATTGATTTGTTTGGACCAGTAAAAACTTTATAAATCAATGGAAAGAAGTATGGATTAGTCATTATTGATGACTATAGCAGGTAGTTTTGGGTGAAGTTTCTTAGACAGAAGGATGAGGCACATTCTCTGTTCACCACCTTCTATAACCAAGTGCAAAACCAGATGAGTCTTAGAACGGTCAAGGTTAGAATTGATCATGGAGGAGAATTTGAGAACAAACACTTTGAGAAACTATTTGATGAGAATGTGATTTCATATGATTTCTCCTGCCCTAGAACTCCACAGCAAAATGGAGTTGTAGAGAGGAAGAATAGGAACTTGTAAGAATTGGTCAAGACCATAATCAATGAAACAAATATGATAAAGCACTTCTAAAAAGAGCATGTAAGCACAACATGTTACATTCAGAATTGAGTCTCTATAAGACTTATTCTAGGTAAGACTCATATGAATTGTGAAAGAACATGAAGCTCAATCTTTCTTAATTTCATTCTTCTGAATGCTCTTGTTCTATATTGAATCCTAAAAATAATCTTAACAAGTTTTATTCTTAAGCTCAAAGTTGTGTCATGAGAGGATATTCTGATCACTCAAAAGGATGCAAAGTATACAACTATGAATCAATTAGTGTTAAGGAATAAATCTATGTTGGATTTGATGATAAATCTTGACCTTGAAAATCCCAAGCTAGTTGAAATATTTGCAGGTCTGGATATTACCTATTAAGGTGCAAAAGATAATGAAGCTCTACATAAGGATGAGAAGTCAAAGACTCAAAATCAGAAGTTGAGGAAGCTTAGACTGAATTCATCACATGTTGAGGGATTGATTCTGGGTGACTAGACTAAACCTGATGAAACCAGACAATTAATCAAACCTTCTGAAGCAACACTTTTGGGTTTGGTCTCTGTAATACAGTTTGCATCTATTGATGAAGAGATTCTGAACTAAGATTGGTTTTTGGCTACTTAAGATGAAATATCTTTCCTCTTAGTAGATGATGACATGTGCGAAAAGGACCTGCTCACAGCTTACGTTCTTCCAGAAAGACGTATGAACTTTGAAGGTACGTATCATTCTTGTTGTTGGCTAATGGGATGTGGTACTTCTATCTAATGAAGTTCTTATATATCATAAGTATCCATGATAAAAATATTCTCTTAAGAATATCTCTGTCCATTGAATACTGAAGAGTTCACTCAAGCAATTAATGTTTAATCAAGCGTATACGCTTACTCATTTGTCTGATTTTATCAGTTACTGAGCAACTTATATCAATTGATTTACATATTGGGTAAAAAACTACATTGGAAATTAAAAATTGTTAGCATGCTCTATCCTATTCCTGTTTTATTTGTCCTCATCTCTTCATGTCACGTGTCTTGAAAATTTTCATTATTTCCACTTTCATGGTTTTCATTTAATGGTCTGCTAATTTCGAGAATAATAATTCTCTAAACTAAATCGTTTCTCTTGTTAGCTAAGTCTCCTTCTCTTCTATCTAAATCCATCTAAGTCTTTTGATTTCTTCATCCTTTTGCATTCTATCTTTCATAACTCTCTCTCTCTCTCTCTCTCTCTCTCTCTCTCTCTCTCTCTCTCTCTCTCTCTCTCTCTCTCTCTCTCTCTCTCTCTCTCTCTCTCTCTCTCTCTCTCTCTCTCTCTCTCTCTCTCTCATTTCCATCATGTCTCTAAAAACCTTCCATGGTGATGAGGATCTCCTCGTAGTCATTCCTGAACTTCTTCCTAATATTCCTCGTCTGAGAAGTGATGAACTTAACTTAACCTAAAGCGTAATAGTGCAAGCTTGGTTTGGTTATTTTGCAATGCTGCATGGACCGTTATATCTTAATATGGTCAAATTATTTTGGAAGTATGCTTCCGTTAGCTTCAATGGTGCCTCTATCAGTTCTAGTATTTTCGGTAGCTGGTTGGGTGGTTTCCTCAATTGTTATTTGTGTTGTGTCTTTGGTGTTGTTTATTTTTGCTATCTTCTCGTGGTTGTATCATATATGTACTCCTTTCCCTTCAATGAATAAAAAAAATTCTTCGTTCTTTATTCATATTCTCGCTTCAGTATAATGTGTGCTAACATATTCTAATGTTCATTTCCATAAAGTTATCTCGAACATTTATATATAGTTATGATATATTTCTTTTGTCTTGTAAGCCTTTTTGATTTCTGACAAATGGGGAGAAAAAGTATATGATTTTGATAGTATTTACTCTCAAAATCTTAAACCCAACCATGATATAATGCCTTTACTGCTAACCATTTGTTTGATGTTTGATTCAGGAACTTTGTGAAAGTTCATTGATTTTCATATACAAGTTTATTAGCTATCAAAAGATAATTAATTGGCTATTAGAAGATTATCATCTGCCAATAAAAAGAAAATATCAAGATGCGTGAAGAATGCTCTGATGAGCTAAGCATCTAAGAACATGTATTCGTTAGAAGTTATGAACTGTCTAAAAACGAATCATGTCCTGATATTATGAATTGGTCAGAAGGCTCTGACTAAGTTAAATATTGAAATATGTTGTGATATAACGTATGTTTCAGAAGTTGTGAACTTCTTGAAAATATGCTTAAATCAAGCTCTGAAACACCTATTGTTAAGAAGTTATTAACTTTCTGAAAGTAAGGAAAATCACGTGTTGATAACACCTATTGTTAAAAAATTGTGAACTTTGTAAATATATGGTTATTAACTTTGTAAATATATTGTGTTGATAACACCCACACTGTATAGAAGTTGTGAACTTTTTGAAAGTAAGGTGATCGTGTCTTGACAACACCTATTGTTCAGAAGTTGTGGACTATTTAAAAATATGGTGATCAGTCTTTGACGCTTCAGAAGTTCTGAACTGTCTAAAAGAAAGACAAGGTTGATATGTTACTAAGAATTTAAGTTATGAACTATCTGAAATAATGTCAACGTGTGCTTTGGAAACATTTTTTCAGTTACCATGAAACTATTTAGAAGTTTTAAACTGTCTGGAAGTTTTATATCCATGTTATGATAAACCAGACTCTGATACTTCAGAAGTTGAGAACTTCTGGAAGTATAGTAAGTCAGTTTTCAACCAGGCATTGCTCAGAGGTTGCGAACCTTCTGAAGACATGGTTAGAAGACATGATCTAAGACATGGTCTAATACTTGTTCTAAGACATGGTCTAAGACACATTCTAAGATATGGTCAGAAGACATGGTATAAGACATGGTCAGAAGACATGGTCTAAGACATGTTCTAAGACATGGTCAAAAGACATGGTCTAAGACATGTTCTAAGACATGGTAAGAAGACATGGTCTATGACATTTTATAAGACATGGTATAAGACATGGTATAAGACATGGTCATAAGACATAGTCTAAGACATGGTCTAGGACATGGTCATAAGACATGGTCATAAGACATGTTCTAAGACATATTCTAAGACATGTTCAGAAGACATGTTTGAAAGACATGGTCAATCAAGCAATGGTTCAAGTGTTGAACCTTTGGATGACTTGATGTTTTTCACCTTCTGGTAACACAATTCAAAGCTTCTGGGAGAACTAGTGAATTAGTTACGATGTTTGATCATCAAGACAGTAACTAAAACAAGTTTTGATACTTCATAATATTCTGATAGTAAGCCAGGTTCTAAGATGAAGACCAGGAATTTCTAGTCAGACTCTGATGAGACGTCAATGGAGAATTACTCCTTCTCTATGTTAGCTTCTGTACTGCAAAATTCATTTTGTGAGTCTTGGGCTCAGGGGGATACTATGAACAAGCATAAATGAGATTTTTGGTATTAAAGAATTAAAGGGGATCTGGTTAGCTTTACTGAATTTGCATCCTATGGTGATTACCCTGTATGAATTTTTCTATCAAAATATATGGTTTTGTCATCATAAAAAATGGGGAGATTGTAAGAAAAAGATTGACTATGCACCTGACCTTATGTTTTGATGAAAACTTTACATTTTATCTTAGATAACAATTGTGTACTCTAATAGTTTCTGTCTAGTCTGTAGTTTTTGCTAAATAGGTTCTGACTCAGGTAAGAAGGCGTGTGATGTCATCAGGTTCTGAACTCAACACTTTGGAAGAATACCTTTGGTGTGTTACAAGTTAAGTCAAGATTCTAGAATGATTCTTATGCAACTGTTCTAAGGAACATTAGTACAAGAGCTTCTGATAACGACTTATGCAAGGAAGCTTTTGAGGCCTTCTAAAGCTTTACTTCTGTTTTTCCAAGTTTTGAAGATGTTGAAGACAAGGTTTTGTTGAACAAAGTTCTAAAGATCTGAAGTCATTCTTCTGAAGACCAAGTGCTGAAGACTCTAAAGGCAAGGTGTGATGCGGTAGGAGAACTAACTTGAGGGTTTTGTATTTGATCGCAAATGTTGCGGTTAGCAAGAGTCGCCACCGACATTTCTTTTATCCAAAAGGAAAGGTGAAAAAGCACAGGAAAGACCTTTGAGATTGTTTCTTGAGTTCGGGGGGTAGATTATGAAAAGGTAAGGTATTAGAACCCCTTTCATCCATGGTTATCCATGGGTTCTTAGTTACTTGCTAGATCACTTGATTTTGTTTGAAATTGTGCTTTGTGTGGTTTTTGAAAGTATGAAGCCATTGTTTAGGCAATCTTTATAATGATTCTCGTTTGTAAGAATGTATACAAAGATGTTTGATCTTTTGAAAATGTTTTCAATTTTGTAAGATATTTGAAAGTGTATGTGTTTGTTTTTGAAAATAGCAAGGATGTTTTGTTTGAAATTTAGGAAGTAATTATGAGCAATCTACCTACTCAAATGTCTTTCTTGTTCATTTTCTTTTCCTTTGACATTGTTGTCTTACCATTGATTTGGTAAGCAACCCTATCTTTGGATGTAAACGGAACGGGCGTGGGTCATTGTATAACCATGATTAGCAATGTTTCAAGGTATCTTAGCATTCTTTTTGAGGGACTAAGATCATTTGTAAGGCAACTTAGATAACATCATCGAGGGACTATGATCTTGTATTTGCTTGTTTTTGCTAAGATGTCTTACATGTGTAATATGGCCATTTTGTATAAGGAAACCAAATGTGATAACCCTAGGGGTGCTTGTGTGCAAGTGTATTGTCTTCGTGCTTGATTTTGTCTTGAATTAGGGTTTGCTATTTGGTTGGTTTTAATCTTTCCATATAAAACCCTAATTACTAGCATTTGTATATAAAGCGATAAATTGCTGAATTTAAAGTTACTACGCTATTACAATACTTGTGGGAGGGGTGTATACAGTTTGTGAATGGGTATTTCAATAATATAAACCTAATTAATCTATTACAACCAAATTGAATAAATGTACAAGGAAATGAATAAATATAAAGTACAAATGCAAATGGAAAGAAATGATTTTTGTTTGGATTTTTATACGAAAGGGGTTTTAACCTAAACGTAATTAGAGAAAAAATAATTAATCAAAATTAAATTAACTTAAACTAATTAGAAAAGAAATTAATTAAGAAAAGATTTTTGAATAAAACCCTAATTCTATTTAGTTGATTAAAAGAAAATAAGTTTAGAGAAAAGTAATTTTGTATTTTTGTATTTTTGCCTTGAAAATAATATATGATGTTGTAAAATATTTTTGGCCTTTTTTATATTATATTAAAATAATATATTTAGATAGGTATAAAAGAAAATAAATAATAACCTAGTTTTAATTTAATTTACAAGATAATTAGTAATGATAAATAAAGTATGATGAATAAAAATAATTTTCTTGTGTGAGAAAAATATTTAAATTATGTCAAAACATAAATCTACTATTTTTATATTTTTTATGATTTTTTATTGTATTTTAGAAAATATATTTAAAAGGAAAAATGAAATAAATAAATAAATACAAATGGGCTAGGGGTTGCCAAAAGTCAGGATGGGAGTCAGCAAAGAAAAAAAACACAAGGCCCACTTATTGGAAGCCCGGGCGCCTAGCTGAACAAAAATAACGAAAAATGCTAAAAAAAATAATAGCAAAAGGTAGTGCTGGGTATCGAACCCAAGACCTTCCATACACATGCGCGCTACCTTTTCCACCGGGGTGACTGTACATCCGTTAATACAAATGAAACAATAAATACATAAGGTAAAACGTCTCCATGACCTGTACTTCATCTTCAACCTTCAACCAGCCGGACCATCTGTATCTCATTCATTTCTCAACAAAAATGAAAAATGCAAACATGAAAGTTGTGCTATGTTTCCTCACAAATCTAACCATATAACTTATGTAAGCTAAAAGTCAAAGATGAAGATTAATTTTGCTGGCCCTAAATTGAAACCTAATTTTTTCAGAAAGTTCAAATCTAAAATTCTCTGCATACAATCAATATAAATGAAAACTATGAACATGGTCAGTTTTAGAGCAATGATATCTACATTTTATCTTCACAAATCAGAAACAAATTATGCCTGTATGAAGAGATGGAAGTTTGAAAACTTACCTCTTGCAGCTGGAGTCGTGGATGGAGTTTGAGCAACTTTGGAGATGGACTGATGATCTGTTTAGCTTGCCTGGACCTCCTTGAGTGTATTCCAACTCTTACTTTGCTTTGAAAGTCCCTGAATCTCCCTACTCAATTCAACTTGCAAGCTTGATATTTGAAAATAGTGGATAGTGATGTAGGGGTTACAGTCTTGAAACAGGGGCCTGGATCACTTGTGTATGATGCGTGTAAGGTGTTTGAATGATTAAGAATCAAAACGCACGAGTGGAAATGGAGATGGAGAGTTTTGGCTCAAAACTGTCAAGTTGAGCAGTCTTGTGCATCAAAGGTGTTTGGGACAGTTTTTGGATGCTTGAAATCCTGCCTTAGCTTGAAATAAACTTGTTAATATGTATGGAAAAGATTATAGCACAAAATCACTCCAGGTTTCTGAGTTATAGGATTATGGCTCTATAACTTGCTTTTGAAGAAAAGTGAAATGACAAATCTCAAGTATTGTACAAGCATGTTCTGAGCTTCCTTAGGTCTTAGACACATTGCTTTTGGTTTATATGAGTTATGTGGGCAGAAAGAACAAGTTAGAAGATTAAGACAAGTTGACTTTGTGATTAAAGCAACTTTTCAAGAATGGAATGGTAGTTTTCTTCCAAAAATGGCAAATTGGCTTGGACAATGCTTGGAACACTTGGATAATAGCTCAAAAGCAAGTGTAATCTTCTGATTATGGAGAGATCTTGAGGTTTAGAGGCCTGCAAAACAAGATTGTGCAGCATAGGTTTAAAATTGGATTTTTGTTCATCACAAAATGCCTTGTAATTCAACTGATAAAACACCAACTTCATCTCTCCGATTCTCCCTACTCAAGAATGATCTCAAGGAGTTATTGGACATTTTGGAAAGCTTGCAATGTCCTCTACAACCCATATTTGAATTACTTTTGAATATTAACCTTGTAACTATATGAAAAAGTGCCATGAAGTTAGGTCAAAATCCTTGCCAAATTAGGGTAAAATTTCACTAAGTGTTTAGTTTCATGACCCTATGTTCTTGAAATTATAACTTGAGATCCAAGAAATTTTGGAAGAAGTTGTGTGAAGAAAATTTTTATATTTCATGGATATCTACAACTTTCATTTTGTAAGTTTCTCTTGAATCATCTTGCATCATGGTGAAAATTTAGCTCAAAGTTATGAAAAAACATGAAATTTCCAACACTTAGAAAAATTTCTAAGTTTAGAAATTTTGACTTTTCAAAATGAAATCTTGACTTTTTGATTTATTTATGAATAAGTTTCATATTTTGACATGTTTTGATGAATTATGATTTTTGGCACTTGAATTTGACCAAAAAGTCAAAGTTTGACTTTTCAGTAAACAATTAACTTTTGATCAGTTGACTACAAAATTCATCTGTCAATCCAATGGATTTGCAATGTTTTGAATCATGTAATTAGTTCAAATTGATGAAATTGGACTATTGAGATCATTCCTTAAACCAATTGACCATTTTCTAGGTCAAAAATCAGAAATTGCCCTTTACTAGTCAAAACCCTAATTTTGACCATTTTTCCCTTTTGGAGATTTGATCAAGTTTCTTGAGGAATTATGGTCCAAAATTGATCAAATGATAAATATGGGTTTAAAATGTTGATGTGGATAAAAAATTATGAAGTTTGACTGTAAATTGGCCATGGTTGACTTTTTCCTCAATACAACTGATTTTTAGGTCAACTGCTCAATTGACTGAGCAAAAATGTGATCCAAAGCTTGAAACTTGACATGAGTAATCTTGGGGGTCCATAATGGTCCATTAAATTCATATGAAGCATTGATAGTTCAAAAATACTTGTTCAAACTCAAACCCTACTTTTGGTCATCAGTGCCTAAGGAGGTGTCTTGAGCTGATCAAACCCTAGTGCAGTCTTGAGCCCAAGGAGATCTTGTGATAAAATTCTTGATAAGTGAGAGGGAAAATTTTGGGGTACAACAGCTGCCCCTGTTCAATCTTCTTAAGCCTGAGGAGTTAGATTGGCAAGTTTTTCCATTCGTGACTCAAAGGTGGAAGATGATTGGACACTAGAGTGCCCAAAAATTTGCACTCGGTGATGTGATGGTTGAGGGAATGGGATTAAAGATGCCATTTGAAGAGGTGATAGAAAGCTGTAGGAGATGGGCTTAAAGATGCTATCCCAAAGTGATTTTTGTATTGTAATTTGTAAGCTAAAAGAATGAGTATCAGAATGGCGTCCGTGTCTAGAGCGTATCTGAACTATATCTTGGAGCTGATTTTGAATGATTATTAGAATGGCATCCGTGTTTGGAGCGTATATGAACCGTATCTGAGAGTTGAATCTGAATGAGTATCAGAATGGCATCCGTGTCTGGAGCTTATCTAAACTGTATTTGAGAGTTGAATCTGAATGAGTATCAGAATGGCATCCGTGTCTGGAGCGTATATGGATTGTATCTGAGAGTTGAATCTGATTGAGTATCAGAATGGCATCTGTGTCTGGAGCGTATCTGAATTGTATCTGAGAATTGAATCTGAATGAGTATCAGAATGGCATCCGTGTCTAGAACGTATCTGAACTGTATCTGAGAGTTGAATCTGAATGAGTATCAGAATGGCATCCGTGTCTGGAGCGTATCTGAACTGTATCTGAGAGTTGAATCTGAATGAGTATTAGAATGACATCCGTGTCTGGAGTGTATCTAAACTGTATATGAGGAAGTTGAACCTGAATGAGTATCAGAATGGCGTCCGTGTCTAGAGCGTATCTGTACTGTATCAGAAAACTTTTGAACATTGTCAATGATAGCTGTTAATCTTATCCTGAAAAGGGTAAAATGTTAGCTAAGATGCAAATCAATGTTGTTTAAAATGTAAGATATAATGCATTCGTTTTATCAATGTTTATGATATGCAGATGCAATGTATGTGTATGTGAGCTAGTTTGCTGCACTGCTGTTGGATTGGGGAAAATAAATTCCTGACTGCTGCTGAGGATATGGAGTATAAGTCTTCATGTTGGGAAGTCTAAGTGTTGATGAATTTCTGCTTTAGAGAAATAAAATCTGTTTTAAAGGAAATGCCATGTACTGTTTGTAAAATCCTGTTGGGAAATCTTGAAAAATTGAGCGACTTCTACTGGGGATCGATAACCGGAAGCTCTGTTCCGATGGGGATTAAAATGCACACCGCGGGGGAATTTATGGAAATAACTTAGAGAGATTTCCCTATCTCTTAAAGCCATCAATGATTGTCTTTTATTTTGTTTATTTGTAAATAGTAATTATGTTCAAATGCATATGTTCAACAATGAATCATTGGACATTTTTTGTAAACAAAACACAAGCGTAAAGAAAAACAGATAGTTTTGCACTTTCAAAGGGATATCTTTGCATTGACTTTGAATAAGTATTTTTGTACAGTGAGACAAACATTCTAGTAGGAGAATGCCGTCGTAAGAAAAAAATGAAAATTTTAATACAAAAAAAGATAGCTATATGTATTTATCCCATGGGGTTCCCATTCTGCTATATCCTTTGTATCTCTGAGAATCTTGTCTATTTGTTGCCTTATCCGAAGATGATTGAATTGGTCAGAAATGTCGAGTTTGCAAGTTGTCCGTAAGGTGATCCAACGGGACATAGTCATACGCTTTAATTCCCTAACTTTTTCCTGGACCGCCCTTTCGGGTTTTCAGTCCCCCGGGAAACCCTTTTTTGCCCAAGTCGCCCTTTCGGGTTTTCAACTTACCGGGTGTATAGATTTTTTTTGTTTTTATCCCTAATTTCTGCCCGAACCTCTTTTGGTTCACCAGGATGCCCTTGTTTTTCCTAGGTGTGTCAACCTAGCGGGTCTCTTATGCGTAGTATTTTTTGACTATGTCTGCGTTCACAGGATGTGGCAGGTCGTCGCCATCCATGGTGGTCAAGATCATTGCCCCACCAGAGAAAATGTTTTTGATTACAAATGGTCCTTCATATGTAGGAGTCCATTTCCCCCTAGGATCACCTTATGGCAGTATGATGCGTTTGATCACTAGATCTCCAACTTGATACACTTGGCGTCTGACCTTCTTGTTGAAAGCCTTGATCATTCGTTTTTGATACATTTGACCATGGCAGACAGCAGTAAGTCTTTTCTCATCAATCAAGTTTAGTTGATTAAGTCGAGTCTGGATCCAATTGTCTTCATTCAGCCCTACATCCTTCATAATTCTTAGAGAGGGGATCTGGACTTCGATAGGCAAGACAACCTCCATGCCGTAAACCAGAGAATAGCGTGTTGCTCCGATTGATGTGTAAGTTGTGGTACGATACCCGTTGAGAGAGAATGGTAGCATCTCATGCCAGTCTTTGTATGTGACTGTCATTTTTTGTATGATCTTTTTAATGTTCTTATTTGCAGCTTCGACAGCACCATTCATCTTTGGCCGGTAAGGGGAAGAATTGTGATGCTGGATCCTAAATTGCTCGCATAAGGCGGTGATCATAGTATTGTTCAAGTATGTACCACTGTCTGTAATGACCCTCTCCGGGATACCATAATGAAAGATGAGATTCTGCTTGATGAACCAGGCGACAACATTCTTGGTAACGGAAGCGAAAGAAGCTGCCTCCACCCACTTGGTAAAATAGTCAATGGCCACTAAAATGAAGCGGTGTCCATTGGATGTTGTTGGCTTGATTTCCCCAATCATATCTATTCTCCACATAGAAAAGGGCCAAGGAGTTGTCAATACATTCAGAGGAACCGGAGGTACGTGCACCTTGTGAGCATAAATCTGACACTTATGGCAAGTTCGAGAGTGTTGATAGCAATCTGCTTCCATGGTAGACCAGTAATAGCCTTCCCGTAGGATTTTCTTTGCCATCGTATGCCCACTTGAATGGGTGCCAAAAGTGCCTTCATGTAATTCAGTCATGATCCTTTCAGCTTCAACCTTATCTATGCACCGAAGTAACAGAGTCATGATTGCTTTTGTACAGGATGTCATTACTAAGGAAGAATTTAGCAGAGAATCTCCTTAAGAACTTCTTATCATTGACTGAAGCTCCTTCTGATATTCTTGAGCCTCGAGATACTTCTTGACTTCGTGGAACTAAGGCTAGTCCATTACTTCTTCAGTATTAATCTCGTGACAGTGTGCCGGTTCCTCCATTCGTTCAATGATGATTTGGGGAGCCTCGTTATCCCAATTAAGTTTAAACATAGATGACATTGTGGCTAGAGCGTCTGCTAGCTGATTTTCTTCTCGCGAGAAATGCTCGAAGGTAATCTTCTCAAAATGTGGTAACAATGTTAAAACATGATCTTTATAAGGGATAAGGTTAGGGTGTTTGGTGTCCCATTCTCCTTTGATCTGACTGATCATAACCAAAGCTGAATTTCCGAATACATCCAAGGATTTGATTCCCAAGTCTATGGCAGCTTTGAGACCAAAGATGCACGCTTCGTATTCCTCCATGTTGTTTGTACAATTGAAGCAAAGTCTGGCAGTAAAGGGAGTATGACACCCTTCCGGAGATATGAGTACAACACCGATACCATTACCAAGTGCGTTGGATGTCTCATCAAAGAACAAGGTTCATCGGGATCCTTGTTCAGGTCCATCATATGGCCTGAATTCTTCACAGTTATTTACCGTCATGATGTCTTCATCTGGAAATTCGAACTTCATGGATTGGTAGTCTTCTACAGCTTGGTGAGCAAGGTGATCAACCAATACACTGCCCTTTATTGCTTTCTGGGTAGTATATTGTATGTCATGTTCTGTCAGGATCATTTGCCATCTCGCTATTCTCCCGGAGAGAGCAAGTTTCTTGAAGATGTATCTTATCGGATCCATTTTAGATATCAACAAAGTAGTATGAGTCAGCATATACTGTCTTAGCCAGCGAGCAGCCCATGCCAGAGCGCAACAAGTTTTCTCGAGCAGTGAATATCTGGTTTCACAACCGGTAAACTTTTTGCTCAGGTAATAAATAACATGCTCTTTTCGGCCAGACTCGTCATGCTTCCCCAATACACACCCCATTGAGTTTTCTAAAACAGTCAGATACATGATCAATGGTCTTCCCTCGACTGGTGGCATCAACACAGGAGGCTCTTGTAAGTATTCTTTGATTTTTTCAAAAGCAACTTGGCACTTGTCATTCCATTTGACTACCTAATCTTTCTTCAATAATTTGAAGATTGGTTCACAAGTAGCTGTCAGGTGAGAGATGAATCTGGCAATGTAGTTCAGACGTCCCAAGAACCCTCTGACTTCCTTCTCAGTACGAGGAGCAGGCATCTCTTGTATTGCTTTTACCTTAGCAGGATCTACTTCAATACCTTTGTTATTGACGATAAATCTTAGGAGTTTACCGGACTGTACCCCAAATGTGCATTTGTTTGGATTCAACCTCAGTTTATACTTCTTCAGTCTCTCAAACAGTTTTTGTAAGTGATCAAGATGCTCTTCTTCTGTTTGAGATCTGGCTATCATGCCGTCCACATACACCTCTATTTCATGATGTATCATGTCGTGAAATAAAGCTACCATGGAATGCTGATAGGTTTCCCCAGCATTCTTCAGTCCAAATGGCATCACCTTATAGCAGAAAGTTCCCCACTGCGTGACAAACGTTGTTTTCTCCATGTCCTCAGGCTCCATTTTGATTTGGTTGTAACCTGAGAATTCATCCATGAAGGAAAACACTTTATGTTGTTCCGTATTGTCAACTAGAATATCAATGTGGGGGAGTGGAAAATCATCCTTAGGGCTTGTCCTATTGAAATCTCTGTAGTCCACACACATTCGCACTTTGCCATCTTTTTTGGGCACGGGAACAACATTGGCAACCCATTGGGGATAAGATGTGACAGCCAAGAATCCAGCGTTGAATTGCTTCATGACTTCTGCTTTAATCTTTTCTGACATATCAGGCCTCATGCGGCGAACCTTTTGCTTTACTGGCGGACAATCCTCTCTTGTGGGTAGACGATGTACCACAATATTTGCATCAAGTCCTGGCATGTCTTCATATGATTAGGCAAAGACTTCAACATAATCGTGTAACAACTGAATCAGAAGCTCCTTGATACTGGGTTCTAGATTGGCACCCACCTTGACCTCTTTTTTATCTTCTTCGGTACCTAGGTTGATTGTATCCACAGGTTCCTCGTGAGGCTGAATGGTTCTCTCTTCTTGTTGTAGTAGTCTGGTAAGTTCTCCTGGTACTTCACAATCTTCCTTATCTTCGTCTTAGGCTTGGTAGATTAGATTCTCAGAGTCACAAAAGGCCATAGCAGTATCGTTACCCATGGGATCCCGAATGGATGTATACCTGCATTGTGAGTGTGAGTCTGTGTAAGGGTATAACTATCCTTGAAAGAAATAAAAAATGTAAAAAGAAAAACAATGAGCATAAAATTTTGTATGTGAAAACGTCCATGATTCATTGATGTCATATGAAAATGAGATAATAACCCTTACAAATGGACCATTGTGCCTCGGGTAAGACACAAGGTTTTAAGAGTGCGAATTGTTTTAATATTACAGATCCAACAAAATGTAAAGACAAGTTATTGTGGGATAAAAGTGATCGGGACAAAATCTCTAGCCTCCCAGTTGCTAAGCCCTCCATTGACAGTTGGGAATATCCAGTCTTCCAAGTCACAGCTATCTTCATCATCTTCTACGGCATTGACCTCGCGGTTGCTGATCTTCAAGGGTGGTCCTCCGGCACGAGCGCGACGTATAACCTTATGAGCACTTGAAGTGAAACCTAGGCCAAACTTGTCAGACTTATATGGGATATCTGGGAGTTGTCCCCAGATAGTGCACCCACCTTCTTCTACCACTGCTTTGGCATCCTTCAGAGATGACATCCAGAGTGGAGGCCTTGTAATCTTGGGAACAACCTTGGTTACCGCCACATCTTGTCGGACCTCTTAAAAGTGTTGAAATGGAGTTTCCATAAATTCACCATCTAATTCCACATATCTGAAGGAATTGAGATGGCTGATCATATACTCTTTTTCTCCATGAACGGTGATAATCTTCCCTTGAATCAGATATTTCAGCATTTGGTGCAACGTAGAAGTGACAGTGCCAACATTGTGAATACATGGTCGGCCTAGCAAGCAGGAACATGAGGGACGGATATCCATTACATAAAAAGTTGAATCAAAAGTTTGTGTTCCAACTTTTATGGGAATGTCTACATCCCCATGTACCATCCTTTTCGAGCCGTCAAAGGCCCTTACTACTATGTTACTTGGCTTCAATGTCAATCCCTCACAGTCAAGCCTATCAAGAGCTTTTTTAGGCAATACATTCAGAGATGAGCCAGTGTACACCAAAACATGAGCCAAGGTTGTGCCCCTACATTCATCTGAGACATGCAATGCCTCATTATGCTTCCTTCCCCTTGGAGTTAAATCAGTATCTGGAAAACCTAGACCATTATCTGCAATTAAGCTGGTTACGCAGTCTTGAAACTGATCGACATATGTCTCTTAGGGTACATGGGAAGTTTTCATGAATTTTACCAAGGCTTTTGCATGCGCCTCGGAACATAGTAGTAATGCCAGCATGGAAATTTTAGAGGGAGTTTGCCCCAGTTGTTCAACTACATCGTAGTCGCTTCTTTTTATGATCTTCAAAATTTCCTCCTTCTCTTTCTGGGAGGTCTCAGGGATAGCCAATGACTGGGCCTTCGTCCGTAAAGGCTCAATCAGAATACCTTTACCTCGAGTCTCGGTTAACTCGGCAGTAGGAGTGTCAGTAGGAATGATAACAGGGGTTGTAACAACTTTGTTAGTTGGAGTATTGGCTGATATGATTGTAGGACCGGGAACAACTTTTGGGGGAGAAACAATGGGAATGATTACGGGTCCAGAAACTGCTTTTGGGGGAGCAATTTCTGGAGAGAATATCCTTCCGCTTTGGGTAATCTTGCTAGTTCCTGCAATATTATTGATGTCGAAGTTGACTTTCTTGGAGCTTGAATCTTCGGCGGCTGGCCAGTCCTGCTTGATACCATGGTAGTAGACATCCCCTCCATAATTCCATGGTATGGTTTTGTCTGACGAATATGGGACTGGTCCAGGCATTGTAATTATTAGAGGAGTTGCTTTTGGAACAGATGTAATTCTAATAGGTCTTTTGGTTGAGACCTTGGAAGAATTGGCGGAAATGGTAATGATAGAAACATCTTCAAAAGGAACAGGTGGAACAGAAGTCTTCTCGAATAAAATTTATTTGTTATCTATTAGGCACTGAACGCCAGCTTTCAACAAAGGACAGCTGGTTGGTGAGGACAAACAGAAATGGAAAACTTCATCACAGCCCGGGAACACACCGGCACTCAACAAGTTCACTTTAATATTCAGAAGTGGGGCCATAAGTTCATCAACTGAAGTAACAAACATTTATTCTTCAATGGCATTGGTATTATGGCCATGTCTGGACATAGGGGCAGAAATGACATTTGGATTTTCGGGCGCATCAAATTCAATCTCTTTTGCTTCAATGAGGTCTTGTATTTTGTTCTTTAGATCCCAACAATTATTAATGTCATGGCCGAGACTTTCAGAGTGATATGCGCAACAGGCATTGGGATGATAGTGAGGAGATGTTGTGTTGGGGTTTTTCGAAGCTTCTTTCAAGGTCATCAAATTAGATCTTAGTAGATGCGGTAATACCTGAGACGGGGTCATGTTAATTCTGGTGAACTGCCTGACTGGCCTTTCCATCCTCGGTTGATTGTTTCTTTGTTGATCAGGAACAGGTTTAGGGATCACCACAGCCCCCACCATTGGTCAGCGCTCGACCCTATCTTGATTTCTCTGAGGATAAACAACAACCACTTCTTTCTTTCCGATAAATGGCTTCCTTATGGCAGCAGAGGAGGATTTATCTTTTTGGATCTTTCCATTCTTTATACCGACTTCTATCCTTTCTCCGGTCAATATTAGTTCAGTAAAACCTGCAGATGAACTTCCAATTAAATGATTGAAGAAGGGACCAGACAAGGTTCCCAAGAACATGTCTACCAATTCTCTCTCAGATAGAGGGGGTTGAACTCTTCCGGCTAAATCTCTCCATTTTTGTGCATAGTCCTGGAAACCTTCATTGGAAACCATGTCCATACTCTGGAGTTGAGTATGGGTAGGCGCAAGATCAGCATTGTATTGGTATTGTTTGTAAAAGGCTGCAGAAAGATCTTTCCAATTGTGAACGTTGGATCTTTCTAACTGGTAAAACCAATCAAGTTGAGTTCCAAACAGGCTGTCTTGGAAGAAGTGTACCCATAAGTCTTTGTCAGCGGTATGGGGCTGAATTTTTCTTACATAGGATCGGAGATGCAATTTTGGACATGAGACTCCGTCATACTTGGCGAACACAGGTGCTTTGAATTTTGGAGGAATGACAATCCCTGACACTAACCCCAATTCCTCAAAGTCCAAGCCAGGCACTTTTTGGATTTCCATCGCACTCAACCGCTCTTTGAGATGTTTATACTTGTCATCAGCTGAAGGGTATTGTTCTTTAGAATAGTCTTCTTCTTCCTCTTCCTCTTCCTCTTCCTCTTCCTCTTCTAACGGGACAATTGTTTCCTTGCCTTTCCCATCTTGATTGTCTCTTTCACCGGATGTCGTTGCAAAGTCTAAGGTCCTTCTTGTCTGCCCATGAAATCTTATTCCCATGTTTAGGACTCCAATTACCTTATTTGTTTTCTTTTTATTCTCCTCAGCCAACAAAGTCTTCAACTCCTCTTGTCCTTTGGCCAGGGTCAAGAGCAACTGTTGAAACTGTGTATTCTGAGCTTGGAGGTCCTTCACTGTTTGCTTGAGATCCATCTTACTGAAATAAATAGTAGAGAGATGAGGAGACTTGTTGCAAAAGACCTGCTTATGTTATGATGAATGATAAATGCATATGTAATGATTTCAAGGATTTCAAAGATTCAAATTTGTTTTAGACAAAAAGGAAACACACGTTATATTAATAAGTTAAAGCTTTGAGTACATCAATTCTCCTTGGGCAAAATAATACAAAAACTCTAAGATAAAAAGGTAGTTCACATCCTCTTTGGTGTGATGTAGGCATTGAGAGTCTGCTCCTCATGAAGTGTCCTAGTGAGTTCCAAAACCTTCTTCTCGCTTGCGTAGAATTGGGCTTCAAAAGTATCTCGTTGCCCCTTGAGTTGTATCTAATCTCTTTGTAGGTCTTCAAGAGAGGTGAGCATATCAGGATGTAGGATACTGTATGGAACTTCTCCTTCAATGACAGGCTCAATGATTACCGGGAGAATGGAGGGGTAAGGCATCATAAGACTCTGAGCACGATTTCTTACCCATTTGATGTAAGGCTCAAGAGGGATGAAATTTTTATGCCCCAAAGTCTTGCTATCCACCTTGTTTAACATCCTCCAAGATCGGATAAATATCTGGCGAAGACGTTGATCGTCGTTGTCGTAGTCAAATACCAAACCTTGAATCAGCATCTCGTGCGGGCCATCCCTTCGGGCGTAACAAAACTGTCTTAAGGCTAAACATGGGTTGTAGGTGATACCTCCCCTAATTTCAAGTAAAGGGACATTAGGTAATTCTTCATAACGGTCGACAATGATAACATTCTCTTTGGATCGGGAACACCAATGAGTAATCGGGTTCTAAGGAGCTCAATATCACTGGTTTGTTTCCTTGGTCATTGTTTCAGCACAAGCCTCTTTAAGGGATACCGAAATATCCCAAGAAACCAAAGCTCAATGAGTATAGTATCGAGTATCTACCAACTTCGGACTGCACCAAAGTCGGTCATCTCACTACATCCTAAAGGCCAAGTTGGTCAAGTAAAGGTTCTAAAAGTTCATTAGTTCTTCATGACATCACTCAGCAGCCCCGTATTCTCTTTGATTAACTCAAAGGCTACCGGTACTGTTGTACCCCAAAATTTTCTCTCTCATATTTCTCAAAACATTGCAAGAAAAATCTCCAAGTTGCTCAAGGTAGTCCAAGGATTGGTCAGACAAGCTCTCTCCTAAGGCAGTCTACCCCAAATTAGGGTTTTGCATCACATCAAGATCCTTGAGTCCAAGTGACCCCATGTTCTCACCAATGTCCTAATATTTGCTCAAGATCATCCACGTCAAAATTCAAGCCTTGTAGAGGAAGTTTGCTCAGTCAATTGCTCAAAGGTCCAAAAATCGACTGTGCTACGACAAAAGTCAACTGTGACCCAAATACAGTCAAACTTCAAGATTTTTTTGTCAACATTCTCATTTTGAAGTTTATTTCATCATTTGATCAAGGGTTGATCATGATTCATCAAGGATTGCTCAAAATTCATCAAGATTCAAAAGTTGCTAAATTAGGGTTTTGTAGGAAAAGTCAATCCAACTTTGACCAAGGATAACTTTATCATACTTTATGATAAATGACCCATACAAAGCTCATTTTGAATAGGATTCAATCCCCTACAATCCATATTCATACCCCAAGATCGAAAAATGCACTCACAAGAAGTTATGAATTTGGACATTATAGGTCATTTCTAAAAGTCAACAAAAACACCTTTTTTGTCAAAGCTTCTAACTTGAGAATGGAATATCAAAATGATATGAGACCAAAAGGGTTGGTTAGAGGGCATCTCAAGCTTTCTAAAAAGTTCAAGAACACTTCCAAAAGTTCAAAATTGAAGAAGTTATGCATTGTTGAAGTTGGACTTTTTTGCAAAATTGCCAAAAGTCAACTATCCCCAAAACATCAAATTTTTCCAAATGGGCCCATTCTTTTTCACTTGTTTTGAGTTTGCATTATTTCCCACGTGCTCTAGCTTTGGCCATGTGTCCATATCTTATTTTTATTATTTAATTTGATTTGATTTTTATTTAAATTAATTAATTTTAAATCAAATAAAATCACATAAAATCAAAAACATTGAAAACTAAAGATCTTGTGATCATTTCAGGTTTCAATAGATAGCTTGCATCCTTCCAAACTCGTATCAAGCCATGTGGGTACAAAAAGATGTTATTTGGATTAAATTTGGAAAGTTTTAATGGAGGATCAAATCAAATATCCAAGCATCAATGGAGGAAGATTTGGACAGCAAATTCTAACCTAATGTATTGTACAATAGATAAGGAGGCGGGAGACACAAGAATAAGGGTTGGAGATTAGTGCTTGAGAAAGAACAAAGTTTGCAAAAAAACAAAAAAAGTGTGACTTCGAAATTTACCCTAGAGGCAGTTTCAAGGCTCAATATTGGTCTCAATCTCTTCTTGGCCATCTCCAGAAGCGAAATCAATCAAGACAATGCATTTTCAGACCCTCCCAAGCTCTGTAAGTCCCTCATGAATCCTCCCCATTCTAGAATTCGATCTGTGTTACTCTTGCATCTATAACAAAAAATAATTGCATATTTGTGATCACCATGCCATTTGCAAGCTGTTTACATTAACCAATTTCATTTATCTAACTTATATTGTGATTCACCATAGTTAGGGTTTCAAGGTTTGGTTTAGGGGTTTTCGTTGCAGGAAAAATTAGCCTTAGTAATGGCTATAGTTATGACCAGAAGAGGAAGGCGAGTCTAACCATGGTGTCAGAAGGAATTTCCATGGCCTGCAGTGGATTTTGGAAGGAGACAGGTCTGTAGCGACGGACCTCCGTCCGTAGGTATAGCTTCTTTAGTTTTTAGCAACAGATGAAGGACAGGGATGATGAGTTGTCGTCCATCCATTCGCCCATTCAAATACAAGCGCACTTTTTTTTTATTTCTGGCCATTAATTTTTGTTTTATTATAATATCATTTATTTGTGTTATGTTAACAAAGAGAAACAAATGGTGTAGTGGCCACAAGAGGGACTTTCAAGGCGTTGAAGGCTGGAGGTCAGGGGTTCGACCCCTGCCTCCAGCATTTGTTATTTTTCTTAATTCTTTCAGGTAATCTGGTATACGCGCATGCCAAGGGATCACCATACTCCCTCACCAATCAACACGCCAGATGGCCAGATGGCCAGATCTGGTGGTCAGCATCAGAAGTGCACCAAAGGGCAGGTCAGCTTCAAATGGGCCAACAAAAATGCTTTCTACACCCTCCAAAAAAAGGCCCATTCTCACTCTTTCTTTTATATTTTTTCTATTATTTGGTTATTTTATTTTATTTAATTAATTTCTAACCAATAACTAATTTTCTTTTGTATCAAAAAAATCACAAAAATAGTTTACCCCAATAAAAATTCAGAACTTTATTTTTTCTTTAATAAATTTTAATTAACTAATTAGGTTTTTAATTCTAGGAAACTTTAATTTATTTTTGTAAATAAATAAAATCAATTAGAAATCATTAGGTTTTAACTCTAATTTAATTACTTTAATTTCTTTCTTAAAATATCAAAAACTCCAAAAATATGTCATTTATTATTTTTTCATTTAATTAATTTAATAATCAATTTAGTATTTTAATTTAGGATTTAATTTCTTTTCTTAAAATAAAAACAACAAAAAAGCATTTTCTTTTATAAGCGTCAAAACCCTAATTCGCAACGGATTTAATTTCATGTCGCGCTTTATTTTTATTTATCCAATTGATGTATCTGCTTCCGGTATGTAATAATTAATTAGGACATTTAATTATTTTACCGCTTTATTTTATTTTCAAAGGGTTGCTTTTGGCGATGTAAATACCTGACGCCTTGTAATTTAATTTCCGAACTTTAAATTCCGCTAATTATAACTGCTAGATGTTTGATAATAGGGTTTGTATGACAAGACTGAATGTTTAATCTTAAAATCAAATTAGATCACCCTTAACATGTGCAAAGATAAAAATAACTGAAAACGACACACTCGCACATGCGCACTCCTAAGGTACACCCCACTTGGTTACCTTCCTACACGATCATTAAGTATAGGTCGTTTTAGAGGTCGTCCTCTTGTCTAAAAGATCATAGTTGCCTCGAAACGGTTGCCTCGGATATTGTTGCCTCAAACAAATGATCTAAGACATTAGGGTTACCGCTAAGGCGTCCTAACATTGCTTTAGTGACCGTATGTCCCTATTCGAATTGACCCTTAAACTCCAACCACGGTGCTACCCACTCACTAATAGTGGGATAACATTGTCTAAAGGAAATTAGCATAGAGCAATTCCTTTTTCGAGTAGGTAGATAGTTCTTATATACTTGCTCATCCAAAATAAAACTTTTTCACACTTACACTCCTTTTCAAACAAAGTTTTCAAAAAACACTTCATTACACTCTTGAGGACGGAAGCAAGAGTTAAATCGAAGTTAAAACAAAAACTTTTCAAACCCACAAGCACAAAGAAAACAATTTTGAAAACAATGAGCAAGTACCTAAGAGCCCGTGGATAACCACAGATAGAAAGGGTGCTAATACCTTCCCTTGCTATAATCTACCACCCGTACTCATAAATAATCTTAAAAAAGGAATTTTCTGTGCTTTTTTCCTTTCCTTGTTGGATAAAATAAAAGTCGGTGGCGACTCTTACTTACCGCGACATTTTGCAAAAACAAACGCAAAACACAAACCAGCATTCCAAAAACAGTCAGTTCTTCCCACCGTATCACAGAACTGGCGACTCTGCTAGGGATAATTTAAGTGGGGTGCACCTTAGGAATAGTTCATAATGTTTTCAATTGCTTGATTTGTATGCTTTATCTTTGTGGGTTTGAATCGGAGTTACTATAGATCATAACCCGGATCTGGGGATACCTTTTAGGTAAGTAGCAATAGACTATGAGGGAACTGTACGGCGTAGACCGATACGGTTGAAGCAGTAGCTACGTTGGTGTGGAACTTTAGTTTGTACCGATATCCCTTGTGGCACAAAGAGGAGAATATGGGTCTGCTAAGGGGTCATTAAGCACCAACTGACCTTAGAACCTATAATTGACCAACTTGGCCATAGAACAGTAGCAGTATGCTACACTCATTGAGACCAAACTCTCGTGATGATTCCGGCTGCAAGAAAAGGTTGCTAAACTGGAATTATGACCGATCGAGGGTGGTCAGTGATATTGAGATCCTCTAGAACCCAGTTACTATTTCTAGGACAGGTTGAACCAACTGAACTGAAAGAGGGTAGTACCTAAACTCCTTGCCTGCCTGAAATCTAAGGGCTATCTGTGTGACTTGTTTTCCCTTACCATGTTTTCTATATGTGAATACCTGTGATGTGTTTCTATCATGAAATCATGCATCATGACATTGCATGCATATTCCATTGGACTAACCATTTCAAAGACCAATGGGATTCATCTTTGTTCTGTTTTGTAGGTCATGGCATCTATGTGTAGAAACACTATTCGGATCAACTTTGTACAGATTCTCACTCAGATTAGCGATTTGGTTGCAAAGGTTCCAAATACTTCCTCCTTTATCAGAAGACATGGGCACCTCCTCAGTCTAGTCACCTCCAAGCTGGATGAACAGATGATGAGTGTATTAGTCAAGCGCTTTGATCCATTGTACCACTACTTTACTTTTCCGGACTACCAGTTGTTCCCTACCTTAGAAGAGTTCTCTGATCTACTCGGAATTTCCATTCTAGAGCAGACCCCACTTACACGTTGGGAGAAAGTCCTTAGGCCGGAAGAGATTGCTTCAGCCCTCCATATGACAAAGGCTGAGGTAATGTCTAATTGGGAAACTCGGAGTGGGACAAAAGGCTTCTTAGCTAAATTCTTGGTTAATCAGGCTAATCAGTTATGGGACAGTTTAGACTTTCAGGCTTTTGAAGACATCCTGGCTCTTCTCATTTATGGTCTGGTTCTGTTTCCAAACTCAGATTCCTTTGTTGACGTGAATGCGGTGAATATTTTCATGTCCTGCAATCCAGTGCCCACTCTCTTGGGTGATATTATGCATACCCTATATGCTCGTACTGCTCGGAAACGGGGAACCCTTATGTGCTGCGCACCATTGCTGGAGAGGTAGTTTATTTCTCACCTCCCCAAATCAGTTTTGAAGAACAAGGAAGGCATGGGTTGGGCTTACAAGATTATGTCCCTGGCTCACATGGACATCATTTGGACTACTAAAAGCATGGAAGACGTAGCTATTATTGATCGTTGTGGGGAATACCCCAATGTTCCACTGCTAGGAATCAATGGAGGGGTCACCTATAACCCTTGTCTGGCCTTACGACAGTTTGGGCGAGCTAGGAGGGAAGGACCTCATGAGTTGTTGATGCCAAGTGTGATCGGTGGATCTGGAACTGACTGTTTAACGCTGGTTCGCGAAATGTCGTGGAAGCAAGAGTCGCCACCGTCTTTTATTTTCTCCAAATGGAAAGGACAAAAGCACAGAAAAATTCCTTATAGAGATTGCTCTCGGTTCGGGAGGTAGGTTATAGAAAGGGAAGGTGTTAGCACCCTTTCTATCCATGGTTATCCATGGGCTCTTAGATACTTGCTCACTTGTGTTTTCAAAAATGGTTTGTTTGCTTTTCAACTGTGGGTTTTAAAAAGTTTCTTTGAAAATTCCAGTTCGACTCTTGTATAGGTCCTCAAGAGTGTTTGAAAAATTGCTTTCGAAAGCTTTTTGAAAAGGTGTCGGTGTGAAAAGTATGTTTGAATTTTTGTTTCGAAATTAGAGCAAGTATCTAGAGTCGTCTACCTACCCTAAGGAATTCGTCTGTGTAGATGTCCTTTAGAGTAGTGCCATCCCACCATTGAGAGGTAGGTAGCACCACCGTTGGAGGTGTTCGGGTCAATTCGAGGTTCGGGACATGGTGATCACCAGAGCAATGGGAAGACACCTTAGAAGCTACCCTCATGCCAGGTTCCCGGATCATGAGGACTTACTAAAACATCTTCTACTCGACGATCACCTTTCGAGGCAAGGCAACAGTGAGGCGTACCCTAGGGGTGGTGTGTGATTTGTGTGTCATGTTCAGTTATTTTTGTCTCTTGTCATGTTATTGGTGATCTAGCGTTTGTTTTTATTTTTGTCCATTCATTCTTGCATGCATTTGTTAACAGTTAAAAATTGCGAGAAGTAAAAGTTCTAAAGCTATTACAAAAGGCGCGGGTCTACATCGCCAAAATTTCCTGAACCCGATTTGTCAGAAAATAAAGAAATAATGAAAAGTAAAGTGCGAGAAATTAATTTACAAGGCCTTGGGAGAGGTACATAAATATTACACGAGAAAGAAATAAACACGCGAATTAAATAAGAATTAAAACGAGGGCGTTGGACCCTTTTTGCAAAATTAAATTAAACGATTACTAAATTAATAAAATTAAAAGGAAAAGAAATTGTTTTTGGTATTTTTTGGTATTTTATGATTTTAATGCAATTAACCCTAATTCTACGATTTTTATTTTATTATGAAAACATATTAAAGTTTAACCTAAAATTAACCCTAATTATTTTACATGCAATTTAATTTATAAAAGTAAATAATATTAAATATTTAATTATTATGAAATAAAATAAAAAAAGGATAAAAAATTAATTAAACCCTAATTCTATGAATTTTAGGTTTTTATTGGAAAAAAAATGTTAAGATCAAACCCTAAATTAAACCAAGTGAATTAATGAATTTATTTATAAAAATACTAAAATAAAAATATTTATTATTTTTTCATCTTTTCTGATTTTTTGTGTTTTTTATGTTTTTATGAAAATAATAAATTAATCAAAAGACAATAATTAAAAGAAAATAAAACTAATGAAAAATAAAGAAAGTAAAAAATTTGCAAACCTAGGGGGTCTGCCCCTTAATATGGAGGTTTTCTTTTAGCAATCTGGGCCCAATGACCTTCAGGCCTGGTAGACCTTTTCCACTAGTGTGTGAGGTGTTGACTGACGTTCATCATAGTCTTGCAATCGTGACCCTGTGATTGGCCCTGGCATACGCGTGGACGGCTTGATTCTGAGGACGTATGATGCGTCTTTACACTGAAGCTGCACATGAATATTAAATGAAGAAAAATATGAAAGGGGGTGGGGACCTGGGGCTCGAACCCAGGTCCTAGAGATTACCAGCGTGTATGCCTGCCAACTGCTCCACTTCATCTTTTTGTATATTCCATAACAAACAAATAATATAATCAAATATAATAACTAATGGATTTCTGGCGCGAATTTTTGAACGAACCAATCAACACTTGCCACTGCATCGTCTTCCTCATTGTTTTGTTTTCCTGAAAAAAAATAGCAAACATTTAACGGGGGTTTTGAACCCCCTCAAAACATGCTTATTCTGGTAATAGCGATTAGGCCATGTGGCCTCAGAAATTTGGCGCGATGGTCTCTTCCAATTCGTCCCAACCTGCTGATTTTGTTTATGGCATTGACATGTCTCAATTTTACAGGGATGGAAAACGCCTAAATTGAAAACCTGGAAACCCTAGATGTCACTAATGGTGAATCCTCATATGGGGCACGAAAACAAAATTAAACTATCGGGTTAGCATTAGAATCAAACAATGAACATGAATCAAGCGTTAAAATTTACAAAAGATGCATGAATTGAGATGCACGAATATGAATTTTTTTCTGTACAGGTGAGATTGTTCTCACGTTTCTGGGCACGAAAGCTTGTAGTTTTTGATCCAAATCCCTTCTTTGAAGCTTCAGCAAGCTAATGGAATTGATCTTTGGCCTTGAATCGTCCTGGAAATTGGTTTTCAGATTTTGAATTTTTTGCAAAAAGCTTGAGTTTGATAATGGGGTTTTTGCGCAGCTTTTTTGGTCAGTGAGCACGAGGGTTTCTTTGCTTGTATATGTATGAATGATTTAGGGTTGAAAACTTGATCAAAATCCATGCATTGATGTGAAAAAAGATTTGATTTGCAAACCATAATTTTTCAATCTTTTTTCATGCTTTTTAGTTCTCAATCATATCCAATCAATTCCAATTCTTCCCTAATTTGATTTGCACGAAATATTGAAGATATTATATGCACAAAAAGATTTGAAATAGTAGGTTTAGTATTTTTCATGTATTTATTTTAATTTAAATGAATTATTAATAATAAAAATCCAAATAAATAAATAAAAAATGAAGAAAAACTTCCCTTTGGGCCAAGTGGTCGTGCACATGCCTTGGATGATGAATTGTGGAAGAAAAATAGGCCCATTAGCAATTTTAGGTCATTTGAAGCAATGTTGACTTTTCAAAATATCCAAAAATTTCCCAACTTCCACAAGGCATAACTTGCTCAATTTTTAATATTTGCTCATGTTCTTGGACATTTTGGAAAGTTATTTGAGTCCTCTAACCAATGCCTTTAGTTCCATGTCATTTTGATTTACCAATCTCAAGTTATGGCCTTTGACTTAAAGTCCCTTTTTGTTGACTTTTGAAAATGACCTATAATGTTGAAATTGATAACTTTTTGTGAGAGCATTTCTTGGACTTGAAGTGTGAAGATGAGTTGTAGGAAATTTCTTTCTCTTCAAAATGAGCTTTGGATGGAATTTTTCTGATAATCCATGTGAAAGTTATGCCCTGGTCAATTTACAGTTGACTTTTTCAACTGTCCAAATAAGGAAACTTTTGCATCTTGATGATTTTTGAGCCTAGCTTTGAGAATCATGATCAAGCATTGATCAAATGATGTTTGTGGCTTCAAAATGATATGTTGACCAAAAATTTGAACTTTTGACTGTCAAATAACCATTTTGCCCCTACAGTTGACTGTAGTGCAATTAGGGTTTTGACTGTGCAATTTTGTGCTGAAAGTCTTGAAACTTGATATGAGGATGCTTGACCATATTTGTAGGCATGTGGGACTTGATTGAACCCTTGGAAACTTCTTTTTCTTGCTCATAACCAAAACCCTAATTTTGACTGTTTAGGAGGCCCTTGCACTGTGCAACCTTTGGGGAGATTTTGAAGCTTGACTTTGCAATTCTTGAAGAATATGGGAGGGCAAATTTTGGGGTACAACACCAAGCATTGTCTTTGACTTCCAAGGGGATAGTGATGAGCATCGCCGCAGGTTCATACGAGCTTGGAATAGGGTGCACCGATCTGATCCGCATGAGCTAGGTGTGAAGACTTCTCTTCCAATGGAACCATATCTCCGGTGGTTTCATACACGTGCTCAGAAGCTAGGGATGCCCTACGAAGCGGTCTTACCTGTAATTATTGAGAGTACTGATGAAGAAGGGGTTCCTCCTACCATCCTCCACCCATACATGCCTACTGACATTGGGGCATTAAAGAGGTCCTGGATCCAACTAAGGGAAGAGCGGGATACTTACAGAGAAAAGTATTACGAGCAAGAGCGGAAGATCCTGAAGTTGACAAGGAAACAGGAGAACAAGCAGATCCTCAACGACTATGTTAGCACCAACGGAAAGCGACCATGGGAGCGCTGATGTCTTTTGATTATTTCTAGTTTTGATTTACTTTTCAGTTCTTCTTTTTGTAACGCCTTAAAGGAATTTGTTGAACATTGAATTCAAGTTTTTATCTAATAAAAGTGTGTTTCATTTTGGTTTACGAATTTGAATCTCCAAAGTCTTTGAAATCATATCATACGCACTTCATTCCCATGCACCTCATTACAGGTACCCTTACAGGTTTCTCATCTTCTTCGTTGTTTATTTCAGCACATCATGTCTTCTGAAACATCAATTGATCAAGCCATCAAGGCTCTGCAAGCTCAAAATGCCCAGTTCCAGGAAATGTTCATGAGTTTAGCCAAGGGTCAGCAAGATCTGAAGACTCTTATCTTGAAGGATAAGAAGAAGAAGAAGACGGTCCTACTGAATATGGGTCGTAGATTTGGAAACAATTTACGGGAAGAGGTTGATTTGACTCACTCATCTGGATGAGGAGAAAATCAGGAAGAAAGGAGGGCTCCTAGCCCTGTGGTTTCTGACAACGAGACTGACTTTGACGAAGACCAGTATCCTCCGGCTGAGGATAGGTGTGACCGGTGGGAATATAACTGACTGTTTTGGAATGCTGGTTCGCGTTTGCGTTTGTTTTTGCAAAATGTCGCGGTAAGCAAGAGTCACCACCGTCTCTTATTTTATCCAACAAGGAAAGGAGAAAAGCACAGAAAAATTCCTTTTTGAGATATTTCTCGGGTTCGGGAGGTAGATTATAGAAAGGGGAGGTATTAGCACCCTTTCTATCCGTGGTTATTCACGGGCTCTTAGGTACTTGCTCATTGGGTTTTCAAAAGTTTGCTTTTCTTTGTGTTTGTGGGTTTGAAAAGAGTTTTTGTTTGAAAAGGAGTGTAAGTGCGAAATGTTTTGTTTTGTTTTAAAAGGAGCAAGTACTTAAGAACCATCTACCTACTCAAAAAGGAATTAAACTGTGCAAATGTCCTTTAGACAGTGCTATCCCACTATTGAGGAGTAGGTAGCACCGTCGTTGGAGTTTTCGGGTCAATTCGATTAAGGGACGTGTGGTCACTAAAGCAATGTTTGGACGCCTTAGTGGTAACCCTAATGTCTTAGATCATTTTATCCGAGGCAACCGTTTCGAGGCAACTTATGATCTTTGGACAAGAGGGAGACCTCTAAAACTTCCTATACTCAATGACCACGTTCGAGACAACCAAGTGAGGTGTACCCTAAGAGTGGCATGTGCAGGTGTGTTAATTCGGTTAATTTTATCTGTACATGTTAATGGTGAGCTACTGTTGATTTTAAGTTAAAAATTGATCTTGTCATGCATTGCCTATTAACAAATATCTAACAGTTAATATATTACGGAAATTAAATTGCGGGAAATTAAATCTAAGCTATTACAAGGCGTCGGGTATTTACATCGCCAAAGACAAACCCTTTAAAATTAAATTGCGGAAAGTAAATAAAAGCGATAAATAAGTAAAATCCTAATTTAAAAACTATTACATTCCCGAAGCAATTACATTATTGGACAAAAATAATACGCATGCGAGAAAATTAAATCGGAGTGTCTTAGGGTTTTGACCCTTTTTTTATTAAAGAAAGCATGTTTTTTTTTATTATTTTGAATTTTAATGGAAATTAGATCTAAGTTAATTAATTAATTAAAAAAAAGATATTTTTGGATTTCTTATATTTAAGGAAATAAAATAACATTGATTAAAAATATTAAAAACCTAATATTCTACTTTGATTTTAATTTATTGCAAAATATTGAAATTATACCTAATTAGAAACTAAATTATTTAAATTATTTATTTACAAAATAAAATAGTGAAATTAATAAAGATATTATTTTTTTTTGGTTTTTTCTGATTTTATGAAAAAAAGTTAATTGGTTAATTTTTAGTAATAATAATAATAGTTAACAAAATAAATAATATAAAGAAAAATAAATAAAAAGTAAAAGAAATACTCAGGGGGTGTGGGCCTGAATTTGATGGGGAAATTAGCAAAATCCAGGCCCAATTTCAATCAGCCTGCTTTGACTTTTCCAATTTGCTATGCATGCACTGACTAGGGTTCATAGTGAACCTTCAATCTGGATCATTGGATTTGCCTTGTGGGCCACTTGGCATTTGAGATTTGGAGGCACATGATGATCCACGCTTGCTGAGTCACATAGAATAACCTGAAACAAAATTGTAACAAAGTTTTGGGGGACCTGGGATTCGAACCCAGGTCCCAATGGTATTATGCACTAACGCCTTGCCAACTGAGCCATTGGTTCTTTTTGTTAATGGGATAATCAATAAACATTATATGGACAAGTCAATTAATTATGCTGAAAATAAAAAAAACGTGCAATTTGTTTGAATTGTCCAATGAAGCTAGGACACGTCTTCGTCTTCTTCAACGAAGACTGGTTCGTTTACCTGCAGATTTTATTCCGCAACTAAATCCATGGCATCATCCTATCATAAGCTACAGGAAATATAAACGCCAATGGAGACCATCACTGCAACCGTCTCTCTCCCCTGATCATCCTTATACCCATCATTAGTCTCAATTTATCCTGCATCAAAAATGCCTAAAAAGCAAGAACAAGAACCCTAGCTTTGGATACAGAGTTATAAGCCACGAAAACAAAATTAAATATTACAGAATCATTGGAAATTGAATGGCAAGTATGAATATACAAGAAAATTGGCAAAAAGATGCAAGAATGATGAGTTACGTTTTCATGTACAGGGCTTGGTTCATGGACACTTACAGCGAGTTTAAGGCGATGAGAAGGCTTGGTTTTGATTGGTATCGCTTCAGGGGATTGCCAGCAAGGGATTAGTGTCAAGCTTTTGCTTTGAATCGAGCTCTAAGGCGGATTTTAGATTCCAAGTTTTCAAGCTTTTTTTCAAAGTTTGTTTTTCCGTTTCTGCAGTTCTTTTGGCGTGTTCTTGGTCTCTAATGCTTGTGTGTACATAAAGGAATGAATTAGGTTAATCACTTAGGCTTGAATCCATAGGAATTGAATATTGGAGATTTGATTTTGATCAACATTATCAAGTTTCCAAAAATATGCCAAATCTGATTTTTTATGCATGAAAAGGCTTGATACTAATTTGATTTGATGAATCATGATAATTGAAAGCTACAATGATCAAAAAGATATCATTCCATTCATTTTTAGATTTTATTTGATTTAATATTGATTAAAAATGAATTAAATCAATAAAAATTAAATAAAATAGAAAAATAAATGATTGGTCATGAAATTAAGGATGGGACACGTGTGTGGCATGACAAGACCAAATCAAGTGGAAAAAAGTGGGCCCTTTTGTCAAAAATTGGAGTTTTGAGGATAGTTGACTTTTGACAATTTTGGAAAATGCTCAACTTCAACAATGCATAACTTCTTGAATTTTGAACTTTTGTAGGTGTTCTTGGACTTTTTAGAAACCTTGTGATGTCCTATAACCAACACTTTTGGTCTCATCTCATTTTTACATTCCATGCTCAAGTTATAATCTTTGACAAAAAAGGTGTTTTTTGTTGACTTTCAAAAATGACCTATAATGTCCAAATTTGTAACTTCTTGTGAGTGCATTTATTGATCTTGGGGTGTGAAGATGGATTGTAGGAAATTGCATCCTCTTAAAAATGAGCTTTGGATGGGTCATTTCTCATAAAGTATGAGAAAGTTATGCTTAGTCAAAGTTGAGTTGACTTTTCCTACAAAACCCTAATTTAGCAACTTTTGAATCTTGATGAATCTTGAGCAATCCTTGATGAATCATGATCAACCCTTGGTCAAATGATGAATTATCCTTCAAAATGAGAATGTTGACAAAAAATATTAAGGTTTGACTGTATTTGGGACACATTTGACTTTTGCCCTAGCACAGTCGATTTTTTGACTTCTTGAGCAATTGACTGACCAAACTTTCTCTGCAAGGCTTGAAAGTTGACATGGATGAACTTGAGAACATATTAGGACATTATGGAGCACTTGGGGTCATTTGGATGTGAGGACCTTGATGCAACACAAAACCCTAATTTTAAATTGACTGCCTTAGGAGGTGATTTGACTCTCCAACTCTTGAGTCATCTTGAACAATCTTGGAGATGATTCTTGACATGTCTGGAGAAATATGGGAGGGCAAATTTTGGGGTACAAAAGTCGCCCCTGTTCAATCTTCTTAAACCTGAGGATATAGATTGGCGTTCGGGCCTTTCCTGATCCGAAGGTGGGAGATGATTGAACACTAGAGTGCCCAAAAATTTACACTCGCATGAAGTAGTATTAGCATTGTGATGTCGGGAATGGGCTTACAGATTCCATTTAGAGATTGATGATGGGAGATTGGCTTAAAGATGCCATCCGAAGGAGTGTCGATCGCGTAAGAGATTCCTTAGCGAGAGCTTGTATACCTGTTGTTGAGAGAGATTCCGTTGAGGAATGATGTTCTTAGGAGAAATAGAACTTTAGGAGCTTTGGTCGTCCGTTATTCTACTGGGGAATCATCTTTGTTGAAGATATGAGAATGAACTACTATCTGGTCGTAACCCAGGCTTCATAGTGATAAGACCGGCTGCTATCTGGTCGTAATCCAGGCTTTTTAGTGACTTACTGGGGAGATAAGATTAAACTTGATATCCGGTCGTAATCCAGGCTTTGCAATACCTCACTTCTTATCTAGTCGAAATCCAGGCTTCAGAACAAATCAAGTGGTTATCCGGTCGCATCCGGGCTTCTCTTTGACTGTTGGGTTTACTAGTATCCGGTCGAATCCGGGCTTCATAGTAACTGGCTGGGTAAAATGTTATTTGGTCGTAATCCAAGCTTCACAATGTCCCTTAATGCTATCTGGTCGTAATCCAGGCTTCACGATGTATCATACCACTATCTGGTCGAAACCCAGGCTTCGTAGTACTCCTGGTTGTTATCTGGTCGTAATCCAGTCTTCACAATATCTTCTACCGTTATCTGGTCGTAATCCAGGCTTCATGGTCCTATATTGCTTTTTGGTCGTAATCCAGGCTTCACAATAACTTGCTGAGCTGTTATCCGGTCGTGATCCGGGCTTCACGGCTTGTGTTTATGATATACCACTATCTGGTCGAATCCAGGCTTCATAGTACTCTTGGTTGCTATCTGGTCATAATCCAGGCTTCACAATGTATCATACCACTATCTGGTCGAAATCCAGGCTTCGTAGTACTCTTGATTGCTATCTGGTCGTAATCCAGGCTTCACAATGTATCATACCACTATCTGGTCGAAATCCAGGCTTCGTAGTACTCTTGGTTGCTATCTGGTCGTAATCCAGGCTTCACAATAACCTTATGAGCTGTTATCCGGTCGTGATCCGGGCTTCACGGCTTGTGTTTATGATATACCACTATCTGGTCGAATCCAGGCTTCATGGTTCTTACTGAGCTGCTATCCGGTCGTAATCCGGGCTTCACGGCTCACTGGGGAATAAACTATTATCTGGTCGTTCTCCAGGCTTCATAGCTTACTTTTGAGAGATATCACTATCTGGTTGTAATCCAGGCTTTGTGGTAGTCTGATATGGACACCCGGTCGCAATCTGGGCTTCACAATATGCCGCAGAAATCAAGATACTATCCGGTCGTACCCGGGCTTCATAACTTGAATTTTGATTGTATCTTTCCTGAAATATAAGGGTTAGCTGTATGTAATGCATGATATGTATCAGGCAATGATGTTCTCAAAATAAATGAGATTGTGTGGTATGATGCGTATAGGCATGTATCATGATGTATGGACATGTAATGTATTAGCTGGGGAAAAGAACTCCGTTGGGGAATAAACTGATGAAGAGATTACTCCAAGGGGAATTACTCTGTGGGGAAGAGATGTTCTGCTGAAGATTTTAATGATAAACTCCGCTGGGGATTCTGTTGAAGAGCTCTGTTGGGGATTTCAATGATGAACTCCGTTGGGGATGGATTACCGTTGCTGGTGATACATAATCGATTGAGGATTGAAGTCCTGCTGGGGGGAAAGAAAGAACTTCGCTAGGGATGACCTTTCAGTTGCAACTTGCTGAGGATAACCCAGATAGACTCTTGTATGGATAAACCTCTAAATTTGGATGGGGAGATTTATTTGCGCTCTGTAGGGGATAAGCTTCCAGAATCTACTGGGGAAGATGATTCAACTCTGTTGGGAAAGCTTTTTTAGATTGCGCTGGGGAAATGGCTCCACTGGGGTATCTTGTATTCTGCCGGGGAACATTCTTATACTCTGTTGAGGAATATTAAGATTGTCGGGGATGCTCTTATGCTTGTTGTAGAATATTCTTATACTCCGTTGGGGAATATTAAGATCTTCTGGGGATACCAAGCCTTTATAGTGCTGATGGTAGATCAATTCTGCTTGGGGAGAGCTATCATTACTATCTTACTCTGCGGGGAGTGAAGGTATCGTAGCCATATTCTTCAGCTGAATCTACCTTGGTACCTAGTGGACAAAGCAACGACACAGCTTGGACATTTCTTATGCCCCTTGTTTCTGATATTACCAATAATTCGTCCTTTGTTTCGCATGTACATATTTATGAGCAGATTAATGTCAAATGCATATATCAAAAATTTACATTGGAAGTTCTTTGCAAAACAAAATAGATAAAGGAAAAAAACAGTTTGAAATTTGTCTGAAAATGAATTTGTATTGATTTTGAAGTTTGCCTGTAAATAGGCGTTTTTTGTACAAGAGGCTGACGTCCTAGTAAGAGAACACCGTCGAACAAATAGGATTTATACAATTTGTGAAAAGAAAACAAAATAACTATGTGAATAGTCCCACTGGGTTCCAACTCTACTATTGCCTTTATATCTTCAAGCATCTCATCACTTTGCTGCTTAGTTGAAGATGAATCTGATTGATTAGTGCCGTCTGAGCTTGATAGTCGATACCAAAGTCTGGATGCGAGGTGATCCAATGAGACATAGTATTACACTTTAATCCCTAACTTTTGCCTGGACCGCCCTTTCGGGTTTTCAGTCCACCGGGATACCCATTTTTGCCCAAGCCGCCTTTTCAGGTTTTCGACTTGCCGGGTGTACAGATTTTTTTCATTTTCATCCCTTATTTTTTCCCGAACCTTTTTGGTTCGCCGGGAAGCCCTTATTTTTGCCTAGTCCAGTCGACCTAGCGGGTCTTTGATCATGTATAGTATCTTTTTACCATGTCTGCATTGACGGGGTGAGGAAGGTCGTCACCATCCATGGTGGTTAGAATCATAGCTCCTCCTGAGAAGATGTTCTTAACCACAAATGGCCCTTCGTAAGTAGGGGTCCATTTGCCCCTGGGATCAACTTGAGGTAGAATAATGCGCTTGATTACCAGGTCCCCAACTTGATACTCTTGTCGTCTGACTTTCTTGTTAAATGCCTTGATCATTCGCTTTTGGTACGTCTGACCATGACAAATAGCAGCAAGTCTCTTTTCGTCGATTAGGTTTAGTTGATCAAGTCGGGTCTGAATCCAGTCATCTTCACACAAACCTACATCCTTCATGATCCGAAGAGAGGGTATCTGAACTTCAATGGGCAAAACTGCGTCCATACCATAAACCAAGGAATAGGGTGTTGCCCCTGTTGACGTCCGTGCTGAGGTACGGTACCCATGAAGAGCAAATGGTGACATCTCATGCCAGTCTTTGTATGTCACTGTCATCTTCTGCACAATCTTCTTAATGTTCTTATTAGCTGCTTCTACAGCCCCATTCATCTTCGGCCGGTAGGGAGAAGAGTTATGATGCTGTATCTTGAATTGCTCGCAGAGCTCAGTGATCATCTTGTTATTGAGATTGGTACCATTGTCCGTAATGATCCTCTCTGGTACACCGTATCGACAGATCAGATTGTGCCGAATGAACCGTGCCACGACGTTCTTGGTTATGGTAGCAAAGGAAGCTGCTTCAACCCACTTCGTAAAGTAATCAATTGCTACCAGGATGAAACAATGCCCATTGGATGCTGTAGGTCTGATCTCGCTGATCATACCAATGCCCCACATTGCAAAAGGCAAAGGTGCTATCAAGACGTTCATAGGAACTAGAGGTATGTGCACCTTATCAGCATAAACTTGGCACTTGTGACATGTCCGAGAATGCTGATAACAGTCGGCTTCCATTGTGGACCAATAATATCCTGCCCGAAGGATTTTCTTTGCCATGGTCTGTCCACTGGAGTGAGTTTCGAAAGTACTTTCATGTAACTCTGTCATGATTCTTTCTGCTTCATTCTTATCCATACAACGCAGTAAGGTCGAATCATGGTTACGCTTGTAAAGGATGCCGTTACTGATGAAGAACCTTGCCGTGAATCTCCTCAGAAACTTCTTATCCTTAACATATGCACCCTCGGGGTATTCCTGAGCCTCAAGATATATTTTTACTTCGTGAAACCAGGGCTTTTCTGTTATCTCTTCAGTCTCAAGATCACAGCAATGTGCAGGTTCGTCCAATCTTTCAATAATGATCCGGGGAGCCTCGTTATCCCAATTGACTTTGAACATAGAAGACATCGTAGCTAGCGCGTCCGCTAACTGATTCTCCTCTCTAGGGAAGTGTTCAAAGGTTATCTCCTCGAAATGGGGAAGCAATGTCAACACATACTCCTTGTAAGGAATAAGATTTGGGTGTTTAGTATCCCACTCGCCTTTGATCTGACTGATCACGAGAGCGGAATCTCCGAAGACACTCAGAAACTTAATCCTTAGGTCAATTGCTGCTCGAAGACCCATGATGCACGCTTCATACTCTGCCATATTGTTGGTGCAGTTGAAACATAGTCGGGAAACAAAGTATGAGAGCCTTTAGGAGATATGATCACAGCGCCAATGCTATTACCCAAAGCGTTAGAAGCTCCATCAAAGTACATAGACCATTGGGATCCTTCCTCTGGTCCTTCATCCGGTCCAGGTATCTCACAATCAGTTATCAACATGATATTCTCGTCCGGGAATTCAAAGTTCATAGACTGGTAATCATCCACTGCCTGATGTGCCAAATGGTCTGCCAATACACTTCCCTTGATTGATTTTTGAGTTGTGTACTGGATGTCATACTCAGTCAAGATCATCTGCCATCTTGCTATTCTTCCGGACAAGGCAGGCTTTTCGAAGATATGCTTGATTAGATCCATCTTTGAAATCAACAGAGTAGTGTGAGTCAGCATATACTGTCTCAGCCGGCGAGCAGCCCATGCCAAAGCGCAACAAGTTTTCTCAAGCAGTGAGTATCGGGTCTCACAGTCGGTAAACTTTTTGCTAAGGTAATAAATAGCATGCTCTTTTTGGCCAGACTCGTCATGCTGACCCATCACACACCCCATTGAGTTGTCAAGTACTGTCAAGTATAAGATCAGGGGTCTCCCTTCAACTGGTGGCATTAGGATGGGTGGCTCTTGGAGATACTCTTTGATTCTTTCGAAAGCAACTTGGAATTCATCATTCTAACGTACCACTTGATATTTCTTCAGTAGCTTGAAGATTGGTTCACAAGTAGCAGTCAGGTGCGAGATGAATCGAGCAATATAATTCAGTCGTCCCAGAAAGCCTCTGACTTCTTTCTCTGTTCTGGGAGCTGGCATCTCTTGTATGGCCTTCACTTTGGCAGGGTCCACTTGAATACCTTTGTCGCTCACGACGAAACCCAGTAGCTTACCAGACCTCACCCTGAAGGTGCACTTGTTCGGGTTCAACCTTAGCTTGTACAACTTCAACCTGTCAAAAAGTTTCTGCATATGGTCAAGGTGTTCTTCCTCAGTCTGGGACCTTGCAATCATATCGTCGACGTATACTTCAATCTCATGGTGGATCATGTCATGAAACAAAGCAACCATGGCACGCTGATACGTTGCCCCAGCATTTTTCAACCCAAAAGGAATGACCTTGTAGCAAAAGGTACCCCACTGAGTAACAAAAGTTGTCTTCTCCATGTCTTCGGGAGCCATTTTTATCTGATTATAATCGGAGAACCCATCCATAAAGGAGAATACCTTGTGCTGAGCGGTGTTGTCAACCAGAACGTCAATATGAGGTAGAGAGAAATCATCCTTGGGGCTTGCCCTATTCAAATCCCTATAGTCAACACACATTCGGACCTTACCATCTTTTTTCGGTACAAGAACCACATTGGTGACCCACTGAGGGTAAGAAGTCACTGCTAGAAAACCGGCGTCGAATTGTTTCATAACTTCAGCCTTGATTTTCTCAGACATCTCTGGGCGCATACGGCAGACCTTCTGTTTTACTGGGGGACAATCTTCCTTGGTAGGCAGGCGATGAACCACAATGTCAGTATCCAACCCAGGCATATCTTCGTAAGACCAGGCAAAGATCTCAACGTAGTCATGCAGCATCTGAATCAACCGCTGTTTCACACTAAGCTCCAGATTTGCACCTATCTTGACTTCCTTTTTGTCTTCCTCAGTACCCAGATTCACTGTTTCCACTGGCTCTTCATGTGGCTGAATGGCCCTCTCTTCCTGGAGTAGCAGTCTTGCAAGTTCACCAGGAACTTCGCAATCATCTTCACCTTCGTCTTCGGCTAAGTTGATCGGATTTTCAAAGTCATAATTGGCAGTAGCAGAGACGTTACCAGTGAGATCCAGAGTGGATGTGGACCTGTATATGTGAGTGTGTGTAAATAACTGTTTCGCAATATATAATAAAGAAAGACAAGGAGCGCAAGATTTGAAATGCAAGACTGTCCAATGTTTTTATTAATGATATATGAAAATGACACACAAAAGCCCTCACAAATGAAGCCACGGTGCCCCGGGTAAGACACCGGGCCATAAAGTTTCAAAACATTGTCTGTTACAAATTCAAAACAAAGAGTTCATTACTGGATAACAAAAGTAATAGGGATGAAGTCCTTTGCGGTCCAGTTTCTTGGTCCACCGTTAGTCGTAGGATAGATCCAGCTGTCAAATTCAGACTCTTCTACATCTTCTTCAATGGCATTCACTCCTGAGTTGCTGATGAACACGGGAGGTCTTCCGATCCTTGCACTTCGAACAACCCTTTGAGCTTCTGCAGTGAAACCCAAACCAAACTTATTAGTCTTCTGTGTAAAATCAGGAAGTCGGCCCTAATTTGCACACTCACCCTTCTCAATAACAGCCCGAGCATCCCTTAAGGAAGCCATCTTCATAGGAGAATCTTCAACCACAGTCTCAGTTGATGCCAGTGTCTGGGGGACCTCTTCAAAGTGCTGAAATGGGGTCTCAATGAACTCCCCATCCATCTCTACGTATCTGAACGAGTTGAGGTGGTTGACCATGTACTCTTCCTCCCCTTGTATTGTCACAATCTTCCCTTTGACCGGGTACTTCAACTTCTGGTGGAGCGTTGAGGTTACGGCCCCAGCTTTATGGATCCATGGACGACCCAGTAAACAAGAGTAGGATGGCCGAATGTCCATCACATAGAACGTAGAATTAAAGACCTGAGAACCAACTTTAATTGGAATATTAACTTCACCGTGCACCATCCTTTTAGACCCATCAAAGGCCCTGACAACAATGTTACTTGGTTTTAGCTCTAGCCCTTCGCAATCCAATCGGTCTAGAGCTTTCTTGGGCAAGACGTTCAGTGAGGAACCAGTATCAACCAATACATGTGCAAGAGTAGTGCCCCTGCATTCAATGGAGACATGCAGGGCATCGTTATGATTTTTCCCCTTGGCAGTCAAATCAGCGTCGGAGAAACCCAAACCATTATCAGCAGTTAAATTAGCCACACAATCGGTAAACTGATCAGCTGATGTCTCTTGCGGCACGTGGGCAATCTTCAGGAAGGTAATCAGAGCCTTGGCATGGGCCTCTGAGCACAGCAACAATGACAACATAGAAATCTTGGACGGGGTTTGCCCCAGTTGCTCAACTACGTTGTAATCACTCTTCTTAATAATCTTCAGAATCTCTTCCATCTCCTGTTTGGAAGCTTCAACAGTAATCGTCTTCGGTGCCTCCGTCTGGGCAGGCACATCAGTGATGATCCCTTTGCCCCGAGCGTTAGATGACTCGGCGACAGGGGTAAGAGTAGGAACCTGATCAGGAATGGCAGTAGGTACACTTGCAGGTGTAATAACGACAGGTCTTCGGATAGTTGGTGGAACAATATCAGGTGAGAAAAGTCTACCGCTGCGGGTGACTTTAGCAGGTCCAGTAATGTTGCTGACGCCGGCATCAACATTCAACTCTTGCTTAACTCCTAGAACATAAACATCTGCCCCATAGTGCCAAGGGACAGCTTTGTCAGAGGTGTAGGGGATGGGCCCCGGAACAGTGATAATTACAGGTGCGATCTTCAGAATAGATGTAATTCTAACAGGCTTCCTCGAGGGAGCCTTGGAAGAATTGTCGAAAATGGTAATAATGGCAACTTCTTCAGAATGAATGGAAGGAACAACAATCTTCTCAAACAGGATCTCCTTATTATCCATCAGGTTTTGGATACCTGACTTCAGGAGTGGGCAACTAGTAGGTAAAACAGAACACATATGGCAACCTTCGCCACATCCCGGAAATAAACCGGCTAGCAACAATTTCTTCTTGACAGTCATCAGAGGGGTAACAATGTCATCCACAGAAACTACAAATAAGTCTTCCTCTACAGCATTTACCCCATGTTTGGGCATGGGAGCAGTCACAACATTAGGCCTCTCGTGCGCCTCGAACTCAATCTCCTTTGCATCAATTAAATCTTGTATCTTGTTCTTTAATGCCCAACATTCATCTGTATTATGCCCTGGGCTATCAGAGTGATAAGTGCAGCGGGCATTAGGGTTATACCTTGGTGACGTTGTATTTGCATTCTTTGGGGGTTCCCTCCGAGTCACCAGATTGGTCTTCAGCAATTGTGGCAGAATCTGAGATAAGGTCATGCTGAGACGAGTGAACTGCCTCTTAAGTCTCTCGTCCTTTTGTTGATTGTTATACTGAGGAGCACCAGCAGGTTTTGAAATAACAACCGCATTGACAGCTTGGCAGTGTTCAGGTCTATTATGTCTTCTTGCAATATAGATAGCACTGGACTCTTTCTTAAACGACTTCTTTTCGGTGCTCGATGAGGCACCCTTCTGTATCTTTCCAGCCTTAATACCAACTTCAATCCTCTCACCAGTCAAAATAAGATCTGTAAACCCAGCTGAAGAGCTTCCAATCAGATGGTTAAAGAATGGACCAGACAGGATCCCCAAAAACATGTCAACAAGTTCACGATCAGCCAAAGGTGGTTGCACCCTTCCGACAAGGTCTCTACACTTTTGCGTATACTCTTTAAATCCTTCACCCATTCCTATTGTCATACCCTGGAGTTGGGTACGCGTAGGAGCGAGGTCGGAGTTGTACTGATACTGCCTGTAGAATGCAGTAGCCAAATCTTCCCAGCTGCGGATACTGGCTCCGTCTAACTGATAGAACCACTCAAGTTGAGTCCCTGAGAGACTGTCTTGAAAGAAATGGATCCATAAGTTCTTATCAGCAGTGTAAGGCTGGATCTTCCTCACGTATGACCGGAGGTGCAGCTTCGGACAGGAAACTCCATCATACTTGGCAAAGGCAGGTGCCTTGAACTTATGGGGAATCACCACCCCAGATGATAGACCTAGATCTCTGAAGTCCAGACCGGGCACCTTCTGGATTTCCATAGCGCTCAAACGGTCCTCTAACTGTTTGTACTTATCCTCAATAGGAGGATAATGTTCTTCATCGTAGTCTGTCTCGTTGTCGGAGACCATAAGGCTAGGAGCCCTCCTTTCTTGTGGACTATCTTTCCCTCCAGATGAGGTGGTCAGATCAACTTCATTCTGCAGCCCATTTCCAAACCTGCATCCAGTATTGAATAGGATGGTCCTCTTCTTCTTCTTCTTCTTCTTCTTCTCTTTCAGAATCAAAGTCTTCAGGTCCTGCTGACCCTTAGCTAGATTCATGAACAACTCATGAAACTGGGCATTCTGGGCCTGGAGGGCCTTGATAACTTGCTCAGTTGAAGGTTCAGTAGACATGATGATTGCTGAAATAAACAACGAAGAAGATAAGAGACCTGTAAAAAGGGTACCTGTTTATGAAGTGCATGGGATGAAATGCGTATGATTTATGATTTCAAAGACAATCAGGATTCAAATTTGTAAACAAGAAAGGAAACACACTTTATTAGATTTAAACTTCAAAATTTAAATTGTTCGACAAATTGCCCTTAAGGAATTACAAGAATGGAAATACTGAAAAGTAAACAAAAATTGGAAAGGAAATCATCAAAGGTCCATCAATGCTCCCATGGTCTCTTCTTCTCAGTGCGAACATAGTCATTCAGAATCCGCTCATTCTCCAATTGCCTAGTCAGCTTCTGGATCTTCTGCTCTTGCTCGTTGAACCTCTCTCGGTAAGAATCCCGTTCATCCCTCAATTGCATCCAAGACCTCTTCAGTGCCCCAATATCAGTGGGCATATAAGGATGGAGAATGGTTGGAAGAACCCCTTCTTCATTAGCAACCTCAAGAGTGACAGGCCGGACAACTTCATATGGCATACCTAGCTTCTGGGCACGGATGCAGATCCATCTGAGATATGGCTCCATTGGCAGAGAAGTCTTTGGACCCAACTCATGTGGATCAGATTGGTGAACTTTGTCCCAAGCCCTTATGAATCTACGATGCAACTCGTCGTTATCTCCCTGAAAATCAAAGATTATATGAGGCATTAACATCTCATGAGGCCCTTCTCTTCTGGATCTTCCAAACTGACGGAGAGCTAAGCATGGGTTGTAAGAAATCCCTCCATGGGTTCCGATCAATGGGACATTAGGATACTCTCCACAACGATCAATGACAGTCACCTCATCCATACCTTTGACAGTCCAGATAATGTCATTATTAGAAAGAGACATCACCCTATAAGCCCAACCCATTCCTTCTTTGTTCTTCAACACGGACTTAGGGAGGTGCGAAATAAACCACCTCGATAATAAAGGAGCACATTACATCAAGGTTCCCCGCTTTCGGGAAGTACGAGCATAGAGCTGATGAAGGATGTCACCCAAGAGAGTGGGTACAAGGTTCTGAGAGATGAAGATCTTTATGGCATTAATATCAACAAAAGTGTCAGGATTCGGAAACAATACCAAGCCATAAATCAAGAGATCCAGAATATCCTCAAAGGCCTTAAAGTCTAGGCTATCCCAGAAATAGTTAGCCTTGCTCACCAAGAACTTAGTCAGAAAACCCTTAGCTCCACTTCTAGTCTCCCAATTAGCCATTACCTCCTCTTTGGTCAAGTGAAGGGCTGCAACAATTTCTTCAGGCCTAAGAGTCTTTTCCCAACCAGTAAACGGGGTCTGCTCCAGAACAGAGATACCGAGCAGCTCAGAGAACTCTTCTAGGGTAGGAACCAGCTGATAGTCTTGAAAAGTGAAGCAATGGTACAGCGGATCATAAAACTGGACCATGACACTCATCATTTGTTCGTCCAATTTGGAGGTGACCAAACTGAGAAGAGAGCCATGCCTCCTGATGAAGGAAGTAGTGTCTGGCATCCTGACAACCAAGTCTTTAAGCAAGGTAGGTACTTGGACAAGTTGATCCGGATGGTATTCTTACGCATAGGCATCATGATGACCTACAAAACAGAGCAAAGATGAAACCCTCTTGTCTTTGAAATAGGTTAGTCCTTATGCAAGATGTATGCAATGTTATGATGTCATGATGTCATGATAAAGGCACACCACAAGTATCCATAAAAGCAAACATGGCAAAGGCACACAAGTCACACAAAAGAGCCCTTATATTTCAGGCTGGCATGGAGCTTAGGTACTACCCTCTTTCAGTTCAATTGGTTTAAACCTGTCCTAAGAATAGTAACTGGGTTCTAGAGGATCTCAATATCACTGACTACCCTCAATCGGTCATAATTCCAGTTTAGCAACCTTTTCTTGCGGCCAGAATCATCGCGAGAGTTTAGTCTCAATGAGTGTAGTATACTGCTACTGTTCTATGGCCAAGTTGGTCAATTTAAGGTTCTAAGGTCAGTTGGTTCTTAATGACCCCTTAGAAGACCCATATTCTCCTTGTTCCAACACAAGGGATATCGGTACAGACTAAAGTTCCACACCAACGTAGCTACTGCTTCATCCGTATCGGTCTACATCGTACATATCCCTCACAGTTTATTGCTACTTACCTAAAGGGTATCCCCAGATCCGAGTTAGGATCTATAGGACTCCGATACAAGCCCACAAAGATAAATCATACAAAGCATACAATCGAAAACATAATGATCTAATCCTAAGGTACACCTCACTTATTACTCCCCAGCAGAGTCGCCAGTTCTGTGATCGGTGGGAATAGAACTGACTATTTTGGAATGCTGGTTCGCGTTTGTGTTTGTTTTTGCAAAATGTCGCGGTAAGCAAGAGTCGCCATCGTCTTTTAATTTATCCAACAAGGAAAGGACAAAAGCACAGAAAAATTCCTTTTTGAGATATTTCTCGGGTTCGGGAGGTAGATTATAGAAAGGGAAGGTGTTAGCACCCTTTCTATCCGTGGTTATCCACGGGCTCTTAGGTACTTGCTCATTGGGTTTTCAAAAGTTTGCTTTTCTTTGTGTTTGTGGGTTTGAAAAGAGTTTTTGTTTGAAAAGGAGTGTAAGTGCGAAATGTTTTGTTTTGCTTTAAAAGGAGCAAGTACTTAAGAACCATCTACCTACTCAAAAAGGAATTAAACTGTGAAAATGTCCTTTAGACAGTACTATCCCACTATTGAGGAGTAGGTAGCACCGTCGTTGGAGTTTTTGGGTCAATTCGATTAAGGGACGTGTGGTCACTAAAGCAATGTTAGGACGCCTTAGTGGTAACCCTAATGTCTTAGATCATTTTATCTGAGGCAACCGTTTCGAGGCAACTTATGATCTTTGGACAAGAGGGCGACCTCTAAAACTTCCTATACTCAATGACTTCGTTTGAGGCAACCAAGTGAGGTGTACCCTAAGACTGGCATGTGCAGGTGTGTTAATTCGGTTAATTTTATTTGTACATGTTAATGGTGAGCTACTGTTGATTTTAAGTTAAAAATTGATCTTGTCATGCATTGCCTATTAACAAACATCTAACAGTTAATATATTGCGGAAATTAAATTGCGGGAAATTAAATCTAAGCTATTACAAGGCGTCGGGTATTTACATCGCCAAAGACAAACCCTTTAAAATTAAATTGCGGAAAGTAAATAAAAGCGATAAATAAGTAAAATCATAATTTAAAAACTATTACATTCCCGAAGCAATTACATTATTGGACAAAAATAATACGCATGCGAGAAAATTAAATCGGAGTGTCTTAGGGTTTTGACCCTTTTTTTATTAAAGAAAGCATGTTTTTTTTTATTATTTTGAATTTTAATGGAAATTAGATCTAAGTTAATTAATTAATTAAAAAAAAGATATTTTTGGATTTTTTATATTTAAGGAAATAAAATAACATTGATTAAAAATATTAAAAACCTAATATTCTACTTTGATTTTAATTTATTGCAAAATATTGAAATTATACCAAATTAGAAACTAAATTAATTAAATTATTTATTTACAAAATAAAATAGTGAAATTAATAAAGATATTATTTTTTTAGGTTTTTTCTGATTTTATGAAAAAAAGTTAATTGGTTAATTTTTAATAATAATAATAATAGTTAACAAAATAAATAATATAAAGAAAAAGAAATAAAAAGTAAAAGAAATACTCAGGGGGTGTGGGCCTGAATTTGATGGGGAAATTAGCAAAATCCAGGCCCAATTTCAATCAGCCTGCTTTGACTTTTCCAGTTTGCTATGCGTGCATTGACTAGGGTTCATAGTGAACCTTCAATCTGGATCATTGGATTTGCCTTGTGGGCCACTTGGCATTTGAGATCTGGAGGCACATGATGATCCACGCTTGCTGAGTCACATAGAATAACCTGAAACAAAATTGTAACAAAGTTTTGGGGGACCTGGGATTCGAACCCAGGTCCCAATGGTATCATGCACTAACGCCTTGCCAACTGAGCCATTGGTTCTTTTTGTTAATGGGATAATCAATAAACATTATATGGACAAGTCAATTAATTATGCTGAAAATAAAAAAAGCGCACAATTTTTTTGAATTGTCCAATGAAGCTAGGACACGTCTTCGTCTTCTTCAACGAAGACTGGTTCGTTTACCTGCGGATTTTATTCCGCAACTAAATCCATGGCATCATCCTATCATGAGCTACATGCCATATAAACGCCAATGGAGACCATCACTGCAACCGTTTCTCTCCCCTGATCATCCATATACCCATCAGTAGTCTCAATTTATCCTGCATCAAAAATGCCTAAAAAGCAAGAACAAGAACCCTAGCTTTGGATACAGGGTTATAAGCCACGAAAACAAAATTAAATATTACAGAATCATTGAAAATTGAATGGCAAGTATGAATATACAAGAAAATTAGCAAAAAGATGCAAGAATGATGAGTTACGTTTTCATGAACAGGGCTTGGTTCGTGGACACTTACAGCGAGTTTAAGGCGATGAGAAGGCTTGGTTTTGATTGGTATCGCTTCAGGGGATTGCCAGCAAGGGATTAGTGTCAAGCTTTTGCTTTGAATCGAGCTCTAAGGCGGATTTTAGATTCCAAGTTTTCAAGCTTTTTTTCAAAGTTTGTTTTTCCGTTTCTGCAGTTCTTTTGGCGTGTTCTTGGTCTCTAATGCTTGTGTGTACATAAAGGAATGAATTAGGTTAATCACTTAGGCTTGAATCCATAGGAATTGAATATTGGAGATTTGATTTTGATCAACATTATCAAGTTTCCAAAAATATGCCAAATCTGATTTTTTATGCATGAAAAGGCTTGATACTAATTTGATTTGATGAATCATGATAATTGAAAGCTACAATGATCAAAAAGATATCATTCCATTCATTTTTAGATTTTATTTGATTTAATATTGATTAAAAATGAATTAAATCAATAAAAATTAAATAAAATAGAAAAATAAATGATTGGTCATGAAATTAAGGATGGGACACGTGTGTGGCATGACAAGACCAAATCAAGTGGAAAAAAGTGGGCCCTTTTGTCAAAAATTGGAGTTTTGAGGATAGTTGACTTTTGACAATTTTGGAAAATGTCCAACTTCAACAATGCATAACTTCTTCAATTTTGAACTTTTGGAGGTGTTCTTGGACTTTTTAGAAACCTTGATATGTCCTATAACCAACACTTTTGGTCTCATCTCATTTTGACATTCCATGCTCAAGTTATAAGCTTTGAAAAAAAAGGTATTTTTTGTTGACTTTCAAAAATGACCTATAATGTCCAAATTTGTAACTTCTTGTGAGTGCATTTATTGATATTGGGTTGTCAAGATGGATTGTAGGAAATTGCATCCTATTCAAAATGAGCTTTGGATGGGTCATTTCTCATGAAGTATGAGAAAGTTATGCTTGGTCAAAGTTGAGTTGACTTTTCCTACAAAACCCTAATTTAGCAACTTTTGAATCTTGATGAATCTTGAGCAATCATTGATGAATCATGATCAACCCTTGATCAAATGATGAATTATCCTTAAAAATGAGAATGTTAACAAAAAATGTTGAGGTTTGACTGTATTTGGGACACCGTTGACTTTTGCCCTAGCACAGTCGATTTTTGGACTTCTTGAGCAATTGACTGACAAAACTTTCTCTGCAAGGCTTGAAATTTGACATGGATGAACTTGAGAACATATTAGGACGTTGGGGAGAACTTGGGGTCATTTGGATGTGAGGACCTTGATGCAACACAAAACCCTAATTTTAAATTGACTGCCTTAGGAGGTGATTTGACTGTCCAACTCTTGAGCCATCTTGAACAATCTTGGAGATGATTCTTGACATGTTTGGAGAAATATGGGAGGGCAAATTTTAGGGTACAACAATAGGTATAAACAACTCGAAGATCGATTGAGCATAATGGAAGTCCAGAAAGTCCCTGGTCTAGACTTCGGAGATTTAGGTTTGTCATCTGGGGTGGTGATTCCCCACAAGTTTAAAGCACCAATCTTGGCTAAATACGACGGGGTTTCTTGCCCAAAGTTGCATCTCCACTCGTATGTTAGAAAGATCCAGCCATACACCGCTGATAAGAACCTCTGGATCCACTTCTTTCAAGATAGTCTTTCAGGGACTCAACTTGAATGGTTTTACCAGCTGGAAGGAGCTAGTATCCGTAATTGGGAAGACCTTGCTGCTGCTTTTTACAAGCAGTACCAATACAATGCCGACCTCGCTCCCACGCGTACCCAACTTCAGGGTATGTCTATGGGTGCGGGCGAAGGTTTCAAAGACTACGCTCAGAAGTGGAGGGACCTTGCTGGAAGAGTACAACCCCCGCTGGCTGACAGGGAGTTAGTAGATATGTTTCTGGGGACCTTGTCTGGTCTGTATTTCAACCATCTGATTGGAAGTTCATCGTCCGGGTTTACTGAGATAATTATGACTGGGGAAAGAGTTGAAGCCGGTATCAAGAGCGGTAAGATACATAAGGGTGCTTCATCAGGTACCGAGAAGAATCCTTTTAAGAAGGAATCCAGCATTGTTTACAGCTTAAAGAGCCATAACAAACCTGAACGCCGCCCAGCAGTCAATGCGGTTGTTATATCAAGACCTGTTGTTTCTCCTCAGCGCAACAATTAGCCAAGGGCCGAGAGACCACGAAGACAATTCACTCAGCTTCATATGACCCTGTCTCATATTCTTCCACAGTTATTGAAGACCAACTTGGTGATTCTGAAGGAATCCCCGAAGAATCCCAACACAACATCACCCATGTACAATCTGAATGCCCACTGTGCTTTTCACTCCGATAGCCCGGGGCATGATACGAATGACTGTTGGGTTTTGAAGAATAAGGTGCAGGACCTGATTGATGCTAAGGAGATTGAGTTTGAAGCACCTGAAAGGCCTAATGTTATGACTGCTCCTATGCCCAAGCACGGAGTAAATGCTGTAGATAAAGACTCGTTTGTGGTTTCTGTGAAAGACATTGTCACTCCATTAATGACTGTGAAGAAGAACCTTCTGTTAGCCGGTTTATTTCCGGGCTGTGGCGAAGGTTGCCATTTGTGTGCCATCCTACCTACTGGTTGCCATCTTTTGAATTCAGGTGTCCAACGCCTGATGGATAATAAAGAAATTCTGTTTGAGAAGACTTTTGTTCCATTGGTTCCTTTTGAAGACATTTCTATAATCACCATTTTCGACGATTCTTCCAAGGCTTCCTCGAGAAAGCCTGTTAGAATTACATCTGTTCCGAGAATTTCACCATTGTTCATTACCATTCCTGGGCCTATCCCCTATACATCAAATAAAGCTGTCCCATGGCACTACGGGGCCGATGTGTATTATCATGGGGTTAAACAAGATTTGAAAGATGAAGACGTTGATACTGACGTCAGCAATATTGTTGGATCTAGTAAAGTCACCCGCAGCAGAAGACTTTTCTCCCCTGAGATCTCTCCACCAACTGTTCGGAAGCCTGTTGTTATTACACCTACCAGTACGTCTGCTACTATCCCTGTTCATGTTCTCATTCTTACCCCTGTTGCCGAGTCATCTGACACTCGGGGAAAAGGGACCACCGGTGAGCCTGCCCGGACGGAGGCACTGAAGAAGATCACTGTTGAAGCCTCTAGACAAGAGATGGAGGAAATTTTGAAGATCATCAAAAAGAGTGACTACAATGTAGTCGATCATCTGAGGCAAACCCCGTCAAAAATCTCTATGTTGTCTCTGTTGCTATGCTCAGAAGCCCATGCCAAGGCTCTGATTGCTTTCCTGAAAACTGCACACGTACCCCAGGAAACATCTGCTGACCAGTTCAAAGACTGTGTGGCAAGTTTAACTGCTGATGATGGGTTGGGTTTCTCCGACGCCGACTTGACTGCTAAGGGGAAGAATCACAATGATGCCCTGCATGTCTCTATTGAATGCATGGGCACTACTCTAGCTCACGTATTCGTGGATACAGGATCCTCGTTGAACGTTTTTCCTAAGAAGGCATTAGACCGGTTAGACTGTGAAGGGTTGGTGCTGAAGCCGAGCAACATTGTGGTCAGGGTTTTTGATGGGTCCAAGAGAATGGTGCACGGAGAAGTGCATATTCCAGTTAAGGTTGGTTCTCAGGTTTTTGCATCTACATTCTATGTGATGGACATTCGGCCATCTTATTCTTGTTTGCTGGGTCGCCCGTGGATCCACAAAGTTGGGGCAGTAACGTCTACGCTCCACCAGATGCTGAAATACCCAGTGAAGGGGAAAATTGTTACAGTGCAAGGAGAAGAGGAGTACATGGTGATCCACCTCAACTCTTTCTGGTATGTGGAGATGGACGGGGAGTTCATTGAGACCCCGCGTCAACATTTTGAAGAAGTCCCCCAGACACTGGCATCGACTGAAACTGTTGCTGAAGATCCTCCAATGAAAATGGCTTCCCTCAAGGATGCCCGGGTTGTTGTTGAGAAAGGTGGGTGTGCAAATTGGGGCCAACTCCCTGATTTTGCACATAAGACTAACAAGTTTGGTTTGGGTTTCACTGCAGAAGCTCAAAGGGCTGTACGGCATGCACGGATCGGGGGACCTGCCCTGTTTATCAGTAATTCAGGAGTAAATGCCATTGAAGATGATGATGAAGAGTATAACATTGACAGCTGGATTTACCCAACTGCCGACGGTGGACTAAGCAATTGGACGGCAAAGGACTTCGTCCCAATTTCTTTTATTACCCAGTAATGAGACTTTTGTTTTGAATTTGTAACAGACAATTTTTAAACTTTACGGCCCTGTGTCTTACCCGAGGCACTGTGGTTTTGTTTGTGAGGGCTTGATATTTGTCATCTCCATAAATCATTAATAAAAGCATTGGACGTTTCTTGCATTTTAAATTTTGCGCTCCTTGTTTTTCTTTTATTATATATTGCAAAACAGCTATTTTACACACACTCACATATACAGGTCTACGTCCATTCTGGATCCCACTGATAACGATTCTGCTACTGCCAGTTATTACTTCGAAAGTCCGATCAACTTAGCTGAAGATGAAGGTGAAGATGATTGCGAAGTGCCTGGTGAACTTGCAAGACTGTTACTTCAAGAAGAAAGAGCCATACAGCCGCATGAGGAGCCCGTGGAGACAGTAAATCTGGGTACAGAAGAGGACAAGAAATAGGTCAAGATCGGTGTAAATCTGGATCCTAGTGTTAAGCAACGGTTGATTCAGATGCTGCGTGACTATGTAGAGATCTTTGCCCGGTCTTATGAAGATATGCCTGGGTTGGATACCGATATTGTGGTTCACCGCCTGCCTACCAAGGAAGATTGTCCTCCTGTGAAACAGAAGGTCTGCCAAATGCGCCCGAATATGTTTGAGAAAATCAAGGCTGAGGTTATGAAATAATTTGATGCGGTTTTCTAGCAGTGACTTCTTACCCACAGTGGGTGGCCAACGTGGTTCCAGTGCCGAAGAAGGATGGCAAGGTTCGAATGTGTGTTGACTATAGGGATCTGAACAGGGCAAGCCCCAAGGATGATTTCCCTCTGCCTCATATCGACGTCTTGGTTGACAACACCGCACAGCATAAGGTCTTCTCCTTTATGGATGGTTTCCCCGGTTATAATCAGATTAAGATGGCTCCCGAAGACATGGAGAAGACAACCTTTGTTACTCAATAGGGTACCTTTTGCTACAAGGTCATGCCTTTTGGATTAAAGAATGTTGGGGCAACATATTAGCGCGCCATGGTCGCTTTGTTCCATGACATGATCCATCATGAGATTGAGGTATACGTTGATGACATGATTGCAAGGTCCCAAACTGAAGAGGAGCATCTTGACCACCTTCATAAGCTATTTGACAGGTTAAAGTTGTACAAGCTGAGGTTAAACCCGAACAAGTGCACCTTCAGAGTGAGGTCTGGTAAGCTGCTAGGTTTCATCGTAAGCGATAGAGGTATTCAAGTGGATCCGGCAAAGGTGAAGGCTATACAGGAAATGCCAGCTCCCCGAATAGAAAAAGAAGTCAGAGGCTTTTTGGGACGGTTGAATTACATTGCCCGATTCATCTCACACTTGACTTCTACTTGTGAGCCAATCTTCAAGTTGCTGAAGAAAGATCAAGTGGTAAGATGGAATGATGAATGTCAGGCCGCTTTCGAAAGGATCAAAGAATATCTCCAAGAGCCACCTATTCTGATACCTCCAGTTGAAGGGAGGCCTTTGATCTTATACTTGACAGTACTCGACAACTCAATGGGGTGCATGCTGGGGCAGCATGATGAGTCTGGCCGAAAAGAGCATGCTATTATTACCTTAGCAAAAAGTTTACCGACTGCGAGACCCGATACTCGTTGCTCGAGAAAACTTGCTACGCTTTGGCATGGGCTGCTCGCCGGCTAAGACAGTATATGCTGACTCACACAACTCTATTGATATCAAAGATGGATCCAATCAAGTATATCTTCGAGAAGCCTGCCTTGTCCGGAAGAATAGCAAGATGGCAGATGATCTTGATTGAGTATGACATCCAATACACAACCCAAAAGGCAATTAAGGGAAGTGTGTTGGCGTATCATTTGGCACATCAAGCAGTGGATGATTACCAGTCTATGAACTTTGAATTCACGGATGAGAATATCATGTTGGTAACTGATTGTGAGACACCTGGACCGGATGAAGGACCTGAGGAAGGATCTCGATGGTCTATGTACTTTGATGGAGATTCAAACACTTTGGGTAATGGCATTGGCGCCGTGATCATATCTCCTAAAGGCTCTCATACTCCGTTTACTGCCCGACTATGTTTCAACTGCACCAATAATATGGTGGAGTATGAAGCGTGCATCATGGGTCTTCGAGCAGCAATTGACCTAAGGATTAAGTTTCTAAGTGTTTTCTAAGATTCCCCTCTTGTGATTAGTCAGATCAAAGGCGAGTGGGATACGAAACACCCAAATTTTATTCCTTACAAGGAGTGTGTTTTGACATTGCTTCCCCACTTCGAGGAGATAACCTTTGAACACTTCCCTAGAGAGGAGAATCAGTTAGCGGACGCGCTAGCAACGATGTCTTCTATGTTCAAAGTCAATTGGGATAACGAAGCTCCCCAGATTACCATTGAAAGGTTGGACGAACCTGCACATTGCTGTGATATTGAGACTGAAGAGATAGCAGATAAACCCTGGTTTCATGAGGTGAAGAGGTATCTTGAGGCTTAGGAATACCCAGAGGGTGCATCTGTTAATGATAAGAAGTTTCTGAGGAGGTTCGCGGCGAAGTTCTTCATCAGTAATGACATCCTTTATAAGTGTAACCATGATTCGACATTACTGCGATGTGTGGATAAGAACGAGGCAGAAAGGATTATGGTAGATTTACATGAAGGTGCTTTCGAGACTCATTCCAGTGGATACACCATGGCGAAGAAGATCTTACGGGCAGGATATTATTGGTCCACAATGGAAGTCGACTGTTATCAGCATTCTCGGACCTGTCACAAGTGCCAAGTCTATGCTGATAAGGTGCACATACCTCTAGTACCTATGAACGTCTTGACAGCTCCTTTGCCTTTTGCAATGTGGGGCATCGACATGATTGGTGAAATCAGACCTACGGCATCCAACGAGCATCATTTTATCCTGTAGCAATTGATTACTTTACAAAGTGGGTGGAAGCAGCTTCCTTTGCTACTGTAACCAAGAACATCGTGGCACGGTTCATTCGGCATAATCTGATTTGTCGATATGGTGTACCGGAGAGGATCATTACGGACAATGGTACAAATCTCAACAATAAGATGATCACCGAGCTCTGGAAACAGTTCAAGATACAACATCACAACTCTTCTCCCTACCGGCCGAAGATGAATGGGGCTGTTGAAGCGGCTAATAAGAACATTAAGAAGATTGTGCAGAAGATGATGGTGACGTACAAAGACTGGCACGAGATGTTACCATTTTCTCTTCATGGGTACCGTACCTCAGCACGGACGTCAACAGGGGAAACACCTTATTCCTTGGTATATGGTATGGAGGCTGTATTGCCCATTGAAGTTCAGATACCCTCTCTTCGGATTATGAAGGATGCAGGTTTGAGCAAAGATGACTGGATCCAGACCCGGCTTGATCAACTGAATTTAATCGACGAAAAAAGACTTACTGCTATTTGTCATGGCCAAAAGTATCAAAAACGGATGATCAAGGCATTTAACAAGAAAGTTAGACGACAAGAGTATCAAGTTGGGGATCTGGTAATCAAGCGCATTATCTTACCTCAAGGTGATCCCAGGGGAAAATGGACCCCTACTTATGAAGGGCCGTTTGTGGTTAAGAAAATTTTCTCAGGAGGAGCTATGATTCTAACCACCATGGATGGTGACGACCTTCCTCACCCCGTCAATGCAGACATAGTGAAAAAATACTACGCATAATCAAAGACCCGCTAGGTCGACTGGCCTAGGCAAAAATAAGGGCTTCCCGGCGAACCAAAAGGGTTCGGGCAAAAATAAGGGATGAAAATGAAAAAAATTTGTACACCCGGCAAGTCGAAAACATGAAAAGGCGACTTGGGAAAAAAAGGGTATCCCGGTGGACTGAAAACCCGAAAGGGCGGTCCAGGAAAAAATTAGGGATTAAAGCGTAACACTATGTCTCATTGAAACACCTTGCAACCAGACTTCGGTATCGACTATCAAGCTCGGACGACACTAATCAATCTGATCTACCTTCAACCAAGTAGCAAAGTGATGAGATGCTCGAGGACATAAAGGCAATAGAAGAGTTGGAACCCAGTGGGATTATTCACAAAGCTGTTTTGTTTAGTTTTTCACAAATTGTGTAAATTCTATTATTCGGCGGTGTTCTCTTACCAGAACGTCAACCTCTTATACAAAAACGCATATTTACAGGCCAAACTTCAAAATCAATACAATTCATTTTCAGATAAATTTCAAACTGTTTTTCCTTTCTTGTTTTGTTTTGCAAAGAACGTCCAATGTTCATTTTTGATATATGCATTTGACATTAATTGTTGCTCATGAATATTTACATGCGAAACAAAAGACGATTACTTGTAATATCGGAAACAGGGGCAAATGAGAAATGTCCAAACTGTACAATTACTCTATCCACCAGGTACAAAGGTAAATTTAGCTGAAGAATATGACTGAGGTACCTTCACTCCCTGCAGAGTAAGAAGAGACAGTAATGTTAGCTCTCCCCAGCTGAGACTCGCAACTATGAATGAATCGGTAATATTCTCCCCAAGCAGAGTTTATCTACCATTAGCACTGAAAATTCTTATCATCCCCAGCGGAGTATAAAAAATATATATCCCCAGTGGAGTTTGAAATTTTTCCCCAGCGCAGTTTGAAAAATCTTCCCCCAGTAGAGTGTGGAGAATCATCCCCAGTAGAGTTTGGAAGATTGTCCCCAGAAGAGCCTAAATGGTCATTGTTGTACCCCAAATTTTGACCTAAGACACCGTCTTCCATCTGCATCATTCGCATTGCAGAGGTTTTGACCTATTTTATCAAATTTTCAAAGCAGTTTAAAAATTCATAACTTTTTCGAGTCGGGAGCTGTTTATTTGTTGAACGCTAAATTTATTAACTGATCAAGACTTAAACAATGTTCATTAATTATTTATTATTTTAAATTCAAATAATTGGAATTTATTTTCGATTATTACGTAATTTAAAGACTTATAAATAATAAAAAGAATATTTGAGAAAAGGTTTATTAATGGGTCAAATAATGTTTATTAATTATTCATTATCCTAAATTTAAATAATGGGAACCTGTTTTCCGTTATTATATAATTTGAAGGTTTATGAATAATGAAATAAACATTTGAAAATGAGTATATTAATTGATCAAGCAATGTTTATTTTGATTATTTATTGTTCTAAATTTAAATAGCTGAAATTCTATTTTTCAAGTTATTATAATTTAGAAGAATTAAAAATAATAATAAAATAAATAATTGAAGTTATTAATTGATCAATGATGTTTATTTATTTGTTTATCATTTTAAATTTAAATGATTGGATTTGATTTTTAATCATTATATAATTTAAAGAATTATAAACAATAAATAAATAATTGGAAAGAAAAAGAATTAATTGAGAAATAATAGAATTTTTATTCACTTTATTCTATTTATTACAATTGTCATTTAAATGTTGTATTATTACAAAATATTTATAAAGACAATTACATAAATGCTTAAAGTAAATAAAAAGCTATTTTTCTAAATTCTAATTCTAAATCTTCAATCCAATGCTCTTGTTCGCTCATTTAATTTTACCTGCAAAAACGATTAAAAGAAAAGTCAGAATTTAATAAATAATTAAAATGCAGAAAAATAAATTCAATGTTCATCATTAAAAGCAGGCGGCTGGAATCAGTTTACCCTTTTTTGCAAATCACGGGATTTCTCCCGGTTCACAAAAAAGGGAGGAATTTTTGTTTCATAAATGAATGCACAGTTTAAAACATGCACAAATTCATTTTTATTTTTCAAAGCTGCATATTTAAAATTAATTGCATTTTCCAAAAATCCAATGCATATTTCAAAAAAACACAGCATACAAAGTAACAGCATATGCATAAGCATGCATTGTTCAAAAGGCAACGTGAACCTATGCAACAACTTGAGAAGAGTCCAAAAAATTAGGCTCCCATGCAAGACAAAGAGTAATATGCAGCTTAAATCAATGTGTGCAAGCAAGTGTTTTCCTTTTTTTTCATCATCTTCCAGCCTGCTTTTTCAGAATACAGCAGTACAAAATATCATTTTCATATATCAGTTTTGTACTTGAGGTAGAGAGAAGAAGAGGTTTAGTTTTTGCAGGTTTTGCTTTAAGCATGAATTGGGAATAAAGTCAAACATATGGAGCAGCTTATATGCAGAACGTCAGAAAATATTAATATACTAAAAACCTGAGCCAGCAGGAAGCAACGGCTATTTTTGCAATCCCTTCAAAAAGAGAATGGTAACCAGCATATCAGGGAACCATTCTGCATAATTGTTGAACCATTTTTTTCTGCATATTCTAAAACCTTAGCATTTTTTCAAACATCCTGCATATTCTAAAAAAACTAGCATATTTCAAACATACTGCCATCATCAAAAAACCTTAGCATATTTCAACATTGCTACTGCATATGCTAAAACCTTAGCATATTTCAACATAGCTACTGCATATGCTAAAACCTGCGTAGTCCATTGCAAAACATATTCCCTTTCCACACCATAACCACCACTGCATAGTCCATTGCAAACCATATTCCATTTCCACACAAGACATTACTGCTAAACCATTTTTGCATAGCATATTGCAAATCACAAGCATAACCTGTATCAAAACTATTCAAAACCGTAACACAAGGCAAAAATCACATACTGCATTAGAACCATTTTTCAAGCATACGGTATCAAAACCATAGCCAAAGCAGTATAATCATAAACCACCAAAAAATCAATTATTCATATTCCAACCAGTTTTAGGCGAAGAAGAAGAGAAGAATTAGTGGCAGAAAGCAAGGAGCGAGAAGTCTTCGGAGCTTACCTGACTTCGCCGGAATTATACCGTCGGACTAGCTCCGACCATGTGAGTTTTCTTCAGCTTTTCGCATAAACCTTTATACCGTTGCGTTGCCTTTGTCTCACTTAATAATACTCTCTTTAATTTTCTGAAATCATGAAAAATGGCCATTCAACGTCATTACAGTTTTAAATCGAAAACAAAACCTTCATTTCACAAAAACACACAATTCAAAAAAATCTGAATTTTTAAAAAAAGAAAAGAAGCGAAGTACCTTTAACCTTCATCCGCTCGCTATCTACTTTATCCCCATCAATCATCACCTTCTTCAACTCTAATACAACCGTCCTTCTTCTCCCGCTCAAATCGATGGAAGAACCGGTATTGCAACAGATTTTGGCTATCTGTCCTTGTTTCCTGACTTTGGTTAATGGAAGAAGTGGAGGATCCCCAATTTAGACTGGATTGATAGTGTCGTGTACCTGTACAACAACTTTTACGAATAGTTGCTAGTTGATGAGTGTGAGCAACAAGCCAAATCAAACCCTTCCTTGGGTGCAGCCAATCTGTAAAAAGGAACAAACCAGGAGAATAAATGACAATGTGCGTAATGAAAATCATGTTGTAACATAACCCGGTAACTCAAGCGAAAAATGATTCATCGACATTAATATGGAAATAGATAGCAAATTGGCAACATTCATTGAAAATATATACAACATTATAGCTTGATACTTGATACAATTGTTCATTACAACTTCCTATGCTAATGAACTCAACAGACAAGGAATTCTCAAAAGTCTGAATCATGATGCAGACCTGGATAAGGAATTTTCAAAGTAAGAGTCATGCTACAAATATGGATAGGCAGTCAAAATTGTTAGTTCAATCCCTATATAAACATTGCTTCATCTTCTTTTAAAGGGAGAGAATTATTTTCACAGATGAAAAAAATCAAAAAAGACTCAAAACTCCCTCTCTGAAAACCAACTTCCGAACAAAAACGCAGCAGATAATAGAAAAGAGAGGATGGAGTTCATAATGATAAAACCTTCAGACAAAAAAACTCACCATAAGTTTTCCTTCAAACTCTCCCTTTGATCCATCGATTCATCAATTCACAACATCCTTCAATCTCTTTCATCATCACCTTCATTCTTCACCATTTGGATAATCACTAGAAAACTCCATAGAAAATTCCAGAAAACTCTCTCCTCCTGAAATCTTCATCACGCGATTTCATCTTCATATTCATACACCTTCAACCTTCTACTTCATTCTTCAAGATTCCTTCAATCATCATTGCACCTCTTCAATCTTTGATCTTCTTAATCGCACAGTCATCGCAGTAGATTCATCATCAATTCTGCAACCACATCATGTGCAACAATCACACATACAACATACAGTGAGACGCAAAATAGAAGTAGAAGAGGTTTCAATCGTATCAACTTTGAAGAGAGGAGAATTGAAGCTTACCGGTAACCTCACAAGACCCAATCGCTGTCTTATCCAAATTCCACTGCTCCAATCGTTTCCAGTAACAACGTCCACCACCACGTCTGTCCGCAACTCGCCACGACCTCCAATCTCCTCCGCGCAAGCCTTTCTTCGTTCCCTTCATAACAGCGAACTCCTCCATTTACGTCTCACGATCTATCGTTCTTCAAGTCCGGCGGCGGCCATGGCTCCAGCGTTCCAGGGGTTCCAGCGGCGGCGGCACGCCTAGCGTTTCTTAGGGTTTGTTTTTTTTTCGCTTCAGCTTTGTTTTTTTCTCTTCCTGGGTCTGGATCTTTCCACGACCCGCTCCCCATTTCCCTCACCCGCTCCACTCTCTTCAACTAAGCCCATTTTTCTTTTTACACTTAAGCCCTTTCTAATTGCAATTCACACCCCTTTGTCTTCATAGACTTTTAGTTTAATTCTATTCTATTTCTTAACCTATTTTAATTTTAATTAATTAGTTTCTTAGAAATAACATATAATTTTAATAGATAATTTTAATATTTCACCCAAATTTTATTTAGTTTAAATTTATGTTATTTAATAATTTTAATTTTACTTATTTCTAATTCAATTTAAATTCATGGTTTGTGAGTTTAATTTAAAAGATATTTAATATCTCTAAAAACATATAAAATGAGAAACTAAAAGGCATTTTATTTTATTCCCCTCATTTTGATCAAATACCAATATACAAAAAGACATAAAAAAATAGAAACATATAAAAACCTTAAAAAACATTTCTATTAATTCTCGTCCATGTTAAAATGCGTAACCAATTAAAACATTCTTTCTCTTCATATATTAAACAAAAATCATACAAAAATGCATGTTCATATTTAATTGTTGTATATCATTTTCTGTCAATTATTCTATTGCACTTGTTTATTCTATTTGCACCAATCCAAAGGGAATTGTCTAATTTTTTGTTGACTTCATGTCCTCAAAAATGATCGAGCGAATACTCTCATTCATTAAAAACTTAGGTTAATTTTCCTCAAATATTCACCTTTCTTCAAAATTTCAACCTTTTCAAGACTCATCCCTTTTAAGCCAAAACTTCGACATTAGGTCGTCGTATCTTCAAAAAAACCGTCCGTATCCCTTTTTTCGGCCAAAACGATTTATTTTCAATCAAGCGATCAATTTTAAATAAAACAGATATTTCAAAAGGTTCCTATAGAGTACTATAGATGCATTGGGTGCTAATACCTTCCCATTGTATAACCAACCCCCGAACCATAAGATCTCTTTTCAAAAACGCTTTGTATTTTCAGTATTATTTACATTGCATATTTAGGGTTTTATTTCGCTCTTTTCCCTTTTCCTTTGGAAACAATAAAGCGCGGTGGCGACTCTTGCTTTTGCGAGACGAATTAATCAATAATTCGATCTCCGATTTACCCCGCTACATTTTTTTATCGCTACAGAATTGGCGACTCTGCTGGGGACAGATTGACCTCTTGCTGGTCCATCCCTAAGTGGGTTAAGCCTAATTTGTCTTATCTGTTTTACTATTATCTGATTTGCTTGATTATATGTTTAAATTGGGGTGTTTGGGTTTTTTGAAGGACGAATCCTATACCCGGATTAAGTAACACTTAAGGAATAGGACGGGCGGTATAGTCATGTTAACTTTGAGGGAGTAATCCCGAAGAAGGAGGCATGAGATCCCCCACTCAATGGAAGGCCCTCTTGAACTTAATATTTGTTTACCGAGTAATCGGGAAGACGTTATTATTTTCGACCTAGGAGCCCGAGAAGTTGAGGACCGTAGAACCCCAACCCATCTTGGCCTTTTTAGGTGTAGCGCGGAGACTATAACGGAGTAATTCGGAAGTAGTTGTCACGCGATGCTACGCTCGGACGAGTTTCTCTTGAGAATATTGCTAATTATCGAGTAATCCAGACGTTGGCAATATCCGAAGGAGGAATGTAGACTCTGGGAATTCTTAGAACCTTGTTCTACAGGTGTGATTAAACCCTTAGTACATACCTTGGGGATGTTTTTACCCTTGACTCCTTGCTCGTGACGTTGAACCTTTTAACCCCATGTTTGTGACCTTGCTTGTGGTTGTTGCATCTCCATGCATTCATACATCCATAAAATTCTTTTCACTTGACTTTGAAGGAGTTTGGAGGTCTTTCTTTGTAAACATCACTAGTTTCGTCAAACTCAATGGATCTTGGGTGTCGATAGGGCGAAAACCCTAATCCACCAAAATGGATGATTGATCTTGACGATAACTTGATCAATGTTTGGAGCCAATTTAAAATTCATCTGTTATCTTCATACTTGGATGTTTATAACTTGATATCTTGAGTTCCTTGAAAGTCAAATAAAACTCTTTTGCATATCATACATCATTCTACATCTTTCTTTGTCTCACTTTCAAAAGTCTTTTTCCGAGTCTCATTTTTCCTTCGGTCTCACCAGTACAACACCGACGCTAAGAGGATAATGGAGAATATCAAGCAAGAGGTTTCTGAACTCCGCAGAGAGGTGACTATTTTGAAAGCTGGTTTGGATCACTTAACTGGTTTGGTTGAAATTCTGCTTGCCGCCCAAGTCAATCCGTCTAGGAGGGAGGAAGCAAGGATAAAAGTCTTCACGGAAACTCTAAAATCTTTTCCTCATGAAAAGATGATGGTTAATGCACCTGTTGACTTTCCTGACAAGGTGAATGTGGGAGTGCGTCTAGAAGAAGATGTTGGAAAGGGATGTTTATTTGAAGACGGTAGCGCAGCTAATGGTGTGAAGAAGTTTGATAATGACTTTTCCAAGAAGAGAACCAGAGGAAGGAATGATCATCATCAGAATCATCATGTTCATCAACAGAATCAACAAGTTCCTAATCGGAGGAAAACCCAGTTTGATTCAATTCCAGTCACCTACACAGAGTTGTTTCCTATCCTGATGCAGAGGAATTTGGCTCAGACCCGACCTCCACCGAAGGTCCCTAAGAAGATACATTGGAACTACAAAGCTGATTTGGCTTGTACTTTTCATCAAGGTGCCCGTGGGCATGACTTGGAGGGTTGCTTCGCTTTGAAGATTGAGGTTCAGAAGTTGGTCCGAAGTGGTATCTTGTCATTCAAGGACGTTGGTTTCGAAGTTCAAATCAAACAGGCGCCGAAGAGTAAACACGATTGAGGGTGACTTTGAGTTTTGAAGATGTTTTCGATAGTTCAAGTGGAAAGCCTTCCCAGATTATTAACTTGTTTCTGCTTTTGTAGCTTTTCTTATTTATCAAAACATCGTTTGCATGTAAGAACTTGTTCGCATATGAATGATCATTTTAATACAATGAGTATGTTTGTCTTGAAGAAATTCATTCGTTTCACTCATATTTGTTCTCAAATTTCAAATTTCTTTTGACATTATGATACCAACTTATTGCCCATTCTCTTGCCTAGGCAGAGATTGAAAGGGGGGATGATGATCTAAAGAACACAAAATCTTTGGTTGCATGCTTTTGAATAAGATCTTGTTGATGATGTACAGGCATTGTTTCAAATCCCTAAACACCGGAGATATAAGGAAGATAATCCCTTGCTAACCCCTTTTGAGCCTTTGAAGCAGAAGTTTCTTTTCTATACAAAAAACCTTGAATTTTAACCTGGGGCAGGGTAGTTTTCAGTTAATCTGATTGAGTGTTCAAAATTCGCAAGGAAGATGTTGCCGTCACAAAATCCTTTGAGAGATGAACACTCATGTTGAATTAACCGAACATAGAGTTGGAGAACATCATGAAGAATGGGTGGGCACCAAATATTTTGAGCCTTAAAATCTTTTTCTAAAAAAAACCATAAACCGGACCACATTACAACCTTCAAAAGTCCTAATTGAAGCAAGGTCATTTCGAAAGCATACTTCAACGAGATATTGTTCCTGACTCCCATTGAGTTTCAAATAGTTATGTTGGTATCATATGTTTTTCCTATACGAAATAAATGACGCTTTAACTCGCATAACTTATGCGATATCTTTTCAAAATCTTCAAGACTTACATAACTGTTGCATTAGAATTTTCATTCTCATTGTAAACTCTTTCTAACTGCAAAACACGCGTTTGATGTCAAGGAAGCTCACATAAACACCAGTAATGAGTTTACTCTTTTGAGGCTTGAAACTTTGTTGAGTAATTGGCGGATCACGTTGAGAGAATCATATCCAGGGGCATGTTAGTTGAAGACCTTAAGCATGGACAGGTTGCTTCTCCTAGTTATTGTTTTTCCCAATTTGTTTGCTCGTCTGGGGCAAAAATTCGAAGACTTTGTTGTGCCGACTACAGTCAATTCGGGGCAATCACGTCAAGGTTGGATGATTTCCTCTAAGAGTTTGAAGACACCAGAGCATGGTGAATGCCAGGTCTTTTGTAAACTCTCTTGAGACGTTTTTCCTCATCAACCAGATAGCTTGGGGCATTTTAGAAGTGAAGCTATTCGCAAGAATCGTCGTGCATCGTGCAACTCGTCAGCAGTAATTTGGGGCATCCAATATTGGACCCAGGGGCAATCTAGATTTGTCAGAATGTGTGTTATGTATTGCACACTTTATCAGAGGTTGGTGTTCCCAGTACCTCCAGCTAAGCATGACTCCTTCCAGCAGAAGATTTGTTCGTGTTGTCGACGATAGAAGATGGGACTTTGGGTTGAATATCTTCCTCTCCAAGAGATTTAAGCCTCGTAGAAGGATTTTACAGCTTTGTTGGCTTCTATCTCCAGTGATGTTCCCCTCCTTTTGAGATTAGTCGAGTACCGGGTTGTACTGTGATGTCTTATCATCTTCTGTCTATTTCCCCTGTCGTTTTGTCAGCATACACATGACATTCATTCACACTTGCATCATGCTCGCACAGTCGTATTTGTTGATGTCATTGAGTTCGTACATCTTGGTTGTGTCTTTTCAAATAACGTATTTGATCTTTCCAAATAGAGTGCCGATTTAAGCATAAAATGTGCCTCCTTTCTAATTCCCCAACTGAGCTAATCCTCGTGGGTAATTTTTGATTTAGCTTACCTTGTCCATTTCTGGATAGGATAATTTCCCCAATCGATTTACTTTCTCATTGGGAGGAGTCTTGTTTGACTGTTTTCTCTCTGGTTATTCCTGGATGAAGTTGTTGCCTCTTGCATAGGCTATCTCAGTGATTTTCCCCAGTGAGTTTGCGACCAAGACGACTGGTGCATTTATTGTGCACGTTAAATATATGATCTCCTCGGGAAGGATTGATTCAGGGTTCGCTTTGATGAAGATTTTATTCTCTGCCAATATCATCGCAGTTTCCTTCTGAATTATGTTGGAAGACGACAAGCGTTAGCTCTTCACGAGCAACTTGTACGCTAATTTGTGAAAGCGCCGAGCAGCAGTTCTTCATGAGCTACTGGTGCGTCATTTACCTCTTTTTCGAAAGCGCCGAGCAGCAGTTCTTCATGAGCTACTAGTGCGTCAATTATGACTTTGTGAAAGCGCCGAGCAGCAGTTCTTCATGAGCTACTAGTGCGTCAATTATGACTTTGTGAAAGCGCCGAGCAGCAGTTCTTCATGAGCTACTAGTGCGTCGATTATGACTTTGTGAAAGCGCCGAGCAGCAGTTCTTCATGAGCTACTAGTGCGTCGGTTATGACTTTGTGAAAGCGCCGAGCAGCAGTTCTTCATGAGCTACTAGTGCGTCGGTTATGACTTTGTGAAATCGCCGAGCAGTAGTTCTTCATGAGCTACTGGTGCGTCATTTATCTGTTTTCAAAGCGCCGAGCAGTAGTTCTTCATGAACTACTAGTGCGTCATTTACTTTTTTCTGAAAGCAACAAGCAGCAAACTCTTCATGAGTTACCAGTACATTATTACTTTTCGGGAATACAGCAAGTGGTAGCCTCTTTATTTGAGCAACTTGTGTGTTATCAGTATTTTCTTCTGGACGACAGCAAGTGGCAGCTTCTTTATTTGAGCAACTTGTGTGTTATCAGTATTTTCTTCTGGACGACAGCAAGTGGCAGCTTTTTTTATTTGGGCAGCTTGTGTGTTATCGGTATTTTCTTCTGGACGACAGCAAGTGGTAGCTTCTTTATTTGGGCAGCTTGTGTGTTATCGGTATTTTCTTCTGGACGACAGCAAGTGGCAGCTTCTTTATTTGAGCAACTTGTTTGTTATTGGTATTTTCTTTGGACAACGGCAGGCGGCGGTCTCTTTATTTGAGCAACTTGCGCGTTGTTAGTTTTTTGGAAAACAGCAAGTGGCAGCTTCTTTATTTGAGCAACTTGTATGTTATTGACACCCATGGATGGCCAGTGGCATTTTTCTTTATTTGAACAACCTTCGTATCTACAGTCTTATTACCTCAGCATTCACGAGTATCTCTGAAGATCTAACAGGGAAGTCTGTTACGAATCTGTACCTCCAGAAGTCGGTAATCTGTTATCAGCAATTTGATACTCTCTGTCTACCGTCGACCTTGAGTTGCGAACTCACTGTTTTGGATCAATGATCTGTTATGGCCTATGCAAGATGCTCTCTTCGTTAGGGTTAGAGATCGTATTCCCTCAGTTTTTATTCGCTGTCAGGAGTCTGTCGTTTGAAGTCGATAGCTCGTTTTCCCCAGTAGCGTATAATTCATGTCTCTGTGTTTTGTTGGTGTTCGACTCCTCCAACCTTGTCTTGTTTCATACAATATCTTTCTCGGTGAATTCATGCACTACATTCAACACTACATGATGACGGCATCTTAGGACAAAATTTGCGTAATTATGTATTTAAGTACCTTCAATCTCGTCGAGACGAAGACTTTAATCTTCATATCTCCGGATAGAAGGAACTTAAATAGGGGCAGCTGTTGTACCCCAAATTTTGACCTAAGACACCGTCTTCCATCTGCATCATTCGCATTGCAGAGGTTTTGACCTATTTTATCAAATTTTCAAAGCAGTTTAAAAATTCATAACTTTTTCGAGTCGGGAGCTGTTTATTTGTTGAACGCTAAATTTATTAACTGATCAAGACTTAAACAATGTTCATTAATTATTTATTATTTTAAATTCAAATAATTGGAATTTATTTTCGATTATTACGTAATTTAAAGACTTATAAATAATAAAAAGAATATTTGAGAAAAGGTTTATTAATGGGTCAAATAATGTTTATTAATTATTCATTATCCTAAATTTAAATAATGGGAACCTGTTTTCCGTTATTATATAATTTGAAGGTTTATGAATAATGAAATAAACATTTGAAAATGAGTATATTAATTGATCAAGCAATGTTTATTTTGATTATTTATTGTTCTAAATTTAAATAGCTGAAATTCTATTTTTCAAGTTATTATAATTTAGAAGAATTAAAAATAATAATAAAATAAATAATTGAAGTTATTAATTGATCAATGATGTTTATTTATTTGTTTATCATTTTAAATTTAAATGATTGGATTTGATTTTTAATCATTATATAATTTAAAGAATTATAAACAATAAATAAATAATTGGAAAGAAAAAGAATTAATTGAGAAATAATAGAATTTTTATTCACTTTATTCTATTTATTACAATTGTCATTTAAATGTTGTATTATTACAAAATATTTATAAAGACAATTACATAAATGCTTAAAGTAAATAAAAAGCTATTTTTCTAAATTCTAATTCTAAATCTTCAATCCAATGCTCTTGTTCGCTCATTTAATTTTACCTGCAAAAACGATTAAAAGAAAAGTCAGAATTTAATAAATAATTAAAATGCAGAAAAATAAATTCAATGTTCATCATTAAAAGCAGGCGGCTGGAATCAGTTTACCCTTTTTTGCAAATCACGGGATTTCTCCCGGTTCACAAAAAAGGGAGGAATTTTTGTTTCATAAATGAATGCACAGTTTAAAACATGCACAAATTCATTTTTATTTTTCAAAGCTGCATATTTAAAATTAATTGCATTTTCCAAAAATCCAATGCATATTTCAAAAAAACACAGCATACAAAGTAACAGCATATGCATAAGCATGCATTGTTCAAAAGGCAACGTGAACCTATGCAACAACTTGAGAAGAGTCCAAAAAATTAGGCTCCCATGCAAGACAAAGAGTAATATGCAGCTTAAATCAATGTGTGCAAGCAAGTGTTTTCCTTTTTTTTCATCATCTTCCAGCCTGCTTTTTCAGAATACAGCAGTACAAAATATCATTTTCATATATCAGTTTTGTACTTGAGGTAGAGAGAAGAAGAGGTTTAGTTTTTGCAGGTTTTGCTTTAAGCATGAATTGGGAATAAAGTCAAACATATGGAGCAGCTTATATGCAGAACGTCAGAAAATATTAATATACTAAAAACCTGAGCCAGCAGGAAGCAACGGCTATTTTTGCAATCCCTTCAAAAAGAGAATGGTAACCAGCATATCAGGGAACCATTCTGCATAATTGTTGAACCATTTTTTTCTGCATATTCTAAAACCTTAGCATTTTTTCAAACATCCTGCATATTCTAAAAAAACTAGCATATTTCAAACATACTGCCATCATCAAAAAACCTTAGCATATTTCAACATTGCTACTGCATATGCTAAAACCTTAGCATATTTCAACATAGCTACTGCATATGCTAAAACCTGCGTAGTCCATTGCAAAACATATTCCCTTTCCACACCATAACCACCACTGCATAGTCCATTGCAAACCATATTCCATTTCCACACAAGACATTACTGCTAAACCATTTTTGCATAGCATATTGCAAATCACAAGCATAACCTGTATCAAAACTATTCAAAACCGTAACACAAGGCAAAAATCACATACTGCATTAGAACCATTTTTCAAGCATACGGTATCAAAACCATAGCCAAAGCAGTATAATCATAAACCACCAAAAAATCAATTATTCATATTCCAACCAGTTTTAGGCGAAGAAGAAGAGAAGAATTAGTGGCAGAAAGCAAGGAGCGAGAAGTCTTCGGAGCTTACCTGACTTCGCCGGAATTATACCGTCGGACTAGCTCCGACCATGTGAGTTTTCTTCAGCTTTTCGCATAAACCTTTATACCGTTGCGTTGCCTTTGTCTCACTTAATAATACTCTCTTTAATTTTCTGAAATCATGAAAAATGGCCATTCAACGTCATTACAGTTTTAAATCGAAAACAAAACCTTCATTTCACAAAAACACACAATTCAAAAAAATCTGAATTTTTAAAAAAAGAAAAGAAGCGAAGTACCTTTAACCTTCATCCGCTCGCTATCTACTTTATCCCCATCAATCATCACCTTCTTCAACTCTAATACAACCGTCCTTCTTCTCCCGCTCAAATCGATGGAAGAACCGGTATTGCAACAGATTTTGGCTATCTGTCCTTGTTTCCTGACTTTGGTTAATGGAAGAAGTGGAGGATCCCCAATTTAGACTGGATTGATAGTGTCGTGTACCTGTACAGCAACTTTTACGAATAGTTGCTAGTTGATGAGTGTGAGCAACAAGCCAAATCAAACCCTTCCTTGGGTGCAGCCAATCTGTAAAAAGGAACAAACCAGGAGAATAAATGACAATGTGCGTAATGAAAATCATGTTGTAACATAACCCGGTAACTCAAGCGAAAAATGATTCATCGACATTAATATGGAAATAGATAGCAAATTGGCAACATTCATTGAAAATATATACAACATTATAGCTTGATACTTGATACAATTGTTCATTACAACTTCCTATGCTAATGAACTCAACAGACAAGGAATTCTCAAAAGTCTGAATCATGATGCAGACCTGGATAAGGAATTTTCAAAGTAAGAGTCATGCTACAAATATGGATAGGCAGTCAAAATTGTTAGTTCAATCCCTATATAAACATTGCTTCATCTTCTTTTAAAGGGAGAGAATTATTTTCACAGATGAAAAAAATCAAAAAAGACTCAAAACTCCCTCTCTGAAAACCAACTTCCGAACAAAAACGCAGCAGATAATAGAAAAGAGAGGATGGAGTTCATAATGATAAAACCTTCAGACAAAAAAACTCACCATAAGTTTTCCTTCAAACTCTCCCTTTGATCCATCGATTCATCAATTCACAACATCCTTCAATCTCTTTCATCATCACCTTCATTCTTCACCATTTGGATAATCACTAGAAAACTCCATAGAAAATTCCAGAAAACTCTCTCCTCCTGAAATCTTCATCACGCGATTTCATCTTCATATTCATACACCTTCAACCTTCTACTTCATTCTTCAAGATTCCTTCAATCATCATTGCACCTCTTCAATCTTTGATCTTCTTAATCGCACAGTCATCGCAGTAGATTCATCATCAATTCTGCAACCACATCATGTGCAACAATCACACATACAACATACAGTGAGACGCAAAATAGAAGTAGAAGAGGTTTCAATCGTATCAACTTTGAAGAGAGGAGAATTGAAGCTTACCGGTAACCTCACAAGACCCAATCGCTGTCTTATCCAAATTCCACTGCTCCAATCGTTTCCAGTAACAACGTCCACCACCACGTCTGTCCGCAACTCGCCACGACCTCCAATCTCCTCCGCGCAAGCCTTTCTTCGTTCCCTTCATAACAGCGAACTCCTCCATTTACGTCTCACGATCTATCGTTCTTCAAGTCCGGCGGCGGCCATGGCTCCAGCGTTCCAGGGGTTCCAGCGGCGGCGGCACGCCTAGCGTTTCTTAGGGTTTGTTTTTTTTTCGCTTCAGCTTTGTTTTTTTCTCTTCCTGGGTCTGGATCTTTCCACGACCCGCTCCCCATTTCCCTCACCCGCTCCACTCTCTTCAACTAAGCCCATTTTTCTTTTTACACTTAAGCCCTTTCTAATTGCAATTCACACCCCTTTGTCTTCATAGACTTTTAGTTTAATTCTATTCTATTTCTTAACCTATTTTAATTTTAATTAATTAGTTTCTTAGAAATAACATATAATTTTAATAGATAATTTTAATATTTCACCCAAATTTTATTTAGTTTAAATTTATGTTATTTAATAATTTTAATTTTACTTATTTCTAATTCAATTTAAATTCATGGTTTGTGAGTTTAATTTAAAAGATATTTAATATCTCTAAAAACATATAAAATGAGAAACTAAAAGGCATTTTATTTTATTCCCCTCATTTTGATCAAATACCAATATACAAAAAGACATAAAAAAATAGAAACATATAAAAACCTTAAAAAACATTTCTATTAATTCTCGTCCATGTTAAAATGCGTAACCAATTAAAACATTCTTTCTCTTCATATATTAAACAAAAATCATACAAAAATGCATGTTCATATTTAATTGTTGTATATCATTTTCTGTCAATTATTCTATTGCACTTGTTTATTCTATTTGCACCAATCCAAAGGGAATTGTCTAATTTTTTGTTGACTTCATGTCCTCAAAAATGATCGAGCGAATACTCTCATTCATTAAAAACTTAGGTTAATTTTCCTCAAATATTCACCTTTCTTCAAAATTTCAACCTTTTCAAGACTCATCCCTTTTAAGCCAAAACTTCGACATTAGGTCGTCGTATCTTCAAAAAAACCGTCCGTATCCCTTTTTTCGGCCAAAACGATTTATTTTCAATCAAGCGATCAATTTTAAATAAAACAGATATTTCAAAAGGTTCCTATAGAGTACTATAGATGCATTGGGTGCTAATACCTTCCCATTGTATAACCAACCCCCGAACCATAAGATCTCTTTTCAAAAACGCTTTGTATTTTCAGTATTATTTACATTGCATATTTAGGGTTTTATTTCGCTCTTTTCCCTTTTCCTTTGGAAACAATAAAGCGCGGTGGCGACTCTTGCTTTTGCGAGACGAATTAATCAATAATTCGATCTCCGATTTACCCCGCTACATTTTTTTATCGCTACAGTCATCCCCAGTGAAGTCGCAACTGAAAGATCATCCCCAGTGGAGTTCATTCCTTTCACAAACAGAAACTCAAATCCCCAACAGGATTCAATATCACCAGCAACGATAATTCATCCCCAGCTGAATTTATCGGTGGAATCCTTAGCAGAACATCTCTTCCCCACAGAGTAATCTCCCCATCAGTTTATCCCCCAACGGAGTTATCCTCTCCTGCAGGTCTATTCTCACAATCATCTTCATTCGCTACCCCCAGCGGAAACGAAGAATTCAACTCTTTTCTCCTACAGCTATCCGGGATTTATTTTCCCCAGCTAAAAACATTACATTTCCATACATCATGACACATGCATATACGCATCATACAACACAATCTCATTTATTTTGAAAACACCATTGCCTGATACATATCATGCATTACATACAACTAACCTTTACCTTTCAGGAAGGATGCAATTAAATTATCATAAAATTCAAAGCTATGAAGCTTTTATCTCAGTCGAATTACTGACAAGTTCTTAAATCTCAGCAGGGATGTTTTTCTCAGTTGAATTACAGGAAAGGTCCTAAATCTCGACAAAGTTCCTCCGTCGAATTACAGATAGGTTCCTAAATCTCAGCAGAGAAGTTTTCTCAGTTGAATTACGGGCGAGTTCTTAAATCTCGATGAATATGTTTCCCTCCAGTCGAATTACTGACAAGTTCTTAAATCTCAGCAGAGATGTTTTTATCAGTTGAATTACAGACAAGGTCCTAAATCTCGACAAAGTTCCTCCGTTGAATTACAGACAGGTTCCTAAATCTCAGCAGAGAAGTTTTCTCAGTTGAATTACGGGCGAGTTCTTAAATCTCGATGAAGATGTTTCCCCAAGTTGAATTACTGACAAGTTCTTAAATCTCAGCAGAGATGTTTTTCTCAGTTGAATTACAGACAAGGTCCTAAATCTCGACAAAGTTCCTCCGTTGAATTAAAGACAAGTTCCTAAATCTCAGCAGAGAAGTTCTCTCAGTTGAATTACGGGCGAGTTCTTAAATCTCGATGAAGATGTTTCCCTCCAGTCGAATTATTGACAAGTTCTTAAATCTCAGTAGAGATGTTTTTCTCAGTTGAATTATAGATAAGGTCCTAAATCTCGGCAAAGTTCCTCCGTCGAATTACAGACAAGTTCCTAAATCTCAGCAGAGAAGTTTTCTCAGTTGAATTACGGGCGAGTTCTTAAATCTCGATGAATATGTTTCCCCAAGTCGAATTACTGACAAGTTCTTAAATCTCAACAGAGTTTTTCTTAGTTGAATTACAGACAAGGTCCTAAATCTCGACAAAGTTCCTCCGTTAAATTACAGACGAGTTCCTAAATCTCAGCAGAGAAGTTTTCTCAATTGAATTTTGGGCGAGTTCTTAAATCTCGATGAAGATGTTTCCCCAAGTCGAATTACTGACAAGTTCTTAAATCTCAGCAGAGATATTTTTCTCAGTTGAATTACAGACAAGGTCCTAAATCTCGACAAAGTTCCTCCGTTGAATTACAGACAGTTTCCTAAATCTCAGCAGAAAAGTTTTCTCAGTTGAATTACAAGCGAGTTCTTAAATCTCGACGAAGATGTTTCCCCCCAGTTTGTTAGAACAAAGTTTGAATCTACTACCCTAAGTTTAAGTTTTGATGATAACAAAATGAAAAGATATATTAATTATGTGATTCATGTAAGAACTATTTTCTACCTAAAATATTACTTTCTGTTTTGCAAAAACTCTGATAGGAACCAGCAAGAGTACATCTTAATCAGCATCAGAATATTGGATATCAACATCAGCATCAGAAGTTGCTATATCAGAATACCAGAATCAGAAGAACAACTCACGCTTATGCTGAAGCTTGATGAACAGAACTGCGCTCAACACTCTGATCTCTGATAAAGACAACAACAGTTCATCAGCACTTAAGCAGCGTCAGAATGAGCCAAAGCCAGAACACGCTTTCAGTAGCAACGGTACTGTGCATTCAAGACGAGTTATTACCAACGGCATCATTCCAGACAAGATCTGCTTAATAAGGAAAGTTTTTTATTGGCATTGAATCAAGATTATTGCTCCAACGTTCATCAATTTCAATGCTATATAAACAAGACAATGAAGATTGAATTGGCTAATGCTCTACAACAACTTCCACGCCTAAAAGCTATTCATCATCTTCTTATTCTCAGTTTGCTAAAAGCTCCAAAATTCCTTACTCAATTATTTTAGCAATCTAGTTTTCAATAAGCTTAAGTTGTGTAATATCACAGTTGTGATAAACTGTTTTGTAGAAAACATTCACACACCTAGATTTCAATTCTTTGTAAGAAAGTGATTCCTTGACAAACCGGTTTATGGTTTGCATCAAGAAGGCTTTAGCAGTTGTTAAAGCAGATTGTAATATTCAGTTGAATATAGTGAATTAAGACCTCGTTGGAGAGAGGCGAAATCACCTTGACGGGTGGACTGGAGTAGTTTGAGATCAAATGAACCAGGATAAAAATATCGTGTTCATTGCATTGATTTTCAGTTTTACAATTCAACCTCCCCTTCTTCCGTTTTTCACTTCTTCAATTGGCATCAGAGCGCCTGGTTCTGAGCTAAAACACCTAACCGTGTCAGTACAAGATCCAGCGTCAGAAAAACACAATGGCGGGAACTTATTCACACACCAGCAATGACAACCATGAGGACAGAGACAGATTCAACGGCAAACCTCCAGTCTTTGATGGAGAAAATTTTGATTACTGGAAAGACAGAATTGAAAGCTTCTTTCTAGCACATGATGCTGATCTGTGGGACATGGTGACAGATGGATACACGCACCCTGTGAATGCAACCGGTCAGAAGATTGATAGGAAAACAATGTCTGACCAACAAAAGCGTGACTTCAAAAATCACCACAAGGCCAGAACCATCCTTCTCAGCGCCATCTCGTATGCTGAATATGAAAAGATCTCTAACAGAGACACAACTAAGAACATGTTTGACTCACTCAGAATGACGCATGAGGGCAACGTTCAGGTCAAAGAAACTAAAGCTCTGCCGCTCATTCAGAAGTATGAGGCATTCAAAATGGAAGAAAGCGAATCCATTGAAACAATGTTCTCAAGATTCCAGATTTTGGTAGCTGGTCTCAAGGTTCTGGACAAAGGTTACTCTACTGCTGATCACGTCAAGAAAATCATCAGAAGCTTACCAAAGCAGTGGAGGCCAATGGTTACAGCTCTGAAGCTAGCAAAAGATCTCAACAAAATTTCTCTGGAGGAACTTATCAGCTCCCTCAGAAGTCATGAGATAGAGCTAGAAGATGATGAACCTCAGAAGCAAGGTAAGCCTTTAGCATTAAAATCTAACATAAAATCTGAGTCTAAAGTTTTACAGGCAGTTGGAGAAACATCTGATGGATCCTCATCAGAAGAAGATAAACTTTCTCTCCTCTCCAGAATAGTGAATCAACTGTGGAAGCAGAGGCAAAGGAAGTTCAGGAATCCCAGAATATCTGATCAGAACGAGTCTTCTTCCAGATACAGAAGGACAAATACTTCCTCTGGATACAGAAGATCTGAAGGCTCCTCAGGAAGCAGAAAGCCAAACACCAAGGACATCATCTGCTATGAGTGCAATGAGCAAGGACACTACAAGAGTGATTGCCCAAAGCTTCAGAGTGAAAAGCCCAAAAAGAAGTTTGGAAGAGAAAAGAAGAAAAGTCTCATGGCTACATGGGATGACTCTGACTCGTCTGAAGCTGACTCGGAATCAGATGATGTGAGAGCAAACATAGCTCTCATGGCCAACATTTCAGAAGATAGTGAAGCTTCTGAATCAGTCTCAGAATCAGATACTGAAGAGGTATTTCTTGACTTTGCTGTTAATTTTACCAAGGCTGAACTTGCTGAAAGCCTTAACGAAATTCTAGAAAGGTACCAGCAGATTAGAGTTAAATTCAGAAACCTGAAAAGGAATCTTGAATCTGACTCTGATAAGACTGAGAGTCTTAAATTGGAAAATTCTGAGCTGAGAAATAAAATTTCAAAATTAGAAATTTTTTTACAAAACTCTCAGAAGGAACCAATTTCTGAAACTCCCAGCAGTGCTGATGAGATCATCAAGGAGTATGATCACAGTTTCCAGAAGTTCCTTGCTAAAAGCATAGATAGAAGCAAAATGGCTTCAATGATCTATGGAGTTAGCAGAAACGACAGGAAGGGAATAGGATACCAAGGTAAGGTTCCTACACCAAAGAATGTCATGGATTTAACCATTAAACACACTCCTCTGAATTCACATTTTGTGTATGGTCACACACATGATATTAAATACACTAGCAGTAAGTACTCTGTGAAACCAAAATTCAACCAGAGTTTTGGTAAGTCTAACAAATCAGGACCCAAGAAAATCTGGGTACCTAAGGATAAAATAATACATGTTGCAGATATCTTTAGCAGCAAATCATAAACACCAGTCATGGTACCTGGACTCTGGCTGCTCGTGACACATGACGGGAAGAAGGCATATGTTCCAAAGCCTGGAGGCCACGTTGGCTTTGGAGGCAATCAGAGGGGAAAGATAATTGGCTCTGAAACTGTAGGTAATGGAAATCTTCCCTCTATTAATAATGTTCTTCTAGTAGATGGATTAATGCATAATTTGTTATCCATAAGTCAATTAAGTGATAACGGTTATGATATAATCTTTAATCAAAAATCATGTAAAGCTGCTAGTCAGAAAGATGGGACTATCCTGTTTAATGGAAAGAGGAAAAACAACATTTACAAAATCAAACTTTCTGAACTGAAAAGTCAGAATGTAAAGTGTCTTCTATCTGTTAACAATGAGCAGTGGATCTGGCACAGAAGATTGGGGCATGTTAGTATGAGAAGAATATCTCAGATTAACAAACTCAATCTGGTCAGAGGACTTCCTAACTTGAAGTTCAATTCAGATGCTCTGTGTGAAGCATGTCAGAAAGGCAAGTTTGCAAAACCTTCTTTTAAATCTAAAAATGTTGTTTCTACCTCTAAGCCATTAGAACTTCTGCATATTGACTTATTTGGACCAGTTAAAACTGCTTCAGTCAGTGGCAAGAAGTATGGGTTAGTAATCGTAGATGACTATAGCAGATGGACATGGGTAAAGTTCTTAAGACACAAGGACGAGTCACACTTTGTGTTTGTTACCTTATGTAACCAAGTTCAGAATGAAAAGGATCTTAGAATCGTTAAAGTCAAAAGTGATCATGGTGGAGAGTTTGAAAACAAAGATTTTGAGTCATTCTTTAATGACAGAGGCATTCTGTATGATTTCTCTTGTCCTAGAACTCCCCAACAAAATGGAGTTGTAGAACGAAAGAACAGAACATTGCAAGAAATGGCCAGAACCATGATCAATGAGACAAATGTTGCTAAGATCTTCTGGGCAGAGGCAATAAACACAGTGTGCTACATTCAGAATAGAATCTCAATAAGACCTATTCTGGAAAAGACTCCATATGAATTGTGGAAGAACAGAAAGCCTAACATTTCATATTTTCATCCATTTGGATGTACCTGTTTTATGTTAAATACAAAGAATTATTTGAACAAGTTTGACTCTAAAGCACAGAAGTGTATTATGTTAGGATACTCTGAACGCTCAAGATGGTACAGAGTATACAATACAGAAACACAGATTGTGGAAGAATCAATCAGTGTTCGTTTTGATGATAAGCTTGACTCTGAAAAGTCAAAGCAGAATGAAGTTTTTGCAGGTATGGAAATTGAATTTACAGGTTCTGAAGACAAGTCATCAGAAGCTCTCAACACAGACACTCCTTCAACGTCTGAAAGGAGCACTGCTAGCAATCCTACAACAGCTGCTGATCAACCTCAGAAGAGATTACCCAGAAGCAGCTTAGATCATCCAGAAGAAACTATCTTAGGAAGAAAGGAAGATCCAATCAGAACAAGAGCAAGCTTCAGAAACTCTGAAGAAACCCTCATGGGACTTGTGTCTCTGATTGAACCTTCTTCTATTGATGAAGCACTTCTGGACAACGAATGGATTCTAGCAATGCAAGAAGAGCTGAATCAATTCACCAGAAATGACGTATGGGATCTTGTTCCCAGACCAAAAGGATTCAACGTCATTGGAACAAGATGGGTGTTCAGAAACAAGCTAAATGAACAAGGTGAAGTCATCAGAAAAAAGGCACGACTGGTAGCACAAGGTTATATTCAGCAAGAGGGGATAGACTATACAGAAACCTTTGCTCCAGTCGCCAGGTTAGAATCTATCAGACTTTTAATTTCATTTGTTGTTAATAGCGGCATCACTTTGTATCAGATGGATGTCAAGAGTGCATTCTTAAATGGTTATATAGAAGAAGAGGTTTATGTGCACCAACCCCCTGGTTTTGAAAATACAAAACATCCAGAACATGTTTTCAAACTAAAGAAGTCACTATATGGTCTGAAACAAGCTCCCAGAGCTTGGTATGAAAGACTAAGTAACTTTCTGTTAGAAAATGAATTCACCAGAGGGAAGGTGGACACTACCTTATTCTGTAAGTCAGTTAAGAATGACATCTTAGTCTGTCAAATTTATGTTGATGATATTATTTTTGGATCTACTAATCCTTCTCTTGGAAGAAAATTTGCTAAGTGTATGCAGGCAGAATTTGAGATGAGCCTCATGGGGGAACTGAAATTCTTTCTAGGAATTCAGATCAATCAAACTCCAGAGGGAACTTACATTCATCAGAGCAAATATATCAGAGATCTTCTGAAGAATTTTGACCTCTCAGAATGTAAGCCATCAAAGATTCCAATGCATCCCACGTGCATTCTGGAAATAGAAGAGGTAAGCAAAAAGGTAGAACAGAAGGTGTACAGAGGTATGATTGGTTCTCTCCTTTATCTGACAGCTTCAAGACCCGATATCTTATTCAGCGTATGTATTTGTGCTAGATTCCAATCAGATCCTAGAGAATCTCACTTAACAGCTGTTAAGCAAATTTTCAAGTATCTGAAAGGTACTACTAATCTGGGTTTATTTTATAGAAAATCTAGTGATTACAGCTTAGTAGGCTACTGCAATGCTGACTTTGCTGGAGACAGAGTAGAGCGTAAAAGTACTTCTGGAAGCTGCCAGTTTCTGGGAGAAAATCTGATCTCTTGGTCCAGCAAAAGACAATCAACAATTGCGCTATCAACAGCAGAAGCTGAGTACATAGCAGCAGCAGGATGTAGCACACAAATGCTCTGGATGAAAAGTCAGCTTGAAGACTTCCAGATTTTTAAGAGTAACATCCCTATACTCTGTGACAATACTTCTGCTATTTGCTTAAGTAAGAATCCCATTTTACATTCTAGAGCTAAGCATATAGAAATAAAACATCATTTCATTAGGGACTATATTCAGAAAGGAATTTTGAACTTAAAATTTATTGATACAGACCATCAATGGGCTGATATCTTCACTAAACCCCTTTCTGAAGATAGATTCAATTTCATTCTGAAACATCTCAGCATGAAAATCTGCCCAGAGTGAAAATGCTTTTATTCTATATATTTATCTTCAGAATGTATTTGTTTTACTGTGAACTTCTGATCAATCTCTTTTCAGAAAGAAAGAACATGCAGATTGTATCAGATGCTAGTCTTAAAAGATCTGAGCGTTTCAGCTCAAGGATAGACGTGCTGATCACTAAATCAAACAAGTGTCATCCAATCATCAGCAAATCTCTGAAGCAGAACACGTGTGCACGCTTCTGAGAAGGCAAACCGCTGATTGGGTGCATTGAGACACATGTCTGGTAACCGTTTCAAGTATCTTTCTCAAATCCCCCAAAATCAGCAAGCATTAAATGAAAGTAATCATGTTTTAAAAACGTAATCATGATTTTATTTTCTCTTTCTTGAAACCGTTTACACTTTCAAAAAGTATTTTGAAATATATTTAAGCACGTTAACCTCTCACATTAATTCTTTACCGTTTCTCATAATCTCTCAAATATTTTCTGCATTTTCTCTGTGTTCATCTCTTTCAAACTTAAACCCATTTTCTCAGTTTTCTCAGAAAAACCCTAAGTGTGAACATGGCAACCTCCAGCAGTGCTTCTGCAGGTTCTCAGAAGAAAGATTCCTCTGAACAGTACCAAGTTCCATTCAGAACACTCCTTACACCAGTGAAGAATCTAGAAGTGTTGTCTGAACTGATTATTGACTTTGGCAGTCTGAAAGAGAATGGTTTTGACTTGACAGAAGAAGTTAGGGCACATAAATGGGAGAGATATTTTGACAGGTTGGTTGGACCAACATTCCCAGTTTTGGTCAAGGAGTTTTGGATTCATGCGTCCTCTTCAACGCATCAAGTCACCTCCTACATAATGGGAAAGAAGATTGTGATCACTGAGGATCACATAGCAAAACTGATTGGCTACAGTGGCGGTGGCGTCCGCTGTATTGATATGGCTGAAAGATGCTCTGACGTTGGTGTCATAGCAGAACAGATTTTCACCCTTGGGGTGCCCAGCAGCAAAATCAGAGACCTAAAGGATCACCACAGAGTTTGGGCGAAGATCATTCTGGGGTGCTTTAATCATAGGAAGCCAACAAGTTCCCCTGATTATATAAATATAGATCAGCAATTTCTGATCTACTTTATTAATCAGAAGGTAAAAATCAACTTGGCTCATCTTCTGTTTAATCACCTCAGAACAAGCGTCAAGGAGACCAGGGAAGAAGAAAGAACAAAGAGGGATTGGATACCCTTTGGAAGGTTAATATCAGATATTCTGACTGAGAATAGGCTGATAGAGCACCTGATAGAAGCTCAAGAGTTAAGTACCATTGAACCAACTATTGGCAAGCCTCTGAACGCGAAGAATCTGAAGAAAATGAAATTAATAGAAAATATCATAAAGGAACCCAGCGTTACTCCTATTGCTGACATCACCAGTAGAAGAGTCCCACTGAACGACTTTCCTTTATTTTCTGAGATAGAATCTAAACCAGTGGTCGTTCTCAGATACTTGGACTCGTGCAAGGCTGATGGTACAGATCCCAAGCTGAATATCAAAGATCTGCACCAAACTCAACCAGAAGTTACACTGAAGAAGACGAAGAAAAGGAAGGCCACTTCAGAAGGAACATCCCAGCAGACTCCCAAGAAAAGAGGTAATTTATCTGCTGCTTCTGTTTTAAATTCTTCTGCTATTCCAACATCAATCCCAACTCCAGCTTCTCATGAAATCCCAATCCCCATACCAACTATAGATGAAACCGAACTAGAAGATGACCCTTCTGAGGCACTAACACTCAGAAGACCCCGCACCAAACATCCCAAACCAACAACTTCAACAACATCAGAACTTGACAAAGTCCTGTCTGACATTGATCAACGTGTTTCTGATCACCTCTCCAATAATCCAAACTCTGAACCCGAAATTGTCCACTCTCCTCAACCAGAACAACCTCTCACCCATACTAAAAGAACCACATATTCCTGAACAACCAGCAATTCCTCCTCCTTCTCCACAACCAGCTATTCCTCCTCCCTCTCCTCAACCAGAAATTCATCCACCATCACCTCCTCCATCACCTCCTCAACCTGAGTTTCATCATTGTGAAACTCCTGAACCTCATTCTCCTCAATCCTCTGAGCCACAACCTCTGGCAATTCAGCTGCCATGTGGAACAACCGTAACCATGGCCCAGCTTCCATCCTCGCCAGAAACTACCCCTCCAAATACTCCAAAAACCCCACACAGTCTAATTATTATTTCTGACTCTCCCACTCCATCTCCCAAACAAACATCTCCCAAACAAACTACAGATAACCCCAGCAGGACCTTCATCGATTTAACAATCCTTGACCGTCTTGCTGATCTCAAAAATAAAATAGCCATTCCAAAACCAAAACAGCCAGATGTTGGCTCTGGCATTGTGAATTTTGAAACAGGTTTGCAGCAATGGATTGCTTCTCTGAAGCAAGTCTGTCCTGGAATGATTGATTCTGCTGCCTCAGACCAGCTCTGGTCACGTTTCAGAATTTGGGTACGTGCTGAAGCCCTCAAGTTGCAGGATATCAACTATGAGCAGGCACAACAGAACTTCAGCAAGCTGCTAAAGGAAGTTGAAAGTCAGCTGCCACAGGAAGACGTGTTCCTTCTGGATAGTGATCCATGGTCTGAGAAGCGTCCAGCTTCAAAAGTGCAGCCAGAAGAAGATCAAACAATTCAAGCTGAAGTCAGACAAGCTGAAGATGTTGCAGAAAGCTCTCAGAAGCTCCCTGCTTCTGATGTTTCTCAAGCTGCCTTGGACAGGCAGACTCTGGAAGAGCTGAAGCTGAATGATATTCGTCTGTAGCAAAGAATGGATGAAAATGATTAGAAGATGAAGGAAAGGATGGATGTGCAGGACAGCAAGATAGATACATTAGTCAGCATGGTGCACAAGCAGACTGAAACTGCTTATCAGATTAAGGCAATGCTGGAGACTCTGTTCACACGCTTTCCTCCCCAACCTTAGATTTTCATTCATGCTATTTTCATGTTTTCTTTGCATATCTTTTGTACTGTTTTGTCTGGCTCTGAATATTTTAATATAACAAGTTTTTCTGCTCCTATCGTTTTAGCACATCACTTACACTTTTTGATTGCTGACAAAAAGGGGGAGAACAAGAATGATATTTTTCAATAACGGATTACTGAGACAAAAAGTCTCAAACATTCTAACTCTGATATACTTGAAAATGTTTTCTGTTTTTGCATAAGTCTACAGGTACAAGAATGCTCTCTGATACACTGAAGCCCAAAGCCCTGATACTCTGATCCAAAGCAAAGCTCTGATAAAGCTCTGATATTCTGATCTGAAGTTCTGATAGTCAAAGCTCTGATATTCTGATGTTCAAAGAAAGTCAATAAAGATCTGATCCTGAAGAACTCTTGGAATTAAAAAGGGAAGTAATATATTCATGGGGAGTATCTCTGATCCTATCTCTGATATCTCTTTATCCCGTATCTTTGATAAATCCTTATTTAATTCTGATACAACTTATCATTCAGTTATCTCTGATTCTTTTCACGCTATTTTCAATTAAAAAATATCTAGTTTTTGTCATCATCAAAAAGGGGGAGATTGTTAGAACAAAGTTTGAATCTACTACCCTAAGTTTAAGTTTTGATTATAACAAAATGAAAAGATATATTAATTATGTGATTCATGTAAGAACTATTTGCTACCTAAAATATTACTTTCTGTTTTGTAGAAACTCTTATAGGAACCAGGAAGAGTACATCTTAATCAGCATCAGAATATTGGATATCAACATCAACATCAGAAGTTGCTATATCAGAATACTAGAATCAGAAGAACAACTCACGCTTATGCTGAAGCTTGATGAACAGAACTGCGCTCAACACTCTGATCTCTGATAAAGACAACAATAGTTCATCAGCACTTAAGCAGCGTCAGAATGAGCCAAAGCCAGAACACGCTTTCAGTAGCAACGGTACTGTGCATTCAAGACGAGTTATTACCAACGGCATCATTCCAGACAAGATCTGCTTAATAAGGAAAGTTTTTTATTGGCATTGAATCAAGATTATTGCTCCAACGTTCATCAATTTCAATGCTATATAAACAAGACAATGAAGATTGAATTGGCTAATGCTCTACAACAATTTCCACGCCTAAAAGCTATTCATCATCTTCTTATTCTCAGTTTGCTAAAAGCTCCAAAATTCCTTACTCAATTATTTTAGCAATCTAGTTTTCAATAAGCTTAAGTTGTGTAATATCACAGTTGTGATAAACTGTTTTGTAGAAAACATTCACACACCTAGATTTCAATTCTTTGTAAGAAAGTGATTCCTTGACAAACCGGTTTGTGGTTTGCATCAAGAAGGCTTTAGCAGTTGTTAAAGCAGATTGTAATATTCAGTTGAATATAGTGAATTAAGACCTCGTTGGAGAGAGGCGAAATCACCTTGACGGGTGGACTGGAGTAGTTTGAGATCAAACGAACTAGGATAAAAATATCGTGTTCATTGCATTGATTTTCAGTTTTACAATTCAACCCCCCCTTCTTGTGTTTTTCACTTCTTCACAGTTGAATTACGGGCAAGTTCCTAAATCTCAACAAAGACCAGACTTCCCCAGCGGAATCTTCCTCAAACAACAGGTATACAAGCTCTCGCTAAGGAATCTCTTATGCGATCGACACTCCTTCAGATGGCATCTTTAAGCCCATCCCCTCGTCAGCAATCTCCAAATGGCATCTGTAATCCTATTCCCGACATCAAAAGGCAATTACCACTTCATGCGAGTGCAAATTTCTGGGCACTCTAGTGTTCAATCCTCTTCCACCTTCGGATCACGAAAGGCATGAAAGCCAATATACATCCTCAGGTTTAAGAAGATTGAATAGGGGAAGTTGTTGTACCCAAAAATTTTCCCTCTCATGTTTCTCAAAACATTGCAAGAAAAATCTCCAAGTTGCTCAAGGTAGTCCAAGGATAGGTCAGACAAGCTCTCTCCTAAGGCAGACTACCCCAAATTAGGGTTTTACATTGCATCAAGATCCTTGAGTCCAAGTGACCCCAGGTGCTCACCAATGTCCTAATATGTGATCAAGATCATCCATGTCAAAATTCAAGCCTTGCAGAGGAAGTTTGCTCAGTCAATTGCTCAAAGGTCCAAAAATCGACTGTGCTAGGGCAAAAGTCAACTGTGACCCAAATATAGTCAAACTTCAATATTTTTTGTCAACATTCTCATTTTGAAGTGTATTTCATCATTTGATCAATGGTTGATCATGACTCATCAAGGATTACTCAAAATTCATCAAGATTCAAAAGTTGCTAAATTAGGGTTTTGTAGGAAAAATCAACCCAACTTTGACCAAGCATAACTTTCTCATACTTTATGCGAAATGACCCATCCAAAGCTCATTTTGAATAGTATGAAATCCCCTACAATCCATATTCATACCCCAAGATCAAAAAATTCACTCACAAGAAGTTATTAATTTGGACATTATAGGTCATTTTGAAAAGTCAACAAAAACACCTTTTTTGTCAAAGCTTCTAACTTGAGAATGGAATATCAAAATGCGATGAGACAAAACAGGTTGGTTATAGGACGTGTCAAGCTTTCTAAAAAGTCCAAGAACACTTCCAAAAGTTCAAAATTGAAGAAGTTATGCATTTTTGAAGTTGGACTTTTTTGCAAAATTGCCAAAAGTCAACTATCCCCAAAACTTCAAAATTTGCCAAATGGGCCCATTCTTTTTCACTTTTTTTGAGTTTACATTATTGCCCACGTTCTCTAGATTTGGCCATGTGTCCATATCTTATTTTTATTATTTAATTTGATTTTTATTTGAATTAATTCATTTTAAATCAAATAAAATCACATAAAATCAAAAACATTGAAAACTAAAGATCTTGTGATCATTTCAGGTTTCAATAGACAGCTTGCATCCTTCCAAACTCGTATCAAGCCATGTGGGTACGAAAAGATGTGATTTGGATCAAATTTGGAAAGTTTTAATGGAGGATCAAATCAAATATCCAAGCATCAATGGAGGAAGATTTGGATAGCAAATTCTAACCTAATGTATTGTACAATACATAAGGAGGCGGGAGACACAAGAATAAGGGTTGGAGATTAGTTCTTGAGGCAGAACAAAGTTTTCAAAAAACCAGAAAAAGTGTGACTTTGAAATCGACCCTAGAGGCAGTTTCAAGGCTTAATATTGGTCTCAATCTCTTCCTGGCCATCTCCAGAAGCGAAACCAATCAAGACAACGCGTTTTCAAACCCTCCCAAGCTCTGTAAGTCCCTCACGAATCCGCCCCATTCTTGAATTCGATATGTGTTATTCTTGCATCTATAACAAAAAATAATTTCATATTTGTGATCACCATGCCATTTGCAAGCTGTTTACATTAACCAATTTCATTTATCTAACCTATATTGTGATTCACCATAGTTAGGGTTTCAAGGTTTGGTTTAGGGGTTTTCGTTGCAGGAAAAACCAGCCTTAGTAATGGCTATAGTTATGACCAGAAGAGAAAGGCGAGTCTAACCATGGTGTTGGAAGGCATTTCCATGGCCTGTAGTGGATTTTGGAAGGAGACAGGTCTGTAGCGACGGACCTCCGTCCGTAGGTATAGCTTCTTTAGTTTTTAGCAACGAATGGAGGACATGGATGATGAGTTGTCGTCCATCCATTCGCCCGTTCAAATACAAGCACATGTTTTTTTTATTTCCGGCCATTAATTTTTGTTTTATTATAATATCATTTATTTGTGTTATGTTAAGAAAGAGAAACAAATGGTGTAGTGACCACAAGGGGACTTTCAAGGCGTTGAAGGCTGGAGGTCAAGGGTTCGACCCCTGCCTCCAGCATTTGTTATTTTTCTTAATTCTTTCAGGTAATCTGGTATATGCGCATGCCAAGGGATCACCATACTCCCTCACCAATCAACACGCCAGATGGCCATATCTGGTGGTCAGCATCAGAGGTGCACTAAAGGGAAGGTCAACGCAGGAGCACTGGATCCCAAAAAGTCAAGTGGGTCAGCTTCAAATGGGCCAACAAAAATGCTTTCTACACCCTCCAAAAAAAGGCCCATTCTCACTCTTTCTTTTATATTTTTTCTATTATTTAGTTATTTTATTTTATATAATTAATTTTTAACCAATAACTAATTTTCTTTTTTATCAAAAAAATCACAAAAATAGTTTTACCCCAATAAAAATTCAGAACTTTATTTTTTCTTTAATAAATTTTAATTAATTAATTAGGTTTTTAATTCTAGGAAACTTTAATTTATTTTTGTAAATAAATAAAATCAATTAGAAATCATTAGGTTTTAACTCTAATTTAATTATTTTAATTTATTTCTTAAAATATCAAAAACTCCAAAAATATGTCATTTATTATTTTTTCATTTAATTAATTTAATAATCAATTTAGTATTTTAATTTAGGATTTAATTTCTTTTCTTAAAATAAAAACAACAAAAAATCATTTTCTTTTATAAGGGTCAAAACCCTAATTCGCATCGGATTTAATTTCGCGTTGTGCTTTATTTTTCTTTATCCAATTGATGTATCTGCTTCCGGTATGTAATAATTAATTAGGACATTTAATTATTTTACCGCTTTATTTTATTTTCAAAGGGTTGCTTTTGGCGATGTAAATACCCGACGCCTTGTAATTTAATGTCCGCACTTTAAATTCTACTAATTATAACTGCTAGATGTTTGATAATAGGGTTTGTATGACAAGACTGAATGTTTAATCTTAAAATCAAATTAGATCACCCTTAACATGTGCAAAGATAAAAATAACTGAAAACGACACACTCGCACATGCGCACTCCTAGGGTACACCTCACTTGGTTGCCTTCGTACACGGTCATTAAGTATAGGTCGTTTTAGAGGTCATCCTCTTGTCTAAAAGATCATAGTTGCCTCGAAACGGTTGCCTCAGATATTGTTGCCTCAAACAAATGATCTAAGACATTAGGGTTACCACTAAGGCGTCCTAACATTGCTTTAGTGACCGTATGTCCCTATTCGAATTGACCCTTAAACTCCAACGACGATGCTACCCACTCACTAATAGTGGGATAGCATTGTCTAAAGGAAATTAACATAGAACGATTCCTTTTTCGAGTAAGTAGATAGTTCTTAGATATTTGCTCATCCAAAATAAAACTTTTTCACACTTACACTCCTTTTCAAACAAAGTTTTCAAAAAACACTTCATTACACTCTTAAGGACGGAAGCAAGAGTTAAATCGAAGTTAAAACAAAAACTTTTCAAACCCACAAGCACAAAGAAAACAATTTTGAAAATAATGAGCAAGTACCTAAGAGCCCGTGGATAACCACGGATAGAAAGGGTGCTAATACCTTCCCTTTCTATAATCTACCCCCCCGTACTCAGAAATAATCTCAAAAAAGAAATTTTTCTGTGCTTTTTTCCTTTCCTTGTTGGATAAAATAAAAGTCGGTGGCGACTCTTGCTTACCGCGATATTTTGCGAAAACAAACGCAAAACGCAAACCAGCATTCCAAAAACACTCAGTTCTTTCCACCATATCCCAGGTACCCACAAATATGTCGCACTAACGTAGCTATTTCTTAGATCATGTCGGTATACCCCGCATAGTTTCCATAATGTATTGCTACTTACCTATAATGTATCCCAAATCTGGGTAGAGGATTCAAACCCAAACAAAGAACCATAATGTAAAGTATACAAGTCAAACAATGTAAGCAAGTAAATATCATCTATCTCTAAGGTAACCCCACTTTTAGAATTTTCCTCAGCAGAGTCGCCAGTTCTGTGATGCGGTATGAGAACTGACTTGAGGGTTTTGCATTTGATTACAAATGTTGCGGTTAGCAAGAGTCGTCACCGACTTTTCTTTTATCCAAAAGGAAAGGTGAAAAAGCACAGGAAAGACCTTTGAGATTGTTTCTTGAGTTCGGGGGGTAGATTATGAAAAGGGAATGTATTAGCACCCCTTTCATCCATGGTTATCCATGGGCTCTTAGTTACTTTCTAGATCACTTGCTTTTGTTTGAAATTGTGCTTTGTGTGGTTTTTGAAAGTATTTTGTAAAGAAGCCATTGTTTAGGCAATCTTTGTAATGATTCTCGTTCGTAAGAATGTATACAAAGATGTTTGATCTTTTGAAAATGTTTTCAATTTTGTAATATATTTGAAAGTGTATGTGTTTGTTTTTGAAAATAGCAAGGATGTTTTGTTTGAAATTGAGCAAGTAATTATGAGCAATCTACCTACTAAAATGTCTTTCTTGTTCATTTTCTTTTCCTTTGACATTGTTGTCTTATCACTGATTTGGTGAGCAACCCTATCTTTGGATGTAAACGAGACGGGCGTGGGTCATTGTATAACCATGATTAGCAATGTTGCAAGGTATCTTAGCATTATTTTTTAAGGACTAATATAATTTGTAAGGCAACTTAGATAGCGTCATCGAGGGACTATGATCTTGTATTTGCTTTTTTTTGCTAAGATACCTTACATGCGTAATATGGCCATTTTGTATAAGGCAACCAAATGGGATAACCCTATGGGTACTTGTGTGCAAGTGTATTGTTTTCATGCTTGATTTTTTCTTGAATTAGGGTTTGCTATTTGGTTGGTTTTAATCTTTCCATACAAAATCCTAATTACTAGCATTTGTATATAAAGCGATAAATTGCGGAATTTAAAGTTACTACGCTATTACAATACTTATGGGAGGGGGTATACAATTTGTGAATGGGGATTGCAATAATATAAACCTAATTAATATATTACAACCAAATTGAATGAATGTACAAGGAAATGAATAAATATAAAGTACAAATGCAAATGGAAAGAAATGATTTTTGTTTGGATTTTTATATGAAAGGGGTTTTAACCTAAACCTAATTAGAGAAAAAATAATTAATCAAAATTAAATTAACTTAAACTAATTAAGAAAAGAAATTAATTAAGAATAGATTTTTGAATAAAACCCTAATTCTATTTAGTTGATTAAAAGAAAATAAGTTTAGAGAAAAAGTATTTTTGTATTTTTGCCTTGAAAATAATATATGGTGTTGTAAAATATTTTGGGCCTTTTTTATATTATATTAAAATAATATATTTAGAGAGGTATAAAAGAAAATAAATAATAACCTAGTTTTAATTTAATTTACAAGATAATTAATAAAGATAAATAAAGTATGATGAATATAGATTTTTTTTTTTGTGTGAGAAAAATATTTAAATTATGTCAAAACAAAAATCTACTATTTTTATATTTTTTATGATTTTTTTGGTATTTTAGAAAATATATTTAAAAGGAAAAATGAAATAAATAAATAAATAAATACAAATGGGCCAGGCGGTGCCAAAAGTCAGGATGGGAGTCAGCAAAGAAAAAAACACAAGGCCCACTTATTGGAAGCCCAAGCACCTAGCTGAACAAAAATGATGAAAAATGGTAAAAAATAATAGCAAAAGGTAGCGCTGAGTATCGAACCCAAGACCTTCCATACACACGCGCGCTACCTTTGCCACTGGGGTGACTGTACATCCGTTAATACAAATGAAATAATAAATACATAAGGTAAAACGTCTCCATGACCTGTACTTCATCTTTAACCTTCAGCCAGCCGGACCATCTGTATCTCATTCATTTCTCAACAAAAATGAAAAATGCAAACATGAAAGTTATGCTATTTTTCCTCACAAATCTAACCATATAACTTATGTAAGCTAAAATTCAAAGATGAAGATTAATTTTGCTGTCCCTAAATTGAAACCTAATTTTTCAGAAAGTTCAAGTATAAAATTCTCTAGATACAATCAATATAAATGAAAACTATGAACATGGTCAGTTTTAGAGCAATGATATCGACATTTTATCTTCACAAATCAGAAATAAATGATGCCTGTGTGAAAAGATGGAAGTTTGAAAACTTACCTCTTGCAGTTGGAGTCGTGAATGGAGTTTGAGCAACTTTGGAGATGGCCTGATGATCTGTTTAGCTTGCCTAGACCTCCTTGAGTGTATTCCAACTCTCACTTTGCTTTGAAAGTCCCTGAATCTCCCTACTCAAGTCAACCTGCAAGCTTGATATTTGAAAATGGTGGATAGTGATGTAGGGGTTACAGTTTTGAAACAGGGGTCTGGATCACTTGTGTATGATGTATGTAAGGTGTTTGAATGATTAAGAATCAAAACACACGAGTGGAAATGGAGATGGAGAGTTTTGGCTCAAAACTGTCAAGTTGAGCAGTCTTGTGCAGCAAAGGTGTTTGGGACAGTTTTTGGATGCTTGAAATCGTGCCTTAGCTTGCAATAAACTTGTTAATATGTATGGAAAATATTAGAGCATAAAATCACTCCAGGTTTATGAGTTATAGGGTTATGACTCTATAACTTGCTTTTGAAGAAAAGTGAAATGACAAATCTCAAGTATTGTACAAGCATGTTCTGAGCTTCCTTAGGTCTTAGACACATTTCTTTTGGTTTATAAGAGTTATGTGTGCAGAAAGAACAAGTTAGAAGCTCAAGACAAGTTGACTTTGTGATTAAAGCAACTTTTCAAGAATGGAATGGTAGCTTTCTTCCAAAAATGGAAAATTGGCTTGGACAATGCTTGGAACACTTGGATAATAGCTCAAAAGCAAGTGTAATCTTCTGATTATGGATAGATCTTGAGGTTTAGAGGCCTGCAAAACAAGATTGTGCAACATAGATTTGAAATTAGAGTTTTGTTCATCACAAAATGTCTTGTGATTCAAGTGACAAAACACCAACTTCATCTTTTCGATTCTCCATATTCAAGAATGATCCCAAGGAGTTCTTGGACATTTTGGAAAGCTTGCAATGTGCTATACAACCCATCTTTTAATTGCTTTTGAATATTCCCCTTGGAACTATATGAAAAAGTTCCATGAAGTTAGGTCAAAATCCTGGCCAAATTAGGGCAAAATTTCACTAAGTGTTTAGTTTCATGACCCTATGTTCTTGAAATTATAACTTGATATCCAAGCACTTTTGGAAGAAGTTGTGTGAAGAAAAGTTACAGATTTCATGGAGATTGTGATACGGTGGCCAGAACCAGACTGTTTTGAAATGCTTGTTTGCGTTTTGCGTTTGTTTTCGTAAAATGTCGCGGTAAGAAAGAGTCACCACCGACTTTTATTTTATCCAACAAGGAAAGGAAAAAAACACAGAAAAATTATTTTTTTCGAGATATTTCTGAGTACGGGGGGTGGATTATAAAAAGGAAAGGTATTAGAACCCTTTCTATCCGTAGTTATCTATGGGCTCTTAGGTACTTGCTCATCATTTTCAAAATTGTTTTCTTTGTGTTTGTGTACTTTGAAAAGTTTTTGTTTTGACTTTGATTTAGCTCTTGCTTCTGTCTTCAAGAATGTAATGAAGTGTTTTTGAAAACTTCGTTTGTAAAGGAGTGTAAGTGTGGAAAAAAATTTGTTTGGATTGAGCAAGTACTTAAGAACTAATCTACCTACTCGAAAAAAGGAATCGTTTTATGTTTGTTTCCTTTAGATAATGCTATCCCACTATTAGTGAGTAGGTAGCACCGTCGTTGGAGTTCGAGGGTCAATTCGAAAGGGGACGTACGGTCACTAAAGCAATATTAGGACGTCTTAGTAGTAACCCTAAAGTCTTAGATCAATTATCCGAGGAAACTATTCCGAGGCAACCTTTCTGAGGCAACTTTGATCTTTTTAGACAAGAGAACGACCTCTAAAACAACCTATACTCAATGACCGTTTTAACAAAGGCAACCAAGTGAGAGTGTACCCTAGGAGTGCACATGTGCGAGTGATTCAGTTTCAGATTTATTTATCTTTGCACATTTAGGGTGATCTAACTGTTTAAAATTAGTCATACATTCTTGTTATGCAAACCCTAATTATTCACATATCTAGCAGTTAAATATTTGCAAAAGTTAAAGTGTGGAATTTAAACTAAGCTATTACAAGGCTTCGGGTATTTACATAGCCAAAAACAAACCCTTTGAAATTAAAAGCGGTAAAAATAAATAAATGTCCTAATTAAACTATTACAAACTGTGAGCAGATACAATAATTGGATAAAAAATAAAAATAAAGCGCGCGATGACAAATTAGATCGAATGCGAAACTAGGGTTTTGACCCTTCTATCCTAATTTAAAAGAAAAATGTTTTTGTTGTTTTTTTTTATAAATATTTTTAAAGAAAAGAATTAAGTTTTCTAAATTAAATACAAAAAATAATTAGTGATTAAATTAATTCATGAAAACAATTAAATGACCTATTTTTGGTTTTTTTGTTATTTTAGGTAAAAAATAAATACAATTAAGTTAGTATAAATCCTATTTATTCTAATTGATTTTAATTATTTACAAAAATAAATTAAAGTTATCTAATTTAAGCAAACCTTATTAAATTAATTAATTTTTTACTAAAAATAAATATCCTAAATTTAATTGGACATAAAAATATTTTTTGTGATTTTTTAATAAAAGAAAATAATTTTCAGTTAGTAATTAAATTAAATAAAAAATAATAATTAAATGAAATATGAAAAGAAAGAATAAGATATGGGCCCGAAACAACATTGTTGGAGGGTGCAAATAGCAGGAATTTGGGCCCAAAATAGTGATGATCCATGCTGACTTTCTTGGATCCAGTATGATGCGCTGACCCTGGCTCATGGTGTTCCTTCCTGGATGGCCATCAGATTTGGCCATCCAACCACTTGGCATGATTGATGATGAAGACCTATGATGGTCTCCTGGCTTGCACGCACACTGAATTGCCTGAAAATAAACAAGAAAATAACAAATGCTGGAGGCAGGGATCGAACCCCTGACCTCCAGCCTCCCAATGCCTTAACAACCAGCTAGCTACCACTAGGCCATTTTTTTTGTTGTAATAATAATGAAAAATAATAAACAAATAAGAAACAAGCGCAATAATGGAATTTCAGCGCGAAAATTCAAAAGACCCAATAGGAGGGTCCCAGCAAATCGTCTCATTCCCCTCTCCGTGGTTAAAAGTAAAACACTTTTACCTACGGACGTTTTGTCCGTCGCTATAGGCCGTGTCCATTCCAAAATCCTCCATGGGCCACATAAATAGAATCTAATGCCATGGTTGTGTTTGTCTCGTCCTCCTGAACGTGATAGTACCCTTCATCAAGGCTAATTGTCCCTGTAATCAAAAACCCTAAAACAAACTCCAAAACCCTAACAATGGTGAATTTCGCTACAGGCCATATAAATACAATTGAATGATACAGAAAGCTTGCAAATGTCTCATAGATCAACAATATGTGATTAATTCCATCTAACAATGCCTATATTATGAGATACAAATTCAAGAATAGGGCTATGTCGTGAGCGACTTACTGTGCGTTTTGGGACTGGAATGGACTTGTTCTTGATTGCTTTAGCTTGCTGAGAGTCCCAGGAGTCGATTGGGATCGTTCAAAGGTCTTGAGGATGCATATAAGTGAAAATTCGATCTTACACTTTTCTTGCTTTTTTTTTTCAATCTGGTTCTTGCTCTTGTGCCTGTTTTTTAACTCCTTTTTAGGTCTGGCCTCGTTCTATATGTATGAGTGGATGCATTAGGGTTGATAACCGCATCCAAATCTTTCTCCTTCAATGATTTTTGATTTGATTTGATTCACTATTAAGATCTTTCCAAACATAGCCTTTTTCAATCTTTTTGTCCACTCTAATGCCTTGCACGAATTTGAATGATGCTAGTTGTGTAATAAGACCTGAAACAATCACAAAATCTTTGGTTTTTAATGTTTTTTGATTTTATATGATTTGTTTTGATTTAAATTGAATTAATTCAAATAAAAATCAAAATAAATAATAAAAATAATATATGGACAAGTGGAAAAGGCTAGAGCACGTGGGCTATGTTTCCAACTCAAAACAAGTGAAAAAGATTGAGCCCATTTGGCAAAAATTGAAGTTTTAGGGATAGTTGACTTTTGGCAATTTTGCAAAAAAGGTCAACTTCACCAATGCATAACTTCCTCAATTTTGACTCTTTGGAGGTGTTCTTTGACTTTTTAGAAAGCTTGAGATGTCCTCTAAGCAACCCGTTTGGTCTCATCTAATTATGATATTCCATGCTCATGTATGAAGCTTTGACAAAAAAGGTATTTTTGTTGACTTTTCAAAATGACCTATAATGTCCAAATTCATAACTTCTTGTGAGTGCATATTTTGAACTTGGAAGCTGAAGATGGATTGTATAGAATTGCATCCTTTTCAAAATGATCTCTGGATGGGTCATTTATCCTAAACTATGAGAAAGTTATGCTTGGTCAAAGTTGAGTTTACTTTTCCTGCAAATTCCCAATTTAGCAACTTTTGAGTCTTGATGAATTATGAGCAATCCTTGATGAATCATGATCAACCCTTGATCAAATGATGAAATATACTTCAAAATGAGGATGTTTACCAAAAATCTTGAAGTTTGACTGTATGTGGGCCACAGTTGCCTTTTGCCCTAGCACAGTCGATTTTCAAGCCTTTGAGCAATTGACTGAGCAAACTTTCTCTGCAAGGCTTGAAACTTGTCATGGATGATATTGAGAACATATTAGGACACTGGTGAGCACTTGGGATCACTTGGACTCAAGTATCTTGATGCAACATAAAGCCCTAGTTAGGGGTAGACTGCCTTAGGAGAGAGCTTGTCTGGCCAACCCTTGGACTACCTTGAGCAACTTGAGGATCTTTCTTGCAATGTTTTGAGAAATATGGGAGGGCAAATTTTGGGGTACAACATCTTCCCCTGTTCAATCTTCTTAAACCTGAGGACGTAGATTGGCTTGCGTGCCTTTCGTGATCCGAAGGTGGAAGATGATTGAACACTAGAGTGCCCAGAAATTTGCACTCGCATGAAGTGGTAATTGTCTTGTGATGTCGGGAATGGGCTTACAGATGCCATTTGGAGATTGTTGACGAGGGGATGGGCTTAAAGATGCCATCTGAAGGAGTGTCGATCGCATAAGAGATTCCTTAGGGAGAGCTTGTATACCTGTTATTGAGGAAGATTCCGCTGGGAAAGGCTGATCTTTGCAGAGAGAAATGGAATTTTTAGGAGCTTCATCGTCTGTTATTATTCTTGTGAGTCATCTCTGTTGATATTTAGGAACTTCGATCGTCCGTGCTCAACTGAGGAATCATCTCTGTTGATATTTAGGAACTTCGGTCGTCCGTACTAAACTAAGGAATCATCTCTACTGATATTTAGGAACTTCGATCGTCCGTACTCAACTGAGGAATCATATCTATTGATATTTAGGAACTTCGATCGTCCGTGCTCAACTGAGGAATCATCTCTGCTGATATTTAGGAACTTCAATCGTCCGTGCTCAACTGAGGAATCATCTCTGCTGATATTTAGGAACTTCGATCGTCCGTACTTAACTGAGGAATCAACTCTGCTGATATTTAGGAACTTAGGTCGTCCGTACTCAACGGAGGAGTCATCTCTACTAATATTTAGGAACTTTGGTTATCCGTACTCAACCGAGGAATCATCTCTGCTGATATTTAGGAACTTCGATCGTCCGTACTCAACTGAGGAATCATCTCTGTTGATATTTAGGAACTTCGATCGTCCGTACTCAACTGAGGAAACATCTCTGTTAATATTTAGGAACTTCGGTCGTCCGTACTCAACTGAGGAATCATCTCTGCTGATATTTAGGAACTTTAATCGTCTGTACTCAACTGAGGAATCATCTCTGTTGATATTTAGGAACTTCGATCGTCCGTACTCAACTGAGGAATCATCTCTACTGATATTTAGGAACTTCGATCGTTCGTACTCAACTGAGGAATCATCTCTGCTGATATTTAGGAACTTCGATCGTCCGTACTCAACTGAGGAATCATCTATGCTGATATTTAGGAACTTAGGTCGTCCGTACTCAACGGAGGAGTCATCCCTGCTGATATTTAGGAACTTTGATCGTCCGTACTCAAATGAGGAATCATCTCTGCTGATATTTAGGAACTTCGATCGTCCGTACTCAACTAAGGAATCATCTCTGCTGATATTTAGGAACTTCGATCATCCGTACTCAACTGAGGAAAAGCTTCATAGCTTGAAATTTGATCATATCTTTCCTGAAAGATAAAGGTTAGCTGTATGTAATGCATGATATGTATTAAGCAATGATGTTCTCAAAATAAATGAGATTGTGTTTGTATGATGCGTATATGCATGTGTCATGATGTATGGAAATGTGATGTTTTCAGTTGGGGAAAATTAATCCCGGATTACTGCTGGAGAAAAAAGTTGAATTATTTGCTTCCGCTGGGGATAGTGAATGAAGATGCTTGTGAGAATAAGCCTGCATGAGAGGATAACTCTGCTGGGGAATAAACTGATAAAGAAGTGGCTCTGTGGGGAGGACATGCTTTGTTGAGGATTGCGCTGATAAATTCAGCTGGGGATGAATTATCGTTGCTGGCGATACTGAATCCTGTTGGGGATTGAGTTTCTGTTTGTGAAAGGAATGAACTCCGCTGGGGATGATCTTTCAGTTGCGACTTCACTGGGGATAACCTTTTAGACTCTACTGGGGTCAATCTTCCAAATTCTACTGGGGATGATCCTCCAAACTCCACTGGGGAAGGTTTTCTAGACTCCGCTGGGGATAATTGTCTAGTGCTGATGATGGATAAACTCTGCTTAGGGAGAATATTTCCGACTCATTTGCGGTTGCGAGCCTCAGCTGGGGAGATTTAACATTACTGTCTTTTTCTTACTCTGCGGGGAGTGAATATACCTCAGTCATATTCTTCAGCCAAATCTATCCATGTACCTGGTGGGTAGAGCAACTGTAAGGTATGGACAATTTTTATTTGCCCCCATTTCTGATATTACGAGTAATCGTCTTTTGTTTGGCATGTAAATATTCATGAACGGCAATTATTATCAAATGCATATATCAAAAATGAACATTGGACGTTGTTTGCAAAACAAAACAGAAAAAGGAAAAACCATTTGAAATTTATTTGTGAAAATGAAATGTATTAACTTTGAAGTTTGGCCTGTAAATAGGCGTTTTTGTACAAGAGGCTGACGTCCTAGTAAGAGAACGCCGCCGAACAACAGAATTTATACAATTTGTGAAAAACAGAGAAAAACAGCTATGTGAACAATTCCACTGGGTTCCAACTCTGCTATTGCCTTTATATCCTCGAACATCTCATCACTTTGCTACTTGGTTGAAGGTAGATCTGATTGATTAGTGTCGTCCGAGCTTGATAGTTGATATTGAAGTCTGGTTGCAAGGTGATCCAATGAGACATAGTGTTACGCTTTGATCCCTAATTTTTGCCTGGACCGACCTTTCGGGTTTTCAGTCCACCGGGATACCCTTTTTTGCCCAAGCTGCCTTTTCAGGTTTTCGACTTGCCGGGTGTACAAATTTTTTCATTTTCATCCCTTATTTTTGCCCGAACCCTTTTGGTTCGCCGGGAAGCCCTTATTTTTGCCTAGGCCAGTCGACCTAGCGGTTCTTTGACTATGCATAGTATTTTTTCACTATGTCTGCATTGACGGGGTGAGGAAGGTCGTCACCATCCATGGTGGTTAGAATCATAGCTCCTCCTGAGAAAACGTTCTTAACCACAAATGGCCCTTCGTAAGTAAGGGTCCATTTGCCCCTGGGATCACCTTGAGGTAGTATGATGCGCTTGATCACCAGATCCCCAACTTGATACACTTGTCGTCTAACTTTCTTGTTAAATGCCTTGATCATCCGCTTTTGATACGTTTGACCATGACAAATAGCAGTAAGTCTCTTCTCGTCGATTAAATTCAGTTGATCAAGCCGGGTCTGAATCCAGTCATCTCCGCTCAAACCTGCATCCTTCATAATCCGAAGAGAGGGTATCTAAACTTCAATGGGAAAGACTGCCTCCATACCATACACCAAGGAATATGGTGTTGCCCCTGTTGACGTCCGTGTTGAGGTACGGTACCCATGAAGAGCAAATGGCAACATCTCATGCCAGTCTTTGTATGTCACTGTCATCTTCTGCACAATCTTCTTGATATTCTTATTAGCCGCTTCAACAACCCCATTCATCTTCGGCCAGTAAGGAGAAGAGTTGTGATGTTGTATCTTGAACTGCTTGCAGAGCTCAGTGATTATCGTATTGTTGAGATTTATACCATTATCCGTAATGATCCTTTCTGGTACACCATATCGACAGATCAGATTGTGCCGAATAAACCGTGCCACGACGTTCTTGGTTACAGTAGCGAAGGAAGATGCTTCAACCCACTTCGTAAAGTAATCAATTGCTACCAGGATGAAACAATGCCCGTTAGATGCCGTAGGTCTGATCTCGCCGATCACGTCGATGTCCCACATTGCAAAAGGCCACAGAGCTGTCAGAACGTTCAGAGGAACTGGAGGTATATGCATCTTATCAGCATAGACTTGGCACTTATGACAGGTCCGAGAATGCTGATAACAGTCGGATTCCATAGTGGACCAATAATATCATGCCCGTAGGATTTTCTTTGCCATGGTGTGTCCACTGGAATGAATTCCGAAGGTACCTTCATGTAACTCTGCCGTGATCCTTTCTGCCTCTCTTTTATCCACACATCGCAGTAAGGTTGAATCATGGTTACGCTTGTAAAGTATACCGTTATTGATGAAGAACTTCGCTGCGAACCTTCTCAGAAACTTCTTATCATTAACAGATGCACCCTCGGGGTACTCCTGAGCCTCAAGATACCTCTTCACCTCATGAAACCAGGGTTTATCTGCCACCTCTTCAGTTTCATTGTCGTAGCAATGTGCAGGTTCGTCCAACCTTTCAATGGTAATCTTGGGAGCCTCGTTGTTCCACCTGACCTTGAACATAGAAGACATCGTAGCTAGCGCGTCCGCTAACTGATTCTCCTCTCTAGGGAAGTGTTCAAAGGTTATCTCCTCGAAGTGTGGAACCAATGTCAATACATATTCTTTGTAAGGAATAAGATTTGGGTGTTTCGTATCCGACTCGCCTTTGATATGACTGATCACGAGAGCGGAATCTCCGAATACACTTAAGAACTTAATCCTTAGGTTTATTGCTGCTCGAAGACCCATGATGCACGCTTCATACTCCGCCATATTGTTGGTGCAGTTGAAACATAGTCGGGCGATGAACGGAGTATGAGAGCCTTCAGGAGATATGATCATGGCGCCAATGCCATTACCCAAAGCGTTTGAAGCTCCATCAAAGTACATAGACCATCGGGATCCTTCCTCACGTCCTTCATCTGGTCCAGGTGTCTCACAGTCAGTCACCAACATGATGTTCTCATCCGAGAATTCGAAGTTAATAGACCGGTAATCATCCACTGCCTGATGTGCCAAATGGTTTGCCAACACACTCCCCTTGATTTCTTTTTGGGTTGTATATTGGATGTCATACTCAGTCAAGATCATCTTCCATCTTGCTATTCTTCCGGACAAGGCAGGCTTTTTGAAGATATACTTGATTGGATCCATCTTTGATATCAATAGAGTAGTGTGAGTCAGCATATACTGTCTCAGCCGGCAAGCAGCCCATGCCAAAGCGCAACAAGTTTTCTCAAGTAACGAGTATCGGGTCTCGCAGTTGGAAAACTTTTTGCTAAGGTAATAAATAGCATGCTCTTTTCGGCCAGACTCGTCATGCTACCCCAGCACACACCCCATTGAATTATCGAGTACTGTCAAGTATAAGATCAAAGGTCTCCCTTCAACTGGAGGCATCAGAATAGGTGGCTCTTGGAGATATTCCTTGATCCTTTTGAAAGCGACCTGACACTCATCATTCCACTTTACCACTTGATCTTTCTTCAGTAACTTGAAGATTGGCTCACAAGTAGCAGTTAAATGTGAAATGAATCGGGAAATGTAGTTCAAGTGTCCCAAAAAGCCTCTGACTTCTTTTTCTGTTCGGGGAGATGACATTTCCTGTATAGCCTTTACCTTTGCAGGATCCACTTGAATACCTTTATCACTTACAACGAAACCCAGCAGCTTACCAGACCTCACCCCGAAGGTGCACTTGTTCGGGTTTAACCTCAGCTTATACAACTTCAACCTGTCAAATAGCTTCTGAAGGTGGTCAATATGTTCTTTCTCAGTATGAAATCTTGCAATCATGTCGTCAACGTATACCTCAATCTCATGGTGAATCATGTTGTGGAACAAGGCGACAGTGGCGCGCTGATACGTTGCCCCAGCATTCTTCAATCCGAACGACATAACTTTGTAGCAAAAGGTACCCCACTGGGTGATGAACGTTGTCTTCTCCATGTCTTCGGGAGCCATCTTAATCTGATTATAACCGGAGAAACCATCCATAAAGGAGAAGACCTTATGTTGTGCGGTGTTGTCAACCAGAACGTCGATATGAGGCAGAGGGAAATCATCCTTGGGGCTTGCCCTGTTCAGATCCCTATAGTCAACACACATTTGAACCTTACCATCCTTCTTCGGCACTGGAACCACGTTGGCAACCCACTGCGGGTAAGAAGTAACTGCTAGAAAACCGGCATCAAACTATTTCATAACTTCAGCCTTGATTTTCTCAGACATCTCTGGGCACATCCCACAAACTTTTTGTTTCACTGGAGGACAGTCTTCCTTGGTAGGCAGACGGTGAACCACAATATTGGTATCCAACCCAGGCATAACTTCATAAGACCAGGCAAAGATCTCAACATAGTCATACAACATCTGTATCAACCGTTGCTTAACACTAGATTCTAGATTTGCACCAATCTTGACCTCTTTCTTGTCTACCTCTGTACCCAGATTCACTGATTCCATCGGCTCTTAATGCGGCTGTATGGCCCTCTCTTCCTGAAGTAACATTCTAGCAAGTTCCCCAGGCACTTCATAATCGTCCTCACCTTCGTCCTCGGCTTGGTTGATTAGACTTTCAAAGTTATAACTGGCAGTAGCAGAGTCGTTATCAGTGGGATCCAGGGTGGATGTAGACCTGTATATGTGACTGTGTGTAATACAAATAGCTTTTTTGCAAGATAGAATAGAAAAACAAGGAGCGCAAAATTTGTAATGCAAGAAAAATGTTCAATTCTTTTATTAATGATATATGGAAATGACACATAATAAGCCCTCAAACAAAGCCACGGTGTCTCGGGCAAGGCACCAGGCCGTAAAAGTTTCAAACTGTTTGTTACACATTTCGAAACAAAAGTCTCATTACTGTGTAATAAAAGAAATAGGTACGAAGTCCTTCACCGTCTAATTGCTTAATCCTCCGTCAATAGTTGGGTAAATCCAACTTTCGAAATCAGACTCTTCTTCATCATCCCCAATAGCATTCACTCCCGCATCATGTTTTGGCATAGGAGCAGTTATGACATTAGGCTTTTCTGGAGCTTCAAACTCAATCTCCTTAGCATCAATCAGATCCTGCACTTTATTCTTCAAAGCCCAACAGTTGTTGGTATCATGCCCTAGGCTATCAGAGTGATAAGCACAACGGGCATTCAGATTGTACAGCGGTGATGTGGTGTTGAAATTCTTTGGAGCCTCCTTCAGAATCACCAAGTTGGTCTTTAACAACTGCAGTAGAATTTGAGATAGAGTCATATTGAGCCGAGTAAATTGTCTCTGCGGCCTCTCTGCTCTTTGCTGATTATTGTGTTGTAGGGTAACAATTGGTCTTGATATAACTACTGCATTAACTGCTTGGCGGCGCTCGGGTCGGTTTTGGCTCCTCGAGCTGTAAACTGCACTGGATTCCTTCTTGAAAGGCTTCTTCTTGGTACTTGACGGAGCACCTTTCTGTATTTTGCCGCTCTAGATACCGGTTTCAACTCTCTCCCCAGTCATAATCAATCCGGTGAACCCAGACGATGAACTACCGATCAAATGGTTGAAATATGGACCAGACAAAGTCCCAAGAAACATATCCACTAACTCCCTATCAGCCAGAGGGGGTTGTACTCTTCCAGCAAGATCCCTCCACTTCTGAGCATAGTCCTTAAAACCTTCGCTCGCACCCATAGACATACCCTGAAGTTGGGTACGTGTGAGAGAAAGGTCGGCATTGTACTGGTATTGCTTGTAAAAAGCAGCAGCAAGGTCCTCCCAGTTACGGACGTTAGCTCCTTCCAGTTGGTAGAACCATTCAAGTTGAGTCCCTGAAATACTATCTTGAAAGAAGTGAACCCAAAGGTTCCTATCAGTGGTGTATGGTTGAATCTTTCTGACATACGAGTGGAGGTGTAAATTTGGGCAGGAGACCCTGTCATACTTATCAAAGACATGCGCTTTAAACTTGTGGGTAATCACCACCCCAGATGCAAAACCCAAATCTCCAAATTCCAACCCAGGTATCTTCTGGATCTCCATTGTGCTTAGCCGGTCTTCAAGTTGCTTATACCTATCCTCAGCTGAAGGATACCGGTCTTCATCAAAGTCAGTGTCATTGTCATAAACCACAGGGCTAGGAGCCCTCCTTTCTTCTTGATTCTCTCCCCCTCCAGATGAGTGAGATAAATCAACATCTTGTCTCAACCTGTTCCCAAACCTATGACCCATATTCAGGAGGACCGTCTTCTTCTTCTTCTTCTTTTTGTCTTTTAAGATAAGAGTCTTTAGATCTTGTTGACTCTTTGCCAAGTTCATGAACATTTCCTGGAACCGAGAATTCTGAGCTTGCAGAGCCTTGATGGCTTGATCAGTAGATGTTTCAGAAGACATGTTTGCTGAAATAAACAGCGAAGAAGATGAGAAACCTGTAAGCGTACATGTAATGAGGTGCATGGGAATGGAATGCGTATGATATGATTTCAAAGACTTTGGAGATTCAAATTTGTAAACCAAAATAAAACACACTTTATTAGATTAAAAAATTGAAACAATGTTTAACAAATGCCTTTAAGGCGTTACAAAAAAAATACAGAAAAGCAACTTTAAATTAAAAACAATAAAAGACATCAGTGCTCCCATGGTCGTTTTCCTTTGGTGCTGACATAGTCGTTGAGGACCCTCTCATTCTCCAGCTGCCTTGTAAGCTTCAGGATCTTCCGTTCCTACTCATGATACTTCTCTCTGTAGGTATCCCATTCTTCCCTTAGCTGGATCCAATACCTCTTCAATGCCCCAATATCAGTAGGCATATGAGGATGGAGGATGGTAGAAGGAACGCCTTCTTCATCAGTATGCTCTACTATTACAGGAAAAACAGCTTCGTAGGGCATCCCCAGCTTTTGAGCACGGGCTCGAACCCACCGGAGATACAGTTGCATCGGGAGAGAAGTCTTCATGCCTAGCTCATGCGGATCAGACCTGTTCACCCTATCCCAGGCTCGTATAAATCTGCGGCGATGTCCCTCAACATCTCCCATGAAGTCAAAGACAATGTCTAGAAGCAGCAACTCATGAGGTTCGTCCCTCCTAGCTCGTCCAAACTGTCGTAAGGCCAAACAAGGATTATAGGTGATCCCTCCTCGAATTCCAAGCAGTGGAACATTGGGGTATTCCCCACATCGATCAATGATAGCTACTTCTTCCATGTCTTTAGTACTCCAAATGATGTCCGTATGAGCAAGGGACATAATTCTGTAGGCCCAACCCATACCTTCCTCGTTCTTCAAAATAGATTTGGGGAGGTGAGAAATAAACCACCTCGCCAAAAATGGTGCACAGCACATGAGGGTTCCCCGTTTCCGAGTAGTACGGGCATAAAGAGCATGCAGAATGTCACCTAAGAGAGTGGGCACTAGATTACGAGACATGAAGATCTTTACTGCGCTCACATCGACAAAGAATCTGAATTTGGGAACAGAACCAGGCCATAAATGAGAAGATCTAGGATATCTTCAAATGCTTGAAAGTCCAAACTATCCCAGAATTGATGAGCCTGATCAATCAAGAACTTAGCCAAGAAGCCTTTAATCCCACTCTGAGTCTCCCAGTTAGACACTACACCAGACTTTGTAAGATGGAGGGCTGAAGTAATATCCTCGGGCCTAGGAGCTATCTCAAAACCTATAAATGGTGTCTTCTCCAGAATAGATATGTCGAGTAAATCAGAGAACTCCTCCAAAGTAGGGACCAACTGATAGTCCAGGAAGGTGAAACATTGGTGCAGTGGATCAAAGAACTGGAATAAGACGCTCATCATCTGTTCATCCAGCTTGGAAGTGACTAGGCTGAGGAGATGACCATGTCTTCTATCAAAAGAGGAAGTATCGGGGACCTTTGAAACCAAGTCTCTAAGCTGAACAGGTATCTGCACGAAGCTGATCCAAATAGTATTTCTGCACATAGATGCCATGATCTGCAAAACAGAACAAAGATGAATCCCCTTTGTTGTACCCCAAAATTTGCCCTCCCATTTCCTCAACATTTTCTCATCACAAAGCCCTTGGAGATCAAGACCCAGTTAGGGTTTCCTCTGCTCAAGACTTATCCTTGCACTGTGGACCCAAATTAGGGTTTGTGTTTGCACAAAGACATTTTGACTCAAAATGCCTAAGATGACTTTCATGCTTCATGTTGGACTCCCAAGTTTATCCATATCAAGTTTCAAGTCTTGATTCCAAGTTTTGCCCAGTCAATTGGACAGTTGACCTAGAAATCAACTGCATTGGGGAAAAAGTCAACTGTGGCGAATTGACAGTCAAATCTCATGAAAATTGACCCACATCAACATTATGAACTCACATGAACCATTTGATCAAGTTTGGATCACAATTCCACAAGAAATTTGATCAGATCACCAAAAGGGCAAAATGGTCATTTTTAGGGTTTTGACTGCACAAAGGCAATTTTTGACTGTTTGACCTAGCCAATGGCAAACCAAGCTAACATATGGATTCAAGGACCCCATGGAACTATCTTGACATGCTCAACAAGTTCAAAAGATCCCAAATACACAAAATTGATAGTTGAATTTCCCAGTCAATTGATCAATTTTGACTGTATACTGAAAAGTCAAACTTTGACTTTTTGGTCAAAATCAAGAGTCAAGATTCATTTTTCATCAAAACATGCCAAATCATGAAACTTGTTCACCAAGAAACCAAGAAATGCAAATTAGGGTTTGAAATGGGAATTTTTCATAACTTAGAATTTTTCTAAGTTATGGAAAACCCTAATTTTTTCCCAACTTTGCCCCACTTTCTCACCAAGATTCATTTGGATTCAAACAAAAGTCAAAACATGAAAGTTGTAGCTTGTTGCATAATCTACAACTTTGACTCACAAAGTTTTCTCAAATGGGCTGAAAACCCGAAAGGGCGGTCCAGGCAAAAGTTAGGGATAAAGCGTAACACTATGTCTCATTGGATCACTTCGCATCCGGAATTCGGCATCAACTATCTGGCTCAGATTTCGGCATCGACCAATCAGCTTCATCTTCAACTAAGCAGCAAGGTGATGAGACGCTTGAAGACATAAAGGCGATAGCAGAGTTGGAACCCAGTGGGATTGTTCACATAGCTGTTTTGTTTCCTTTTCAAAATTGTAAATTCTATGTTATTCGGCGGCATCCTCTTACTAGGATGTCAGCCTCTTGTACAAAAACGCCTATTCACAGGCAAAACTCAAATCAATACAAATTCACTTGTCCATACAAATTGCCATTGTTTTTCCTTTTTCTGTTTTGTCTTGCGAAGAACGTCCAATGTTCATTTTTGATATATGCATTTGACATTAAATTGCTGATTCATAAATATTTGCATATGAAACAAAAGATTAATTACAGGTGACATCAGAAACAGGGGCAAATGTGAAGTTGTCTGATGCAGTCTGGTTGCTTTGTCCGCCAAGGTACCAAGGTAGATTCGACTGAAGAATGTGACCAAATCATCTCAACTCCCCGCAGAATAAGACAAGATTCAACAATACTTTCCCCAGCGGAGTATAGACATTCATCAGCAAGCATCCCCGGCAGTCTTGATCTAAGATTGTTCCCCGGCGGAATACCATCATCCCCAGTGGAACCATTTACCAGTACAATTCCAAAAGTTTCTCCAGCAGGTCTTGAAGCTTATCCCTAGTAGATTCTGGAAGCTTATCCCCTGCAAAGTACGGACGTCTCTCCCGAGCTTTATCCAAAGTTATTCCTCACAAGGGCTTATAACTGGGTTATCCTCAGCTATCTGCCACGGAAGACCGCCCTCGGCAAAGTTCTTCCTTTTTCCCCAGCGGAGTTTATCTTCGGTGTTCCCAAGCGGAGTTTATCATCATTATCCCCAGCGGAATCCATCATTGAAGTCCTCAGCAGGCCTCTCATCAAAACTTCAGCAAAGTATCTCTGCCACCGAGCAATTCCTCGGCCGGTCGTCAAGGATTTATTTTTCTAAGACGAGATTACATTCATAAACATTTCACATTTTCATACATCTCGCTTACATTCATGATAAAGTGCATACAACACTATCTCATGTTGAACATCATGACATCATACATCATGACATTGCATACAACTTATATTTTTGCCTTTTCAGGGAAAAAGACAATCCCAAAGACAACTACCTTCAACTATCACAATTCCAGATTCGATACCTGTATCTAGCCAGGGCATATCTGTTGACCACATTTCCAGACTCGATTCCTGTATCTAGCATGGGCACATCTGAAGAGTTCAAAGATTCGATTCCTGTATCCAGCCAGGGCATATCTATCAACTGTCACAATTCCAGATTCGACTCCTGTATCTAGCCAGGGCATATCTGTTGACCACATGTCCAGACTCGATTCCTGTATCCAGCCAGGGCACGTCTGAAGAGTTCGAAGATTCGATTCCTGTATCCAGCCAGGGCACATCTGTGAACAACCGATTGTAGATTCGATACCTGTATCTAGCCAGGGTATATCTGCATAAGGAGATTGAAGATCAAACACCTGTAACAAGCCAGGAAAACATCTGTCTTTCTCAAATACACAAGTTCTCGCTAAGGAATCTCTTATGCGATCAACACCTCCAAATGGCATCTATAAGCCCATTCCCGACAAGGTTTTGTCACATCTCCAGATGGCATCTATAAGCCCATCCTCCTACCAACAACCTCCAAATGGCATCTGTAAGCCCATTCCCGACATCACATTGTCGATACTCCAACATGCGAGTGCAAATTTCCGGGCACTCTAGTGTCCAATCTCCTTTTACCCTCGAGTCACGAAAGGCAAACTTGCCAATCTAACTCTTCAGGTTCAAGAAGATTGAACAGGGGCAACTGTTGTACCCCAAAATTTGCCCTCCCATTTCCTCAACATTTTCTCATCACAAAGCCCTTGGAGATCAAGACCCAGTTAGGGTTTCCTCTGCTCAAGACTTCTCCTTGCACTGTGGACCCAAATTAGGGTTTGTGTTTGCACAAAGATATTTTGACCCAAAATGCCTAAGATGACTTTCATGCTTCATGTTGGACTCCCAAGTTTATCCATATCAAGTTTCAAGTCTTGATTCCAAGTTTTGCCCAGTCAATTGGACAGTTGACCTAGAAATCAACTGCATTGGGGAAAAAGTCAACTGTGGCGAATTGACAGTCAAATCTCATGAAAATTGACCCACATCAACATTATGAACTCACATGAACCATTTGATCAAGTTTGGATCACAATTCCACAAGAAATTTGATCAGATCACCAAAAGGGCAAAATGGTCATTTTTAGGGTTTTGACTGCACAAAGGCAATTTTTGACTGTTTGACCTAGCCAATGGCAAACCAAGCTCACATATGGATTCAAGGACCCCATGGAACTATCTTGACATGCTCAACAAGTTCAAAAGATCCCAAATACACAAAATTGATAGTTGAATTTCCCAGTCAATTGATCAATTTTGACTGTATACTGAAAAGTCAAACTTTGACTTTTTGATCAAAATCAAGAGTCAAGATTCATTTTTCATCAAAACATGCCAAATCATGAAACTTGTTCACCAAGAAACCAAGAAATGCAAATTAGGGTTTGAAATGGGAATTTTTCATAACTTAGAATTTTTCTAAGTTATGGAAAACCCTAATTTTTTCCCAACTTTGCCCCACTTTCTCACCAAGATTCATTTGGATTCAAACAAAAGTCAAAACATGAAAGTTGTAGCTTGTTGCATAATCTACAACTTTGACTCACAAAGTTTTCCCAAATGAAGCTTGTATCTCAAGTTACAAGTTTTTGAATAGGGGTGCCAAACCATTCTTAACTTAGTGAAAATTTGACCTTTTTGACAAGGTTTTCTACCTAACTTCAAGGCCATTTTCCATACACTTCCACTTGGAATTTCAATTTGCATTTCAAAGATGGATTGTATTACATATTCCAAGCTTTCCAAAATGTCCAAGAACTTCTCAAACAACCTCATAACTTGAGAGAATCGAATTTCACAATATGGCAAAAACTCACTTTTGAATTGATCATGAACATGTTCATAACTTAGGCCATTTTCAAGTCAGCATAGTTTGTGCTACATTACAGGTCCTAAAACCCTTTGACACTCATTAATTTAATGCCAAACCTTTGTGCCAAGACCATGTTTTGTGTATTCAAGCATTGCTTAGAAGATTAATCCATTTATAGATAAAGCATTATTTCCATTTTGAAAAAGTAGAACTTTATGTCCATTTTGCAAATCCAAGTGGTACAGTCAAAATCTTCTAGGCACAAGTTATGAGACACATTGCACTGATCAAGGCCAAGGGTTGCAGCATGTTATGGGGGCCTGCATCAGTCTAGAACATCAACTTGCCTTTTGTTGCTTAAGAAAGAAGAAACATAGCATAACTTGTACCAACTCTCATATCAGCTTACAAACACTTAAGCAAACTTGCAAAACACATTCAAGAGATACCAACTGAGCTAGTACACGACCCTAACATCCCTCATACACTCCCATTCTCAGAATCATCTTCAAACTGCAAGAACAGGGCAGGGCCTGCAGTTTGAGTGCCATCTTTCATTCCTCTCAAGCTTTCTTGCCCAAACCAGTTCACACACCTTCCATACCATCTATGCAAGCTAACCAAAACCTAAAACACGACATGTAATCCCTCTAACTGGTTCTACCATTTTCACTTTTCTGATTTGCAGGTGAAGTGCTCTAGCTCGATTCAAAAGCTTTCAAGACAAAGTAAAGCTTGGAATAGCATCCCTGGACCTCAAGGAAACTATCCCAATCATCACCTTGCACTGAAAGCTTCTCCATTTCCAGATAGAACTTCAACTGAAAAGGTAAGTTTTTGAATTCGTATCTCTCTTATTAGGCATTGTTAGCTTTAGGTTTGTGAAGAGAATATGTCACAATCATTGCCCTGAACATGCCCATATAATTAGATTTTATTTATATTATGTGTGTTGCAAGAATTTTGAGTTTGAACATGGAGGAAAATCTAGGTCAGGATTTGGGGGAGAAGAAATTCTCCCTCATCTTAGAGAGTTAAGACAAGTTCTGCATATGGTTGGATTCGTCTCTTAATGCTGAACATTTTTGATGTTATGAGTTTTCATTAAAAAGCCAGGAATCAAGATGTTTGAATCAGGGAACCAGGCGCGCGTTTTTTGACATTGTTTGGCCAGAGGTTGAAGAAAGGTTATTTGGGCTGGGCCTGTTTTTGCATTTCCTTTTCACACACTCTTTTTACTTCTGAACCCCCTAAGCCCATTTTCTTCATTTTAATGATTTTTTGACTTTTCTTTATTTGGCTTGATTTATTTATTCTTCCTAATCATATAAAAAACATAAAAATAATTTTTTGTACCATTTTCCTATTTATTAGATATTTATTTGGTTAGACTAGTTATTTGAACATAAATAAGTAAATAAATATGCTTTTATTTAAAAAATGTTAAAATGGTGTAAATACATTGTTATTTTTATTTTATTTCATTTTATATTCTGAAAATATTTTATGTGAAATATACTTTTTTTACAAAAATTAAATATTATTATTTTTGTGCATGTTTAAAATAATTTGTAAATAATACAAATAAATACATATATATTAATATACTTAGAATAAAATACCAAAAATATACATATTTTTATTTTATTAATATTTAATACTAAAAATACATTTTTTACAAATATACTTCATTTTTATTTTATTTTTGTACACAAATAATAAATATTGTATATATTGAATAAATAATATATTTTATTTAATAGAATTAGGGTTTTGCCCTAAACATGAAAAACTCCAAAAAATAATATTTTCCTTTTCTTTATTTTTGACATGTAAAAATACCTTTTTCCATACATACAAAAACCTTTTTTTGGCATCTTGCACATTTGTTCTATTTTATTTAATTTATGCAAATTAATCACCTTGTAAATAATTCAATATTGATGTGATAGTTTTAGGTTTAAATTCCTTGTCAAAATCCCCATTCGAACATTTGTACCCCCCTTCCCATATATGGTTTTGTAATAGCTTAGTAAATTTATTTTCGCACTTTATTGCTTTCTAATTATACCATGTTAGAATTAGGGTTTGTATGCGAAAAATAACGAGAAATAGTTTTGACCTAATTTCAAGATAAACAAGCATGAAAATGGACACACAAATCACACTTGCACCCCCTAGGGTATTCCACTTGTTGCCTTTCAAAATTGGGCCATATTGCATGTTAGGTCTCTTTGGGGAAAACAAACAAATCAAATGATCATAGTCCCTCGATAACACTTTCAAAATGTTGCCTAAACAAATGATCAAGTCCCTTAAAGAAAATGCCCAAAGATACTTGGAACCATTGCAATTATGGTCTAAACGATGACCCGCGCCCGTCCCTTTCACATCCTAACATGAGATTGTCCACCAAATGCAATGGTGGAACAAACTTATTAAAAGGGTTTAAAAACATAGCAATAAACTTTGAGAAATTTAGGAGTAGATAACCTCTTAGTTACTTGAATCAAGCTTGCAAAAACAAAACACTTGCCTATTTTCTAAAACACACCTCACAACACTTTCAAAACAAACTTTCAAAAACAAAATGAAAACCTTTTCAAAAGACATACATCTTTGTATACATTCCCACATGGATCATTATAAAGGTTGCCACCACATTGGCTTCTTTTCAAAACATTTTCAAACCCCCACACACACAAGCACCATTTCAAACAATTGAAAATAAAAGGCAAGTGATCTAAGCAAGTAACTAAGAGCCCATGGATAACCATGGATAGAAAGGGTGATAATACCTTCCCTTTCTATAATCTACTCCCCGAACCCAAGAAAACATCTCAAAGGTTTTTGCTGTGCTTTTTAAACCTTTCCTTAGGATAAAATAAAAAGTCGGTGGCGACTCTTGCTCAACCGAAACATTTGCGAAAACAAACGCAAAACCTCAAGTCAGTTCTCCCACCGTATCACAGAACTGGCGACTCTACTGGGGATATAACTTAAAAGTGGAGTAACCTTAGGGCTTAGATCACCTTTGTTTTCAATTGTTTGCTTTGTTTGCTTTTATATTTGTGGGCTTTGCATCGGAGTTTCATAGATCCTAACCCGGATCTGGGAAATACCCTTTTTAGGTAGCATAATCTGTGAGGGACCTGTCCGGCGTAGACCGACATGGGTGAAGCAGTGGCTACGTTGGTGTGGCACCTTGGTCTGTACCTATATCCCTTGTGTTGCAATGAGGAGAATATAGGTCTTCTAAGGAGTCATTAAACACCAACCAACCTTAGAACCCTAAATTGACCAAACTTGGCTATTAGGACAGTAGCAGTATGCTACACTCATTGAGACTAAACTCTCGCGATGGTTCTGGCCGCAAGAAAAGATTGCGATGCTGGAGTTATGACCGATTGAGGGTAGTCAATGATTTGAGATCCTTTAGAACCCGGTTACTTTTGATAGGACAGGTTTTAACCAACGAAACCAAAAGAGGGTAATACCTAAAATTCATGCTGGCCTGAAACCTAAGGGTGTCTTGTGTGACTTGTGTGCCTTATCATGTTTGCCTGTGTGAATACTTGTGGTGTGCTTCATCATAAGCATCATGCCATCATACCATTGCATGCATCCTGTAGAAAGGACTAACCCATTTCAAAGACAAAAAAGTTTCATCTTTGCTCTGTTTTGTAGGACATCATGATGCCCATACGTAGGAATACTATCCGGCTCAATTTTGTTCAACCACCAACTTTTCTCAAGGATTTGGTTGGTAGGATTCCAAACCCTTCTTCCTTTATCAACAGGCATGGTTCTCTCCTTGGCTTGATCACTGCAAAATGGGACCAACAACTGATAAGTGTTCTGACCCAGTTTTATGACCCTTTGTATCATTGTTTCACCTTTCAAGACTTCCAGCTGGTTCCTACCCTGGAAGAATTCTCTTATTTGCTTGGGATCCCTGTCTTGGAACAAACTCCATTCACTGGTTTGGAAAAGACTCCTAGGCCTGAAGAGATTGTTGCAATTCTCCCCTTGACCAAAGAAGAGGTATTAGCTAACTGGGAAACTAGAAGTGGAGTCAAGGGATTTTTGGTCAAATTTCTGGTTGGCAAGGCTAATGATTTCTGGAATGATTTGGACTTCAAGGCGTACGAGGATATTCTGGCTCTTTTGATCTATGGTCTGGTATTGTTTCCCAATCCTGACACCTTTATCAGTATCCATGTCATAAGGATCTTCATGTCTCGGAATCCTGTACCCACTCTTTTGGGTGATATCCTGCAACAACTCTATGCTCGTACTGCTCGAAAACGGGGAACTCCGTGGTGTTGTGCTCCTTTGCTAGTAAGGTGGTTTATTTCGCACCTTCCTAAGTTCGTGCTGAAGAATGAAGAAGGAAAAGGTTGGGCTCGGAGGTTAATGTCTCTCACTGATAATGACATCACCTGGACTCTCAGAGGTTTGGATGAGGTAGCTGTTATTGACCGTTGTGGAGAATACCCTAATGTCCCTTTGATTGGTATCCAAGGAGGAATCTCTTACAATCCCTGCTTAGCTCTCCGTCAGTTTGGAAGAGCCAGAGGAGTTGGGCCTCATGAAATGCTGGTTCCTCACTTTCATTTTGAGTTTCAGGCAGACAGTGACAAACTACGCCATGGATTCATTAGAGCTTGGGACAGAATTCACAAAGTTGACCCACATGAGTTGGGACCAAAGACTTCTCTACCATTGGAACCCTATTGCAAATGGGTCCGCATCCGTGCTCAGAGGTTAGGTATGCCGTACGAAGCTGTCAGACCTATCATTCTTGAATCTCCTGATGAAGATGGGGTTCCTCCAACTGTCCTCCCTCCTCAGATACCTACTGATTTTGACACAATGAAGAGATCTTGGGCGCAGCTAAAGGAAGAACGGGATTTCTATCGGGAAAAATTCAACGAGCAGGAATGGAAGATCCAGAGGCTGACTAAGCAATTGGAGGAAGAGCGGGTTCTGAATAACTACATCAACACTGAGAAGAGGAGGCCATGGGAGCACTGATGGGCTTTGGATATTTCCTTTTATAGCTTTCATTTCCTTTCCAGTATTTTTCATTCCTGTAATGCCTAAGGGCAAGTTGTTGAACAATTTGAAATTTGAATCTAATGAAGTGTGTTTCCCTTTTGTCTACAAAGTTGAATCTTGTTTGTCTTTGAAAACATAAAACATACGCATCTCATTGCACCATATGCATAGCAGGTACCCTATTTCACAGGTTGCTTAATCTTCTTCGCTGTTTATTTGAACAGTCATCATGAATCCAGACTCATCCAGTGAGCAAGCAATCAAGGCCCTTCAGGCCCAAAGTGCCCAGTTTCAAGAAATGGTCCTGAGCCTGGCCCAAGGACAGCAAGAGTTGAAGACCCTACTCCTGAAAAAGAAGAAGAAAAAGAGGACTGTGTTATTCAACACTGGACGCAGATTTGGGAACACACTCCATAATGAAGCTGAACCAACTACTTCTTCTGCTGAGAAAAATAGTCCCCAAGGGGGAGGAGCTCCTAGTCCTGCAGTCTCTGACAACGAGACAGACTACAACGACGAACAATATCCACCTGCTGCTGACAGATACAAGCAATTGGAAGACCTCTTGAGCGCCATGGAGATTCAGAATGTGTCGGGGCTGGATTTCGGAGATTTGGGGTTATCTTCTGGGGTAGTAATTCCACACAAGTTTAAGGCGCATGCCTTCGCCAAATATGATGGGGTCTCCTGCCCAAAGCTGCATCTAAGGTCGTACGTAAGGAAGATCCAACCTTACACAGCGGATAAGAACCTTTGGATTCACTTCTTCCAAGATAGCCTTTCGGGGTCACAGCTCGAATGGTTCTACCAATTAGATGGAACTAGCATCCGACACTGGGAAGATTTGGCAACCGCATTCTACAGACAATATCAATACAATTCTGATCTCGCTCCAACGCGTACCCAACTTCAGGGTATGTCTCTAGGAACGGGTGAAGGGTTCAAAGAATATGCACAAAAATGGAGAGATTTGGCTGGCAGGGTGCAGCCTCCATTGACTGATCGTGAGCTGGTTGATATGTTCCTAGGGACTTTGTCTGGTCCATTTTTCAATCATTTGGTTGGTAACTCCTCCGCTGGGTTTACGGATTTGATTCTGACGGGAGAAAGAATTGAAGCTAGAATCAGGTCAGGAAAGATACAAAAAGCCGCCTCCACAAGTACTGAGAAAAGGCCTTTCAAGAAAGAAGCAAGTGCCGTCTATGGTCCTAGAAGACAAGTCAAGCCCGAAAGTCGCCAAGCCGTCAATGCTTTGGTCATTTCAAAACCTGTTGCTGCTCCTCAGCAGTACAATCAACAAAGAGGTGAAAGGCCCAAGAGGCAGTATACTCGGCTGAGTATGACCTTATCTCAAATTTTACCCCAACTATTATCAACCAACTTGGTGACCATCAAAGAAGCTCCTAAGGTCGTCAACACTGCGTCTCCTAAGTATAACCCAAATGCCCGGTGTGCTTATCATTCTGATAGTCCCGGGCACACTATTGATGATTGCTGGGCCTTGAGAAACAAAGTGCAAGATCTTATCGATGCAAAGGAAATTCAGTTTGAAGCGCCTGAGAGACCGAATGTTGTAACTGCTCCTATGCCCCAGCATAGGGTAAATGCCATTGAGGAAGAGTTGTATACTGTTTCGGTGAATGAAGTTGTTACCCCTCTTTTGACTGTTAAGAGGAACTTACTACTAGCCGGTTTATTTCCGGGTTGTAGCAAGGGCTGCCTCCTGTGTACTGTTATCCCTACCGGTTATCCGCTGCTGAAATCAGGCATCCAAAGCCTGATGGATAGCAAGGAAATTCTGTTCAAGAAAACTGCTGTTCCGTTTGTTTCCGTTGAAGAAATATTTGTTGTCACAATTTACAATCCTGCCAAAGCTCCCGTGAAGAAACCAGTCCAAATTATGTCTGTTGCACCCATTACTATTACTCTTCCGGGGCCTCTCCCCTATGAGTCTGATAAAGCGATCCCATGGCATTATGGAGCCGACGTGTATGTGCTTGGGGTGAGGCAGGAGTTCAACACCAATACCAGTACCAGTAGCATCACTGGTCCCGCCAAGATTACCCGCAGTGGCAGACTCTTGTCGCCTGACATTGCACCGCCAGTTATCCGAAAACCTCTCACCATCACACCCGCAAGTGTGCATGTTCCGAATCAAGTTCCTGTGTCTACTACTGCCGCCGAGTCCTCTGATACTCGGGGCAAAGAAGTTGCTACTGATTCGCCTGCCAGGACGGAGGCACCAAAAAAGACTGCTGTGGAAGCTTCCCAACAAGAAATGGAGGAAATCCTTAAAATTATCAAAAAGAGTGACTTTAACGTCGTTGAACAGTTGGGGCATACTCCCTCCAAAATCTCTATGGTATCATTGCTGCTATGCTCAGAGGCCCATGCAAAAGCCCTGATTTCATTTCTGAAAACGGCCCATGTGCCGCAAGAGACCTCCGCGGATCAATTCACCGACTGTGTGGCTAATTTGACGGCTGACAACGGCTTGGGGTTCTCAGATGCTGACCTTACTGCCAAAGGGAAAAATCACAATGATGCCCTGCATGTTTCCATAGAATGCAGGGGCACTACTCTCGCACATGTGTTAGTGGATACCGGCTCTTCCCTGAATGTTTTGCCCAAGAAAGCATTGGATCACTTGGATTGTGAGGGCCTGGAATTGAAACCTAGTAACATCATTGTTAGAGCCTTTGATGGTTCTAAGAGGATGGTGCACGGTGAAGTAGACATCCCTATTCGTGTGGGTTCCCAAGTTTTCAACTCAACGTTCTATGTAATGGATATTCGTCCATCTTATTCATGCTTGTTGGGTCGACCTTGGATTCACAAGGCTGGGGCAGTAACATCCACTCTACACCAAAAGCTCAAATACCCTGTCAAAGGGAAGATTGTTACTGTGCAGGGTGAGGAGGAATACATGGTTAGTCACTTGAATTCATTCCGGTATATCGAGATGGACGGGGAGTTTATTGAAACCCCCTTTCAGCATTTTGAGGAAGTACCTCCAGTGTTGGCATCAGCCGAGGCAGTGGTCGAAGAAGATTTTCCGTTGAAGATGGCGTCCTTGAAGGATGCCTGGGCTGTAATCGAGAAAGGCAATTCTGCAAACTGGGGTCAGCTTCTTGACTTCACTCAAAAGAACGACAAGTTTGGGCTGGGCTTTACTGCAGAGGCTCAGAGGGCTGTGCGCAAGGAAAAGATCAGAAAGGCTCCGGTGTTTATCTCCAACCCAAGGGTGAATGCTATTGAGGATGATGTAGAGGAAGCAGAGTTTGATAGTTGGATCTACCCGACTACCAGCAACGGACCAAGCAACTGGACGGCAAAGGATTTTACTCCTATCACATTTGTCACGCAGTAATTATTTCTTTTGATTTTCAATTTGTAACAAACAATGTGTTAAAACCATATTGGCTCGGTGTCCGACCCGGGGCATCGTAGCTCCATTTGTGAGGGCTTTTTGTATGACATTTCCATATATCATCAATCAAAACATTGGACGTTTGTTGCATTTCAAATCTTGTGCTCTTTTCTTTGTGTTATATATTGCAAAACAGCTATATTTACACACACTCACTTATACAGGTTTCAATCCACTCTGGATCTCACTGGTAACAGCTCTGCTACCTCCAGTTATGACTTCGAGAATCCGATCAACTTGGCCGAAGACAAAGGTGAAGATGATTGCGAAGTTCCTGGTGAACTCGCGAGACTGCTACTCCAGGAAGAGAGGGCTATTCAACCACATGAAGAGTCGGTGGAAACAGTTAACCTGGGTACTGAGACAGATAGGAAAGAGGTCAAGATTGGTGCCAATCTAGAGCTCAGCGTGAAGCAACGATTGATCCAGATGCTACAGGATTACATGGAGATATTTGCTTGGTCCTATGAAGACATGCCTGGTTTGGATGCCGACATTGTAGTTCATCACCTGCCAACCAAGGAAGACTGCCCTCCGGTAAAGCAAAAGGTCTGCCGTATGCGCCCAGAGATGTCTGAAAAGATTAAGGCTGAAGTCATGAAGCAGTTCGATGCTGGGTTTCTAGCAGTAACTTCTTTCCCTCAGTGGGTGGCCAATGTGGTACCGGTACCGAAGAAGGACGGTAAAGTCAGAATGTGCGTCGACTACAGGGATTTGAACAGGGCCAGCCCCAAGGATGATTTTCCTCTACCTCACATCGACGTTCTTGTCGACAATACTGCTCAACACAAGGTATTCTCCTTCATGGATGGTTTTTCAGGGTATAATCAGATCAAGATGGCTCCGGAAGATATGGAAAAGACTACCTTTGTGACTCAGTGGGGCACCTTCTGTTACAAGGTCATGCCGTTCGGGTTGAAAAACGCTGGGGCAACCTATCAACGCGCCATGGTTACTTTATTTCATGATATGATCCATCATGAGATTGAGGTATACGTTGATGACATGATAGCAAGGTCTCAAACTGAGGAAGAACACCTTGATCATCTGAGGAAGCTGTTTGACCGACTCAAGTTATACAAGCTGAGGTTGAATCCCAACAAATGCACCTTTGGGGTAAGGTCCGGAAAGTTACTAGGTTTCATTGTAAGTGATAAAGGTATTCAGGTGGACCCTGCCAAGGTAAAAGCCATACAAGAGATGCCAACTCCAAAGACAGAGAAGGAAGTCAGAGGCTTCCTGGGACGACTGAATTACATTGCCCGATTCATCTCACATCTAACTGCTACTTGTGAGCCAATCTTCAAATTACTGAAGAAAGATCAAGTAGTACGCTGGAACGATAAATGTCAGGCTGCCTTTGAAAAGATAAAGGAATATCTCCAAGAGCCACCCATTCTTATGCCACCGGTGGAAGGAAGACCTCTGATATTATACTTGACAATACTTGACAATTCAATGGGGTGTGTGCTGGGACAGCATGACGAGTCCGGCCGAAAAGAGCACGCTATTTATTACTTGAGCAAAAAGTTTACCGACTGTGAGTCTCGTTACTCACTGCTTGAGAAAACTTGTTGCGCTCTAGTATGGGCTGCTCGCCGGCTGAGACAGTATATGCTGACTCACACTACTCTATTGATTTCAAAGATGGATCCCATCAAGTACATATTTGAAAAGCCCGCTCTGTCTGGAAGAATAGCGAGATGGAAAATGATCTTGACAGAATATGATATCCAGTATACAACTCATAAAGCAATTAAAGGAAGTGTACTGGCAGATCATTTGGCACACCAACCTGTGGACGATTACCAATCATTGAACTTTGATTTTCCGGACGAAGACATCATGGTGGTAACTGACTGTGAAGTACCTGGGCCAGATAAAGGACCTGAGGAAGGATCCCGATGGTCTATGCATTTTGACGGAGCCTCCAATGCTTTGGGTAACGGTGTCGGAGTTGTAATCATATCTCCCAAAGGAACTCATACTCCACTCACCGCCCGATTATGTTTCAACTGCACCAACAACATGGCAGAATATGAGGCATGTATCATGGGTCTACAAGCTGCAATCGATTTAAGGATCAAATTTCTGAGTGTCTTCGGAGATTCCGCTCTCGTGATCAATCAGATCAAAGGCGAGTGGGATACGAAACACCCAAATCTTATTCCTTACAAGGAGTATGTGTTGACCTTGCTTCCCCACTTTGAAGAGATAACTTTTGAGCACTTCCCAAGAGAGGAGAATCAGCTAGCGGACGCACTAGCTACGATGTCTTCAATGTTCAAAGTTAAATGGGACAATGAGGCTCCCCGGATCATTATCTGGAAGTTGGACGAACCGGCATACTGCTGCGAACTTGAGGCTGAAAAGGTGACTGAAAAACCCTGGTATCATGAGGTGAGGAGGCACTTGGAAGCTCAGGAATACCCTGAAGGCGCATCTGTCAATGACAAGAAGTTCATGAGGAGGTTTGCGGAAAAATTCTTCCTCAGCAACGGTATTCTCTACAAACGGAATCATGATTCAACTCTACTGCGTTGTGTGGATAAGGCTGAAGCAGAGAAGATCATGATAGAACTGCACGAAGGTACATTCGGGACACATTCCAGTGGACACACCATGGCAAAGAAGATCCTTCGGGCAGGATATTTCTGGTCCACAATGGAAGCCGATTGTTACCAACACTCTCGAACTTGTCATAAATGCCAGATCTATGCTGACAAGGTGCATATTCCTCCAGTTCCTCTGAACATCCTGACGGCACCTTGGCCTTTTGCAATGTGGGGCATTGATATGATCGGTGAGATCCGACCGACGGCATCCAACGGGCATCGTTTCATCTTGGTGGCAATCGATTACTTCACAAAGTGGGTTGAGGCAGCTTCCTACGCAACGGTAACCAAGAGCGTCGTGGCACGTTTCATCCGGCATAATCTGATCTGTCGGTACAGCGTCCCGGAAAGAATCATTACGGACAATGGTACCAATCTCAATAATAAGATGATCACTGAACTCTGCGAACAATTCAAGATACAGCACCACAACTCTTCTCCCTACCGGTCGAAGATGAATGGGGCTGTAGAGGCAGCTAATAAGAATATCAAGAAAATTGTGCAGAAGATGACAGTGACCTATAAAGATTGGCACGAGATGTTACCGTTCGCTCTTCATGGGTACCGTACCTCAGCAAGGACGTCAACCGGGGCAACTCCTTTCTCCTTGGTCTATGGCATGGAGGCAGTCTTGCCAATTGAAGTCCAGATACCCTCTCTCCGAATAATGAAGGATGCGGACTTGAATGAAGATGACTGGATCCAGACTCGACTTGATCAATTAAACCTGATTGATGAAAAGAGACTCACTGCTATCTGTCATGGTCAGACGTATCAAAAGCGAATGATCAGGGCATTTAACAAGAAAGTCAGACCACAAGAGTATCAAGTTGGGGACCTGGTAATCAAACGCATCATCCTTCCTCAAAGTGATTCCCGGGGCAAATGGACCCCTACATACGAAGGGCCATTTGTGGTTAAGCATGTGTTCTCAGGAGGAGCCATGATTCTAACCACCATGAATGGTGACGACCTTCCTCACCCCGCCAATACAGACATAGTAAAAAGATACTACGCATGAATAAAAGACCCGCTAGGTTGACATACCTAGGCAAAAATAAGGGCTTCCCGGCGAACCAAAAGGGTTCGGGCAAAAATAAGGGATGAAATGAAAAAAAATCTGTACACCCGGCAAGTCGAAAACCTGAAAAGGCGGCTTGGGCAAAAATGGGTATCCCGGTGGACTGAAAACCCGAAAGGGCGGTCCAGGCAAAAGTTAGGGATAAAGCGTAACACTATGTCTCATTGGATCACTTCGCATCCGGAATTCGGCATCAACTATCTGGCTCAGATTTCGGCATCGACCAATCAGCTTCATCTTCAACTAAGCAGCAAGGTGATGAGACGCTTGAAGACATAAAGGCGATAGCAGAGTTGGAACCCAGTGGGATTGTTCACATAGCTGTTTTGTTTCCTTTTCAAAATTGTAAATTCTATGTTATTCGGCGGCATCCTCTTACTAGGATGTCAGCCTCTTGTACAAAAACGCCTATTCACAGGCAAAACTCAAATCAATACAAATTCACTTGTCCATACAAATTGCCATTGTTTTTCCTTTTTCTGTTTTGTCTTGCGAAGAACGTCCAATGTTCATTTTTGATATATGCATTTGACATTAAATTGCTGATTCACAAATATTTGCATATGAAACAAAAGATTAATTACAGCTGACATCAGAAACAGGGGCAAATGTGAAGTTGTCTGATGCAGTCTGGTTGCTTTGTCCGCCAAGGTACCAAGGTAGATTCGACTGAAGAATGTGACCAAATCATCTCAACTCCTCGCAGAATAAGACAAGATTCAGCAATACTTTCCCCAGCGGAGTATAGACATTCATCAGCAAGCATCCCCGGCAGTCTTGATCTAAGATTGTTCCCCGGCGGAATACCATCATCCCCAGTGGAACCATTTACCAGTACAATTCCAAAAGTTTCTCCAGCAGGTCTTGAAGCTTATCCCTAGTAGATTCTGGAAGCTTATCCCCTGCAAAGTACGGACGTCTCTCCCGAGCTTTATCCAAAGTTATTCCTCACAAGGGCTTATAACTGGGTTATCCTCAGCTATCTGCCACGGAAGACCGCCCTCGGCAAAGTTCTTCCTTTTTCCCCAGCGGAGTTTATCTTCGGTGTTCCCAAGCGGAGTTTATCATCATTATCCCCAGCGGAATCCATCATTGAAGTCCTCAGCAGGCCTCTCATCAAAACTTCAGCAAAGTATCTCTGCCACCGAGCAATTCCTCGGCCGGTCGTCAAGGATTTATTTTTCTAAGACGAGATTACATTCATAAACATTTCACATTTTCATACATCTCGCTTACATTCATGATAAAGTGCATACAACACTATCTCATGTTGAACATCATGACATCATACATCATGACATTGCATACAACTTATATTTTTGCCTTTTCAGGGAAAAAGACAATCCCAAAGACAACTACCTTCAACTATCACAATTCCAGATTCGATACCTGTATCTAGCCAGGGCATATCTGTTGACCACATTTCCAGACTCGATTCCTGTATCTAGCCAGGGCACGTCTGAAGAGTTCGAAGATTCGATTCCTGTATCCAGCCAGGGCATATCTATCAACTGTCAAAATTCCAGATTCGACTCCTGTATCTAGCCAGGGCATATCTGTTGACCACATGTCTAGACTCGATTCCTGTATCCAGCCAGGGCACGTCTGAAGAGTTCGAAGATTCGATTCCTGTATCTAGCCAGGGCACATCTGTGAACAACCGATTGTAGATTCGATACCTGTATCTAGCCAGGGTATATCTGCATAAGGAGATTGAAGATCAAACACCTGTAACAAGCCAGGAAAACATCTGTCTTTCTCAAATACACAAGTTCTCGCTAAGGAATCTCTTATGCGATCAACACCTCCAAATGGCATCTATAAGCCCATTCCCTACAAGGTTCTGTCACATCTCCAGATGGCATCTATAAGCCCATCCTCCTACCAACAACCTCCAAATGGCATCTGTAAGCCCATTCCCGACATCACATTGCCGATACTCCAACATGCGAGTGCAAATTTCCGGGCACTCTAGTGTCCAATCTCCTTTTACCCTCGAGTCACGAAAGGCAAACTTGCCAATCTAACTCTTCAGGTTCAAGAAGATTGAACAGGGGCAACTGTTGTACCCCAAAATTTGCCCTCCCATTTCCTCAACATTTTCTCATCACAAAGCCCTTGGAGATCAAGACCCAGTTAGGGTTTCCTCTGCTCAAGACTTCTCCTTGCACTGTGGACCCAAATTAGGGTTTGTGTTTGCACAAAGATATTTTGACCCAAAATGCCTAAGATGACTTCCATGCTTCATGTTGGACTCCCAAGTTTATCCATATCAAGTTTCAAGTCTTGATTCCAAGTTTTGCCCAGTCAATTGGACAGTTGACCTAGAAATCAACTACATTGGGGAAAAAGTCAACTGTGGCGAATTGACAGTCAAATCTCATGAAAATTGACCCACATCAACATTATGAACTCACATGAACCATTTGATCAAGTTTGGATCACAATTCCACAAGAAATTTGATCAGATCACCAAAAGGGCAAAATGGTCATTTTTAGGGTTTTGACTGCACAAAGGCAATTTTTGACTGTTTGACCTAGCCAATGGCAAACCAAGCTCACATATGGATTCAAGGACCCCATGGAACTATCTTGACATGCTCAACAAGTTCAAAATATCCCAAATACACAAAATTGATAGTTGAATTTCCCACTCAATTGATCAATTTTGACTGTATACTGAAAAGTCAAACTTTGACTTTTTGGTCAAAATCAAGAGTCAAGATTCATTTTTCATCAAAACATGCCAAATCATGAAACTTGTTCACCAAGAAACCAAGAAATGCAAATTAGGGTTTGAAATGGGAATTTTTCATAACTTAGAATTTTTCTAAGTTATGGAAAACCCTAATTTTTTCTCAACTTTGCCCCACTTTCTCACCAAGATTCATTTGGATTCAAACAAAAGTCAAAACATGAAAGTTGTAGCTTGTTGCATAATCTACAACTTTGACTCACAAAGTTTTCCCAAATGAAGCTTGTATCTCAAGTTACAAGTTTTTGAATAGGGGTGCCAAACCATTCTTAACTTAGTGAAAATTTGACCTTTTTGACAAGGTTTTCTACCTAACTTCAAGGCCATTTTCCATACACTTCCACTTGGAATTTCAATTTGCATTTCAAAGATGGATTGTATTACACATTCCAAGCTTTCCAAAATGTCCAAGAACTTATCAAACAACCTCATAACTTGAGAGAATCGAATTTCACAATATGGCAAAAACTCACTTTTGAATTGATCATGAACATGTTCATAACTTAGGCCATTTTCAAGTCAGCATAGTCTGTGCTACATTACAGGTCCTAAAACCCTTTGACACTCATTAATTTAATGCCAAACCTTTGTGCCAAGACCATGTTTTGTGTATTCAAGCATTGCCTAGAAAATTAATCCATTTATAGATAAAGCATTATTTCCATTTTGAAAAAGTAGAACTTTATGTCCATTTTGCAAATCCAAGTGGTACAGTCAAAATCTTCTAGGCACAAGTTATGAGACACATTGCACTGATCAAGGCCAAGGGTTGCAGCATGTTATGGGGGCCTGCATCAGTCTAGAACATCAACTTGCCTTTTGTTGCTTAAGAAAGAAGAAACATAGCATAACTTGTACCAACTCTCATATCAGCTTACAAACACTTAAGCAAACTTGCAAAACACATTCAAGAGATACCAACTGAGCTAGTACACGACCCTAACATCCCTCATACACTCCCATTCTCAGAATCATCTTCAAACTGCAAGAACAGGGCAGGGCTGCAGTTTGAGTGCCATCTTTCATTCCTCTCAAGCTTTCTTGCCCAAACCAGTTCACACACCTTCCATACCATCTATGCAAGCTAACCAAAACCTAAAACACGACATGTAATCCCTCTAACTGGTTCTACCATTTTCACTTTTCTGATTTGCAGGTGAAGTGCTCTAGCTCGATTCAAAAGCTTTCAAGACAAAGTAAAGCTTGGAATAGCATCCCTGGACCTCAAGGAAACTATCCCAATCATCACCTTGCACTGAAAGCTTCTCCATTGCCAGATAGAACTTCAACTGAACAGGTAAGTTTTTGAATTCGTATCTCTCTTATTAGGCATTGTTAGCTTTAGGTTTGTGAAGAGAATATGTCACAATCATTGCCCTGAACATGCCCATATAATTAGATTTTATTTATATTATGTGTGTTGCAAGAATTTTGAGTCTGAACATGGAGGAAAATCTAGGTCAGGATTTGGGGGAGAAGAAATTCTCCCTCATCTTAGAGAGTTAAGACAAGTTCTGCATATGGTTGGATTCGTCTCTTAATGCTGAACATTTTTGATGTTATGAGTTTTCATTAAAAAGCCAGGAATCAAGATGTTTGAATCAGGGAACCAGGCGCGCGTTTTTTGACATTGTTTGGCCAGAGGTTGAAGAAAGGTTATTTGGGCTGGGCCTGTTTTTGCATTTCCTTTTCACACACTCTTTTTACTTCTGAACCCCCTAAGCCCATTTTCTTCATTTTAATGATTTTTTGACTTTTCTTTTTTTGGCTTGATTTATTTATTCTTCCTAATCATATAAAAAACATAAAAATAATTTTTTGTACCATTTTCCTATTTATTAGATATTTATTTGGTTAGACTAGTTATTTGAACATAAATAAGTAAATAAATATGCTTTTATTTAAAAAATGTTAAAATGGTGTAAATACATTGTTATTTTTATGTTATTTCATTTTATATTCTGAAAATATTTTATGTGAAATATACTTTTTTTACAAAAATTAAATATTATTATTTTTGTGCATGTTTAAAATAATTTGTAAATAATACAAATAAATACATATATATTAATATACTTAGAATAAAATACCAAAAATATACATATTTTTATTTTATTAATATTTAATACTAAAAATACATTTTTTACAAATATACTTCATTTTTATTTTATTTTTGTACACAAATAATAAATATTGTATATATTGAATAAATAATACATTTTATTTAATAGAATTAGGGTTTTGCCCTAAACATGAAAAACTCCAAAAAATAATATTTTCCTTTTCTTTATTTTTGACATGTAAAAATACCTTTTTCCATACATACAAAAACCATTTTTTGGCATCTTGCACATTTGTTCTATTTTATTTAATTTATGCAAATTAATCACCTTGTAAATAATTCAATATTGATGTGATAGTTTTAGGTTTAAATTCCTTGTCAAAATCCCCATTCGAACATTTGTACCCCCCTTCCCATATATGGTTTTGTAATAGCTTAGTAAATTTATTTTCGCACTTTATTGCTTTCAAATTATACTATGTTAGAATTAGGGTTTGTATGCGAAAAATAACGAAAAATAGTTTTGACCTAATTTCAAGATAAACAAGCATGAAAATGGACACACAAATCACACTTGCACCCCCTAGGGTATTCCACTTGTTGCCTTTCAAAATTGGGTCATATTGCATGTTAGGTCTCTTTGGGCAAAACAAACAAATCAAATGATCATAGTCCCTCGATAACACTTTCAAAATGTTGCCTAAACAAATGATCAAGTCCCTTAAAGAAAATGCCCAAAGATACTTGGCACCATTGCAATTATGGTCTAAATGATGACCCGCGCCCGTCCCTTTCACATCCTAACATGAGATTGTCCACCAAATGCAATGGTGGAACAAACTTATTAAAAGGGTTTAAAACATAGCAATAAACTTTGAGAAATTTAGGAGTAGATAACCTCTTAGTTACTTGAATCAAGCTTGCAAAAACAAAACACTTGCCTATTTTCTAAAACACGCCTCACAACACTTTCAAAACAAACTTTCAAAAACAAAATGAAAACCTTTTCAAAAGACATACATCTTTGTATACATCCCCACATGGATCATTACAAAGGTTTCCACCACATTGGCTTCTTTTCAAAACATTTTCAAACCCCCACACACACAAGCACCATTTCAAACAATTGAAAATAAAAGGCAAGTGATCTAAGCAAGTAACTAAGAGCCCATGGATAACCATGGATAGAAAGGGTGCTAATACCTTCCCTTTCTATAATCTACTCCCCGAACCCAAGAAAACATCTCAAAGGTTTTTGCTGTGCTTTTTAAACCTTTCCTTAGGATAAAATAAAAAGTCGGTGGCGACTCTTGCTCAACCGAAACATTTGCGAAAACAAATGCAAAACCTCAAGTCAGTTCTCCCACCGTACCACACCCTTGGTCTTTGAAATGGTTAGTCTAATGAAATATGCATGCAATGTCATGATGCATGATGTCATGATAAGACGCACCATAGGTATCATAGATAGCGAACATGGTAAGGGAAAACAAGTCACACAATAGCCCTTAGATTTCAGGCTGGCATGGAGTTTAGGTATTACCCTCTTTCAGTTTAGTTGGTTCAACTTGTCCTAGTAATAGTAACCGAGTTCTAGAGGTTCTCAATATCACTGACCATCCTCGATCGATCATAATTCCAGTTTAGCAACCTTTTCTTGCAGCCGGAATCATCGCGAGAGTAAGGTCTCAATGAGTGTAGCATACTGCTACTTTTCTATGGCCAAGTTGGTCAATTATAGGTTCTAAGGTCAGTTGGTCAATTTCTGGTGCTTAGTGACCCCTTAGGAGCCCCATATTCTCCTTGTTCCTCCACAAGGGATATCGGTACAAACTAAAGTGTCACACCAATGTAGCTACTGCTTCAACCGTATCGGTCTACGCCGTACAGTTCCTCACAGTCTATTGCTACTTACCTAAAAGGTATACCCCAGATTCGGGTTAGGATCTATAGTAACTCCGATACAGAACCCACAAAGATAAAGCAAACAGATCAAACAATTGAAAACAACATGATGAACTAATCCTAAGGTACACCCCACTTTTTTTCCCCAGCAGAGTCGCCAGTTCTATGATACGATGGCCAGAAACGGACTGTTTTGAAATGTTGGTTTACGTTTTGCGTTTGTTTTCTCAAAATGTCGCGGTAAGCAAGAGACGCCACCGACTTTTATTTTATCCAACAAGGAAAGGAAAAAAGCACAGAAAAATTCCTTTTTCGAGATATTTCTGAGTACGAGGGGTGGATTATAAAAAGGGAAGGTATTAGATCGAATGCGAAACTAGGGTTTTGACCCTTCTATCCTAATTTAAAAGAAAAATGTTTTTGTTGTTTTTTTAAAATATTTTTAAAGAAAAGAATTATGTTTTCTAAATTAAATACAAAAAATAATTAGTCATTAAATTAATTCATGTAAACCATTAAATGACCTATTTTTGGTTTTTTTTTTGTTATTTTAGGTAAAAAATAAATACAATTAAGTTAGTATAAATCCTATTTATTCTAATTGATTTTAATTATTTACAAAAATAAAATTAAAGTTATCTAATTTAAGCAAACCTTATTAAATTAATTAATTTTTTACTAAAAATAAATATCCTAAATTTAATTGGACATAAAAATATTTTTTGTGATTTTTTAATAAAAGAAAATAATTTTCAGTTAGTAATTAAATTAAATAAACAAAAATAATTAAATGAAATATAAAAAGAAAGAATAACAGATGGGCCTGAAACAACATTGTTGGAGGGTGCAAATAGTAGGAATTTGGACCCAAAATAGTGATGATCCATGCTGACTTTCTTGGATCCAGTATGATGCGCTGACCCTGCTCATGGTGTTCCTTCCTGGATGGCCATCAGATTTGGCCATCCAGCCACTTGGCATGATTGATGATGAAGACCTATGGTGGTCTCCTGGCTTGCACGCATACTGAATTGCCTGAAAATAAACAAGAAAATAACAAATGCTGGAGGCAGGGATTGAACCCCTGACCTCCAGCCTCTCAATGCCTTAACAACCAGCTGGCTACCACTAGGGAATTTGTTTGTGTTGTAATAATAACGCAAAATAATAAACAAATAAGAAACAAGCGCAATAATGGAACTCAGCGCGAAAATTCAAAAGACCAAATAGGAGGGTCCCAGCAAATCGTCTCCTTCCTCTCTCCGTGGGTAAAAGTAAAACACTTTTACCTACGGAAGTTTTGTTCGTCGCTATAGGTCGTGTCCATTCCAAAATCCTCCATGGGCCACATAAATAGAATCTAATGCCATGGTTGTGTTTGTCTCGTCCTCCTGAACGTGATAATATCCTTCATCAAGGCTAATTGTCCCTGTAATCAAAAACCCTAAAACAAACTCCAAAACCCTAACAATGGTGAATTTCGCTACAGGTCATATAAATGCAATCGAATGATGCAGAAAGCTTGAAAATGTCTCATAGATCAAAAATATGTGATTAATTCCATCTAACAATGCCTATATTATGAGATACGAATTCAAGAACAGGGCTATGTCGTGAGCGACTTACTGTGCATTTTGGGACTGGAATGGACTTGTTCTTGATTGCTTTAGCTTGCTGAGAGTCCCAGGAGTCGATTGGGATCGTTCAAAGGTCTTGAGGATGCCTCTAAGTGCAAATTTGATCTCACACTTTTCTTGCTTTCTTTCCAATCTGGTTCTTGCTCTTGCGCCTGTTTTTAACTCCTTTTTAGGTATGGCCTCGTTCAATATGTATGAGTGAATGCATTAGGGTTGATAACTGCATCCAAATCTTTCTCCTTCAATGATTTTTTATTTGATTTGATTCACTATTAAGATCTTTCCAAACATGGCCTTTTTCAATCTTTTTGTCCACTCTAATGCCTTGCACGAATTTGAATGATGCTAGTTGTGTAATAAGACCTGAAACAATAACAAAATCTTTGGTTTTTAATGTTTTTTGATTTTATATGATTTGTTTTGATTTAAATTGAATTAATTCAAATAAAAATCAAAATAAATAATAAAAATAAGATATGGACAAGTGGCAAAGGCTAGAGCACGTGGGCTATGTTTCCAACTCAAAACAAGTGAAAAAGATTGAGCCCATTTGGCAAAAATTGAAGTTTTAGGGATAGTTGACTTTTGGCAATTTTGCAAAAAAGGTCAACTTCACCAATGCATAACTTCCTCAATTTTGACTCTTTGGAGGTGTTCTTGGACTTTTTAGAAAGCTTGAGATGTACTCTAAGCAACCCTTTTGGTCTCATATTATTTTGATATTCCATGCTCATGTATGAAGCTTTGACAAAAAAGGTATTTTTGTTGACTTTTCAAAATGACCTATAATGTCCAAATTCATAACTTCTTGTGAGTGCATATTTTGAACTTGGAAGCTGAATATGGATTGTAGAGAATTTCATCCTCTTAAAAATGAGATTTGGATGGGTCATTTCTCATAAAGTATGAGAAAGTTATGCTTGGTCAAAGTCGAGTTGACTTTTCCTACAAAACCCTAATTTAGCAACTTTTGAGTCTTAATGAATTATGAGCAATCCTTGATGAATAATGATCAACCCTTGATCAAATTATGAAATATACTTCAAAATTAGGATGTTGACCAAAAATCTTGAAGTTTGACTATATGTGGGCAACAATTGCCTTTTGCCCTAGCATAGTCGATTTTTAGGCCTTTGAGCAATTGACTGAGCAAACTTTCTCTGCAAGGCTTGAAACTTATCATGGATGATATTGAGAATATATTAGGACACTGTTGAGCACTTGGGATCACTTGGACTCAAGTATCTTGATGCAACATGAAACCCTAGTTAGGGGTAGACTGCCTTAGGAGAGAGCTTGTCTGGCAAACCCTTGGACTACCTTGAGCAACTTGAGGATCTTTCTTGCAATGTTTTGAGAAAAATGGGAGGGCAAATTTTGGGGTACAATAGAGATCTACAAATTTCATTTTGTAAGTTTCTCTTGAATCATCTTGCATCATGGTGAAAATTTGGCTCAAAGTTATGAAAAAACATGAAATTTTAAACACTTAGAAAAAATTTGAAGTTTAGAAATTTTGACTTTTCAAAATGAAATCTTGACTTTTTGATTTCTTGTTGAATAAGTTTCATATTTGACATGTTTTGATAAATTATGATTTTTGGCACTTGAATTTGACCAAAAAGTCAAAGTTTGACTTTTCAGTATACAGTTAACTTTTGATCAGTTGACTGCAAAATTCATCTGTCAACCCAATGGATTTGCAATGTTTTGAATCATGTCATTAGGTCAAAATGATGAAATTGGACTCTTGAGATCATACCTTAAACCAATTGACCATTTTCTAGGTCAAAAATCAGAAATTGCCCTTTCCCAGTCAAAACCCTAATTTTGACCATTTTGTCCTTTTGGAGATTTGATCAAATTTCTTGAGGAATTATGGTCCAAACTTGATCAAATGATACATATGGGTTTAAAATGTTGATGTGGATAAAAAATTGTGAAGTTTTACTGTAAATTGGCCATGGTTGACTTTTTCCCCAATACAATTGATTTTTATGTCAACTGCTCAATTGATTGAGCAAAAATGTGATCCAAGGCTTGAAACTTGACATGAGTAATCTTGGGGGTCCATAATGGTCCATGAAAGTCATATGAAGCATTTATAGTTCAAAAATCCTTGTGAAAATTCAAACCATAATTTTGGTCATCAGTGCCTAAGGAGGTGTCTTGAGCTGATCAAGCCCTAGTGCAGTCTTGAGTCAAAGGAGATCTTGTGAGCAAATTCTTGATAAGTGAGAGGGAAAATATTAGGGTACAACACAAGGGTTCTCTGAACAAGCTCTGAAGACTCAAAGACTTAGGTTCTCAATATTCAAGGTTCTGATCCTTCTACAACATGCTTCATCAACATACAAATTAGAAGCCTCTGAAGATGCATAAGACAAATATCAAGACTAGGGGTTGCATGTGATGGTGAGCATAAAAGTAAAAAGTACTTTGTGACCCCTACTCTCTAGGGTGGCATCAGGACAAACCTTTATGTACTTGTTATCTACCATTCCCACCATGATCGTTGGGAACAAAACAATTTGATTTGTGTATCCTATTCTACCCTCCAACATATATCTTTTTCATCTATAAAAGGAAGACTTAGAATAATTTAAAATCAACGAATCAGTTTAACAAAACTACACCAAACTGCTGCAAAAAATCTATAGATAAATTCTTTTTATAGTTTTGTAAATAAGCAAGGAGCTTTTGTTGATATCTTGCTAATCAACACTTTTGTGTTGATGTACTTAAATTCTGTGTAATTTTCTTTTGTATAAGCATCTTTATATACACATCTTTGTAAATCAACAATGGTTGATTGGTTCCTTGAGAGACTATGTGTAGTCTAGATTCTCAAGAAGACTTTGGTTACGGTCATAGTGGATTTGCAATAAGGATTGACTGACTTATTGGGGATTCCAATAGGTTTGATCAGACTTATTGTGGTTGTCTATAATCTAGTTGATTATAATGGATTAAGTACTTGTGTACAAGGCAAATCACCTTGCAGTGTAGACTGGAGTAACTTAGTTAACAATGAACTAGGATAAAAATTTGTGTCCATCCATTATTTATTCACTTGTTATCTTTTTGTTTGAGTTGGGAAAAGATTATATTTGGTGCAACCCAATTCAAAACCCCTTTCTTGTGTTTCTCACACCTTCAAAATCTATCATATTTGGTTTGAGCATTCATGTTCTAAATAATGTGATTTACAGCATCATGCATGCCATTAATTGTTCTAAACCCGACATTGCATATATTGTAGTTGATTTACTAGTAAACCAAATATATAGTATTGACACACAATTGAGAGAGAGCCATAAGGTGCCTTAAAAGGACCAAGAACCTCATATTACATTGTCAAAATTTTCCCATTGTCTTTGAGGGGTACAATGATGCTGGTTACAATACCATGTTTGACGATTCCAAAATAAATCACGATTATATTTTTAGCATGGATGGAAGATAAGTCTCTTGGAATTCTAAGAAAAAAATTATTCTCGCTCAATCAACTATGGAGTCATAAGTGATAGATCTTGAAACTGTTGATGAAGAAGTAAGATTGTTTAGATGCTTGCTAGCATATATTGTCTTATGGGAAAAATTGATGATTTTTGTTTTGATCCCCTATGATAGTACTAAAATTGTTACAAAAATTAAGAATTGTCACTACAAAAATAAGAGACGCTAATTTCTTCACAAGCACAACACTATTAGTGGGTTTCTCTTTAAGAGGTTTTTTAGAGTGGTTAGCTAGAGAATGAGACTACTTATACTAGATCAATGAATCACTCATAATAGTAACTTGAACTACAATATTGTAGATCCAAAAATTAGGTTCAATGTGTAATTAAAGGTTGTGAAGTGGTATGGAAACGAGCATGCTATTGAGCATGAATCTTGAAGCAGTTATAGTTTGAGGTAATACAAACTCTAAATGATATATATACTCTATGTGGAATGAAATGCCTAGCTATATAAGTACTCTTAACAAAATCACCTTTGTGAATGTGGAATCAGGGTGACTTCATATGAAATATCATGCATAGATTCATAGAGCATTCACTAAATGGGGATATATGTGTATGACCATTATAACACAAGCTTTTTGATAATACACCCTAAGGAAAAAAATGTATGCAAGTATAATGTCAAAGATATAGTTCAAGACTATGATTACTCTTTTTAAATATGAATCTTAGTAGTAATGCTAAGGTTTAATTATATAACCATATTTCAAGTAGCCATGTCAAAAAAACTCTAACCTGCCCTAATTTTAACGTGGAAAACCCACTTTAACAAGGTTTGCGTCGGAGTTTGGGTTTTCCTTGATAAAAAAAATATAAAGATGGATCGGGTAATGGAGACACTAGTATCTGACCTGAACTCGCCCTGCTTATATTAGTTTTTACTTTATTATTTAGTTATGATAATTTAAATAATTTAGTTTTGATAATTTAAAATAGGCTTAATGCATCCTTTGATCCCTTAACTTAATTTAAGATTTCATTTTAGTCTCTCATTTAATAAATGTTCATTCTAAGTCCCTTAAATGTCATTTCATTAGTCACATTGGTTCCATCTGTTAAATTTTGTCAAATTTTGTTAACTTATGTATGTGTGGCACTCTAGTTGATACTAGGTTAGATGACATGGATTTTTTTTATTTCATATTGATTTAAAATTTAAAATTAAGAAAAAAAGCTAAAATGTATTTGTATCCTTTTATTTTCGTTTTTTACTGAGAAAGCGAACGAAACCCTAGTTATGCTGAAACAAGAGAGACGAAACCTAACTGAAACGAAACCAATACATTTCACCTTCATTGAAGAAGAAACAAATTGCGTTGAAGGAGAAGTAAAGTGTTTTCACCATAATACAAAGGTGAACTGCATTCATCTAACTCATGTTTGAAGAAGAAACCCTATGGTACGAATACTCAACTTTGAGTTACTAAAAATGTAAACTTTTTTGGTTTATCCATCTTCATTACTTCTTCTTCTATCTTACATAGCTTTATTAGGTCATGTGGGAAATTTTCTGAGTTTACCAAGTTAGGTTATAAAGGGTTAGAGGAAATTTTGGATGTTGATCCTGATAATTGTACTTATTTTGAAGTTTTGGACGAGTTAAAAGATTTAGGTTATCCAACTATAGTCAGCCTTTGGTATTACGATCAAATGTAGTTTAATAACATGATTATGTTGAATGATGACAAGGTAACTAGGAGGATGAAAAAAATGGTAGTGTTGAATTAGAGAGTCCATTTATATGTTGTTCATCCTTTATCATAACCTGACATTATTGAGGAACCAATACTTTCACTAGAATACAATGTGGTATAATCCAATATTGTTGAAGAAGGGAACACTGACACTCAATTAGGAAAGAATAATGTAGAGGGGACCATTGTGTTTGAAGATGTTGTGGATGAAGGAGTCAACATGAATGATGGGACCACTATGTTTTAAAATTTTGTGGATGAAGGGGAAAATATGAATAAGGGGACCACTGTTTTAGACAATTGCATCTGCTCTTATAAAATGTGAAACCAAGGATTCATGGAGTTTGTTCCTAGAATTATTGATAAGTGACCTATGAGCTATAAGATTATGCAAGACATACACATTCATTAGTGATCAACAAAAGGTAATATATTATAAAAAAAATTGTATTTTTCTAAGTTATATGTTATTTTCTAAGTTGAATGTAATTTATGTTTAATGTAGGAAGTATTTCCATCTCTTGATGAATTGCTCCATGAAGCGGACCAAATATTTTTTGTCATGTATATGGTTTCATTTTATTCCTATAGATTTTTATATGGTTTCATTATGTAGTCACTACTATAGATAATATATTTCATGATGAAGCTTTCACCTTATCCATAAAAAAACAAGGTATTATGCCAAGGCGTGCCATGTTTTATTTTCAAATAAAAATAAAAACAACATATTCTCTTGATTTTTAATAAAATCGAGGGGAAAAACAAATTAGGACACACTTTGAATCTCAACTATTGTAGTTTATGTTTTATTTGTTTATAAGTGAAAACAAAATGATCTATCCCTTCGGTTTCCTAAATAACCGAGGGATAAAATCATCAGATTTTACTATATAAAGGCACTCGTTAAAATCATCATTCTTTGGAATATATTGCAAGACAGAAAAAATATTCAATGTTCTTCTATCCTTGAACAAATATTTTTTTTTGCCTTGCAATCTATATCATATAATGGTGTTGAAGTTGTATTTTTGGAAGAACTCTCTGTTAAAAATGTTAGAAAAGTTCCCTATGATAGATTACAAGTGCATAAAATCATTTATGTTTCAAGGTTAAACAAAGAAGGTTGTTCAACCTCTGAAAAGATATATGCAACAAAATCTGGAATTGTAGTGATGATGATGAATCTGGAATTTTTCAATATTTTATGTAAACAATGTAATGTTTAAAATAAATAAATAAATATTATTCACCTCGATTTTATTCTAAAACTAAGGGGCTTACTTATTTAATTTTCCTATTTAAAATAGAAAATATGTTTTACTCATTTTTTAAAACCGAGGAATATGTTACACAGTTACAACAATGAATCTCTACCCTACATTCTTAAAGGAACAACACTCAAGATATTAACAAGACATCAATCCACAAAAAACCATCTACATCCACCATTATATATCTTATGAAAGCATTTGCCTAGCTAACATTTACTCAAGATAATAACATTTTGGAACTTAAAAACGCTTGGAAAAGTTCTCAATGGTGGATTGCAAGTGCAGAAAAAACATTTCCAATGTTTGGAGCTGATAACTCTTTACTTGGAGCAGATAGATCTTTAGAATTTGTTTTCATGCAACCCATAGAAATTTAAAATAATAAGCACAAAATGTATCTAACATGATCTGGATTAGTGCAAAGATCTATTGTTCTCCAAGAATACCAACTACTATGATAACATTGTATTTGTTGTAATAATGTAATTTAATATTTTGTGTAAGCAATGTAATGTTAAAAAAAAGCTTATACACATTTTACCTTGGTTTTTGTCATAAACTGAGGGTATAATTTTGGCGCGATAATTGATGATATTGAACACCATCCTTAAACAAATTTGTGTTGTCTATTTCATGAGTATCAACGCTCAAGACATTTCCATTAGTGATCAGCGTGAAATCTAACAAACATCCATTCTAAAAATATTATGAATATCAATAATTGTTAATGAAACATATAACGTTAAAACTTTGAAGCGTAAAAAACTTGATAAAGTTCTCTAAGATGGATTGCAAGAGTGGGGAATAAATTGGGTTTAAGGTTTGTGGTCTTCAATAATAATTTCTTACGGTGTTCTTCAATAATCGTATATTCATTCATTTAACAAACCCTTTTTTTATTTTACATCAGAAATAAATAAATGCAAAGTGGATCTGGAATATATTGCACCCAACATTTTCTATTACTCGACATTTCAATGAAATGAGGATCCAACATCTCATCTTCACCAACAGTGATGACGATGAATCAGATTCAAAATTTGTTATATATATTTATAGAAATATTCTCTGTAATCAATGTAATGTTATGGGTAAACATTTAATTTATTAATATTTTGTAGTTTGTAACAATTTTTTTTAAAAATATCAATCTTACCTCTCGGTGTTATTGATAAACCGAGAGGTTTGATGCCCTAGTTTTAAAAATATTAAAAGTACAGTAGCTGAGGATCGAACCCATGTGCATAAGCATTTTCTCTTTGGCGTTTTAAAATTCGAGGCATAAAGTTAATACTTTTCATGACACCTTTCGTTACCTCGTTTCTTTAGCCAAGGTTAAATTCATTTCACATCTGAGGTGAAATGTGTTTTTTTTATAATAGTGAGTCCTTTAACTCTTGGTTTTGTGCATTTCAAGGCATCTATACAACAACTTTAGGTAGAAATATCCAGTCATTAAGCTTAAAGAACTAACGTGGGAAACTGCTACATCCAATTATGTCAATGTATGGGAAAAGGCCATGCTTGAAAGGAAGGATGTAAATGAGGAGACATTCAAGCACTTGATATATTTCACCAAGGTTTTGGAGAAAATCTAGGTTTAGCCCCACTACAAGGTGTGATACTTTGGTGAATAACATGTCAGAGGTATTCAACTCTATTTTTGTCACAACTAGGGCCAAACCAATTGTCACAATGCTTGAAGAAATCAAAGTGTATCTCATGGTGAGGTGGGAGTCAAATGGGAAGAAGATTTCCAAAGGTGAAGGTGATATTCTACCAAATATCAAGACAATGATACCAAATGAATCACAAAAAACAACAATTGATAGTGAGGTAATGAATTCCGACTTTGTTTTGTGTTTTACATTTGTTTATGAAGTTGAATTCATGTTATGTTTTACACTGGTTGCAGGCTAGTACTATAATGAGGTTAGGCATATCTCGTATAATGGAGAAAAGTATATTGTGAGTCTATCCAAAAAGGAGTGCTCTTGTAGGAGATGGATGTTAACAGGGTTTCCATGATGTCATATGTTAGGTCTATGATTTTATGGTTGGCAACAATTTTGGTAAAACAAGTAGTTGGAAACAATTTTATTAAAACATGTTTCTTTGGGAAAAACATGTATTGCAACCTAATGTTGAACAGGATGTCATAACATCTTGACTAGCTGATACAACAGAGTCTGTTGGTACTTATTTTACAAATGTTCTATCAGATGTTATAACATGTTGCAACAAAATATCATGACAATACAACTGGATTATTTCCTTGAATATTTGATTGAAAAATATGAGATTATGGAGGTTTCTAGTACTTATAAGAGGCACATGCAATCAAGGAATTTTAGGAACAATTGCATATTTGATTTGTTTCTAAAAAAAGGATCTTTGAGACTTTTTAGGAAATATTTGAAAGATTTGTTTTTTGTTTCTATTTTTATGGAGAAGATTTTTGCAAGGATTTTGAGCTGAAGATTTGATTTGATTGAAGAGTCCAATCCTAATTGCAGAAGTCTATATTAAGTATTATACCCCAATTTTCCCCCTAAGACCCCTCATCATTTCAATATCATCACAATGTATCAAGATCACACATTAGGGTTAGTTCTCATTTATGCTCTCTCCTATCTTTAAGTTTGTCATTGAGGGATCACCAAGCATCTTGAATTGTATATCTTTTATATACGTGTTTTATATTTTACTTACCTCTAACCAAAATCCAAAATATGTCTTGTTTATTTTGTTTCTTTTAGAAGACAGGGTTTCCGATCGAGAAATTCAGGTGATGGTTCCCTGATTAGGGTTGTGGGTTGTTCAGGCCAATGAATGGTTCTTAAAGGCCTATTTTTTCAGGTTATGATCTATAATTTTAGGTCATACTATCCTCAGGCTTCATTCAACATGGTTAGGGCAAGTTTGTTTTCTTAATTCTCAAGATTCTTCGAGAAACGTTCATGTGTTTATTTCCATGCCTTCTCCGACGAGTAATCTCAAGTTCTGGCAAGTGTGAGCGTGATTTAATCAAGATTTCACCATCTCAAGTTCATATGTGCATCAAGGTGTTTTGAAATGTTGGATAAAGATCAAGTTTGCAAGTTGATTCAAAGTTGGTTTGACCAAAAAATCAACATTTGTATGTTCGAAGTCAAACGATCATAACTTATGCATTATTCAATATTTTTGAGCGGTTCTTTTTGCATATGATTCCTTTTAACATCCTCTCCAACTTCTCTTTACAAGTCAAGAGCTAGTTATGTGTGGAAGACCATCAGAATTTTGAGTACATTAGAGATCATTTTGTGGATTTTGACTTATTTTTAAGTGGCGTTTGTCCAAGTTTCGAGGATTATAACTTCCTCAGTTTTCATCATTATGAGACGATTTTTTTGTGTGCATAATATCATAAATGATATTATCTACAAGTTTTCTTCAAGGACCGAATTCAAAGTGTGCTTAGAAGGCCATGGATTTTATTGTAATATTATAGGTCCCTCTCACAGTTTCAAATTCTCCCACAAAAATTGCAATCTTACACCTATAAATTCACAACTTCAGATCAGAATAAGAGAGAAGAAAGTAGAGGAAGAAATTTAGAGGAAAGTAAAAATGTTATGCTACTAGAATTTGGCCTCAAAATCTTCCTCCAAAATTCACATCACCTCCATCCCAAAATCTTCATTCCCATATCTGCAAATCAAACGTGATCAACATCAGGACAACAATACCTCAACCACAACATCGATTACAACATTTCCAGAAGACTTTCAACATAACATACATCGAAGTATTAGTGAGAAACTTTTGCGTGAATGTGGGAAATAAGTATCAAGCGGCTAAGATCTCTTAGCTCTAGGGTTTCTTTTTTATACAACTTTTATTTGGGCCTCAACCCGTATACTGTTTAATAATCCCAAATCTTTTTTTTTTTAAAAATCTTTTTGTCCTTTTTTCCCTAATTATTATTGTATTTTGTTGGGCCTGTCCCTTAAGCCCACCAGCAAATTTACTTCAGTTCACCCTGTTGTTTTACTGTTTCAAACTTGTTTTCTATTTTATTTTAGCTTTTTGTTTTAGTTTATTTTTATCATTTGCTAATTAATAATTAATTTTATTAATTAATTTTATTTAGTTAAACTAATGTTGATCAAGTTAGTTTCATTAAATAATTTCAATTAATTTAATTAATTTTTAGTGTGTTAAATCATTTAATTGTTTAAATTGTTATTCGATTATTTGATCTCATCTTTGCAAACCTTATTGCTTTTAGTTATTAATCAAATATTGATATTAGCTAGTTGATTTGATTATTAAAAATTAATTATTTTTGCTAAATAATATTTCTTAATCTAACTAATTAATTTTATCAGTTCTTGATTAATTAATTAAACATTTACTTCATACATATATTTATTTTTGATACATGTTCCTAACCCACTTTAGTTTGAGTTCTTATTTCATATTAACATTCGGATGATTTCTCTGCTATTCTGGTTTTGTCTGTTTGTTCGGAATTTCATCTGATATAGGGATTCTTATATGATATTTTGCTGATCATCCAATATATTACAATTATCTGATACATTGGGTTTATCCGATGCAAATTCTGCTTGTGATTTATTCTCACATGCTGTAATTTATTCTCACCTGATGCTCGATACACTTTTGGTTTATTCTTTACGGGTGGCTTTAATCTAAAGAATGATACATTGACTTCTTTATGTCAAGTGCTGGCTTCTTGTTGGATAGAACTTTCCATACCTTAACTTTTACTTTGTGTACATAGGATAGTCTCTTCATCTCCTCACATCTTCTTTAATTTCAAAATCTCCCCTCTTCTTTTCAAAACTCTTCTTATTTTCAAATTTGAACCGTTTTCATAATAAACATGGATTTAGGTCCATACATTTTCAAAAACCACTTTCTTAATTAAACACTTAATCAATTTAATCATACTTTGACATCTTTTTAAAAGACTAAATGTAACATCCCGACATTTCATATGCAATGCCTTTATCTTTTTAGTAAAATTTATTACTATTTTATGTGTATAGTTTAATTAAATGTTATTAATAGTCTATTTTAGTTATTTGTTTCTCCCTTTAATTTAATTATTTATGTTATAAATAATTATTTTGACAAATTAATAATATTAAAATTAATTATCTATAATTCTATATTTCATACATTTTTTAATTTTATAAATAAGTTATTATAATTAATACAAATTTTTTTTTTATTATTATATCTAATAACATTAAAATAGTGATGGTCAATAATGATGCTAGTGGAAGTAGCTATAAAATAGGAATTAGTGAAGAATAAAAGTTAGAACGTGTATTTGGTATTTAAAGGGTCAATATTCATACCATTTGTTCCACAATTTTCTTTTTTATTTACTCAACTCCTACATCTTCTCATTGATATAGTAATCAACCCAACACAGAAAAAAAAAAAAAGAACTGTAAATTTCTTCAGCTCACTAGGGGAAAAATTAATTCAGAACCAAAAATTTGACAGAAAATATCTCTTGTTCAGAGTAAGTTTTACTCCTCAATCATCATTCTACTTTGTTATCGTGTATTTAAATTGTAGTGTCTCTTTCAGTTCAGAGAAAAACACGTTAAGGTAAGGATTTTTTCCCATACAACTTTAAATTATACTTGATTTAAGAATTGGTTAGATATTGTATACCTAGAATTTTTAGAGATTAAATAATTGAAAATCTACGATTTATAATTATGTCTTAAAGTAAAAGAAGGAGTCTATACAATTAAGGATATTATTTTTAACCAAACCTGCTACTCAATTACCTCAATATGAGTTTTATATGTAATATGTTTGTCAGTCTCTGTCTTCTTACTTAACTTTGATTACTCATATAATTTATTGCTATGTGATGGTTACATAATACGATTGTATAGTATAAATATAAAACTGTCTATTACTACTATCACTTGTGGTGACATATGAGTGTATTGGGAATGTAATAATTTATACAAGGTGAATTACTCATGGTGTAATGCATGACTACATGCAGTAGGGTAAAGTTGTGAGATATCAAAGGTTAAAGGAAATTAATATAATATACAATTTACATGGTCATGAAGTATAATATATTATAGTACATAGTATGTTATCATATTAATTAATTGTGGATTGTGATACGTGCTTGCTTGTGATACAAAATGTTATGAAATTAATTTATGCTTCTCTGAAATTTTGTTTTGTCTAATTAATTTTGTTGGTGCTTGTGATATAGTATTTTAGGGTGAATTCATGACTAATATATGATGCATGTTGCATTAAATAGACTACAAGATAGAATGGAAATTTTACTTATACAATTAGATTCGTATCAACGATTTAATGTCCATATAAGGTTTATACTGAAAAGAAGAAGAAAAAAAGAAAATTGCTGTAATATTACCCGTGAACATTTTAGAGGCTTAGAAAAATGAAAATTAACTCGTATGAATGTTCTATGTATCTAAACTCTTATAGTAATGTATAAATTGTGTTTTTATTTTCTTTTGAAAGAGGAATAAGCATTATTTTATTTTATGATTGTCTTAGTTGCGGGTAAAGTTTCTATGTGGTTGTCTTAGTGGTCGGTGATAATATTCAGATTATATAATTTTAAGAGCAAGCGTATTTTGTATCTAATTCTTCGCAGTAGTTGTTGTAAGTACTGTTAATCTTGAGTTAATTACTTTATATGCGCTTCGGTTATGGTTATAGTTCAATATTAATAACTTTGGTGAAATTGTTTTATTATTTAATTCTCTTGGACATGATATTGTGTATTTATATTTGCCTTATTTTTAATTCTTGTTTAGTTTATTTTTGACATGGAATTTGACTCTTGCAACAATATTTTAGGTACCGATGTGAAGTTTCTAAGTGATTGATGTTTGTCTGATTTGTGATCGCGGAAAAGAAGGAATTTTTTTAAACAATATTATGTAACAATAAATCGATCGCATTATATTTTGAAATTATTTATTTAGTATTTTTCCATTGAGTTAGAAGCACAATGGTTTTCCTCTTAGGAATTTGGATTGACTTTTAATTGATTAAATTTTTAAACTGTGTTATTTTTGTTTAAAACAAGTATTTTGATAATTTCTGAGTCATGTCTCAGATGAAAATCTGGGGCGTTACACTAAAAGTCATTAATCTCATTCAAACCATTTTACCATTTTGGCTTTTTACTTTAAAACCTTTTTTAAAGATTAAACTCTTGTTGATTCTTATAGTGATGCAAGCTACTATACTTCTACAATATATAGTGAAGTGAATCATTTTCCACTTGGGTGTTGAGTGATGTCTTGTTGATTTTAAATTCAAGCTATGTCCTCCACTTTGAGATGATGAAAATGCTTTTCTTTCATAATTGTGGGTAGTAAGTATGTTTTTCACTCGGATATGACAAGATGGCTCTTCTTCTTAAAATTAATCAACACACAAGCTTTCAAATTTTTTTGGAAGAACTATGAGTGCCATGATCCCCTATTGTACGAAAGGTGGTACGTAGGCACAAACTGTTAGCAACCCCGGCGGATGCAAAAAATGTAAGAACCACTTCTTTTCTCATCTCCACAATCTCATTTTGTAAATATTTCTTTATATCCAAAATACAAAGATTTTCAAAGAGATTCCTGCGGAGTACAATATATGTTTAGGGTGTTACTACCTTCCCTTTGCATAACCAACCCTCTTACCTTGATCTATATTTTACTTTGGATTTATTCGCTCTTTTCCCACTCCTTTGGATAAAATAAAAGTGCGGTGACGACTTTCACTGATTTGCAAGTTAAGTCAATCCAATGGCTTAGTCTCAACATTTATACTACTATAATAAGGTGACGTTTAAGACCTAGTTTAAGAAGCATAATTTTATTGCAAAACCTTGTGAAAAATAAGGGTTTAAGGTTTGAGAGTTCCTTAGTTTCTTCGTGTGTTTTTGTACGTCCTCGTTTATTTTTTGATATATTTGAGTTAACTGATAGTTACTTGTTTATTAAGTTATTGTTCTCCTATAAGATTTTAAGAAAAGAGTTGAGTATTGTTCTTAGTGAAGCTTTTAAGAAAACGAATAATTTTTGTTGTGGAAGAGTGTTATTCCTTTTTGGTTTCTTGAGACATTCTCTGAGATTGGGATTGTTATTTGATATCACTGTGGTGATTGAGAGTGAGAGGGATTCTCATATCTAGGAGGTTCCTACATAGAATATGCATTGGGTAAGTGAAATTCTGGCAACAGATACTTGATGTCATAGTGAATGTTATGACACTGTATCTGACAAATTATACACAAACCAAACAGTAATTTAAAAGACAGTAAAGAACACAATCAATTGTTAACCCAGTTCAGTGTATAACAACACCTATATCTGGGGGCTACCAAGCCAGGGAGGAAATTCACTATAAGAGGTATTAATTTAGGAATAAACCAACCAGTTTATCTTCTTCACTTAAGACCTACCCAATGCAACTTCAATCTAAGTCCTACTTAAACCTGAGTTCCTACTCACTCCCCCTCAATCACAGCAGTGATACTAATCTACTGATTAATAAGATTATGAAGACATTTTTCAATACACACGCTTGATTTAGCTTCAAAGCTTTAATCAAGAGACACAACACTCGTGCTTCAAAGCTTTGAGTGATAAACAACCCTTATGTAAGTGTTTAGTTGTTGGCATGTTTTTTGGTAAAACCAGTTGTGTGAATGTCATGACTGATGTCATAACATTCTGGGATACAAGGTATATTCTGCAGAAAAAGACTGTCATACAGGAGCTACTCAATATGAGTGTTTAGCTGATCATTAAGCAATGATCATATTTATTGCATTCTACCAAAATCAGTAAACATGATTCTTGTTGTCATAACCAATGTTAAGACATCCTGTACTGATCTAACATTTGTGCAGATTTGTTATTTCTGAGAATTTTCAGGAATCTGGTTTATTCAGTCCAGATCAGATTCTCATGTAGACATTAGGTTAACTCTGCTTAACCCTAATCTGGTTGTTAAAGACCTATGACCAAGTCTTGAGGTTAACCCGAATTAACCCTAGCTATTTTCGTGGAAGCCCTAACTGAAGAATAGCTGCCTATATATTCCTCATGAAGACTGTTGGTGAAGTACACTTTTTGACAGAAGATCAATAAGGGATTGTATAGTTGTAACTACTATGAGCCAATAAATTATCATTGTGATAAGTGATTTGGAGTAGGATTTAATTGTAAGGGTTGTGTATCACTCAAAGCTTTGAAGCACGAGTGTTTGTGTTACTTGATTAAAGCTTTGAAGCAAAGTCAAGTTAGGGTTGTGTATCACTCAAAGCTTTGAAGCACGAGTGATTGTCACTTGATTAAAGTTGTGAAGCAAAATCAAGTGTATGTACTGAAGAGTGTCTTCATAATTTCATTAATCAATTGTTTAGTATCACTGCTGTGATTGAGGGGGAGTGAGTAGGAACTCAGGTTTAAGTTGAACTTAGATTGAAGTTGCATTGGGTAGGTCTTAAGTGAAGGAGATAAACTGGTTGGTTTATTCCTGAATTAATATCTCTTATAGTGAATTTCCTCCCTGGCTTGGTAGCCCCCAGAGTAGGTGTTATTACACACTGAACTGGGTAAACAATTGACTGTGTTCTTTACTGCTTTTAAATTTACTGTCTTGAAGAGTGTCAGATACGGTGTCATAACATTCACTGTGACATTGAGTATCTGCTGCCAGAATTTCAATTGGCATCAGAGCAGGCACCCTGCCTGTCTTACTGGGTGAGATATAGGGATATTATTTTCTGGCGTTATGGACAAAGAAGGAGGATTTGGGAACAGGCCACCCATTCTGGATGGATCAAATTATGACTACTGGAAACCTCATATGATTGCCTTCTTAAAATCACTGGACAAAAAGGCTTGGAGAGTTGCTGACAAAGGATGGAACCATCCCACCATAACTGGGAAAGATGGGACAACCAGTCTGAAACCTGAGGAAGAATGGAGCAAAGAAGAAGATGAGTTAGCCCTAGGTAACTCCAAAGCATTAAATGCCTTGTTCAATGGAATTGATAGAAACATATTCAGATTAGTACATCAATGTGAACTGGCCAAGGATGTTTGGGACACTCTCAAAACTACCCATGAGGGCACATCCAAAGTAAAAATGTCAAGGCTTCAGATGCTGACTACCAAATTTGAGAACCTAAGGATGATGGAAGATGAGACCATTCATGAGTTTCACATGAACATCTTGGAAATTTCCAACACCTCAGGAGCATTGGGAGAAAAGATGTCAGAAGAAAAACTGGTGAGAAAGATTCTCAGATCCTTGCCTAAAAGATTTGCAATGAAGGTGACTGCTATAGAGGAAGCTCAGGATATCTGCAACTTTAAGGTTGAGGAACTCATTGGGTCACTTCAGACCTTTGAGATGGGGATCAGTGACAATTTCGACAAGAAAAACAAGAGCATAGCACTTGTATCCAATACTGAAGATGAAAACAAGGAGGATGAAGAAGAAAATATTTCAGAAGCTATAGCCATGCTTGGAAGGCAGTTCAACAAACTCATCAAGAGAATGGACCCAAAGTTAAGGTCAAATGTCAAGAACATTCCCTCTGACATTAACAAATCTTATGACTCCAGCAGAAGACCAAAGTCTGAAGAGAAGGGAAATAAAAGCAAAGGAATCCAATGCCATGGATGTGAAGGATATGGGCACATTCGAGCTGAATGTCCTACCTTTCTTAAGAAAAAAAGAAAGGAATGTCTGTTACTTGGTCTGATTGTGACTCAGAAAGTAATTCTGAAGAAGAATCTGCCAAACTAGTTACTGCACTAACTGGTATTTGTAACTCTGATAGTGACTCTAGTGATGGGGAAGTAACATTTGAAGAATTGGTTGACTCCTACAAGAAGTTATGTATCAGAAGTGCTGAAGCCTGTCAGCAAAATAAGAGACAAAAAAAACTCATAGTAAAGTTGGAGGCTGAGAAGAAGGCAGGCACTGATACTATAAGTCATCTCGAAAGTGAGGTTCAAATGCTAAACTCTAAACTTGACCAAATGACCAAATCTGTCAGGATGCTGACAAATGGAACTGACAAATTAGAAGAAATCCTTCAGGTTGGACAAAATGAGGGAAACAAGTCTGGTCTAGGATTTGTGGCAGCAAAGAAATCTATTGTAGACAAGAAGAAAATCAGGCCCGATAAACAAATGTCAAAGCAGATGTCACAACATAGCACTCAACATCGAGAACGGAGAAATATGAAGAAAAAGTATCAAAGATGGAGATGTCATCATTGTGGGAGGTTTGGTCACATAAAGCCATTCTGCTTCAGATTATATGGATATCCTAATCAGATCCCAGTTGTCAAACCTAAGTCTAACAAGGCACCATATACTCAACAGTGGAAGAAAAAGGTTGTTGCCCTGATAGCTCACACCTCCCTTAGAGTCTCTGTAAATGAAGACTGGTACTTTGACAGTGGGTGCTCCAAACACATGACTGGAATCAAGAATCTTCTCAATAATGTTAAACCTCACACTACTAGTTATGTGACTTTTGGAGATGGTGCAAGAGGAGAAATCAAAGGAGTTGGAAACTTGGACTGCCCTGGAGTTCCAAACCTAAATGAAGTATTGCTGGTAAAAGGCTTGACTGCTAATCTCATAAGTATCAGTCAATTATGTGATCTAGGATTCAAGGTCAACTTCACCAAGTCTGAATGTCTTGTAACTAATGAAAAACAAGAAGTTGTAATGAGAGGAGTCAGATCTAAAGACAACTGCTACTTATGAGAGTCTGAGAACACTAATTATTCTTCTGTGTGCTCTATTGCCAAAGAAGAAAAAGAAGTGAAACTGTGGCACCAAAAACTTGGTCATTTACATCTAAGAGGAATGAAAAGGATTATATCCATGGAGGCAGTCAAAGGGATTCCAAGGCTGCAAATTGATGAAGGGAGAGTCTGTGGTGAATGTTAGGTTGGAAAGTAGACTAGAATGTCACATCCAAAGTCAAGACATCTGACCACCTCTAAGGTGCTAGAACTTCTACATATGGATCTGATGGGACCAATGCAGGTGGAAAGTCTTGGTGGAAAAAGATATGCTTATGTTGTTGTGGATGATTTTTCCAGATTCACCTGGATTAACTTCATTAGGGAAAAGTCTGATGTATTTGAAGTATTTAAGGAACTGTGCAAAAGAATTCAAAGAGAAAAAGAAGGATGCATTGTCAGAATCAGAAGTGATCATGGCAAGGAATTTGAAAACAGTAAGTTTGATGAGTTCTGCTCCTCAGAAGGAATTAATCATGAATTCTCTTCACCCATAACCCCTCAACAAAATGGAGTTGTGGAAAGGAAAAACAGGACTATACAGGAATCTGCCAGAGCAATGATACATGCCAAAAGACTTCATATTCATTTTTGGGCTGAAGCTATGAATACAGCCTGTTATGTCCATAACAGGGTCACCTTGAGAAAGGGAACATCATCCACCATTTATGAACTTTGGAAAGGAAGAAAGCCTACAGTGAAGTACTTCCATGTATTTGGAAGCAAATGCTATATTCTGACAGATCGTGAACAAAGGAGAAAGATAGACCCTAAAAGTGATGAAGGAATATTCCTAGGATACTCTACCAACATCAGAGCTTATAGGGAATTCAATTCCAGGACCAAAGTTATGATGGAATCTATAAATGTCATAGTTGATGATTACCATGAGGAAACAAATATCCCATATGATGTTGAGACATTCTTTGAGACCTCAACTCAAAAGGATGATATTCCTAAAACTACTTCATCAGAATCTGAATCAAAGGAAGCTAACAAAGACCCTTCCATCAGAATTCAGAAAGATCATCCTAAGGAATTCATCATAGGAGATCCTAACAGTGGAGTCATTACAAGATCTAGAGAAATCATCACAAACTCTTGCTTTGTATCTAAGATTGAACCAAGAAATGTTAAGGAGGCTTTAACTGATGAATACTGGATTGGAGCAATGCAAGATGAATTGAACCAATTCAAGCAACATGAAGTATGGGAGTTAGTTCCTAGACTAGGAGGACAACCATCATTGGCACAAAATGGATCTACAAGAACAAATCAGATGCTGAAGGAGTTGTCACCAGGAACAAGGCAAGACTTGTTGCTCAAGGTTACACTCAAGTTGAAGGGGTTGATTTTGATGAGACTTTTGCTCCTGTAGACAGACCGGAATCAATCAGACTCCTATTGGGAATTGCCTGTCTCCTTAAGTTCAAGTTATTTCAGATGGATGTAAAGAGTGCCTTCCTTAATGGGTACTTAAATGAGGAAGTTTATATGGAACAACCTAAAGGATTTATGGATCCAAACTGCCCTGATCATGTCTACAAATTGAGGAAAGCTTTATATGGCCTGAAACAAGCTCCTAGAGCATGGTATGACAGGTTGACAAAATTCCTCTTTGACAAAGGATACAGGAAAGGAGGCTTGGATAAAACTCTTTTTGTCAAAAATGAAGGACGAAATATAATGGTAGCTCAAATCTATGTTGATGACATAGTGTTTGGGGAATGTCAGATAAAATGGTTAAACATTTTGATGACCAGATGCAAGATGAATTTGAAATGAGCCTCATGGGAGAATTGACCTACTTTCTTAGACTGCAAGTCACACAGATGGAAGACTCAATTTTTCTGTCTCAAAGCAAGTATGCAAAGAACATTGTCAAGAAGTTTGGGATGGAGAATGCCAATCACAAAAGGACTCCTGCACCTACTCATTTAAAGTTGTCCAAAGATTCAAGTGGGGTTAAGGTGGACCAAAGCTTGTACAGAAGCATGATAGGAAGTCTGCTATACTTAACAGCCAGCAGACCTGACATTGCTTTTGCAGTTGGAGTATGTGCAAGATACCAGGCTGAACCCAAAGTAAGTCATATCAACCAAGTGAAAAGAATTCTGAAGTATGTGAGTGGAACCTACAACTATGGCTTGCTGTACTCTCATGGATATGAACCAACTCTGACTGGTTACTGTGATGCTGATTGGGATGAAAGTGCTGATGATAGAAAGAGCACCTCTGGAGGATGTTTCTTCTTAGGAAATAATCTTGTCTCTTGGTTCAACAAGAAACAGAACTGTGTGTCTCTATCTACTGCTGAAGCTGAATACATAGCAGCTGGTAGTAGCTGTTCTCAAATGATCTGGATGAAACAGATGCTTACTGAGTATAATGTCACACAAGATGTTATGACATTGTACTGTGAGAATCTAAGTACTATCAACATTTCCAAGAATCCTATTCAGCATAGCAGGACCAAGCATATTGACATTAGACATCACTTCATCAGAGATCTTGTGGAGGAGAAGACGATTAAACTAGAACATGTTGCCACTGAACTACAACTGGCTAACATTTTTACCAAGGCACTTGATGCTAATCAATTTGAAAATTTGAGGGGCAAGCTGGGTATTTGCCAACATGAAGAAATGTAGCAATTAATTTTGCTTAAAACAAGGGATGAGAGAGATATTTTAGTTAAGTCTACTCTGATTGGGCTAATAATCTGTTTCTCAATTTCTTTCCAAAATTTTAAGAAGTTGAATAGACACTCATATAACTCCCTCCTCTCGCGTTTCTGCAACAACCTCCAATCTCTCAAACGAAGATTTCACTATCACTGTTACCTTTTTTCTAAATCACTCAAAATGTCTCAACTATCCATGTCATCATCCTCTTCAAAGGCGACTGCTTCTTCCGCATCCTCTGATCGAGAACCTAGGGCAATCACAAACTGCATGGATTCTGATGTTCTGGAGATAACTCCTCTTCGTGAACTGGCAGCTGACCCCTCTAAGGTCAAGAAGCTGCAAACCAAACATGCAATAAGATCACAAGCCTCTCCATCTGGTAAATCCTCTAAACCATCATCTTCTGTTCCTCCAGAAATAGCAAATAGGGAAGGTTCTGTTTATGTTCATCAAGCTATAGCTAGACTAGTCACTAGGATTCTAAATGAGAATCACTCTGTACCTGGCATTTCTGTACCTTTGAACCAAGAATCTGCTAGTCCAAATGTTGAAATGAATCCAGATGTCACTCAGAATGTTGAGACACCTGATGATAACATTAGGAAATCTCCTGAAAATCGTGATGATCACCAGAACCCTACTGAGAAGGATGTTGAACCCCCGGTTATTGATGTTGATGAAGAATACTCTGACAATGACTTAATTGCCAATATCAACCCTAGCATAGCTAGAAGGATGATGAACAGAAAAGGAAAGCAGGATGCTGTCAAAAGCCTCACCAAAGAGAAGGCTACTGAAGTTGTTCATAAGAAAACCAGGTCTGAGAACAAGACAGGAGTAGAAGCTGTGAAGGCTGGATTGTCAAAAGAGAAAGGGAAGGTGAAAACTAGAGTACTTGTTGGTAGTCTCTCAAAACCTTTGAGACAACCAATAGCAAAGAAAAGGAAGGAGCCTGAACCCTCTGAATCTGATGAGGAATCAGAATTTGAGTTTGATGTTGAAGACATTCCTCTCAGAAAGAAACTCTCTTCGAGCAAAATGCCTAAAGTCCCTGAAGTTGCCATTGACAACCTCTCCTTTCACCATCCAGAGAATGCAAACAGGTGGAAGTATGTATTTTTGAAAAGGATCGCCTTGGAAAGAGAGTTGAACAACAGTGTCATGGAATGTAAGGAGATCATGGATCTAATCAAGACTGTTGGTCTAATAAATATTGTGGTAAAGTTTACCAACTGCTATGAAATTCTTGTCAAAAAATTCATAGTAAATTTATCTGATGGGTGTGCTGATGGAAAGTCAACTGATTTTAAGTGTGTGTATGTGAGAGGAATGAAGGTAAATTTCTCTCCATCTGAAACAAACAAATTCCTAGGAAGACCTGATGATGCTTGCCCTGAGCTTGAGGTTACTGACAACCAAGTGTGTCAAACCATCACTGCAAATCAAGTCAAGAGCTGGCCCTTAAAAGGGAAGCTGAATGCAAGCAAGCTGAGCATGAAATTTTCCATTCTGCACAAAATTAGTGCAGCTAACTGGGTTCCCACCAACCATAAATCAACCATTTCCACAGGCTTGGGAAGATTTATTTATGCTGTTGGAACCAGGACAAACTTTGACTATGGCAAGTATATCTTTGATCAAACATTAAAACATGCTGGAAGCTGTGCTATTAAAGGCCCTATTGCCTTTCCCTCTCTCCTGTGTGGTATAGTCATTTCTCAGTATCCTGACATTCTAGTTGAAAAAGATATTGTATGCAAAAGAGCCCCTGCTCTTGGTTTGCACTATAAGCTATTTCAGGGAACACATGTTCCTGACATTGTCATGACATCTGCTGAGACATAAACTGTCAAATCTCATTCCAAGAAAACTGATGTTATAGCTGTGCTGAAGGAAACCTACAAAGAGCTTGATACAAGGTAAAGGACTCTTGAGGACCTGATTGCTAGACTTGAACAGGAGGAGAATGAAGGACAAAGAAGGGAAGAGGATGCTGATGAAGACCAGCATAATGCTGAAGATAGTGCCTCCTCTGAAGATGACAATGCTTGAAGATCAGTGTAGTTGACAAGTTTGCTGCTGGTACCTGTTGCTGCAAATGACTTTTGATTTTTTCTCTGTTTTTATTATTCCTTTTGGATAACTGTATAACTTAAAAGTACAAGTATATTTGGCCTATTTATGGCTAAAGAGGGGGAGAAGATTTTGTGATAATTTTGGTAGAATTAGATTTGGTAGATATTATTGAAAATTCTGCTGCTTTCTAATCTCTGATTGTTTAGGGGTTTTAGCCAAAAATTTGCCAAAAGGGGAGTTTGTAAGTGTTTAGTTGTTGGCATGTTTTTTGGTAAAACCAGTTGTGTGAATGTCATGACTGATGTCATAACATTCTGGGATACAATGTACATTATGCAGAAAAAGACTATCATACAGGAGCTACTCAATATGAGTGTTTAGCTGATCATTAAGCAATGATCATATTTATTGCATTCTACCAAAATCAGTAAACAGGATTCTTGTTGTCATAACCAATGTTAAGACATCCTGTACTGATCTAACATTTGTGCAGATTTGTTATTTCTGAGAATTTTCAGGAATCTGGTTTATTCAGTCCAGATCAGATTCTCACGTGGACATTAGGTTAACTCTGCTTAACCCTAATCTGGTTGTTAAAGACCTATGACCAAGTCTTAAGGTTAACCCGAATTAACCCTAGCTATTTTCGTGGAAGCCCTAACTGAAGAATAGCTGCCTATATATTCCTCATGAAGACTGTTGGTGAAGTACACTTTTTGACAGAAGATCAATAAGGGACTGTATAGTTATAACTATTGTGAGCCAATCAATTATCATTGTGATAAGTGATTTGGAGTAGGATTTGATTGTAAGGGTTGTGTATCACTCAAAGCTTTGAAGCACGAGTGTTTGTGTTACTTGATTAAAGCTTTGAAGCAAAGTCAAGTTAGGGTTGTGTATCACTCAAAGCTTTGAAGCACGAGTGATTGTCACTTGATTAAAGCTGTGAAGCAAAATCAAGTGTATGTACTGAAGAGTGTCTTCATAATTTCATTAATCAATTGTTTAGTATCACTGTTGTGATTGAGGGGGAGTGAGTAGGAACTCAGTTTTAAGTTGAACTTAGATTGAAGTTGCATTGGGTAGGTCTTAAGTGAAGGAGATAAACTGGTTGGTTTATTCCTGAATTAATATCTCTTATAGTGAATTTCCTCCCTGGCTTGGTAGCCCCCAGAGTAGGTGTTGTTACACACTGAACTGGGTAAACAATTGATTGTGTTCTTTACTGCTTTTAAATTTACTGTCTTGAAGAGTGTCAGATACGGTGTCATAACATTCACTGTGACATTGAGTATCTGCTGCCAGAATTTCACCTTATAACCAAATCCTACTCCAAGTCACTTATCAAGTGATAATTGCTTGACTCACATTAATTACTAAAACTATCACAACTACATAATGCCTTATTGATCTTCTGTTAAAAGTGCTCCACACCATTAGGATTCATGAGAAATATATACGCAGTCTATTCTTCATTTTGGGCTTCCATAAAAATAGCTAGGGTTAACCAAAGTTAACCTAAAGACTTGGTCTTGGACTTTCATCATAATAGATTAGGGTTAAGCAAGGTTAACCTAATATCCACGTGAGCATCTGATCTAGTCAATATACTTCATCTCAGAATAGCACACCAGATTCCTGAAAATTCTCAGGAACAATAAATCTGCACAACAACTTGATCAGTACAGGATATCTTAACATTGGTTATGACATCATGTATCCTGCTCACTGATTTTAGTAGAATTCAGTACATATGATCATAGCTTAATCATCATGATATTCACTCATACTGAGTTGTTCCTGTAGAACATTCCTTCTGCAGAATTTGTCTTTATCCCAGAATGTTATGACATCAGTCATGACATTCGCAAATCTGGTTTTACCAAAAATTAATGCCAACAAGAAAACACTTACAAACTCCCTGTTGTACCCCAAAATTTGCCCTCTCTTTTCCACAAGAAATCACAGCTTTAGGCTTTTTTCTGATTTTTCAAATTGGCTCAAGAACCGATCAAACAGACTTTTCTTATCAGTCAAACAAAATTAGGGTTTTTATTGATTTTGAATCTGTTCAAGCAGATTGCTAGGGTTTGGTTGAGTTTGGCTCAGGGTTTGATCAGGCAGATGTTTTCTTTGACAGTAAATCCAACACTAGGGTTTGCACGCGCATTTTCAGAAGAATTTGAATCCAGTGTCTTAATTGACTGTCACCTGGTTTTGACGTTTGTCCAAGATTTCTGTCTAAACATCTGGGATATGGGTTGAGACTTCTGATTGAGAGTTTGCAGTGTTTGATTTAATCAATGAGATAAAGGACACATGGACGTTTGTTTGATTAACTGTGCAATACTTTGGATTATTCGGAACACCGGACGTTTATTGATTATTTATCATTTCTAAGTTAAAATTATTGGATAATTTCCAGTTATTATAATTCAAGAAATATAAATAATTAAATAAACAATTGAAGAGAAATTAAAAGAGAAATCTGACAAAAAAGATTTGTTTATTCATTTTGAATTGTTTGTTACAGATATTATTTGAATACTGTAAATTCATTTACAGTTATTTACATTAATATTATTACAAATAATTAAAATGAAATAAAGCTATATCTTAAATGTCTTGAAATCTTCATCTTCTAATTGCATCCTTTGCTCAACTGATTTTTACCTGCAAAAAGAAAAGGAAGAAGTCAAATGCAGATGAATTAAAAAAAGCAGACAGATATTTAAAGCTCATCATTAAAAGTGATTGGCCGGAATCAGTTTGTTCACCCTCTCTGCAAATCACAAGAGAACTCTTGGTTCACAAAGAGGGATAGAAAATTATCTTGCAAGCATTGGAATTAATTAAATTTACAAGGCTGCATAGTTTCAAATGGCAAAGTGTCAACAAAAATGTCAAAATGGACAAACTGAATTTGCCAAACAAATTACAAAGTCCAAACTGAACTGCACATATGCAAACTGAAAAAATGCCTAACCAAGTGCAAAGCTGTCAAACTGTCAAAAGGCTGCTAACAAGATATCAAAGCAAGGCAGAAAATCTGGGACAAGTACAAGATGCAGAAGAAAGAAACAATGCAAGCAACATATCCAAACATTCATCATTTTCAAGGCCAAGACTTTTTCAGAGCAAGTACAGATTTAAGCAATATAATATGCTTTTTATCTATGGAGAGAGAAAGAGAGAAAAGAGGAGGAGGCTTACAGTTTGTTGAGGCAAGCTGAATAGATATATAACAAAGTTATCAGAACATAGCATAAAGGAGGCAGAATATCAAAAAAAAAAAAACAAGATACCACAACTGTAACATTGCAAACTGCCTCTAACCAGTTCAAACAGCAAGCCTGTAACCAAGCCTGCATCAAGACACAAACCTCTAACCTGCTTCAAACACAAGCCTTTTCAAAAACCTGCTTGCCCCTAACCTGCTTCAAACACAAGACCTTTCAAAATAAACCTCTAACTTGCTTCAAACACAAGCCCTTTCAAAACAAACCTCTAACCTGCTTCAAACACAAGCCCTTTCAAAAACCTGCTTGCCTCTAACCTTCTTCAAACAGGAGCCCTTTCAAAACAAGCCTCAAGCCTGTTTCAAGCCATCAAAACCGGCCTCTAGCCCTGTCAAAGGAAAACCATCTCAAACCTGTTTCTAACATAGAACCATAAGCCTCAAAACACAAACTTGTAAACAAACTGAAGCAAGCCTCTAAACAGAAGCCAACAACAATGAGCCTGTAAATTCCCAACAGTTTTCAAACCAGAAACCCCAACAAACTTTCATCAAAAAGCCCAACCAGGAAAAAAAGCCAAGCATCAAAAGCCTTAGTCAAACAAAACTAAAACAAGCAGACAATAAACCTATACCAAATATCCAAATCAAAGCATTCAAACCAACAAAACCCTCAGAATGACTTCATCATAGGGTAGCACATCAGGCAACTCAGAATCGACAACAAGTGTCTCAAAGCATTCAAACCAACAAAACCCTTAGAATGACTTCATCATAGGGTAGTGTTGTACCCCAAAATTTTCCCTCCCATATTCTTCAAGGATTTGTCAAGTCAAGGCCACAAAATTCCCCAAGGGTTATGCAGCTCAACTGTCTCCTATACAGTCAAAACTAGGGTTTGTGTTCTGAACAAGAATTGGAAGTTTTCAAAGGCCCAATCAAGTCTCATATGCCTACAAAGATGGTCAAGTATCCTCATGTCAAGTTTCAAGGCATTCAGCTCAAAATTGCACAGTCAAAACCCTAGATTGCACTACAGTCAACTGTAGGGGCAAAATGGTCATTTGACAGTCAAAAGTTCAAATTTTTGGTCAACATATCATTTTGAAGCCACAAACATCATTTGATCAATGCTTGATCATGATTCTCAAAATTTGGGCTCAGAAATCATCAAAGATGCAAAAGTTGCTATATTTGGACAGTTGAAAAAGTCAACTGAAATTGACCAGGGCATAACTTTCACATGGATTATCAGAAAAATTCCATCCAAAGCTCATTTTGAAGAGAAAGACATTTCCTACAATTCATCTTCATATTTCAAGTCCAAGAAATGCTCTCACAAAAAGTTATCAATTTCAACATTATAGGTCATTTTCAAAAGTCAACAAAAAGGGACTTTAAGTCAAAGGCCATAACTTGATATTGGTAAATCAAAATGACATGGGACCAAAGGCATTGGTTAAAGGACTCAAAGACCTTTCCAAAATGTCCAAGAACATGTGAAAAGCTTAAACATTGACCAAGTTATGCCTTGTGGAAGTTGGGAAATTTTTGGGAATTTTGAAAAGTCAACATTGATGCAAAAGGCCTAAAAATGCAAATGGGCCCATTTTTCTTCCAAATTTCTTCATGCCAAGCCTATGCACGACCATTAGGCCCAAAGGGAAGTATTTTCATATTTTTTAATTATTTATTTGAATTTATATTAATATTAATTCATTTAAATTATTTTAATACATGAAAAATATAAACCTAACCTAAAAAAATCTTTTTATGCACATTATAGGCTCAATATCTCGTGCTTAGTCAATTATGGAAGGTTTTGGGTTGATTGGAACTAATTGACACCAAATTGCACATGATAAGATTCAAAAAGATCCTTAAGCAAATCAAATCTTCAATCAAAGATTACAAGGGATTTCATGCAGTTTTCTTGACCTAAATCATTCCATACAAGTACTAGATCAGAACCCTAATGCCTAGAGACTGCAAGCTGCGCCCCAAGAACCATTTGCATATTGAAATTTTTCATAAAAAACTCAAGAACTGAAAAGTGCCTTAGAGGTCGATTCAAGCATCAACTTTCATTCCATTAGCATCCTGAAGCACCACTGGACGTCTCTCAATCATTAACATCAACCAAAACACCCTGAATTGGTACCCCTAAGTCAAACTGTGCCTCAAAAATTCTGAAATCGTATAGCATGATTTAAGCATATTTGTGCATTTTTATTTATGTATTCATGATCACAATGATGTTTCTAAGCTAACTGATATGTTTGATTGCATTTTCATTAGCCATACGTGAATCCACCATGCGCGTTTTTTAGGGTTGCAGGTTTCTTGAATTGGGGCTTTTGCATAGGGGAAAAATTAGGACTCAAGGCTACCATGGTTGTATTCAGTAGGTCTGGACGAGGATAACCCCATACTCGCGATGGATTTATGTATCAAGGAGAGCCATTCGCTATTTTCTGCTAGCTCCCCTAATGCAACGCTATAAAAACCGTTGCTCTTGTGTTTGTTTTACAGGGAGGAAGAAGGAGGTGGAATCGTGGCATGTACTGACTGGTCAATTCGAATTTGCGCGCGTTTTAGCCGTTACGCGTCAGTTTTGATTTTTGTTGTTTATTAACCATAATATGTTAAATGAAATGCAGCAGCGCAGTTGGTAACACGTGATGTGAATAACCTTCAAGACCTGGGTTCAAGTCCCAGGTCTGGCAAATTCCAATGCTATTTTTCAATATGAAATTCTATGCTTTGCTAACGTCCAGGTGCACCATATTCCCTCACCATCAGGCAGCCACGCGTCCCATGAGATCAAGCCAAGGGCAAAGATTAGGAGAGCATCATGTACCATAGTCCAACGCGTTATATGTGATTCAAAAAGTCAACCAATTTCCAACGTTAATGGGCCAGAATCTCCAGGCCTATACCTCCATCTGGGGCCTGAACCCCCCCCTGGTTTGCTTTTCTTTTCTTTTTATTATTTTAATTATTGTGTTATTTATTTTTATTGCTTTAATTAATTAATTTTCTCTTTTTTTTACAAAATATAAAAAAAAACATCATAAAAATCCAGAAAAAGATAAAAATTAATAAATATTTTATTTTAATTATTTTATTTTCATGAATAAATTGTGAAATTGAATTTAGTATAATTAGGTTTTTTTTAATTTTAATTCTTTTCATAACAAAATATAAAAAATATAGAATTTAGGTTTAATTGTTGATCTTAATCTTTTTTTTAATTTTCCCTTTTTTTGTAATAATATTGCTTATTTTATTTATTGTTTTCATGAGTAAATTGTATATAAAAATTAATTTAGGTTAAATTAGTCAAATTTCAATATTTTCTTAATAGTTAACAAATAATTAGAATTAGGGTTTTACCTCCACTTTTTTAATTTCAATTAACTCCTTTTTCTTTTAAATCTTAAAAAACACAAAAATACCAAAACATTTAATTTTTAATTTTTTATTTTAATTCATTAATTTAATTATTTTTGCAAAAGGGTCCAACGCCCGTCGCTTCTAATTATTAATTTTGCGCATTTATTTTATATCACTTATTATAATTATGTAATTGTCCCAAAGCATTGTAATTTAAATTTCTTGCACTTTTATTTTATCGCTTTATTTATTTTCCGCTAAATCGGGTCCGGTTTAATTTTGGCGATGTGGACCCGCGCCATTTGTAATAACCTTAGATTTATTTTCCCGCAACTTATAACTGTTAAAAAGCATGCAAGAATGAATGTCCTAATTAAAATCAAGCGTAGATCACAACAAACATGAATAAGACAAAATAACTAAACATGACACACAAATCACACACCACCCCTAGGGTACGCTTCACTGTTGCCTTTCGAAAGGTGATCGTCGAGTAGAGGACGTCTTAGTAAGTCCTCATGATCCGGGAACCTGCCATGAGGGTAGCTTCTAAGGTGTCTTCCCATTGCTCTGGTGATCACCATGTCCCTAAACTCGAATTGACCCGAACACCTCCAACGGTGGTGCTACCTACCTCTCAATGGTGGGATGGCACTACTTTAAAGGACATTTACCCAGACGAATTCCTTAGGGTAGGTAGGTTCTCAAGGATACTTGCTCTAATTTCAAACAAATCAAAACATCTTTTCACCAACACATTTTCAAAAGCTTTCGAAGCAAACTTTTCAAACACTCTGACGTACGAGTCGAACTGAAATTTTTCAAAGAAACTTTTTTAAACCCACATTGAAAAGCAAACAAACAATTTTGAAAACAAGTGAGCAAGTATCTAAGAGCCCATGGATAACCATGGATAGAAAGGGTGCTAACACCTTCCCTTTCTATAACCTACCTCCCGAACCGAGAGCAATCTCTTTAAGGAATTTTTCTGTGCTTTTGTCCTTTCCCTTTGGAGAAAATAAAAGACGGTGGCGACTCTTGCTTCTGCGACATTTCGCGAAACCAGCGTTAAACAGTCAGTTCCAGATCCACCGATCACAGAACTGGCGACTCTGCTGGGGATTTCTGTATAAAGTGAGGTGTACCTTAGGGATAGTCATCACTATGTTTTCAATTGTCTTTTTTGCTTGCTTTATTATTGTGGGTTGCTTGGGAGTTCTATAGATCCTAAACCCGGATCTGGGGGATACCTTTCTTAGAAAGTAGCAACAAGGCTGTGAGGGAACTGTGCGGGGTATACCGACATGGTTGAAACAGTCTGCTACGTTGATGTGGCACTTTGGTGTGTACCGGTAACCCTTGAGTTCAGTCAAGGAGAGTACGGGGCCTCCGCGTGGTGTCGTGAAGCATCAACAGACCTTAGGAACCTTAATTGAACTATCTTGGCCTCTTTAGGGTAGTGAGATAACTGACTTTGGTGCAGTCCGAGGTTGGTTGATACTCGATACTACGCTCAATTGAGGGTTGCTTTCCTGGAATATTTCGGTCGCCAGTTCAGTGGCTAAATCGAAACGATGAACAATGAAAGCAATCCCGTGATATTGGGAACCTTAGAACCCGGTTACTTTGATTAGGACAGGTTGAACCCACCAACTTCAAGAGGGTAATACCCAGACCTCATGCTGGCCTAAACCTTAAGGGCTCTTTTGTGTGACTTGTGTGCCTTCGTACTTGACTATCTGCGTGCTTGTTACCTAACACTTGTTTCTTGCAGGTCTTGTTTATAGTCCTTAATTGGGACTCATAACAGGGTACTAAGTTTCTTGCAGGTCTTGTTTATAGTCCTTAACTAGGACTCATGACAGGGTTTACCAAATTTCTTGCAGGTGTTGTTTATAGTCCTTAACTGGGACTCATAACAGGGTTTACTAGATCTCTTGCAGGTTTTGTTTATAGTCCTTAATTGGGACTCATAACAAAGTACACTGAATTCTTGCAGGGTTTGTTTATAGTCCTTAATTGGGACTCAGAACAGGGTTTACCTACTTCACCCCATGCATAGCATGACATCATACCATTGCATACCATTGCATACATCCTAACCCATTTCAAGGATCTCAAGGGCTTGTGATGCAGGTCATGATAAATCAAACATCTAGCAAGGGGCAAAGAGGATTTATTTTCCTCTAGCCAAGGTTGTCAGGGGCTATGACCCACTGGATATGGTGAGCCTTTGACCCTTGAAGAAGAATTCTCAACAACATGGGTTTCCTTCAATCAAGCTATAAATTTCGATGCTAACAATTTTCTTGTTTACCCTGTGAGGTCCTTGAAAACATTGCATGCATATCATACATATCATTACATAACAGGTATCTTTGTTGCAGGTCACTTACCTTTCTCGCTGTTTATTTCAGCAATGGCCTCACAACAAGATAACCAGGACCTTCACGCTCAAGAGTCTCAGTTCAGGGAAATCTTCTTAGGTCTATCCAAGGGGCAGGAAGAGTTGAGGGCACTCCTCATGGGGAATCTGACCAGAAAAAGTCCTGAAGATGACAAGGACGAACAGCTGAAACGTCTACAAGCTGAGGTAGACACATTGAAAACTCAGATGCTGGGGCAAAGGGCCCTCATTCAAGGTTTAGCTCAGGAGCAAGGAGAGCTGAGAGCCATGGTCAGTCAGTTTCCTCAAGGCATGAAGCAACCAGCCCAAATCAGGGACCAGGTCATGGAACAGCTCCCAAGAGGGCAAAGGTCGGGTCCAGTGAATAGACCTCTCCGAGTTGCTACTACTTCACAGGTTCAACAACGACCTCGCCAGAAACAGCGGGTTGATCAGAACAGGCCGGACGAGCCTAAGAGACAATTCACCAATATCAACATACCATGGTCACGAGCCTTGCAACACATGTTAAGGATGAATCTGATTGCGGTGATCAACCCTCCTGCAAATCCAAAGACCTCCTCTCCAAGCTACAACCCAGAAGCAAGGTGCGCTTACCATTCTGGTAGCCCGGGGCACGATACTGAGGATTGTTGGGCGCTGAAGTACAAGATTCAAGGCATGATCGATGCTGGAGAGATCCAGTTTGAAGTACCCAAGACTCCCAACGTGATCACTGCTCCCATGCCAAAACATGGCTAGGATAGAAAGCACTTTTTGTTCATTCGAATTCAAGTTGTGATTTTCTTTTGTTTAAACATTTATTCATGTTAAAACATTGTTATTCCATTAATGCATCGCTTATGTCTATTTTTGAATCAATATATTCGCATTCACTATATGCAAACTGTTTTCATATTTTTTTTCTGATGTCAACTCTTGATCTTAAATAATTCTAAGCCTCTTGAGGGAGGATGACGAAAATGATACCACAATCATTACAGTATGCTTTTGAACAGACCCTGCTGATGAGGTACAGGCATTGTTTCAACCCCTAAACACTGGAGTTATAAGGATGATAATCCCTCGTCAACCCATCAGAGCCAAAGAAGTAGGAGTTTTTATTTTCGAAAATCAAAACCCTTAATCACAACCTGGGGCAGGGTAGTCTCTCAGTTGATCCAAGTGCATAACGAATGGCACCGAAGAGATCTTTTACAAAACGAACAAAGATAGTAATGGTTCAGAACAATCAAAAGGACAGGCAGTCATCATCAAAATTCATAAATGAAAAACCCAAAAAGTCTAAACCTACAAAGGGGACTTATGAAACTGGGGCATCCCGCTGACTGTAATTCCAAAAAGGAAACAGTTCAGGCAAAAAAAGAAAGGGATAACAAAACCAAGAAGCAGGTCACTACAAACCCTCAACAAAAAAGGAATGACTGCCTGTTCAAAAAGAAGTTATCAACATCTGAACCATCATTGGAACATCAGAGCAAATACTCAAGCAAGGTCTAATGTATGATCAACTGAGTTTAGGTTTGGAGAACATCACGAAGAGTGGGTGGGTACAAATAATTTGAGCCTTTATCCTTTGTTTCTTAAACCGTGAACCAGGCCACGTTATAACCCTCAAAAGTCCTAGCTGAAGCATGGGTTAGTTCGAAAGCATACTGTTACAAAAGGTATCCTGACTCCTTAAGGCCTACGGTAAATACGGAGTTGACATCACGTTTTACGAACATTCACTTGTTTTATGAAAAGATGCATTTTCAAAATCTTCAAGACAGACATAAGCTTTGCATTTTTAACATAACTTTGTTTGCATATGACTTTTTGTTTGAACAACAGGAAAATTCGCACGATGAATACCTAGTGAACAAAAGCACTTCCAATCAAGGGGCAGACATGATCGGGGTCTATTATCTGGGGCAGTCCAATCAAGATTCGGAGAATCTCTCAAAGGTCAAATAGCCTGGGGCAAATCTCCGCCTGAGCCACTTGGGGCATTTCAACAACGAATCTGGCCTGATCAAACACCTTCTGGTGGCGTGACTAAATACTTCTAAACAGGGGCAACTCCCTACGTTCTGAGAACCTGGACATAGTCGAAAAGATACTACGCACAATCAAAGACCCGCTAGGTTGACATACCTAGGCAAAAATAAGGGTTTCCCGGCGAACCAAAAGGGTTCGGGCAAAATGAAGGGATGAAATGAAAAATCTGTACACCCGGCAAGTCGAAAACCTGAAAAGGCAGCTTGGGCAAAAAGGGGTATCCCGGTGGACTGAAAACTCGAAAGGGCGGTCCAGGCAAAAGTTAGGGATCAAAGCGTACGACTATGTCCTGTCATCTTGTCACTGGCCTACCAAAAGAAGGTGTGTCCATCAACAAATATCAGCACCTCACAGGTCTTCCTCTCCCACCTCAGAAACAGGGGCAAGGATGAGCTGTCCAAGCAAGCTAATGGTTCTGCCCTCCAAGGTACCAAGATAGGTTCAGCTAAAGAACATAACCAGTATATCTTGATTCCCCAGAGAGTGAGCCAGCAAGTCAGTGCACTCTCCTCCAAGCAAAGCTATCAACTCTTAAGGAAGTTGGGTATCCTCCAGCAGATCCCAACATCCCCCAGCAGCAATACATATATTCTTAACAAGCATCTCCGGTAGTCTTGGTCTAAAGATTGTTCCCCGGCGGTATACCAACATTCAAAGGAATCACTTCCCCAGCATATCAAAACTTCCCCAGAAGAGTCCAATCCAGTTCCCCAGGAAAGTTGGAATTTATCTCCTCAAGCAGTAAGCTTATCCCCAGTAGATTCTGGAAGCTTATCCTCACAGAGCACGAACGCGTCGTCCGGCTTTATTTAAAGAGTTATTTCCTTAACAGGATATAACTGGGTTATCCTCAGCCAAAAGCCATGGAAAGAGCGTCGTCGACAAAGTCTTCTTACCCCAGCGAAGTCCGTCAACACTTCATACAACAACGGTATCCTCAGCAAGTCATTCTCAATAATTCAAGCAAAGCATCTCTATCCCCACAGAGTACCGCTTCCCAGCATAGTCGCTAGAGTATCTTTTCTCCCCGCAGACTCTTCATTTGCCAAGTTTATTCCTCAACGGAGTTATCTTCTCCTACCGGTATTCTTGCAGTTATCATCCTCAGCGGAAACAAAATCTATTCTCCAACATCAGCCCAGGATACGACTTCCCGGCACCCGTCAAGGATTCACTTTCCTAAACAAGCATACATAAAACATCACATACATCATTATAACATGCATAGACACATCATATCATACAAGTCTCGTTTACATTGAGAACATCATTGCTTGATCCGTATCATGCATTGCATATGACTGACCTTTACCTTTCAGGAAGGAATCAGCTAAATTCTCAATCATCTTTCAAGACCTAGCCTGGTTCAGTTAAATCGACCCTAAGATTTTCCTGATGCTTATCCGGTCAAAGGCCTTCTCTGGTTCAGTCAGATCGACCCTAAGATCTCCCTGATGCTTATCCAGTTGAAGATATTTCAAGACCTAGACCGGTTCAGTTAAATCGACCCTAAGATTTTCCTGATTCTTACCCAGTCCAAGGCCTTCTCTTGGTTCAGTCAGATCGACCCTAAGATCTCCCTGATGCTTATCCAGTTGAAGATATTTCAAGACCTAGACCGGTTCAGTTAAATCGACCCTAAGATTTTCCTGATTCTTACCCAGTCCAAGGCCTTCTCTTGGTTCAGTCAGATCGACCCTAAGATCTCCCTGATGCTTATCCAGTTGAAGATGTTTCAAGACCTAGACCGGTTCGGTTAAATCGACCCTAAGATTTTCCTGATGCTTATCCAGTCAAAGGCCTTCTCTTGGTTCAGTCAGATCGACCCTAAGATCTCCCTGATGCTTATCCAGTTGAAGACGTTTTAAGACCTAGACCGGTTCAGTTAAATCGACCCTAAGATTTCCCTGATGCTTATCCAGTCAAAGGCCTTCTCTTGGTTCAGTCAGATCGACCCTAAGATCTCCCTGATGCTTATCCAGTTGAAGATGTTTCAAGACCTAGACCGGTTCAGTTAATTCGATCCTAAGATTTTCCTGATTCCTACCCAGTCAAAGGCCTCTCTGGTTCAGTCAGATCGACCCTAAGATCTCCCTGATTCTTATTCCAGTAGAAGACACCCAAGATTTTTCTCAACAAGCGTTGTTGAAGTTAAAGACACCCAAGATTTTTCTCAACGAGCGTTGTTGAAGTTAAAGTCGCCCAAGGTTCTCTTACCATTCATGCTAAGGCAGTAACCATCCCTGGTTCATTCATCAGCGTTTGAAGCTCCAGACCCAGCTCCTGTAATCAGTCAGGACACATCTATACCAAGCATCTAAAATTAGCTCCTGCAACGTGTCAGGTACTCATTTTCTCTTTTGCAGGTATGCAGGTTCTCGCTAAGGAATCTCCTATGCGACCAACATCCAGATGGCATCTATAAGCCCATCATCCTATCCAACAATCTCAAAATGGCATCTATAAGCCCATTCCCCCCATACTGTTATCATGTGAGCGCAAATTTCTGGGCACTTTAGTGTTCAATCATCTTCCACCCTCGGATTACGAAAGGCACGTCAGCCAATCTGCATCCTCAGGTCTAAGAAGATTGAACAGGGGCAACTGTTGTACCCCAAAATTTGCCCTCCCATATTCTTCAAGGATTTGTCAAGTCAAGGCCACAAAATTCCCCAAGGGTTATGCAGCTCAACTGTCTCCTATACAGTCAAAACTAGGGTTTGTGTTCTGAACAAGAATTGGAAGTTTTCAAAGGCCCAATCAAGTCTCATATGCCTACAAAGATGGTCAAGTATCCTCATGTCAAGTTTCAAGGCATTCAGCTCAAAATTGCACAGTCAAAACCCTAGATTGCACTACAGTCAACTGTAGGGGCAAAATGGTCATTTGACAGTCAAAAGTTCAAATTTTTGGTCAAAATATCATTTTGAAGCCACAAACATCATTTGATCAATGCTTGATCATGATTCTCAAAATTTGGGCTCAGAAATCATCAAAGATGCAAAAGTTGCTATATTTGGACAGCTGAAAAAGTCAACTGAAATTGACCAGGGCATAACTTTCACATGGATTATCAGAAAAATTCCATCCAAAGCTCATTTTGAAGAGAAAGACATTTCCTACAATTCATCTTCATATTTCAAGTCCAATAAATGCTCTCACAAAAAGTTATCAATTTCAACATTATAGGTCATTTTCAAAAGTCAACAAAAAGGGACTTTAAGTCAAAGGCCATAACTTGAGATTGGTAAATCAAAATGACATGGGACCAAAGGCATTGGTTAAAGAACTCAAAGACCTTTCCAAAATGTCCAAGAACATGTGAAAAGCTTAAAAATTGACCAAGTTATGCCTTGTGGAAGTTGGGAAATTTTTGGGAATTTTGAAAAGTCAACATTGATGCAAAAGGCCTAAAAATGCAAATGGGCCCATTTTTCTTCCAAATTTCTTCATGCCAAGCCTATGCACGACCATTAGGCCCAAAGGGAAGTATTTTCATATTTTTTAATTATTTATTTGAATTTATATTAATATTAATTCATTTAAATTATTTTAATACATGAAAAATATAAACCTAACCTAAAAAAATCTTTTTATGCACATTATAGGCTCAATATCTCGTGCTTAGTCAATTATGGAAGGTTTTGGGTTGATTGGAACTAATTGACACCAAATTGCACATGATAAGATTCAAAAAGATCCTTAAGCAAATCAAATCTTCAATCAAAGATTACAAGGGATTTCATGCAGTTTTCTTGACCTAAATCATTCCATACAAGTACTAGATCAGAACCCTAATGCCTAGAGACTGCAAGCTGCGCCCCAAGAACCATTTGCATATTGAAATTTTTCATAAAAAACTCAAGAACTGAAAAGTGCCTTAGAGGTCGATTCAAGCATCAACTTTCATTCCATTAGCATCCTGAAGCACCACTGGACGTCTCTCAATCATTAACATCAACCAAAACACCCTGAATTGGTACCCCTAAGTCAAACTGTGCCTCAAAAATTCTGAAATCGTATAGCATGATTTAAGCATATTTGTGCATTTTTATTTATGTATTCATGATCACAATGATGTTTCTAAGCTAACTGATATGTTTGATTGCATTTTCATTAGCCATACGTGAATCCACCATGTGCGTTTTTTAGGGTTGCAGGTTTCTTGAATTGGGGCTTTTGCATAGGGGAAAAATTAGGACTCAAGGCTACCATGGTTGTATTCAGTAGGTCTGGACGAGGATAACCCCATACTCGCGATGGATTTATGTATCAAGGAGAGCCATTCTCTATTTTCTGCTAGCTCCCCTAATGCAACGTTATAAAAACCGTTGCTCTTGTGTTTGTTTTACAGGGACGAAGAAGGAGGTGGAATCGTGGCACGTACTGACTGGTCAATTCGAATTTGCGCGCGTTTTAGCCATTACGCGTCAGTTTTGATTTTTGTTGTTTATTAACCATAATATGTTAAATGAAATGCAGCAGCGCAGTTGGTAACACGTGATGTGAATAACCTTCAAGACCTGGGTTCAAGTCCCAGGTCTGGCAAATTCCAATGCTATTTTTCAATATGAAATTCTATGCTTTGCTAACGTCCAGGTGCACCATATTCCCTCACCATCAGGCAGCCACGCGTCCCATGAGATCAAGCCAAGGGCAAAGATTGGGAGAGCATCATGTACCATAGTCCAACGCGTTATATGTGATTCAAAAAGTCAACCAATTTCCAACGTTAATGGGCCAGAATCTCCAGGCCTATACCTCCATCTGGGGCCTGAACCCCCCCCTGGTTTGCTTTTCTTTTCTTTTTATTATTTTAATTATTGTGTTATTTATTTTTATTGCTTTAATTAATTAATTTTCTCTTTTTTTTACAAAATATAAAAAAAAACATCATAAAAATCCAGAAAAAGATAAAAATTAATAAATATTTTATTTTAATTATTTTATTTTCATGAATAAATTGTGAAATTGAATTTAGTATAATTAGGTTTTTTTTAATTTTAATTCTTTTCATAACAAAATATAAAAAATATAGAATTTAGGTTTAATTGTTGATCTTAATCTTTTTTTTAATTTTCCCTTTTTTTGTAATAATATTGCTTATTTTATTTATTGTTTTCATGAGTAAATTGTATATAAAAATTAATTTAGGTTAAATTAGTCAAATTTCAATATTTTCTTAATAGTTAACAAATAATTAGAATTAGGGTTTTACCTCCACTTTTTTAATTTCAATTAACTCCTTTTTCTTTTAAATCTTAAAAAACACAAAAATACCAAAACATTTAATTTTTAATTTTTTATTTTAATTCATTAATTTAATTATTTTTGCAAAAGGGTCCAACGCCCGTCGCTTCTAATTATTAATTTTGCGCATTTATTTTATATCACTTATTATAATTATGTAATTGTCCCAAAGCATTGTAATTTAAATTTCTTGCACTTTTATTTTATCGCTTTATTTATTTTCCGCTAAATCGGGTCCGGTTTAATTTTGGCGATGTGGACCCGCGCCATTTGTAATAACCTTAGATTTATTTTCCCGCAACTTATAACTGTTAAAAAGCATGCAAGAATGAATGTCCTAATTAAAATCAAGCGTAGATCACAACAAACATGAATAAGACAAAATAACTAAACATGACACACAAATCACACACCACCCCTAGGGTACGCTTCACTGTTGCCTTTCGAAAGGTGATCGTCGAGTAGAGGACGTCTTAGTAAGTCCTCATGATCCGGGAACCTGGCATGAGGGTAGCTTCTAAGGTGTCTTCCCATTGCTCTGGTGATCACCATGTCCCTAAACTCGAATTGACCCGAACACCTCCAACGGTGGTGCTACCTACCTCTCAATGGTGGGATGGCACTACTTTAAAGGACATTTACCCAGACGAATTCCTTAGGGTAGGTAGGTTCTCAAGGATACTTGCTCTAATTTCAAACAAATCAAAACATCTTTTCACCAACACATTTTCAAAAGCTTTCGAAGCAAACTTTTCAAACACTCTGACGTACGAGTCGAACTGAAATTTTTCAAAGAAACTTTTTTAAACCCACATTGAAAAGCAAACAAACAATTTTGAAAACAAGTGAGCAAGTATCTAAGAGCCCATGGATAACCATGGATAGAAAGGGTGCTAACACCTTCCCTTTCTATAACCTACCTCCCGAACCGAGAGCAATCTCTTTAAGGAATTTTTCTGTGCTTTTGTCCTTTCCCTTTGGAGAAAATAAAAGACGGTGGCGACTCTTGCTTCCGCGACATTTCGCGAAACCAGCGTTAAACAGTCAGTTCCAGATCCACCGATCACAGGTAGCACATCAGGCAACTCAGAATCGACAACAAGTATCTCAGGGCTAGCAAGCTGAAGAAGAAAAGGAGTTTCAGAGGAAAAGAAGTTGTACAAGGGTTTTCAGATATTCATCATAAAACCATAAAAGCAAAATACGAGTACCAGGAAAGCTAGCACAACATCATACTCCCTCGCCTCCGGCCGCCTAAGACACCTCCAGTCCCCTCCAGTCCACTCCTCGTCTCCAAAGGTTAATTTCTTCTTCCCTTTTCTTTCACACCTCACACAACAATAATAACATAGAAGATCAGAGCTTGCTAAAAAAGGAAGGGAAATCAATAACATATAAAACTTGAAACCCTAAAAATTGAAAGAACATAAATCAAACCTTTTCGTGTCGCCGCCTTGCTTGACCATGGAGGGAGGAGGAGTTGACGGTGGCGCCTGGTGGCCATAGGCGGAGAGGAATTTTGTTCAGAAACCATGGCTCAAGGAGACGAAGAAGACGATGATAGAAACGACGCCGCTCAACACTGTGAACCCTCGTACTGAAACAACAAAGTGAAAACCCTAACAAATGTTGTAAAGTGCCATTGGGCCTGCTCCACATCCAAACGCTTAAGCCCAAGCGAAACTGGCGTGCACCCCCTTTTTTCCTTGTCTTATTTGCATTTCTTTTGGGCCAGACATTCTCTTAAAAGCCCATTTACTGTTTTATATATTCTCATATTTTAAAAACCTTTTTTATTATATTTTTCTAACTTATAAAATACAAAAATAATACATTAACCCTTTTATACAAATTTTTCTTAATTGCTTATTTTTTATTTTATTACATTTGAAAAATACATAAATATTAGATTTAATTAGGTTAATAGAATTTTTTGTCTTAAAACTCTTTTTAATAAATCTTTTTCATGCATAAAAACATTAATACATAAAAAATAGAATTTCTTAAGCATTTTCTTTCCTTTCTTCAAAACTTTTGTTTATACATAATCAACAAAAACCCAAAAATAAATAAAATACTTAATATTGCATTAGGTTAACATATTTTTCTCACTTGTAAATAATCACATACACTTTCACAAATGCTTTTGATACATTGCTTTTATTCTTATACATTGCTACATTTTACATTGAGAATGCGATTCGATTTGGTTGTAAATATTATTTGGACACTACTATCCTGATAAGACTCATCCCCATTTGTAAATATTTGTACCCCCATCCCCGGATACTTATTTGTAATAGCTTAGACTTTAAATTCCCGCAATTTATCGCTTTCTATATACTGTATAGTAATTAGGGTTTGTATGCGAAGATTCAAAATCAACCGCTAGATAACCTAATACAAGACAAATGCATGACAATCAATACACCATTCACACTTGCACCCCTAGGGTAATCCCGCTTGTTGCCTTCCAAAATGGGCCATGCTTGCATGTTGAGTTTCTTTGGCAAAACAAAAACAAATCAAATGATCATAGTCCCTCGATGACGCTTTCGAAGTTGCCTAAAAAATGATCAAGTCCCTCAAGCAAATTGCCAAAGACACTTGGCACCATTGCATTCATGGTCTATACGATGACCCGCGCCCGTCCCGTTAACATCCTAAAACAAGATTGTCCACCAAATACAACGGTGGAACAATACTGTTAAAAGGGTTAAAACATAGAAACAATCTTTGAGTAAATTTAGGGGTAGACAACTCTTAGTTACTTGATCAAACTTGCAAAATACACTTGCCTACTTTCAAAACACACTCCACAACACAACTTTCAAAACAAATTTCAAAACCTTGAAACATCTTTTCGAAAAGACACACACCTTTGTAAAACATTCGAGTAAAGAATTGTTACAACGGTTGCCTAGACAAGGCATCTTTTTCAAAACATTTTCAAAAAAACACACACACACACCACCATTTCAAGCAATTGAAAATCAAAAGCAAGTGATCTAAAACAAGTAACTAAGAGCCCATGGATAACCATGGATGAAAAGGGTGCTAATACCTTCCATTTTCATAATCTACCCCCCGAACCCACGAAAACATCTCAAAGGTCTTTCCTGTGCTTTTTGACCTTTCCTTAGGATAAAATAAAAAGTCGGTGGAGACTCTTGCTAAACCGAACAAGTGCGAATACAAACGCAAAACCTCAAGTCAGTTCTACCACCGTATCACACTCCCCATTTGGAAATTTGTTTGGCTAAAACCCCTAAACAATCAGAGATTAGAATGCAGAAGCAACATGCAGATCAGAGATCAAAATGCAGCAGAATTTTTAATAACAACTAATCTAACTACCAATATCCAATTCTACCAAAATTAACACAATTACTTCTCCCCTTTTTAGAAATAAAGAGGCCAAAGGATCTAGTACTTCAAGTTATACAGTCATCAAAAGGAAATCCAAAAAACACAGAAACAGAGAGAAGGTATCAAATAGCAACATCAAGTTCCAGCATCAATCTTTACAACTCAGCAAACACAGACCTTCAGGTACTGTCATCCCCTGAGGAAGCACTATTTTCAGCAGCATCTTTTGGTGAGCTTCTTGCAGAACCATCATGTTGTTCTTCATCAGAATCCTCTTCCCTCATTTGTTCTTCATTCTCCTCTTGTTCCAGACTAGTAATCAGCTCTTCAAGAGTCCTTTTTCTTGCATCAAGCTCTATGCAGGTTTATTTTAGAATAGCTATAACATCAGCTTTCTTGGAATGAGCTTTGACATTTGATGTCTCAGCAGATGTCATAACAATGTCAGGGACATGTGTTCCCTGAAACAGCTTATAGTGAAAACCAAGTGCAGGGGCTCTTTTGCACAGAGTCCTTTTCAACCAGAATATCAGGATACTGATCAATGATTATACCACACAGGAGAGAGGGAAAAGCAATAGGGCCTTTAATAGCACAACTCTCAACATGTTTCATTGTTTGATCAAAGATGTAGTTGCCATAATCAAAGTTTGTTCTGGTTCCAACAGCATAGATAAATATTCCCAAACTAGTGGAGATGGTGGATTTGTGGTTGGTGGGAACCCAGTTAGCTGCACCAATTTTGTGTAGTATGGAAAACTTCACACTCAGCTTGCTTGCAGTTAGCTTCCCTTTCAAGGGCCAGTGCTTGACTTGCTTGACAGTGATGGTTTGACAAACCTGGTTGTCAGTAACTTCAAGCTCAGGCTGAGCATCATCAGGCCTCCCTAGGTATTTGTTTATCACAGTAGGAGAGAAATTTACCTTCCTTCCTCTCACATAAGCACTCTTAAAATCAGCTGACTTTCCATCAGCACATCCACCAGACAAATTTAGTATGAATTATTTGACAAGAATCTCATAGCAGTTGGAAAACTTGACCACTGTTTTCATCAGGCCAGCAGCCTTGATGAGATCCATGACTTCCTTACACTCAATAGCACTTATGTTCAGCTCCCTCTCTAAGGCAATCCTTTTCAAAAACACATACTTCCACCTGCTTGCATTTTTTCGATGGTGAAAGGAGATGTTGTCAATGGCAACCTCAGGAACCTTAGGCAGTTTTCTAGAAGAGGGTTTCTTCCTAAGAGGAATGTCTGGAACATTGCTCTCAACATCAAAATCAAAGTCTAATTCCTCATCAGATTCAGAGGGTTCAGGAGCCTTTCTTTTCTTGGCTATAGGTTGTCTCAAGGGTTTTGAGAGACTACCAACAGATACCCTAGCTTTTACCTTACCCTTCCCTTTGGAAGTTCCAGCCTTTTGATCCTTCTCAGCTTCTTCTCTAGCCTTGTTCTCAGGCCTAGCTTCCTCATGAACAACTTCAGTAGCCTTCTCTTTGGAGGGGCTTTAGGCAACACTCTGCTTTTCTTTTCTACTCATCATCATTCTTGCTATGCTAGGGTTGACTTTAGCAATTAAATCATTGTCAGAAAATTCTTCATCAACATCAATGACAGGAGGTTCAACAGCCTTGTCAGTAGGGGTCTGGTGATCATCAGGTTTCTCTGGAGATTTCTCAATGTTGTCATCAGGTTTCTCAACATTCTGAGTGACATTGGGATCACTTTCTAAATTAGGGCTAGCAGCTTCTTGGTTCAATGGTACAGATACACCAGGAACAAAGTGATTCTCATTAAGAATCCTAGTGACTAGTTTGGCAATAGCTTGATGCACATAAGCAGAACCTTCCCTATTAGCTATCTCTGGAGGAACAGAGGATGATGGTTGAGAAGATTTACCAGATGGAGAAGCTTGTGATCTTCTTGCATGTCTGGTTCGCAGCTTCTTGACCTTAGTAGGATTAGCTGCCATTGCACGAAGTGGAGTTACCTCAAGAACATCAACATCCATGGGGTTTACGTTTGCCCTAGGTTCGGTGTCAGTGGGTGAGGAAGATGCAGTTGCCTTTGATGAAGATGATGACACAGATTATTTAGACATCTTGAGAGATTGAGAATACAAGTGACAACGAGTGTGAAATTTTCTTTTGAGGGAATGGAGAGTGATGCAACAAACTGAGAAGAGGGAGATATAAATATGTCTATTCCTCTTCTTAAACTTTTGGAAAGAAAGAGGGAAACAAATGATTAGCCCAATCAAAATAAACTTGATTAAAATATCTCTTTCAAACCTTGTATTAAGCAAAATTAATTGCTACATCTCTTCATATTTGCAAATACCCAGCTTGCCCCTTAAATTCTCAAACTGACTAGCATCAAGTGCCTTGGTAAAAATATCAGCCAGTTGTAGTTCAGTGGCAACATGTTCCAGCTTAATCACCTTCTCCTCCACAAGATCTCTGATGAAGTGATGTCTAATGTCAATATGCTTAGTCCTGCTGTGCTGTATAGGATTCTTGGATATGTTAATAGTACTCAAATTTTCATAGTACAATGTCATGACATCTTGTGTGACATTATACTCAGTCAGCATCTGTTTCATCCAGATCATTTGAGAACAGCTGCTACCAGCTGCTATGTATTCAGCTTCAGCAGTAGATAGAGACACACAATTTTGTTTCTTGTTGAACCAAGAAACAAGATTATTTCCAAAAAAGAAGCATCCTCCAGAGGTGCTCTTTCTATCATCAGCACTACCAGCCCAATCAGCATCACAATAACCAGACAGAATTGGTTCACATCCATGAGAGTACAACATGCCATAATTGTAAGTTCCACTCACATACTTCAGAATTATTTTCACCTGGTTGATGTGACTTACTTTGGGTTTAGCCTGATATCTTGCACATACTCCAACTGCAAAGGCAATGTCAGGTCTGCTGGCTGTTAAGTATAGCAGACTTCCTATCATGCTTCTGTAAAAGCTTTGATCCACATTTGCCCCACTTGTATCTTTGGACAACTTTAAATGAGTAGGTGCAGGAGTCCTTTTATGACTGGCATTCTCCATCCCAAACTTCTTGACAATATTCTTTGTTGTTGTACCCCAAAATTTTCCCTCCCATATTCTTCAAAGTTTGTCAAGAATCATCTTCAATTGGTTCAAGACCACTCAAGGGTTGCACAGTCCAAATACCTCCTAAGCCAGCTGAAACTAGGGTTTTGTTGCTTTCAAGGAATTTTAAGTTTTCAAGGGTCCAACCAAGTCCCATAGGCCTATATACATTTTCAAGCATCTACATGCCAAGTCTCAAGACTCACAGAGGCAAATTGCACAGTCAAAAGCCCTATTTGGTTCACAATCAACAACAGGGGCAAAATGGTCATTTTGCAGTCAAAAGTCAGAATTTTTGGTCAACATCTTATTTTGAGCACACAATCATCATTTGATCAAGTCTTGATCATGATTCCTCAAGCATGGCTCAAAAATCATCAAAGATGCAAAAGTTACTAGTTTTGGACAGCAGAAAAGTCAAGTGTAACTTGACCAAGGCATAACGTTTTCATGGTTCATCAGAAAAATCCCATCCAATGCTCATTTTGAAGGGGATGACATTTCCTACAACTCATCTTCACATTTCAAGTCCAAGAAATTCTCTCACAAAAAGTTATAAATTTCTACATTATAGGTCAATTTCAAAAGTCAACAAAAAGGCACTTTAAGTCAAAGACCATAACTTGAGATTGGTAAATCCAAATGACAGTGGACTAAAGGCATTGGTTATAGAACTTCAAGACCTTTCCAAAATGTCCAAGAACATGTTAATATGATCAAAGTTGAGCAAGATATGCATGGGAGAAGTTGGGAAATTTTTGTGAATTTGCAAAAGTCAACTTTGCTCAAAACACCATGTTTTTGCTAATGAGCCTCAAATTTCTTCTTGAATCATTGTCCAAAGCCTATGAACGACCCATTGAGATTAACTTGAATTATTTTCTTATTTTATATTAATTAATTGAATTTTTAATCAATATTAATTCATTTAATTCATTTAATTGTAGGAAAATATCAAGATATGGTTTTGCAATCTTTTCATGAAGCAAATATGACCTACATGTGCTGGAGATTTCGTGTACACATCAAGGGGACAAGGATCTCTCAATTTGGCAAGGTTTTTCAATCAAAAATATGCAAAAAGATATGATTGAAAATCAAATATTCCAACCATTATTCCATGGATTTTTGGACCAAGATTTACCCTAATTCCATTCTACTATATATGCATAACCTAAACCTAATCATGCACACGTGAGAACTGCTGCACAAAAGCCATAAGAACATTGAAAAATATCAAAGAAACTTGAAAACTGAATTCTACTTTCCACGCCAATTCAAAGCCTTATAGTGTTTCCAATACGTTGCTGGAGGTGTAAGGAACATATTGCAATCAAAGCTAAGCCTTAAAGCTATCAGAATCACCAAGAACAGTTTAAGGGTTTGCGTTTTTTTTCTGGAATCGAGTTGCTTATTTCATGCATCATTAACACGATTTATTGTTTGTTTTGCATTGTTTGAGTCCATAGGAAGCTAATGATGCGGGTTAATTGGATTATGGTACACGGAATCAAGAATCACCATTGAAGAAATCTAGGGTTCCTAAGCTTGAAAATTGGGGATTTCCAGCACAGAAAAAATTAGGCTTCATAAGACCTATGGTTGAACTCAGGAGATGCAGACGAACACAAAGCTACCATCGTGCCCTATTTATATAGCCTGTAGGCCTATTCGTTATTTTTCGCCGTCCTGTTTAGTGGGGGTTAAAAACCCCCACTATCTCTTTATCTTTTTTCAGGTGAATGAAGAAGATGATGAGCTGGTGGCAGGCTATTGGTTAATTCAAATATACGCGCGCGATTTTGTTTGTACAGCACATGTGATTGTTTGTATATATTATTTTCAATAATCATTATACTAACGAATGCATGCAAGTGGTTCAGTGGTAAATGTGCTGGCATGTGACTATTGGGATCTGGGTTCGATTCCCAGGTCAACCCAAAATGCATTATGTTATTTTTCTTCACATACTTGCATGCAGGCTATTGAGCGTTGTTCATCATACACCTTACTCATCCAGACGCCAAGTGTCCTCAAGCATTGATCTAATGGCCAAAAGGTGATGAACACCATGTTCCTGGTCAACCCACGCTCTAGGCAATTCCAGAAGTCAAACAAGGCTTGAGTTAATGGGCCAGAAATTCCAGGCTTCACCTCCTAATGGGTCAACACACCCCCTGGTTTTCTTTTTATTCTTTTATTCTTTTTCCTTTCTATTTTCTTTCATTAATTATTATTATTATTTAATTCACAAATTAATTAATTTTCATAATAAATTCAGACCATTAAAATTTATATTATTATTATTATTATTATTATTAAATTTCACCTTAATTATTATTTTTGTAAATAAATTGTAATTAATTAATTAGTTGTTTAATTAGGACAATTTTAATCTTTTTCATAATAAATAAAATTAATCTAGAATTAGGGTTTCTTGACTTTTAATTTCTTTTATTTTTATTTTCGTTAAAACATAAAAAACACAAAAACATTTTTTTTCTTTTAATTCATTAATTAATTAGTAAAATAGGTTTAATATTTAATTAATTGCAAAAAAGGACAAACTTCAATTCTTTTCTCAAAAAGGGTCAAAACCCTAAGGACGTCCCTGATTCAATTCTTTCGCGCGCATATTTATTTTCAATTTATTTATTTGATCATATTTATGTATCTGTTTCCGAGGATGTAATAGTTAATTAGGCTTTTATCGCTTTCTTTTATTTTCTCGCATTTATTTTCCAAACGGGTTATGTTTTTGGCGATGTATATACCCGCGCCTTGTAATAGCGTAGATTTACCTTTCCGCACTTTATTTCCCGCAAACTATTAAACTGCTAAAGATGCATGACAAGACTTGTATGAAAAATAAAATCAACCCGTAGCTCACAATGATACATGTGCAAAGATAAATATAAACTGAAACAACACACATGCACATGCCACTCCTAGGGTACGCCTCACTCGGTTGCCTCGAGGTGGTCATCAAGTATAGGGTGTTTTAGAGGTCGCCCTATTGTCTAAAGATCAAAAGTTTCCTCAAAATGGTTGCCTCGGATAAAAAAAGATCTAAGACATTAGGGTTACCGCTAAGGCGTCCTACTATTGCTTTGGTGACCACACATGTCCTAATAATCGAATTGACCCGAATAACTCCAACGACGGTGCTACCTACTTCTCAATAGTGGGATAGTACTGTCTAAAGGACTCTTACACAGCCTAATTCCTTAAGAGTAGGTAGATTTCTCCTGGGTACTTGCTCTTTCAAAACAAAAAAAATCTTTTCGCACCTACACTTTCAAAAAATTTTCAAACAAAACACTTCATACACTCTTGAGGACTGATACAAGAGTTACCTAGAAGTTTTTCAAACTAAACTTTTTCAAACCCACATACACAAGAAAAGCAAACAATTTTTGAAAACATAGTGAGCAAGTACCTAAGAGCCCGTGTGTTGTACCCCAAAATTTGCCCTCCCATTTCTCAATGATTTCTCATCACAAAACCTTTGAAGCCCAAGATCCAGTTAGGGTTTCATCTGCTCAAGACTTCTCCTTGCACTGTTGACCCAAATTAGGGTTTGTGTTTGCACCAAGATGTTTTGACCTAAAGTGCCTAAGATGACTTTCATGCTTCATATTGGACTCCCAAGTTTATCCATACCAAGTTTCAAGCTTTGATTCCAAGTTTTGCTCAGTCAATTGGACAGTTGACCTAGAAATCAGTTGTATTGAAAAAAAAGTCAACTGTGGCCAATTGACAGTCAAACCTCATGAAAATTGACCCACATCAACATTATGAACTCATATGGACCAATTTGATCAAGTTTGGATCACAATTCCATAAGAAATTTGATCAGATTACCGAAAGGGCAAAATAGTCATTTTTAGGGTTTTGACTGCACAAAGGCAATTTTTGACTGTTTGACCTAGCCAATGGCAAACCAAGCTCATATATGGACTCAAGGACCCCATGGAATTATCTTGACATGCTCAACAAACTCAAAAGATCCCAAGTACACAAGATTGACGGTTGAATTTCCCAGTCAATTGATCAATTTTGACTGTATACTGAAAAGTCAAACTTTGGCTTTTTGGTCAAAATCAAGAGTCAAGATTCATTTTTTCATCAAAACATGCCAAATCATGAAACTTGTTCACCAAGAAATCACAAAATGCAAATTAAGGTTAGAAATTAGAATTTTTCATAACTTAGAATTTTTCTAAGTTATAAAAAACCCTAATTTTTTCCCAACTTTGCCCCACTTTTTCACCAAGATCCATTTGGATTCAAACAAAAGTCAAAACATGAAAGTTGTAGCTTGTTGCATAATCTACAACTTTGATTCACAAAGTTTTCCCATTTGAGGCTTGTATCGCAAGTTACAAATTTTTGAATAAGGGCACTAAACCATTCTTAACTTAGTGAAATTTTAACCTATTTTGACAAGGTTTTCTACCTAACTTCAAGGCCATTTTCCATACACTTCCACTTGGAATTTCAACTTGCACTTCAAAGATGGATTGTAGTACACATTCCAAGCTTTCCAAAATGTCCAAGAACTTCTCAAACAACCTCATGGTTAGGGAGAATCGAATTTTGCAAAATGAGAAAAAGTCACTTTTGTTCTTGACCATGTACATGTTCATAACACTATGCATTTCAATCTCAGCTTGCATATCTTGATTACAGGTCCTTAAACCATCCAACACTCATAAATTAAATGCATATTATTTGTGCCAAGACCATGTTCTTTGTGTTCTAACATTGCATAAAGGATTAATCCCAAAATAGATAAAGCATTCTTTCTATTTTTGCAAAAGGTAACTTTATGTCCAATTACAAATCCAAGAAGTACAGTCCATATCTAATTGGCACAAGTTTATGAGTTAATCACACTGATCAAGGAGGGATTATGCAGCATAGTATGAGGGCCTGTACAGGCTAGAGGCACAAAGTAACCATTGCTTGCTTAAAGTGTAAGAAACACATCATAACTGAACACAACCCTCATATCAGCTTGCAAACACTTAAGTGAACTTGTGAAACACACTCAAGACATCTCAACCAAGCTATTGCACGACCCTCACACCTCTCATACACTCCCAATCTCAGAATCATCTTCAAACTGCAAAAACAGGGTCAGGCCTGCAGTTTGAGTGCCATCTTCCATTTCCCTCAAGCTCTCTTGCCCAAACCAGTTCACATACATTCCCTAGCATCTATGCAAGCTAACCATGACTTGAAACACGACCTGTAATCCCTCTAACCACTTCCACCATTTTCAATTTCTTGTTTTGCAGGTGAAGTGCTCTAGCACGATTCAAAAGCTTTCAAGACAAAGTAAATATTGGAATAGCATCCCTGGACCTCAAGGAAGCTTTTCCAATCATCACCTTGCACTGAAAGCTTCCTCATTGCCAGATAGAACTTCAGCTGAACAGGTATCTTGTTGAACTTCTATCTCTCTTATCAAGCATCATTAGCTCTAAGTTTGTGAATAAACAATGTTCTACTCATGCCACTGAACATGTACATGTTTTTACTTTTCATTTCTTTTGCTTGAGCTGTGAGAATTTGAGGTTTGAAAATGGCAGAAAATCTAGGTTAGGATTTGGGGGAGAAGAAATTCTCTCTCATCTTATAGAGTTAGATCAAGTTCTGCATATGGTTGGATTCGTCTCTTGATGCTGAACATTTTTTATGTTATGAGTTTTCATTAATAAGCCAGGAATCAGGAGTTAGAAGATCAAGAACAGGGCGCGCATTTTTTGAATAACACAGTTCAGAGGTTGAAGAAAGGTGGCATTGGGCTGGGCTTGCTTTGTGTTTTCTTTTCACACCACCTTTTTAGTTTTACACCCCCTGAGCCCATTTGCTTTATTTTTAATATTTTCTGACTTTTTCCTTTTTTAATTGATTCATTTATTTTTTCTCAGCATATTAAAAATATAAAAATATTTTTTCTCATCATTTTTGAATTTATTAGGTATTTATTTGATTTTTTTCTTTTGGTTTGTACATAAATAAATAAATATATACTTTTTGTTTAAAATACTAAAATAGTACAAATATATTTTTACACATTTTTATCTTATTTTTACCTCCTGAAAATATTTTATAGAAAAAATACTTTTTTTTATTTAAATATTAAATATTATTAACTAATATATATAATACACATTTTGTAAATAATATAAATATATAGGTATATATTAACATACTTAGGATAAAATACAAAAAAATGTACATATTTTATTTTTAATATTTAATACTAAAAAATGCCCCTTTTTACAAATATACTATATTTTATTTTATTTTATATATATATAAATAAATATTTGTACATAATAAATGAATAATGTATTTATTTAATAGATTTAGGGTTTTACCCTAAAAATGAAAATACTTTAAAATAATACCTTTTTATTTCCTTTTTTATTTTTACATAAATAATACTTTTTTTCATACACATAAAAATTCTTTTTACATTTTGCATATTTATTTCATTTCCATTTAATTATGCAATTATTTGTATTGTAAATATTCAAAGAAAAATGATGTAATAGCTAGGTTTAATTTCTTGTCTAAATATACCCCATTTGAGACATTGTACCCCCCTCCCCATATTATTATGTTGTAATAGTGTAGGAATTTAAATTTCACACTTTAATGCTTTCTAAATATACTATGCTAGAGTTAGGGTTTGCATGCGAATAAAACCAAAAAATAGTTTGACCTAATACAAGACAAGAAAGCATGAAAAATGGACAACACATTCCACACTTGCACCCCCTAGGGTATTCCACTTTGTTGCCTTCAACTAATTGGGCCATATTGTATGTTGAATTTCTTTGGGTAAAACAAACAATCAAAATGATCATAGTCCCTCCAAATGTTGCCTAAATGAATGATCAAGTCCCTTTTTAAAGAAAAATTGCCCAAAGACATTTAACACTATTGCAATTATGGTCTAAACGATGACCCGCGCCCGTCCCTTCAACCTCCTAAGACAAGATTGTCCACCAAATGCAATGGTGGAACAAAATTGTCAAAAGGTTTAAAACATAACAAAAATCTTTGAGAAAACTTTAGGGTAGATAAACTCTTAAGTACTTGTCAATTTGCAAAGAAAACACTTGCCTATTTTCAAAACGCACTTCACAAACACTTTCAAAATCAACTTTCAAAAAACCTTGAAACATCTTTTCTAAAGACAAAACACCTTTTGTAAAACATTCGAGTAAAGAATTGTTACAAGGGTAGCCTACACAAGGCATCTTTTCAAAACATTTTCAAAACCACACACCAAGCACCATTTCAAACAATTGAAAACCAAGGCAAGTTGATCTAAGCAAGTACCTAAGAGCCCATGGATAACCATGGATAGAAAGGGTGCTAATACCTTCCCTTTCTATAATCTACTCCCCGAACCCAAGAAAAATCTCAAAGGTTTTTGCTGTGCTTTTTAAACCTTTCCTTAGGATAAAATAAAAAGTCGGTGGCGACTCTTGCTCAACCGAAACATTTGCGAAAACAAACGCAAAACCATAGTCAGTTCTCCCACCGTATCACACCGTGGATAACCACGGATAGAAAGGGTGCTAACACCTTCCCTTTCTATAATCTACCTCCCGAACCGAGAAACATCTCGAAAAGGAATTTTGTTATGCTTTTGTCCTTTCCTTGTTGGAGAAAATAAAAGACGGTGGCGACTCTTGCTTACCGCGACATTTCGCGAACTAGCATTTCAAAACAGTCAGTTCTATTTCCACCGATCACATTTGTATACTTGCTTTGAGACAGAAAAATTGAGTCTTCATTCTGTGTGACTTGTAGTCCAAGAAAGTAGGTCATTCTCCCATGAGGCTCATTTCAAATTCAGCTTGCATCTGGTTAGCAAAATGTTTAACCATTTTATCTGAAATTCCTCCAAACACTATGTCATCAACATAAATTTGAGCTACCATTATCTTTCCTCCTTCATCCTTGACAAAAAGAGTTTTATCCAAACCTCCTTTCCTGTATCCTTTGTCAGTGAGGAACTTTGTCAACCTTTCATACCAAGCTCTAGGAGCTTGTTTCAGACCATATAATGCTTTCCTCAATTTGTAGACATGATCAGGACAGTTTGGATCCACAAATCCTTTAGGTTGTTCCACATACACTTCCTCATTTAAGTACCCATTTAGGAAGGCACTCTTCACATCCATCTGAAACAGCTTGAACTTAAGGAGACAAGCAACTCCCAAGAGAAGTCTGATTGATTCCAGTCTGGCTACAGGAGCAAAAGTCTCATCAAAATTAACCCCTTCAACTTGAGTGTATCCTTGAGCAATAAGCCTTGCCTTATTCCTGGTGACAACTCCTTCAGCATCTGATTTTTTCTTGTAGATCCACTTTGTGCCAATGATGTTTGTTCCTTCTGGTCTAGGAACTAACTCCCATACTTCATGTTGCTTGAACTGGTTCAATTCATCTTGCATTGCTCCAATCCAGTATTCATAAGTCAAAGCCTCTTTAACATTTTTTGGTTTAATCTTAGACACAAAACAAGAGTTTGTGATGATTTCTCTAGATCTTGTAGTGACTCCACTGTTAGGATCTCCTATGATGAGTTCCTTAGGATGATCTTTCTGAATTCTGATGGAAGGATCTTTGTTAGCTTCCTTTGATTCAGACTCTGATGGAGTAGGATTAGGCACATCATCCTTTTTAGACACTTGTGTTGAAGTCTCAAAGAATGTCTCAACATCATATGAGACATTTGTTTCCTCATGGTGATCATCAACTATGACATTTATAGACTCCATCATAACTTTGGTCCTGGAATTGAACACCCTATATGCTCTGCTGTTGGTAGAGTATCCTAGGAATATTCCTTCATCACTTTTAGGGTCCATATTTCTCCTTTGTTCACGATCTGTCAGAATATAGCATTTGCTCCTAAAGACATGGAAGTACTTCACTGTAGGCTTTCTTCCTTTCCATAGTTCATAAAGGGTGGATGATGTTCCCTTTCTCAAGGTGACCCTGTTGTGGACATAACAGGCTGTATTCATAGCTTCAGCGCAAAAATGAATAGGAAGCTTCTTGGCATGTATCATTGCTCTGGCAGATTCCTGTATAGTCCTGTTTTTCCTTTCCACAACTCCATTTTGTTGAGGAGTTATAGGTGAGGAGAACTCATGATTGATTCCTTCTGAGGAACAGAACTCATCAAACTTACTATTTTCAAATTCCTTACCATGATCACTTTTGATTCTGACAATGCATCCTTCTTTTTCTCTTTAAATTCTTTTGCACAATTCCTTAAATACATCAAATACATCAGACTTTTCCCTAATTAAGTTTATCCAGGTGAATCTGGAAAAATCATCCACAACAACAAAGGCATATCTCTTTCCACCAAGACTTTCCACCTGTATGGGACCCATCAGATCCATATGTAGAAGTTCTAGCACCTTAGAGGTGGTCAGATGTCTTGTCTTTGGATGTGACATTCTAGTTTGCTTTCCAACCTGACATTCACCACAGACTCTCCCTTCATCAATCTGAAGCCTTGGAATCCCTCTGACAGCCTCCATGGATATGATCCTTTTCATCCCTCTAAGATGTAAATGACCAAGTTTTTGGTGCCACAGTTTCACTTCCTTTTCTTCTTTGGCTATAGAGCACACAGAAGAGTAGTTAGTGTTCTCAGACTCCCATAAGTAACAATTGTCTTTTGATCTGACTCCTCTCATTACAACTTCTTGTTTTTCATTAGTTATAAGACATTCAGACTTGGTGAAGTTGACCTTGAATCCTAGATCATATAATTGACTAATACTTATGAGATTAGCAGTCAAACCATTTACCAGCAACACTTCATTTAGGTTTGGAACTCCAGGGCGATCCAAGTTTCCAACTCCTTTGATTTGTCCTCTAGCACCATCTCCGAAAGTGACATAACTAGTAGTATGAGGTTTGACATCATTCAGCAGATTCTTGATTCTAGTCATGTGTTTAGAGCATCCACTGTCAAAGTACCAGTCTTCCTTGGCAGAAACTCTAAGGGAGGTGTGAGCTATCAGGGCTGCAGTCTTTTTCTTCCATTGTTGAGTATATGGTGCCTTGTTAGTCTTAGGTTTGACATATGGGGTCTGATTAGGATATACATATAATCTGAAGCAGAATGGCTTTATGTGACCAAACCTCCCACAATAATGACATCTCCATCTTTGATACTTTTTCTTCATATTTCTCTGTTCATGATATTGAGTCCTATGTTATGACATCTGCTTTGACATTTGTTTATCAGGCCTGGTCTTCTTCTTGTCAACAACAGATTACTTTGCAGCCACAAATCCTAGACCAAACATGTTTCCTGCATTTTGTCTAGCCTGAAGGATTTCTTCCAACTTGTCAGTTCCAGTTGTTAACATCCTGACAGACTTAGTCATCTGATCAAGTTTGGAGTTCAACATTAGAACTTCACCTTTGAGATGACTTATAGTAGCAGTGTCTGCCTTCTTCTCAGCCTCCAACTTCACTATGAGCTTTTTCTGTTTCTCATTTTGCTGACAGACTTCAGCACTTCTGATACATAGCTTCTTGTAGGAGTCAGCAAGTTCTTCAAATGTCACTTCCTCATCACTAGAATCATTATCAGAGTTACAAACACCAGATAGTGCAGTAACTAGTTTAGCAGATTCTTATTCAGAGTTACTTTCTGAGTCACCATCAGACCAAGTAACATACATTACTTTCTTTTGTTTCTTTAGAAAGGTAGGACATTCAGCTCGAATGTGCCTGTTGTACCCCAAAATTTTCCCTCGCATTTTTCCTCAAGAAATTACAACTTCAGGCGTTTCCTGATTTTTCAGATTGGCTCAAGAATCGGTCAAACAGACTTTTCTCGTCAGTCAGACACAATTAGGGTTTTACTGATTTTCAGGGGCTCTAGAATGTTTCAAACAGTTGGTTTAGGGTTTTGGTTGATTTTGGCTCAACTTCGATCAGGCGAACGTTTCTTTGGCATTTGATCAGAATCGGGGTTTTGTGCGCATATCTCTCAAGAAGAGTTTAGTTCTATCAATGTTTTTCAAGTTACTCTGAATTGAGAACTGAGGCTGCTGTTTGTTTGCATTTGTTGGATTTAATCAGTGAAAAGAGGCAGATGGACATTTTGTTTAATTAGCTGTCGCTTGGTTTGAAACTATGCGTTGCTTTGGATAATTGGAGCGTCAGGTTTGTCATAAGACCATAATATTTACCAATTGATTATTTATTTTTTAAATTAAGATAATTGGAATTTATTTCCATTTTTATTTTAATTTAAGAATTATAACAATTAGATAAATATCTTGAAAAGAATAAAAGAATTAATCAAATAAAAGGATTTTTTTATTTATCTTTAAATTACTTGTATAATTATAATTGTTTACAAAATGTTTACAATAATAATATTACATTTATTTAAATTTAAGTAAAAAACTATCCTAATATTTTTCTAAATCTTCAATTCTTCATCTTTTGCTATTCCTCTCCATTCAATTTTTATCTGCAAAAGAAAAGAAGAAAAGTTAGAAGCAGATAAATAAATAAAAGAGACGGATAAAAATAAAGTTCATCATTAAGGGCAACTGACTGGGATCAGTTAGCCCTCTTTGCAAATCACGGGATTTCTCCCGGTTCACAAAGAGGGATGAATATTTGCTTGCTAAACTTTGAATGCACAAATATAAAGAATGCACAAGTCAAAATTGTCAAACTGCATAGTTCAAGTCTCAAACAGCATGATGCAAAGTCCAAATCAAACTAGAAAGTCCAAACTGAATCACAAATTCCAAACTGTCCAACAAACTGTCAAAGATGTCAAACAAGTACAAGGCTACTCAAAGCTGTCAAAAAGAAGATTTGGAAAGATATCAAGAAGCACAAAATCGGGAAGATATGAAAAGATATGCAGAGAAACATGTAATGCAAGAAAGCTCTTATATCATCATTTCCCAGTGCTGCCCTTTCAGCTTTAAGTACAAAGCATAAACATTATTTTAATGCTAAAACTGTACTGAAGAGAGAGAGAATAGGAAAGAAGTGCAGGTTTTGTAGGCTTAGGCTTTAGGCAAGAAAGCATAAAAATATACAAAACTGCAAACAACACAGTGGACAAGAGGCGAAAAGAGAAGAAATACAAAAGAAAAAAAAACTGTATCAAAATATATAAGAGCTGCCTCCAAACCTGACCAAGGCCATACTCTGCATAAACAAGTAAAGTATCAAACAGCAAAGGCCATCAACCAAGTCAAACGAACAACCAGCATAAGCCTGAAACACCACAAGCCTTACCTTCCTGAATAGCCTAAGCCTAACCAGAAAACCAGTAAGGCCATCAACCAAGTCAAACAACAAACCTGCTAAGCTTCACCTGTCATGAACCTGCCTGAAGCCTTCAAGCCTCACAAAAACCAGCATATGCCCAAAACCTGTACCCATCATCAAGCCTAAACAAAACTCATTAACCTGCTGAAGCCCCAAAACTGAGGCCACTCAAACATAAAAAACCAAAACCAGTTCACCACAACCCAACCTGCCTGAAACCTAAAGAACCAAAAAAAGCTCAAACTTGTGCAAGAACCATTCAAAACTATCAAAAAAGACCTTCCAGCCTAAAACCTGCAAGCTTAAACAACCATACTAAGCCTGAACCTGCTAAGCTTCACCTGTCATAAACCTGCCTGAAGCCTTCAAGCCTCACAGGCTTCAAGCCTCACAAAAAACCAGTAAAGCCTTACTACTCAAAACGCATACCCTGTCAAACCACAAGCATAATCCCAAACTACAACACAAAGCCTTAAAAGACCATAACCAGCTCAACTTGCTACAGCAGGCCAAGGCCTGAAGCTAGATAAACCCAAAAAGCATGCCAAACCCACATACCCCCTCAGAATGGTGTCCATCATTGGGGTAAAAATATACAACATACAAAACTACTCAAAACACATACTCAGGCAACCAAACCCTCAAGGCCCTCAGAATACTCATCATTGGGCAAGGAACAAGCATGTAAACAGGGCAACAGAAGAAGGAGATAAAGAAAGCATACGAAGCATGTAAGCAGGGCGACAAGAAGAAGAAGACAAAAAAGGGCTTTCAGATATATCGTCATCATAAAACCTAGCAAAGGAAGAATACTGAGTACCAGGAAGCTAGCTCATCACGCGTATCTCGCCGCCTTGGCCACCCACAGCGCCTCCAGGCCACCGTCCTCATCTGTCTTCCCCAAAGGTATGAATCCATTCCTTTTTCCTTTTCACAGAAACAACAACAACGTGTAAGATCAGAACACAATGAAAAGTAAAAATGCAAGATGAAAAAAAGCTCGAAACCCTAACGCGATGGAGATAGAAATTGATACCTTGTAAGCCACCACTTGAATAAGTCCACGGAGAAGAGGAGGTGGCGATGGCGCTTGACGGCCTTGGGCGAAGAGAAAGCTCAGAGGCTCGCTGGAGAAGACAAAGAAGTGACGAAGATGAACGAGAATGGCGCCGTTTTCTGTAACCCTAAGCCCTCCATCCAAATGAACACAAATCTCCAAACCCTAAAATTAATTCGTGAAACATTGGGCCTGCCATTTGCGCCTAAGGCCCATTCAAATCTCTAAACCACTTTAGAATTTAAAACCCATTTTTATTTAACATAACCTTTTTTCTTACATCAAATTATTTTTTCTTTTTATAACATAATCATTATCTTGAATATAACATGTCCTTTTAATTAAAACTCTTTCTTTATTTAACTTAAAACATTTTTTTAGTTAATAATTTGTATACATTTTTTAATATACACAATATATTAAATATTAAAACATTTTCTTTTTATTAAAAAATCTTTCTTTTTTACATAATTGCATAATTTCTCCTTTAAAAGTTAATATTTTTCTTTCTTTAAAATTAGAACTTTTGATTTGTACATAATCAATTAAAATACTTTTTTTTAATATACATAATATAATTTAAACTTAAAACATTCTTTTCTTTTCTTAAAACATTATTTGTACATATTAAAGAAAAATACAAGACTACAAAAGATTAAATAAATAAACATTTAATTCTTTTCATTTAAGTTAAAACATTACTTAATCTTTACATTTAAATTCACATCTCAAACCTGTAAATAAATTACAATACATTTCACATATACACCTACACAATACACTTTACATTTGACAATATACATTTGCTATTCTTATACTTTACATTACATTGTTTACGTTTGATCGCAATTCGATTTGGTTGTAATCTATTGTACACTACATTCCTAAAGTCTCATCCCCATTTGTGAATTTGTACCCCCACTCCCGGATACTATTTGTAATAGCATAGACTTTAAATTCTTGCAATTTACCGCTTTCAATTATACCATGGTTAGACCTAAGGTTTGCATGTACATAAAACCAAACGCTAGATAACCTAATACAAGACAAATACATGAAATCAATACACAATCACACTTGCACCCCCTAGGGTAATCCCACATGTTGCCTTCCAAAATGGGCCATGCTTGCACGTCGAGTATCTTTGGCAAAACAAATTCAAATGATCATAAGTCCCTCGATGACGCTTTCGAAAGTTGCCTAAATGGAATGATCATAGTCCCTTCAAAGCAAATTTCCAAAGACACTTGGCATCATTGCATTCATGGTCCATACGATGACCCGCGCCTGTCCCGAACAAACATCCTAAACGCAAGATTGTCCACCAAATTCAATGGTGGAACAAAATTGTTAAAAAGGGGTGAAAACATAGAGAAAACCTTTGAGTACAATAGGGGTAGACAAAACTCTTAGTTACTTGAGATCAACTTGCAAATACACTTGCCTTCTTTTCAAAAACCGCACTTCACAAACACTTTCAAACAAACTCTCAAAAACATTTGAAACATCTTTTCAAAAAGATACACACTTTTGTAAAACACTCAAACATGAGTCAAATACATTGGTTGCCTAAGACAAGGCATCTCTTCAAAAACATTTTCAAAACACACACACACACCACAATTTCAAACAATCAAAAAAATCAAGGCAAGTGATCTAAAAAACCAAGTAACTAAGAGCCCATGGATAACCATGGATGAAAAGGATACTAATACCTTCCCTTTTCATAATCTACCCCCCGAACCCACGAAATATCTCAAAAGGTTTTTGCTGTGCTTTTTTAACCTTTCCTTTAGGATAAAATAAAAAGTCGGTGGCGACTCTTGCTCAACCGAACAAGGGCGAATACAAACGCAAAACCTCAAGTCAGTTCTCCCACCGTATCACAGAACTGGCGACTCTGCTGGGGAGTACTTTAAAAGTGGGGTTACCTTAGGGTTTAAATCACCTTTGTTTTCAATTGGTTGCTTTGTTTGCTTTTACATTTGTGGGCTTTCCATCGGAGTTTCATAGATCCTAACCCGGATCTGGGGAATACCCTTTTAGGTAGCATAATCTGTGAGGTACCTGTCCGGCGTAGACCGACATGGGTGAAGCAGTGGCTACGTTGGTGTGGCACCTTGGTTTGTACCGATATCCCTTGTGTTGAAACAAGGAGAATATGGGTCTTCTAAGGAGTCATTAAGCACCAACCGACCTTAGAACCCTAAATTGACCCAACTTGGCCATTAGAACAGTAGCAGTATGCTACACTCATTGAGGCTAAACTCTCGCGATGGTTCTGGCCGCAAGAAAAGATTGCGATGCTGGAGTTATGACCGATTGAGGGTAGTCAATGATATTGAGATCCTCTAGAACCCAGTTACTTTTAATAGGACAGGTTTTAACCAACGAAACTGAAAGAGGGTAGTACATGAACCTCATGCAAGCCTAAACCTAAGGACTTGTTTGCTTTGTGTGAATATGTTTGTCTGTATATACACTCACTTGCTTTTCGCATACATGTACATAACATCATGACATCATACCATAGCATTTTCAATAACCTTTTCAAGGATCTTGAGGGTCTGTTGATGCAGGGTTACGTTGAACCAGACGTCTACCAAAGGGCAAGAGGTTTCTCCTCTAACCAATGCCAATCAAAGTTCAAGTGCAACAACTTGAATCAGTGGCTATGACCCACTCGATATGGTTTGCTTGATTCTCGTGGAAAGACGTCCACCAGTGCACAGTTCTCCAATCAAAGTTCAAGTGCAACAACTTGAATCAGTGGCTATGACCCACTCGACATGGTGAGCTTGATTCTCGTGGAAAGACATCCACCAGTGCACAGTTCTCCGATCAAAGTTCAAGTGCAACAACTTGAATCAGTGGCTATGACCCACTAGACATGGTGAGCTTGATTCTAGTGGAAATACATCCACCGGTGCAAAGTTCTCTAATCCAAGAGCAAAGTTCAACCTCTAACATTTTCTTGTGTTTACCCTAAGAGATCCTTGAAAACATGCATCCACATATCATGCATCCACATATCATGCATTGCATCTTGATAATCTTTCCTTTTTCAGGTTTCCTTACTCTCCTGCTGTTTATTTCAGTAAGGGATGGCTCTAGAAAGGTCTGTCAAAGACATCCAAGACCAGACTGCTCAGCTGCAGGAAATGTTCCTGAACTTGTCTCTGGGGCAAGAAGAAATGAAAGCTCTCCTCACAAAGGGCTTGGAGAATTCCAACAATGCTAGGAGTGATCAGCTTGCGGAGCTGCAGTTTGATCTGACAACATTGAGGACCCAAGTGATGGGACAGTTGGTGGGCCAGATGGCTCTCATCCAAGACCTATCTCAAAGACAAGAGGAACTCAGAGTTCTTGTCCGCCAACTGCTTCAAAACAACCAATTGGGGAAAACATCTGAGGTTGAAGAGCAGGTCACCACTCAACCTCCATCCACTCAAGAAGACAAGGGGAAGGCTCCTTCGCTTGCTTCAGAGTCACAAGCCCATCAACAACCTCGCCAGCGTCAACGGGGTAAATGGCGTGAGCAAGAAACGTCGGGAAGACAGTTCACGGAGACTGAAATACCATCATTCTTCATACTGAAGCGCCTGCTGGAGGTCAACCTGCTTACCCTAAGGGATCCTCCTCAGAAGCTCAATACCTCCTCTCCTAACTATCGTCCCGACGGATTTTGTGTTTACCACTCCTACAGCCCGGGACACGACAACAACGACTGTTGGGCCTTGAAGAACAAGATTCAAGATCTGATCGACATTGGAGTGCTGGAATTCATGCCAGACGGCGAGATGAAAATCTTCCGTTAAGGAGTTCTCCACCTGGAGTGACAAAGCTCAAGCTGAAAGACTTTTGCTTCATTTTGAATTTTCAAAGTTGTAATTTCTTTTGCTGTCAAACAATTATCTGTTGATGTTAAACTCTGTTTTCATTAATGCATTGCATATGTTTGTCTTGAATTCATCCATTCGTTTCACTACTCTTATGCTTTCTTTATGATATTTAACTCTTGATAAAAAGCTGCAAGCCTTTAGAGGGAGGATGACGAAACAATACCATAATCTCATACAGTATGCTTTTGAACAGACCTTGCTGATGATGTACATGCATTTCTTTCAATTCCCAAACACTGGAGTTATAAGGAAGTTAATGCCTAGTCAACCCCTTCGAGCCAAAGAAGTAGGAGTTTTCTGTTCTAAACAATCAAAACCTTTGATATAAACCTGGGGCAGGGTAGTGTCTCGGTTAATTCAAGAGAAAACGCGCATTGAAGTTGCAAACTCTCAGTTCGTAACACAACGAACGACGTCTAAAAAGAAAACATTCCTTTGGAATCAAAAGACAAGGGTGGTTCCCTATCACATAGATAGTCAATCTCTCAAAAGAGAAAAGCCCACTGAGCCAAAACCTGTAAAGGAGGCTTAAGAAAGCTGGGGCATCCCGCTGACTGTAATCTCGAAAGTGGGAACAGTCAGGCAAAAGTTAGGGATAACAAATCAAAATCAAAATAGTGAGGTCGTTACAAATCCTCAACAACATGAAAAATGTTGAAAAAGAAAAAAGAGATGATGACTGTCTCCCCAAATTCAACTGGTGAACCATCGCCCAAAAGTCGTTCCCAAACTCAAAACAGAGTGCGACGCACAATTAACTGAGCTTAGGTATGAAGAACATCACGAAGAGCGGGTGGGTACAAATATACTTTGAGCCTTTATCCTTTATTTCTTAAACCGTGAACCAGGCCACGTTACAACCCTTCAAAAGTCCTAATTGAAGCGTGTGTTAGTTCGAAAGCATACTGTTACAAAAGGTATCCTGACTCCTGTAAGGCTTTGCTCTAAAATCTTGTGTTGACTTGTCTTATGAAAAGTTTTCTGCTAAAAAACGCATTTTACAAAACTTCGAGACAAACATAAACTTTGCATTGCTTGAATATCACTGTCTGCATTTGGCTTTTTGTTTGACAGCGAAGAAATTCATACAGCGAATGTTCGGAGGAACGAAAACTCTCTCAGTGAGCAAAATCACTTAAAAAACAAAAGGATGACACTTCCATTACAAATCTCCTATCAACGAGGGGCATAACATGTCACCATCCAATTAACCTGGGGCAGACCAGTCAAGGTCCAACAGATCTTCCAAAGTTCAGTTAACCTGGGGCAGTCCAGTCAAGATTTCAAGAAATCTCTCAATATGCAGAGTAATCTGATTCAAGACTCCTTCATCACCACTTGGGGCATTCGAATGTCAAAAGTGTTCAACAAATCAACTATCACATTTCCAGACTCGATTCCTGTATCTAGCCAGGGCACGTCTGAAGAGTTTGAAGATTCGATTCCTGTATCTAGCCAGGGCATATCTGTTGACGACTATTTCCAGACTCGATTCCTGTATCTAGCCAGGGCACGTCTGAAGAGTTTGAAGATTCGATTCCTGTATCCATCCAGGGCATATCTGTTGACGACTATTTCCAGACTCGATTCCTGTATCTAGCCAGGGCACGTCTGAAGAGTTTGAAGATTCGATTCCTGTATCCAGCCAGGGCATATCTGTTGACGACTATTTCCAGATTCGATTCCTGTATCTAGCCAGGGCACGTCTGAAGAGTTTGAAGATTCGATTCCTGTATCCAGCCAGGGCATATCTGTTGACGACTATTTCCATATTCGATTCCTGTATCTAGCCAGGGCACGTCTGAAGAGTTTGAAGATTCGATTCCTGTATCCAGCCAGGGCATATCTGTTGACGACTATTTCCAGACTCGATTCCTGTATCTAGCCAGGGCACGTCTGAAGAGTTTGAAGATTCGATTCCTGTATCCAGCCAGGGCATATCTGTTGACGACTATTTCCAGACTCGATTCCTGTATCTAGCCAGGGCACGTCTGAAGAGTTTGAAGATTCGATTCCTGTATCCAGCCAGGGCATATCTGTTGACGACTATTGCCAAATTCGATTCCTGTATCTAGCCAGGGCACATCTGAAGAGATTGTGGATCAACACCTGTAACAAGCCAGGAAATTATCTACATCACCACTTGGGGCATTCGAATGTCAAAAGTGTTCAAAAACCCGATGCAGTTTTGCACGGACTCATCATCAGGAAATCCTACACAGATCTCCTCAAAACAGGAAGACCCCAGTAGTTTGGCATACAACCCAAGCTTCTGATTCCCCCAACAGTGGTCCCAAGACTTCTCATTTTCAACAATCAGAAGATTCTTGCCCTCCCCGGCAGCAGTCAAGATTCTTTTATCTTCAGCCATCCGGGATTCATTTATCCTCAGCAAGATAGCTTATCAGCTTACATGCACATTCATCACATTCATGTCATAAACATTGATGTCACATACATTGCATCACGCATCATAACATTGCATACAACTAACCCTTTACCTTTTCAAGTAAGATCAGTCAACAGACAAAGATCATCTCCCGAGATTCATCCAGAAATAGTTCAGATGTGACCTAGACATGGCGACATTCTGATACTTATTCCAGGTTCGCTCAGAAATAGTTCAGATGTGACCCAGACACGGCAACATTCTGATACTTGTGCCAGGTTCTTTCCAAATGGCATCTTTAAGCCCATTTCCAGATGGCACCTATAAGCCCATCCTCCTACCAGCAGTCACCAAATGGAATCTTTAAGCTCATTCTCAGATGGCATCTTTAAGCCCATCCCCCGACAAGATTCTATCGCATCAGATGGCAGCTTTAAGCCCATCGCCAAATGGCATCTTTAAGCCCATTCCCTTTACCGTCGCATCGCCGAGTGCAAATTTTCTGGGCACATTAGTGTTCAATCTCCTTTTACCTTCGAGTCGTGAAAGGCAAACTTGCCAATCTAACTCTTCAGTTTCAAGAAGATTGAACAGGGGCAACTGTTGTACCCCAAAATTTGCCCTCGCATTTTTCCTCAAGAAATCACAACTTCAGGCGTTTCCTGATTTTTCAGATTGGCTCAAGAATCGGTCAAACATACTTTTCTCGTCAGTCAGACACAATTAGGGTTTTACTGATTTTCAGGGGCTCTAGAATGTTTCAAACAGTTGGTTTAGGGTTTTGGTTGATTTTGGCTCAACTTCGATCAGGCGAACGTTTCTTTGGCATTTGATCAGAATCGGGGTTTTGTGCGCATATCTCTCAAGAAGAGTTTAGTTCTATCAATGTTTTTCAAGTTACTCTGAATTGAGAACTGAGGCTGCTGTTTGTTTGCATTTGTTGGATTTAATCAGTGAAAAGAGGCAGATGGACATTTTGTTTAATTAGCTATCGCTTGGTTTGAAACTATGCGTTGCTTTGGATAATTGGAGCGCCAGGTTTGTCATAAGACCATAATATTTACCAATTGATTATTTATTTTTTAAATTAAGATAATTGTAATTTATTTCCATTTTTATTTTAATTTAAGAATTATAACAATTAGATAAATATCTTGAAAAGAATAAAAGAATTAATCAAATAAAAGGATTTTTTTATTTATCTTTAAATTACTTGTATAATTATAATTGTTTACAAAATGTTTACAATAATAATATTACATTTATTTAAATTTAAGTAAAAAACTATCCTAATATTTTTCTAAATCTTCAATTCTTCATCTTTTGCTATTCCTCTCCATTCAATTTTTATCTGCAAAAGAAAAGAAGAAAAGTTAGAAGCAGATAAATAAATAAAAGAGACAGATAAAAATAAAGTTCATCATTAAGGGCAACTGACTGGGATCAGTTAGCCCTCTTTGCAAATCACGGGATTTCTCCCGGTTCACAAAGAGGGATGAATATTTGCTTGCTAAACTTTGAATGCACAAATATAAAGAATGCACAAGTCAAAATTGTCAAACTGCATAGTTCAAGTCTCAAACAGCATGATGCAAAGTCCAAATCAAACTACAAAGTCCAAACTGAATCACAAATTCCAAACTGTCCAACAAACTGTCAAAGATGTCAAACAAGTACAAGGCTACTCAAAGCTGTCAAAAAGAAGATTTTGAAAGATATCAAGAAGCACAAAATCTGGAAGATGTGAAAAGATATGCAGAGAAACATGTAATGCAAGAAAGCTCTTATATCATCATTTCCCAGTGCTGCCCTTTCAGCTTTAAGTACAAAGCATAAACATTATTTTAATGCTAAAACTGTACTGAAGAGAGAGAGAAGAGGAAAGAAGTGCAGGTTTTGCAGGCTTAGGCTTTAGGCAAGAAAGCATAAAAATATACAAAACTGCAAACAACACAGTGGACAAGAGGCGAAAAGAGAAGAAATACAAAAGAACAAAAAACTGTATCAAAATATACAAGAGCTGCCTCCAAACCTGACCAAGGCCATACTCTGCATAAACAAGTAAAGTATCAAACAGCAAAGGCCATCAACCAAGTCAAACGAACAACCAACATAAGCCTGAAACACCACAAGCCTTACCTACCTGAATAGCCTAAGCCTAACCAGAAAACCAATAAGGCCATCAACCAAGTCAAACAACAAACCTGCTAAGCTTCACCTGTCATGAACCTGCCTGAAGCCTTCAAGCCTCACAAAAACCAGCATATGCCCAAAACCTGTACCCATCATCAAGCCTAAACAAAACTCATTAACCTGCTGAAGCCCCAAAACTGAGGCCACTCAAACATAAAAAACCAAAACCAGTTCACCACAACCCAACCTGCCTGAAACCTAAAGAACCAAAAAAAGCTCAAACCTGTGCAAGAACCATTCAAAACTATCAAAAAAGACCTTCCAACCTAAAACCTGCAAGCTTAAACAACCATACTAAGCCTGAACCTGCTAAGCTTCACCTGTCATAAACCTGCCTGAAGCCTTCAAGCCTCACAGGCTTCAAGCCTCACAAAAAACCAGTAAAGCCTTACTACTCAAAACGCATACCCTATCAAACCACAAGCATAATCCCAAACTACAACACAAAGCCTTAAAAGACCATAACCAGCTCAACCTGCTACAGCAGGCCAAGGCCTGAAGCCAGATAAACCCAAAAAGCATGCCAAACCCACATACCCCCTCAGAACGGTGTCCATCATTGGGGTAAAAATATACAACATACAAAACTACTCAAAACGCATACTCAGGCAACCAAACCCTCAAGGCCCTCAGAATACTCATCATTGGGCAAGGAACAAGCATGTAAACAGGGCAACAGAAGAAGGAGATAAAGAAAGCATACGAAGCATGTAAACAGGGCGACAAGAAGAAGAAGACAAAAAAGGGCTTTCAGATATATCGTCATCATAAAACCTAGCAAAGGAAGAATACTGAGTACCAGGAAGCTAGCTCATCACGCGTATCTCGCCGCCTTGGCCACCCACAGCGCCTCCAGGCCACCGTCCTCATCTGTCTTCCCCAAAGGTATGAATCCATTCCTTTTTCCTTTTCACAAAAACAACAACAACGTGTAAGATCAGAACACAATGAAAAGTAAAAATGCAAGATGAAAAAAAGCTCGAAACCCTAACGCGATGGAGATAGAAATTGATACCTTGTAAGCCACCACTTGAATAAGTCCACGGAGAAGAGAAGGTGGCGATGGCGCTTGACGGCCTTGGGCGAAGAGAAAGCTCAGAGGCTCGCTGGAGAAGACAAAGAAGTGACAAAGATGAACGAGAATGGCGCCGTTTTCTGTAACCCTAAGCCCTCCATCCAAATGAACACAAATCTCCAAACCCTAAAATTAATTCGTGAAACATTGGGCCTGCCATTTGCGCCTAAGGCCCATTCAAATCTCTAAACCACTTTAGAATTTAAAACCCATTTTTATTTAACATAACCTTTTTTCTTACATCAAATTATTTTTTCTTTTTATAACATAATCATTATCTTGAATATAACATGTCCTTTTAATTAAAACTCTTTCTTTATTTAACTTAAAACATTTTTTTAGTTAATAATTTGTATACATTTTTTAATATACACAATATATTAAATATTAAAACATTTTCTTTTTATTAAAAAATCTTTCTTTTTTACATAATTGCATAATTTCTCCTTTAAAAGTTAATATTTTTCTTTCTTTAAAATTAGAACTTTTGATTTGTACATAATCAATTAAAATACTTTTTTTTAATATACATAATATAATTTAAACTTAAAACATTCTTTTCTTTTCTTAAAACATTATTTGTACATATTAAAGAAAAATACAAGACTACAAAAGATTAAATAAATAAACATTTAATTCTTTTCATTTAAGTTAAAACATTACTTAATCTTTACATTTAAATTCACATCTCAAACCTGTAAATAAATTACAATACATTTCACATATACACCTACACAATACACTTTACATTTGACAATATACATTTGCTATTCTTATACTTTACATTACATTGTTTACGTTTGATCGCAATTCGATTTGGTTGTAATCTATTGTACACTACATTCCTAAAGTCTCATCCCCATTTGTGAATTTGTACCCCCACTTCCGGATACTATTTGTAATAGTGTAGACTTTAAATTCTTGCAATTTACCGCTTTCAATTATACCATGGTTAGACCTAGGGTTTGCATGTACATAAAACCAAACGCTAGATAACCTAATACAAGACAAATACATGAAATCAATACACAATCACACTTGCACCCCCTAGGGTAATCCCACATGTTGCCTTCCAAAATGGGCCATGCTTGCACGTCGAGTATCTTTGGCAAAATAAATTCAAATGATCATAAGTCCCTCGATGACGCTTTCGAAAGTTGCCTAAATGGAATGATCATAGTCCCTTCAAAGCAAATTGCCAAAGACACTTGGCATCATTGCATTCATGGTCCATACGATGACCCGCGCCTGTCCCGAACAAACATCCTAAACGCAAGATTGTCCACCAAATTCAATGGTGGAACAAAATTGTTAAAAAGGGGTGAAAACATAGAGAAAACCTTTGAGTACAATAGGGGTAGACAAAACTCTTAGTTACTTGAGATCAACTTGCAAAAACACTTGCCTTCTTTTCAAAAACCGCACTTCACAAACACTTTCAAACAAACTCTCAAAAACATTTGAAACATCTTTTCGAAAAGATACACACTTTTGTAAAACACTCAAACATGAGTCAAATACATTGGTTGCCTAAGACAAGGCATCTCTTCAAAAACATTTTCAAAACACACACACACACCACAATTTCAAACAATCAAAAAAATCAAGACAAGTGATCTAAAAAACCAAGTAACTAAGAGCCCATGGATAACCATGGATGAAAAGGGTGCTAATACCTTCCCTTTTCATAATCTACCCCCCGAACCCACGAAATATCTCAAAAGGTTTTTGCTGTGCTTTTTTAACCTTTCCTTTAGGATAAAATAAAAAGTCGGTGGCGACTCTTGCTCAACCGAACAAGGGCGAATACAAACGCAAAACCTCAAGTCAGTTCTCCCACCGTATCACAGTGCCCATATCCTTCACATCCATGGCATTGGATTCCTCTGCTTTGATTTCCCTTTTCTTCAGACTTAGTTCTTCTGCTGGAGTCATGGGATTTGCTAATGTCAGAGGAAATGTTCTTGACATTTGACCTTGACTTTGGGTCCATTCTCTTGATGAGTTTGTTGAACTGCCTTCCAAGCATAGCTATAGCTTCCGATATATTCTCTTCATCACTCTCCTTGCTTTCATCTTCAGTATTGGACACAAGGGCTGTGCTCTTGTTTTTCTTGTCAACATTGTCACTGATCCCCATCTCAAATGTCTGAAGTGACCCAATGAGTTCATCAACCTTCAAGTTGCAGATATCCTGAGCTTCCTCTATAGTAGTCACTTTCATTGCAAACCTTTTAGGCAAGGATCTGAGAATCTTTCTCACCAGCTTTTCTTCTGACATCTTTTCTCCCAATGCTCCTGAGGTGTTGGAAATTTCCAAGATGTTCATGTGAAACTCATGAATGGTCTCATCTTCCTTCATCCTTAGATTCTCAAATATGGTGGTGAGCATCTGAAGTCTTGACATTTTTACTTTGGATGTACCCTCATGGGTAGTTTTGAGAGTGTCCCAAACATCCTTGGCCAGTTCACATTGATGTACTAGTCTGAATATGTTTCTATCAATTCCATTGAACAAGGCATTCAATGCTTTAGAGTTACCCAGGGCTAACTCTTCTTCTTCTTTGCTCCATTCTTCCTCAGGTTTCAGACTAGTCGTCCCATCTTTCCCAGTTATGGTGGGATAGTTCCATCTTTTGTCAGCAGCTCTCCAAGCTTTATTGTCCAGTGACTTCAAGAAGGCAATCATACGAGGTTTCCAGTAGTCATAGTTTGATCCATCCAGAATAGGTGGTCTGTTCCCAAATCCTCCTTCCTTGTCCATAGCGCCAGAAAATAGTATCCCAAGATCTCACCCAGAAAGACAGGCAGGGTGCCTGCTCTGATACCAATTGAAATTCTGGAAACAGATACTTAATGTCACAGTGAATGTTATGACACCGTATCTGACAAATTGTACACAAACCAAACAGTAATTTAAAAGACAGTAAAGAACACAATCAATTGTTAACCCAGTTCAGTGTATAACAACACCTACATCTGGGGGCTACCAAGCCAGGGAGGAAATTCACTATAAGAGGTATTAATTTAGGAATAAACCAACCAATTTATCTACTTCACTTAAGACCTACCCAATGCAACTTCAATCTAAGTCCTACTTAAACCTGAGTTCCTACTCACTCCCCCTCAATCACAGCAGTGATACTAATCTACTGATTAATAAGATTATGAAGACATTCTTCAATACACACGCTTGATTTTTCTTCAAAGCTTTAATCAAGAGACACAACACTCGTGCTTCAAAGCTTTGAGTGATAAACAACCCTTACAACCAAATCCTACTCCAAGTCACTTATCAAGTGATAATTGCTTGGCTCACATTAATTACTAAAACTATCACAACTACAAAATGCCTTATTGATCTTCTGTCAAAAGCGCTCCACACCATTAGGATTCATGAGAAATATATATGCAGTCTATTCTTCATTTTGGGCTTCCATAAAAATAGCTAGGGTTAACTAAAGTTAACCTAAAGACTTGGTCTTGGACTTTCATCATAACAGATTAGGGTTAATCAAGGTTAACCTAATATCCACGTGAGCATCTGATCTAGTCAATATACTTCATCTCAGAATAGCACACCAGATTCCTGAAAATTCTCAGGAACAATAAATCTGCACAACAACTTGATCAGTACAGGATGTCTTAACATTGGTTATGACATCATGTATCCTGCTCACTGATTTTGGTAGAATTCAGTACATATGATCATAGCTTAATCATCATGATATTCACGCATACTGAGTTGTTCCTGTAGAACATTCCTTCTGCAGAATTTGTCTTTATCCCAGAATGTTATGACATCAGTCATGACATTCGCAAATCTAGTTTTACCAAAAATTAATGCCAACAAGCAAACACTTACAGTAAGGATTAAGTGAGAAGTGTAAACTGGAATTGTTTAGCTTCGAATTGATACTACTGATAATGGATTTCCTTCTTGGATTGGTAGCCTCCAGAGTAGGTGAGTTGCTCCAAACTAGGTTAACAATTGATTGTGTCCTTTAAGTTTCTGTAATTTACTTTTCTGCACAATCTTTCTGTTTTTAGCAAATCTATTTTTCTGTCAGTAGATGTTATAACATTTGTCGTGACATTGTGTGTTATTGAGACATCAGTCTTGTCTTTTGATATTGTGTGTTCCATAATTTCATCATGCAATATCCTACATGAAAGTACAACAATTAGAGATTGAAGATTTTGTACCTGGTTGCTACAAAAGAGAATGTTATGAGGCATAGTATGCACCTGTTATATATCTAGTGAATGGAGAAACTCTATGTGATAAAACAAAGTATGTTTTATTACAGCCACCACCAATAAAAATACAACCGGGAAGGCCAAAGAAGAAAAAGAATAGGGATGTAACATAAAATATGAGAGATGATACACAACTAAAGTAGACTAACTTTGAAATCAAGTGTAGTAGGTACCACATGATTGGACACAACAAAGCTACTTACAAAATTCCTGCACAAAGTCAAACAACTCACACCGAACTAAGTCAATCAACTCAACCTGAACCAAGTCAAACAACTTAGCCTGCACCAAGCTAGGGTGCACCAGCTCAGCCTGCATCAACTCAACTTGAACCAACTACATTGTAATTTTGTTCTTGGTATGATTTTGTGTTAAGGTCTATGTACACTTTTTGTGTTAGTATCTGTTTACACTTTTTGTATTAGTGTCTATGAACACAAATAATTATAGTTCAAAGGCAACAATTCGTGCTTTTATGCCAATATAATCAATGGAACAAGAATCTTATTTCAATATTATCGTCATGATACTGAGTATGATTTAGTTATGTATTATATTTTGGTTTGATGAATAACATAAAACAAAGATAATTTGTTTATAGTTTGGTTAGGCTATCAAACCTAATTTTTTCAATTTAGTCCCTTTACTTATTACATATATATTCAATTTAGTCCCTTTATTTATTACATTAATTTCATTTTAGCCCCTTATCTATCAAACTTAACATTTCTAGTCCCCTACTTGTTATCTTTTATTTCATTCTGATTTTTATACTACAATATTATAAAACACAGATGATAACACATAACATCATAAACAATTTTGTTATTGCAGAGAGTGAAGCATAACACATATTTCTTCTATCAACCAATTTTATTAAACCAACAAAAAAATTACATAGTCCATAACATAAGAACAAACATAGATTAGAACCAACACAGTCAATCAACTAACTCTATTTTAAATACATTGTTAAAAACAATAAACTCAACCCTAAACTAAAAATGTCAAACACCATTGAAATTTTCAATATTCCTCTTGTGTGGAGAACCTCATTCAACCCTAAAACATTTTTCCAACATTCATACTATTTAAATTTATAACAGTACGAATACCATGCTCTTCTTAGCACCAACACTCATCCCTCTTGTTTCTTATGACCACAAATCCAAATATCCCACAACTTTGATTGTTTGATTTTGAATAGGTGCTGAAATTCATTGACATTTTAGGAAAAAAAATCGAAGATGATGGTTTGGATGAAGAGGAATGTTAAAGAAATTTCAAAAAAGAATGACTAAAGAAGAAGATGAATACTAACCCTAGAGTTTTTCAGAAAGCGTGTGCGTATGAAAATGAAGCTTACAACAATGATATAAGCCTTTGTTGAGTCACTGATTTAAGTAAAGCCTTGTTGTCATGCCACAACACCAACATTTAGTGTTTTTTCTCACAATTTAACAGAAATGATTAAGTTGGCATAAAGAAGCTATTATTAAAAATTGATTCCAATGCAGGAATGAGGATGGGGAATGGATACCCGAACACAACTCAAACCCATTTGGGACTAGTTTGTTGTAAATTTTTTTGTCGTCTTCAGGGATCAGTGCGAGGAATATGGATCTATTAAGAAGTCTGATTTGAGTAAAGGAACGGTAAAATCCATCCCCACCATGCCCCGTTGTCATGCTTACTTTAAAGTGTTTATATATCAGAGGTAGTCTTCCTGGGGGTGTGTCCAAGGAATATAGAAATTTTGTGAGCGAAGGGAGAAATGTAAATAACTAATATCACGTTTGGTTTGTCTGCCTTATGCTCGGCTCCGGCTGAACTTGAGCTTGGGTATGAAGTTTGGTTTGACATTAATCCTATTTTTTGAAATTAAAAACTTTAATTTTTTTAAAAGAAAATTTAAATTTTACATTGGCATATCATTCAGATTATTGTCAGCATTTGTCTGAGTACCGTTACATACAACATTGACTGGGCCAACTATGCCATAATACTGTTAAAATCAACATTAATTGAGAAAGTTGTGATTGGAGTTGAGATTGTACCACCACTCCAGAATTTTCTCCCACTCAGATCGACTAAACCTCCACTCCTGAATCTCTCCCTCATTTTTTTCATCTAACATTTTGTCTCTTTATCGATCAAATGATCGAGTTCGTTCATTCATGCGTTGAAGCTAAAACTTTTACCATAAATAAAAACTTTGAGTCACTTTTAAAATCTTACCACAGACTCTCGAGTTTTATTCTCTTCACTCTTTTTTCATCTCTTTTCTGGAAATTCTCTTTAAATAAAAAATAGATTTTAAAAATTAAAATTTTAAAGATAGTAGAAAATGGAAATCTCGTCACTTAAATTATCTTTGTTTATGAAAAAAAGTAGGAAAAAAAACGTTTCTTAACCATGGAAAAATCAAATTTTTACGATGTTTTTGAGATTTTTAAGTGGTATGCTTATTTATAACTTTTTAAAGACATATTCATCTAGTTTAAGTAGCAAAATAGATCCAGTCGATTGAATAAGTCTATTTTACCTGAATTTTAGTATAGTCAGACTAATGATTTAAGCACACACTTTTTAATGTGTCTTTTCCGTCTTTTTTTTCCGGTATTTTGCAGACACGGTTATTTACATAATTTTTTATATTTTTAAATTAAAAATATATAGTATTTGCGGACCTATTCCGCAATGCTTTCACTTTTAATGTTAGATGAGTCAAAATTTTAAATTTATACTCTCAAATGTGTTTGTCCCACTCTACTCGATCTTTTTGCATATTTTAGCGGGATGGTCTGTTGACCATCCTAAGTTTAACCCGATTTAATATTTATAGAGACCAAATTATATAAAAGTGTTATTCAATGTTATCTAAATTAATCATAGATTCAATCATTGACATTTAAATCAACCATCAATCCCTTAATCCCCTATCTATGCTAGATGGGTGACAGATTTGATTTTTAAAACATTAGTTATAAATACTAATCGCACGGTTGTTGCTCGTATTTCAAATAGAGGAACATTTAATTTTCCAAGACCCAGCAGTACCATCATGTAATGATCAAACCTAACCTTGGTTTCCATCACACACAAAAAGCCTAATCTTTGTTGCATTAGAAAGAATTTAATTAATATCTAACATTCTAAATATTACCGACACCCCCTGATTTCGACTCCTATCAAATTGGATGTTCTTGTACATACACCCAACATTAATTAATGAGAAAATACAAGTTCAACTCCATTTGTATTACAAATTTTTTGAGAAAATCTTGTTTGATATAAATGTGCCTTAAAACCCAAAATCTAATTGCATATATATCCCAAAAACGATTATATATTTATTGTTTTCTAGAACCACTTAATATTCTTTTTACTCTCAAGAGAGTAAAAGTCATCTCAAAACAATATAGCAACAAACTATATGATTGTATTGGAGGGAGAGGATGCTCAATAATATAAAAAGGTACATGATGGGTATTTTTATAGCTTTGTCACATTTAATTTTCTTAATCCTTATGACTCGAGAGTCAATGTACCTACGCCATTTAAGTTGGTTACTTGTTTGTTGAAACATGGACAATGTATATAGATAAAACAAAAGTTGGATATTTCAATACGGTAGTGTAGTACCCAATTGCATTATATTTACAGCACTTTCTTTATCTTATAAGGTTGAGGAAAATGAAGCATTACCAAACCAAAATTGTTTACTTGATAAGATTTGTGTTTAGGCGTCGCTTGACAAAATAAATCCAAAAGAAAAAGATAAGATTGTGGCATTTTAAATTTGGGACCGAATATAATGAAAATAAATATTAAAAAATTAATACGATATGATCCCTTAATTATACTCTTAAGTTTAATTTGATTCTTTAATTTTTTCCGTGGCCAAATTGAATCTTTAACTTCTTAATAGATACATATGACTTTCTTCCGTCTATTTTCTTCAAACATCTGTTTACTTAACCTACGTGGAAGCTGAGTTGGCACGTCTTCGTCATCTTCCTTAAGTTTGTAGATGCAACTTCATCTTTCAATTTCCGTTTCATATTGGTAATCCTTCTTTCATCTCCCTTTTTGCTCTCTGCATCAAAATTAGGGCAACCTTAGATAAGCTTTGTCATCTTTTGTCTTTAATCACTGTTTTCTTCTAAGCATGAAGTCCGGCCAAGCTTCTTTGTATCAGATGCAAAAGAACTTTGAAAGTTGTGAATCAAGTGTATACATAAGCACGTGATGAGTACCATTATGTCATTGTGGAGACAAAGTCGTGATTCGTAGGGCAACAACAAATAAGAATTTTGGAAAAAAAATTTGGGGTAGTCCAAATTTTAAGGTAAGTCCTACTTTCAGTTTCATTTATGTCCAGTTGTCAAGAATCCGTTTTGAAACATATGTGAATCTTGGAGAGATCGTTGCAAAGAGGGTGTGGCTATTTCAATTGGTTCCATTAGGAGTTTGGGAGATGAAAAGGGGAAATTTATGTTGAATAATATGGAAAGCATAGCAAAGGAAATTAATGATGCAAAAAGGGAAATTGAAAAAGTCAGGGTTACATATGAAGAATTAGGGAAACTAGTGATGGAAATTCAAACTGAATTGAACAAGATTTTGAAGTGGAAAAAACACAACATATTTTATTTCTTGTAATGTTATGTGTATTGTTTTTTAGGATGTTTTAGGAGCATCAATTTGTATCACTTAGTTGTTTGTATCAATTTGTAATGGAAGATTATGTTGTATCAATTTGTATTAGTTAGCTGGTTGTATCAGTTTGGCATAATATGAGTTTTTTTTGGCAGATTATGTTTTACCAGTTTGCATCAATTCATAAACCAGACCAAAATAACATTATCATAATCGGTTAATTAATATGATTTTCAAAATAACATTACCCTAACTTTGACAACCAAAGTGGTTCAAAATAGGTTTACATTACAAAACAGGTTTAAAACACAACCAAATTACAAGCAGAGTACAACCAAAATGGTTCAAGCAAAATACAACCAAAATGATTCAAAATAGGTTCATAAACATAATAAAGTAGACAAGCCTAATAAACACTAGATTTTATTCTTTAGTGTGATTCTCTTGGTTGGAGTAGCTTATTGGGTCAACTATATTCTTGGCCGTGGTTAATCTAGTTGTTTATCCTGGTGGTACAAACGGTCTTCTTACACCTAGATTTTGTGTCTTGGCCTTGCCTTGAGATGATTGATTTGCCTTTCCTTGAGTTGTCTGACTTGCCTTTTCTTGAGATGGCTGACTTGCCTTTCCTTGAGCTCTCTGACTTGCATTTCCTTGAGATGATTGAGTAGCATTCATATATCTTTGAGTTGATTTAGTTGCATTGCCCTAAATAGCATTCCTAGTACCTTAACTTGCCTTAGACTACTGAGTTGCATTGGCATGATCTTGATGAGTTGCATTACCTTGAGCCTACTGAATTGCATTGCCTTGAGCTTGCTGAGTTGCATTGCTTTGACTTTACTGAGTTGCTGGTGTAATCTTACAAGTTAACTTGTTGTGTCCAACTTTTTTGCACCTACTACATTTGACTATGAAAATTATTCTTCTCATCTTTCTGTCAGTCCCATCAATCTCCCCTTGTTCAAGGTTCCTCCTCTTCAGTCCCATTTTTAATATACTTAGGTGGCTGCACATGTAGATATGGTGTCTTAACCCAAAGATTTGATCCATTCACATGGTAAAACACATGCTTGTAGAATGCCATGTACCTTGATTTCCTGTAATACTCAAGAATATAATCATCAATCCTAAAGTTCCTACTCTTCATAGCTGACAATGCATGAACACATGGAAGTCCTGTGGGATCCCATCTTCTACAAGAGCATTGTGTAGTCCTTTAAATTTATAGTAAATGTCTCTATTGGGTTTTCTACATGCCTTACTTCAAATATGTGTTCATCAAACATCCTACAAATACCAATTGAATGTTACAAATACCATAAATAACTAATATGTTTAATCAACTGAAACAAACATAGCCAATTGAATGTCACAAATACCAGAAATAACTAATGTTTTATACCTGAAAAGCCATAAGTTTGTGAATGTGTTGGTTATATCATTTTCTTTCTAATGTTAGGCAAAATCTCATTAGCAGAGACATTTTGAAACCTCATTCTATTGGTTGTCCATATCTCCATAATGTAAGTTCTGATCTCTTCCAGCATAGTGACTAATGGTTTAGCTCTTGAGTCAAGAATAACTCTATTAAAAGACTCTGACATGTTGCTGAGAAAAGCATCGCATTTATTGGTTTCCCTAAAATATGATCTGCTATAAATACACAAACTATGATATAAACCCTTCAATACACTAATTAACTCAAAATAACTCCATTTGTCAACATCTACATATAAATTGTCTACTAGTCCTCCTTCATACACACTTAGTTCAGGATCAATGAATTCACCACTATGATGAATTTTGAGTTCCAGTATTTTTCCCATCTTCCCTATTCAAATACAGTTTCCTCACTACATTTTAACCTAATAAAATTTCATAACAAACACACAAATCCCTAAATTTTTTTACCTAAAACAATTTTAGAACAAACACACGAAAGCCCTAATATATAAAAATCCCTAAAATTTTCCCAAACATCACTTACGAAAACATGCAAATAAGACTAACCTGTAAAATACATTTGTCTTCAAGCTTTCAATTCCTTCAATTCTTTGTCTAAGAGCCTTAAAACTGCAACTGAATCATCGATAATGTTTGAAATTTCCTTTAATCCTTATTGTGCCTTATGACTGAACACTAAAGTGAGAAATGTGGTTGTCGCAGCAGAAAAATTGAGATTAATCTATTAATTAACTTAACTCGCAAAATAATAAGCAAGAGTCTCCATCGAACTTTATTGAATGGGAAAATATCGATAAAACCCAAAAAAGAGAAAGATTTAGGTACATGGGTTAATTCTGCAAGGGGAAGGTATTAGCACCCCTCACATCTATGGTACTTCGTAGGAACCTCTTAAAAATCCGTGTCAGGCTAAAATAGTTGTTTGCAAAATGATTGAGGAGGTGAGAGAAAGAAGTATTTTTTATTATTTTTGGTTCGCCAAAACTTTGAGGGCCTCGTGCCTACGTATCCTCCATGTGCAATGAAGAAGTCAGAACCCCGTAGTTCTTGTAAAAAAGGAACAAAAAGGTGTTTGTTTGATTGATTTTAATGAAAATACATGTCATCATTTTCAAGTGGAAAACTCAACTTATCACCCACAAGTATGAGAAAGTGGACATTTGTATCATCTTGATGGAGAAATTTAGCTTCGATAAAATCAAAAAGCATGTCTCAACATTCGAGTGGAAAATGTCAACATTTCTCAATCATACTATGGGAACAAGATATTTACATAACTACAAGAAGATGACTTATGTCTAATCTTTCTAAAAGTTTGAAAAGAAAAATAAGTGCAAGAACACAAAATTGATTTGATGATGTTAGTGTTTTTTAGAGTTTTTTTTTAAATGATTTTGATATGCTTAAGTGTTTTATAATTTATTAAGAAAAAAATTTTGAAAATCACTTGACAAAGTCAAGGTTTGTTTTGAAAGTGGTTTTAAGTTTGAAACAATAAGGTTTTGAAAAAAAAGAAGAGAAGACTTTGAAAATTTAAGAATGGGAGGAGATGAAGAGGCTATCCTAAAGAATAAAGTAAAAGACAAGAAATAAATGGTCTCATTGTAAGGTAGCCTTAGAGAAAGCCTTTGTATGTACAAGTGAACTAACCAGGATGAAGCAAGAAATTGACATTAGTCAAACGTAGAACTTCCTTTCCTTTGGGTTAAGCCACAAGAAATAAAGTACAGAGCAAATAAATATCACAAAGTTCAGATAAAATCACAAAGCTCAAAGTTCTCAGGACAAAAGTCATGTCTCAGATGAACTCACGAAGTATCAGATGAACATAACCAAAGCAAGGTCAAGTTTTCAAATGTTGATCAATGTTGCAGATGAATTTCCAAGGTCTCTGGTACAAACTCCAAGAATGGGAAAAAAACCCTAGATCTAAGTCCAAAACTCCTACTCCAAGCAAAGGATAGTAACATCAAGTCCATGGGTCAAGATTAAACATTTTTTGGTCTTTTAAAGGCAATAAAGCACAAGATAACAAAAGTAAAATAAAAAATGAAGATGACATAAATGCAAATGACTTGAAACATAAATGGCATAAAATAAATGAAATTAATGTAAAGTGGATTAAGTAAAGGTTAGCACAATAATATGTATTTAATGTTAGTATTAGAATTTAATCAACTGATTCGGGATAATTTAACGCTATGTTAAGCAATCGTAATTATAGTTCTGTAGAAGTCACAACTATCTGAGACTGGGCAATAATAATGTACGTGTCATACATATTAGAGAAATGATACATGAATCATTATCTTAAAACATATAACACGAGTCAAAATAAAATTAAAAAGAAGAAGAAGAAAAAGATGGAGAATTGATCAAGCACATAGGTAGAGGGATTGAATCATTACTTCCATCCATTTCCTTCGTGATACCTTGAGACAAACTTATCATCAATCCAAAGTATGAAAAATGATCAAATGACCATTTGATGATATATTTGAAATGAAGAAAGTTCATCAAACACTAATCTAAAGTCCAATTGAACAAGATGAGTTTCAATCAACCAAAATTGACAAAGTCAACCAAAAGTCAGAACCATAACTCATAAAAAACAATTAAATATATATTTAAATTGAGTTTAAAAATGACTTTAAATGGTTTAAAATGGAAATTAAAGATAAAATAAAAAAGATGCTACAAAACGTCAAATAAAAAGCCACAAAAAATTGAGAAGGTCAGAAAAACTCAAAGGATCAAGATCTAAAAAGTTAGACAAAAAAATATTTCAAAATGATGGAGAATTAATTCCTTAAAGATAATTAAAAAATAGAATAGAGAGAAAATAGCAAAAAATGCTAAAATTCATTTTAAAATTCAGAAGAAAAAAAATACGTGGTTGAAAATATTTTTAGAAAATTATGGAAAAAAATTGAAGTGAAAAAACATTTTGGAGCTATTAAAATTAAATAAAAAAGTAAGAGAAATTAAAATTAATTAAAAATAGAAAAGAAACTAAAGGCCAGCGGCTAGCATTGCATTTCAGGGTCCTATTGGATGGATGTTTGAATTTCCCACCAGAGTACGCGCGTTACATCATCTCCTTCAACCTTCATCTTGATTTCTACAAATCACGAACTTCGAGTTTAAAGCTTAAACACCACATGGTTTAGCTTAGTCTCATGTCATCGTTTTCATTTCTCTACATCAGAGCAATTGATTTTCTCTGAGCAGAGAGAATTTATAGAAATACGCAGAAACCCTAAGTTACTCAAAGTAAAATTAAATGATGAACACAAAGAATAAATCAAAGGTGAGTGAGGGTTTTTAATCAGAAGATCAAGACGAAGAGTGTGGTAACTTGTTTGAGTGGAATAGTAATGCGTATCTACCTGTTCAAAGTTTGCTTCAGAGGTCAACAATGGTGGATTCAAGTTGAAGGTTGTAAGGCATGGCAAGCTTTAACAATGCTTCACACAGCTTCAGAGGATGCCGATAAATGATTATGGGTAAAGAAATAAAGTGAAACTGAGCTTGAATTGAGAAACTAACTTATGGTTTTTAGAGGTATCGGGTTGAGATTTCTACAGAGTTTTAGAGGTTTTTCAAGCTTTTAAATTAAGGCAAAAGCTTCCTCCATTTATAGGAAAAGTGCCGAGGTCATATTACGTGTGAGATTAGATCTCATGTTAGTCAAGGGTCAAAAATATGATTTGCAAACCGTGTGAAGTTGAGTGATGAAAAGCATGGCCTTGGCACCAAAACCAAATTTTTCTGTGTTGTGTGAGACGTGTTTCATCATAATAAACAAGTGGGCACATGTATTGGTGGTCTCAAGTGAAGTTTTAGGTCATTTCTAATTATAGGTCGTACAGTACAAAATAGAGTTCAAAGAAGTATGTTCAAGCTTGGACCAAATGAAATTTACTCGTGTGTTTTGAAATGTTTCTTGAGTAAAGTAATCCTTTTATGGAAAATAATTGAATGCAAAAAGAACCAACTCAAAAAGATGCTTGAGCTGAAAATGACATTAAGGTAAAGTTGAGGTCGTGGCACTAATTTGCAGGTCTCGCATTATGTCAAACATGTCATGAACTAAGTTTTATGCACAAATGGCCTTTGATCAATTTCAAAAATTGATGGACTTAGAGACTGATTTGACATTTAACCCTTGAAGAAAAGATGTAGAGGACATCAAAAGGGACATTTGGCTCAAATAAGGCCTCAAAAATATTGAAAAATGAATAAGTTATGCTCTTTGGACCAAATGACATGCCATACTTGAATTTTAGGCCAATCAACCATGTTCTAACTTGACTTTTGTTTACTTTTCTTGCATCCAAAGGCTCAATGTTGACCATTTGAAGACCAAAGGAAGAAATCTTGATTGTCCTTTGAATATCTTTGATATTTGCTTGAGGAATTGATGAGAAAGGGCACAAAAATAAACACATGGACCCATCTTGAATCCACTTGAAAATATGCATCAAACTTGAACTCCTTTAAACAAACCATGTTCAATGAATCTTGAGATGAATGAGACTTAAGATAATATGTCATTCCTTAAAGAATAAGCTTTGATGAAACACTTGTTGATCAAACTTTGAGCTTCAGAACCAAAACCCTAATTTAGTAACTACACTTGATCCTTTAATTTGAAAACCCTACCTTGCACAAAAAGAAAACAAAGCAAGACATATTTTTGTATTTTTGAATTTCTGGCACTTGCCTAATATGGCAGAAATGATGTTACAAACATCACAATTTGATGTCATGACGAATGTTACAACATATGCCTACAGACTAAATAACAATACCAAACTAATATATTATGCAGGATTATAAGCACAAAATAATAAAGAAGACAATCAATTGTTAAGCCAGTTCGGTGTAACTACCCTACATCTAGGGGCTACCAAGAAATGAAGGAAATCCACTATTAGCAATATTAATTCGAAACTAAAATCCTTCGTTTAAAACCTCTCACTTAATCCCTATCCAGTGCAACTTCTACCTAAGAACTTCCTAGATATGAGAATCCACTCACTTCTAATCACCATAGTGATATCAAACTTCCAATCACAGGAAAAGACAATCCCAATCTCAGGAACTGCCAGGAAGAACATACTTCCCAATTACAAAGAAAGACAATCCCAATCCTAGGAACTTCCAGTAAGAACATACTTCCAAATTACAAATACTTAGTTAAGACTCTTAACTAAAAACAATACTTGGGTTGCTTAAACTCTTCCACCAAGAAAAATACTCAACTCTTTTCTTAAAATCTTAGAGGAGAACAATACTCAACTCATTACCTAAAGGCTTCTAAGTGAGAACACTACGTCTACCACAAGTATCAAAAGATATAAGGGTGAGTTACACCACAATGAACACGAGAGACTCGCAAACCTAAACCCTTATTTTACAGACTGTTAAGAACTATTTTGCCCTAGTTATTGGTCTTCCTTTTATAAGCCTTCAGCTGTCCATGGGCTTCGAAGTATCTGCCCAAATATTCCTTAATCCATGCGTTGATTTCTGCAAAGAATATCTCCTTAAATTTTGGAACAAATCTTCAAGTATCCTAAATTAGATCACAACCAGATTTAGAAACTTTTAATATTGTTGGAGATTTGATTCACTTGTTCCAGATAGCATATTCTTGACCTATGAAAATAAGTGAGATATATCGAAAAGGAATCTCAGAAAATCAAATCAAATTTTGTCAAGCAATAATAAACAGCAGCGCGTGCTGCATCAAACCAAGATATCATGACATTGTCTTCGACATGTGGTTGAAAAATACATAAAAACACATCCTAGTATGACAAACCATGTTTTGCCCAAATTTAGCCAATCACAAATCCATGGTACTAAAAATCTCCCCCTTTGGAAAATTTTGGCTAATACAATCTTAGCACAAAAATCCAGGAGATTATTCTTCATCCTGCAAAATGTTAGATAAACTTTGTTTGACTTCTTTACACACATCTCATCAGGGCAGCAGTAGCGGCCGCATCAACATCCTCCAGTTAAGTCATCATGATTGACTATCATGCTCCCCTTTAATAGGTGCATTCAGTAAAAACCATAATAGCTACTCTCCCCTATCAGTATCAGAAAGTCATATTAAAATGATAAATCTACATGTCAAGACATGTGATGTAACATTAGGACACAAAGCATGTAAGTTCCTTAGTTTTAAGGATTGGCATTAATTTTTGTAGAACAAATATAACATCAATGTGTTAGATAGGATGTATTAACTTGCTAACAAGAATAGGTTGAGCAAGAAGTCATATCTTATGTTAGGACATGTTAAGTTGAAGTGTTTCAACATTTGGAACAACATGTCAGATAAGATGTCCTATGAAGGAACCTGACATCGCGCCTGAGCTGAACTGGACAATTAGATTATATTATGATTTAACTGACACGGAATATTTTGGGAATATTATGCAATCCTATGTGGCATTGATTTAAAGGTCTAGAAGAATCAAGAAGAATATTGAAGAATATATAGTTTCTAAATTTGGAGATAATTTAGGAATACTTGATTGAAGACCTTGTTTGTAGCAGAAGTTACTGTTGGCTGTTACAACTGATATATTGTATTTTGAAGGCCCAAATCCAGTTGGGTATAGGTTATAAATAGAAGTGTCGGTAACCTAGGAAAGGCACGAGTTCAAGATGTAGAAGTCTAAGGCTTTATCTTTTTTCCTCTCTCTAAGAGATTTGGTGTAAGTCAATCACCCGGGTTGTGAGATGGTCACTGTGTTCTCACTCAGAAATCTGTAGGTAATGATTTCAGTATTGTTCTTGGAGGAAGCTTTGAAGGAACTCCAAGTTATGGTCTTAGTCAAGAGTATTGGCTAGAGATTATTATGGAAGTGTGTCTTCCTATTTGTTCAGAATTGTGTTGATCAAATTGTTATCTGTGATTCAAGAGGGATTGAGGAGGGCCTTATATCTAAGTGAGTCTTAGATAGAAATCTAGGAAGGATATTGATTAAGTGATTAGGCCATAAATTGGAGGTTTGATGTAGGTATATGAATTGATACTATCATAGTGGATTTGTCCCTGGCTTGGTATGCCCCCAGAGTAGGAGAGTTGCTCCAAACCGGGTTAATAATCTGGTGTGATGTTTATGATTTTCAGTACTATTTTAATTGTTTATACCTTGTCTGATTATTTTTGTCGTATCAGATGCCCCAACATGTCATAGGACATCTGAGTTCTGCCATACCAAAATTTTAATTGGTCTCAGAGCAGGTATCCTGTCTGTTTCTAGATGAGATCCATGAGGGATACTTTCTAGTTTTGTGCAAGGTAGAAGGATTCTACTGAAAAGCTATTTAAACTTGGACAATTCATATTGTTGTTTGAATGGTCCCTAGAAGTGGAGGATGGACTATTCATTGGACATGCCCGTGTTGTTTTCAGGCTGTAGCTTTGGTGGAAAGTTATTGTGTTGAGGGTTTGATTTATTTTCAAATCCAGGTTAACCCATTACACCAGGAGTATCATGTGTTTGTGCAAGGGTTTATGTTTTTGCCTGAATGTTGGTCCGAAGTTTTCTGGTTTGTATTCCACTGCATATATATCTGATGGATAACTCTTGGTGGTTTGTTGTGTTGAGGATGCGACACACTGTTCTCCTCTGAAGGTGTATCCCATGGTGTGGTGATGCTTGAGGAGAGGTTTGACTAGCTTGCTAGAGTTGCCAAGTTCACTCATAAAGGCACTCTTATGTGAGTTTATTGAAAAGAGATCTGGTAAAGGCAATTTACTTTTGCTTTCAACCCTAAAAGGCCAATCTCTAGGCTTTAATAAAGGATCTCTTGATGTCCTACTTGATATGGAACATCAAGTCAGCAGATTATGCATAATCTTGTTGGATAAAGGTAGGACATAACAGATGCTTGGGTGATAAATAATTGTGTTTTAAATCACTTATGTTTGGAACCTACTCCTGGTCTAGAAGAGGAGGCATCCGTGTTGTGTGTCTAAGAAGTTTCTTTGCTAGAAACATGTCTTAGATAATTATGTTGGCCAGGACACAATAAACATATTGGGCATTCATTAGATTAGTTTATTTCTGATCTAAGTGAGTTGGAGTGTAGAGGTTGTGCCTTTTTTTTCCTATGGAGGCTTGATAAAGGTATCTCTTCCAGATCCTTTATATGTGGAGGTCAAGCTCAAATGTCAAGGAAATTCTCTCTAAACATCTGGAAGATCCTTCTGATCAAAGGAGACAGATTTATGGAATCTTGTTTATGGCCATAAAACATATTCTATTTGAGGGAAGTAATGGACTAACCACATAATGTGAAGCGAGTGTATGGTTCTCAAGGAATTCTTAGAATTTAATAAAGGGGAGTCCTTAATCTGAAGCTAGAAGAACTTGAAGGAGGGTCAAACATAATGTCTTAACATCTTTGTATTCAGAATTTATTTTTCTCAATAAGTCCGGGGGTACTTTTCATAAATATGATAGAGGTTGTTTAATTTAACTTGGTATTCTTATCAAGTCTATGAGAGCATGGAACTCTTGTTCTATTGGAATAGTCATCCAAGGGGTGGTGAACATTGGAGTTGTGTTAATCAGAATTATGTGGTTGACTGGTGTCTCCGCTGTTGAAATTCCATCTAGTTCACCTAGGATGAGCATTTTAGTTATTTAAAGCAAAGAGGACTTATTAGTTTAGGACCAAAGGATTATGGTTCCCTGGTATCTATGGGAAGTTCCTCCCTCTGATAGGGTTCAATTATACGGTGTCTTCACATGATGGAACAAATGTCTTTGCAAGAACTAAAAGGAATCCTTGTATGATGGAGAAACAGACTTATTTTATACAGTCTGTTTGTGATGACCTGTAAATGCCATTATTATTAAAGTCTGCTCTAGATAACTGTTGAGGGAATCTCCTCTTTAGATGCAAAAGGATGTCATCCACCACCTCAAAGTCAGACAGGAGGTCTGAACAATGTGCTTTTGAAGAAATCTTCTTGAGGTGTGCATGCTTTGTATGTATTTTGGTTTGTGTTGGAGATTGATCAGCTATTGATGGTTGATCCTCTTGTATCCCTTGCAAGAGTTATGGATTACTATGGTGTCTCCAAACCATAGTTAATGGTGAAATCCAAGTGTTTGAGGCTGATATTAAATTAGATGTTGGAACATCGTCTCAAAGTGTGTTTTATTCCTTCATCCGAGGAAGTGTGTTTTTTGTCCAGAATAGAGTGAAAGGTCAAGCCACTGACCTAATCTAGAATGATTTGGGATGCAAATGAATGTCATCAACAGGTGCTAGATGTGTGCAGAAGAAGATTGTCAGACCAAATGTCTTACCTTGTGTGAGAAGGTAACCTTATCTGACAAATGATAAATACTTTGACGGGAGCTGAGTATTTGTTTATCCTTTAAGAAGGTTATGCATGAGGTAGATGGTGAATAATTTGACGGGAGACTAAGTATTTGTCTAAAGAATTATGCAATTCTGTATTTTGAACATTGTGTTTCAGAGAGTATGTGAGATTTTATTTCTCTCTATAACATTCAGGTGTCTGGAAGAACTTGGATGAGCTGCACTGGATGTGCTATATTGAGAGCTTCTTAAAGGATTTCTATGCACAATAAGTCTTTTTAATAATGATTCAAGAACCAATTTAATTGGGTTCTGTATTATGAATCTGATGTCCCACATGATATCTTAACATCATGATTGTTGATGGCGGTTTTGAATGCTTGAGATTGTGCATATGAAGTTGGATGCTCGAGCATTATTGTCAAAAGTGGCATTTCCAAATTTATGGATTAGAATGTGGAGAGTCTAATCCTGTCTACATTAGTATGCTTGGTGAATACATGACTAATTTGTTGTATACTCCACTAGTATCAACAACTACTAGTGGATGAAAGGGCAGAAGACTGCTGGCATATATTGAGGTCTGAGCAGAGTGTTTTGATGAAGTGTTTTTTTCTTATGCTTCAAGTCACTTTAGAAAAGGTTTGTTGATCTGGATCTTAGTAAAAGCTTTTAAGCAAGCTAAGTATTTTTAGAGTTTTGTGAGTGACTTCACACCTAGTATGCATGACATATTGCCTATCCTAAAGATCATGATACAAAGTGTGGTTATGAAAGGACAGTGATCTTGATGTGTCCTTGAAGAAGTCAGAGTTCCTGGAAGTATTCTCAAGGAGTGATAATATCTGACTCTGGTTTGACTCCACTGGGGGAGTCGAGGTTCAGAATATACGGGAAGTGCTGAGGTTTTTTCATCTAGTGCTAAAGTATTCATCTTCAACTGGAGCATTGTTTATTCATGACAGGGGGATTCATGTAATTGTCTGTGGATTATTGCTGAAATGGTACATATATTAGAATGATGCTCAACCTTGTGGATATCTTATGCCTCTTATGAGAATATGATGTCAGACAACATGTTATGACATTATGAAATTTTTGGTGATCTTGACAAGGCATGGTTGGTCTTAGTCATGTGAAGCCGGGTGTTTAAATCGGAAGTTCACATATCTCTTATGTGTTTAATGCTTGAGTCTGAGAGAATTTATTTTTCTCAACAGATTTTTTGAAGGACTCTCTAAGAGTCCTTTTTATTGAGAGATGTCACAAATGTGATATTCTAATGTCTTGGTGTGTGTCACTAATTCTAAGTGAAAGGAGAATACTTAAAATCTAGCAGAAGATAATATGGATGAAGATGTGTTGGTCAATATTTGTGCTTGTAATGTCTAACTGGATGTCAGAACATTATTCAGGACATATTTCCTGTAAGACCAACAAGGAAGTGATATGAACAGTTTGATCAAACATGTGTCAGAAGGTGTGTTTGACTGTGCATGTGCATGTATTGAGACCTATTTTTCTCAGGAAAAATAGTCCAGAGTTATTAAAGACATTCAAAGCTGTGTTGAATGATGCATATTGATTTTGGTGGAAGTTTCTCCTCAAATAACATTTCCTTTTGACCAAGATTATTGCTACATACAAGGATCGTTATTTCCCAAGTAAGTGTCTAGCTACTTATAGAGGTTTCTCCTTTCCTCTTTCTCCCCGTGAGTATTTAATGTGTCCATCATTCTTAGGGCTTTTGTTCGGGTTGGGTGAATTCTGCTTGTGTCTCGTTTTGTGAAGGCAATCTTTGCCAATTTTCGGTTAAAAAAAAGGGAGAAAGGGTTAGCTCAAATGTTGAAGCCACATGAGTTTCTTATAGTTTCTATACACAGATATCAGATAAGATGTTCGATCCTATTTCTGTGTCTTTTTTTGTGACATGTGATCTGAGTTATGAACACAGTTGTGACCTATGTTCTTAGTTACCCAGGGTGGTGGTTGGATACTTCTTAAGTTTCCTCTTATGCCACTGATTGACTAGTGGTTGCTTCATGGTCCTCTTTTTCCACCAGTTGAAAGGAAGATCTATTCATCTGTGACAAGAATAGGTTCCTGGGTTGATGGGGAGTGTAGACCTATCATCTTCCTAATCTGGATTATTTGCATTAAATATCTTCAGGACTTTCCTTCCTTTTATCTTGAGGTTTCTGTTCTTTGGTGTTGAAATTTGTACTGCAATGGAGCTCATTCAAAATACTATAAAAAAGATGTCAAACAAAGATATCCCAACATCTTTACTGAAGACTGACTCCATGTTGTTATGCTATTGTGATCAGTAGTTTCTGAGGACTATTGTTGGTGGATGTTTTTATTTATTGCTGTAATATGAATTGTAATGTTTATTATTTGTTTTAACCAAAATTTTCTAAAAGATGGAGATTGTAAGTTCCTTAGTCTTAAGGATTGACATTAATTTTTGTAAAACAAATATAGCAGCAATGTGTTAGATAGGATGTATTAACTTGCTAATAGGAATAGGTTGAGCAAGAAGTCTTATCTTATGCCAAGACATGTTAATTTTAAGTGTTTCAACGTCTAGAACAACATGTCAGGTAAGATTTCCTACGAAGGAGCATAAGACATCATGTATGAGCTGAAGTGGACAATTAGATTCTATTATGGTTTAACTGATGTAGAATATTTTGGGAATATTATACAATCCTATGCGGCACTGATTTAAAGGTTTAGAATGATAAAGAAGAATATTGAAGAATATATAGTTTCTAAATTTGGAGATAATTTAGGAAGATTTGATTGAAGACCTTGATTGTAGAAGAAGTTACTACTAGCTATTACATCTAATATACTGTATTTTGAATGCCCAAATCCAGTCTGGTATATGTTATAAATAGAAGTGTTTGTAACCTAGGAAAGGCACAAATTCAAGATGTAGAAGTCTAGGGATTTGTCTTTTTGCCGCTCTCTAGAAGAGTTGGTGTAAGTGAACCACTCGGGTTGTGAGATGGTCACCGTGTTCTCACTCAGAAACCTGTAAGTAATGAGTTGAGTATTGTTCTTAAAGGAACCTTTGAAGCAACTCCAAGTTGTGGTCTTAGTCAAGAGTCTTGGCTAGAGATTTTCTTGGAAGTGTGTCTTCCTGTTTGTTCAAAATTGTGTTGATCTAATTGTTGTCTGTGATTGAAGAGGGATCGAGGAGGGCCTCATATCTTGTTGAGTCTTATATAGAAATCTAGAAAGGATAATGATTAAGTGATTAGGCTATAAACTGGAGATTTGTTGTAGGGTCTATGAACTGATACTATCATATTGGATTTGTCCCTGGCTTGGTAATGCCCCCAGAGTAGGAGAGTTACTTCAAACTGGATTAACAATTCTTATGTGTTATTTATGATTTTTAATATTGTTTTAATTGTTTATATCTAGCCTATTTGTTTATGTGAGATCAGATATCCCAACATGTGATAGGACATCTGAGTTCTGTCATACCAGAATTTCAAAGCACATTAATGCTTTACTCCCCCCTTTTAGCCAAAATCTTAACAAAACTGGAGTAAATGTACACAACAAGCGGAAAACACACACTGCATACAGAAGCAGTTAAAAACAGACATGCTTATTACTCCCCCTGTCACTCATAACCACTTCTAGGCACATAGAACTAATTATCATCCCCAAGTGGGAGAAGAAACTTTTCCTAAAGCACAAGAAAACCAGCCCGGAAAAAAACACCAGCATGACATACCCTTAAAAAGTTGCAAGATCAACACACTTTGACACTTTTACTCTCCCTGCAGATGACCTTCTGCACTTCTTACTTTTAAGCAGTTATACGAGATAGACCATTGACATGGATTCCTTGGTTGCTAACTTTAAAAAAAAAAACTATTGAGTTCAGCCCACTCTAAATTAGCATTCTTATCCCCCCTTATCTTCCGGCTCACCAAGCTTTATAGAATTATCCTTATGCTATGATTTATTTCATTTTGAAACTTAGCTTAGAACGAATGATTCTTAAACAGAGAGATTACCTTGCTGTATCGAAGAGTCAGTCAATGGGAGCATTTCTTAAGCAAGTGTAGTTACTCGTATATGCACCACTCACCATAAGAGAGAGACACTTTCTATTTATTCTATTATTCCCAAGCTTTGACTACACAGTCTATGCTAACCATAACCATAGCGGACTAGAAAATAATGTTTGCATGCCTCCTATGATGACTCTGTACCAGATCAATTTTCCAAAACACCCTTCAATACTTTCTTTTGACATGTATCCAAGGACTTGCTGATTCTGGCTCATAATATTTCCATAGGTCCCAAGCTAAGGAGAATACCTTTGCTTGCAACAAGATGACTGACGAACTATGACAAGTACCACTAAAGTGCACTTGCACACTGGATTACACAAACTATACCCAACATGTTATAGTACAATATCATAATGAAGGGGTGAAAAACACAAGAAGGGGGGTTGAATTGTAAAACTGAAATCTAATGCAATGAACACGATATTTTTATCCTGGTTCGTTTGATCTCAAACTACTCCAGTCCACCCGTCAAGGTGATTTCGCCTCTCTCCAACGAGGTCTTAATCCACTATATTCAACTGAATATTACAGACTGCTTTAACAACTGCTAAAGCCTTCTTGATCCAAACCACAACCCGGTTTGTCAAGGAAACACTTTCTTACAAAGAGATAAAACTAAGTGTGTGAATGTTTTCTACAAAACTGTATCATAAATGTGATGTATACACAAATTAAAGCTTAGAAACTAGATTGCTAAACCATGATAGAATATCAGAATGTGTGGTGTTTAGCAAAACCGAGAGAAAGAAGATTTTGATCAGCTTTTATGCGTGTAGAGATTTGGAGAGCATTAGCCATTTCAATCTTCAAAGTCTTGTTTATATAGCACTGAGATGTTGAACGTTGGATGCAATATTCTTGATTCAATGCTATTTACAAACTTTCCTTATCAAGCAGATCTTGTCTGGAATGAGGCCGTTGGTATTAATTTGCTTTCAATGCACAGTACTGTTGCTTACTTAATGCAAGTTCTGGCTTGGCTCATTATGACTCTGCTTAGTTGCTGATGAACTGTTGTGTTTCTATATCAGAGTGTTGAGCGCAGTCTTGTTCATCAGGCTTCAGCATATACGTGAGTTGATCATCTGATTCTGACATTCTGATATGGCAACTTCTGATGCTGGTGTCAAGAACCGAATTCTGATGCTGATTAGATGTGATCTTGCTTATATCAATCAGAGTATCTGCAAGTCAGAACATAATAATTTTAGGCAGCAGATAGTTCATACATGAATCTTATAAATAATATATCTTTTCACTTTGTTATCATCAAAACTTAAATATAGGGTAGTAGATTCAAACTTTGTTCTGACAATCTCCCCCTTTTTGATGATGACAAAAACTAGATATTTTTAAATGAAAATAACGTGAAAAGGTATCAAAGATATGCATCAGAGTAAGAAGTAAAAAGGATAATGAGTAAAAGGATATCAGAGTTGAGAGATACTCCCCCTGAGTTTATTACTTCCCTTTGATTACACGTGTTCTTCAGGATCAGATCTTTTTGCTTTTCTTTGAACGTCAGAGTATCAGAGTCTTTGACTATCAGAAGCTTTATGTCAGAGCAGAGCTTCAGAGCTTTTCTTGTCAGAGCTTTGCTTTGGATCAGAGTATCAGAGCGGATCAGAGCTTCATAGTGATCAGAGCTTCTAGTCTTCAGAGTGTCCAGGATCTTCCTTGTACCTGTAGACTTTAAGCAAAACAAATTTTTTTTTCAAGTAATAGAGTTAGAATGTTTGAGAATTTCTGTCTAGTTAGCCGTTATTGTTTAAAATATCATTCTTGTTCTCCCCCTTTTTGTCAGCAATCAAAAAGTGTAAGTGATGTGCTAAAACAGTTAAGATCAGAAAAACTAGTTATATTAAAAGAGTTCAGAATCAAAACATGAAAATAGTACAAAACATATGCAAACAGTACATCAGAAAATCAAAGAAAACATGAAACGGACATGAATGAAAAAAGACTAAGGTTGAGAAGAACTGAGAAAAAAGGTTTTGCAAGAGATGAACACAGAAATATGCAGAAAATGCTTGAGTATTAGTGAGAAAGCGTAAAGAATGAGAATGAGAGATTAATGTGTTTAAATAGAGTTTCAAAATATTTTGAAAAGATAAACGTTTTTAAGAAAGATAAAAATCATGATTACATTTTAAAAGCATGATTACTTTTCATTAAATGCTTGCTGATTTTGGGGGATTTGAGAAAGATACTTAAAAACGGTTACCAGACATGTGTCTCAATGCACCCAATCAGCGCTTTGCCTTCTCAGAAGCGTGCGCGCGTTCTGCTTCAGAGATATGCTGATGATTGGATGACACTTGTTTGATGTAGTGATCAGCACGTCTGTCTTTGAGCTTAGACTCTCAGATCTTTAGACTTGCATCTGATACAATCTGCATGTTCTATCTTTCTGAAAGAAGATTGATCAGAAGTTCACAGTAAAACAATTACATTCTGAAGGTAAATATATTGAATTAAAACATTTTCACTCTGGACAGATTTTCATGCTGAGATGTTTCAGAATGAAATTAAACCTATCTTCTGAAAGGGGTTTAGTAAAGATATCAGCCCATTGATGGTCTGTATCTATAAATTTTAAGTTCAAAATACCTTTCTGAATATAGTCCCTAATGAAGTGATGTTTTATTTCTATATGCTTAGCTCTAGAATGTAAAATGGGATTCTTACTTAAGCAAATAGCAGAAGTATTACACAAAGTATAGGAATGTTACTCTCAAAAATCTGGAAGTCTTCAAGCTGACTTTTCATCCAGAGCATTTGTGTGCTACATCCTGCTGCTGCTATGTACTCAGCTTCTGCTATTGATAGTGCAATTGTTGATTGCCTTTTGCTGGACCAAGAGATCAGATTTTCTCCCAGAAACTGGCAGCTTCCAGAAGTACTTTTACGTTCCACTCTGTCTCCAGCAAAATTAGCATCGCAGTAGCCTACTAAGCTATAATCACTAGATTTTCTATAAAACAAACCCAGATTAGTAGTACCTTTCAGATACTTGAAAATTCGCTTAACAGCTGTTAAGTGAGATTCTCTAGGATCTGATTGGAATCTAGCACAGATACAAACACTGAATAATATGCCAGGTCTTGAAGCAGTCAGATAGAGGAGAGAACCAATCATACCTCTGTAGACTTTCTGTTCTACATTTTTGCTTACCTCTTCTCTTTCCAGAATGCACGTGGGATGCATTGGAATCTTTGATGGCTTACATTCTGAGAGGTCAAATTTCTTCAGAAGATCTCTGATGTATTTGCTCTGATGAATGTAAGTTCCTTCTGGAGTTTGATTGATCTGAATTCCTAGAAAGAATTTCAGTTCCCCCATGAGGCTCATCTCAAATTCTACCTGCATACACTTAGCAAATTTTCTTCCAAGAGAAGGATTAGTAGAACCAAAAATAATATCATCAACATAAATTTGACAGACTAAGATGTCATTCTTAACTGATTTACAAAATAGAGTAGTGTCCATTTTCCCTCTGGTGAATTCATTTTCTAACAGAAAGTTACTTAGCCTTTCATACCAAGCTCTGGGAGCTTGTTTCAGACCATACAGTGATTTCTTTAGTTTGAAAACATGTTCTAGATGTTTTCTATTTTCAAAACCAGGGGGTTGGTGTACATAAACTTCTTCTTCTATATAACCATTTAAGAATGCACTTTTGACGTCCATCTGATACAGAGTGATGCCTCTATTAACAGCAAATGAAATTAAAAGTCTGATAGATTCTAACCTGGCGACTGGGGCAAAGGTTTCTGTATAGTCTATCCCCTCTTGCTGACTATAACCTTGTGCAACCAGTCGTGCCTTGTTTCTGATGACTTCACCTTGTTCATTTAGCTTGTTTCTGAACACCCATCTTGTTCCAATGACGTTGAATCCTTTTGGTCTGGGAACGAGATCCCATACGTCGTTTCTGGTGAATTGATTCAGCTCTTCTTGCATTGCCAGAATCCAGTCATTATCCAGAAGTGCTTCATCAATAGAAGAAGGTTTAATCAAAGACACAAGTCCCATAAGAGTTTCTTCAGAGTTTCTGAAGCTTGCTCTTGTTCTGATTGGATCTTCCTTTCTTCCTAAGATAGTCTCTTCTGGGTGATCCAAGCTGCTTCTGGGTAATCTCTTCTGAGGTTGATCAGCAGCTGTTGTAGGATTGCTAGCAGTGCTCCTTTCAGGCGTTGAAGGAATGTCTGTGTTGAGAGCTTCTGATGACTTATCTTCAGAACCTGTAAATTCAATTTCTATACCTGCAAAAACTTCATTCTGCTTTGACTTTTCAGAGTCAAGCTTATCATCAAAACGAACACTGATTGATTCTTCCACAATCTGTGTTTCTGTATTGTATACTCTGTACCCTCTTGAGCGTTCAGAGTATCCTAACATAATACATTTCTGTGCTTTAGAGTCAAACTTGTTCAAATAATTCTTTGTATTTAATATAAAGCAAGTACATCCAAATGGATGAAAATATGAAATGTTCGGCTTTCTGTTCTTCCACAATTCATATGGAGTCTTTTCCAGAATAGGTCTTATTGAGATTCTATTCTGAATGTAGCACGCTGTGTTTATTACTTCTGCCCAGAAGGTCTTAGCAACGTTTGTCTCATTGATCATGGTTCTGGCCATTTCTTGCAATGCTCTGTTCTTTCGTTCTACAACTCCATTTTGTTGGGGAGTTCTAGGACAAGAGAAATCATGCAGAATGCCTCTGTCATTAAAGAATGACTCAAAATCTTTGTTTTCAAATTCTCCACCATGATCACTTCTGACTTTAACGATTCTAAGATCCTTTTCATTCTGAACTTGGTTACAGAAGGTAACAAACACAGAGTGTGACTCGTCCTTGTGTCTTAAGAACTTTACCCATGTCCATCTGCTATAGTCATCTACGATTACTAACCCATACTTCTTACCACTGACTGAAGCAGTTTTAACTGGTCCAAATAAGTCAATGTGCAGAAGTTCTAATGGCTTAGAGGTAGAAACAACATTTTTGGATTTAAAAGAAGGTTTTGCAAATTTGCCTTTCTGACATGCTTCACACAGAGCATCTGAATTGAACTTCAAATTAGGAAGTCCTCTGACCAGATTGAGTTTGTTAATCTGAGATATTCTTCTCATACTAACATGCCCCAATCTTCTGTGCCAGATCCACTGCTCGTTGTTAACAGACAGAAGACATTTTACATTCTGACTCTTTAGTTCAGAAAGTTTGATTTTGTAAATGTTGTTTTTCCTCTTACCATTAAACAGGATAGTCCCATCTTTCTGACTAACAGCTTTACATGATTTTTGATTAAAGATTATATCATAACCGTTATCACTTAATTGACTTATGGATAACAGATTATGCATCAATCCATCTACTAGCAGAACATTATTAATAGAGAGAAGATTTCCATTACCTACAGCTCCAGAGCCAATTATCTTTCCCCTCTGATTGCCTCCAAAGCCAACGTGGCCTCCAGGCTTAAGTTCCAGGCTTTGGAACATGTGCCTTCTTCCCGTCATGTGTCGTGAGCAGCCAGAGTCCAGGTACCATGACTGGTGTTTCTGACTTGCTGCTAAAGATGTCTGCAACATGTATTATTTTATCCTTAGGTACCCAGATTTTCTTGGGTCCTGATTTGTTAGTTTTACCAAAACTCTGATTGAATTTTGGTTTCACAGAGTGCTTACTGCTAGTGTATTTAATATCATGTGTGTGACCATACACAAAGTGTGAATTCAGAGGAGTGTGTTTAATGGTTAAGTCCATGACATTCTTTGGTGTAGGAACCTTACCTTGGTATCCTATTCCTTTCCTGCCGTTTCTGCTAACTCCATAGATCATTGAAGCCATTTTGCTTCTATCTATGCTTTTAGCTAGGAACTTCTGGAAACTGTGATCATACTCCTTGATGATCTCATCAGCGTTGCTGGGAGTTTCAGAAATTGGTTCCTTCTGAGAGTTTTGTAAAGTGTTTTCTAATTTTGAAATCTTATTTCTCAGCTTAGAATTTTCCAATTTGAGACTCTCAGTCTTATTAGAGTCAGATTCAAGATTCCTTTTCAGGTCTCTGAATTTAGCTCTAATTTGCTGATAACGTTCCAGAATCTCATTAAGGCTTTCAGCAAGTTCAGCCTTTGTAAAATTAACAGCAAAGTTAGGAAATACCTCTTCAGTATCTGATTCTGAGTCTGATTCAGAAGCTTCACTATCTTCTGAGATGTTAGCCATGAGAGCTATGTTTGCCCTCTCATCATCTGATTCTGAGTCAGCTTCAGACGAGTCAGAGTCATCCCATGTAGCCATGAGAATTTTCTTCTTCTCTCTTCCAAACTTCTTTTTGGGCTTTTCCCTCTGAAGCTTTGGGCAGTCACTCTTATAGTGTCCTTGCTCATTGCACTCATAGCAGATGATGTCCTTGGTGTTTGGCTTTTTGCTACTGGAGGAGCCTTCAGATCTTCTGTATCCAGAGGAAGAATCTGTCCTTCTGTATCTGGAAGAAGACTCGTTCTGATCAGATCTTCTGGGATTCCTGAACTTTCTTTGTCTTTGCTTCCACAGTTGATTTACTCTTCTGGAAAGGAGAGAGAGTTCGTCTTCTTCTGATGAGGATCCATCAGATGTTTCTTCAACTGCCTGCAAAACTTTAGACTCAAATTTTTTGTTAGATTTTAATGCTAAAGGCTTACCTTGCTTCTGAGGCTCATCAGCTTCTAGCTCTATCTCATGACTTCTGAGAGAGCTGATAAGTTCCTCCAGAGTGATTTTGTTGAGATCTTTAGCTAGCTTCAGAGCTGTAACCATTGGTCTCCACTGCTTGGGTAAACTTCTGATGATTTTCTTGACATGGTCAGCAGTAGAGTATCCTTTGTCCAGAACTTTGAGACCAGCTACCAGAATCTGGAATCTATAGAACATGGTTTCAATGGATTCAGATTCTTCCATTTTGAACGCCTCATACTTCTGAATGAGCGCCAGAGCTTTTGTTTCTTTGACCTGAACGTTGCCCTCATGCGTCATTCTGAGTGAGTAAAAAATATTCTTTGTTGTGTCTCTGTTGGAGATCTTTTCATACTCAGTATAGGAGATGGCGCTGAGGAGGATGGTTCTGGCCTTGTGGTGATTCTTGAAGTCATGCTTTTGTTGATCAGACATTGTTTTTCTATCAATCTTCTGACCGCTTGCATTCACAGGGTGCGTGTATCCATCTGTCACCATATCCCACAGATCAGCATCATGTGCCAGAAAGAAGCTTTCAATTCTGTCTTTCCAGTAATCAAAGTTTTCTCCATCAAAGACTGGAGGTTTGCCGCTGAATCTGTCTATGTCCTCATTGTTGTCATTGCTGATGTGAGAATTGTTTCCTGCCATTGTGTTTTTCTGACGCTGGATCTTGTACTGACACGGTTAAGTGTTTTAGCTCAGAACCAGGCGCTCTGATGCCAATTGAAGGGGTGAAAAACACAAGAAGGGGGGGTTGAATTGTAAAACTGAAATCTAATGCAATGAACAAGATATTTTTATCCTGGTTCGTTTGATCTCAAACTACTCTAGTCCACCCGTCAAGGTGATTTCGCCTCTCTCCAACGAGGTCTTAATCCACTATATTCAACTGAATATTACAGACTGCTTTAACAACTGCTAAAGCCTTCTTGATCCAAACCACAACCCGGTTTGTCAAGGAAACACTTTCTTACAAAGAGATAAAACTAAGTGTGTGAATGTTTTCTACAAAACTGTATCACAACTATGATGTATACACAAATTAAAGCTTAGAAACTAGATTGCTAAACCATGATAGAATATAAGAATGTGTGGTGTTTAGCAAAACTGAGAGAAAGAAGATTTTGATCAGCTTTTATGCGTGTAGAGATTTGGAGAGCATTAGCCATTTCAATCTTCAAAGTCTTGTTTATATAGCACTGAGATGTTGAACGTTGGATGCAATATTCTTGATTCAATGCTATTTACAAACTTTCCTTATCGAGTAGATCTTGTATGGAATGAGGCCGTTGGTATTAATTTGCTTTCAATGCACAGTACCGTTGCTTACTTAATGCAAGTTCTGGCTTGGCTCATTCTGACTCTGCTTAGCTGCTGATGAACTGTTGTGTTTCTATATCAGAGTGTTGAGCGCAGTCTTGTTCATCAGGCTTCAGCATATACGTGAGTTGATCATCTGATTTTGACATTCTGATATGGCAACTTCTGATGCTGGTGTCAAGAACCGAATTTTGATGCTGATTAGATGTGATCTTGCTTATATCAATCAGAGTATCTGCAAGTCAGAACATAATAATTTTAGGCAGCAGATAGTTCATACATGAATCTTATAAATAATATATCTTTTCACTTTGTTATCATCAAAACTTAAATATAGGGTAGTAGATTCAAACTTTGTTCTAACACATAACACCTCCTTTGACATTGTATGAAGAACACTAAAGTGCAACTTTTTTCTTCAGCATAATACTTCTCCTTAGTAAAGACTAGGATACAAACGAAACTTGGCTGATTCAGGAGACAATATTGCTTTCCAAGGATAGTCATCCCCTATTAACACCAACATCACCAGATTTGTCTTTGTGAAGATATAGGGTGCCCAGATTTGATCCAACATACACTTGTCAAGGTCTCCTTAAATTCTGAATACATGATAGCATCAAACTTGAAAAATAGTTAAGATCCCTTTACAAACCAGTTTCATTATCATCCGCTCCTCTGGATAAACCTCCTGAACTCTAGCTGACTTGAGAGATTTTTGATTTAGTTTATGCAGCTATTCAGAGTCTTCTAATCTGGAGAATCAGATTCCTGAGATAATGTTCCAACATTTGGTTTAACATCCTTTTCTTCCTTAATGACAACAATATATCTATAAGTTTTACTAACAATATCTCAGAGACATTCATTAAGTATAGTTGAAACTCATAACAATCTTTGAAGACTTCAAAGATATCTGATTCTTCAATGTTGTAGTCCACCTAGTTCCTTTTCATACCAACAATCAAGCATAGACATGGTTCTAGTCACCATTTGAAACCAAACTTTCCTTTGCAGAGGTTGATCAAGAACATATGATAACTTTTCGTAGATTTGATCTTAATTTTTTAAAGTTTATAAAAAATATCAACAATTATCACAAGGGCATACATTAATTCAATCAAGACTCTTCCCTTGTGTTGTAACTGGCTTTAAAATAAGAGTCGCCACCCTTAATTTTTATCCTAAGGAATGGAGTATAAAGGAATAATCCTAAGAGTTAGAGATTCTAGGTCTTTGACTCGGTTCTAGATGAAGGGAAGGTGTTAGGCACCCCTCATCTACCTTGTTCACAAGGATACTAGGGTTAGAAGCGATTTTTTTTAGGAAAAAGGGTTTTAATATATTTTAAGGGAACTCTCCACGATTTTAATCGTATGCCTACGTATCCTCTTATGAAGAATCAGAGTCCCAATTCATAGTTCACGATTGTTTGGTTAGTTTTTTTATGGATAGTAAAAATATTTTGAATTCTCCTTGAACCAAGTCCGGGTTTGTAAATTGCGGAGTCGTGGACGTAGCTCGCAGTTTGTAAGAAATATTAATGTAACCCCGTTTTTGAAAATAATGTATAGATTGAATCGAGTTAGTGGGAAAATGTTAATGTTTATTGGTTAGATGTTTTCGATTATATAGTACAATTATGAAAAATAAATTTGAATTGAAAATATGTAAATATAAAAAAAGGTGAGTATTTTTAGAAATAGTTTAATCAATAAATAAATAAATTTTAATTTTATTAAAAATATATTAGATATTTTTGATAAAAGTATTATAATTATTTATTAATATGGAAAAATAATTTTTATATAAGAATGATAGAATAAATTACTATACAAATAAAATTATAAAAAGTAAATTAAATTATTTAATTTTGCAGGGGAGGTGTAAATTATACTAAGCTAGCAAAATAGGGGGTGCTAATAGAAGGGGCCTTAATTCAAATATTGAATTCAGGCCCAAGAGACAAGGGGAGTGTATTTTCAAGCGCATTAGTAATAAATAGAAAATTCAGGGGTGTGCCTGTTAATGGGCTCGGTCCAATGAGGTTCGGGAGCCCGTTTGGACTCTGTGTAGGCATGCACACGGTAATCAATATGGGCATGCGTGATGGGGACATGTGATAATGATCACGTAGTTATAGTTGGGGGAGCATGGTAGTGGTTATAGTGGTGGCACGCATAGGATTATAAAACTTTATATGTTTTTATTTCACAAAACAATTTTTATTTTGTTATCTTCCTCTCTCTATCTTTCTGTCTCGTCTCTTTCTTCTTCTCTAATCCAACAACATCACCAAACAAACCCTAAAACTTATTCACCGGCGGAGGAGACAGCCTACCCCTAAAACCAAACATGGAAACAACTATTACAAAGAAAACAACAAAAAGAAGGCTAAGGATTTGTTACCCTCGACGTGATTTCGCGTTTGCTCGAATTTTTGGTTTTGATCTTCTCTTCCTGTCTTGTTTCAGGTACGACGGTGCTGAAGATGATGATGGCACCGATGAAAGATTTGAGCGGTAGAAAATGGAAAATTTAGGGTTTCAGATGTTGAAACCCTAAATCTATGTGAAGCTCTGTGAAACCTTAGGCGGATAGATCAAGCCCTTCTTCTTCTACCCCTTCCTTTAGCTAATCTTCAGTGAAAAATTTTCCTTCTATCAAATTTTCTTCGTCAGTAAATTTTTCCTCTCCGTCTCTCTGTAATCTTTTTTTCTTCATGTAATGATTTATTCTTTAGGTTTTATAGTGATTTAGGAATTATAGATTTAAGAAATTGATTTAATGTTTTGATTATTTTGATTTTTATTAGGAAATTAGTATTGATTCATTGTGATTGTATTGATTTTGTATTGAAGAAGACTCTGGTTTTGCTTTCATGCTTGATTCTGTTTCTGTTTTTGTTACGGACTATATTATATGCGATTTTGTTTCTATTTATGTTCTTGATTCTTTTTGATTCTGTATGGATATCGTTTGATGAAGACAGTAACACGCGCTAATTCCATCTTGAATTCGTACAGTCTCTAAAGCACGCGTTATCTTTGTATAATCCACACAATGAATTCTTACTGATTGGGCTTGGGCCTTGTAATGACTTGGACATGGGCCGGTTTGGCTTGAACTTGGGCCGTGAAATAACACTTTGGTTTATAATACTTATGCATTAATACTTTTTTAATTTTTTTTAAAATAATAAAATAGAAATTTAGTTTATAATATGATGGTTCAATTAAAATCAATTTTAGCATAATTAATAATAGTAATGTTAATAATAGGTTAGTAATGTTAATAATAATAATAATAATAAAGGCTATAACTAAACAAAACATTTTTTCCAAAACAAACCCCAAAACTAAATTGGGCCATACCGTTTTCAAAGATTGGGCCTTAAACAAAATGCATTGTTTTATACACCATTCCACTTAAATGGGCCATTCTGATTTAGAAATGACCCAAGATTCCTTCAATAGCGTGCACCCCTGTCCTATATTCGAGGTGGACTAAAAATTCTATATGGGCCCTTTCGGATATAGAAAGGCCCATAAATTTCTTTATAAGACAAAGACCCCTCTAACTATATGAATAATAACTTATAAAAAATTATTTTTAGAAATCAAAATAAAAAATCAGGAACTAGTAGGGAAAATTTGGGGTATAACAATTGCCCCTATTTAATCACCTTTCGATTGAATAGTGCGAGAATACGCAGGTCCCACACATTTGATCAGAAGTTTATTAAATATTGGAAGACCCCAAAGTTTGTTCGGAAAAATACAAAGATACGCTGCACAATGTTCCCATGAGTGGGAAGGATATGCATAGATGATAATGTATAATCTTACCAATGTTTGTACCAAAGTTGGTCTAATTTAGACATTACGACGCAAATGAATCATCATTATCTAAAGGAGATTGCGAGATTTTGCATATTTATTGTAACCTAGGATGTAAATGATACTAGTTTGAAACGTTGACTTACTAATGCTTGGAGACTAAAATAATAAGTTTTGGTTTGATTTGATCTTGTTTGTTCATCACAACCTAGGAGATGGATAAAACAAAGTCTGATAACACATTGTTGCATGGAGACTGATGCAATGGATTATGCAAGTTTATTCACATATCTATTGCAACCTAGGGGGTAGATATTTGAAAAGGATCTTGATAACAACATTGCTGCATGGAGACTAACGCAAAGGGTTATGCAGGTTTATTCATATATCTATCACAACCTAGGGGATAAATATTTGAAAAAGGAGCTTGATAACAACATTGTTGCATGGAGACTGATGCAATGAGTTATAACGATGTTATTATATGGTTAAAGTGCAGATTTCTCACATTGCTGCATGGAGCATGAGGCAATGGACTATATCGTAGAGGAGGAAACACATTACTGCATTCAGCCTTAGGCAATGAGCTATATCCAAAGAAGGAAACACATTGCTGCATGAAACCCGACATAATGAGTTAAATTGCAGATTTCGCACATTGCTGCATGGAGCCTTAGGCAATGAGCTATATCGCAAAAAGGAAACACATTGCTGCATGAAGCCTCGTGCAATGAGTTAAATTGCGGATTTCACACATTGCTGCATGGAGCTTTAGGCAATGAGTTAAATTGAGGATTTCACATATTGCTGCATGGAGCCTTAGGCAATGAGCTATATCGCAAAGAAGGAAACACATTGTTGTGTGGAGCCTTAGGCAATGATTTAAATTGTAGATTTCACACATTGCTACATAGAGCCTTAGGCAATGGGCTATATCGCAAAGAAGGAATCACATTGCTGCATGGAGCCTTAGGCAATGAGTTAAATTGCGGGTTTCACACATTGCTGCATAGAGCCTTAGGAAATGAGCTATATCGCAAAGAAGGAAACACATTGATACATGGAGCCTTAGGCAATGAGTTAAATTTCAGATTTCTCTCATTGCTGCATGGAGCCTTAGACAATGAACTATATTGCAAAGAAGGAAACAAATTGCTGCATGAAACCTGACACAATGAGTTAAATTTGTAGAGGAAGTTGTTTTGATGATCAAATCATAGATAGATAAATTAGAGATGAGATTGGATATTTACTGGTTGTCTGGTTTCAACCAAGGTAATAATATGGAGAGCCGAGAGATATCGGTTCCACCCAAAGTATGTTTTGAGAAATGCCATGTGTGATGTATGTGCATGATGTCTTAGATCAGTATGGAACCTAGAGTGTATATGCATTGAATGTGTGTATATGCCCAAAATGTGTATAAAATGTGTGTATATGCCCCAAAGTGTCATGAAAAATGTTTTTGGAATTCTCTTCTTTTAAACCATTGGTTTTGAGTTACCAACTCCCCGATGGTACGTGTTGCATCGTCGTGGTATCTTTGAATTGATATGAACATGATGAAAAAGTGTCATCCAGATCTTGGTATTTGTGTTGTAGGTAAAGGCGTAGGTATGGACGTAGACATGGATATCAACATGGACATAGACATAGTCATAGACATAGGCGTAGGCGTGGAAATAGGCGTAGATGTGGAAATAGGCGTAGATATGGAAATAGGCATAGATGTGGACGCATGCGTGGATTTTCTTTCAATGTTTTCCTACGCAAAATTCTTTTTGATGTTTTATCAAGTGCTTTTATTTGTCGAATCCCCAAAATGATTTCAACGTAGTATTCATAAGAAATAATCGTAGTATTTTGCAAACAAGTCTGAAAAAGAAAAAAAACAATTGAAAGATGGAAAAAAGTAAATGTTTTATTGATATGCCTCTGAATAGGTTAGAGTTCAAGATGTAACTCCTTAAAAGAGGTAATTATAGAAAAAAATTTTAAAAAAACTGTAAATGGTAATGAAAATGATAATTGCTACTGTTGTTTCCCCAATGTCTTCTTGATAGCTCCAATCTTCTTTGCTTCTGAGTTGAATGATTTGGATCCATCTCTTCCTTTGTGGTTTATAGTCGTAGTTCTTAGATTGCAGTCTATTTGTTCTTTATTTCTTTGAATAAGATCCCTAATTTTTTCCTGTATTACTCTTTTGGGTTTTTAATCCATCGGGAAATTTTTTTTTGTATGTTCCTAATTTTTGCCTGGATCACCCTTTTGGGTTTTCAATCTACCGAGACGCTCCTTTTTTCCTAAGTCGCCCATGTAGGGTTCGAGCTTGGTGAGCTTTTTTTATACATAGTATTTTTTGACTGCGTTAGAATTTTCCGGGTGCGGTAGTTATTTCCTATCCATTGTTGTGAGGATGAAACCACCACTAGAGAATGATGTTTTTACCACATATGGACTTTCGTAGTTGGGTGTCTATTTACCACGTGAATCGAGGCGAGGTAGCAGAATCTTCTTGAGCACTAAATCTCCTTCTTTAAATATTTGAGGGCGAACTTTCTTGTCGAAGGATTTCTTTATCTGCTTCTGATATAATTTACTGTGGCACAAAGCTGTCAAGCATTTCTCTTCAATGAGGTTGAGCTGATCAAGTCGCGTCTGAACCCACTCAGCTTCTTCTAGCTTTGTTTCTTTTAGAACTCGAAGAGATGTAATCTCTATTTCAATAGGGAGTACTACCTTCATGCCATATACTAGAGAGAAAGGAGTTGCACCCATTGATGTGCGTACAGAGGTACGATAGCCATGTAGAGTAATGGGAAGCATTTCATGCCAATCTTTGTATGTCTTCACCAATTTCTGAATGATCTTCTTGATGTTTTTGTTGGCAGCTTCAACAGCTTCATTCATTTTGGGTCAATATGGTGAGGAATTGTAATGCTCGATCTTGAAATTATCTCATAACTCCTTCATCATTTTGTTGTTTAAATTAGACCCGTTGTCTATGATGACCCTTCTTGGATCCCCATATATGCATATGAGATTTTTCTTGACGAATCGAGTAACCACTTGACTTTTCACATTTGCATAGGATGCTGCTTCTACCCATTTGGTGAAGTAATCAATGACAACTAGTATGAACCGATGTCTGTTAGATACTTTCGGTTCAATCATGCCAATCATATCAATTCCCCACATCAAAAACGGCCAAGGAGAACTCATGACATTTAGAGGAGTAGGTGGAACATTCAGTTCGTCGGTGTATATGCACTTGTGACATGTTTTGGTATAATGGTAGCAATTGGCTTCCATCGTCAACCAATAATAACCTGATTGCAGAATTTTTCTAGCCATGACGTGCCCATTTGTATGAGTTCCAAAAGTACCTTCATGGATTTCTCTCATGAGCGTATCTGCTTCCTGTTTCTCCATACATATGAGTAGTACCATATCATAGTTTCTTTTGTACAACACTTCACCACTCAAAAAGAATTTTGAGGCCAACTCCCACAGAGTTTGCTTGTCGATGATAGAGGTATTTTCTTGATATTCTTGCTTTTCCAAGTACCTCTTGATGTCATAGAACCAAGACTTGTCATCTGGTCCTTCTTCAATAGCAAGGCAGTGTGCATGCTCCTCAAAATGTCTAATTGTAATACGCGGTTCGTGATTTGGCCAAGTTACTTTGAACATGAATGATAGAGTTGCCAAGGCGTCTGCCATATGATTTTCTTCTCGTGGGATGTGACTGAAGGTGATCTCGGTGAATTCCGTAGCTAGCTTTAAAAAATGATCCGGATATGGAATCAATTTGGGATGTTTAGTGTCCCATTCTCCGGTTGACTTGGTATTTTACCAATGCAGAGTCTCCAAATACTTCGAGATGTTTGATTCTTAGATCGATAGCCGCTTCTAGACCCAGGATACAAGCTTCATATTCGGTGATGTTGTTGGTGCAATCAAAGCATAACCTTGCAGTATAAGGTTTGTGATCATTCTTTGGAGAAGTCAAAACCGCCCCTATGCCATGCCCCAATGTGATGAAGCCTTGTCAAACATGAGTGTCCGACGTGCCCCTGGTTCAGGTCCTTCGTCAGGACCTAGTATTTCGTAGTCACCTATAACCATGACATCTTCATCTGGAAAGTCAAATTTCATTGGTTGATATTCTGGTAACGACTGGTGAACTAGGTGATCAGCTAGAACACTACCCTTAATAGCTTTTTGAGTAACATATTGAATGTCGTACTCTGATAGTAACATTTGCCATCGGGCAATCCTTCCGGTAAGAGAGGGTTTTTCAAACACATACTTTAAAGGACCCATTCTTGCTATTAACCACGTGGTGTAAGTTAACATTTATGGCCTCAATCTTTTAGTAGCCTAAGCTAGTGCACAATAGGTTTTCTCGAGAAGTGAGTACCTAGTTTTACAGTCAGTAAATTTCTTGCTGAGGTAGTAGATTGCATGCTCTCTTCTACCTGTTTCGTCATGTTGTCCTAGTACACATCCCATTGATCCTTCAAGCACTGTCAGATACATGATGAACAGTCTTCCAAGGACTGGTGGCGTTAAGATTGGTGGTTCTTGTAAGTGTTTCTTTATGGTTTCGAAAGTTGTTTGGCAATCATCATTCCATACCACTGTCTGATCTTTTCGTAGTAATTTGAATATAGGATCGCATGTAGATGTTAGGTGCGATATAAACCTTGAAATGTAGTTCAATCGTCCTAAGAAACCACGAACCTCTTTCTCTGTCCTCGGAGCCAGAATTTCTTGAATGGCTTTTACCTCATCGGGGTCTACCTCAATACCATGGTAACTTACAATGAAACCCAGAAATTTGCTTGACCTGACACCAAATGCACACTTATTTAACATTAGCTTGAACCTGCGCAGACGCTCGAATAACTTTTGTAAATGTACGATATGATCCTACTCCGTATGAGATTTGGAAATCATATCATATACGTACACCTCAACCTATTTGTGAATCATATCATGGAATAGTGTGACCATATCCCGCTGATAAGTTGCTCATGCATTCTTCAGACCGAACGACATTACCTTGTAACAGAAAGTGCCTCATTGTGTCATGAAAGTAGTTTTTTTCGTGTCTTCTGGATCCATTTTGATTTGATTATAGCCTGAGAAACCATCCATGAATGAGAATATTGAAGCTTAAGTTGTGTTGTCCACTAAAACATCTATGTGAGGTAATGGGAAATCATCTTTGGGGTGTCTTTGTTTAGATCCCGATAATCCATGCACATGCGTACTTTTCCATCCTTCTTGGGTACTGGTATAATGTTAGCTATCGAAGGTGGATAATCTACCACCGCTAAGAACCCTGCATCAAATTGCTTGAGGACTTCTTCTCGAATTATGTTAGGCATGTCTGGACGAGTTCTCCTGAGCTTTTGTCTGATTGGATAGTAACCTTCCTTGAGAGGTAGCTTGTGAACCACAATGTTTGTATCCAATCCTAGCATATCTTTGTAAGACCAAGCGAATATATCCATGTACTCATGTAAAAACTTGATCAGCCTTTATTTGACACTTTTCTCCAATGTTGCCCCTAGCTTGATATCTTTCGGATCTTCCTCTGTGCCAAGGTTAATGGTCTCAATAGATTCCTGGTATAGTTGTATGTTTTCAGCTTTTAACTCTATCTCTCTCACTAATTCTTCAAAAAGTTCAAGATCTTCATCATTTTCCTCTTCAGCTTAGTTGATGCGTGCATCAAAATTATATTGGATAGCAGCGGTAACATTATCGGTGATTTTGGGCATGGATCTGCACACTTGTTATGTTTTTGTGTAGTTTTTTAGCATGTGACTTTGGAAAAATGCATATGAAGAAGATTATTGCCATTTTTAAATGTAAAAGACAAAATGCAAGAGAAAGACAGGGATTTTAATTGAATAAAAAATATAACTTTTATTAATTATGAATATTGTCTGAAATAAAATGGGGGACCCTTGCAAGCAACCCCTATGCCTTGGGCTTGACATGAGTTATTTCAAAAACAAGAATAATTACTTAGGAAAGAAATATATCTCAGGAATCTCCACAGTCGTCCAATTCTTGAGTTCTTCGCCTGAGGCGCATTCTCGGATGAAATTAGTTGCCTTTTTGGTGTTGCCTTTGTTTGATATCATTTCCACCTATTCACCATGCTCTAATCCGTTATTTACGAAGGTCTCTTGGATTAGAGGAAACTGTGCTTTGCCTTTCAGAGTAACTTTTGAAAATTCGTAACCCAAACCATAACGATTCTTTTTCTCAGGTATCTTTGAGAGCTTTCCCCAACCCTTTGAGGTACCACTTTCCACTGTTGTTTGCAAATCTCTCCATGGAGTTATAATAGGTTTATTGATTTTTTTCATTGCTAAGGTAACCATGGAAGAAACCTGTAGGACTTGAAATGGTGTGGCTATAAAGTCTTCATTAGCACTAATATACCTGTATGATTCAATGTGACTTACAAAGATATCCTCTTCTCCATCGATTATGACCAACCTTCCTTCAACAAAGAACTTCAGTTTTTGATGTAAGGTCGAAGTGACTACCACTTCCACATGGATCCAAGGTCGCCCAAGTAAACATGTATATGTTGGTTCTATATCCATGACTTGAAAAGTGATATAGAACATGTGCGGGCAGATCTTGACAGGAAGTTCCATTTCTCCGAATACTGAACTTTGAGAACCGTCAAAAGCTTTGACTATCGTGGAACTTCGTCATATCACAACATCTTCTAGCGCTAACTTCATCAAGTTGGATTTTAGTAGTATATTGAGGGAAGAACCAGTATTGGTGAGTGTTGTACCCCAAAATTTCCCCTCCCATTTTTCATAGAAAGAACAACCCTAGGGTTTCTCAAATATTTAAGATTGGCTCAGGAATCGATCAGACATATTTTCTCCTGTGGCAGTAAATCAACAATTAGGGTTTTTCTTGCATTTCTCTGAAGAAATTGAGTTCTCAGAAATTCAATTGATTTTCACATGTTTTCATGCTCTCTCAAATTTACTGAAAAGGCAGTGTTTGTTTGATCCAGGTTAACCAGTTAATTTGCGTTTTTTAAAACACCTGCTTGTTTATGGAATAAACATTTGCTTGTTTATAGAATAGACAGTGCGTGTTCTGATTGGAACGCAGTTGCAAGATTACATAATTATTGGATTAATTGGAATTTAAGTTATCTTGATTGGAATTATTGGAATTTAAGTTATCTTGATTGGAATTATTGGAATGCAATTTCAATTATCTTGATCGGGAATCTTAAAGAATTAGTGAAGATGCGAAGAGAAAATTGCGAGTTATTGACAGTAAAGGATTTTAATGGACATCAGAATACCTCATAAGACTTTTTTTTTTATTTCAAAAATTGTTACAATACAATTTATTATTTAAATGCTTTAAGTTTTACAAATTATTGTATTTAAAAAAATAAATCAGTACAATTGTTTGAGTATTTCTCTCTAAGTTACAAAGAAAAATCTAATCCTAAGGATGACTAAGCTTCCATTGCTCCCATGCTCGCCAAAGAATCTCTTGCTCCCTCTGCTTTGCCACCATCCAGTTTGCGCTCACATGAAAGAAAGACAAAAAATATTTAGCACAGTTAATTGGACATGAGTAAGAATCTTCAAAAGAAAAAATGTGTTCATCATTAAAGTTTGCAATTTGGAATCAAAAGGCTATTTATAATTCATCACGTTTTTATTTTTCTATTTGCAAATCTCAAGAAGATTATTCTTCTTGGTTCACAAAAAGAAAAATAAAAAGGCAAGCAACTGGTCCAAATGCAACAAATATATTCCAAACTGAAGCATGCAGCAAAACAGGGCCAAACAATGCAGCAAATTGGACAAAGTACAATGCAAGCAAATTGTCCAAAGGCAAGCAAATGGTACAAATGCAACAAATATTCCAAACTGAATGCAACAAACTGAAGCAAGCAGCATAACAACTAGAACAAGCAACAACTAGAACAAGCATAGCAGTACAAACAAAGTACAAACAAACAACAGGCAAGAAGAAAATATAACATATGGTAAACCAAGCCAACAAGCAAGGGGCTTGTTTCAATAGCCTTTTCATCATTTTCCAAGATTTTTGCAAACTTTTCAGAAAAAAAGGTGAAAAAGCATTTTGCTTTTATCATTGAGAGAGGAGAGAGAGGAAAGAAATCACCTAATTTGTTGGAATTGCACAAAACGTACAGCTGTGCTATTCTGCCCACAAGCTGTCAAAAAGTAAAGCAAATATAACAGTAGGCAAACTTCAAGAAGGAGGAGAACATTTTATAAAACTCAAATTTCAACAACAGAAGTCTCCTCCAAAAACATTCAAAAGGCTCAAAACTGCATAACCAGTTTCAAAACCTGTGACTCAGTTCTCAAACCTGCCAAATTGTCAAAGAAACATAAAACTACCATCAACCTCCCAAACTGTAAAAACAGTTTTGTAGTCTCAAAAACCATTTTCAACCAAAGCCTGCAAACTGTGATAACAAACCACAAAATTATCCCAGCATTAAACCTGTCAATACCAAAAATCCAAAACCAGTTCATAACCAAACTATACAACAACAAACAGCCAAAACTCCCAAACCTACATAACCAATATCCCAAACAGTTCAAAAATCCTCCAAACTGTGATAACAAACCACAAAATCATCCCAACAAAAACCTGTAATACAATACCAACTCAGTTCAAACATCCCAACCTGTTAACTGTCAAACTGCAAAAGCAAACTAAATAAAACAACAAGAAATAGGGCCAAACCAACTTTCAACTGTAAAACAGTCCAACATCCTCATCAACCCAAAACAAAACAACAAGAACATTCAATAATCAGAAACTGATCTCAAGCCAAAAAACACAAATCAAAAACCTGCAACTGAAACAACAATTTGCAAATCACAAAACTCAACAAAAATCATCTTCAAAACCTCCAAAAAATTTAAGGTTCAAAGCTGTCAAACCAAGACAGTAAAACATACCAAGCCTAATCTCAACCAACATCCAACAAAGCACGAAGAAATCACAAAGTCAGAAGTACAACATCATTCAAAGCAAAGAGGATAGAAAAAGATTACCAGAAAACCTAGCCCCTTCATCATCATTTCTTCCCTCCCTGTTTCCGGCCGCCAAGGAGCACCATCAGCTCAATCTCACATTCCTCTCCATTGTCCATAAAAATTCCAAAGGTATGATTTCGTCACATTTCTCATAAATTGCTTCCTGCATCTCAAGGTACAATAAAATTGATTAAAAAAAAGATATGAACAAGATAAAACAAAAACAGTAAAACATTCAAATCCAAACAGAACATCACCTTTTTCATGAAAGAAATTATCTGAGCATGGTTAGGAAGAGTTTGAGTGGCGCTCCGGTAACGGAAACTGGGGAGGGAGGATCAGATTAAGCTAATCAAGCATCTTAGGCATGAATCTAAACTTAGGGTTTCCAAAAAGCGCGAATCAGGTTGAATCAAAAGGGGCAAAGGTTCATTTTGCTCGTGAAATTAGGAAGAAACAATTGTTGAGACAGTAACAGAGTGAGAAAGATGAACAAGAGAGGGACGAAGGGACGAAGAGCGCCGCTGTAAGCAAACCCTAATTTTGTTTACCCTAATCAAAATACAATAAGCTGAGTTAAGGAGATTTGGGCCGGTTCTGTCCACAAACCTTAAAAGCCCACACATAATTGCTAACACCCCCCCCCCCCCATCTGGCCTTGTTTTTTATTTCAGCATTAACATCTTTCTTGTTGGGCCTAGCATCTTTCAATTTCTTTAAAGCCCATTATTGTTTGTTTTTAATTTTCCTATTTCTTATAAAATTACTAATTAGAACTTAAAAAAAAAAGCATTTTCATTAGTTTAGTTTAAGTCTTGAAATTAATTCTTTTTATCATTTTCTTTTTTTAATTTGTCTTTATTAATTTTCTTACACTTAATAAAAACATCAAATTTTAACTTAATTTATTTTCTTTCTTTAAAGTTAGTATACATAATTAATAAAAATACAAAAGAATAATAATAATAAAAATTTTAATCTTTCTTTTTTAGAATATATTTTATTTCTTTCTTTTCAAGTAAATACATACATTTCATACTTTGTTGATTTTATTTTCGTAAATTGTTATAGCTTTGTATTAAATCACACATCAATTCGATTTGGTTGTATTATTTGATATTTGTATATCGCTATTTTTATTTGGTTCATCCCCATTTGTAACAATTGTACCCCCATTCCCGAACATTCTGTAATAGTTTAGGATTTCAATTCCTGCAATTTATTGCTTTCTATATATTTTATAGTAACTAGGCGTGTATGGCAGGATTCAAAAATCAATCGCTAGATGACCTAATCCAAGAACAAATAACTTGAAATCAACACACTTTCTCACACGCGCACCTCTAGGGTAACCTCGCTTGTTGCCTCGGAAATACAATCATGTCCCTCGAATATGTGACACTCTAGCAAATGACCCTTCGATAAACAAATATCGTAGTCCCTCGATGACCCTCAATGTTGCCTTCGATAAAACGATCTCGTCCCTTACAAAATTGCTAGAGCGTCTCACAATTTTCTTTCAATGATTGTAAAATTGACCCGCTCCCGTCCCTTTACATCCAATGATGGGGATTCTTACCAAATCATTGGTAAGATAGAACCATTAAAAGGAAGAAGAAAAGAACAACTTAAGACCTTTCGAGTAGATAGATTCGCTCTTAGTTACTCGCTTGCTCACGACAAAAACTTTCACACCTACACTTCCATTTCCAAACATTTTCAAAAGATAAAACATTTTGCAGACGTTCTTATAGAGACGAGAACCATGGTAAAACCTCTTTTTCAAAACACTTTTCGAAACACGATTCACAAACACCTCTTTCAACTATTTTTCAAAACAAAACATTGTACATGTTCTTATAGAGACGAGAACCATTACAAAGAAACATTCCAAAATACTTTCAAAACCCACACCACAAGCACATAATCAAACAAAAGCAAGTGATCTAAATGAGTAACTAAGAGCCCATGGATAACCATGGATGAAAAGGGTGATAGCACCTTCCCTTTTCATAATCTACCCCCCGAACCCGAGAAAATTCTCGAAAGGTCTTTCCTGTGATTTTTTTACCTTTCCTTTTGGATAAAAGAAAAGTCGGTGGCGACTCTTGCTAACCGCACAAGTGCGAACGAAATGCAAAACTTCTAGTCAGTTCTCCCACCGCATCACAGAACTGACGACTCTGCTGGGGAATATTATAAAAGTGGGGTTACCTTAGGGTTTTAGATCACCTTTACATGCTTATCTTGTTTGATTTGTATGCTTTACATTTTTTGGTTCCTTGTTTGGGTTTGTTTTAAATCCTACACCCGGATTTGGGGACACCTTTTAGGTAAGTAGCAATAAACTGTGAGGGAACTGTGCGAGGTATACCGACATGGTTGAAGCAGTAGCTATGTTGATGTGGCACTTTGGTTGGTACCGGTAACCCTTGAGTTGAATCAAGGAGAGTACGAGGCCGCCGCGTGGTGTCGTGAAACATCAACTGACCTTAGAACCTTACTTGACCAACTTGGCCTTTTAGGATGTAGTGAGATGATCGGCTTTGGTGCAGTCCAAAGTTGGTAGATACTCGATACTACAGTGATTGAGGTTTATTTTCTTGGAATATTTCGGTCACCGGTAAGAGGCTAAATTGAAACAATGAACAAGGAAACCATCCAGTGATATTAAGCTCCTTAGAACCCGGTTACTATTTCTAGGACAGGTTGAGCCAACTAAACTTCAAGAGGGTACTTACCTACAAACTCCATGCAAGCCTAAACATAAGGACTTGTCTGCTTTGTGTGAATATGATTATTTGCATATAAACTTGCTTACTTCGCATATTTGTACATAACATCATAACATATACCATAGCATTTTCAATAACCATTTCAAGGATCTCGAGAGTCTTTGATGCAGGGTCACGTTGAACCAGACGTCTGCCAAAGGGCCAGAGGATTCATTTTCCTTTAAACAAACACCGTCAAAGATCAAGTACAACAACTTGAGTCAAGGGCTATGACCCACTTGACATGGTGAGCTTGATTCTCGTAGAAAGACATCCATCGATATGAAGCTCTCCAATCAAAGATGTTGATCGAAATTCAACTTCTAAAATTTTCTTGTGTTTACCCCGCGAGATCTTTGAAAACATGCATCCGCATATCATGCATCTTATCATGACAGGTTTCTCCCCTTCAAGTCTCTTTATCTTCCTACTATTTATTTCAGTAGAGATGGCTCTAGAGAAGACTATCAAAGACATCCAGGCTCAAAACGCTCAACTTCAAGAGATGTTCTTGAACCTATCCAAGGGGCAGGAAGAAGTGAAATCTCTCCTCACTAGGGGCATGATCATGGGGAATCCCGAGGGCAACAAATATGATCAGTTGGAGCTACTGCGAACTGAGATAGCCATAATGAAAATCCAGATGATGGGACAACTGGTGGGCCAGATGGCTCTCATCCAAAACTTGGCACAAGGACAAGAAGAACTAAAGGTCCTCATCAACAAACTGCATCGAGATGGATGTAACCAAACGGGGAAAACAACTAGAGTTGAGGATCAAGTCATCATTCAGCCTCCCTTGAGACAAGAAGCTGAGAGAAAACCTCCCCAGTTTGCTTCAGGGTCACAAGCCCAAGAACAACCTCACCAACGTCAACAGGGTAATCGGCGTAAGCAAAATACATCTGAAAAGCGCTTCACTGAGATTAACATGTCTTTATCTCATGTGCTGCAACGCTTGTTGGAAGTCAAGCTGATTGTATTAAAGGACCCCCCTCGGAGTCCCAACACAGCCTCTCCAGGGTACAATCCAAATGAAAGATGTGCATATCACTCCAACAGTCCTGGACATGACACCGATAGTTGTTGGGCATTGAGAAACAAAATTCAAGATCTGATTAAAGAAACAACGCTGAAGTTCACACAAGATGGCCAGATGAAAATCTTCCGCTGAGGGCTCCCCACCTGAAATGACATGTTCGAACAAAGAGGCTTCTGCTCATTTTGAGTTTCCATTTGTAATTTCTTTTGTTATTCAAACAATTATCTATTAATGTCAAACTCTGTTTCATTAATGCATTGCATATGTTTGTCTTGAATTCATCTTTTCATCTTCACTATATTTAAACTATGCTTTTTATTCTTCTTATGACACAAACCTTTAGAGGGAGGATAACGAAAACAATGACATAATCTCATATAGTATGCTTTTGGACAGACCTTGCTGACGATGTACATGCGTTTCTTTCAAATCCTAAACACTGGAGTTATAAGGAAGATAATCCCTAGTCAACCCCTTCAAGCCAAAGAAGTAGAAGTTTTCTGTTTTAACACAAATTGAAACCTTTAATCAAAACCTGGGGTAGGATAGTCTCTCAGTTAATTCAAATGCGTGTTAAAGTCGCAAACTCTCATCTTGTAATACAATGAATGACATCAAAAACATTTCTTTGGAATCAAAAGACGGTGATGGTTCCTTATCACATAGGCAGTCATTATTTCTCAAAAAGAAAAGCCCACTAAGTCAAAACCTACAAAGGAGGCTTAAGAAAATTGGGGCATCCCGCTGACTGTAATCTCAAAAACAGGAACAATCAGGCAAAAATTAGGGATAATAAACTGAAAGAAAGAGGTCACTACAAATCCTCAACAAAAAAAATGTTGCAAAAATGACTGCCTTCCAACAAATTCAACTTGTGTGAACCATCACCAAAATGTTGTTCCAGACTCATTTGGAGTTCAAACGCACGATTAACTGAGTTTAGGACTGAAGAACATCACGAAAAACGGGTGGTTACAAATATACTTTGAGCCTTTATCCTTTGTTTCTTAAACCATGAACCAAGCCACGTTACAACCCTTCAAAAGTCCTAATTGAAGCATGGGTTAGTTCGAAAGCATACTGTTACAAAAGGTATCTTGACTCCTGTAAGGCTTTGCTCTAAATCCTGATTTGAATTTTTCTTACAAAAGTTTTCTGCTAAAAAATGCATTTTCAAAATTTCAAGACAAGCATAAACTTTGCATTATTTGAATATCGTTGTTTGCATATGGTTATTTGTTTGACAGCAAAGAAATTCACACAGTGAATATCCGATGAACGAAAGCTCTCTCAGTGGACAAAATCACTTCAAGGGGGATGACACTTCCGTTGAAAAAATCTCCTATCAACAAGGGAACATAACATGTCATTGTCCGGCACACCTGGGGCAGTACAGTCAAGATTTCAAGAAATCTCTCAAAGTGTAGAGTAACCAGGGGCAAGTCTCCATCCCTGTCACTTGGGGCATTGAACGTCAATCCTAATAAAGGGTTGCATATAGTCAAACATTTCCTGGAAAAGCCATAAACACTCGCTATTTGGGGCAGCGACAAATCTCTCCAAAATCCTTCTCATAAGAGGACTCCCGGCCAGAGTTTCAATCTTTGATGACCTCTTCCCAGCTAAGTCGACCTCAAGATTCCATGAGGATTTTCCCCCATTGAAGTCTCTAAAATTTTCACTATCGCTATCGGAAACGAAGAATTCAACTCTTTTCTCTAGCACCAATTCGGGATTTATTTTCCCCAGTGAGAGATCGTCTTGAAAACATTGCATATCTGTACATCAGGACATCATACAATGCAATCTCATTTATTTTGAGAACATCATTGCTTGATATATGTCATGCAACTAATCTTTACCTTTCAGGAAAGATGTAACCAAATTCTCACAAAAACTCAAGCTATGAAGCCTGGACCACGACCATATAGTAGTTCACCCAACTTCCCTCTTCAACAGAGATGATTCCTCAATAGAATAACGGACGACTGAAGATCCTAAAATTATATTTCTCTTAAGACAAAGATCAACATTTCCCAGTGGAGCCCTCCTCAAACAATGAGACAGGAATCCCTGGTGGAAACATTCTAAGCAAAGTTTAAAGACACACATACTCTCCAACAGCAGTCCAGGATTTATTTTCCCCGGCATCTGTTGAAGATATTCCAAGACTTTCGTCTGGCTCAGTTGAATCGATTCTAAGATTTTTCTGATTCTTATCCAGTCAAAGTTAATTCAAGACCTTCTCTGGCTCAGTCAGATCGACACTAAGATCTCCCTGATTCTTATTCCAGTTGAAGATATTCCAAGACTTTCGTCTGGCTCAATTAAATTGATTCTAAGATTTTTCTGATTCTTATCCAGTCAAAGTTAATTCAAGACCTTCTCTGGCTCAGTCAGATCGACACTAAGATCTCCCTGATTCTTATTCCAGTTGAACATATTCCAGATTTTACTGTTTCAGATAAATCTCCCAACGGTTTATTCTGATTCACTTCCAGATTTTTACTGTTTCAGATAAACCTCTCAACGGTTTATTCTGATTCACTTCCAGATTTTGTTGTTTCAGATAAATCTCCCAACGGTTTATTCTGATTCACTTCCAGATTTTTACTGTTTCAGATAAACCTCTCAACGGTTTATTCTGATTCACTTCCAGATTTTGCTGTTTCAGATAAATCTCCCAACGGTTTATTCTGATTTGTCTCCAGATTTTTACTGTTTCAGATAAACCTCTCAACGGTTTATTCTGATTCACTTCCAGATTTTGCTGTTTCAGATAAATCTCTTAACGATTTATTTTGATTCATTTCCAGATTTTGCTGTTTCAGATAAATCTCTCAACGATTTATTCTGATTCACTTCCAGATTTTGCTGTTTCAGATAAATCTCCCAACGGTTTATTCTGATTCGTCTCCAGATTTTTACTGTTTCGGATAAATCTCTCAACGGTTTATTCTGATTCACTTCCAAATTTTTGTTGTTTCAGATAAATCTCCCAACAGTTTATTCTGATTCATTCTCTGTTCAGATCCAATTCAACTTTCCGTCAACAATCACCTTTGGATGGAATCTTTAAACCCATTTCCATACACAATCTCTACAGCACGTCATTAAGATCCCCAGCGGAAACGAGACTACCAACTACCAATCCCCAGCGGAAACGAGACTACCAACTACCAATCCCCAGCGGAGCTCAAACTATCAACCACAGCATAAATCATCTGATTTCTCCAAATTCCCCAGCAAGTTATCTTAAAGCCTGGAAATCAACCAGATAACAGTTAACTTTTATCCCCAACCTAGGATAATTCCCCAGTAGATTGGCATACACCCAAACTCCTGATATCCCCGTCAGAGTGAAGATTCTCATTCTTGACTCCTAGTAGATTGGCATACACCCAAACTCTTGATATCCCCGTCAGAATGAAGATTCTCATTCTTGACTCCCAGTAGATTGGCATACACCCAAACTTCTGATATCCCCGTCGAAATGAAGATTCTCATTCTTGACTCCCAGTAGATTGGCATACACCCAAACTCCTGATATCCCCGTCAGAATAAAGATTCTCATTCTTGACTCCCAGTAGATTGGCATACACCCAAACTCCTGATATCCTCGTCAGAATAAAGATTCTCATTCTTGACTCCCAGTAGATTGGCATACACCCAAACTCCTGATATCCCCGTCAGAATGAAGATTCTCATTCTTGACTCCCAGTAGATTGGCATACACCCAAACTCCTGATATCCCCGTCAGAATGAAGATTCTCATTCTTGACTCCCAGTAGATTGACATACACCCAAACTCCTGATATCCCCGTCAGAATGAAGATTCTCATTCTTGACTCCCAGTAGATTGGCATACACCCAAACTCCTGATATCCCCGTAAGAATGAAGATTCTCATTCTTGACTCCCAGTAGATTGGCATACACCCAAACTCTTTATCTCCCCAGCAGTATAGCTACTCCCCCAGAGTTTTTACTCCCCAACAGAATGAAGATTCTCATTCTTGATTCCCCGGTGAAGTTTCCAAAGTCTTCATTACTCCCCAACATGAATTTGTCAGAATTTTTAATCCCCTGCAGATCAAAGATTCTCATTCACCACTCCTCAACAGATTGAAGATTCTCATTCTTAATTCCTCGCAGAAGCCATCAGAGCCTTCCTTATTCTCCAGCAGATCACTATTTTCCTTTGATTGATCCCCGGTAGAGATCACCAGAGTTTTCCCTATTTCCCAGCCGAGTAAGGATTCTCATTATTTAACCCCCAGTAGAAGTCTTCAAAAGTTCTCTGGATTCCCCAAGCAGGTTTCTCAAGCCACACTTGGCATTATTTTCACAATAGAATGATTATCATATTCCAACTCCAAAGACTTGAAGGATCCCTATATCCCCAGGAAAGTCGTGAAGGATTCTCACATCCCCAAAGAAGTTGTCCAAGGTTTTGAATCTCCAGCAGCGGTCAAGGATTTATTTTCTTCGGCAGCAGTCAAAGATTTTATTATCTCCAGCTATCAAGGATTTATTTTCCTCAGCAGTACAACAAATCAGCTTACGTGTATCATAAACATTGATAAAACACATTTTATTGCATCATACATTTCATGCAGCATATATTTGTGTTTTAGCTAACATTTTACCCTTTTCAGGATAAGATTAACAGCTATCTTTAACAAATATTCAAAGATTTCAGATACAGTACAGATACACTCTAGACACGGAAGTCATTCTGTTACTCATTCAGAATTCAAAATCAAGATGTAGCTCAGATACACTCCATACACAGAAGTCATTTCTGATACTCATTCAAGTTTTCAACATTCAGATATAGTCCAGATACGCTCCAGACATGGTAGCCATGCTGATCACTCATGCTGATGTTCCCTAGCTCAGATACACTTCAAATATGGAAGTCATTTTTGTCACCTATTCAAGATACGGTCCAGATACGCTCCAGACACGGACGCTATTCCATTGCTCATACAGACCCAGTCTCCAAATACAGTTCAAATATGTTCCATACGCGGATACCGTTCTGATACTCATTCTTTTAACTTACAACATTCAGTTCAACAAACATTCTTGGATGGCATCAGCAAGCCCATCTCCAACAAGATTCTCTCACATCTCCAAATGGAATCTTTAAGCCCATTCCCTTAACTATATTTTGACGAGTGCAAATTTACGGGCACTCTAGTGTCCAATCATCTTTTACCTTCGAGTCGCGAATGGCAAAACTCGCCAATCTAACTCTTCAGGTTCAAGAAGATTGAACAGGGGCAGCTGTTGTACCCCAAAATTTGCCCTCCCATTTTTCATAGAAAGCACAACCCTAGGGTTTCTCAAATATTTAAGATTGGCTCAGGAATCGATCAGACATATTTTCTCCTGTGGCAATAAATCAACAATTAGGGTTTTTCTTGCATTTCTCTGAAGAAATTGAGTTCTTAGAAATTCAATTGATTTTCACATGTTTTCATGCTCTCTAAAATTTATTGAAAAGGCAGTGTTTGTTTGATCCAGGTTAACCAGTTAATTTGCGTTTTTTAAAACATCTGCTTGTTTATGGAATAAACATTTGCTTGTTTATAGAATAGACAGTGCGTGTTCTGATTGGAACGCATTTGCAAGATTACAGAATTATTGGATTAATTGGAATTTAAGTTATCTTGATTGGAATTATTGGAATGCAATTTCAATTATCTTGATCGGGAATCTTAAAGAATTAGTGAAGATGCAAAGAGAAAATTCCGAGTTACTGATAGTAAAGGATTTTAATGGACATCAGAATACCTCATAAGACTTTTTTTTTTATTTCAAAAATTGTTACAATACAATTTATTATTTAAATGCTTTAAGTTTTACAACTTATTGTGTTTGAAAAAATAAATTAGTACAATTGTTTGAGTATTTCTCTCTAAGTTACAAAGAAAAATCTAAGCCTAAGGATGACTAAGCTTCCATTGCTCCCATGCTCGCCAAAGAATCTCTTGCTCCCTCTGCTTTGCCACCATCCAGTTTGCGCTCACATGAAAGAAAGACAAAAAATATTTAGCACAGTTAATTGGACATGAGTAAGAATCTTCAAAATAAAAAATGTGTTCATCATTAAAGTTTGCAATTTAGAATCAGAAGGCTATTTATAATTCATCACATTTTTATTTTTCTATTTGCAAATCACAAGAAGATTATTCTTCTTGGTTCACAAAAAGAAAAATAAAAAGGCAAGCAAATGGTCCAAATGCAACAAATATATTCCAAACTGAAGCATGCAGCAAAACAGGGCCAAACAATGCAGCAAATTGGACAAAGTACAATGCAAGCAAATTGTCCAAAGGCAAGCAAATGGTCCAAATGCAACAAATATTCCAAACTGAATGCAACAAATTGAAGCAAGCAGCATAACAGCTAGAACAAGCAACAACTAGAATAAGCATAGCAGTACAAACAAAGTACAAACAAACAGTAGGCAAGAAGAAAATATAACATATGGTAAACCAAGCCAACAAGCAAGGGGCTTGTTTCAATAGCCTTTTCATCATTTTCCAAGATTTTTGCAAACTTTTCAGAAAAAAAGGTGAAAAAGCATTTTGCTTTTATCATTGAGAGAGGAAAGAAATCACCTAATTTGTTGGAATTGCACAAAAGGTACAACTGTGCTATTCTGCCCACAAGTTGTCAAAAAGCAAAGCAAATATAACAGTAGGCAAACTTCAAGAAGGAGGAGAACATTTTATAAAACTCAAATTTCAACAACAGAAGTCTCCTCCAAAAACATTCAAAAGGCTCAAAACTGCATAACCAGTTTCAAAACCTGTGACTCAGTTCTCAAACCTGCCAAATTGTCAAAGAAACATAAAACTACCATCAACCTCCCAAACTGTAAAAACAGTTTTGAAGTCTCAAAAACCATTTTTAACCAAAGCCTGCAAACTGTGATAACAAACCACAAAATCATCCCAACATTAAACCTGTCAATACCAAAAATCCAAAACCAGTTCATAACCAAACTATACAACAACAAACAGCCAAAACTCCAAGACCTGCATAACCAATATCCCAAACAGTTCAAAAATCCTCCAAATTGTGATAACAAACCACAAAATCATCCCAACAAAAACCTGTAATACAATACCAACTCAGTTCAAACATCCCAACCTGTTAACTGTCAAACTGCAAAAGCAAACTAAACAAAACAAGAAGAAACATGGCCAAACCAACTTTCAGCTGTAAAACAGTCCAACATCCTCATCAACCCAAAACAAAACAACAAGAACATTCAATAATCAGAAACTGATCTAAAGCCAAAAAACACAAATCAAAAACCTGCAACTGAAACAACAATTTGCAAATCACAAAACTCAACAAAAATCATCTTCAAAACCTCCAAAAAATTTAAGGTTCAAAGCTGTCAAACCAAGATAGTAAAACATACCAAGCCAAATCTCAACCAACATCCAACAAAGCACGAAGAAATCACAAAGTCAGAAGTACAACATCATTCAAAGCAAAAAGGATAGAAAAATAATACCATAAAACCTAGCCCCTTCATCATCATTTCTTCCCTCCCTGTTTCTGGCTGCCAAGGAGCACCATCAGCTCAATCTCACATTCCTCTCCATTTTCCAGAAAAATTCCAAAGGTATGATTTCGTCACATTTCTCATAAATCGCTTCCTGCATCTCAAGGTACAATAAAATTGACTAACAAAAAGATATGAACAAGATAAAACAACAACAGTAAAAATTCAAATCCAAACAGAACATCACCTTTTTCATGAAATAAATTATCTGAGCATGGTTAGGAAGAGTTTGAGTGGCGCTCCGGTAACGGAAACTGGGGAGGGAGGATCATATTAATCTAATCAAGCATCTTAGGCATGAATCGAAACTCAGGGTTTCCAAAAAGCGCGAATCAGGTTGAATCAAAAGGGGCAAAGGTTCATTTTGCTCGTGAAATTAGGAAGAAACAATTGTTGAGACAGTAACAGAGTGAGAAAGATGAACAAGAGAGGGACGAAGAGCGCCGCTGTAAGCAAACCCTAATCAAAATACAATAAGCTGAGTTAAGGAGATTTGGGCCGGTTCTGTCCACAAACCTTAAAAGCCCACACGTAATTGCTAACCCCCCCCCCCCCCCCCCCCCCACCTGGCCTTGTTTTTTATTTCAGCATTAACATCTTTCTTGTTGGGCCTAGCATCTTTCAATTTCTTTAAAGCCCATTATTGTTTGTTTTTAATTTGCCTCTTTCTTATAAAATTACTAATTAGAACTTAAAAAAAAAGCATTTTCATTAGTTTAGTTTAAGTCTTGAAATTAATTCTTTTTATCATTTTCTTTTTTTAATTCGTCTTTATTAATTTTCTTACACTTAATAAAAACATCAAATTTTAACTTAATTTATTTTCTTTCTTTAAAGTTACTATACATAATTAATAAAAATACAAAAGAATAATAATAATAAAAATTTTAATCTTTCTTTTTTAGAATAGATTTTATTTCTTTCTTTTCAAGTAAATACATACATTTCATACTTTGTTGATTTTATTTTCGTAAATTGTTATAGCTTTGTATTAAATCGCACAGCAATTCGATTTGGTTGTATTATTTGATATTTGTATATCGCTATTTTTATTTGGTTCATCCCCATTTGTAACAATTGTACCCCCATTCCCGAACATTCTGTAATAGTTTAGAATTTCAATTCCTGTAGTTTATTGCTTTCTATATACTGTATAGTAACTAGGCGTGTATGGCAAGATTCAAAAATCAATCGCTAGATGACCTAATCCAAGAACAAATAACTTGAAATCAACACACTTTCTCACACGCGCACCTCTAGGGTAACCTCGCTTGTTGCCTCGGAAATACAATCATGTCCCTCGAATATGTGACACTCTAGCAAATGACCCTTCGATAAACAAATATCATAGTCTCTCGATGACCCTCGATGTTGCCTTCGATAAAACGATCTCGTCCCTTACAAAATTGCTAGAGCGTCTCACAATTTGCTTTCAATGATTGTAAAATTGACCCGCTCTCGTCCCTTTACATCGAATGATGGGGATTCTTACCAAATAAATGGTAAGATAACACCATTAAAAGGAAGAAGAAAAGAACAACTTAAGACCTTTCGAGTAGATAGATTCGTTCTTAGTTACTCGCTTGCTCACGACAAAAACTTTCACACCTACACTTCCATTTCCAAACATTTTCAAAAGATAAAACGTTTTGCAAACGTTCTTATAGAGACGAGAACCATGGCAAAACCTCTTTTTCAAAACACTTTTCGAAACACGATTCACAAACACCTCTTTGAACTATTTTTCGAAACAAAACTGTGAACATGTTCTTATAGAGACGAGAACCATTACAAAGAAACTTTCCAAAATACTTTCAAAACCCACACCACAAGCACACAATCAAACAAAAGCAAGTGATCTAAGCGAGTAACTAAGAGCCCATGGATAACCATGGATGAAAAGGTTGCTAGCACCTTCCCTTTTCATAATCTACCCCCCGAACCCGAGAAAATTCTCGAAAGGTCTTTCCTGTGCTTTTTTTTTACCTTTCCTTTTGGATAAAAGAAAATCCGGTGGCGAATTTTGCTAACCGCACAAGTGCGAACGAAACACAAAACTTCTAGTCAGTTCTCCCACCACATCACAGTGAGGACCCTGGACAAGCTTATAGTACCTAACTGAATAGAGATGTGCAATGCCTTGTTGTGAGCTCGGACTTGTGGTGGTAACTCACAATCATTAAAACCCATATATGATCCATACGTCAGATTTGTTACCATATTGTCAAACTGGTTCACAGTAATTTCTTCTGCGACATGGGCAAAACTTAGAACCTTCATTAAAGAGTCTCGATGTGCTTTTGAATTGATGAACAACAAGAGTATAGAAATTTTGGTTGGGGTTTGGTGAAGCTGATCCACTACCCTATAGTCACTTCTTTTGATTATTTTCAAAAATTCATCTTCCTCTTGATCAGTAAAGTTCTTGCTCAGAGGCTCTTGTTCTTGATTTGTTTCCACCACTACTTTTCCTTTGTCCTTTGCCAATACATCAATTTTATTTTTCACCATATCATAATACTTCTTTGGTGGCTCAGATCCAAAGATTCGACCACTGTGGGGTCATGCCCCCGTTCTTGCTATGTTCGAGATTGCAGGTCCTTGACTAGATGATGGCTAATATTTTTGTTTCAAGCCATTGACGTATACAGTCAAATCATAACCCCATGGTACTGCTTTATCACTTTCGTAATGAGTAGAAGATGCCCCCTAATTACCATGGTAGTCTTTGGAACTATTGGTATCTTTTGAGTTTGTATTGTTGTTATTGCAGATGCTTCTGTTGATCCCCCCACAGTATTACAAGAGTTTTATTGTTAAGGTTTGGCCCTTGGCATGGAATTACCAATGGTTTCTTTGCACCTCCTTCAATTGCAGCTATATATTCTTCTTTAGGGTATGATCCGAATTGGACTATCCTCTGGTCCACCAATTTTTGTAGTGTTTCTCCAAAAGCTTCATTATGTTTCAAGAGGAAACCACACTCCAACAAATATTCCTTCAACAAATTTATTAGGGCCTTTACTTGTCTGGCTGCCCCACAGTTACTGACTACTTCGATTACAATTATTGCTGGTCCACTATGCAGGGGAATAGGGTTTGACTTGATATTTGGTTTCTCGAAAGTGATGTCCTGAAAATCCAACAAATATTGAACTTTATGTTTGAAGGCCCAACATTGTTCTATGGTATGCCCAGGAGAATTGGCGTGATACTCGCATTTGGCATTGGCATTACATTTTTGTGGGGGCGGCCCAACTGGAGGAGCTAGAGGTTTTAGCTCTACCAAAGATGCCTTGACTAAGTGTTGTAATAATTAACTAGGTGGCATAAGGAGTGGATCAAAACTTCTTTGTGGCCTTTCAAATTTGTTATGTTGTTGTCTTTGTGGAATTATTAATGGTTGTTGTGCCCTTGGTTGCGAGGCTACAAAATTAATTTCTCCCTCCTTTCTTCTTGTGAAGTTAGGAACATGTGTTTTTGCAATGTAAGTGGTATTTCATGGTCCCCCTTGTATCTTCTCACTCTTTACTCCAACATCAATCCTTTCTCCGATAGTCACTAGATCCGAGAGTCCTGAAGAGATGCTTCCTACCATTTTTTAGTAGTATACCCCATGCAAGGTTCCCATGAACCTATCTACTATTTCATTCTCCAACAGTGATGGTTGTACACGGGATGAAATCTCTCTCAATCTCTAAGCATATTCTTTGAAGGAATCCTCTTTCTTCTGAGACAAGTTCTGGAGTTGCATGCGGGTAGGTGTCATATCCAAGTTATATTTATAACGCTTCAAGAAGGCATTGGCAAGATTCGCCTATGTTCGAATGTGAACCCATTCTAATTGCATATACCAATCCAGGGATGCCCCGCTTAAACTGTCTTGAAAATAATGAATCATCAGCTTCTGGTCGTGAGCATATGCATGTATCTCTCTGCAATATATGTGCAAATGGTTCCTTGGACAAGTGAGCCCCTTGTATTTTCCAAATTCAGGTACTTTGAATTTTGGTGGGATCACAACATCGGGAACTAGACCCATTTTAAGAGCATCTACATCGAAGGCATCATAACCTTCCACTACTTTCAATCTTTCCTCAAGAGCTTTGTATTGATTCAGCAACAGTGGATCCTCAGTAGCATGAGTATTGGTTGTTTTTAAAGGCGCCTGATTGACATCTTCTAGTTCGTGGTCTCCATATTGCAAGTCCAAGTAGTTGTTCGCATTGTTGATCAGAATTTGCAATGTATGATATGCCCCTACCTTCGGTGGAGGTGGGACAAACCCTCCAGTCTCATCTTGTTTTGTCTCTTGTCGGGCCATGACGGACATTTGGGGTCCTGTTTTTGGCTCTTTCCTTGGTTGGTGACCGCTAGATGCACCAATGGTTTGGGCTACTTCTTCCAAGGATACCTTAGGAATTTGATCCTGTCTGTCAATGATGTTCTTCAAGGCTAGAAGAACTTGACCCATGTCTCCTCTCACTGAGTTGACATTGCCCTTGACTTGCTCGAGATCTTCTTTGAATGCAGCTTGGTTCTCCTCAGTTTGTTCCATTGCTTTTTTTTTATGGGCTCTTGTCTGATATGGGGGCCAGGGAAGTGGTGGTTTTTTTCAACCAACTAGAGAGGATTTTAAAAAATGAGTTTTTGCATTATGAATTTATAAAATGTAGATTTTCATGAATGAATGAATGCGTATGTACATGCTAAGAATTTCGTTTAGAACATCTTATTCACTTGGATATATATATATATATATATATATATATATATATATATATATATATATATATATATATATATATATATATATATATATATATATATATATATATATATATATATATATATATATATATATATATATATATATATATATATATATATATATATATATATATATATATATATATATATATATATATATATATATTATTTCTTTTAGGTTTTGCTTTTTTATTGGTGAGTATCTAGAAAATAAATACACAGACGAAATACAGAATACAATACTTTTATTGAAAGTAACAATTGTCTTTAAAAGAGAACATAATTAAGATGTTGAAAGATATTAAAACTTTAAAACAATAACCTTGCTAAAAAATAAACAAAGGGAAACAATCTTCTAAACGCGCCTGCAGATGTATGCTCTAAAACGATCGACCATTGTTCGGCAAAGCTTAAGAAAGTTCTCAACTTCTTTTGGAAGAGAAACCATTACATTTACTACGTCTCTTAAACTTCTAGGGATGTCTTTGATGAGATTGTTGGCTAAGAAGGCGAGTCTTTCGTGCTTGTCCTTGTAGTATCGGTATTCTCGATAAATATTAGGAATTATCTTGTGGTTATCCCTTCCAGCTTGGGCGATCTTCACATACTATTCTTCCTAATACATCTTTTCAGCCCCTCATCTCCATTTAAAGTCTCTTTTGTATCAGGAAATATTTTAGGAGGCCTTCTAGCTCAAGGCACACTTGCTCGTATTCTTCAGTTTTTTGGGCAAGAAGTCTTTCTGCCCTCATCTTTGTAAGGCATTCCCTTATCTCTGCTTCTTGGCTATCCTGAATTCTGGTGGTGAGATACTTCATTTTCTCTTCTTGATCTAAAGAAACTTTTGCCAAGCTTTGGATTTAGGCCCTCAAATCTTCTTCCAACACCTTCTTGTCTTGCATCGCCTTTTCATACCTTCTGCTCAATCTCCCTATTTCATTAGCAGCATCCTCTAACCTTTGGTTATGGGAATCCAAATTGAAGGTAGCACTTAACAACCCTTTGGTCGTACGCTTCTTCTTGAGATTATCTTTTTCAAGTGCCTCTTGATCTCTCAGAATCTGTTGGTCTTTTGATTCAAGTATACGCTACATTTGTCTTTTTTCTTTGGTTAAGTTAAGGAGGTTTAGCTCCACTTCTTCCTTTTCCCTCTGAGCTTGCTTTAGGGCATTTTTCAGATCGTCAATGTCTTCCAAGGACATAGTCGGAGCCTCTAGGACCTCTGGCTTGTATTTGGGATCTATGTCAAATGGTAGCTTAACAATTTGTACCCTATCAAGAACCCATCGAGTATAGGGTTCTTTCTCCAGTGTATTATTCCTTTCAGCTTTCCTTTTATTAACCTTATTCCAAGACCACATGCTTTTTTTGAGAAACTCTTGGTCATTTTTTCCCATGTCATGAATGATTAATTGTTGGAGTTGTTCATCTGAAGGTTTATCTTCCAAAGGGTACCCTAGTTGTCATAGGGCCAAGGTAGGGTTATAATTAATACAACCTCGTGATCCAATCAATGGGCCATTAGGAAAGTCCCTGCAACTATAGATAATATCACCAATGTCCAGCTTCCTTGCATACCATAATACACAATTAGCAGTAAGAGACCTTAATTTTTGAGGCCACTTGTACCATGTCAGATTCAGAATCATGTAGTCTTCCTTGTAGAGGTGAGTCATAAACCAGGCATACAATATTAGAATGCAACAATTCAGAGTACCCCTTCTTTTTTCGTACTCCGTATGAAGTATATAATAGATATTAGCAAGAAGAGTGAGAGTTGGATATGTATTAAAAGCTTTTACACCCCAAAACATGCTAATAGCCGCGAGGTCAATATAGTCTACAATCCGTGGAAATAAGATTACACCGAATACAAGCAACCCTAAACAATGGACATAAGACTCCCATTATTTGTTATTAGCAAGATCAAAAGCCTTGGTTTCTAAGTAGACTCTCTTAACCCCTCGTATGTCTCCTTCTTTCTTGTAATCAAGGGACAATTCAGGATAAGGGATCCCTAAACCTATTTCCAAGACTTTAACGTTAATAGTTTGCCTGATACCCACATAAGCCTTCTCTTTGGAAAAGTTCAGAGTTCTATCAAATTCTTACAGAGTCGGCGCTAGTTGGAAGTCTTGAAAGGTGAAGCATCTTAGTGGAGGGTCGCAAAGCTGAATGAGAGAAAAAATGGCATCCAATTGTACCTTTACTTTGGTTAATTCTAGGATATCCCCATAGCGACGAACGAACATCTTCGAAGCTCTTTAAGATAATTTCCCTTTTATGGCCTTTATTTTTGATATATCCGACTTGATGGAATTGAGGCGGACAAGTTGTTTCCCTTTGGTACTCATTTTTCAAGATACTCACCAAAATCTTTTGTTATTACTTTTTTTTACAACCCTGTGAATAAGACAACAAAAAGAAATGGAGGATAAATATATGAAATGCAAAAATGTATGAATGCATGGATGTACGGCTTAGTGATGGGATTTTGTGAAAGATACCCTTAGAAGGTCGGTTCTTAGTTTTGGCCTACGAATATTATATCCTCCCATAAGATGGTTTCCTTAAGTGTAACATGAATAACACTAGAGGGAAAGGCACAAGGGCTTCCCTTAAGCGGAGCCTCTTTACAGGCCCAAACTTTCGTCTTTAGGTCATGAAAGGTCTCATCATGGGTTTTTGATTTAAAGGCCGTACAAAGAGTCATAAGTGTCATTCTAAAGTACTACTTCCCAAGAGGATGTCTCTTGAGAGATATTCCTTTTGAGGAATTCCACCGACTCTAGGTGAAGTCGTCATATCAACTTATAGGGCTGATGTAACCCCTTGGCTAATATACGAACCTTCTTTCTAAGCTTTTTTTTTTAAATAATTTTTTTTTACAAAATTTTAAATCCTACCACAAATATAATAATATAATGAATAATAAAAGATAAACATAAAATAAATAAATAAAATAATAATAATAAAACCCAAAAATAAGAAAACCCTAAAACCTAAAGGAAAGGCTTCTAAGCCTAGGGTTGAGTCCCCAGCAGAGTCGCCAGCTGTTGTAACTGGCTTTAAAATAAGAGTTGCCACCCTTAGTTTTTATCCTTAGGAAGGGATTATAAAGGAATGACCCTACAATTTAGAGATTCTAGGTCGTTGACTCGGTTATAGACAAAGGGAAGGTGTTAGAAGCGCATTTTTTTAGGAAAAAGAGTTTTAATATATTTTAGGGGAACTCGCAACAATTTTAATCATATGCCTACATATCCTCTTATGAGGAATCATAGTACCAATTTGTAGTTCTCAGTTGTTTGGTTAGTTTTTTGTATGGGTTGTAAAAATATTTCGAATTCTCCTTGAACCAAGTCTGGGTTTGTAAATTGTGGAGTCATGGACGTAGCTCGCATTTTGTAAGAAATATTAATGCAACCCCTTTTTGAAAATAATGTATATATTAAATCAAGTTAGTGGGAAAACGTTAATGTTTATTGGTTAGATGTTTTCGATTACATAGTACAATTATGAAAAGTAAATTTGAATTGAAAAATATGTAAATATTAAAAAAGGTTAGTATTTTTAGAAATAGTTTAATCAATAAATAATAAATTATAATTTTATTAAAAATATATTAGATATTTTTGATAAAAAATAGTATAATTATTTATTAATATGAAAAAATAATTTTTATATTAGAATGATTGAATAAATGACTATATAAATAAAATTATAAAAAATAAATTAAATTATTTAATTTTGCAGGGGAAGTGTTAATTATACTAAGCTAGCAAAATAGGGGGTACTAATAGAAGGGGCCTGAATTCAAATATTGAATTCAGGCCCAAGAGAAAAGGGGGTGTATTTTCAAACGCATTAGTAATAAATAGAAAAGGCAGGGGTGTGTTTGTTGATGGGCTCGGCCTAATGAGGTTTGGGAGTCCATTTGGACTCCGTGTAGGCAGGCACACAGTAATCATTGTGGGCGCGCGTGCTGGGGACATGTCATGATGATCATGTGGTGATAGTTGGGGGAGCATTGTAGTGGTTATAGGGGTGGCCCGTGTATGATTATAAAACTTGATATAATTTTATTTCAAAAAACAATTTTTATTTTGTTATCTCTCTCTCTCTCTCTCTCTCTCTCTCTCTCTCTCTCTCTCTCTTTTTGTCTCGTCTCTCTCTTCTTCTCTAACCCAACAACATCACCAAACAAACCCTAAAACTTATTCACCGACAGCGGCAACCACCTACCCCCAAAATCAAATATGGAAACAAATATTACAAAGAAAACAACAAAAATAAGGCTAAGGGATTCGTTACCCTCGACGTGATTTTGTGTTTGCTCTGAGTTCTGGTTTAGATCTTCTCTTCCTGTCTTGTTTCAAGTACGACGGTGCTGAAGATGATGATGGCACCGATGGAATATTTAGGGTTTCAAATGTTGAAACCCTAAATCTATGTGAAGCTCTATGAAACCTTAGGCGGTCAGATCAAGCCTTTCTTCTTCTACCCCTCCCGTTAGCTAATCTTCAGTGAAAAAGTTTCCTTTTGTCAAATTTGCTTCGTCTGTAAATTTTTCCTCTCCGTCTCTCTGTAATTTTTTTTTCTTCTGTAATGATTTATTCTTTAGGTTTTATAGTGATTTAGGAATTATATATTTAGGAAATTGATTTAATTTTTTTGATTATTTTTATTTTTATTAGAAAATTAGTATTGATTCATTGTAATTGTATTTATTTTGTATTGATAAAGATTCTAGTTTTGCTTTCATGCTTGATTCTGTTTCTGTTTTTTTTACGAACTGTATTGTATGCGATTTTGTTTCTGTTTATGTTTTTTATTATTTTTGTTTCTGTATGGATATCGTTTGATGAAGACAGTAATACACATTAATTCCATCTGGAATTCGTATAGTGTCTAAAGCATGTGTTATCTTTGTTTAATCCACATAGGGAATGCTTACTGATTGGGCTTGGGCCTGTTAATGACTTGGACATGGGCCGACTTGGCTTAAACTTGGGCCGTGAAATAACACTTTGGCTTATAATACTTATGCGTTAACACTTTTTTTCTTTTTAAAAAAAACAGAAATTAAGTTTATAATATGATGGTTCAATTAAAATCAATTTTAGCATAATTAATAATAGTAATGTTAATAATAGTTTAATAATGTTAATATCAATAATAAAAATGTTATAACTAAAAAAAACATTTTTTTCCAAAACAAACCCAAAAACTGAATTGGGCCATACCGTTTTCAAAGATTGGGCCTTAAACAAAATCATTATTTTATACACTATTCCACCTAAATTGGCCATTCTGATTTTGAAATGACCCAAGATTCCTTCAATAGCACGCAACCCCCTCTTCTATATTTGAGGTGGACTAAAAATTCTATATGGGCCCTTTTCTGATATAGAAAGGCCCATTAATTTCTTTATAAGACAAATACCCCTCTAACTATATGAATAATAACATATAGAAAATGATTTTTAGAAATCGAAATAAAAAATTAGGAACTAGTAGAGCAAATTTTGGGTATGACACCTTGCAAGAACCTGATGAGGTTCACAAGAGGAAGTTCTAGAAATAGAGTAACAGAATAATGTTTCAACCTTTGTTATGACATCTTCACCTCTACTTCCTTAGACATCCAATATATATATTAATGGCAAATGTTATTATCTCAATTTCATTATTCCCATTAGTGATCACTTATTCACAATAAGACCTTGATCACACCAACTTTATTTATGGTAACGGTAGTAACACGGCTGGTAGAATGATACATAATCCAGCAGCCTTCTAAACTCAAACATGAGACAAGCCCATCCAACATCCTATCTTCTTTTGTTGGGATCTAAAAATTATCACAGGAGTGGAATCTTCAATATAGGGCTTGGCCTTTAGCTAGAGAGCCTGATGTCTGTTATGATGATGAGACATCATTGACTCAACTAATTTTCACACCCTTCCTTTTTATCCTGAGATGCAGATAATCCTATTGTTGATAGACTCCTTTGCTTTTGATTCACAAAACTAGTAAGAAGCCATTAGCTCGTCATCATAAGATACCTATACATTAAAATCCAGATCATAATGTTTTCCCTTTTATCTTACTCCCTGCTGGTGATAATTTGAACTTATACGAAGGTTGTCACCTTCAAGTTAATTCTCTTGACAAGAGACATGAGAATCTTCCAAACCATCTTATCTTCTAACAAATCTTCTCCCAAAGAGCTGAAAGCATTTGATATATTAGAGATTTCATGAGAAGTCATGAATTGCTTTCATCATCTTTCTTTTAGCAATAATACCAGAAAAACAAACTACGAACCACCAAAGTTCTTCCATCAGAGGCATATGCAGCAGAAGACAAATTAAAATAGCCTTAACATATTCTAGGAAAGATGTCAGAACATCTTGTAGGACATAATGCACAGACAACCATCAGTAGTTGTCACATCAAGAACATCATTACAACTATCAATAGTTGTAACTTTAACACAACCATCAGTAGTTGTAACCTCAAGACAACCATCAGTAGTTGTCACATCAACATTATAACTGCAATACGGTGGGAGAACTAACTTTTTCATTTTATTACAAATGTGAAAATAGTTAGAGTCGCCATAAAATTTTCTTTTATCCAATAAGGAAAGGGTGAAAAGAATAGGAAATACCTTTTTCAATTTTGAGTTCGGGGGGTAGGTTATGAAAAGGGAAGGTGATAACACCCTTTTCATCCATAGTTATCTACAGGCTCTTAACCGCTAGCTCACTTCGTTTTGAAAAATTGCTTTGTGTTGTGTGTTTGGAAAATATTTTGAAGTGCCAATGTAACGCAAAACTCGGTAATGATTCATGTATCTGTCCTCAAGAATGCGTACAAAGTATTTTTTGAAAATATTTGTTCGAATATGTAGTGTGAGAAGATTTTTTTTTTGTTTTGAAATGTTTGTGAGCAAACGATTAACAACGGTCTACCTACTCAAGGTTGTTCTTGTATTTTCCTCCTCCTTTAGATAGTGCTATCCTACCATTAGTTAGTAGGTAGCACTATCCATTAGATGTGAAGGGACATGCATGGGTCATCGTACAGTCATCGAAGGCAACTGGTAAAGATGCTTTAGCAATTTTCGTTAAGGGACTAGATCATTTACCGAAGGCAAATTCGAAAGGGTCATCAAGGGACTATGATTTTTGTTTTCTAGGGAATTTGCTAAAGCGTCCCCACGTTCGAGGGACATGACTATTTTGTAATCTGAAGGCAACAAGGGAGGTTACCCTAGAGGTGCGAGTGTGAGAGTGATTTGTTTTCAGTTATTTTTAGTCTTGAAATTATGGTTTGCTATTGTTTGCTTTTAGTCTTTCCATACATGCCCTAATTTCTAAGCAATAATATATCAAATATAAAAAAGTAGTAAATGCTCAGAAAGTAAAAGCGAAAAGTAAAAGAGGAAAGTAAAAGCGGAAAGTAAACCCTAAGCTATTACACGACTTTGGGTCAGATATAAAAAATAGAAAAAATTCGGGTAAATAAACCCTAATTACTATTACATCTCGGGAAACAGTTACAATAATGATGAGAAATGCAGGAAGAATAAACCACGCGAAAACAAGAATGTAAGAATAAACACAAACAATGTTCTTTCAGTGATTTTAATGAAAAAAAGTTTTTGACGATTAAATAAACCTAAAAAGTCTAATTAATTTTAATTTAAAAAAACAAGGTTGATTAATTAAATTTAAACCTAAAAAACCTAATTTGATTAGGGTTTTAAAAAAGGTTTTGAAAAATAATTAGGTTTGTTTAAAAAAAGATTTATGGTTTATGAATTTTAGGGTATTTAAGTGAAATTGAAAAATATATGAAAAAAGACAAAGTTTAAAAAATACTACCAGGGGTGGGTGTTGAACCCACGCCCTTAGCTCTTTCAGCCAACACCTTCACCACTACGGCAAGCGCGCACTTGCATACAAGGGATAGAATTATCACGCTTTGTATGTTAACCTGCAAAAATAAGAAATTATGAAGAAGAAAAAAAGTCACAAAAGGCAGGGATTGAACCCATGCCTTGATAGAGTAAAGCCTTAGCGCGCGCGTTTTAACCACTGGGGTGGTGATACATCCAGTATTATTGATGAAACAATTTAAACAAATATTAAACACAATGTATGTACTAGAGAGGAGTCGAAGCCCTAGCTTCGGTCGTCTTCTCTGGTAGCTTCCTTTTACGTTCCTGTAAAACAAACAAATATTAGCAATCCAGGGGGACCCTACCCCTCTAAATCAAGGTCTGTGAATTCAATGGGACTATTATCTTGGACTGAATCACAATGGTTTAGGAGCAATAAAGAAAATATCTTAAATTGCCACGAACATGGATATGCACTATCCAGCCATCATAGGACTCCGAAGTTGGGTTATTCCTGCATCATTGGACCTCATGAACATATTAATATAGTTAGTTTGTCTTAAAAAGCAAAGGAAACAACAATATGAAAATCATGTAATAAGGTAAATCGACGATGCAAGTAGTGGTGTTTCCAGCCTTTTAGATCGTTGAAAATGATCCAACCTTACCCTATGGTCATCCCGGAAGCGAATATAAGTGCTAGTATGTGTTGAAGGTGGATGAAATAAGGGTTTGTAAGTTACCCTAATTTGAATAATTTTGTGATTTTTAGGAAGGTGATGTTGCTACAAGGGTTTTCGTCCTCTTTCATGTCTGACTTGCTGAGAATATATAGCTTGAATTTATGTCAAATGTTGGGCTTGGACTCTTGTAGTAAGCCTTAATCTTATTTTGTTTTATTTTGAATTTTAAATAAATAAAAATCAAATATAAATAAATAAAAACCCAAAAGGGGTGTATGAGTAAGATGTGAGGTTCATGTTAAGTGTGGAACTCGTTTGGACTTTGAAGTAATAGCCCAATAGTCTAAAATTCCAAGTTTGATCACTTTTGGTTTCATGCATTTGCTCAAAATTTCCCAACTTGCACTAGTCATAAATTTCTCAATTTTATCATTTGAAGGTGATCTTGGACTTTTTGGAAAGCTCAAGATGTCCTCTACACTCCTGATTTTGATCATTTTTGCATTTGAATATTTTACCTTGATGTCAGTTGCCTTGACAAAAAATGTCTTTTTGTTGATTTTTGAAATGACCTATAATGTATTGGCCCATATCTCTCAAATGAAGCATTTTTTGGACTTGATCTTAGAGATATAACTTTGTAGAGAATTGAATTTCCTTCAAAATGAGCTTTGGTTGAGGAAAATATGATGAAGCATGTGAAAGTTATGCTTTGTCAAATTTCAATTGACTTCTCCTAAAGAAAACCCTAATTTAGCAACTTTTGACTTTTGATGAATCTTGAGTCTTCTTGATGAATCTTGAGTCTTCTTGATGAATCATGGTCAACCTTTGATCAAATGATGAATGTGAGTTCAAAATGTTAATGTTGACCAAAAATCTTGAGGTTTGACTGTAAGTTGACCATAATTGACTTTTTACCCAATAAAGTTGATTTTCAATCATCTAAACAATTGACTGGGTAAATTTGTGATGTAAGGCTTGAAACTTGATATGAGGATTCTTTGAAGCATATGATAAACCATGAAATACCCTTAGGGAATTAGAAGTCCAATTTCCTCTGAGAAAATCAAAACCCTAATTGTAGGCCATTGCTTAAAAGGAGGGTTAATCTGATTAATTCTTGAGTAGTCATGAGTACTTCAGCACCTTGAATCAATTTGTCTTTGAAAAATAGGACGACCAATTGGGGGATACAACAACTTCCCCTGTTCAATCTTCTTAAACCTGAAGAGTTAGATTGGCATGTATGCCATTCATGATCTGAAGGTAGAAGAGGATTGAACACTTAAGTTCCCAGAAATTTGCACTCTTATGTACACAGAGTGATGCTGTTGGTTGATAGTACTGCTTGAATGGGCTTAAAGATGTTAGAAATAATTTAGTTCTACATCCCAGTAAGAGTTTTGATGATGACAAACACATGATATAAAGAACAAATATGCTAGCTAATAAAAATATCTTTACATGTAGGAAGTTCTGATGTGAAAAAGATGTTCTGATGCAACTGGAAGTTCTGCCAGAACATCACTAGAAGTTCTGATCATGTGAGCACAGAAGTTAAGAGTACCATGAAAGATTTAAACACATCAAATCTGTGTGACACTCTTATATGAAGAAGTTTTGTTACAACATCTGAATGCACCAGCGCTGTGAAATAGGATCTCTGATACTCTGATTTGCAAAGCTCTGATACAAGCTGTAAAGGACTCTCAACGGTAATATTCATCCTCTGATGTAAGAAGCTTTGCAGCGTTACAATTCCATCAATGCAAGATCATAAGTAACGGCTACAAACAAACAAGGATCTCCTGGTTTAGAAAGCTCATTAACTTGTGTTATGGATATACCAAAAGTATCTTCTTATGTCACTATTGCATGGCCTATATAAAACAGACAAAAAGAATATTTATGGTGATGAACAACTGCGCACAAAAAGAAGAACTCACGTGAAAAGTCAGTAACACAACTATCAATCTTCATCCTCAACGTTCAATATTAAACTGTGTAAAACATCACTGTTAGTGATACTGTTTATTAGAAACATAATTGTACACATTTATTCAATTAACTGTTTAGTGAATTTCCTTTAGAAAACCGGGTTATGGTTTTGGACTCAAGAAGACTTTGACAGTTGTCAAAGTAGATTTGTAATCAAGATTGATTAGTGAATTAAGACCTCGTTGGAGAGAGGCGAAATCACCTTGGTGGGTGTACTAGAGTAGTTTGAGTTCAAACGAACCAGGATAAAAATCATCGTATCATTGCATTGTTTTTTAAGATTCCAATTCAACCCCCCTTCTTGTGTTTTTCCCTTCTTCAATTGGCATCAGAGCACATGGTTTTGAGTTCAAGCACTTAACCGTGTCAGTAAAAGACCCAAGCTAAGAAAAACACTATGATGGGAACAAGTCAGAACATCAGCTACATCCTTCCAATATTTGACGGTGAAAATTTTGACTACTGGAAAGATATGATCAAAAGTTTCTTCCTAGCCTATGACGCTGACCTCTAGGATATGGTAACTGATGGATACATACATCCTATTGATGAAAGCGGTCAGAAGATTGACAGAAAAAGGATGACTGATCTTTAAAAGCTAGACTTCAGAAATCATCACAAGGCCATAACTATTCTCCTAAGTGCCATCTCGTATTCAGAGTATGAGAAGATCACAAACAGAGAAACAGCTAAGAACATGTTTGATTCTATGATAATGATGCATGAAGAAAAGATGCAAGTAAAAGAAACCAAAGCCCTTATGCTCATTCAAAAGTATGAAGCCTTCAAAATGGAAGAAGACGAAACCATTGAAACAATGTTCTCTAGATTTCAAATTCTGGTGGCTGGGCTAAAGGTGCTGGACAAAGGGTACTCAATTGCTGATCATGTAAAGAAGATCATTTGAAGTTTACCAAAACAATGGAGACCCATGGTCACCGCTCTCAAATTGGCAAAAGATCTGAACATAATATCTCTAGAAGAACTTGTCAGCTCTCTCAGAAGCCATGAGATAGAGTTAGAAGATGAAGATCCTCAGAAGCAATGTAAGTCTCTTGCTCTGAAATATAATAAATATGAAACCAAATTTTTGTAGGCAAAAGAAGAAGCAGAAAACTTTGGAGAATCCTCATCATACGAAGACGAATTGTTCTTTCTATCTAGAAGAATCAATCAGCTGTGGAAGCACAGGTAGAAGAATTTCAGAAACTCCAGAAAAATAGGAAATGAATCTCGACAATCTTCTGGATATAGAAAATCCAATAACAAAAACATCACCTGCTATGAATGCATTAAATAAGGTCACTACAAAAGTGACTGTCCAAGGCTTCAGAAGGAGAAACCTAAAAGGAAGTTAGTCAAGGAGAAAAAGAAAAGGTTTATGGCAACATGGGAATACTCTGAATCTTCTGAAGACCGAATAGAATCAGAAGATGAACAAGCCAATATAGCTCAAACAGACAACCTATCAGATGTCTCCGAATCCTCAGAATCAGAATCAGAATCAGAATCAGACTCAGAGTCTGAAGAGATATGGGTACCAAAATACAAAATCATCTATGTTGCAAATATTTTTAACAGCAAGGTTGAAACACCCGTATTAACACCTGGACTCTGCATGCTCTCTACACATGGAGGAAAGAGAGCATATGTTCCAACGCTTGGAATTTAAAATATTTGACGGTGAAATTTTTGACTACTGGAAAGATATGATCAAAAGTTTCTTCCTAGCCTATGATGCTGACCTCTAGGATATGGTATCTGATGGATACATACATCCTGTTGATGAAAGTGGTCAGAAGATTGACAGAAAAAGGATGACTGATCATCAAAAGTAAGACTTCAGAAATCATCACAAGGCCAAAACTATTCTCTTAAGTGCCATCTCGTATTCAGAGTATGAGAAGATCACAAACAGAGAAACAGCTAAGAACATGTTTGATTCTCTAAGAATGACACATGAAGGAAACATGCAAGTAAAAGAAACCAAAGCCCTTACGCTTATTCAGAAGTATGAAGCTTTCAAAATGGAAGAAGACGAAACCATTGAAACAATGTTCTCTAGATTTCAAATTCTGGTGGCTGGGCTAAAGGTGCTGGACAAAGGGTACTCAACTACTGATCATGTAAAGAAGATCATCAGAAACTTACCAAAACAATGGAGACCCATGGTCACCGCTCTCAAATTGGCAAAAGATCTTAACATAATATCTCTAGAAGAACTTCTCAGCTCTCTCAGAAGCCATGAGATAGAGTTAGAAGATGAAGAGCCTCAGAAGCAATGTAAGTCTCTCGCTCGAAAATTTAATAAATATGAAACCAAATTTTTGAACGCAAAAGAAGAAGCAGAAAACTCTTGAGAATACTCGTCATAAGAAGACGAACTGTTCTTTCTATCCAGAAGAATCAATCAGCTATGGAAGCACAGGTAGAAGAATTTCAGAAACTCCAGTAAAACAGGAAATGAATCTGAACAATCTTCTGGATACAGAAAATCCAATAACAAAAACATCACCTGCTATGAATGCAATAAATAAGGTCACTACAAAAGTGATTGTCCAAGGCTTCAGAAGGAGAAACCTAAAAGGAAGTTCGTCAAGGAGAAGAAGAAAAGTCTTATGGCAACACGGGAAGACTCTGAATCTTCTGAAGACCGAACATAATCAGAAGATGAACAAGCCAATATAGCTCAAACAGACAACCTATCAGATGTCTCTGAATCCTAAGAATCAGAATCAGACTCAGACTGAAGAGATGTGAGTACCAAAATACAAAATCATCTATGTTCCAAATATTTTTAACAGCAAGGTTAAAACACCCGTATTAACACTTGGACTCTGGATGCTCTCTACACATGGAGGAAAGAAAGCATATGTTCCAGAGCCTGGATTTAAAAGATTTGCAGGTTTCAGAGGCAATCAGAAACACAAGGTTACTTGCGCTGAATCTACTTAAAGCGGGAATGGAATACAACATCAGAAGCTCTCTAAAGAATCTCAGATGTATCCAGAAGCGGATGTCACACCTTTTCAAGCAACTTCTGTCAGAGCAAGCCAAATAGAGTCTTTACTACTTTTTGATTCTTGACAAAAAGGGGGAGAATGAAGAGTATTTTGACTCATAATCAGAAGATCTTCAGGGAAGTATTTTATTTTCTCGTTAGCCGAGTATTCTACTCAGGGGGAGCCTTTTAATTATTGTTCTTTATATTCCATCAAAATATACTAGTTTTTGTCATCATCAAAAAGGGGGATATTGTTAGAACATAATTTAGTTCTACATCCCAGTAAGAGTTTTGATGATAACAAACACATTATATAAAGAACAAATATGCTCGCTAGTAAAAGCATCTTTACATGCAGGAAGTTCTGATGTGAAAAGATGTTCTGACGCAACTGGAAGTTCTACCAGAACATCACTAGAAGTTCTGATTATGCGAGCACAGAAGTTGAGAGTACCATGAAAGATTCAGACGCATCAAATTTGTGTGACACGCTTATATGAAGAAGTTATGTTAAAACTTCTGAATGCACCAATGCTGTGAAACAGGATCTCTAATACTCTGATTTGCAAAGCTCTGATACAAGATGTAAAGGACTCTCAACGGTAATATTCATCCTCTGATGTAAGAAGCTCTGAAGCGTTACAATTCCATCAATGCAAGATCATAAGTAATGGCTACAAACACACAAGGATCTCCTGGTTTAGAAAGCTCATTAACTCGTGTTATGGACATACCAAAAGTATCTTCTTATGTAACTATTGCATGGCCTATATAAAGCAGACAAAAAGAAGATTTCTGGTGATGAATAACTGCGCACAAAAAGAAGAACTCACGTGAAAAGTCAGTAACACAGCTATCATTCTTCATCCTCAACATTCAATATTAAACTGTGTAAAACATCACTGTTAGTGATAATGTTTATTAGAAACATCATTATACACATTTATTCAATTAACTGTTTAGTGAATTTCCTTGAGAAAACCGGGTTGTGGTTTTGGACTCAAGAAGACTTTGACAGTTGTCAAAGTAGATTTGTAATCATGATTGATTAGTGAATTAAGACCTCGTTGGAGAGAGGCGAAATCACCTTGGCGGGTGGACTAGAGTAGTTTGAATTCAAACGAACCATGATAAAAATCATCAGATCATTTGCATTATTTTTTAAGATTCCAATTCAACCCCTCTTCTTGTGTTTTTCACTTCTTCAATTGGCATCAGAGCGCATAGTTCTGAGTTCAAGCACTTAACCGTGTCAGTAAAAGATCCAAGCTAAGAAAAACACTAGGATGGGAACAAGTCAGAACATCAGCAACATCCTTTCAATATTTGACGGTGAAATTTTTGACTACTGGAAAGATATGATCAAAAGTTTCTTCCTAGCCTATGACGTTGACCTCTAGGATATGGTAACTAATGGATACATACATCCTGTTGATGAAAGAGGTCAGAAGATCAACAGAAAAAGGATGACTGATCATCAAAAGCAAGACATCAGAAATCATCACAAGGCCATAACTATTCTCCTAAGTTACATCTCGTATTCAGAGTATGAGAAGATCACAAACAGAGAAACAACTAAGAACATGTTTGATTCTCTGAGAATGACGCATGAAGGCAACATGCAAGTAAAAGAATCCAAATCCCTTACGCTCATTCAGAAGTATGAAGCCTTCAAAATGGAAGAAGACGAAACGATTGAAACAATGCTCTCTAGATTTAAAATTTTGGTGGCTGGGCTAAAGGTGCTTGACAAAGGGTACTCAACTGCTGATCATGTAAAGAAGATCATCAGAAGTTTACCAAAACAATGGAGACCCATTGTCACCGCTCTCAAATTGGAAAAAGATCTGAACATAATATCTCTAGAAGAACTTGTCAGCTCTCTCAGAAGCCATGAGATAAAGTTAGAATATGAAGAGCCTCAGAAGCAATGTAAGTCTCTCGCTCTAAAATGTAATAAATATGAAACCAAATTTTTGTAGGCAAAAGAGGAAGCAGAAAACTCTGGAGAATCCTCGTCATAAGAAGACGAACTGTTCTTTCTATCCAGAAGAATCAATCAGTTGTAGAAGCACAGGTAGAAGAATTTCAGAAACTCCAGAAAAACAGGAAATGAATATGAACAATCTTTTGGATACAGAAAATCCAATAACATAAACATCACCTGCTATGAATGCAATAAATAAGGTCAGTACAAAAGTGATTGTCCAAGGCTTCAGAAGGATAAACCTAAAAGGAAGTTCGTCAAGGAGAAGAAGAAAAGTCTTATGGCAACATCGGAAGACTCAGAATCTTCTGAAGACTAAACAAAATTAGAAGATGAACAAGCCAATATAGCTCAAACATACAACCTATCAGATGTCTCTGAATCCTCAGAATCAGAATCAGACTCAGAGTCTGAAGAGATATGGGTACCTAAAGACAAAATCATCTATGTTGCCGATATTTTTAACAGCAAGGTAGAAACACAAGTATTAACACCTGGACTCTGGATGCTCTCTACACATGGAGGAAAGAAAGCATATGTTCCAAAGCCTGGAATTTAAAAGATACGCAGGTTTCAGAGGCAATCAGAAACACAAGGTTACTGGCTCTGAATCTACTGGAAGCAGGAATGGAAATACAACATCAGAACCTCTCTAAAGAATCTCAGATGTATCTAGAAGCGGATGTCACACCTTTTCAAGCAACTTCTGTCAGAGCAAGCCAAACAGACTCTTTACCACTTTTTGATTCTTGACAAAAAGGGGGAGAATGAAGAATATTTTGACTCCTAATTAGAAGATCTTCAGGGATGTATTTTATTTTCTCGTTAGTCGAGTATTCTACTCAGATGGAGCCTTTTAATTATTGTTCTTTATATTCCATCAAAATATTCTAGTTTTTGTCATCATCAAAAAGGGGGTGATTGTTAGAACATAATTTAGTTCTACATCCCAATAAGAGTTTTGATGATAACAAACACATGATATAAAGAACAAATATGCTCGCCAGTAAAAGTATATTTACATGCAGGAAGTTCTGATGTGAGAAAGATGTTCTGATGCAATTGGAAGTTCTGCCAGAACATCAGAAGTTCTGATTATGCGAGCACAAAAGTTGAGAGTACCATGAAAGATTCAGACGCATCAAATCTGTGTGACACGCTTATATGAAGAAGTTCTATTACAACTTCTGAATGCACCAACGCTATGAAATAGGATCTCTGATACTCTGATTTGCAAAGCTCTGATACAAGCTTTAAAGGACTCTCAACGATAATATTCATCCTCTGATGTAAGAAGCCCTGAAGCGTTACAATTCCATCAATGCAAGATCATAAGTAACGGCTACAAACAGACAAGGATCTACTGGTATGGAAAGCTCATTAACTCGTGTTATGGATATACCAAAAGTATCTTCTTATGTCACTATTGCATGGCCTATATAAAGCAGACAAAAAGAAGATTTCTGGTGATGAACAACTGCACACAAAAAGAAGAACTCACATGAAAAGTCAGTAATGCAGCTATCATTCTTCATCCTCGACGTTCAATATTAAACTGTGTAAAACATCACTGTTAGTGATACTGTTTATTAGAAACATCATTGTACACATTTATTCAATTAATTGTTTAGTGAATTTCCTTTAGAAAACCGGGTTGTGGTTTTGGACTCAAGAAGACTTTGACAGTTGTCAAAGTAGATTTGTAATCAAGATTGATTAGTAAGTTAAGACCTCGTTGGAGAGAGGCTAAATCACCTTGGCGGGTGGACTGGAGTAGTTTGAGTTCAAACGAACCAGGATAAAAATCACAGTGTCATTTGAATTATTTTTTAAGATTCCAATTCAACCCCCTTCTTGTGTTTTTCACTTCTTCAATTGGCATCATAGCGTCTGGTTCTGAGTTCAAGCACTTAACCGTGTTAGTAAAAGATCCAAGCTAAGAAAAAAACTATGATGGGAAGAAGTCAGAACATCATCAGCTTCCTTCCAATATTTGACGGTAAAAATTTTGACTACTGGAAAGATATGATCAAAACTTTCTTCCTAGCCTATAACGCTGACCTCTAGGATATGGTAACTGATGGATACATACATCCTGTTGATGAAAGCAATCAGAAGATTGACAGAAAAAGGATGATTGATCAATCAAAGCAAGAATTCAGAAATCATCACAAGGCCATAACTATTCTCCTAAGTGCAATCTCGTATTCAGAGTATGAGAAGATCACAAACAGAGAAACAGCTAAGAACATGTTTGATTCTATGAGAGTGACGCATGAAGAAAAGATGCAAGTAAAAGAAACCAAAGCCCTTATGCTCATTCAAAAGTATGAATCCTTCAAAATGGAAGAAGACGAAACCATTGAAACAATGTTCTCTAGATTTCAAATTCTGGTGGCTGGGCTAAAGGTGCTGGACAAAGGGTACTCAATTGCTGATCATGTAAAGAAGATCATCAGAAGTTTACCAAAACAATGGAGACCCATGGTCACCGCTCTCAAATTGGAAAAAGATCTGAACATAATATCTCTAGAAGAACTTGCCAGCTCTCTCAGAAGCCATGAGATAGAGTTAGAAGATGAAGAGCCTCAGAAGCAATGTAAGTCTCTTGCTCTGAAATATAATAAATATGAAACCAAATTTTTGTAGGCAAAAGAAGAAGCAGAAAACTTTGGAGAATCCTCATCATACGAAGACGAATTGTTCTTTCTATCTAGAAGAATCAATCAGTTGTGGAAGCACAGGTAGAAGAATTTCAGAAACTCCAGAAAAATAGGAAATGAATCTCGACAATCTTCTGGATATAGAAAATCCAATAACAAAAACATCACCTGCTATGAATGCATTAAATAAGGTCACTACAAAAGTGACTGTCCAAGGCTTCAGAAGGAGAAACCTAAAAGGAAGTTCGTCAAGGAGAAGAAGAAAAGGTTTATGGCAACATGGGAATACTCTGAATCTTCTGAAGACCGAATAGAATCAGAAAATGAACAAGCCAATATAGCTCAAACAGACAACCTTATCAGATGTCTCCGAATCCTCAGAATCAGAATCAGAATCAGAATCAGACTCAGAGTCTGAAGAGATATGGGTACCAAAATACAAAATCATCTATGTTGCAAATATTTTTAACAGCAAGGTTGAAACACCCGTATTAACACCTGGACTTTGGATGCTCTCTACACATGGAGGAAAGAAAGCATATGTTCCAAAGCTTGGAATTTAAAAGATTCGCAGGTTTTAGAGGCAATCAGAAACACAAGGTTACTTGCTCTAAATCTACTTGAATTGGGAATGGAAATACAACATCATAAGCTCTCTAAAGAATCTCAGATGTATCCATAAGCGGATGTCACACCTTTTCAAGAAACTTTAGCCAGAGCAAGCCAAACAGAGTCTTTACCACTTTTTGATTCTTGACAAAAAGGGGGAGAATGAAGAATATTTTGACTCATAATCAGAAGATCTTCAGGGAAGTATTTTATTTTCTCGTTAGCCGAGTATTCTACCCAGGGGGAGCCTTTTAATTATTGTTCTTTATATTTCATCAAAATATATTAGTTTTTGTCATCATCAAAAAGGGGGGGATTGTTAGAACATAATTTAGTTCTACATCCCAATAAGAGTTTTGATTATAACAAACACATGATATAAAGAACAAATATGCTTGCTAGTAAAAGTATATTTACATGCAGGATGTTCTGATGCAACTGGAAGTTCTGCTAGAACATCACTAGAAGTTCTGATTATGCGAGCACAGAAGTTGAGAGTACCAAGAAAGATTCAGACGCATCAAATTTGTGTGACACGCTTATATGAAGAAGTTTTGTTACAACTTCTGAATGCACCAGCGCTGTGAAATAGGATCTCTAATACTATGATTTGCAAAGCTCTGATACAAGTTGTGATACGGTGGGAGAACTGACTTGAGGTTTTGCGTTTGTATTCGCACTTGTTCGGTTTAGCAAGAGTCGCCATCGACTTTTTATTTTATCCTAAAGGAAAGGTTAAAAAGCACAGGAAAAACCTTTGAGATGTTTTCGTGGGTTCGGGGGGTAGATTATGAAAAGGGAAGGTGCTAGCACCCTTTTCATCCCTGGTTATCCATGGGCTCTTAGTTACTTATTTTAGATCACTTGCCTTGATTTTCAATTGCTTGAAATGGTGTTTGTATGTGTGTGGTTTTGAAAATGTTTTGAAAAAGATGCCTTGTCTAGGCAACCATTGTAACAATTCTTTACTCGAATGTTTTACAAAGGTGTTTGTCTTTTTGAAAAGATGTTTCAAATGTTTTTGAAAGTTGTTTTGGAAGTTGTGTTTTGAAAGTAGGCAAGTGTGTTTTGCAAGTTTGATCAAGTAACTAAGAGTTGTCTACCCCTAAATTTACTCAAAGATCTTTCTCATGTTTTAACCCTTTTAACAGTGTTGTTTCACCATTATATTTGGTGAACAACCTTGTGTTAGGACGTTAACGGGACGAGCACGGGTCATTGTTTAGACCATGAATGCAATGGTGCCAAGTGTCTTTGGCAATTTTTCCTTTAAGGGACTTGATCATTTTTTAGGCAACTTGAGAAAGCGTCATCGAGGGACTATGATCATTTGATTTGTTTTTGTTTTGCCAAAGACACTCAACATGCAACATGGCCCATTTTTGAAGGCAACAAGTGGAGGAACCCTAGGGGTGCAAGTGTGAATTGTGTGTTGATTTTCATGCATTTGTCTTTGTATTAGGTTATCTAGCGGTTGATTTTGAATCTTCGCATACAAACCCTAATTACTATACAGTATATGGAAAGTGATAAATTACGGGAATTTAAAGTCTAAACTATTACCAATAAGTATCCGGGGATGGGGGTACAAATATTTACAAATGGGGATGAGTCTTATCAGGATAGTAGTGTCCAAATAATATTTACAACCAAATCGAATCATCATATTCTCAATGTGAAATATAGCAAAGTATAAGAGTCAAAGAGAAATAAAGGTATTGTGCAATGTATGTGATTATTTACAAGTGAGAAAAATATGTTAACCTAATGCAAGATTAAGTATTTTATTTATTTTTGTGTTTTTGTCAATATTATATAAACAAAAGGTTTAATAATAGAAAAGTATTTAACTTAAAAATCTATTTTTTTAAATGTATTTTAAGTGTTTTTAGGAATTTATATAAAAAGATTTGTTTAAACAAAAAAAGTTTTAAGACAAAAAATCTATTAACCTAATAAATCTAATATTTACATATTTTAAGTGTAATAAAAGTATTGTTAAAATAAATTTAATATGAAAAATTAATATATTATTTATTTAACAAGAAAAGAAAGAAAAAAAAAGAGAATCAAGTTATATAAAAAGAAAATAAAGTGATAATATGAAAAATTGATTTGTAATCATAAGAAAAGAAAATGCAAGAGTCAAATGGGCCTTAGGATTGTATGCATGGCCCAAACAAAAGAAAACAAGAAGATTCAAAGAAAGGGGTGTACGCGCTGAAAGAGGGGTCAGGAGCTAGAAATTGAGATTGGGCTTAGTGTGCGCAAGGGACAGGCCCATAATGCTTTTGACAAACTTTTGTTTAGGGTTCATTTGGTTTTGTTTCAGACTAGGGTTCGTACAGATTGATGACCGGCGCCGTTTCTATCCTTTCTTCTTCGCCTCTTCATGCTTCTCGAACGTGAGCTTCTGATGTTCCTCCTTGCCCCAGCTGCCAGATGCAACGCCTTCACCTCCTCCTCTTCATGGTTGCTCAGGCGGTGGTAAAGAGGTAATGATTTATGTTTCTCCTTCATGCGCTTTAGGGTTTCAAGTTTTGCATGTTACTGATTTTGTTTTGACAAGTTCTGACCTTTATGTTATTTGATATTGTGTGAGGTGTTAGAGATAAGAGAGGAGTTACTACCTTTGGATAGGAGACGGAGGAGGACGGCGGCGCGTCTCAGGTGGCCGGGGCGTGGGGACCGGTGATGAGGATTTGTGGCCTTCCTGGTACTTTGTATCTTGCTTCTTATGTTTTATGATGATGCTTTGCTTCTGAAAACGCTTGTATAATTTCTTTTCCTCTTCTTCTGATTGTTGGCCTCTGAATATTAATGATGTTGATTCTGAGTTGCCTTTGATATCTTTGGCTTTGGCTTGCTCAATGATGAACCTTGGTTCTGAGAGACTTGGACTTTTTGATGATTTTTAAATGTTGAATTTCTGAGATGCTTGCTTTTTGTTGTTCTGATAATCTTGATGTTGGTAATTCTTGGCTATTTTGACCCTGTGATGAACATGGTTCTGAGGGTGTTTGGGATTTGTTTGATTCTGACTTGGTTTGGATATTTGGATGTGTTAATGTTGTACAGTTTGTTGGGGTTTAGGCTTGAGGTTACAGGCTTATTGGCTTGTATCTGGTTTTTAGCAGGTTGATATGCTTGTATGGTTTTTGACAGGCTTTTTTTATTTGACGGCTGTTTGTTTGAGATTTATGCAGGTTTTGGGGTTTGAACACAGGTTTTGATACTGAGTTTTGTTTGAAGGCAGTTTGTAAGCTTGGTGGTTTGAGAGCTTGTTTTTTAGTTACAGGCTTGAAATTTGAGGCTTATGGTTTAAAGGCAGGCTTCCATGCTGTAACAGATTTGAGGCTTAGCAGGTTTGTGAGTCTGAAGCAGGCTTGAGATTGCAAGCTTGTTGTTTCTGTTATGTGTTTTAGGCAGGATGTTTGTTTGCTTGGCTTGAGGCAAACTTTGGTTTGTGTTATGTAACAGGCAGGCTGTGCTTTGAGGCTTGTGTTGATACAGTTTTTGAGTTTTTTCACAGTTTTTGTGATATATCTGTTTCTATATGGTTCTGCCCTCCTTACAGTGTTCTGATTCTGTTTGTTTTATATCTCTTAAGCTTGCCTCAACAAACTATAAGCCTGTTACCTTTTACTCTCTTTCTCTCTCTATCAGAAAAGCATATTTTAATGCTTTACTGTCCTTTTTCTGAAAAAGTGATGGCCTGGAAAATGATGATTAGAAGTGTTTTGCTTGCATTGTTAGCTTTGCTCTGCCTCTTGTACTTTCTTCTGCATCTTTCCAGATTTCCTGTATTGCTTTGATATCTTATTTGTCAGTTTTGATAGCTTTGATATCTTATGACAGCTTTGACAGTTTTTGGACAGTTTGGTTGACATTGTGACTTAGTTGGCCATTTTGACAATTTGGTTTCCTTTTCAGTTTGCAATTTTGTTTGGATTTATGTAGCTTGTCCCTTTGGCTATTTTGAACTGTGCAGCTTGTTTGCCCATTTTAGTTTGCAATGTGGTTTGAAATTATGCAGCCTTGTTTTGGCATATTCAGTAGCTTTGTGCATTTCATATATTTGCAAGCATATTTCCCTTTCCCTCTTTGTGAACCAAGAGTCTTCTTGTGATTTGCAGAGAGGGCGACCAAACTGATTCCGGCCAACACTTTTAATGATGAGTTTTTTATGATTAACTGTCTGAAAATGCCCTTTTTTAATTCATCTGCATTTGACTTCTTTCTTTTTTGTCTTTGCAGATAAATATCAGTTGAGCAATGGGGAGCAACAGTAGCAGATGAAGATTTCAAGACACTTAGGATACAGTTTTATTTTATTTTAATCATTTGTAATAAATATTATTATAAATACTGTAAAAATTACTTGTATTTAAATAACACTTGTACCAATAATTAAAAATAAATAAAAGTCTTTTTGTCAGATATCTCTTTTAATTCTTCTGCATTTATTTATTTAATTACTTAAATTTCTTGGATTATAATAATTGGAAATTATCCAATAATTTTAACTTAGAAATTATAAATAATCAATAAACGTCCGACGTTCCGAATAAACAAAAGCAATGCACAGTTAAACAAACAAACGTCCATATATCCTTTATCTCACTGATCAAACTCAAACTTCAAACTTTCAATCAGAAGCCTCAACCCATGTCTCAGAGTTAATTGAAAAGAACTGTAGAATTAATTCCTTCTGAGAATGCGCGCGCAAACCCTAATTCTTGATTTATTGTCAAAGAAGCGTCTGCCTGATCAAACCCTGAGCCAAATTCAACCAAATCAATAGAAACCCTAATAATCTGCTTGAACTGATTCAAAATCAAAGGAAACCCTAATTTTGCTTGACTGATAAGAAAAGTCTGTTTGACCGATTCTTGAGCCAATTTGAAAAATCAAGAAAAGCCCGAAGCTGTGATTTCTTGAAAAAGAGAGGGCAAATTTTGGGGTACAACACAAGTAGTAAAGGACTCTCAACGGTAATATTCATCCTCTGATGTAAGAAGCTCTAAAGCGTTACAATTCCATCAATACAAGATCATAAGTAACAGCTACAAACAGACAAGGATCTCCTGGTTTGGAAAGCTCATTATCTCTTGTTATGGACATACCAAGAGTATCTTCTTATGTCACTGTTACATGGCCTATATAAAGCATAAAAAAAGAAGATTTATGGTGATGGACAACTGAGCACAAAAAGAAGAACTCACGTGAAAAGTCAATAACACAGTTATCATTCTTCATCCTCAATGTTCAATATTAAACTGTGTAAAACATCACTGTTAGTGATACTGTTTATTAGAAACATCATTGTACACATTTATTCAATTAACTGATTAGTGAATTTCCTTGAGAAAACCGGGTTGTGGTTTTGGACTCAAGAAGACTTTGACAGTTGTCAAAAAAAAATTGTTATCAAGATTGATTAGTGAATTAAGACATCGTTGGAGAGAGGTGAAATCACCTTGGCGGGTGGACTAGAGCAGTTTGAGTTCAAATGAACTAGGATAAAAATTATCGTATAATTTGCATTGTTTTTTAAGATTCCAATTCAACTCCCCTTCTTGTGTTTTTCACTTCTTCAATTGGAATCAGAGCGCATGGTTTTGAGTTCAAGCAGTTAACCATGTCAGTAATAGATCCAAGGTAAGAAAAACACTATGATGGGAAGAAGTCAGAACATCAGCAACATCCTTCCAATATTTGACAGTGAAAATTTTGACTACTGGAAAGATATGATCAAAAGTTTCTTCCTCGCCTATGACGTTGACCTCTAGGATATGGTAACTGATGGATACATACATCCTGTTGATGAAAGTGGTCAGAAGATTAACAGAAAAAGGATGACTGATCATCAAAAGCAAGACTTCAGAAATCATCACAAGGCCATAACTATTCTCCTAAGTGTCATCTCGTATTCAGAGTATGAGAAGATCACAAACAGAGAAACAGCTAAGAACATGTTTGATTCTCTGAGAATGACGCACGCAAGTAAAAGAAACCAAAGCCCTTACGCTCATTCAGAAGTATGAAGCTTTCAAAATGGAAGAAGACGAAACCATTGAAACAATGTTCTCTAGATTTCAAATTCTGGTGGTTGGGCTAAAGGTGCTGGACAAAGCGTACTCAACTACTGATCATGTAAAGAAGATCATCAGAAGCTTACCAAAACAATGGAGACCCATGGTCACCGCTCTCAAATTGGCAAAAGATCTTAACATAATATCTCTAGAAGAACTTCTCAGCTCTCTCAAAAGCCATGAGATACAGTTAGAAGATGAAGAGCCTCAGAAGCAATGTAAGTCTCTCGCTCGAAAATTTAATAAATATGAAACCAAATTTTTGAACGCAAAAGAAGAAGCAGAAAACTCGTGAGAATACTCGTCATAAGAAGACGAACTGTTCTTTCTATCCAGAAGAATCAATCAGCTATGGAAGCACGGGTAGAAGAATTTCAGAAACTCCAGGAAAACGGGAAATGAATCTGAACAATCTTCTGGATACAGAAAATCCAATAACAAAAACATCACCTGCTATGAATGCAATAAATAAGGTCACTACAAAAGTGACTGTCCAAGGCTTCAGAAGGAGAAACCTAAAAGGAAGTTCCTCAAGGAGAAGAAGAAAAGTCTTATTGAAACACGGGAAGACTCTGAATCTTCTGAAGACCGAACATAATCAGAAGATGAACAAGCCAATATAGCTCAAACAGACAACCTATCAGATGTCTCTGAATCTTGAGAATCAGAATCAGAATCAGAATCAGACTCAGACTGAAGAGATGTGAGTACCAAAATATAAAATCATCTATGTTCCAAATATTTTTAACAGCAAGGTTAAAACACCCGTATTAACACCTGGACTCTGGATGCTCTTTACACATGGAGGAAATAAAGCAAATGTTCCAGAGCCTGGATTTAAAAGATTTGCAGGATTCAGAGGCAATCAGAAACACAAGGTTACTTTCTCTGAATCTACTTGAAGCGGGAATGGAAATACAACATCAGAAGCTCTCTAAAGAATCTCAGATGTATCCAGAAGCGGATGTCACACCTTTTCAAGAAACTTCTGTCAGAGCAAGCCAAACAGAGTCTTTACTACTTTTTGATTCTTGACAAAAAGGGGGAGAATGAAGAGTATTTTGACTCATAATCAGAAGATCTTCAGGGAAGTATTTTATTTTCTCGTTAGCCGAGTATTCTACTCAGGGGGAGCCTTTTAATTATTGTTCTTTATATTCCATCAAAATATACTAGTTTTTGTCATCATAAAAAAGGGGGATATTGTTAGAACATAATTTAGTTCTACATCCCAGTAAGAGTTTTGATGATAACAATCACATGATATAAAAAACAAATATGCTCTCTAGTAAAAGTATCTTTACATGTAGAAAGTTCTGATGTGAAAAAGATGTTCTGACGCAAGTGGAAGTTCTGCCAGAACATCACTAGAAGTTCTGATTATGCGAGCACAGAAGTTGAGAGTACCATGAAAGATTCAGACGCATCAAATCTGTGTGACACGCTTATATGAAGAAGTTATGTTACAACTTCTGAATGCACCAATGCTGTGAAACAGGATCTCTAATACTCTGATTTGCAAAGCTCTGATACAAGATGTAAAGGACTCTCAATGGTAATATTCATCCTCTGATGTAAGAAGCTCTAAAGCGTTACAATTCCATCAATGCAAGATCATAAGTAATGTCTACAAACACACAAGGATCTCCTGGTTTGGAAAGCTCATTAACTCGTGTTATGGACATACCAAAAGTATCTTCTTATGTCACTATTGCATGGCCTATATAAAACAGACAAAAAGAAGATTTCTGGTGATGAATAACTGCGCACAAAAAGAAGAACTCACGTGAAAAGTCAGTAACACAGCTATCATTCTTCATCCTCAACGTTCAATATTAAACTGTGTAAAACATCAATGTTAGTGATACTGTTTATTAGAAACATCATTATACACATTTATTCAATTAACTGTTTAGTGAATTTCCTTGAGAAAACCGGGTTGTGGTTTTGGACTCAAGAAGACTTTGACAATTGTCAAAGTAGATTTGTAATCATGATTGATTAGTGAATTAAGACCTCATTGGAGAGAGGCGAAATCACCTTGGCGGGTGGACTGGAGTAGTTTGAATTCAAACGAACCATGATAAAAATCATCAGATCATTTGCATTATTTTTTAAGACTCCAATTCAACCCCTCTTCTTGTGTTTTTCACTTCTTCAATTGGCATCAGAGCGCATAGTTCTGAGTTCAAGCACTTAACCGTGTCAGTAAAAGATCCAAGCTAAGAAAAACACTAGGATGGGAACAAGTCAGAACATCAGCAACATCCTTTCAATATTTGACGGTGAAATTTTTGACTACTGGAAAGATATGATCAAAAGTTTCTTCCTAGCCTATGACGTTGACCTCTAGGATATGGTAACTGATGGATACATACATCCTGTTGATGAAAGAGGTCAGAAGATCGACAGAAAAAGGATGACTGATCATCAAAAGCAAGACATCAGAAATCATCACAAGGCCATAACTATTCTCCTAAGTTCCATCTCGTATTCAGAGTATGAGAAGATCACAAACAGAGAAACAACTAAGAACATGTTTGATTCTCTGAGAATGACGCATGAAGGCAACATGCAAGTAAAAGAATCCAAATCCCTTACGCTCATTCAGAAGTATGAAGCCTTCAAAATGGAAGAAGACGAAACGATTGAAACAATGCTCTCTAGATTTAAAATTTTGGTGGCTGGGCTAAAGGTGCTTGACAAAGGGTACTCAACTGCTGATCATGTAAAGAAGATCATCAGAAGTTTACCAAAACAATGGAGACCCATTGTCACCGCTCTCAAATTGGCAAAAGATCTGAACATAATATCTCTAGAAGAACTTGTCAGCTCTCTCAGAAGCCATGAGATAGAGTTAGAAGATGAAGAGCCTCAGAAGCAATGTAAGTCTCTTGCTCTAAAATCTAATAAATATGAAACCAAATTTTTGTAGGCAAAAGAGGAAGCAGAAAACTCTGGAGAATCCTCGTCATAAGAAGACGAACTGTTCTTTCTATCCAGAAGAATCAATCAGTTGTGGAAGCACAGGTAGAAGAATTTCAGAAACTCCAGAAAAATAGGAAATGAATATGAACAATCTTTTGGATACAGAAAATCCAATAACATAAACATCACCTGCTATGAATGCAATAAATAAGGTCAGTACAAAAGTGACTGTCCAAGGCTTCAGAAGGATAAACCTAAAAGGAAGTTCGTCAAGGAGAAGAAGAAAAGTCTTATGGCAACATCGGAAGACTCTGAATCTTCTGAAGACCAAACAAAATTAGAAGATGAACAAGCCAATATAGCTCAAACAAACAACCTATCAGATGTCTCTGAATCCTTAGAATCAGAATCAGACTCAGAGTCTGAAGAGATATGGGTACCTAAAGACAAAATCATCTATGTTGCCGATATTTTTAACAGCAAGGTAGAAACACAAGTATTAACACCTGGACTCTGGATGCTCTCTACACATGGAGGAAAGAAAGCATATGTTCCAAAGCCTGGAATTTAAAAGATTCGCAGGTTTCAGAGGCAATCAAAAACACAAGGTTACTGGCTCTGAATCTACTGGAAGCAGGAATGGAAATACAACATCAGAACCTCTCTAAAGAATCTCAGATGTATCTAGAAGCGGATGTCACACCTTTTCAAGCAACTTCTGTCAGAGCAAGCCAAACAGACTCTTTACCACTTTTTGATTCTTGACAAAAAGGGGGAGAATGAAGAATATTTTGACTCCTAATTAGAAGATCTTCAGGGAAGTATTTTATTTTCTCGTTAGTCGAGTATTCTACTCAGATGGAGCCTTTTAATTATTGTTCTTTATATTCCATCAAAATATACTAGTTTTTGTCATCATCAAAAAGGGGGTGATTGTTAGAACATAATTTAGTTCTACATCCCAATAAGAGTTTTGATGATAACAAACACATGATATAAAGAACAAATATGCTCGCTAGTAAAAGTATCTTTACATGCAGGAAGTTCTGATGTGAAAAAAATGTTCTGATGCAATTGGAAGTTCTGCCAGAACATCAGAAGTTCTGATTATGCGAGCACAAAAGTTGAGAGTACCATGAAAGATTCAGACGCATCAAATCTGTGTGACACACTTATATGAAGAAGTTCTATTACAACTTCTGAATGCACCAGCGCTATGAAATAGGATCTCTGATACTCTGATTTGCAAAGCTCTGATACAAGCTTTAAAGGACTCTCAACGATAATTTTCATCCTCTGATGTAAGAAGCTCTTAAGCGTTACAATTCCATCAATGCAAGATCATAAGTAACGGCTACAAACAGACAAGGATCTACTGGTTTGGAAAGCTCATTAACTCGTGTTATGGACATACCAAAAGTATCTTCTTATGTCACTATTGCATGGCCTATATAAAGCAGACAAAAAGAAGATTTCTGGTGATGAACAACTACACACAAAAAGAAGAACTCACATGAAAAGTCAGTAACGCAGCTATCACTCTTCATCCTCGACGTTCAATATTAAACTGTGTAAAACATCACTGTTAGTGATACTGTTTATTAGAAACATCATTGTACACATTTATTCAATTAATTGTTTAGTGAATTTCCTTTAGAAAACCGGGTTGTGGTTTTGGACTCAAGAAGACTTTGACAGTTGTCAAAGTAGATTTGTAATCAAGATTGATTAGTAAGTTAAGACCTCGTTGGAGAGAGGCTAAATCACCTTGGCGGGTGGACTGGAATAGTTTGAGTTCAAACGAACCAGGATAAAAATCACCGTGTCATTTGAATTATTTTTTAAGATTCCAATTCAACCCCCTTCTTGTGTTTTTCACTTCTTCAATAGGCATCATAGCGTCTGGTTCTGAGTTCAAGCACTTAACCGTGTTATTAAAAGATCCAAGCTAAGAAAAAAACTATGATGGGAAGAAGCCAGAACATCATCAGCTTCCTTCCAATATTTGACAGTGAAAATTTTGACTACTGGAAAGATATGATCAGAAGTTTCTTCCTAGCCTATAACGCTGACCTCTAGGATATGGTAACTGATGGATACATACATCCTGTTGATGAAAGCAATCAGAAGATTGACAGAAAAAGGATGATTGATCATCAAAAGCAAGACTTCAGAAATCATCACAAGGCCATAACTATTCTCATAAGTGCCATCTCGTATTTAGAGTATGAGAAGATCACAAACAGACAAACAACTAAGAACATGTTTGATTCTCTGAGAATGATGCTTGAAGGCAACATGCAAGTAAAATAATCTAAAGCCCTTGCGCTCATTCATAAGTATGAAGCCTTCAAAATGGAAGAAGACGAAACCATTGAAACAATGTTCTCTAGGTTTCAAATTCGGGTGGCTGGGCTAAAGGTGTTGGACAAAGGGTACTCAACTGCTGATCATGTAAAGATGATCATCAGAAGTTTACCAAAAAATGGAGACCCATGGTCACCACTCTCAAATTGGAAAAAGATCTGAACATAATATCTCTAGAAGAACTTGTCATCTCTCTTAGAAGCCATGAGATAGAGTTAGAAAATGAAGAACCTCAGAAGCAATGTAAGTCTCTCGCTCTGAAATCTTATAAATATGAAACTAAATTTTTACAGGCAAAAGAAGAAGCAGAAAACTCTTGAGAATCCTCGTCATAAGAAGACGAACTGTTCTTTCTATCCAGAAGAATCAATCAGCTGTGGAAGCACAGGTAGAAGAATCTAAGAAACTCCAGAAAAACAGGAAATGAATCTGAACAATCTTCTGGATACAGAAAATCCAATAACAAAAACATCACCTGCTATGAATGAAATGAACAAGGTCACTACAAAAGTGACTGTCCAAGGCTTCAGAAGGAGAAACTTAAAAGGAAGTTCGTCAAGGAGAAGAAGAAAAGTCTTATGGCAACATGGGATGACTCTGAATCTTATGAAGATCGAACATAATCAGAAGATGAATAAGCCAATATAGCTCAAACAGACAACCTATCAGATGTTTCGAAATCCTCAAAATCAAAATCAAAATCAAAATCAAAATCAGACTCAGTCTGAAGAGATATGGGTACCAAAAGACAAAATCATCTATGTTGCCAATATTTTTATCAGCAAGGTTGAAACACCAGTATTAACACCTGGACTCTGGATGCTCTCTACACATGGAGGAAAGAAAGCATATGTTCCAAAGCCTGGAATTTAAAAGATTCGTAGGTTTCAGAGGCAATCAGAAACACAAGGTTACTTGCTCTGAATCTACTGGAAGCAGGAATGGAAATACAGCATCAGAACCTCTCTAAAGAATCTCAGATGTATCCAGAAGAGGATGTCACACCTTTTCAAGAAACTTCTGTCAGAGCAAGCCAAAGAAAGTCTTTACCACTTTTTGATTCATGACAAAAAGGGGGGAGAATGAAGAATATTTTGACTCATAATTAGAAGATCTTCAGGCAAGTATTTTATTTTCTCGTTAGCCGAGTATTCTACTCAGAGGGAGCCTTTTAATTATTGTTCTTTATATTCCATTAAAATATATTAGTTTTTGTCATCATCGAAAAGGGGGAGATTGTTAGAAAATAATTTAGTTCTACATCCTAGTAAGAGTTTTGATGATAACAAACACATGATATAAAGAACAAATATGCTCGCTAGTAAAAGTATCTTTACATGCAGGAAGTTCTGATGTGAAAAAGATGTTCTGATGCAACTGGAAGTTCTTCCAGAACATCACTAGAAGTTTTGATTATGCGAGCACAAAAGTTGAGAGTACCATGAAAGATTCAGACACGTTAAATCTGTGTGACATGCTTATATGAAGAAGTTTGGTTACAACTTCTGAATGCACCAGCACCGTGAAACATGATCTCTGATACTCTGATTTGCAAAGCTCTGATACAAGCTATAAAGGACTCTCAATGGTAATATTCATCCTCTGAGGTAAGAAGCTCTGAATCGTTACAATTCCATCAATGCAAGATCATAAGCAACGGCTACAAACAGACAAGGATGTCCTAGTTTGGAAAGCTCATTAACTCGTGTTATGGACATACCAAAAGTATCTTCTTATGTCACTATTGCATGGCCTATATAAAGAAGACAAAATGAAGATTTTCGGTGATGAACAACTGCACACAAAAAGAAGAACTCACGTGAAAAGTCAGTAACGCAACTATCATTCTTCATCCTCAATGTTTAATATTAAACTGTGTAAAACATCATTGTTAGTAATACTATTTATTAGAAACATCATTGTACACATATATTCAATTAACTATTTAGTGAATTTCCTTGAGAAAACCGGGTTATGGTTTTGGACTCAAGAAGACTTTGACAGTTGTCAAAGTAGATTTGTAATCAAGATTGATTAGTGAATTAAAACCTTGTTGGAGAGAGGCGAAATCACCTTGGCGGGTGGAATGGAGTAGTTTGAGTTTAAACGAACCAGGATAAAAATCAATGTGTCATTTGCATTGTTTTTTAATATTCCAATTCAACCCCCCTTCTTCTGTTTTTCACTTCTTCAATTGACATCAGAGTGCCTGGTTCTGAGTTCAAGCACTTAACCGTGTCAGTAAAAGATCCAAGATAAGAAAAACACTATGATGGGAAGAAGTCAGAACATCAGGAACATCCTTCCAATATTTGACGGTGAAAATTTTGACTACTGGAAAGATATGATCAGAAGTTTCTTCCTAGCCAATAATGTTGACCTCTAAGATATGGTAACTGATGGATACAAACATCCTGTTGATGAAAGCGGTCAGAAGATTGACAGAAAAAGGATGAATGATCATCAAAAGCAAGAATTCAGAAATCATCACAAGGCCAGAACTATTCTCCTAAGTGCCATCTTGTATTCAAAGTATGAGAAGATCACAAACAGAGAAACAACTAAGAACATGTTTGATTCTATGAGAATGACACATGAAGGAAACATGCAAGTAAAATAAACTAAAGCCCTTGCGCTCGTTCAGAAGTATGAAGCTTTCAAAATGGAAGAAGACGAAACCACTAAAACAATGTTCTATATATTTCAAATTCGGGTGGATGGGCTAAAGGTGCTAGAAAAAGGGTACTCAACTGCTGATCATGTAAAGAAGATCATCAGAAGTTTACCAAAAAATTGGAGACCCATGGTCACCGCTCTTAAATTGTCAAAAGTTCTTAACATAATATCTCTAGAAGAACTTGTCAGCTCTCTCAGAAGCCATGCGATAGAGTTAGAAGATGAAGAGCCTCAGAAGCAATGTAAGTCTCTCGCTTTGAAATCTAATTAATATGAAACCAAATTTTTGCAGGAAAAAGAAGAAGTAGAAAACTCTGGAGAATCCTCGTCATAAGAAGACGAACTGTTCTTTTTATCCAGAAGAATCAATCAGCTGTGGAAGCACATGTAGAAGAATTTCAGAAACTCCAGAAAAATAGGAAACGAATCTGAACAATCTTCTGGATACAGAAAATCCAATAACATAAACATCACCTGCTATGAATGCAATAAACAAGGTCACTACAAAAGTGACTCTCCAAGGCTTCAGAAGGAGAAACCTAAAAGGAAGTTCGTCAAGGAGAAGAAGAAAAGTATTATGGCAACATGGGATGACTCTGAATCTTCTGAAGACCAAACAGAATCAGAAGATGAACAAGACAATATAGCTCAAACAGACAACCTATCAGATGTCTCTGAATCCTCAGAATCAGAATCAGACTCAGAGTCTGAAGAGATATGGGTACCAAAAGACAAAATCATCTATGTTGCAGATATTTTTAACAGCAAGGTTGAAACACCAGTATTAACACCTGGACTCTGGAAGCTCTCTACACATGGAGAAAAGAAAGCATATGTTCCAAAGCCTGGAATTTAAAAGATTCACAGGTTTCAGAGGCAATCAGAAACACATGGTTACTGGCTCTGAATCTACTGGAAGCAGGAATGGAAATACAACATCAGAACCTCTCTAAAGAATTCTATCAATGCAAGATGATAAGTAACGGCTATAAATAGACAAGGATCTCCTGGTTTGGAAAGCTCATCAACTCGTGTTATGGACATACCAAAATTATCTTCTTATGTCACTATTGCATGGCCTATATAAAGCAGACAAAAATAAGATTTCTGGTGATGAAAAATTGCCCACATGAAAAGTCAGTAATGCAACTATCATTATTCATCCTCAACGTTCAATATTAAATTGTGTAAAACATCACTGTTAGTGATACTGTTTATTAGAAACATCATCGTACACATTTATTCAATAAACTGTTTAGTGAATTTCCTTGAGAAAATCGGGTTGTAGTTTTGGACTCAAGAAGACTTTGACAGTTGTCAAAGTAGATTTGTAATCAAGATTGATTAGTGAATTAAGACCTCGTTGGAGAGAGGTGAAATAACCTTGGCGGGTGGACTGGAGTAGTTTGAGTTCAAACGAACCAGTATAAAAATAATCGTGTCATTTGCATTGTTTTTTAAGATTCCAATTCAACCCCCCCCCCCCCCCCCCCCCCCCCCTCTCTTGTGTTTTTCACTTCTTTAAAAGATGCCATTTGGAGAAATCATAATATGAAACCAAATTTTTGCAGTTGAAAGGAGTATCAGAATGAGTCCATGCTTGACTTGATCTGATGGAAAGAACATTTCCAAAGAAGAATGCTTTTTAGAATGAAGGTCATGAAGGAGATGCTTTTTAAGAATTCAGTCTCTGAAGGGAGATGCTTTTCAGGATTCAGTCTCTGAGGGAAATCATTTGGTCATGCAGATAGTCGCCCCGTCCTGTTTCATAAATTGATCCGCAATTTGTTCTTCATTGGTAAACCCGTCCTATTTCGAGAATTCAAAAATTCAAACCGCCTGATCATATAGATAATTGCCTCGGCGTGTTTTGAGAATTAATCTCTGACCCGATTTTGTGTTGGTAAACTCGTCCTGTTTCGAGAATTCATACCGCTTGGTCGTACAGATAGTTTCCTCGTCTTATTTCGGGAATTAATCATTGACTTGGTCATATAGATAGTTTCCCTGTCCTATTTTGGCAATTAATCTCCGACCTGTTTGAAAATTGCTAATGATATTCATCTGTTTGTAGAATTTTACCTGAAAAGACAAAGTTAGTATTTATGCAAGGCCATGATGTATGCATTGCATAATGATGTTCTCAAAGTAAATAAGAGTGTTATATGTGTTTCATATGCATATGCCATAATATTTGTAAATGATGTATGGATGTAAGATGTCGTTGGAGCGCATTGGTAGCTTCGTGTAATATCTTTGGCTGGGGAAAATAAATCCCTGACCTTTGCTGGGGATGAAGAATATGAATCTTCAATCTTGTCTAGAATGTATCCACTGAGGATTCCTGCTTTCTACTTTGAGGATACTCCGCTGGGAATGTTTGACTTCTGCTTGGGGATAGAAGAGTTCAGAAACATTGGTTGTTCATCGCTCTATTGGGGAATTTAGTTCTTATATACCCTGCCTGGGGATAAAAGAGATGGATAATCTTTAGATGTGCTATAAGACCGTGTTTTCGATATGGATGCTAACTCTTCTGGGAAGGCCAAGGTTAAATGATATCTGGCCCAACTTCAGATTCCATAACAACTCTCCGGGGATAGCAACCAGGACTACACTTTGCTAGAGAAGAGAAATCTATCGGGGATTGCAGTAATCAGAGGAATGAACTCTGCTTGGGAAATTAAATTCTATTGGGGAAATAAACCCTGTTGGAGAAAAGAAGTCTGTCGGGGATTTTGCGGTGTTGGAGAAATAAACTCTACTGGAGAATTAAATTCCTGTAAACTGTATTGAGGAAGTTTCCATTATATGCTGGAGAAATGATCAGATTCCTTTATCCACTAGGGGGATCTACTGGGGAGTATCTCCGTCGGGGATGAGCCTGTAAAGGAAAATTCTGCGGCGATTTCCCTGTGGGGATTTTTGGGTAACTTGAAATTATCCCAACTCCTAGAGTCTTTAGTAAATGCTTATTATTGTTTTTATGCATATATTTATTAACAATAATAATATTCATATGCATATGTTCATTCAATTTAGTCAGTGGACGTTTTTGCAAACAAAACAGAAAAAGTAAAACAAATTTTGAATTTTGAACTTGTATTGATAATTGTATTGAAAATTTGCCTATAAACAAGCGGTTTTGTACATAGAGACAGAAATCTTAGTAAGAGGAAATCGTCATGAAATGAAAATAGTATAAAGTAAAAATAAAACATATAGCTATGTATAAACGACCCCATCGAGTTTCAACTCTACTATTGCCCCTATGTCTTTGAGCATCTCATCCCTTATTATCGGAAGAAGTTAACTGAATTGATCTGTATCGTTTGAACTTGACGTTGGTAACAAAACTGGTTGTATGTAGGTGATCCAACGGGACATAGTCGTACGCTTTAATCCCTAACTTTTTCTTGGACTTCCCTTTCGGATTTTCAGTCCACCGGGATACCCTTTTTTCCCAAGTTGCCTTTTCATGTTTTCGACTTGTCGGGTGTACAATCTTTATATATATCCCTAATTTTTTCCCGAACCCTTTTGGTTCGTTGGGATGCCCTTATTTTTACCTAGGCCAGTCAACCTAGCGGGTCACTTTCATGTGTAGTATTTTTTGACTATGTCCGCGTTCACAGGGTGCAGAAAATCTTCACCGTCCATGGTGGAAAGTATCATTGCACTGCCATAAAATATTTTCTTGATTACAAATGGCCATTCATAGGTGGGATTCCATTTTCCCCTGAGATCACCTTACGGTAGGATGATGCGCTTTATTACCAAGTCACCAGCCTTATATACCCGATGCTTGACTTTCTTGTTGAAGGCTTTGATCATACACTTCTGATACATATGACCTGGAAAACAGCTGCCAACCTTTTCTCATCAATCAAATTTATCTGGTCAAGTCTAGTCTGAATCCATTTGTCTTCATCCAAACCTGCATCTTTCATAATCCTTAAGGAAGGAATCTAGACTTCGATAGGTAAGACAACCTCCATACCGTAGACTAGAGAGAACGGAGTTTCCCCAGTTGATGTACGTGCTGAAGTGCGATAACCATGAAGATAAAATGGTAGCATCTCGTGCCAATCTTTATACGTCACCTTCATATTATGTATAATCTTCTTAATATTCCTATTGGCGGCTCCCACTGCGCCATTCATATTCGGTCGATACAGAGAAGAGTTATGGTGCTTGATCTTGAACTGCATGCAAAGTTCTATGATCATAGTGTTGTTGAGATTTGTACCATTGTCAGTGATAATCCTTTTGGGGATGCCATAACGACAAATAAGATTATGCTTAATGAGTCGGGCCACAACATTCTTTGTAACGGAGGAAAATGAGGCTGCTTCAACCCACTTGGTGAAATAATCAATGGCAATAAGGATGAAACGATGTCAGTTAGACACAATAGGCTTAATCTCTCCAATCATATCAATGCCCCACATTGCAAACGGCCAAGGAGCAGTCAAGATGCTCAGAGGAACTGGAGGCACATGTACCTTGTCAGCATAAATCTGGAATTTGTGAAAAGTTCTTGAGTGGTGATGGCAATCAGTTTCCATGGTTGACCAATAATAACCTGCTCTTAAGATTTTCTTAGCCATCATATGTCCACTGGAATGAGTACTGAAGACCCCTTCATGCACATCTTCCATAATTTTCTCAGCTTCCTTCTTGTCTACACAACGAAGCAGAGTTGAATGATAATTGTACTTGTACAAAGTTCCACTGCTCAGAAAGAACTTAGCAGAGAACCTTTGTAGGAATTTCTTATCATTGATAAATGCTCCCTCAGGGTACTCTTGAGCCTCAAGGTATCTCTTCACTTTATGAAACCAAGGCTTATCTTCTACTCCATCAGTGTAAACTTTGTAACAGTGTGTCAGTTCATCTAGTCTTTCAATAGTAATTCGAGGAGCTTCGTTGTCCCATCTGACTTTGAAAATAGACGACATGGTAGCTAATGCGTCTGCCAGCTGATTCTCTTCCTGTGGAATATGCTCAAAAGTGATTTCGTCTAAGTATGGAATTAAGGTCAACACATGCTCTCGGTAAGGAATGAGATTTGGATGATTTATATCCCATTCTCTCTTAATCTGACTGATTACCAGGGCTGGGTCCTCGTATACATCCAGGAACTTGATTCTCATGTCAATAACAGTTATGATACCCATGATGCACGCTTCGTATTCGGCCATGTTGTTGGAGAGCAACCCATACCAAAGTGTAACAAGTTTTCTCGAGAAGTGAGTATATTTTTTCACAGTCGGTAAACTTTTTGCTAAGGTAGTATATTGCATGCTCTTTTTGACTGGACTCATTATGTTGGCCCAATACACACCCCATTGAGTTCTCTGATACTGTTAAGTACATGATTAGAGGTCTTCCTTCAACTGGTGGCATCAAAATCAGAGGTTCTTGGAGGTACTCCTTGATTTTGTCAAAGGCTGTTTGGCAGTCATCGTTCTACTTCACTACCTGATCTTTCTTCAGCAACTTGAAGATCGACTCACAAGTAGCAGTCGAATGAGAAATAAATCTGGCAATATAGTTCAGCCGTCCCAAGAAACGTCTGACTTCCTTCTCAGTACGGGGGACTACCATTTATTGAATAGCTCTAACCTTGGTAGGATCAACTTCAATACCTTTACCACTGACATTAAAACCTAGGAGTTTACTGGATCTTACCCCAAAGTTTCGCTTGTTCAGATTCAACCTCAACTTGTATTTCTTCAGTCTCTCAAATAGCTTGTGTAGGTGGTCAAGATGTTCTTCTTTAGTCTGAGATCTGGCTATCATGTCATCGACATAAACCTCTATTTCATGATGTATCATGTCATGGAACAAGGCTACCATTGCACGTTGATATGTTCCGTCAGTGTTCTTCAATCCAAAAGGCATAACTTTGTAATAGAAGGTGCCCTACTATGTGACAAAGGTGGTCTTCTCCATGTCTTCAGGCACCATCTTGATTTGATTATAACCTGGGAAACCATCTATGAAAGAGAGTACCTTGTATTGAGCAGTGTTATCAACCAGAACATCAATATGTGGAACTGGGAAGTCATCCTTAGGGCTCGCCCTATTCAGATCCCTATAGTCTACACACTATACGTACTTTTCCATCTATCTTTGGTACCGGGACCATATTTGAAACCCACTTAGGATATGATGTAACTTCTAAGAAACATGCGTTGAATTTATTCATAACCTTAGCCTTGATCGTTTCTAACATCTCGGGACGCATACGACGAACCTTCTGCTATATTGGAGAATAACCCTTTTTCATTAGTAGACGGTGAACCACAATATCGGTATCGAGTCCTGGCATGTCTTTGTACGACCAAGAAAAGATCTCAACATAGTCATGCAACATCTGAATTAATCTATTTTTGACACTGTCCTCTAGATTAGCACCTATCTTGACTTCTTTCCTGTCTGCTTCAGTACCCAAGTTTACAACCTCAATTGGTGCTTCATACGGTTGTATAACCTTTTCCTCTTGCACTAACAGTCTGACAAGTTCTCCAGGTATTTCATAATCTTCCTCACCTTCCTCCTCGGCTTGGTAGATCAGATTCTCGAAATCATAAGTGGCAATAGCATAATCGTTATCAACGAGATCTAGAGTGGATGTGGATCTGCAATTTATTATATGGGTTTGTGTAAGAACACATAGCTATTTGAGAGTGATAAACATAAAAGAAATACAAAGAGCGCAAAATTTGAATGCAAAATGTCCAATGCTTTATTAAATTAAAACATCTTTATGAAAAGACAACCCTTAACAAATGGACCATTATGCCCCGGGTAAGGCACCAGGCTTAAAGTCATTGTTTAAAAATTGCATAACCAAAACTTTTGAAAATAATAAAGAGGAAATAGCAATTACTCCTGACTAAAGGAGATTGAGATAAGGGCTTCAGTCTTCCAGTTGCTGAGCCCGTTGTCGGCGATAGGAAAGATCTAACTGTCAAGGTCGTAGTCACTGTCAGCATCTTCTATCGCGTTGAATCCATTGTTGCTGACGCGGAATTCTGGTCTTCCAGCACGAGCACGACGAACAGCCCTTTGAGTCTCTATAGTGAAACCCAAACCAAATTTGTCAGATTTATACAGAATGTCAGGAAGCTGACCCCAAGTAGGAAACCACCTTCATCTACTATAGCTCTAGCATCCTTCAATGAAGCCATCCTGGGCAGAACCCTGGTAACCTTGGGAATATCAGAAATGTCTTCAGTAGCGGTAGAAGGGATAACTTCAAAGGTATGGTGGGGAGTTTTAATGAATTTGTTGTCCATCTCAACATATCTGAACGAGTTTAAGTGACTTACCATATACTCTTCTTCGCTGCAGATTGTAACAACCTTTCCTTTCAAAGGATACTTCAGTTTTTGGTGTAAGGTCGAAGTAATATGGTTTGCCCCATGAATCCAGGGGCGTCCGAGTAAACAAGAATAAGTCAGTCAGATATCAATCACATAGAAGGTAGAATTGAAAACCTACGAACCCACTTTAATTGGGAGATCCACCTCTCCGTGTACCATCCTCTTTGACCCGTCAAAGGCTCAGAATATAATATCATTGGGTTTCAGTATAACCCCTTCACAATCCAGTATGTCAAGAGCATCCTTTGGTAGAACATTCAGTGAGGAACCCGTGTCAACCAATACATGAGCTAGAGTAGTGCCCCTGCATTCAATAGAACATGCATGGCCTTGTTGTGGTTTTTTTCTTTTGGGGTCAAATCGGCATCAGAAAAGCCTAGCCTAGTATCAGTAGTTAGACTAGCAACATAACTTCCAAATTGATCGGAAGAAATTTCTTGTGGCACGTGAGCAGATTTTAAGAACTTTACTAAAGCCTGAGCATGGGCTTAGAACACAGTAAAAGGGATAATATGGATATCTTGGAGGGAGTCTGTCCCAACTATTTGACAATATTGTAATCACTTTTGTGGATAATCTTTAATACCTTCTCCAACTCTTGCCTAGAAGTATCCTCAGTGGTAATTTCTTTAGGTTCCTCCATCTGGGCAGGCTCATTCATTTGTTCTTTTCCCCGAGTCTCTATAGTTGACTCAGTCACAGTAACTCGTATCAGTGTAGCAACAATCTTTGGAGAGATTTTTGGAGAGAAAACCCTTCCGCTTCTAGTAACCTTGCTGATCCCAGCAATATTGTTAATGTTGGAATCAACAACTTCAATATCTTTATTCTCAACGGTCAATGGATCTTGCTTGACGCCATGGTAGTAGACGTAGGCTCCATAGTTCCAAAGGACAACCTTGTCCGAGGAATACATAATTGGTCTGGGTGAAGTGATTATCAGGGGAGCAACTTTGGGTTTGGTAGTGATCCTTATAGGACCCTTAGACGTGATCCCGATAGAAGTGCAGAAAATTATAGATACCTCTTCCAACTCCAAGTCTTACAATAAATTATCAACAGACGGAATATTCTCAACCAGAATTAGGTGATTGTCCATTAGACGATGAATACCTTCTTTCAGCAACTTGTAGCCATTGGGTTAGGTTGCGCAGCAGTAACATCTTTCAATACAATCCAGAAATAAATCGGCCTGCAATAGATTCTTCTTGATAATCGGGAGGGGAGTAGCCAATTTACTTACAACAGAAACATAAAGGACATCATCAATAGCACTTATGCCTTTGTCATGCTTCGACATAGGTTTTGTAATCACATTGGGGGTCTCGGGAGGATCAAACTCAATTTCTTTGTTGTTAATCATGTCTTGGATTTTGTTTTTCAAGGCCCAACAACTATTGGTGTCATGCCCGGGGCTATTGGAATGGTAAGCACATTTCACATCAGTATTATAATGAGGAGATGAGGTGTTAGGATTTTGAGGAGGATCCCTTAACGTTATTAATTCTGCCTTCAAAATATATTGTAATGCCTGAGACAATGACATGGCGATCTTAGTAAACTGTCTCCTCGATGCGTTTGTCCTACGTTGATTTCCCTGTTGTTGTTGTTGCACAGGTGCAGTATTAGAAATTAGTACCCGCCTCTACAGATTGGTTGCGATCACTTCTAGTACGACCCTTTTGGCCATACACACCATTTGTTTCCTTCTTACCATTGAACATCTTCTTCACAGTACTTGAAGACACGGCCACTTGAACCTTTCCACTTCAGATACCACTCTTGACACGTTCTCCTGTTAGTATCAACTCAGTAAAACAAGATGAGGAACTTTTGATTAGATGATTAAAGAAAGGCCTTGTAAAAGTTCCCATGAACATATCAACCAACTCCCAGTAAGATAAAGGAGGTTGCACTCTTCCATCCAGATCTCTCCATTTCTAGGCATATTCTTTAAACCCTTCATTCGAGCCCATAGTCATACTTTGTAGTTGCACACGAGTTGGTGCGAGGTTAACATATATTGATACTGCTTGTAAAAAGTAGCAGCCAGGTCTTCCCAAGTATGTATATTGGTTCCTTCAAGCTGATAGAACCATTCCAGTTGTGTCCCAGATAAACTCTATTGAAAGAAGTGAACCCATAACTTTCAGTCAGCAGTATGGGGTTGGATCTTCCGGACATTAGACCTAAGATGAAGTTTAGGACAAGAAACACCATCATATTTGGCAAAAGTAGGGACCTTGAATTTGTGAGGGATGACAACCCCTGAGATAAGACCCAACTCTTCAAAATCTAGCCCAGGCATATTCTGGATTTCCATGGCATTCAGACGATCTTCCAGCTGTGTGTATCTGTCGTCAATGGGAGGATACTGTTCATCAGAGTAGTCTTCTTCATCAGGAATTTTACCAGAACCAAGGTTACTTCCCCCCTCAGATTTGATACTTCTACCGTCTTCCTCTTGATTGTCATCTTCATCTGATGGGGTGTTAGAAGCTTGAACATGTTTGGCGGGACCTTTGAATCTTCTCCCCGTGTTGAGGATACCAGTCAGTTTCCTAGTCTTTTTCTTCTTGGTGATGAGCGCTATCGGTTCTTGCTTCCCCTTGGTTAAGTTCAGGAGCGTCTCTTGGAATTGGGTGTTTTGAGCTTGAAGGTCTTTCACAGTTTGTTCGAGAGCCATCTTTTACTGAAATAAACAATAAGAAGATGAGAAAGCCTGTCTTGGAAAGTGCCTGTTATGTAATGACATGCATGATATATGGATGCCATGTTTTCAAGGATCTCGCGAGATAAACAAAAGGAAATGTTAGTAGTTGAGTCTAGTTGCAGCTTCGACTGAAGAACTTTGCATCTTTGAACGTCCTTCTATAAGAATCAAGCTCACCATGTTGAGTGGGTCCTAGCATTTAAATCAACTGAAAGTACTTTGATCTTTGATGGCATTAGAGGAAAATAAATCCCCTTGCCCCTTGCTAGACGTCTAGTTCATAATAAACCTACATCATAGGCCTTTGAGATCCTTGAAATGATCAGTGAAAATGATATGGTATGATGTCATGATGTTATGATGTCATGTTCGAACAGATAAGAAACACAAGAAAAGCACACAAGATCCTTAGGTTTAAGGCTTGCATGGGGTCCATAGGTAAATACCCTTTTGACTTTCAGTTGGCTCAACCTATCCTAAGAATATTAACTGGGTTCTAGGAGTCTCATATCACCGATCATTCTCACAGGCATTGTTTCAGCAGTGTAACCGACTTGCCACCGAAATATACCGAGAGTCGAATCTCAATGAGTGTAGCATCGACTAACAACCAACTTTAGACTGCACCAGAGCCAACCATCTCACTACCTTCTAATGGCTAAGTTGGGTCAATTAAGTTTCTAAAGGTCAGTTAGTGCTTATGGCACCACGCGGCAGCCTAGTAATCTCCTTGACTGACTCAAGGGACACCAGTACAAACCAAAGTGTCACACTAACATAGCCATCACTTCAACCATATCGGTCTAGGCCATACAGTTTCCATGATCTATAGCTACTTACCTAGGGTCCCAGATCCGTGTGTAGGATCTTTGCAAGAAAGTAAAACTCGAGCAACCCAATAAAGATAAAGCAGACAAAGCAAACAATTTTAAGTGATCTAACTCTAAGATAACCCCTCTTTTAGTAGTTCCCCAACAGAAATGACAGTTCTGTAATATAGTGGGAGAATTGACTTTTGCGTTTTATCGCAAATGTGCGGATAGCTAGAGTCGCCACCGACTTTTATTTTATCCAATAAGGAAAGGGTGAAAATAACAGGAAAGACCTTTTTTTATTTTTAGTTCAGGGTGTAGGTTATGAAAATGGAAGGTGTTATCACCCTTTTCATTCGTAGTTATCTACAGGCTCTTAATCACTAGCTCACTTTGTTTTGAAAAATTGTTGTGTTGTGTGTTCGAAAAATATTTTGAAGTTCCAATATGAGGCAAAACCTTGTAATGATTCTCGTATCTATCCTCAATAATGCGTATAAAGTATTTTTTGAAAATATTTGTTCAAAAGTGTAGTGTGAGAAGATTCTTTTATTTTGAAATGTTTGCGAGCAAGCGATTAACAACGGTCTACCTACACAAGGTTGTTCTTGTATTTTCCTCCTCCTTTAGATATTGCAATCCTACCATTAGTTAGTAAGTAGCCCTATTCATTAGATTATAAGGGACATGAATGGGTCATCATACAGTCATCGAAGGCAACTGGTAGAGACGCTTTAGCAATTTTTGTTAAGGAACTAGATCATTTACCAAAGGCAACATCGAAAGGGTCATCGATGGATTACGACCTTTGTTTTTGAGGGACTTTTCTAAAGCGTCCCAACGTTCGAGGGACATGACTGTTTTGTAATCCGAAGGCAACAAGAGAGGTTACCCTAGAGGTGCGAGTGTGTGAGTGATTTGTTTTTAGTTATTTTTAGTCTTGAAATTAGGGTTTGCTGTTGTTTGCTTTTAGTCTTTCCATACAAGCCCTAATAACTAAGTGTTTTACCCCAAAATTTTCCCTCTCACTTATCAAGAATTTTCTCATAAGATCTCTTTAGGCTCAAGACTGTACTAGGGTTTGATCAGCTCAAGGCACCTCCTTATGCACTGATGACCAAAATTAGGGTTTGAGTTTGCACAAGGATTTTTGGACTATCAATTCTTCATATGACTTTAATGGACCATTATGGACCCTCCAAGATCACTCATGACAAGTTTCAAGCCTTGGATCACACTTTTGATCAGTCAATTGAACAATTGACCTAAAAATCAGTTGTATTGGGGAAAAAGTCAACCATAGCCAATTTACAATCAAACTTCATAACTTTTGATCCACATCAACATTTTAGACTCATATGTATAATTTTATCAAGTTTGGACCATAATTCCTCAAGAAATTTGATCAAATTTCAAGAGGGCAAAATGGTCAAAATTAAGGTTTTGACTAAGAAAGGGAAATTTCTGATTTTTTGACCTAGCAAATGATCAATTCGTTTAAGGAATTATTTCAAGAGTCCAAGTGCACCATTTTGACCTAATGACATGATTCAAAATGTTACAAGTCCATTGGATTGATAGATGAATTTTGCAGTCAATTGATCAAAAGTCAACTGTATACTGAAAAGTTAAACTTTGACTTTTTGGTCAAATTCAAGTGCCAAAGATCATAATTCATAAAAACATGTCAAAATAGGAAACTTATTCATCAAGAAATCAATAAATCAAGATTTCATTTTGAAAAGTCAAAATTTCTAAACTTAGAAATTTTTCTAAGTGTTACATTTTTTTCCATAACTTTGAGCAAGTTTTTCATTATGATGCAAGATGATTCAAAGGAAACTTCCAACATGAAAGTTGTAGATCTCCATGAAATCTACAACTTTTCTTCACACAAATTCTCCTAAAAATTCTTTGATCTCAAGTTATAATTTTATGAATACATGCTCATGAAGTAAAAAAGACTTAGTGAAATTTTGCCCTAGTTAGGCAGATTTTTGACCTAACTTCATGGAAATTTTTCACATAGTTCCAAGGAGAGTTTTCAAAATAAATTCAAATATAAGTTCAAGAGTACATTGCAAGCTTTCCTAAATATCCAAGAACTCCTTGATATCATTCCTGAGCAAGGAGAATCGAAGGTAAGAAGTTGGTGTTTTGTCACTTTGATTACAAGCAATTTTGTGAAGAACACTTGATCCAATCTTCAAGCATGTTGTATAAATCTTGCTTTACAGGCTTAAAACTTGATAATCACTCAATAATTTAATGCTTACACAACTGATAGAGCCATTGTCCAAGCATTTGAGCCATTATCCAAGTTGCATTTCCATTTTTGGAAGAAAGTCACCACTTCCATTTTGGAAAAGTGACGTTAATCACAATGTCAACTCCTCTTGAGCCCATACGTTGTTGTTTCTGACTCAAAAGCATTCAAAAGCAAGAAGCAACATGCCTACAACCTGCTAAACACCCTGTAAACCCTTGTACTCCACATTGAAACCATGTTTGTCAACTTTGCTTTTAAAAACAAGTAACCAAGCCATAACATGTGATTTCAATTTCTGAGTTGTTTCAAGCCTCAAAACCTCTTGCCTATAAGTACACACACTATTTGCAAGATGACACATGAATGCTAGTTCCATGAAACTATCTCAAACACTCAAAAACCAGAAATCTGCTCAAGAACCCCATTGACACACAGTTTTGAACCAAAACTCATCATCTTCATTTTCACTCGTGCGTTTTGAAATCTAATCATTCAAACACCTTTCATACATCATACCAAAGAAATCCAGGCCCCTGTTTCAAGACTGTAACTCCTCCATCACTATCCACCATTTTCAAATATTAAGCTTGCAGGTTGACTTGAGTAGAGAGATTCAGGGACTTTCAAGGCAAAGTAGGAGTTGGAATACACTTAAGGAGGTCCAGGAAATCTAAGTAGATCCTCAGGCCATCTCAAAAGTCTCTCAAACTCCATTCACAACTCCAGCTGCAAGAGGTAAATTTTCAAACTTCTATCTCTTCATACAAGCATCATTTGATCCTGATTTGTAAAGACAAAATGTAGATATCTTTGCTCTAAAGCTGACCATGTTCATAGTTCCCATTTATATTGACTGTGTATAGAGAATTTTGGATTTGAAACTTCTGAGAAAATTAGGTTTCAATTTAGGGCCAGCAAAATTAGTTTTTATCTTTGACTTTTAGCTTACATAAGTTATATGTTTGGATTCGTGGGAAGAAACAGCACAACTTTCATGTTTGAACTTTCCATTTTTGTGGAGAGATGAGGAGATACAGGTGGTTCGGCTAGGCGCAAGGTTGAAGACGAAGTTGCCCTCAGAAAGAAGTTTCAAATATATATTTATGGTTTGGTTATATGACCGGATGAAACAGCCACCCCAGTGGCAAGCGCTCACGTACTAAGTCACTTATTACCTAAAGGGCGAGGGTTCAAACCAATGTGAACCCCCCTTTTTTGCATTTTTCATATTTTCTGATTTTTTTCTAACATTGTTTGTTTTTGTTGCAGGCGCTGGGCCCTTTGGGCCTGACATTGTTTTTTTTACTAACTCAACTCCCTGCCTACTTTTGGCACCACCTGGCCCATTTATTTTTATTTACTTATTTACTTCATTTTTTTCTTTTCATTACATTTTCTAAAATACTAAAAATCATGAAAAATACAAAAATGATACATTTTATATTTTGACTTATTTTTATTTTATATTTTCCATGAACACAAATATTTTATTTACTTTACTTTATTTATTTTTCTTATAAACTTAATTAATATTATATTATTTATTTTTCTTCATACCATTTAAAAATATATTATTTAAATACTAAAAAAAGACTAAAAATATTTTTTAAGGCTATAAATATTTTCAAAATAAAAGTGCCAAAAATACTTTCCTTAAATTTTTTTTTCTTTTGGCAAATTAATAGAATTAGGGTTTTCTTTTAAAAATCTTTTTCTTAATAAATTCTAATTTAATTATTTATTTTCTTTAAATTAGGTTAAGATAAAAAATGTCTTTCTTTATGAAAATCAAACAAAATTCATCTTCTTTATATTTTTATCCTTATACATTTATCCATCATTATACTTTGCATTTATGTAATTTTTGTACATATTAGATTTGGTTGTAATAGATTAATTAGGTTTATATTATTGTAATCCCCATTCATAAATTGTATACCCCCTCCCACAAATGTTGTAATAGCGTAGTAACTTTAAATTCCCGCAATTTATCGCCTTATATAACAAATGCTAGTAATTAGGATTTTGTATGGAAAGATTAAAACCAACCAAATAGCAAACCCTAATTCAAGACAAAATCAAGCATGCAAATAATACACTTGCACACAAGCACCCCTAGGGTTATCCCACTTGGTTTCCTTATATAAAATGGCCATATTACGCATGTAAGGTATCTTAGCTAAAACAAGCAAATACAAGATCATAGTCCCTCGATGACGTTATCTAAGTTGCCTTACAAATGATCTTAGTCCCTAAAAAAGAATGCTAAGATACCTTGAAACATTGCTAATCATGTCTATACGATGACCCATGCCCGTCCCGTTTACATCCAAAGATAAAGTTACTTACCAAATCAATGGTAAGATAACAATGTCAAAGGAAAAGGAAATGTACGAGAAATACTTTTGAGTAAGTAGATTGCTCCTAATTACTTACTCCATTTCAAAACAAACATCCTTGCTATTTTTAAAAAACAAACACTTACACTTTCAAAACATCTTACAAAACTTGAAAACATTTTCAAAAGATCAAACATCTTTGTATACATTCTTACGAACAAGAATCATTACAAAGATTGCCTAAACAAAGGACTCTTTACAAAATACTTTCAAAAACCACACAGAGCACAATTTCAAACAAAAGCAAGTGATCTATGGAAAACCATGGATGAAAAGGGTGCTAATACCTTCGCTTTTCTTAATCTACCCCCCGAAATCAAGAAACAATATCAAAGGTCTTTCCTGTGATTTTTCACCTTTCCTTTTGGATAAAAGAAGAGTCGGTGGCGACTCTTGCTAACCGCAACATTTGCGATCAAACGCAAAACACCCAAGTCAGTTCTCCCACCGTATCACAGAACTGGCGACTCTGCTGGGGAAAATTCTAAAAGTGGGGTTACCTTAGGGATATATCACATTTATTTTCTTTCATTGTTTGACTTGTATGCTTTACATTATGGTTCTTTGTTTGGGTTTGAATCTTCTACCCGGATTTGGGATACATTATAGGTAAGTAGCAATACGTTGTGGAAACTGTGCGGGGTATACCTACATGGTCTAAGCAATAGCTACGTTAGTGCGACATATTTGTGAGTACCGTTAGCCTTTGAGTTAATCAAAGAGAATACAGGGCCACTGAGTGATGTCATGAAGCACTAATAAACTTTTAGAACCTTTACTTGACCTACTTGGCCTTTAGGATGTAGTGAGATGACCGGCTTTGGTGCAGTCTGAAGTTGATAGATACTCGATACTACACTCATTGAGGTTTGATTTCTTGGGATATTTCGGGCGCTGTTAAAGAGGCTTATGCTGAAACAATAACCAAGAAAACAAACCAGTGATATTGAGCTCCTTAGAACCCGATTACTATTACTAGGACAGGTTTGAGCTAACTAAACTTCAAGAGGGTACTTACCTATAAAACTCCATGCAAGCCTAAACCTAAGGACTTGTTTTCTTTGTTTGTATATGCATACTTGTACATAACATCATGAACATCATGAACATCATATACATCCACTAACCATTTCAAGGATTTTCGGATTCATCTTTGTTCTTGTTTCTTAGGATATGGATTCACTTTGCAAGAAAAATATTCAAGTCAACCTTCTAAGGATTCCTCCACAACTTAAGGAGCTATCTTCAAGGATCCCTGAAAACTCTCCATTTACTGAGAGACATGGTCGCCTACTCAATTTGTTCACCTCCAACACAGATGAGGATTGGATGAAGGTGCTTTTTCAGTTCTTTGATCCTTTACATCATTGCTTCACATTTCCCGATTATCAACTTGTGCCTACTTTGGAAGAATTCTCCCAACTCTTGAGGATTCCCATTCTCAATCAAATACCTTTCAACGGTACGGAAAGAGACCCAAAGCCAGAAGAGATTTCTCAAGCTCTGCACTTGCACTCATCTGATATCACAACTCATTGTGAAACAAGGAGTAGTGTCAAAGGCTTCTTAGCAATGTTCTTGTTCGAGAAAGCCCAAAGTTGTTGGAACTCCTTGGACTTGAAAGCTTTTGAGGAAATTGTGGCTCTCCTCATCTATGGGATGGTTTTGTTTCCAAATCCTGACCAACTCATAGATGCCAACGCCGTCAAAATCTTCATATCTCGCAATCCGGTGCCTACATTGCTAGGAGATATCCTACACTCTTTTCACACTCGCACAATGAGGAAAAGAGGTGTCCTTATGTGTTTTACTCCTCTCTTGGCAAGATGGTTTATTTCGCATCTTCCCTAATCTGTATTAAAAAATGAGCAAGGTCCAAGGTGGTCACAAAGGTTGATGACGCTTAAACATTCGGACATTCATTGGTGCTCCCGATCCAAAGAGAATGTTATCATTGTCGACCATTGTGGAGAATTGCCTAATGTCCCTTTACTTTGAATTAGGGGAGGTATTACCTACAACCCATGCTTAGCCTTAAGATAGTTTGGTTACGCCCGAAGGGATCGCCCGCACGAGATGCTGATTCAAGGTTTGGTATTTAACTACGACAACGACGATCAAGGTCTTCGCCAGAAATTTATCCAAGCTTGGAGGATGTTGAATAAGGTGGATAGTAAGATTTTGGGGAACAAGAATTCCATCCCTCTTGAGCCTTATCTCAAATGGGTACAAACTCATGCTCATAGTCTTATGATGCCTTACCCTTCCACTCTCCCGGTAATCATTGAGCCTGTCATGGAAGGAGATGTTCCATACATTATCCTACATCCTGACATGCCTACCTCTCTTGAAGACCTATAAAGGGATTGGATACAACTCAAGAGGGAGCGAGATACTTTTGAAGCCCAATTCTACGCAAGCGAGAAGAAGGTTTTGGAACTCACTAGGCTACTTCATGAGGAGCAGACTCTGAATGCCTACACTGCACCAAAGAGGATTCACACTACCTTTTTATCTTAGAGTTTTTGTATTATTTTGCCCAATAAGGCATGGATATACCCAACCTTTAATCTATTAATATAACGTGTGTTTCCTTTTTGCCTAAAACAAATTTGAATCTTAAAATCCTTGAAAAGATTGCATATGCATATACTATTCATCATAACATAAGCAGGTCTTCTGAAACAAGTCTCCTCATCTCTCTACTGTTTATTAGAGTAAGATGGATCTTGAGCAAATAGTGAAAGACCTCCAAACTCAGAATACACAGTTTCAGCAGTTGCTCTTGACCCTAGCCAAGGGACAAGAAGAATTAAAAACTTTGCTGGCTGAAGAGAGGAAAAAGAAGACAAAGAAGGTAATCGGAGTCCTAAACATAGAAAGAAGATTTCATGGGCAGGAAAGAAGGACCTTATACTTTGTAACAACATTCAGTGAAAGAGACAACCAATATGGGAAAGGCAAGGAAATGGTTGTCCCGTCAGAATCAGAAGAAGAAGAGGAAGAAGAATACTATTCTGAAGAATAATACCCTCCAGCTGATGACAAGTATAAGCATCTCAAAGAGCGGTTAAGTGCGATGGAAATCTAAAAAGTGCCTGGTTTGGACTTTGAGGAATTAGGGCTAGTATCGAGGATTGTCATTCCTCCGAAATTCAAAGCACCTGTGTTCGCCAAGTATGACGGAGTCTCATGCCCTAAAATGCATCTCCGGTCATATGTAAGGAAAATCCAGCCCCATACCGCTGACAAAGACTTATGGGTACATTTCTTCCAAGACAGTCTGTCAGGAACTCAACTTGACTGGTTTTACCAACTAGAAAGGGCCAACATTCACAATTGGGAAGATCTTGCTGCAGCCTTCTACAAACAATACCAATGCAATGCTGATCTTGCGCCTACCCATACTCAACTCCAGAGTATGGCCATGGTTTCTAATGAAGGTTTCAAGGACTATGCGCAAAAATGGAGAGACTTTGCTGGAAGAGTTCAGCCCCCTCTATCTGAGAGGGAATTGGTAGACATGTTCTTGGGCACCTTGTCTAGTCCTTTATTCAATCATTTAATCGGAAGTTCATCCGCAGGTTTTACTGAACTAATATTGACCGGAGAAAGGGTAGAAGTCGGTATAAAGAGTGGAAAGATTCAGAAAGATACATCTTCTCCTACAGCTGTAAGGAAGCCTTTCATCAGAAAGAAAGAGGTGGTTGCTGTATATTCGCAAAGAAACCAAGATAGGGCCGAACGCCGACCAATGGTGGGGGATGTTATGATTCCTAAGCATGCGCCTGATCAGCAAAGAAATAATCAACCAAGGATGGAAAGACCAGTCAGGCAGTTCACCAGAATTAACATGACCTCGTCTCAGGTATTACCGCATCTACTAAGATCCAATTTGGTGACCTTGAAAGAAGCTCCGAAAAATCCCAATACAACATCTCCTCACTATCATCCCAATGCCTGTTGCGCATATCACTCTGAAAGTCCCGGCCATGACACTAATAATTGTTGGGCTTTAAAGAACAAAATACAAGACCACATTGAAGCAAAAGAGATTGAATTCGATGCGCCTGAAAAGCCAAATGTTATTTCTGCTCCTATGCCCAGACATGGCCATAATACCAATGCCATTGAAGAAGGATTGTTTGTTACTACAGTTGATGAACTTATGACCCCACTTCTGACTATTAAAATGAACTTGTTGAATGTCGGTGTATTCCCGGGCTGTGATGAAGTTTGCCATTTCTGTTTATCATCACCAACCAGTTGTCCTTTGTTGAAAGTAGGTGTCCAGTGCCTAATAAATAACAAAAAAAAATTGTTCGAAAAGACTTCTGTTCCACCTATTCCATTTGAAGATGTTTCTATCATTACCATTTCCGCCAATTCTTCCAGGGTCTCCACCAAAAGACCCGTTAGAATTACATCAGTTCCGAAAGCAACTCCTTTAATAATCACAATGCCTGGACTAGTCCCATATACATCAGACAAAATCGTACCATGGAATTATGAAGGGGATGTCAATTACCATGGTGTTATACCCCAAAATTTGCCCTCCCATATTTCTCAATACATGTCAAGAATAATCTCCAAGTGACTCAAGTTAGCTCAAGAGTTGGACAGTCAAATCACCTCCTAAGGCAGTCAAGTGAAAATTAGGGTTTTGTGTTGCACTAAGGTCCTCATATCCAAATGGCACCAAGTTCTTCCCAATGTCTTAATATGTTCTTAAGTTCATCCATGTCAAATTTCAAGCCTTGCAGAGGAAGTTCGGTCAGTCAATTACTCAAGAGACCCAAAAGTCGACTGTGCTAGGGCAAAAGTCAACTGTGACCTACAAATAGTCAAACCTCAAGATTTTTTGTCAACATTCTCATTTTGAAGGATAATTCATCATTTGATCAAGGGTTGATCATGATTCATCAAGGATTGCTCAAGATTCATCAAGATTCAAAAGTTGCTAAATTAGGGTTTTGTAGGAAAAGTCAACTCAACTTTGACCAAGCATAACTTTCTCATACTTTATGAGAAATGACCCACCCAAAGCTCATTTTGAATAGGATACAATTTCCTACAATCCATATTCACACTCCAAGATCAAGAAAATATCTCACCAAAAGTTACAAATTTGGACATTATAGGTCATTTTTGAAAGTCAACAAAAACACCTTTTTTCCAAAGCTTATAACTTGAGCATGGTACATCAAAATGAGATGAGACGAAAAGGGTTGGTTAGAGGACATCTCAAGGTTTCTAAAAAGTCCAAGAACACTTCCTAAAGTTCAAAATTGAAGACGTTATGCATTGTTGAAGTTGGGCATTTTTCCAAAATTGCCAAAAGTCAACTATCCTCAAAACTCCAATTTTTGACAAAAGGGCCCACTTTTATCCACTTGATTTAGTCTTGTCATGCCACACACGTGTCCCATATTTAATTTCATAACCAAACACTTATTTTTCTATTTTATTTAATTTTTATTGATTTAATTCATTTTAAATCTATATTAATTCAAATAAAATCCAAAAATTATTGAAATGGTATCTTTGTGATTTGTACAGCTTGCAAATACCATGTGACACCCAACCAACACGTGCCAAGGCTCATTCAAGCACAAAATCTCAGATATGGCCTATATTTGGAAACATGTTAATGGTGATCAAAGGGCAATCTTGATTCTTCAATGCACAAAGATATTGGCCCATGTTTTGACCTAGAATCATTCCATTATATGCAAGCAAGCCTCACAAACCTAAAACACGCACAAAACTCTGTGGAAACGGCCAGAACAATTTTGCAAAAAAGCTTGAAAAGTGTGAGATCTAAAACCACATTGGAGGGAAATTCAGACCAAAAGCAAAACGTAGCGCCCTTGCCTGATATCATGTGAAGCTATAGGGATCAAAACCAAGCATTTTCATCGTCTATAACGCGCTGTAAGTCATCCTGAACATAGCCCTGTACACGAGTTTGTAACCTTGAATTCTTGCGTTTTCTTGCCAAAATATTGATATATTTGTGATCCTTGCATAATTTCCAAACATTTTGCATTGTTTGATTTTATTTCCGTGACCTCTAATCCCATATCCAGAACCTAGGGTTCTTGTGTTTGTTTTTGGGCATTTTGTATACAGGCAAAATCAAGGTGAATAATGGCCATGGATGAGTTCAGGGGAGGGAGACGAATCCAATGATGGTCGTAACTTGTATTGTTGTGACCTAGGATGGATTTTGGAGACGTCCCACGAAACTTCCTGCGGATGGAAATCCGCAGGTAAATAACCAGGCCTTTATGAAGAAGACGATGGCTGTCCTAGTGCCAATGGTCTATTCAAAACATTAGCGCGTTTTTTTATTATTTCCAGGCTTGACATTTTGTTTTTCATATAATATTTGTTGTCTATCCCAATAACAAAAAACATCAATAGCTCAGCTGGCAAGGCGTTAGTGGGTGGCACCATTGGGACCTGGGTTCGAATCCCAGGTCCCCCAAGACTTTGTTATATTTTTTCCTTCAGGTATTCAGGCGCAACATCCCAAGCGTGGACTACCATAGGTCCTCAGATCCCAGTGTGCCAAGTGTCTTCAAGCTAGATCCAAAGGCCAGAATCATTGATCCACCATGGATTCAAGTCAATGCACGCATAGGCAATCTGAAAGGTCATTAAGGGCCAGTGTTCTGGGCTTGGCATTATGCTGATCATACTCCCAATTCAAGCCCAACACCCCCCAAAGTTTGCTTATATTTTTATTTCTTTTCATTATTTTTTTATTGCTTTTTATTATTATTATTATTAAAAACTAATTAATTAACAAACTAACCCTTTTTCATAAAAAAATCAGAAAACATAAAAAATATTATTTTCATCATTAATTTTATTATTTTTTTTTTTGTAAATAAACCAATAATTAATTAATTTAGTTTTAATTAGGTTCAATTTTAATATATTTTGCATTAAATTAAAATCAACATAGAATTAGGGTTTTTAATATTTGTTAACCATTTTTTATTTCCTTAATTAAAATAAAACTCAAAAATATTTTCTTTTTAATTAATTAATTCAAATTATTAATCTAGACTTAATTTTTAATTCAAAAAATAACAAAAAATATGTTTTATTTGATAAAAAAGGGTCAAAACCCTAGGACGCTCCGATTCAATTTTCCTCGCGCGTATTATCTTTGATCTATATTTGGGTATTTGCTCCGAGGATGTAATAGTTTTAACTTAGGATTTTATTTACCGCTTTTATTTACTTTTCGCAATTTAATTTTCAAGGGTTTGTTTTTGGCGATGTAAATACCCGACGCCTTGTAATAGCTTAGATTTATTTTCCGCAATTTATATTCCGCAACTATTAACTGTTAGATGTTTGAATAATAGGCTATGCATGATAAGATCAATCTTAAGTTAAAATCAACAGTAGCTCACCATTAACATGTACAAAGATAAATAAATGAAAAACAATACACTTACACATGCCACTCCTAGGGTATACCTCACTTGGTTGCCTCGAACGTGGTCATTGAGTATAGGAAGTTTTAGAGGTCGCCCTTTTATCCAAAGATCATAAGTTGCCTCGAAACGGTTGCCTCGGATAAAATGATCTAAGACATTAGGGTTACCGCTAAGGCGTCCTAACATTGCTTTAGTGACCACACGTCCCTTAATCGAATTGACCCGAAAACTCCAACGACGATGCTACCTACTCCTCAATAGTAGGATAGCATTGTATAAAGGACATTTATACAGTTTAATTCCTTTTTGAGTAGGTAGAGGTTCTTAAGAACTTGCTCTTTTGAAAACAAAAAATAAAACTTTTTGCACTTACACCCCTTTCAAAACAAAAACTCTTCTCAAATCCACAATCACAAAGAAAAGCGAACTTTTGAAAACGTAGTGAGCAAGTACCTAAGAGCCCATGGATAACCACAAATCGAAAGGGTGCTAACACCTTCCCTTTCTATAATCTACCTCCCGAACTCGAGAAACATCTCAAAAAGGAATTTTTTTGTGCTTTTGTCCTTTCCTTGTTGGATAAAATAAAAGACGGTGGCGACTCTTGCTTACCGCGACATTTTGCGAAAACAAACGCAAACGCGAACCAGCATTCCAAAAACAGTCAGTTCTATTCCCACCGATCACAGAACTGGCGACTCTGCTGGGGACATTCTAATAAGTGAGGTGTACCTTAGGATTAGATCACTTGTGTTTTCAATTGTATGCTTTGTATGCTTTAATTTTGTGGGCTTGTATCGGAGTTCTATAGATCCTAACCCGGATCTGGGGATACCCTTTAGGTAAGTAGCAATAAACTGTGAGGGATCTGTCCGGCGTAGACCGACACGGATGAAGCAGTAGCTACGTTGGTGTGGCACCTTAGTTTGTACCGATATCCCTTGTGTTGGAACGAGGAGAATATGGGTCTTCTAAGGAGTCATTAAGCACCAACTGACCTTAGAACCTTAAATTGACCAACTTGGCCATAGAACAGTAGCAGTATGCTACACTCATTGAGACTAAACTCTCGCGATGATTTCGGCCGCAAGAAAAGGTTGCTAAACTGGAATTATGACCGATTGAGGGTAGTCAGTGATGTTGAGATCCTCTAGAACTCGGTTACTATTTTTAGGACAGGTTTAAACCAACTGAACTGAAAGAGGGTAGTACCTAAGCTCCATGCCAACCCGAAATCTAAGGGCTCTTTTGTGTGACTTGTGTGCCTTTACCATGTTTGCCTTTTGTGGATACTTGTGGTGTGCCTTTATCATGACATCATGACATTATAGCATTGCATACATTTTGCATAAGGACTAACCTATTTCAAATACAAGAGGGTTTCATGTTTGCTCTGTTTTGTAGGTCATCATGATGCCCATGCGTAGGAATACTATCCGGATCAACTTTGTCCAAGTACCTACCCTGCTTAAAGATTTAGTTGTCAGGATTCCAGACACTACTTCCTTCATCAGAAAGTATGGTTCTCTTCTCAGTTTGGTTACTTCAAAGTTGGACGAACAAATGATGAGTGTCCTGGTTCAGTTTTATGATCCGCTATACCATTTCTTCACCTTTCAAGACTTCCAGCTGGTTCCTACCCTGGAAGATTTCTCTGAGCTGCTTGGTATCTCCGTCCTGGAACAGACTCTGTTTACTGGTTGGGAAAAGACTCCTAAGCCCGAAGAAATTGCTGCAGCCCTTCAATTGACCAAGGAAGAGGTAATGGCCAACTGGGAGACTAGAAGTGGAGCTAAAGGTTTTCTGACTAAGTTTTTGGTTGACAAAGCTAACTACTTCTGGGACAACTCAGACTTCAAGGCGTACGAGGACATTCTGGCTCTTTTGATTTATGGTCTGGTATTGTTTCCGAATCCCGACGCTTTTGTTAACATTAACGCCATAAAGATTTTCATCTCTCAGAATCCGGTACCCACTCTCTTGGGTGATATGCTTCATTAGCTCTATGCTCGTACTGCCCGAAAGCGGGGAACTTTGATGTGTTGTGTTCCTTTATTGTCGAGGTGGTTTATTTCACACCTCCCTAAGTCCGTACTGAAGAACAAAGAAGGAATGGGCTTGGCTTATAGGGTGATGTCTCTTTCTAGTGATGACATTATCTGGACTCTCAAAGGTATGGATGAGGTGACTGTCATTGATCGCTGTGGAGAGTATCCTAATGTCCCATTGATCGGACTCCATGGGGGGATCTCTTACAACCCATGCTTAGCTCTCCGTCGGTTTGGAAGATCCAGAAGAGAAGGGCCTCATGAGGTGTTGATGCCTCATATCATCTTTGATTTTCAGGGAGATAGCGATGAGCTATGTCGTAAATTCATAAGGGCTTGGGACAGAGTTCACCGATCTGACCCACATGAGTTGGGACCAAAGACTTCTCTGCCAATAGAGCCATATCTCAGATGGGTCCGCATCCATGCCCAGAAGCTAGGTATGCCATATGAAGCTGTCAGGCCTGTTACTCTTGAAGTTGCTAATGAGGAGGGGGTTCCTCCAACTATCCTCCAACCTTATATGCCCACTGATATTGGGACACTGAAGAGGTCTTGGATGCAATTGGGGAATGAACGAGATTCCTACCGAGAGAGGTTCAATGAACAGGAGCAGAAGATCCAGAAACTGACCAGACAGTTGGAGAACAAACGGATCCTGAATGATTATGTCCGCACTGAGAAGAAGAGACCATGGGAGCATTGATGGACCTTTGATGTTTTCTTTACAGTTTTTGTTTACTTTTTAGTATTTCCATTCTTGTAACGCCTAAGGGCGGTTTTGTTGAACAATTTAAATTTGGAAGTTTTTAAATCTAATAAAGTGTGTTTCCTTTCTTGTTTACAAATTTGAATCTCGATTGTCTTTGAAATCATAAATCATACGCATTTTATCCCATGCACTGCATAAACAGGTACCCCATTACAGGTCTCTTATCTTCTTCGCTGTTTATTTCAGCGCTAATCATGTCTGCTGAACCTTCCACTGAGCAAGCTATCAAGGCCCTCCAGGCCCAGAATGCCCAATTTCAAGAGCTGTTCATGAATCTAGCTAAGGGTCAGCAGGACCTGAAGACTTTGATCCTGAAAGAGAAGAAGAAGAAGAAGAAGAAGAAGAAGAAGAAGAAGAAGAAGAAGAGGGCCATCCTGTTCAACACTGGACGCAGGTTTGAAAACGGGCTGCAGAATGAAGTTGATCTGACCACCTCATCTGGAGGGAAAGATAGTCCACAAGAAAGGAGGGCTCCTAGCCCTATGGTCTCTGACAACGAGACGGACTATGATGAAGAACAGTATCCTCCTGCTGAGGATAAGTACAAACAGTTGGAAGACTGTTTGAGCGCTATGGAAATATAGAAGGTGCCCGGTCTGGACTTTGGAGATCTGGGTCTATCATCTGGGGTGGTGATTCCCCATAAGTTCAAGGCACCTGCCTTTTCCAAGTATGACGGAGCTTCCTGTCCAAAGCTGCACCTCCGGTCATATGTGAGGAAAATCCAGCCTTACACTGCTGATAAGAACTTGTGGATCCATTTCTTTCAAGACAATCTCTCAGGGACTCAGCTTGAGTGGTTCTATCAGTTGGACGGAGCCAGTATCCGCAGTTGGGAAGATTTGGCTACTGCATTCTATAGGCAGTATCAGTACAACTCGGACCTCGCTCCTACGCGTACCCAACTCCAGGGTATGTCAATAGGAACGGGTGAAGGATTTAAAGAGTATGCGCAGAAGTGGAGAGACCTTGCCGGAAGGGTGCAACCACCTTTGGCTGATCGTGAACTTGTTGACATGTTTTTGGGGACCCTGTCTGGTCCATTCTTTAACCATCTAATTGGAAGCTCTTGAGCTGGGTTTACAGATCCTATTTTGACTGGTGAGAGGATTGAAGCTGGTATTAAGGTCGGGAAGATACAGAAGGGTGCCTCCTCGAGCACCGAGAAGAAACCGTTTAAGAAAGAGTCCAATGCTGTCTATAGTTCGAGAAGACATAATAGACCTGAACACCGCCAAGCTTTCAATGCGGTTGTTATTTCAAAACCTGCCGGTGCTCCTCAGCATCACAACCAACAAATGGACGAGAGACCTCGAAGGCAATTCACCCGTCTCAGCATGACTTTGTCTCAGATTCTGCCACAGTTGCTGAAGACCAATCTGGTGACTATAAAAGAAGCTCCAAATAATTCAAATACAACGTCACCAAGGTATAACCCTAACGCCCGCTGCGCTTATCACTCTGAGAGCCCAGGGCATAATACGGATGATTGTTGGGCTCTAAAGAACAAGGTCCAAGACTTGATTGATGCAAAGGAAATTAAGTTTGAGGCGCCCGAAAGGCCTAACATTGTGACTGCTCCCATGCCCAAGCATGGAGTGAATGCTGTAGAGGAAGACTTGTTTGTGGTTTCCATGGAAGATATTGTTACCCCTCTGATGACTTTCAAGAAGAACCTGTTGCTAGCCAGTTTATTTCCGGACTGTGGCGAAGGTTGCCATATGTGTTCTGTTTTACCTACTGGTTGCCCATTTCTGAAGATAGGTATCCAAAACCTGATGGATAATAAAGAGATCCTGTTTGAGAAGATTGTTGTTCCCTCCACTCCTTCTGAAGAAGTTGCCATCATTACCATTTTCGACAATTCTTCCAAGGCTCCCTCTAGGAAGCCTGTTAGAATTACATCTGTTCCGAAGATCGCACCTGTAATCATCACTGTTCTGGGGCCCATCCCCTACACCTCTGACAAAGCTGTCCCTTGGCACTATAGGGTAGATGTTTATGTTCTGGGAGTTAAGCAAGAGTTGGATGCTGATACCGGCGTCAACAACATTACTGAACCTGCTAAAGTCACCCGCAGCGGTAGACTTTTCTCACCTGATATTGCTCCACCAACTGTCCGAAGACCTGTTGTCATTACACCTCCAAGTGTACCTACTACCACTCCTGATCAAGTTCCTAGTCCTGCCCCTGTTGCAGAGTCATCTGACGCTCAGTGCAAAGGGATCACCACTGATGTTCTTGTCCAGACGGAGGCACCGAAGACTATTACTGTTGAATCTTCCAAACAGGAGATGGAAGAGATTTTGAAGATTATTAAGAAGAGTGATTATAACGTAGTTGAACAGTTGGGGAAAACCCCATCCAAGATTTCTATGTTGTCATTGCTGTTGTGTTCAGAGGCCCATGCCAAGGCCCTGATTACCTTCCTGAAAACTGCCCACGTGCCACAAGACACATCAGCTGATCAGTTTACCAATTGTGTGGCCAATTTAACTGCTGATAATGGTTTGGGTTTCTCCGACGCTGATTTAACTGCTAAAGGGAAGAACCATAACGATGCCCTGCATGTCTCCATTGAATGCAGGGGCACTACTCTTGCACATGTATTGGTTGATACGGGTTCCTCACTGAATGTCTTGCCCAAGAAAGCTATAGACCGGTTGGATTGCGAAGGGTTAGAGTTAAAACCAAGTAACATCGTTGTCAGGGCCTTTGATGGGTCTAAAAGGATGATGCACGGTGAAGTCGATATTCCAATTAAAGTTGGCTCTCAGGTCTTCAATTCCATGTTCTATGTAATGGACATTCAGCCGTCCTACTCTTGTTTGCTGGGTCGTCCATGGATCTATAAAGCTGGGGTTGTAACCTCAACACTCCATCAGAAGCTGAAGTACCCGGTCAGAGGGAAGATTATGACAGTACAGGGGGAGAAGGAGTATATGGTCAGCCACCTCAACTCGTTCAGATACGTAGAGATGGATGGGGAGTTCATTGAGACCCCATTTCAGCACTTTGAAGAGGTTCCTCAGACACTGGCATCAACTGAGACTGTGGTTGAAGATTCTCCTATGAAGATGGCTTCCTTAAAGGATGCCCAGGCCATTATTAAGAAGGGTGAGTGTGCAAATTGGGGCCGGCTTCCTGATTTCACGCAGAAGACTAACAAGTTTGGTTTGGGTTTCACTGCAGAAGCTCAAAGGGTTTTTCGAAGTGCAAGAATCGGAAGACCTCCCGTGTTCATCAGCAACTCGGGAGTAAATGCCATTGAAGATGATGTGGAGGAGTCTTAATTCGACAGCTGGATCTATCCTACGACCAACGGTGGACCAAGCAACTGGACAACAAAGGGCTTCATCCCTATTACTTTTGTTACTCAGTAATGAACTCTTTGTTTTGAATTTGTAACAGACAATGTTTTGAAACTTTATGGCCCGGCGTCTTACCCGGGGCACAGTGGCTTCATTTATGAGGGCTTTTGTGTGTCATTTTCATATATCATTAATAAAAGCATTGGACGTTCTTGCATTTCAAATTTTGTGCTCTTTGTTTTTCTTTATTGTATATTGCAAAAATAGCTATTTACACACACTCACATATACAGGTCTCAATCCACTCTGGATCTCACTGGTAACAACTCTGCTACTGCCAGTTATGACTTCGAAAATCCGATCAATTTGGCCGAAGACGAAGGTGAAGATGATTGCGAAGTGCCTGGTGAACTTGTAAGACTGCTACTCCAGGAAGAGAGGGCCATTCAGCCACATGAAGAGACAGTGGAAACAATGAATCTGGGTACTGAAACAGACAAGAAGGAAGTCAAGATTTGTGCAAATCTGGAGCTTAGTGTGAAATAGCGGTTGATTCAGATGCTGCATGACTATGCTGAGATCTTTGCCTGGTCTTACGAAGATATGCCTGGGTTGGATACTGACATTGTGGTTCATCGCCTGCCTACGAAGGAAGACTGCCCTCCCGTAAAACAGAAGGTTCGCCGTATGCGCCCAGAGATGTCCGAGAAAATCAAAGTCGAAGTTATGAAACAGTTTGATGCCGGTTTTCTAGCAGTGACTTCTTACCCTCAGTGGGTGGCCAATGTGGTTCCAGTACCAAAGAAGGATGGTAAGGTCCGAATGTGTGTTGACTACAGGGATCTAAACAGGGCCAGTCCCAAGGATGACTTCCCTCAACCTCATATTGACGTTCTGGTTGACAATACTGCTCAACACAAGGTCTTATCCTTTATGGACAGTTTCTCCGGTTATAATCAGATAAAGATGGCTCCCGAAGACATGGAGAAAACCACTTTTGTCACTCAGTAGGGTACCTTTTGCTACAAGGCCATGCCTTTTGGGTTGAAGAATGCTGGGGCAACGTATCAGCGTGCCACGGTTGCTTTGTTTCATGATATGATCCATCATGAGATTGAAGTATACGTCGACGACATGATTGCAAGGTCCCAGATTGAGGAAGAACACCTTGACCATCTACAAAAGTTGTTTGACAGGTTGAAGTTGTACAAGTTGAGGTTGAACCCGAACAAGTGCACCTTCGGGGTGAGATCTGGTAAACTATTGGGTTTCGTCGTGAGCGACAAAGGTATTCAAGTGGACCCTGCCAAAGTGAAATCCATACAAGAGATGCCAGCTCCCAAGTCAGAGAAGGAAGTCATAGGCTTTCTAGGACGACTGAACTACATTGCCCGATTCATCTCGCACCTAACTGCTACTTGTGAGCCAATCTTCAAGTTACTGAAGAAAGATCAAGTGATACGTTGGAACGATGAATGCCAGGCTGCTTTCGAGAGGATCAAAGAGTATCTCCAGGAGCCACCCATCCTAATGCCACCAGTTGAAGGGAGACCTCTGATCTTATACTTAACAGTACTTGACAACTCAATGGGGTGTGTGCTGGGGCAGCATGACGAGTCTGGCCGAAAAGAGCATGTTATTTATTACCTTATCAAAAAGTTTACCGTCTGTGAGACCCGATACTCACTGCTCGAGAAAACTTGTTACGCTTTGGCATGGGCTGCTCGCCGGCTGAGACAGTATATGTTGACTCATACTACTCTGTTGATTTCAAAGATGGATCCCATTAAGTACATCTTCGAAAAGCCTGCCTTGTCCGGAAGAATAGAAAGATGACAGATGATCTTGACTGAGTATGACATCCAGTACACAACTCAAAAAGCAATCAAGGGAAGTGTATTGGCAGATCATTTGGCACATCAGGCAGTGGATGATTACCAGTCTATGAACTTTGAATTTCCGGACGAGAATATCATGTTGATAACTGATTGTGAGACACCTGGACCAGATGAAGGACCTGAGGAAGGATCCCGATGGTCTATGTGCTTTGATGGAGCTTCGAATGCTTTGGGTAATGGCATTGGCGCTGTGATCATATCTCCTAAAGGCTCTCATACTCCATTTACCGCCCGACTATGTTTCAACTGCACCAACAACATGGCGGAGTATGAAGCGTGCATCATGGGTCTTCGAGCTGCAATTGACCTAAGGATTAAGTTTCTGAGTGTCTTCGGAGATTCCGCTCTCGTGATCAGTCAGATCAAAGGCGAGTGGGATATGAAACATCAAAATCTTATTCCTTACAAGGAGTATGTGTTGACGTTGCTTCCCCACTTTGAGAAGATAACCTTTGAACATTTCCCTAGAGAAGAGAATCAGTTGGCAGACGCGTTAGCTACGATGACTTCTATGTTCAAAGTCAAATGGGACAACGAGGCCCCCCGGATCATTATTTGGAAATTGGATGAACCTGCACATTGTTGTGATCTTGAGACTGAAGAGGTAACAGAAAAGCCCTGGTATCACGAGGTAAAAAGATACCTTGAAGCTCAATAATACCCTGAGGGTGCATCTGTCAATGACAAGATGTTTCTGAGAAGGTTCGCGACAAAGTTCTTCATCAGCAATGGCATTCTTTACAAGCGTAACCATGATTCGACCTTACTACGTTGTGTGGATAAGATTGAAGCAGAAAGAATCATGACAGAGCTGCATGAAGGTACTTTCGGAACTCATTCCAGTGGACATACCATGGCAAAGAAGATCCTTCGGGCAGGATATCACTGGTCCACAATGGAAACCGACTGTTATCAGCATTCTCGGACGTGTCACAAGTGCCAGGTCTATGCTGATAAGGTGCACATTCCTCCAGTTCCTCTGAACATCTTGACAACACCTTGGCCTTTTGCAATGTGGGGCATTGATATGATCGGCGAGATCAGACCTACAGCATCCAACGGGCATCGTTTCATCCTTGTAGCTATTGATTACTTTACGAAGTGGGTCGAAGCAGCTTCCTTTTCTACGGTAACCAAGAACGTCGTGGCACGGTTCATTTGACACTACCTAATCTGTCGATATGGTGTACCAGAGAGGATCATTACGGACAATGGTACCAATATCAACAACAAGATAATCACTGAGCTCTGTGAGCAATTCAAGATACAGCATCACAACTCTTCTCCCTACCGGCCGAAGATGAATGGGGTTGTCGAAGCGGCAAATAAGAACATTAAGAAGATTGTGCAGAAGATGACAATGACATACAAAGACTGGCACGCGATGTTACCGTTTGATCTTCATGGGTACCATACCTCAACACGGACGTCAACAGGGGCAACACCCTATTCCTTGGTTTATGTCATGGAGGAAGTCTTGCCTATCGAATTTCAGATACCCTTTCTCTGGATCATGAAGGATGCAGGTTTGAGCGAAGATGACTGGATTCAGACCCGACTTGATCAATTGAATCTAATTGACGAAAAGAGACTTACTGCTATTTGTCATGGTCAGACGTACCAAAAATGGATGATCAAGGCATTTAACAGGAAAGTCAGACGACAAGAGTATCAAGTTGGAGACCTGGTAATCAAGCGCATTATCTTACCTCAAAGTGATCCCAGGGGCAAATGGACCCCTACTTACGAAGGGCCATTTGTGGTTAAGAATATCTTCTCAGGAGGAGCGATGATTCTAACCACTATGGATGGTGACGACCTTCCTCACCCCGTCAATGCAGACATAGTAAAAAGATACTACGCATAATCAAAGGCCCGCTAGGTTGACTGGCCTAGGAAAAAATAAGGGCTTCCCGGTGAACCAAAAGGGTTCAGGCAAAAATAAGGGATGAAAATAAGAAATCTGTACGCCCGGCAAGTCGAAAACCTGAAAAGGCGGCTTGGGCAAAAATGGGTATCCCGGTGGACTAAAAACCCGAAAGGGAGGTCCAGGAAAAAGTTAGGGATAAGTGTAACACTATGTCTCATTGGATCACCTCTCATCCAGACTTCGGTATCAACTATCAGGCTCGGACGACACCAATCAATCAGATTCATCTTCAACTAAGCAGCAAAATGATGAGACGCTTGAAGATATAAAGGCAATAGCAGAGTTGGAACCCAGTGGGATTTTTCACATAGCTGTTTTGTTTTCTTTTCACAAATTGTATAAATTCTATTTGTTCGGAGGTGTTCTCTTACTAGGACGTCAGCCTCTTGTACAAAACGCCTATTTACAGGCCAAACTTCAAAATCAATACAAATTCATTTTCAGACAAATTTCAAACTGTTTTTCCTTTATCTGTTTTGTTTTGCAAAGAACGTCCAATGTTCATTCTTGATATATGCATTTGACATTAATTGCTGCTCATAAATATTTACATATGAAACAAAGGACTAATTACGGGTGATATCAGAAGTAGGGGAAATAAGAATTGTCTGAGCTGTCTAGTTGCTCTATCCACCAAGGTACCAAGGTAGGTTCAGCTGAAGAATATGACCAGGATACCGTCACTCCCATTAGAGTAAAACATTAATGGTAGCTCTCCCTACTGAGACTTGCAGCTATGAACGAATCAGCAATGCTATCCCTAAGCAGAGTTAACTTACAATCAGCCCTAAAAAGGTTGGGTATCCCCAGAAGGTCTTAATATTCCTCAGCAGAGTATAAAGACATTCCCCAGCAAGTATAAGAGCATCCCCGAAAGTCTTAATATTCCTTAACAGAATATAAGAATGTTCCCCGGCGGAATACAAGACACCCCAGTGGAGTCATTTCCCCAGCGCAGTCTAAAAAAGGCTTCCCCGCCAGAGTTGAATCATCTTCCCCAGTAGATTCTGGAAGCTTAGCCCCTACGGAGCGCAAATAAATCTTCCCAGCCAAATTCAGAAGGTTATCCTCACAAGGGTCTAACTGGGTTATCCTCAGCAAGTTGCAACTGAAGGATCATCCCCAGCGAAATTCTTTCTATCCCCAACGGAGTTCATCATTAAAATCCCCAATATAGCTTATCAATGGAATCCCCGGTGGAGTTATCGTTAAAATCTCGGCAAAACATCTCTTCCCCACAGAGTAACTCCCCTCAGAGTAATCTCTTCATCAGTATATTCCCCAACGGAGTTCTTCTCTCCTGCAGGCTTCTTCTCACAATTATCTTCGTTCATCATCCCCAGCGGAAACGAAGAACTCTACTTTATTCTCCAGCAGCTCCGGGATTTATTTTCCCCAGCTAAAACATCACATTTCCATACATCATGATACATGCATATACGCATCATACGAATACAATCTCATTTATTTTGAGAACATCACTGCCTGATCCATATCACGCATGGCATATGACTGACTTTTACCTTTCAGGAAAGATACAGTTAAAATTCTCAATTACGTCGAAGACCCGACCGGTTCTTAAATCTCAATTGAATTATCCTCGGTTGAATTTCAGATAAGGTTCTCAATCTCGACAGTTTCCCTACGTCATAGTGTGGACGAGTACTATAACCTCAACGGTATACTCCCGGTGAGCACGAGTCAGTTCCTAGATCTTGATGAAGATGCTTCCCTATGTTATAGTATGGACAAGTTCTATAACCTCAATGGTATACTCCCGGTGAGCACGAGACAGTTCCTAGATCTTGATGAAGATGCTTCCCTACGTCATAGTGTGGACGAGTACTATAACCTCAACGGTATACTCCCGGTGAGCACGAGTCAGTTCCTAGATCTTGATGTTTTCCTCCGTCATAGTGTGGACAAGTTCTATAACCTCAACGGTATACTCCCGGTGAGCACGAGACAGTTCCTAGATCTTGATGAAGATGCTTACCTACGTCATAGTGTGGACGAGTACTATAACCTCAACGGTATACTCCCGGTGAGCACGAGTCAGTTCCTAGATCTTGATGTTTTCCTCCGTCATAGTGTGGACAAGTTCTATAACCTCAACGGTATACTCCCGGTGAGCACGAGACAGTTCCTAGATCTTGATGAAGATGCTTCCCTACGTCATAGTGTGGACGAGTACTATAACCTCAACGGTATACTCCCGGTGAGCACGAGTCAGTTCCTAGATCTTGATTTTTTCCTCCGTCATAGTGTGGACAAGTTCTATAACCTCAACGGTATACTCCCGGTGAGCACGAGACAATTCCTAGATCTTGATGAAGATGCTTCCCTATGTCATAGTTTGGACGAGTACTATAACCTCAACGGTATACTCCGGGGAGCACGAGTCAGTTCCTAGATCTTGATGTTTTCCTCCGTCATAGTATGGACGAGTTCTATAACCTCAACGGTATACTCCCGGTGAGCACGAGACAATTCCTAGATTTTGATGAAGATTACCCCCCAGTTGAATTATGGACAGGTTCTTAATATTCAGCCGAGGCATTCTCTCAGTTGAAGTACAGGCAAGTTCCTAAATCTCAACAAAAGTTAGACTTCCCCAGCGGAATCTTCTACAACAACAAGTATGCAAATTCTCGCTAAGGAATCTCTTATGCGATCGACACTCATGCAGATGGCATCTATAAGCCCATCCTCCTACCAACAATCTCAAAATGGCATCTGTAAGCCCATTCCCGACATCACAATGCTGATACTACACCATGCAAGTGCAAATTTCTGGGCACTCTAGTGTTCAATTATCTTCCACCTTCGGATCACGAAAGGCTCGAAAGCCAATCTATATCCTCAAGTTTAAGAAAATTGAACAGGGGAAACCGTTATACCCTAAAATTTTCCCTCCCATATTTCTCAAGACATGTCAAGAATAATCTCCAAGTGACTCAAGTTAGCTCAAGAGTTGGACAGTCAAATCACCTCCTAAGGCAGTCAAGTCAAAATTAGGGTTTTGTGTTGCACTAAGGTCCTCATATCCAAATGGCCCCAAGTGCTTCCCAATGTCTTAATATGTTCTTAATTTCATCCATGTCAAATTTCAAGCCTTGCAGAGGAAGTTTGGTCAGTTAATTGCTCAAGAGACCCAAAAGTCGATTGTGCTAGGGCAAAAGTCAACTGTGACCTACAAATAGTCAAACCTCAATATTTTTTGTCAACATTCTCATTTTGAAGGATAATTCATCATTTTATCAAGGGTTGATCATGATTCATCAAGGATTGCTCAAGATTCATCAAGATTCAAAAGTTGCTAAATTAGGGTTTTGTAGGAAAAGTCGACTCAACTTTGACCAAGCATAAATTTCTCATACTTTATGATAAATGAACCACCCAAAGGTCATTTTGAATAGGATGCAATTTCCTACAATCCATCTTCACACCCAAAGATCAATAAAAGCTCTCACAAAAAGTTACAAATTTGGACATTATAGGTCATTTTTGAAAGTCAACAAAAACACCTTTTTTTCCAAAGCTTATAATTTGAGCATGGAACATCAAAATGATATGAGACTAAAAGGGTTGGTTAGAGGACATCTCAAGGTTTCTAAAAAGTCCAAGAAAACTTCCAAAAGTTCAAAATTGAAGAAGTTAGGCATTGTTGAAGTTAGGCATTTTTCCAAAATTGCCAAAAGTCAACTATCCTCAAAACTCCAATTTTTGACAAAAGGGCCCACTTTTTTTCACTTGATTTAGTCTTGTCATGCCACACACGTGTACCATCTTTAATTTCATAACCAAACACTTATTTTTCTATTTTATTTAATTTTTATTGATTTAATTCATTTTAAATCTATATTAATTCAAATAAAATCCAAAAATTATTGAAATGGTATCTTTGTGATTTGTACAGCTTGCAAATACCATGTGACACCCAACCAACTCGTGCCAAGGCTCATTCAAGCACAAAATCTCAGATATGGCCTATATTTGGAAACATGTTAATGGCGATCAAAGGGCAATCTTGATTCTTCAATGCACAGAGTTATTGGCCCATGTTTTGACCTAGAATCATTCCATTATATGCAAGCAAGCCTCACAAACCTAAAACACGCACAAAACTCTGTGGAAACGGCCAGAACAATTTTGCAAAAAAGCTTGAAAACTGTGAGATCTAAAACCACATTGGAGGCAAATTCAGACCAAAAGCAAAACGTATCGCCCTTGCCTGATATCCTGTGAAGCTATAGGGATCAAAACCAAGCATTTTCATCGTCTATAACGCGTTGTAAGTCATCCTGAACATAGCCCTGTACACGAGTTTGTAACCTTGAATTCTTGCGTTTTCTTGCCAAAATATTGATATATTTGTGATCCTTGCATAATTTCCAAGCATTCTGCATTGTTTGATTTTATTTTCGTGACCTCTAATCCCATATCCAGAACCTAGGGTTCTTGTGTTTGTTTTTGGGCATTTTGTATACAGGCAAAATCAAGGTGAATAATGGCCATGGATAAGTTCAGGGGAGGGAGACGAATCCAATGATGCTCGTAACTTGTATTGTTGTGACCTAGGATGGATTTTGGAGACGTCCCACGAAACTTCCTGCGGATGGAAATCCGCAGGTAAATAACCAGGCCTTTGTGAAGTAGACGATGGCGTGTCCTAGTACCATTGGTCTATTCAAAACATTAGCGCATTTTTTTATTATTTCCAGGCTTGACATTTTGTTTTTCATATAATATTTGTTGTCTATCCCAATAACAAGAAACATCAATAGCTCAGCTGGCAAGGCGTTAGTGGGTGGCACCATTGGGACCTGGGTTCGAATCCTAGGTCCCCCAAGACTTTGTTATATTTTTTCCTTCAGGTATTCAGGCGCAGCATACCAAGCGTGGACTACCATAGGTCCTCAGATCCCAGTGTGCCAAGTGTCTTCAAGCTAGATCCAAAGGCCAGAATCATTGATCCACCATGGATTCAAGTCAATGCACGCATAGGCAATCTGAAAGGTCAACAAGGCCCAGCGTTCTGGGCTTGGCATTATGCTGATCATACTCCCAATTCAAGCCCAACACCCCCCAAAGTTTGCTTATATTTTTATTTCTTTTCATTATTTTTTTATTGCTTTTTATTATTATTATTAAAAACTAATTAATTAACAAACTAACCCTTTTTCATAAAAAAATCAGAAAACATAAAAAATATTATTTTCATCATTAATTTTATTATTTATTTTTTTGTAAATAAACCAATAATTAATTTATTTAGTTTTAATTAGGTTCAATTTTAATATATTTTGCATTAAATTAAAATCAACATAGAATTAGGGTTTTTAATATTTGTTAACCATTTTTTATTTCCTTAATTAAAATAAAACTCAAAAATATTTTCTTTTTAATTAATTAATTCAAATTATTAATCTAGACTTAATTTTTAATTCAAAAAATAACAAAAAATATGTTTTATTTGATAAAAAAGGGTCAAAACCCTAGGACGCTCCGATTCAATTTTCCTCGCGCGTATTATCTTTGATCTATATTTGGGTATTTGCTCCGAGGATGTAATAGTTTTAACTTAGGATTTTATTTACCGCTTTTATTTACTTTTCGCAATTTAATTTTCAAGGGTTTGTTTTTGGCGATGTAAATACCCGACGCCTTGTAATAGCTTAGATTTATTTTCCGCAATTTATATTCCGCAACTATTAACTGTTAGATGTTTGAATAATAGGCTATGCATGATAAGATCAATCTTAAGTTAAAATCAACAGTAGCTCACCATTAACATGTACAAAGATAAATAACTGGAAAACAATACACTCGCACATGCCACTCCTAGGGTATACCTCACTTGGTTTCCTCGAATGTGGTCATTGAGTATAGGAAGTTTTAGAGGTCACCCTTTTGTCCAAAGATCATAATTTGCCTCGAAACGGTTGCCTCGGATAAAATGATCTAAGACATTAGGGTTACCGCTAAGGCGTCCTAACATTGCTTTAGTGACCATACGTCCCTTAATCGAATTGACCCGAAAACTCCAACGACGATGCTACCTACTCCTCAATAGTAGGATAGCATTGTCTAAAGGACATTTATACAGTTTAATTCCTTTTTGAGTAGGTAGAGGTTCTTAAGTACTTGCTCTTTTGAAAACAAAAATAAAACTTTTTGCACTTACACCCCTTTCAAAACAAAAACTCTTCTCAAATCCACAATCACAAAGAAAAGCGAACTTTTGAAAACATAGTGAGCAAGTACCTAAGAGCCCGTGGATAACCACGGATAGAAAGGGTGCTAACACCTTCCCTTTCTATAATCTACCTCCCGAACCCGAGAAACATCTCAAAAAGGAATTTTTCTATGCTTTTGTCCTTTCCTTGTTGGATAAAATAAAAGACGGTGGCGACTCTTGCTTACCGCGACATTTTGCAAAAACAAACGCAAACGCGAACCAGCATTCCAAAAACAGTCAGTTCTATTCCCACCGATCACACATGGTATCAAGCAGGATTGGCCAGCCGCTGAAGATTCAAGCTCCAAGAAAGTCAACTCTGACATCAGTAATATTGCAGGAACTAGCAAGATTACCCGAAGTGGTAGGATCTTTTCTCCAGAAATTGCTCCCCCAAAAGCAGTTTCTAGACCCATAATCATTCTGGTTGTTGCTCCCCTAAAAGCTATTCTCGGTCCTACAATTATCTCCAATAATACTCCAACTGACAAAGTTATCACAACCCCTGTTATCATTCCTACAAACACTCATGCCGCCAAATTAACCGAAACTCGAGGAAAAGGTGTTCTGGATGAGTCTGTCAAGACGAAGACACAATCATTGGCCATCTTTGAGACCTCCCAGAAAGAGATGGAGGAAATCTTGAAGATCATTAAGAGAAGCGACTAAGATGTAGTTGAAAAACTGGGGAAGACTCCCTCTAAAATTTCCATTCTTGCATTACTACTATGTTCCGAGGCGCATGCAAAGGCCTTGGAAAAATTCTTACAAACTGCCCATGTACCTCAAGAAACATCTGCCGATCAGTTCCAAGACTGTGTAGCCAGCTTGACTGCGGATAATGGCCTAGGTTTTTCAGATGCTGATCTAACACCGAGGGGAAGGAAGCATAATGAGGCATTACATGTCTCAGTTGAATGTAGGGGCACAACCTTGGCTCATGTTTTGGTGGACACTGGATCATCTTTGAATGTACTACCCAAAAAAGCTCTTGATAGAGCTGACTGCGAGGGACTGACATTAAAATCAAGCAACATAGTAGTAAGGGCTTTTGACGGCTCAAAAAGGATGATGCATGGGGAAGTGGATATCCCCATAAAGGTTGGAACCCAAACTTTCAATTCCACTTTTTATGTAATGGACATCCGCCCTTCATACTCCAACTTTCTAGGTCGACCATGGATCCACAATGCTAGCGCTGTTACTTCTATGCTGCACCAAATGCTGAAGTATCCGATTCAAGGGAAGATTATCACCGTTCATGGAGAGGAAGAATACATGATTAGCCATCTCAATTCCTTCAGATTTGTGGAATTAGATGGTGAATTTATTGAAACTCTATTTCAACATTTTAAAGAAGTCCCATAAGATGTGGCAGTGACCAAGGTTGTTCCTAAGATTACAAGGCCTCCACTCTAGATGTCATCTCTGAAGGATGCGAAAGCAGTGGTAGAAGAAGGCGGGTGCACTATCTGGGGACAACTCCCAGATATCCCATATAAGTCTAACAAGTTTGGCCTATGTTTCACTTCAAGTGCTCAGAAGGCTGTACGCCGCACTCGTGTCGGAGGACCACCCCTGAAGATCAGCAACCGCGAGGTCAACGCCGTAGAAGATGATGAAGATAGTTGTGACTTGGAGGATTGGATATTCCTGACTGTCAGTGGAGGGCTCAACAACTGGGAGGCTAGATATTTTGTCCCGATCACTTTTATCCCACAATAATTTGTCTTTACATTTTGTTGGATCTTTAATATTAAAACAATTCACACTCTTAAAACCTTGTGTCTTACCCGAGGCACAATGGTCCGTTTGTAAGGGTTATTATCTCATTTTCATATGACATCAATGAATCATGGACGTTTTCGCATACAAAATTTTGTGCTCATATTTTTCTTTTGCATTTTATTTTCTTTCAAAGATAGCTATACCCTTACACACACTTACACTCACAATGCAGGTATACATCCATTCAGGATCCAATGGGTAACGATACTGCTATGGCCTTTTGTGACTCTGAGAATCTAATCTACCAAGTCGAAGACGAAGGTGAAGAAGATTGTGAAGTACCAGGAGAACTTTCCAGACTACTACAACAAGAAGAGAGAACCATTCAACCTCACGAGGAACCCGTGGATACAATCAACCTAGGTACCGAAGAAGACAAAAAAGAGGTAAAGGTGGGTGCCAATCTGGAACCCAGTGTCAAGGAACGTCTGATTCAGCTATTACACGATTATGTTGAAGTATTTGCCTGGTCGTATGAAGACATGCCAGGACTTGATGAAGACATTGTGGTACATCGTCTGCCTACAAGAGAAGATTGTCCGCCAGTAAAATAAAAGGTTCGCCGCATGAGGCCGGATATGTCAGAAAAGATTAAAGAAGAAGTCATGAAGCAATTAAACGCTGGATTCTTAGCTGTCACCTCTTATCCCCAATGGGTTGCCAATGTTGTTCCAGTGCCCAAAAAGGACGGAAAGGTGAGAATGTGTGTGGACTACAGAGATTTGAATAGGGAAAGCCCTAAGGATGATTTTCCACTCCCCTACATTGATATTCTAGTTGACAATACGGCACAACACAAAGTGTTTTCCTTCATGGATGAATTCTCGGGTTACAACCAAATCAAAATGGCACCTGAAGACATGGAGAAAACAACCTTTGTCACGAAGTTGGGCACTTTCTGCTATAAGGTGATTTCATTCGGACTGGAGAATGCTGGGGCAACCTATCAACGTGCCATGGTAGCTCCATTTCACGACACGGTACATCACGAAATAGATGTCTATGTGGACGACATGATAGCCAGATCTCAAACAGAAGAAGAGCATCTTGATCACTTACAAAAAATGTTTGAGAGACTGAAGAAGTATAAATTGAGGTTGAATCCAAACAAGTGCACATTTGGGGTACAGTCTGGTAAAATCCTAGACTTTATTGTTAGCAACAAAGGTATTGAAGTAGATCCTGCCAAGGTAAAAGAAATACAAGAGATGCCTTCTCCTTGTACTGAGAAGGAAGTCAGAGGGTTCTTAGGACGTTTGAACTACATTGCCAGATTTATCTCTCACTTGACAACTACTTGTGAACCAATCTCCAAATTGTTGAAGAAAGATCAGGTAGTCAAATGGAATGAAGAGTGCCAAATTGCTTTTGACAAAATCAAAGAATACTTACAGGAGCCTCCGGTGTTGATGCCACCAGTCGAGGGAAGACCATTAATCATGTATCTGACTGTTTTAGAAAACTCAATGGGGTGTGTATTGGGGCAGCATGACGAGTCTGGCCGAAAAGAGCACGCTATTTATTACCTGAGAAAAAAGTTTACCTACAGTGAAACAAGATATTCACTGCTCGAGAAAACTTTCTGCGCTCTGGCATGGGCTGCTCGCCGGCTAAGACAATATATGCTGACTCATACTACCTTATTGATATCTAAAATGGATCCGATAAAATACATCTTCGAGAAGCCCGCTCTCTCTGGGAGAATAGCGAGATGGCAGATGATCCTGACAGAATATGACATACAATATACTATCCAGAAGGCTATAAAGGGCAGTGTACTAGCTGATCACCTTGCTCACCAAGCTGTGGAAGACTACCAGCCCATGAAGTTTGAATTCCCAGATGAAGACATCATGACGGTAAATAACTGTGAAGAATTCAGGCCATATGACAGACCTGAACAAGGATCCCGATGGACCGTGTTCTTTGATGGGGCATCCAATGCACTTGGCAATGGTATCAGTGTTGTACTCATATCTCTGGAAGGGTGTCATACTCCCTTTATCGCAAGACTCTGTTCAATTGTACAAACAACATGGCGGAATATGAAGTGTGCATCTTTGGTCTCAAAGATGCCATAGACTTGGGGATCAAATCCTCGGATGTATTCGGAGATTCAACTTTGGTTATCAGTCAGATCAAAGGGGAATGGGACACCAAACACCCTAACCTTATTCCTTATAAAGAACATGTTTTGACATTACTACCATATTTTGAGAAGATTACCTTCGAGCATTTCCCGTGAGAAGAAAATCAGCTAGCAGACACTCTAGCCACAATGTCATCTATGTTTAAACTTAATTGGGATAACGAGGCTCCCCAGATCACCATTGAATGAATGGAGGAACCAGTGCACTATCACGAGATTAATACTGAAGAAGTAGTGGACCAGCCTTGGTTTCACGAAGTCAAGAAGTATCTCGAGGCTCAAGAATATCTAGAAGGAGCTTCAATCAATGATAAGAAGCTCTTAAGGATATTCTATGTTAAATTTTTCCTTAGTAATGGCATCTTGTACAAACGCAATCATGACTCTTTGTTACTTCGGTGCGTAGATAAAGTTGAAGCTGAAAGGATCATGGATGAATTGCATGAAGGCACTTTTGGCACCTATTCCAGTGGGCATACGATGGCAAAGAAAATCCTACGGGAAGGCTATTACTGGTCTACCATGGAAGCAGATTCTTATCAACACTCTCGAACCTGCCATAAGTGTCAGATTTATGCTGACAAGGTGCACGTACCTCTGATTCCTCTAAATGTCTTGATGGCTCCTTGGCCCTTTGCTATGTGGTGGATTGATATGATTGGGGAAATAAAGCCGACAGCCTCCAATGGACACCGCTTCATCTTAGTTGCCATTGATTACTTTACAAAGTGGGTGGAGGCAGCTTCCTTTGCTTCCGTTACCAATAATGTTGTTACTCGTTTCATCAAAAAAAATCTTATTTGCCGGTACAATATCCCAGAAAGGATCATCACTGACAATGGTAAAAATCTCAACAACGCTATGACCACCTCCTTGTGTGAGCAATTCAAGATTCAACATCACAATTCTTCTCCTTACCGACCAAAGATGAATGGTGTTGTCGAAGCTGCAAATAAGAACATTAAAAAGATCATACATAAAACGATAGTCACATAATAAGACTGGCATGAAATGTTACCATTCACTCTCCACGGGTATCGTACCATAGCTCGCACATCAATCGGGGCAACACCTTATTCTTTGGAAACGGCATGGAAGTTGTCTTGCCTATTGAGGTTCAGATCCCCTCTCTAAGGATTATGAAGGATGCAGGGTTAAACGAAGAGGATTGGATCCAGACTCGACTTGATCAACTGAACTTGGTTGACGAAAAGAGACTTACTGCTGTTTGCCATGGTCAAATGTATCAAAAACGAATGATCAAGGCTTTCAACAAGAAAGTCAGACGCCAAGTATACCAAGTTTAGGACCTGGTGATCTAACACATCATATTGCCACAAGGTGATCCAAGGGGCAAATGGACTCCTACCTATGAAGGACCATTTGTAATCAAAAACATATTCTCTGGTGGAGTAATGATCTTGACCACCATGGATGGCGACGACCTGCCGCATCCTACAAACGCGAACATAGTCAAAAGATACTACGCATAAGAAACCCGCTAGGTTGACATACCTAGGAAAAACAAGGGCATCCCAGCGAACCAAAAAGGTTTGGGAAAAATTAGGGATAAAACAACACAAAATTTGTACACCCGGCAAGTTGAAAATCCGAAAGGGCGACTTGGGCAAAAAAGGGTTTCCCGGTGGACTGAAAACCCAAAAGGGCGGTCCAGGCAAAAGTTAGGGAATTAAAGCGTATGACTATGTCCCGTTGGATCACCTTACATACAACCTTCGGCTTCAACTGACAAACTCAGAGGTTCTGATCAATTCAATCATCTTCAAACGAGGCAACAAATAGACAAGATACTTAGAGATACAAAGGCTATAGAAGAATGGGAATTCCATAGGGTTATTACACATAGCTATCTTTTCTTTGTATTAAAATCTTCATTTTTTATGACGCCATTATCTTACTAGAATGTTTGTCTCCTTGTACAAAAATACTTACTCAAAGTCAATACAAAGATACCTCTTTGAAAGTGCAAAAACTATCTGTTTTTTTACGCTTGTGTTTTGTTTACAAAAACGTCCAGTGATTCATTGTTGAACATATGCATTTGGAAATAATTACTGTTTACAAATAAACAAAATAAAAGATAACCACTGTTGGCTTTAAGAGAAATGGAAATCTCTCTAAGTCATTTTCCATAAAAGTTCCCCGCAACGTACAACTTAATCCCCAGCGGAACAAAACTCCCAGTCATCACTCCCCAGTAAAAGTCACCAAATTTTTTAGAATTCCCCGACCAGGATTTTTCAAATAGTACACGGCATTCCCCTTACAACAAAGTTTATTTCTCTAAGCGGAAATTCATCCAACGCTTTAAACTTCAAGACATGAAGACTCCATATCCTCAGCAGCAGTCAAGGATTTATTTTCCCTAATTCGACAGCAGCGTAGCAAACTAGCTCACATACGCATACATTGCATCCATATATCATAAACATTGATAGCACGAATGCATTATACTATGCATTTCATACAACATAAACATTGCATTTCAGCTAACATTTTACCCTTTTCAGGATAAGGTTAACAACTACCATTAACAATATTCAAAGTTTTCAGATACAGTTCAGATACGCTCTAAACACGGATGCCATCCTGATACTCATTCAGATTCACTTTCAGATATAGTTCAAATACGCTCCAGACACGGATGTCATCCTGATACTCATTCAGATTTCAACTTTCAAATGCAGTTCATATACGCTCCAGACACGGATGCCATTCTGATACTCATTCAGATTCAACTTTCAGATACAGTTCAGATACGCTCCAGACACGAATGCCATTCTGATACTCATTCAGATTCAACTTTCAGATACAGTTCGGATACGCTCCAGGCACGGATGCCATTCTAATACTCATTCAGGTTTAATTCTCAGATACAGTTCAAATATGCTTCAGACACGGACGCCATTCTGATACTCATTCTTTCAGCTTACAAATCACAATACAAACAATCACTTTTGGACGGAATCTTTAAGTCCATCTCCTACAACTATTTATCACCTCTCCAAATGGCATCTTTAAGCCCATTCCCTCAAACCAACACATCACCGAGTGCAAATTTATGGGCACTCTGGTGTCCAATCATCTTCCACATTCGAGTCACGAATGGAAAAACTCGCCAATCTAACTCTTCAGGCTTAAGAAGATTGAATAGGGGAAGCTATTCTACCCCAAAATTTTCCATCTCACTTATCAAGAATTTTCTCATAAGATCTCCTTAGGCTCAAGATTGCACTAGGGTGATCAGCTCAAGACACCTCCTTATGCACTGATGACCAAAATTAGGGTTTGAGTTTGCACAAGGATTTTTGGACTATCAATGCTTCATATGACTTTAATGGACCATTATGGACCCCCAAGATCACTCATGACAAGTTTCAAGCCTCGGATCACACTTTTGATCAGTCAATTGAACAGTTGGCCTAAAAATCAACTGTATTGGGGAAAAAGTCAACCATAGCCAGTTTACAGTCAAACTTCATAATTTTTTTATCCACATCAACATTTTAGACTCATATGTATCATTTAATCAAGTTTTGACCACAATTCCTCAAGAAATTTGATCAAATCTTCAAGAGGGCAAAATGGTCAAAATTAAGGTTTTGCTTAGGAAAGGGCAATTTCTGATTTTTTGACCTAGAAAATGATCAATTGGTTTAAGGCATGATTTAAAGAGTCCAAGTGCACCATTTTGACCTAATGACATGATTCAAAACATTACAAGTCCATTGGATTGACAGATGAATTTTGCAGTCAACTGATCAAAAGTCAACTGTATACTGAAAAGTCAAACTTTAACTTTTTGGTCAAATTCAAGTGCCAAAGACCATAATTCATCAAAACATGTCAAAATATTAAACTTATTCATCAATAAATCATGAAATCAAGATTTCATTTTGAAAAGTCAAAATTTCTAAACTTAGAAATTTTTCTAAGTGTCAAAAATTCTTATTTTTTCATAACTTTGAGCAATTTTTTCATTATGATGCAAGATGATTCAAAGGAAACTTCCAACATGAAAGTTGTAGATCTCCATGAAATATACAACTTTTATTCACACAAATTCTCCTAAAAATTATTTTATCTCAAGTTATAATTTTATGAATACATGCTCATGAAGTAAAAAAGACTTAGTGAAATTTTGCCCTAGTTAGGCAGATTTTTGACCTAACTTCATGGAAATTTTTCACATAGTTCCATGGAGAGTTTTCAAAATCAATTCAAATATAACTTCAAGAGTACATTGCAAGCTTTCCAAAATTTCCAAGAACTCCTTGAGATCATTCCTGAGCAAGGAGAATCTAAAGCAAGAAATTGGTGTTTTGTCACTTGGATTACAAGCCATTTTGGGAAGAACACTTGATCCAATCTTCAAGCATGCTGTACAAATCCTATTTTAAAGGCTTAAAACTTGCTAATCACTCAATAATTCAATGCTTACACAACTGATAGAACCATTGTCCAAGCATTTGAGCCATTATCCAAGTTGCATTTCCATTTTTGGAAGAAAGTCACCACTTCCATTTTGGAAAAGTGACTTTAATCACAATGTCAACTCTTCTTGAGCCCATACATTGTTGTTTCTGACTCAAAAGCATTCAAAAGAAATAAGAAACATGCCTACAACCTGCTAACCACCCTGCAAACCCTTGTACTCCATATTGAAACCATGTTTGTCAACTTTGCTTCAAAAACAAGTAACCAAGCCATAACATGTGATTTCAATTTCTGAGTTGTTTCAAGCCTCAAAACCTCTTGCCTATAAGTACACACACTATTTGCAAGATTACACACGAATGCTAGTGCCCTGAAACTATCTCAAACACTCAAAAACCAGAAATTTTCTCAAGAACACCATTGACACACAGTTTTGAATCAAAACTCATCATCTTCATTTCCACTCGTGCGTTTTGAAAGCTAATCATTCAAACACCTTTCATACATCATACTAAAGCAATCCAAGCCCATGTTTCAAGACTGTAACTCCTCCATCACTATCCACCATTTTCAAATATTAGGCTTACAGGTTGACTTGAGTAGAGAGATTCAGGGACTTTCAAGGAAAATTAGGAGTTGGAATACACTCAAGGAGGTCCAGGAAAGCTAAACAGATCCTCAGGCCATCTCAAAATTCGGTCAAACTCCATTCATGACTCCAGCTGCAAGAGGTAAATTTTCAAACTTCTATCTCTTCATACAAGCATCATTTGATCCTGATTTGTGAAGACAAAATGTAGATATCTTTGCTCTAAAGCTGACCATGTTCATAGTTCCCATTTATATTGACTGTGTATAGAGAATTTTGGATTTGAAATTTCTGAGAAAATTAGGTTTCAATTTAGGACCAGTAAAATTAGTTTTTATATTTGAATTTTAGCTTACATAAGTTATATGTTTGGATTCATGGGAAGAAACACCATAACTTTCATGTTTGAACTTTCCATTTTTATGGAGAGATGAGGAAGATACAGGTGGTCCGGCTAGTCGTGAGGTTGAAGACGAAGTTGCCTTCAGAAAGTAGTTTCTAATATATATTTATGGTTTGGTTATATGACCGGATGAAACAGCCACCCCAGTGGCAAGCGGGCGTACTATGTCACTTCTTACCTAAAGGGCGAGGGTTCGAACCAATGTGAACCCCCCTTTTTTGCATTTTTCATATTTTCTGATTTTTTCTAACATTGTTTATTTTTGTTGCAAGCGTTGGGCCCTTTGGGCCTGACATTCTTTTTTTACTAACTCACCTCCCTGCCTACTTTTGGCACCCCCTGGCCCATTTATTTTTATTTACTTATTTATTTCATTTTTTTCTTTTAATTACGTTTTCTAAAATACTAAAAATCATGAAAAATACAAAAATGATACATTTTATATTTTGACTTATTTTTATTTTATTTTTTCCATGAACAAAAATATTGTATTTACTATACTTTATTTATTTTTCTTATAAACTTAATTAATATTATGTTATTTATTTTTCTTCATACCATTTAAAATTATATTATTTAAATACCAAAAAAAGACTAAAAATATTTTTTAAAGCTATAAATATTTTCAAGATAAAAGTGCCAAAAATATTTTCCTTAAATTTTTTTTTCTTTTGGCTAATTAATAGAATTAGGGTTTTCTTTTAAAAATCTTTTTCTTAATAAATTCAAATTTAATTATTTATTTTCTTTTTAAATTAGGTTAAGATAAAAAAGGTCTTTCTTTATGAAAATCAAACAAAATTCATCTTCTTTATATTTTTATCCTTATACATTTATCCATCATTATACTTTGCATTTATGTAATTTTTGTACATATTCGATTTGGTTGTAATAGATTAATTAGGTTTATATTATTGCAATCCCCATTCATAAATTGTATACCCCCTCCCACAAATGTTGTAATAACGTAGTAACTTTAAATTCCCACAATTTATCGCCTTATATAACAAATGCTAGTAATTAGGGTTTTGTATGGAAAGATTAAAACCAACAAAATAGCAAACCCTAATTCAAGACAAAATCAAGCATGAAAATAATACACTTGCACACAAGAACCCCTAGGGTTATCCCACTTGGTTGCCTTATATAAAATGGCCATATTACGCATGTAAGGTATCTTAGCAAATACAAGATCATCGTCCCTCGATGACGCTATCTAAGTTGCCTTACAAATGATCTTAGTCCCTCAAAAAGAATTCTAAGATACCTTGCAACATTGCTAATCATGGCTATACGATGACCCATTCCCATCCCGTTTACATCCAAAGATAGATTTACTTACCAAATCAATGGTAAGATAGCAATGTCAAAGGAAAAGGAAATGTACAAGAAAGACTTTTGAGTAGGTAGATTGTTCTTAATTACTTGCTCCATTTCAAAACAAATATCCTTGCTATTTTTTAAAAACAAACACTTACACTTTCAAAACATCTTACAAAACTTGAAAACGTTTTCAAAAGATCAAAATCTTTGTATACATTCTTACGAACAAGAATCATTACAAAGATTGCCTAAACAAAGGCCTCTTTACAAAATACTTTCAAAAACCACACAAAGCACAATTTCAAACAAAAGCAAGTGATCTAGTAAGTAACTAAGAGCCAATGGAAAACCATGGATGAAAAGGGTGCTAATACCTTCCCTTTTCATAATCTACCCCCCGAACTCAAAAAACAATCTCAAAGGTCTTTCCTGTTCTTTTTCACCTTTCCTTTTAGATAAAAGAAAAGTCAGTGGCGACTCTTTCTAACCGCAACATTTGCAATCAAACACAAAACACCTAAGTCATTTCTCCTACCGTATCACACTAAGAAATAATATAGCAAATATAAAAAAGTAGTAAATGTACGGAAAGTAAAAGCGGAAAGTAAACCCTAAGCTATTAAACAGCTTTGGGGAAGATACTAAAAATAGAAAAAATGCAGGAAAGTAAACCCTAATTACTATAACATCCCGAGAAACAGTTACAATAATGATTAAAAATGCGGGAAGAATAAACTACACAAAAAAAGAATGGGTTATTCCATTGCATCTTTGGACCTCATGGACAAATTAATACAATTAGTTTGTCTTAAAATTCAAAGGAAACAAAAATACAAAAATCATTCAATATGGTAAATCGGTGATGCATACAGTGGTGTTTCCAGCCTTTTGGATCGTTGTAAACGATCCAACCTTACCATATGATCTTCCTGGAAGTGAATGGAAGTTATAGTATGTGTTGAAGGTGGTTGAAATAAGGATTTGCAAGTTGCCCTAATTTGAATAATTTTGTGATTTTTAGGAAGGTGATGTTGCTGCAAGGGTTTTCATCCTCTTTAATGGCTGACTTGCTGAGAATATATAGCTTGAATTTAGGTCAAATGTTGGGCTTTGACTCTTGTAATAAGCCTTGATCTTATTTTGTTTTATTTTGAATTTTAAATAAATATAAATCAAAGATAAATAAATGAAAATCCAAAGGGGGTGCATGAGTAAGATGTGAGGTTCATGTGAAGTGTGGAACTTGTTTGGGCTTTGATATAATAGCCCAATAGTCCAAAGTTCCAAGTTTGATCATTTTTGGTTTCATGCATTTGCTCAAAATTTCCTAACTTGAACTAGTCATAACTTTCTCAAGATGTCCTCTACACTCCCTATTTTAATCCTTTTTGCATTTGAACACATTATCTTGATGCGAGTTTCCTTGACAAAAAGTGTCTTTTTGTTGACTTTTGAAATGACCTATAATGTATTGGCCCATATCTCTCTAAAGAAGCATTTTTTGGACTTTACCTTAGAGATACCAAGTTGTAGAGAATTGAATTTCCTTCAAAATAAGCTTTGGTTGAGGTAAATCTGATGAAGCATGTGAAAGTTATGCTTGGTAAAAGTTCATTGACTTCTCCTAAAGAAAACCCTAATTTAGCAACTTTTGACTTTTGATGAATCTTGAGTCTTCTTGATGAATCATGGTAAAACTTTGATCAAATGATGAATGTGAGTTAAAAATGTTAGTGTTGACCAAAAATCTTGAGGTTTGACTATAAGTTGACCATAGTTGACTTTTTACCTAATATAGTTGATTTTCAGTCATCTGAACAATTGACTGAGAAAATTTGTGATGTAAGGCTTGAAACTTGATATGAGGATTCTCTGAAGCACATGAGAAACCATGAAATCCTATTGGGGAATTAGAAGACCAATTTCCTCTGAGAAAACCAAAACCCCAATTGTAGGCCAATGCTTAGGAGGAGGGTTTATCTGATCAGTTCTTGAGTACTTGAGCACCTTGAATCACTTTGTCTTTGAAAAATGGGAGGAAAATGTTTGGAGTAAAACAAAAAACATCAATAGTTATAATAGTAGAAAAACCATCAGTAGTTGTGATATAAAAACAACCATCAATAGTCGTTTTAACAGTAACAAAAACTATAAAGGAGCACACAAAAGCACCAGACAACCATCAGTAGTTGTTCATTGAATCTAAGTAAGTTGACATCCTAGCCTTCCAAAAGCCAAATATTACTAGAAATATACTCCCTGAAGCTCAACGAATAACATGTAGGGTGCCTGCTCTGATTCCAATTGAAATTTTGTTACTTACATAATATGGCAGAACTGATATTACAAACATTAGAAAATGATGTAATGATGAATGTTACAACATCTGCCTACAAGCTGAATAGCAATACCAAACTAATATATTATGCAGAATTATAAATGCATAACGGTAAAGAAGACAATCAATTGTTAACCCAGTTCGGTGCAACTCACCTACATCTAGGGGCTACCAAGCTAGGAAAGAAATCCCTATTAGCAATATTAATTCGAAGTTAAACTCCCCCATTTACAACCTCTCACTTAATCCCTACCCAGTAAAACTTCTACCTAGGCACTTCCTAGATACTAGAACCCACTCACTTCCAATCACTACATTGATATCAAACTCTCAATCGCAAGGAAAAACAAACCCAATCCTAGGAACTTCAAGGAAGAACATACTTCCTAATTACAAAGAAAGATAATCCCAAACCCAGGAGCTTCTAGGAAGAATAAACTTCCAAATTACAAATACTTAGTAAGACTCTTAACTAAAAACAATACTTATGTTGCTTAAAATCTTCCACCAAGAATAATACTCAACTCTTTGCTTAAAAGCTTAGAGGAGAACAATATTCAACTCATTACCTAAAGGCTTCTGAGTGAGAACACTACATCTACCACAAGTATCAAAAGATACAAGGGTAACTTACACCATAATGAACACGAGAGACTCTCAAACCTAAACCCTATTTTATAGATTGTTAAGAACTATTTTACCCTAGGTCTTGGTCTTCTTTTTATAAGCCTTCAGCTGTCCACGAGCTTCAAAGTCTCTGCCCAAATATTCCTTAATTAATTCGCTGATTGCTGCAGAGAATATCTCCTTAAATCTTGGAACAAATCTTCAAGTATCCTAAATTAGCTCACAACCAGATTTAGAAACTTTTAAGTTTGTTGGAGATTTGGTTCACTTGTTATAGATTGACCTATAAAAATAACTGATATAATAAAATCTTGTCAAGAAATAACAAACAGCAGTGCCTGTTGCATCAGACCAAGGTGTCACGACATTGTCTTCGACATCTGGTTGAAAAACACATAACAGAACATCCTGTTATGACAAACCATGTTTTGCCAAAATTTAACCAATCACAAATCCATGGTACTAACAATTTTTAATAAGGGTTAGTAATTCATAAAAGAATAAAGGAAAAAAAGAAACACAAGGGTACTTGGTGATCTCTCCCACAAGAAAAATCTAATGGTTAGGAGGATATCATGTTTGTGATCTTGATGAAATGCAAATGATTAAAGGTGTAATATTAGGGGTAACAATTTGGTTATGACATATTCCCCTATTTAAGTTTCTTCTATCTAGAGATATGAAGATTGAAACTCTTCGTATCGACAAGATGGAAGATACTTAAATATAGAAGACCAAATTTTGGTCCTAAGATGACACACAAATGAAGGTAGAGAAAACACAAGAAAAGGGGATGGGGGTTGAATTATGTTCTTAGAAAAAATTCCCCTTTAGAAAAATATAAGCACTCAAATGATAATAGATATAAGGATAATGAAGATAAGAAGACACAAGTATTTTATCCAGGTTCTCCGTTAACTAGGCTACTCTTGTCCAACCTCACAAGGATGATTTCTCCTTATCCAGTGACTTAATCCACTATAACCAAACTGATTATACTTGCATGGACAACCACTGTAACTAATACACAATTACATGTCTAGTGATCCAACTGGATATAACATTCATTGACCCAATAGAATCAGATCCCTCAAGATCTCCTACCAGGATTTCCTTTCAATGATATCCATCAGTGATCTCAGAAGAGTCTGACCTTCACTAGGCCCCCTTTGAGATATGACTACCATTGACCTAATCTGATCCCGTAAGATCTCCTATCAGGATTTCCCATAATTATCACAACCATTATCTTCTTGAGATCTGACTTTCACCAAGTCTCACAAGGAATCAATCAACAACCGTTGATGGTGATCTTGTGTTTACATGAATGCTTCTTCTAAGAATATTACACAAGTGTTTTAAGCACATATTGTTTAACACCTTTCTGATCAACAACTCAAGTGTTAAAACAATTTACAAGAAAAGATATGAACAGAAACATTATACGAGCAACAACTCTAGTGTTCATTACAATGTTCTACAAATATGTATATGATAATAAGTTGAATAGCATCTTGTAGTGTTCTTCTTCATCTTATTGTTGAGCAAGCTACGAGCATTAACTCCTTACTTCTTCTGAGATCTACCAAGATGTATGTGATTGGAAGTTGAATAACATCTTGTAGCCTTCTTCTTTGAGAAAAATACGAGCAAAAACTCCTTGCTTATTCTATTTCAACCAAGATGCATATAATTATAGTCGAATGAAATCTTGTTGAAATCTTCTTTCTTTCTTTTCTCTCTTCTTTGGTGGTCTTCAGAATGTGTAGCATTGCAGCTTTAACATCTTCAGCATCCACTGTTTTCCTTTGTCAGGATGAAGCTTGATGTCCAATGGTGATTGAATAAGTGTAACGAATAAAAGTTATACCTTTGGTCCATCAGGACTAGAGTTGTCACTTTCGACCCGCTCCAGAACAACGCTTCCAGATGGTTGAGACACATTTTTATCTTTGGGCTTTAGCGGCAGTATAGTGAGTTCAGGCTTCTGTTTAGTTGGCTGCGAAGATGCTGCATAAAAAGTTGCCGCCTTCTTATTCTTTGACTTATTGGTTTTTAGAGGAGTGGCATGAGTGTCTTCATCATCTTCGACCTCCACTTGGGTGTCATGAGTGGACTTTATTTTGCATGGAGATTTCGGAGGTAATTGATTAGTATGAAAAAGTAATACTGTTAGAAAAATAATATTGTACAAAAAGCATACAAAATTTCAACTGATACCTTTGATGATTTTGTTTTCTTGGTATCTGGGGTAGTGCTTTTTGCTGAGGTGTTGGCTGGTTTGGAAGCTGCGGCTGATCTTGTCTTTGAACTTGGTTGTTCCTTCTTAGTGTTTTTCTTTTTGACGACTAGAACAATGTACATGATAAAAAGTGGTTAGTACCATATATAAAAGAAATAACAAAGGCAATCAAAAGGACCAAGGAAATCTGTTGGTTCCACACTTTCACCTATTGGAGAAAGAATGGAGATAGCTGACAAATCATGGTGAAGGAAGCCTTTGAAACTGTCTAAGTTATACTTAGTCGAAACCAATTGGTTAGCAGGTTTTTGAGATTCTTTTTTTAAAAAGTTAAGATAATTACCACAAACAAACCAGTTTGGGTAGGGAGGATAAAAAGCCAGACCAAAATTAGAACTAGGCAGTTTTGGGAATTTTGGTGGTTGAAGTTTGAAAGCCAAGTCATATTTATGTTCAGGTTTGACACAAGTATGGAAGTTTAAATGAGGAAGCATTTTGGTAAATTTATCTTTTAAAATTTGAGCTACGTTGAAAGTGGTTCGACTAAGGTTGGTTGGGTCAAAAACAGTTTCAAAGTACTTTTGGAACGCCTGAATTTCCTGGATATGCGTGTGCTTACCTTTGTGGCTCAGATCCTGCATATATGCAAAATATTTCGTCATATGCTGGCTAAGGTAAATGGTGTCGAACATATTCTTTGAATAGAAATCTTTCCACCAAATATCAAATCCCTTCGAGCAGTATAAAGATGTGTGAAAAGGAACAAGATTAAATTCTGCAAAGCCGGCATGATAAGCCATGTGTTTTTCCTAGTCTGAGAAAAATAACTTCATCCCTGTTGTGCAAAGTTCAGATTTCCTTCCAAAGATAGGTTTCTGGATTAGTTGACAAAGCCCAAATTTTCGAGACACAAAATTGGGTTGATAGGAAATCATGCAGATGTTTCTTTTCACATGCATGATCCTCGAAACAATCAGTCTAGGGAGTAAAAAGGCTCTCAAGATGTCAATGATATTTGTATCCTCAGGCGAAAGATTGAAGAGAGATTTGGTGAACCATTCAGAGCCATGAGTCCTATTGGCAAAATGAGCCATTGAAGGATTAAAGATATGACATTTAAAAAACATCATGACATACTTAGTGAAGCACTCTCCAAAGTTCTTTCTATCATCATCAGGAGTCAGTCAAAGCAGTGTTGTTCCTTCGACAATTGATTTTGGTTTTTAGTATCTGCGTTGTTCACCGTGCCATAAGTACTGAGAGATGGTTAGAGTGTTGCATTAAGCCACAATTAGAGAAGCCAATATGGTCAAGCTAGGAGTAAGTTTATGCCTGCCTTGTATTCTTTCAATTTGGAAGTAGCGGGTCCAAGGCTTTCATATAACCCATTGAGAATTAACTCATTGAGGCACACTTTTCGACCAGAGTGGAGTTGGTTTTCTAAAGTAAGGAATCTTTTGGAAACTTGCAAAGATTTTCAGCAACAGATACACCTTGATAGCCTGAGAGCAAGGAAAATCCTAACCAGATATGCAGTGTACTCCCACCTCCTCAACCAGTAGTTAATTCCCTAGTAGATAAATGGACAACCGAAGCTCGTATACTCTATTTTTCCAGGCGTAAATCAACATTTTCTGGAGAAGTCCACCTCAATGGCAGGTACAAGAATTCTCGCAAAGAAATCTCTCATGCAACCGATATCTTTTCTGGATGGCATCTTTAAGCCCATATCTGAAGATTCCCTGTCAACTCCCAAATGGAATCTGTAAGCCCATTCCCGATATCACCAATCACTATTACTCCATGCGATTCCAAATTTCTGGGCACTCTAGTGTTCAATCATCTTCTACCTTCAGATCACGAAATGTAGACCAGCCAATCTACATCCTCAGGTTTAAGAAGATTGAACAGGGGCAGTTGTTGCACCCCAAAATTTTCCCTCCTATTTTACTCAACATATGTTTATTGAGGTCCTCAACTTGCCTAAGAACTGACCAGACAAACTCTCTCCTAAAGCCATGAACCTCCAACTAGGGTTTCCATTTTCATCAAGATGGGTGAGCTCCAAAGGCCTCATATGCTCTCCATAGTCCTTATATAATCTCAATACCATCCATGTCAAGTTTCATGCTTTGCACAAGAAGTTTGCTCAGTCAACTGCTCAGATGTTTGAAAATTAACTGTATTAGGTCAAAAGTCAATTGTGACCCACATACAATCTGTTGTACCCCAAAATTTTCCCTCTCATTTATCAAGACTTTTCTCACAAGACTTCTTAGACTCAAGACAAGATTAGGGTTTGGTCAGCTCAAGACATCTCATCTTGTACTGATCACTCAAAATTAGGGTTTGAGTTTGCACAAGGATTTTTGGACCACCAATGCTTCATGTGACTTTCATACATCATCTTGGACCCCTAAGATTGCTCATGTTAAGTTTCAAGCCTTGAACCATATTTTTTATCAGTCAATTGGATAGTTGACCTAAAAATCAGCTGTATTGGAGGAAAAGTCAAACATGGCCAATTTACAGTCAAACTTCATAATTTTTTATCCACATCAACATCTTAGACTCATATGTACCATTTGATCAAGTTTGGATCACAACTCCTCAAGAAATTTGATCAAATCATCAAAAAGGCAAAATGGTCAAAATTAGGGTTTTGACTGAGAAAGGGCAATTTCTAATTTTTAACCTAGCCAATGACCAATTGAGATCAAACATGATTTAAAGGGTTCAATGGCATCATCTTGACCTAATTACATAGTTCAAAATATCTCAAGTTCATTGGATTGACAGATGAAATTTGCAGTCAACTAATCAAAAGTCAACTGTACACTGAAAAGTCAAACTTTGACTTTTTGGTCAAAATCAAGTGCCAAGGGTCATAATTCTTAAAGATGTGTCAAAATATGAAACTTGTTCACCAAGAAAACCAAATTTGCAAATTAGGGTTTTAATTTGAAAATTTTCATAACTTAGAATTTTTCTAAGTATAAGAATTTTCTTATTTTTTCCCAACTTTTCACCACTTTTTCACCATGATGCATTTTGATTCAAGAAAAAATTCCAACATGAAAGTTGTAATCCTCCATGAAATCTACAACTTTTCTTCATAAAATTTTCCCAAAAGATGCTTGGATTTCAAGTTATGAATTTGTGAATATAGGCCCATGAACTAAATAACTTAGTGAAATTTTGCCCTAATTTAGGCAAGTTTTGGACCCAACTTCATGGACATTTTTCACCTAGTTCCAAGAGGTATCTCAAAATTCATTTCAAATATGGATTATAGAGCACATTGCAAGATTTCCAAAATGTCCAAGAACTCTCCAAGATCATTTTTGAGTAGGGAGAATCGAAGAAGGGAAGTTAGCATTTTCTCACTTTTGTTCAAGCCATTTTCACATAGCATAAAGTTGCAAATCAAATCTATGTTGGTTGTATCTTGCTTTACAGGTCCTAAGCTTGCTATACACTCCATAATTAAATGCAAACTCAGTTGACAAAGGTTTTATCTTTTCTTTTGAAGCTTTACACAAGATGTATTTCCATTTTGGGCAAAAAGTTCACAATGCCATTTTCATAAATAGGAACTTTTGCAACTTTGTCAATCTTGAGCATTGAACCTGTCCCCTTGATACAAGCAATTTATACAGATCTCAAGCAATTGGTACAAGCTCATTTCAGCCCTCAAGAAAGCAAGTACAAGCATGGCAAGTATAGTCACTTCACTTTACTTCAAATGCAAGAAAAGTTGCAAAAAGGTCCAAAGCTTACACAGCTAGTAAGGGCTGACTTTGTATCATTTCTATACAAATATACAAACTTGTTACAAGGCATGGAACACTTGGATTGAACCTGAAACACTCTCAAACTGAAAAACTCCACAAAACTGCCCAAACACAGAATTTCTGCAAAAGCACAGCCAACTCTCATTTGGCTCGTGCGTTTTGTGTTTAATCATTTCAAACACATTTTATACATCATACCAAAGCAATCCAAGCCATCACCCTGGTTCTGTAACCCCTATTTCAGCATCCACCATTTTCACTTTGGAAGCTTGCATCTTGACTTGTCTAGAGAGTTTCAGCCATCCTCAAAGCAAGATAAGCATTGGAATAGCTTCAGGGAAGTTCAAGGAAGCTCAAACAATCATCAGGCCTCCATTAAAGTCCCTACATTGCCCTACTCGAATCCAGCTGAAGGAGGTATTTTTTTCAAACTCTATCTCTCTGAATAGGCAACCTCAAGCCACGATTTGTGAAGGAAAAATATAGTCCTTATCATAACGAAGTTGTACATATCATTACTTTTCATTTATATTACTTGTGCTAAGAGAATTTGAAGCTTGAAAACTCTGAAAAAGTTAGGTCATGAATTAGGGATTCAAAAATTCTCTCTGATCTTTAAGAGTTAGGTTACATAATTTATATTGTTGGAATCGTGAACTCAAATGGCACATGTTTCATATTATGAGTTTTTGTTTTTATGCAAGCATAAGCAAGATACAGTTTGAATATGGAAGCGCGTGCAGGAAGTTGGGCAGGGGACAGGGATGAAGTTCTGGGCTTTTTGGCGCCTTGGGCCTTTTTGTTTTTGCTAATCACAACCCCCTGACTTGTTATTTGCACCCCCTGGCTGAACTTTTTACATTTTTTTATATTTTCTTCATATTTTTATATTTAATACTTTCATTTATTTTTCTTAATGATAAAAAATATCAAAAAATGATTTATTTATTTTCACACTTTTATTTTATTTTTTTATTATTTTCTCACATGAAAAAATAGTTTATTTTGATAAATAGATTTTATTTTCTTAAATAACTTGTAAACATAATTAAAAATACTTAACATTTTTATTATACATTTTCACATTCATAAATATTTATTTTCTACACATATTTAATTTCTAATATTTAAACATAATATTATTTATTTATTTTTATACAAAAAATATGCAAATAATAAATATGAAGCATTATTTTTCTTTTAATTTGAAAACTATGGTTTTCATCCCTTTCAAAAAGAATAAATATATATTTTCCTTATATTTTTAGGTTTAAATTAAATATTTTTTTATACAAAAAACAAGACATAAAAACATTTTCCTAACATGAACATTGCATTGAATTTTAAATATTTATATTGTATTTATTTAAATTCGCGCATATTCGATTTGGTTGTAATAATATATTTTGCTTTATATTTGTGCAAATCCCCATTCAAACTTGTATTCCCCCCTCCCATAAAAATTGTTGTAATAGCTTAGTTTACATTACGCAATTTATCGTTTTTATACCATGATTAGTAAATTAGGGTTTGCATGACAAGAACAAAAACAAAGCAAAATAGAAAACCCTAAATGCAAGACAAAAGCATGAAAATGATACACTTTACACACAAGCACCCTTAGGGTTTCTCCCACTTTGTTGCCTAAAATAAAATGGCCATGTTACGCATGCGAAGTATCTTGGCAAAACAAAACAAATATAAGATCATAGTCCCTCGATGACGCTATTCAAAGGTTGCCTAAAACAAAATGATCTTGGTCCCTCAAAAATGCTAAGATACTTGGCAACATTGCTATCATGGTCATACGATGACCCACGCCCGTCCCGTTTACATCCAAAGATAGGGTTGCTTACCAAATCAATGGTAAGTCAACAATGTCAAAGGAATAAAAATGCACAAGAAAGACATTTGAGTAGGTAGATAGCTTCTAAGTTACTTGCTCTATTTCAAAATAATCCTTGCTATTTCAAAAACACACACACACACACACACATTTCAAAACATCTTACAAAACATTGAAACATTTTCAAAAGACAAACATATTTGTATACATTCTTACGAACGAGAATCATTACAAATATTGCCTAAACAATGGCCTCTTTTACAAAATACTTTCAAAATCACACCAAACACCATTTCAAACAAAACAAAGCAAGTGATATAAACAAGTAACTAAGAGCCCATGGAAAACCATGGATGAAAAGGGTGCTAGCACCTTCCCTTTTCATAATCTACCCCCCGAACTCAAGAAAACATCTCAAAGGTCTTTCATGTGCTTTTTTACCTTTCCTTTTGGATAAAAGAAAAGTTGGCGGCGACTCTTGCTAACCGTGACATTTGCGACAAAATGCAAAACCTCAAGTCAGTTCTCCCACCGTATCACACAGTCAAACTTCAAGATTTTTGGTCAACATCAACAATTTAAAGTATTGTTCATCATTTGATCAAGGGTTGATCATGATTCCCCAAGGAATGCTCCTAATTCATCAAAACTCAAAAGTTGCTAAATTAGGGTTTCTTAGGAAAAGTCAACCAAACTTTGACCAAGCATAACTTTCTCATACTTTATCAGAAATTTCTCATCCAAGGATCATTTTGAAGATAATTTAATTCCCTACAACTCATCTTCATCCCTAAAGTTCGATAAATGTACTCATGAAAAGATATGAATTCAGTCATTATAGGTCATTTCAAAAAGTCAACAAAAACACCTTTTGGACCAAAGCTTCTTACATGAACTTGGAAGATCCAATTGAGATGAAACCAAAAGGGTTGTTTAGGGGACATCCTAAGATTTCTAAAAAGACCAAGAACACCCTCCTAGGGTCAAAATTGAAGGAGATATGTATTGTCAAAATTGGCCATTTTTTGAGAATTGTCAAAAGTCAATAATGCATAAAATTGCATTTTTTTGTCAAATGAGCCTAACTTTTTATGCTTGCATCTTACTTCTAGCAATGCCCACGACCCAAGCACTCTCTCATATATTATTGACTTTATTTATTTAATTTATTTTGATTTTAATCATTTAAAAATGAAATTATATCAAATAAATTATATAAAATATGGAAGATTTGTTTTTGATTTGATTTTGAATGGAATCTCAATTCATTGATGTTGTCAAACAAAATCAAATCATGCCAAGGTTGATTGGGATGAGAATGGAATAATTTAGCTTGATTTGGAAAGAAATAATGAAAGGTTGGAATGAAATCAAATCTTAATAATTGGCAAGGATTTGAATCCTTTTTGTTAACTTAATTCAAAGAGATACATATACAGAACAGATCCTAAGCACAAAAACAGAGGAAAATCGTGTGAAGCGGCCAAGAATACATTGCATTTTTATCCAAAAAATCATAAAGTGAATTCCATATTACAACCATTATCTAGGAGATTCAAGGCTTGCAATAGGTTCCTGGACACATTCAGAAGTTGTTTCAATCATTTGCACGCGCTAAGACGCCCAGAACCAGCCTCCACATCCCTTACGGTTTGTCATATATTTTGAATTTGGTTCTTTAAATTTATGCATTATAAATATTTTTCTAAGCATGCTTTCTTGTTTACATCATCATTTGGAACGTATTGGTATGGTTAATTAAGAGTTTTAGCACATGTACTGATAGTTGCCATTGTTAGGGTTTGAGTTCGTGTTTTAGGGCTTTGTGATGCAGGTAAAATTAGGGAAAAAGAAGGATACCATCATACCCGTGAGATCAAAACGAGTTGATCGGTATGCTTGGAATGGATTTATCATGCTTGGTATTAATTTTTGAGATTTGTAGGTTGTAGTTATAGACATAAAACCGTAGGTAAAGGTATCCATCTAAAACGATAGTACCAGGGAAGAAGAAGACTGCGTGGAAACGTCCTGTTGGACCATTTGAATGTTAGCGCATTGTGTTCTGGGTATAGTGCGCTTTTGTATTATATTATATTTTGTTGATTTATATTAACAAGAGGCCAAATGGCCCAGTGGTGTGCATGAAGGTAGATAAGGTGTTTGCATACGAGAGGCCAGGGGTTCGACCCCTGCCTCCAACATTTGTTATTTTTCTTCCAGTTTCCTTGTAGGTTCCATGTATCTCACCTTCAGAAGATTATCACGCGCCTTCAGATCTCATCCTTTGGGTCCATCTCTAGCCAGATCCAACGCCCAGTGTACACAGGTCCACCATGAATCCTCAAAAGATGACCTCACCGGATCACGCGCTGGATTCTGGGCCATCATTATGGGCCCATTACAAATTTGGCAATGCACCCCCCTGGAATGCTAACTGCATCAAGCCCATTTTCTTTTTCTTTCTATTTTTTTATTTGTTTTTTTAATTGGTTATTTTATTTATTTTCACAAAAAGATCATTTTTTCATTAAATCATAAAAAATCAGCAAATCACAAAAAATATTAGGTTAAGCTTTTTTTTATGTAAAATATTTAATTGCATTAATTAAGTAGTTAATTAGGTTAACTTAAATACTTTTTTGTAATTAAAATTTAATAGAAAGTTAGGTTAACTTAAATATTTTTTTATATAATTAAAATTAAATAGAAATTAGGGTAATTTACAAGATTAATCACTTTTCTCAAAAAAATCAAAAAAATATCTTTTCCTCATTCCCGTCTTAATTCTTCGCGCGCGTTTTATTTATTTCGAATTATTGTATCTACTTTGGGTTTGTAATAGACTAATTAGGATTTTAAATTTCTGCATCTTTATTTTTCAGTCAAATATTTGTGTATCTGCCCAAAAGCCTTGTAATAGCTAGGACTTTAATTTCTCTTATTTTTTAATTTCCGCAATCATTAAACTGTTAGATGTATGGACATTAGGATTTTATGCGAAAGATAAATCCACGATTAAAAAGGTAGATAACCCTAATTGTGCAAAGATAATTAATTGAAAAAACACACTTGCACATGCTCACTCTTAGGGTTTTCCCCACTTGGTTGCCTCAGAAATAATGGACGTGTCCCTCGAACGTAGGGATACCTTAGCAATAACCCGCAATTCAAAGTCGTCATAAAGATCATAGTCCCTACTTGTCCCTCGAGTTTCCTACGAATTGATCTTATGAAGATAGTCCCTTCGAAATGCTACAGTATCCTTACTTGTTTCCTTCAATGACCATTTCGTCCCTTCGAATGTCCCTTTTAAAATTCCAACAATAGGGCTACCTACTCCTTAATAGTAGGATAACGCTGTCTAAAGGAAACGAAAATGAACAGATCTTTTTCGAGTAGGTATAAAACTCTTAAGTACTTGCTCAAAACAACAAAACTTTTTCACAAACACTTTTCAAAACAGTTTTCAAAAACAACTTCGTCACACTCTTGAGGACAGATACAAGGGTTACCGCGAAGTTAAACAAAAACTTTTTTCAAAACACACACAAGCAATTTTAAAATGAGAAAGTATCTAAGAGCCCATGGAAAACTACAGATAGAAAGGGTGTTAACACCTTCCCTTTCAATAATCTACCCCCCGTACTCAGAAACATCTCGAAAAAAGGGTTTTTTCTGTTCTTTTTCCTTTTCCTTTGTTGGATGAAATAAAAGTCGGTGGCGACTCTTGCTTACCGTGACATTTGCAAACAAAAAACTCAAAACCAGTATAACAGTCAGTTCTGCCACCGTATCACAGGTACGATAGCACTATCTAAAGGAGGAGGAAAATAACACGAAAGACTTTGAGTGGGTAGATATTTCTTAAATCGCTTGCTCGCGAACATTTCAAAACATCTTTTTCACAAACACTTTCTATGAAATATTTTCAAAAACAGACACTTTGTACGCATTCTTAACTGATACGAGAATCATTACAAAGTTGTCGTACTTAGGAATTTTTTTCAAAATATATTCAAAACACATTCATAAAGCATTTTCAAAATAAAAGTGAGCTAGCGATTAAGAGCCTGTAGTTAACTACGGATGAAAAGGGTGCTAACACCTTCCCTTTTCATAACCTACCCCCTGAACTTAAAATCGTAGAAGGTATTTCCTGTTCTTTTCACCCTTTCCTTATTGGATAAAATAAAAGTCGATGGCGACTCTTGCTATCCGCTATATTTGTGACAAAATGCAAAAACAAGTCAGTTCTCCCACCGTATTATACAATTGGCGACTCTGCTGGGGAAAACTAAAAGTGGGGTTACCTTTAGACTTAGATCATTTTTAAATGATTTCCTTGTTTGTCTTGTGTTCTTTACATTTTGGGGCTTGCTCGGGTTTATTTTCTTGCAAAGATCCTACACCCGGATCTGGGGGCAATTTAGGTAAGTAGCAATAGATCATGGGAACTATACGGTGTATACCGATATGGTTGAAGTGATGGCTACGTTAGTGCGACATATTGGTTGGTACTGGTGTCTCTCGAGTCAGTCGGGGAGAATACTAGGCTGCCGCGTGGTGTCATAAGCACTAACTGACCATAAATCCTTAATTGACCTAACTTAGCCATTAGAAGGTAGTGAAATGGCCAACTTTGGTGCAGTCTGAAGTTGGTTGATACTCGATGCTACACTTATTGAGATCGGACTCTCGGGATATTTCAGTCGCAAATCAGATGTTGTGCTGAAACAATGCCTGAGAAAAAGATCAGTGATATTGAGACTCCTAGGACCCGGTTTCTATTCATAGGACAGGTTGAGCCAACTGAACTTAAAGAGGGTACTTACCTACAAAATCCATACAAGCCTAAACCTAAGGCCTTGTGTGCTTTTCTTGTGTTTGATTATATGTTCGAACATGGAATCATAACATCATAACATCATACCATATCATTTTCACTGACCATTTCAAGGATCTGGAGGGCATGTGTTGCATGTCATCATGAATCAGACGTCTAGCGAGGGGAAGGAGGATTTATTTTCCTCTAACCAAATTCCGTCAAAGTATCATGAACCGACTTCTAGCAAGGGACACGGGGATTTATTTTCCTTTAACCAATGTCATCAATGACCGAAGTACATTATCTTGAGTCAAAGTCTAGGACCCACTCGACATGGTGAGCTTGATGCTCCTAGAAGGACGATCAATGACGCGAAGTTCTTCAGTCAAAGCTGCATCCAGACTCAACTTCTAACACTTCTTTTTGTTTATCCCGCGAGATCCTTGAAAACATTTCATCTACATATCATGCATTATTACATAACAGGTTTTCCCATACATGTTTTCTCATCTTCTTGCTGTTTATTTCAGCAAAAGATGGCTCTTGAACAGACTGTCAAGGAACTCCAAGCACAAAATTCCCAATTCCAGGAAACTCTCTTGAACTTAGCCTAGGGGAAGAAAGATATGATGGCACTCATCGCCAAAAAGAAGAAGACTAGAAAGCCAATTGCTATCCTCAACATGGGGAGAAGGTTCAAAGGTCCTGCTAAACTGGTTCAAACTGCTGATATCTCCTCTGATGAAGACAACAACTAAGAGGAAGACGGTAGAAGTGTTAAAGCTAAAGGAGGAAGAAATCAAGGTTATGGGAAAATTCCTAAGGATGAATACTATTCTGATGAACAGTATCCTCCTGCTGAGGACAGGTACAAACAGTTGAAAGATGCCTCAAGGCCATGAAAATCCAGAAAGTGCCTGGACTGGATTTTGGAGAGTTGGGTCTTATTCCATGGGTTGTTATCCCTCACAAGTTCAAGGTCCCCATTTTTGCTAAATATGATGGTGTGTCTTGTCTGAAACTTCATATGAGATCTTATGTTCGGAAGATCCAACCCCGTACTGCTAACAAAAAGTTACGGGTTCAATTATTTCAGAAAAGTTTGTCTGGTACCCAACTCGAATGGTTCTATCAGCTGGAAGGAACCAGCATTCGTACTTGGGAAGATCTGGCTGCTGCTTTTTGCAAGCAGTATCAATATAATGCTGACCTTGAACCAACTCGTGTGCAACTACAAAATATGACTATGGGCTCGAATGAAGGGTTCAAAGAGTGTGCCCAAAAGTGGAGAGATTTGGCTAGAAAAGTGCAACCTCCCTTATCTAATAGGGAACTGGTTGATATGTTCATGGGAACTTTGATATGGCCATTCTTTAACCATCTGATTAGAAGCTCTTCGTTTGGTTTTATTGAGTTAATTCTAACTGGGGAACATGTCGAAGGTGGTATCAAGAGTGAAAAGATTCTTGTGGTTGCATCTTCTAGTGCTGTAAAGAAGACATTCAATGGTAAGAAGGAGACCAATGTTGTTTATGGCCAGAAGGGTCGTATTAAAAATGACTTCAATCAGTCTGTGGGAGCAGTGTTAAAATCTAATCTCGCGCTTGTTCAACAACAACAACAACAACAACAGGGCAATCAGCATAGGGCAAACGCTTCGAGAAGACAGTTTACAAAGATCAGCATGTCATTGTCTCAGGCATTACAACATTTACTGAAAGCGGAGTTGATAACATTAAGGGAGCCTCCCCAGAATCCCAACACCTCCTCTCCCCGCTACAATCCAAACGCGAAGTGTGCTTACCACTCCAACAGTCCTGGGCACGACACCAACAATTGATGGGCCCTGAAAAACAAAATCCAGGATATGATTGACAACAAAGAGATTGAGTTTGATCCTCCAGAGACCCCGAATGTAATTACTGCACCAATGCTGAAGCATGACACAGGCATAAATGTTGTTGATGATGTTCTATATGTTGCCACTGTAAGTAAATTGGTTACTCCTCTCTCAATTATTAAGAAGAATCTAATGCAGGCCAGTTTATTTCTGGGTTGTATTGAAAGATGTTACTGCTGCGCAGCCCAACCCAATGGCTGCAATTTTTTGAAAGAAGGCATTCAACGCATAATGGACAATCACATAATTTTGGTCGAGAAAATTCCAGTTGCTGAGAATTAATTTCAAGATTTATCTGTAATATCTGGTACTCCTGTTAGGATTACCTCCAAAGGTCTTGTAAGAATTACTGCCAACCCAAAAGCTTCTCCTTTAATCATCACTACACCCAGACCTATCACATATTCTTCGGATAAAGCTATTCCTTGGAACTATGGATCTGACGTCTACTACCATGGCGTCAAGCAAGAGTTATAGACTAATAAAGATGAGGTTACTGAAGCTACAGATCCCGATATTGACAATATTGTTGGGACCAGTAAGGTTACTAGAAGTGGAAGACTTTTCTCCCTAGAAATCTCTTTGAAGACTGTTGCTACACCTGTTCGAGTTACTGCTACCGAGTCAACTGTTGGAGCTCGGGGCAAAGAGAAAATGACAGAGCTTTCCTAGACGGAGGCACCTAAAGAAGTTACAGCTGAAGACACCTCTAGACAAGAGTTGAAGGAGGTTTTGAAGATCATCTGTAAAAGAGATTAAAAGATTATTGAACAGTTGGGGCAGACCCCATCGAAGATCTCAATGTTACCCCTACTACTGTGTTCTGAAGCCCATGCGCAAGCTTTGGTGAAAATTTTGAAGACTGCTCACGTGCCACAAGATATTTTTGTCAATCAATTTGGAAGTTATGTTGATAGCCTAAATACTGACAATGGGCTAGGATTTTCTGATGTCTATCTGACTCCGGAAGTGAGAAATCACAACAAGGCCATGTATGTCTCCATTGAATGCAGGGGCACTACATTAGCTCACGTGTTTGCTCATACTAGTTCCTCTTTAAATGTTTTATCGAAGGGTTCTCTTGACAGACTTGATTGCGAAGGGGTTACACTGAAACCTAGTGATATAATAGTCTGAGCCTTTAACGGATCGAAGAGGATGGTACACGGAGAAGTGGATCTTCCAATAAAGGTAGCTTCCCAGGTCTTTGAATCTACCTTCTATGTAATGGATATTTGACCAGCTTATTCTTGCTTACTGGGGAGCCCCTAGATCCATGGGGTATGCATTGTTACCTCAACCCTACACCAGAAGCTGAAGTATCCTATGCAAGGAAAAATTGTCACTATTTGTGGTGATGAGGAGTATATGGTTAGCCACCTGAACTCATTCTTGTATATAGAGATGAACAGATAATTCATCGATACTCCCTATCAGACTTTTGAAGTTATCCCTCCAACCGCTACTGAAGATTTTTCTTCCATTCCCAAGGTTACTAAGGTTCCCCCCAAAATGGCTTCTTTGAAGGATGCTAGATCTGTTGTAGAAGAAGGTGGTTGTACTACTTGGGGTCAGCTTCCTGACATTCCATATAAATCTGACAAATTTGGTTTGGGTTACACTGTAGAGGGTCAGAGGGCTGTTCGTCACGCTCGTGCTGGAATACCACCATCATGTGTCAGCAATAATGGAGTCAATGTAATAGAAGATGCTGACAGTGATTATGATCTCGACAGCTGGATCTTTCCTACCATTAGCAACGGGCTCAACAATTGGAAGACTCAAGACATTATCCCTATCTACTTTAGTCACGAGTAATAGCTACATTTCCTGTTATTATTTCTTTCAAGTTTTGGTTTTGCAACTTTTAAACAATGACTTTTAAACCTTGTGTCTTACTCGGGGCACAATGGTCCATTTGTTAAGGATTGTCATTTCATAAACATATTTTCATTTAATATAGCATTGGATGTTTCGCATTCAAATTTTTCTCTCTTTCTCTTTCTTTTACTTTATTAGACTTTCAAATAGCTATGTGTTCTTACACACACCCATACAATACATTGCAGATCCACATCCACTCTGGATCCCGTTGATAACGATTCTGCTATCGCTACTTATGACTTTGAAAATATGATTTACCAAGTCGAGGACAAAAGTGAGGATGATTATGAAATACTTGGAGAACTTTCCAGACTGTTAGTGTAAGAAGAAAAGGCCATACAACTGCATGAAGAGCCGGTTGAAGTTGTAAATCTAGGTACTGAGACAGATAAGAAAGAAGTCAAGATAGGCGCCAACCTAGAGGGCAGTGTCAAGAGCAGGTTGATCCAGATGTTGCATGAATATGTTGAGATCTTTTCTTGGTCATACGAAGACATGCCATGGCTCGATACTGATATTGTGGTTCACCGACTGCCGATGAAAGAGGGTTGTGCTACGATAAAGCAGAAGGTTCGTCGCATGCGTCTTGAGATATTAGAGAAGATAAAGGTTGAAGTTATGAAATAATTCAATGCAGGGTTCTTAGAAGTGACATCCTATCCTCAATGGGGTGAAAATGTGGTTTGGGTACCGAAGAAAGATGGAAAAGTACGCATGTGTGTATACTACAGGGATCTGAACAGGGCGAGCCCCACAGATGACTTCCCGCTCCCACACATTGATGTTCTGGATGACAACACCACTCAACATAAGGTATTCTCCTTCATGGATGGTTTCTCGGGATATAATCAGATCAAGATGGCACCTGAAGACATAGAGAAAACTACTTTCTTCACACAGTGGGGCACTTTTTGCTACAAAGTTATGCCTTTTGGGTTGAAGAACACTGGCGCAACATATCAGCGTGCTATGGTAGATTTGTTCCATGACATGATCCATCACGAGATAGAGGTTTATCTTGATGACATGATAGCCAGATCTCAGACTGAAGAAGAGCACCTCAACCACTTACACAAGCTGTTTGAGAGACTGAAGAAGTACAAGATAAGGTTGAATCCAAACAAATTCACCTTTGGGGTGAGATCCGATAAACTCTTGGATTTCGCCGTCAGCGGTAAAGGTATTGAGGTTAATACCGCTAAAGTAAAAGCTATTCAAGAAATGCCCAATCCTCGTACTGAGAAGGAAACCAGAGGTTTCTTGGGAAGGCTAAATTATATTTCCCGATTCATTTCTAATTTGACTTCTACTTATGAGCCGATCTTCAAGTTGCTGAAGAAAGATTAGGTAGAAAAATGGAATGATGATTGTCAGATAGCCTTTGACAAAATCAAGGAGTACCTACAAAAACCTCCAGTTCTGATGCCACCAGTTGAAGGAAGACCTCTAATCATGTATCTAACAGTGCTAGATAATTCAATGGGGTGTGTACTGGGCCAGCATGACGAGTCTGGTCTAAAAGAGCATGCAACATACTACCTTAACAAAAAGTTTACCGACTGTGAAACAAGATACTCACTGCTCGAGAAAACTTGTTACGCTTTGGCATGGGCTAGTCACCGACTAAGACAACATATGTTGACTCATGATACTCTATTGATCTCTAAAATGGATCCCATCAAATACATCTTCGAGAAACCCGCTCTCTTCGGAAGGATAGCCAGATGGAAAATGCTCTTGACAGAATACGAAATTTATGAATAGCCGTAGACGACTACCAATCTATGAACTTCGAATTCCTGGATGAGAAAATTATGCTAGTTACAGATTATGAAGAACCTGGACCATATAAAGGACCTGAACCAGGATCCTAATGGCCTATGGTTTTCGACGGAGCTTCTAATGCACTTGAAAACGGAAGTGGTGTTGTAATTATCTCTCCTCAGGGTTCCCATACGCTCTTCACCGCCAGGTTATGCTTTGATTGTACCAATAACATGGCTTAATACGAAGCGTGCATCATGGGTATTAAAGCTGCTATTGACCTAAGAATCAAGTTCTTAAGCATATATGAGGACTCAGCCCTGGTGATCAGCCAGATTAAGGGAGAATCGGATATGAAGCATCTGAATCTCATTCCTTATAGAGAGCATGTGTTGACCTTAATTTTGTACTTTAAGTAGATCACTTTTGAGCACATCCCACGAGAAGAGAATCAGTTTACAGACGTGTTAGCTACCATGTCATCTATGTTCAAGGTCATATGGGACAACGAGGCTCCCATAATTACCATTAAAAGGCTAGATGAATCGGTGCACTGCTACGAAGTCGACATTGACGGAGTAGAACAGAAGCCTTGTTTCATGAAGTGAAAAGATACCTTGAGGCTCAAGAGTACCCTGAAGGAGAATCTATCAATGACAGGAAATTCCTACGGAGTTCTGTACAGGCGCAACCATGATTTGACTCTACTTTGTTGTATGGACAAGAAAGAGGCAGTGAAGATTATGGAAGATACATGCGAAGCTATCTTTGGTACTCATTCCAGTGGACATACTATGGCTAAGAAGATTCTGAGAGCATGTTACTATTGGTCAACTATGGAATTTGACTTCCATCACCACTCAAGAACTTGTCACAAGTGTCATATCTATGCTGAAAAAATACATGTGCCTCTAGTACCTCTGAATGTCTTGACTGCTCCTTGGCCATTTGTAATGTGGGGAATTGATATGATTGGAGAAATCAAGCCCACTGCTTCTAACGGACATCCCTTCATCCTTATTGCCATTGATTACTTCACAAAGTGGGTTGAAGCAGCCTCGTTTGCCTCTGTTACCAAGAATATGGTTGCCCAATTCATTAAGCATAACCTTATTTGTTCGTATGGCATCCCCAAAAGAATCATCACAGACAATGTTACCAATCTCAACAACTCTATGATCACGGAACTCTGCATGTAGTTCAAGATCAAGCACCATAATTCTTCTCCGTATCGACCGAAGATGAATGGTGCAGTGGAAGCCGCCAATAAGAACATTAAGAAGATTATACAGAAGATGACAGTGACATATAAAGACTGGCACGAGATGTTACCATTTTCTATTCATGGTTATTGCACTTCAGTACGAACATTAACTGGGGAAACCCCATTTTCTCTAGTCTATGATATGGAAGTTGTCCTATCTGTCGATAAGAAAATCAAGCATCGGGTATATCAGGCTGGTGACTTAGTAATAAAGCGCATCATTCTACCGCAAGGTGATCCTAGGGGTATATAAACTCCCACCTACGAAGGGACATTTATAATCAAGAAGATAATTTTGGGCGGTGCTATGACACTTACCACCATAGACGGCGAAGATCTTCCACACCCAGTGAATGCGGACATAATTAAAAGATATTACGCATAAAAAATAACCTGCTAGGTTGACTGGCCTAGCATCCCGGCAAACCAAAAGGGTTCAGGCAAAAAGCAGGGATATATATATATATATATATATATATATATATATATATATATATATATATATATATATATATATATATAAGACTGTACACCCGGTAAGTTGTAAACCTGAAAAGGCGACTTGGGCAAAAAAGGGTATCCCGGTGGACTGAAAACCTGAAAGGGCAGTCAAGGAAAAAATTAGGGATTAAAGCGTACGACTATGTCCTGTTGGATCACTTATAGCCAGCTTTATTACCAACGTCAAGTTCGAATAGTGTTGATCAATTCAATCAACTTCTTGCGACAGTAAGAGATGAGATGCTCGAAGACATAGGGGCAATAGCAGAGTTGAAACCTGACAAGATCATTTACACATAGCTATATGTTTTATTTTAATTTGTATTCCTTTCATTTCACGACGATTTCCTCTTACTAGAATTTTTGTATCTTTGTACAGCAATCGCTTGTTTATAGGTAAACTATCAATATAAACACAATTTCAAATTTCAAAATATGTTTTACTTTTTCTGTTTTGTTTGCAAAAACGTACAATGACTAAATTTAATGAACATATTCATATGAATATGATTGCTGTTAACAAATATATGCATAAAAACAAGAATAAGTATTTACTCAAGCCTCTAAGAGACAGGGTAACATTCAAGACGTCCACAAATCCCCACAGAACAACCTCTATGGAAGAGTCCCCAGAGTCATCTTCACAAACTCGACACATTCCCCCACAAGTCTGAAATACCCTAATCATACTCACATGCAAATCCCTCTAGCGAACAAAGGAGGATGATCTTTTCCCCGGTAATTTCGCCAACCTACGGAGTCCCAATCTTCGTTAGATTATGACATCAGCACAGTTCACAAGAATTCTCTTCCCCAGTTGAGTTTATTTCTCCAACACTATAAAATCCCCTACAAAATATTCCTCAAGAGAGCATTTCCTTAGCAGAGTATTTCCCCAATAGAGCTTATTTCCCTAGAAGGGTTTATTTACCTAACAAATGCAGTCTCCCTAGCTTGAGTCTATTCCTTTGACTACTGCAAATCAATGGCAAAATTCCCCTCTCCAGCAAAGGGCAGTCTCGGCTGCTATCCCCAGAGAGTTGCTACTGAATCTGAAACCAGACCAGATATAAGTTAATCTTATCCTTCCCAGACGAGTCGGCGTCCATATCAAAAACTCGGTCAAACAGAACCTCGGAAGGTTATCCATCTCTTTTATCCCCAGCCAGGGTATATAAGAATTAAATTTCCCAGTTGAGCGATGAACGACTAATGTTCTTGAATTCTTCTATCCCCAAATAGAAGTTAAACATTCCCCATCGGAGTTTCCTCAAATAGAAAGTAGGAATCCCCAGCGAAAATATTCTAGACAAGATCAAAGATTACATATATTATTCATCCCCAGCAGCAGTCAGGGATTTATTTTCCCAATCGAAGATGTTATACGAAGCTACCAATACGCTTCAACGACATTTCACAATCATACACCATTTATAAATACCATAATATATGCATACGGAACGCATATAACACTCTCGTTTACTTTGAGAACATCATTACAGAATGCATTTCATACATCATGACATTGCATACAGCTAACTCTTTATCTTTTCAGGTAAAGTCTACAAACAGACGAATATCATCAACAATTTTCAAATAGGTCGCAGATTAATTCTCGAAACAAGACAAGGCAACTATCTGTATGACCAGATGTAGTGGTAAAAATGTTGAGACTAAGCCATTGGATTGACTTGACTCGCACAGATCAAATAAAAATATTGCCACATTTTGCGATTGGTTTTTAAATCAGATTCGCCACTATTAGTTTTTATCCTAGGGAAGGAAATCTAACAGAAAACCCTAATTCGCAGACAGAGATTCTAGGTTTTGGACTCAATTAGATGAAAGGAAGGTGTTAGGCACCTTTCATCTACCTTGTTCACAAGGATATTGGGTTTTAGCTTTAAGTCTGAGTAAAACAGGATTTAAATTTTAATTAGGAGGAATCTCCACGATTTTTTATCGTATGCCTACGTATCCTCTTATGAGGAATCAGAGTCCCAATTCGTAGTTCGTATAGGGTTGGTGTTTTTTATGGGTTTGCAAACATATTTTAAATCACCTCGCACTTTGGTCGGGAGTAGTGATTGCGTAGATTTTGACTAAATGCACAGTACGTCAAGACCAGTTTGAAACACTTTTGCAAAAACATTTGATTAGCTTAGTTTATTGCGAAAATAGTTTGATGATTTCTTGTGTTTTTTAACTGTGCTAATTGCGAAGATCTTGATCAATGCATGATTAGAAAATATTTTAACGCAAATAATGTAGAAAATAATATATGCAATTTTGATATAAAAATAATTTATTTAGTATATAAATAATAATGCTTACATTCAAAAAAAAATATAATAAATGATATGAATAATAGATATTATAAAAGAAATAAATAATTATAATAATATAAAAATAATATTAATAATAATAATATGAAAATTATTAATAAAAATAATAATTAACTATTAAAAAGAAAATAAAAAATCAGAATTTTAAGAAAATATGGAAAATAATGATTAAACAGGGGGGTGCAATTTTACGTTAACAAGTAAAACAGGAGGGTGTTAAAAGGAAATTTGGGCTAGGCCCATTAACAACTCAAAACAGGGGGGTGGGTTAGTTTTTGAACTTTCGTAATTTTAGGAATGGGGGCGCTAAAAGTAGTTGGGCCTAGGCCCAGACGCTTGGGAGAGGGGCTGAGGGATTGCGTGGATGAGGGTGTATGCGAATACAATGCAGACTTGGCCAGACGGCCGTCTGATCTAGATCAGATGGATAAGCACGAGGGAGTATATTAGTTGCTATGGGCGCATCGCATGGGATCGAACAGAATGCATCATTTGTTTTAATTCATATACACAATTCATTTTATTGCTTTTTTGTTTTACAATTCAAACTAACCCTCCCTCTCTCCTTAGCCCATTCATCTTTAACCTTACAAACCCTAATTCTCCCTTCTCCGTGGCGGCTATGGAAAATGAAACCTACCCCCCACAAACCCTTAGCCCTACATCAATCAAACAACAAAACTAAAGAGATTGAGTTACCCCTTTCGATTCTCCAAGTGTCCGGCGTTGATTGAAGGCGGCGATGAGTGGTTGTAGGCAGCCGTCAACGATGATTGTGGTTTCTGACGTTGAAACCCCAATTGTCCTTCTATTCTTTAACGGTATTGGCTCGCGATTGTCTCAAGTTCGCCGGATCCGAGTTTCTCTCGCTCCTCTACTGTTCAAGCTCTTCGCGGTGTTCTTCTCAGTAAACCCAAATCCTCTCTTCTGTCTTTATTCTCCTTGTATGTATAGGTTTTATGTGATTAGGGTTTTGTGTTACAACGTAGATTTAAGGATTGAAACAAGTTAGGGATTTTAATTTTTGCTGATTGATTCTGTTATGATTCTGATTTGGTACATTTCATCTTTTTCTGAGATATGATTTGAAGACTTGTACAATGTAATTGAATGTTGTAATATTTGATTTGGATTATAGAGATGTTGTTTTTTCCTCTTGAGATTTAATTATGTATATTTTATTATGTGCTGATATTGCTTGATTGTATTCTTTATATTTGATTTAGTAAAAGATTTTAATTTGATTTGATGAAGATTGGATCTTGCTCTGTGCTTTTTTATGCAATCATGTAGATTTGTTTTAACTTCTGCAGATTTCATTTGACTTAAGATTGTTCGTTTTTTTTAATCCCAACAGTATATGTTAGTAAAAAGAACAACTTGAATCCTGGCTGTAGTTGTTGTTTTAGCATTTTTAGTTTGGGCCTTGTGCTATAGTATTTTTTTACTCAGCCCAACAACATCATTTTATTTACAGCAACAATAATCTTTTATTTACAACAAAATGTTTTATGCAATTAGGCCCAATTGGCCTCCTTTCTTTTCTCTAACCCAATGTTAGTTTTTTTAACAAAACTTAATAAATAATTTGAATAATATTTAATGCTATTATAAAGTTCAGCAGCAAATAACAAAATCAACAAATATTTTAGTTTCAAAAAAACTTAATGGGCCTAGCTTTGTTTGAACCGAGTTGGGCTTCTGAGCTAAATTTGCAAAAGCATTTTTGTCAATCAATAATTTCTTTTCACACAACCAACATTTTTTAACGCGAATCGGGCCCAATACATGGCCCTTTAAAACAGATATCCTTACATTAAATAAGTTCTAATATGTGATTTCAAAATATTTAAAAAACCAAAACAGCAAATTGCTGTTGAGAACGCAATGGGCCTACAATTCTATAACTACACATCTTATTCATGTTTACCACCAAAATGGAAATGAGCCATGGATATTTAATTTCTACCTCTCTTTTACCAATAAACTATTTAATAATTAATAAATTAACATATTTTTTCCTAAAATAACTTTCCATTTTCGAATCACATGGGCCATTGGCCAACATGCTACGCGAATGGGTCCACAGATACACGAGTCTTTCTGATTTTAGAAAGCCCCGATCTCCTGAATTTAAGGTTCACCCCCCCCCCCCCCCCCTAGTTGGAAAAGACGGACCATCAGATACTGTTGTACCGTCTTTAGTTGAATATTTCTTCAATTTTAATATCGAAAAATAAAATCAGTCGAGGTAGGACAAATTTGGGGTACGACAGCTGCCCCTATTCAATTATCTTCCAGTAGAATAGTGTGAGAAAACTTTAGTCTTGCTCATTCTGATTGGAAGTTAATTGAATACTTGAAGTATCCCAAAATTTGTCCGACAAACATAAGGTTACACTAATATAGCATACCCTTACAAGTCTCAAGGAAGTAGGGAAAGCCGATGATGTATGCTTACCAGGGTTTGATAACGAGGAAGATGGTTTTACGAGCGCAAGAGCAATATTGCATGTCTTGGCCTCGTAAAACCATTTTCCTCGTTATCAAACCCTGGTAAGCATACATCATCGGCTTTGCCTACTTCCTTGAGACTTGTAAGGGTGTGCTATATTAGTGTAACCTTATGTTTGTCGGACAAATTTTGGGATACTTCAAGTATTCAATAAACTTCCAATCAGAATGAGAAAGACTCGAGTTTTCTCATGCTATTCGACTGGAAGATAATTGAATAGGGGCAGCTCTCGTACCCCAAATTTGTCCTACCTCGATTGATTTTATTTTTTGAGATTAAAATTGAAGAAATATTCAACTAAAGACGGTACAACAGTATCTGATGGTCCGTCTTTTCCAACTAGGGGGGTGAACCTTAAATTCATAAGAGCGAGGCTTTCTAAAATCAGAAAGACTCATGTATCTGTGGACCCATTCGTGTAGCATGTTGGCCAATGGCCCATGTGATTCGAAAATGGAAAGTTATTTTAGGAAAAAAACTGTTAAGTTATTAATTATTAAATAGTTTATTGGTAAAAGAGAGGTAGAAATTAAATATCCATGGCTCATTTCCGTTTTGGTGGTAAACATGAATAAGAGGTGTAGTTATAGAATTGTAGGCCCATTGCGTTCTCAGCAGCCCAGTTATTGTTTTGGTTTTTTAAATATTTTGAAATCACTTATTAGAAGTTATTTAATGTAAGGAGATCTGTTTTAAAGGGCCATGTATTAGGCCCGATTCGCGTTAAAAAATGTTGGTTGTGTTAAAAGAAATTATTGATTGAAAAAAATGATTTTGCAAATTTAGCTCAGAAGTCCAACTCGGTTCAAACAAAGCTAGGCCCATTAAGTTTTGCTGAAACTAAAATATTTGTTGATTTTGTTATTTGCTGCTGAACTTTATACTAGCATTAAATATTATTCAAATTATTTATTAAGTTTTGTTAAAAAAACTAACATTGGGTTAGAGAAAAGAAAGGAGGACAATTGGGCCTAATTGCATAAAACATTTTGCTGTAAATAAAAGATTATTGTTGCTGTAAATAAAATAATGTTGTTGGACTGAGTAAAAAAATACTATAGTGCAAGGCCCAAACTAAAAATGCTAAAACAACAATTACAGCCAGGATTTAAGTTGTTCTTTTTAATAACATATACTGTTGGGATTAAAAAAACGAACAATCTTAAATCAAATTAAATATGCAGAAGTTAAAACAAATCTACAGGGTTGCAGAAAAAAGCACAGAACAAGATCCAATCTTCATCAAATCAAATTAAAATATTTTACTAAATCAAATATAAAGAATAAAATCAAGCAATATCAGCACATAATCAAATATACAGAATTAAATCTCAAGACGAAAAAACAAAATCTCTATAATCCAAATCAAATATTACAGCATTCAATTACATTGTACAAGTCTTCAAATCATATCTCAAAAAGATGAAATCTACCAAATCAGAATCATAACAGAATCAATCAACAAAAATTAAAATCCATAACTTGTTTCAATCCCTAAATCTATGTTGTAACACAAAACCCTAGTCACATAAAAACTATAAATACAAGGAGAATAAACACAGAAGAGAGGATTTGGGTTTAATGAGAAGAACACCGCGAAGAGCTTGAACAGTAGAGGAGCGAGAGAAACTCGGATCCGACGAGCTTGAAACAATCGCGAGCCATTATCGTTGAATAAGAGAAGGACGATTAGGGTTTCATTGTCGGAAACCACAATCGTCATTTACGTTCGCCTTCAACCACTCATCTCCGCCTTCAACCACTCATCACCGCCTTCAATCAACGCCGGACACTTGAAGAATCGAAAGGGGTAACTCAATCTCTTTAGTTTTGTTATTTGATTGATGTAGGGCTAAGGGTTTGTGGAGGGTAGGTTTCTTTTTCCATTGTCTTTGCGGAGAAGGGAGAATTAGGGTTTGTAAGGTTAAAGACGAAAGGGCTAAGGAGAGAGGGAGGGTTAGTTTGAACTGTAAAACAAAAAAGCAATAAAATGAATTGTGTATATGAATTAAAACAAGTTATGCATTCCATTTGATCCCATGAGATGCGCCCATAGCTACTAATATGCTCCCTCATGCTTATCCATCTGATCTAGATCAAACGGTCGTCTAGCCAAGTCTGCATTGTATTTGTGTTCACCCTCATCCACGCAATCCCTCAGCCCCTCTCCCAAGCGTCTGGGCCTAGGCCCAACTACTTTTAGCGCCCTGCATTCCTAAAATTACTGAAGTTTCAAAACAAATGCACCCCCCTTTTCTGAGTTGTTAATGGGCCTAGCCCAGATTTCCTTTTAACACCCCCATGTTTTACTTGTTAACATAAAATTGCACCCCCCCTGTTTAATCATTATTTTCCATATTTTCTTATAATTCTGATTTTTTATTTTCTTTTTTATTAGTTTATTATTATTATTATTATTATTATTATTATTATTATTATTAATTTTCATATTATTATTAATATTATTTTATATTATTATAATTATTTATTCCTTTGTACGAAATCCCTAACTTTTGCCTGGATTGCCCTTTCAGGTTTTCAATCCACCGGGAATTTTTTTTTTGTTATAGGCCCCTAATTTTTGCCTGGATCGCCCTTTAGGATTTTCGATCCACCGGAACGCTCCTTTTTTCCTAAGTCTCCCTTTTGAGGTTCGAGCTTGGCGAGATTTTTATACAATGTATTTTTTTACTGTGTTTGAATTTGCCGGATGCGGTAGTTCTTCGCCATCCATTGTTGTGAGGATGAGACCACCTCCGGAGAATGCTATTTTGACTACGTATGGACCTTCATAGTTGGGTATCCATTTACCACGTGAATCGATGCGAGGTAGTAGAATCTTCTTGAGCATTAGATCCCCTTCCTTGAATATTTGAGGGCATACTTTCTTGTCGAAGGCTCTCTTCATTCTCTTCTGATGTAGCTGACTATGACACAAAGCTGTCAATCATTTTTCTTCAATAAGGTTGAGCTGATCAAGTCGTATATGCACCCATTATGCTTCTTCCAGCTTTATTTCCCTCAGGACCCGAAGTGATTGTATCACAACTTCCACCGGGAGTACCGCTTCCATGCTATATACTAGTGAGAAAGGAGTCACACCTGTTGATATACATACAGAAGTGAGATAGCCATGCAGAGCAAAGGGAAGCATTTCATTCCAATCTTTGTATGTCTTCACCATCTTCTGGATGATCTTCTTGATATTTTGTTGGCTGCTTCGATGGCCCCGTTCATCTTTGGTCTATACAGTAAGGAATTATGATGCTCGATTTTGAAGTCTTCGCACAGTTCCTTCATCTTCTTGTTGTTTAAATTAGACCTGTTATCTGTAATTATCCGGATTGGGACACCGTATCTGCATATGATGTTTTGTTTGATGAAGCGTGTAACCACTTGAATTGTTACGTTGGCGTATGACGCTGCTTCTACCCATTTGGTAAAGTAGTCGATGGCTACCAATATAAAGAGGTGTCTGTTGGATGCTTTCGGCTCGATCATGCCAATCATATCAACTCCCCACATTGAGAATGGCCAAGGGGAGATCATAATGTTCAGAGGAGTTAGTGGTACATTTATCTTATTGGCGTAGGTCTGACATTTATGACACGTTTTCGTGTAGTGATAACAATCGGCTTTCATTATTAACCAATAATACCCTGCTCACAGAATCTTTCTAGCCATGGCATGCCCATTTGTATGAGTTCCGAAAATACCCTCATGAATTTCTCTCATAAGCGTATCTGCTTCTTGCTTCTCCACACACCTGAGTAGTACCATGTCGTAGTTTCTTTTGTATATCACTCCATTACTCAAAAAGAATTTTGAAGCTAACCTTCGCAGAGTTTGCTTGTCAATGATAGAGGCATTTTATGGATATTCTTGCCTTTCCAGGTACTTCTTGATGTCGTAAAACTAAGGCTTATTGTCAAGTCCTTCCTCAATAGTAAGGAAGTGTGCGGGCTCTCCGAAATGTCTGATTATAATACGTGGTTTGTGGTTCGGCCAAGTCACTTTGAACATAGCCGATAGAGTTGGCAGAGCGTCTGCCATTTGATTTTCTTCTCATGGGATATGACTGAAAGTGATCTCTGTAAATTCCGCAGCTAACTTTGAAACATGATCCCGATATGGAATCAGTTTAGGGTGTTTATTATCCCATTCTCCATTAACCTGGTATATTACTAATGCAGAATCCCCAAATACTTTGAGGTGATTTATTCTCAAATTGATGGAAGCTTTCAGTCCTAGTATACAGGTTTCATATTCAGCGATGTTGTTGGTGCAGTCAAAACACAACCTTGCAGTATAGAGTTTGTGATAATTCTTTGGAGAGGTCAATACTTCCCCTACACCGTGACCTAATGCATTTGAAGCCCCGTCGAACATGAGTGTCCAATGTGCCCCTGGCTCGGGTCCTTTGTCAGGTCCTCGTATTTCGTAGTCAGCTATAAATATGACATCCTCGTCGGGATAGTCGAACTTCATGGGCTGATATTATGATAGCGGTTGGTGAGCCAGATGATCAGCTAGTATACTACCTTTGATGGCCTTTTGAGTGACATATTGGATGTCGTATTTTGATAGTAGCATCTGCCATCGTGCGATTCTCCCGGTAAGAGCTGGCTTTTCAAACACGTACTTTAGAGGATCCATTCTTGCTATTAACCACGTAGTGTGGGTTAACATATATTGCCTCAAACTCTTGATGGCCCAAGCCAATGCGCAACAAGTTTTCTTGAGGAGTGAGTATCTGGTTTCGCAGTCAGTGAATTTCTTGCTGAGGTAATAAATCGCATGCTCCTTTCTACCTGTTTCATCCTGTTGTCCCAAAACACAACTCATTGATCCTTCGAGCACTGTTAAATACATGATGAGTGGTCTTCTAGGGACTGGCGACATTAAGACTGGTGGCTCTTGTAGATATTGTTTTATCGTCTCGAAGGTAGTTTGACAATCATCATTCCATACTACCGTCTGATCTTTTTGTAATAACTTGAATATTGGCTCGCATGTAGTTGTTAGATACGATATGAACCTTGAGATGTAATTCAATCGCCCTAAGAAACCACGTACTTCTTTTTCTGTCCTCGGTTCGGGCATCTCTTGTATAGCTTTTACTTTGTCGGGGTCTACCTCGATACCACGCTGGCTTACAATGAAACCCAACAATATGCCTGATTTGACACCAAATGTGCATTTATTCAGATTTAGCCTCAGTCTGAACTTACGCAGCCGCTCGAATAACTTTTGCAGATGTATGATGTGTTCCTCCTTTGTATGGGATTTGGAAATCATATCATCTACGTATACTTCAACCTCTTTGTGGATCATATAATGGAATAATGCGACCATTTCCCTCTGATAGGTTGCCCCTACGTTCTTGAGACTGAATGGCATTACTTTGTAGCAGAAAGTTCCCCAAGGCGTCATAAAGGTAGTCTTTTCCATGTCTTCAGGTGCCATTTTGATTTGATTATAGCCCGAGAAACCGTCCATGAATGAGAATACTAAGGCTTGAGTTGTGTTATCCACTAGAACATCTATGTGGGGTAACGGGAAATCCTCCTTGGGGCTTGCTCTGTTTAGGTCTCGATAATCCACACACCTGCATACTTTGCCATCCTTCTTAGGTAATGGTACAATGTTAGCTATCCAGGGTGGATAATCTACCACTGCTAGGAACCTTGCGTCAAACTGTTTGAGAACCTCTTCTCTGATTTTGCTGGACATATCTGGGCGAGTTCTTCTGAGTTTTTGTCTAACTGGAGAACACCCTTCTTTGAGAGGTAGTCTGTGCACCACGATGTATGTATCCAACCCTGGAATGTCCCTGTAGGACCAAGCTAATATATCCACATACTCATGTAATAACTTGATCAGCCTGTCTTTGACGCTATGCTCTAACATTTCCTCTAGCTTGATTTATCTTGAATCTTCCTCTATGGCCAGGTTAATGGTCTCAATAGCCTTCTGATATGGTTGTATGTTGTCAGCCTTTCGCTCTATTTCCCTTGCCATTTCCTCGAAGAGTTCAAGATCTTCGTCATCTTCCTCCTCGACTTGGTTGATAGCAGCATCAAAATCATATCGGGTCATAGCAGTAATGTTATCAGTAATTTTGGGCATGGATATGCACATTTATCATGTTTTGGTGCATATTTTAGTGTCTGGGATTTTGAAAATGCGTATGCAGAGAAATTATTGCCATTTTTAAATTTAATAGATAAATGCAAAAGAAAGACAAGGAACTTGATTGAAAACAGAATATAACTTTTATTAATTATAAATATCGTCTGAAACAAGAACATGGAAAACCCTTACAAGCAACCCTTATGCCTCGGGTTTGGCATAGGTTCTTTCAAAAACAAGAAACATTACTTAGGAAAGAAAAATATCTAGGGAATCTCCACAACAGTCCATCCTTAGAGTTCTTCTCCTGGGGAGCCCTCTCTGATGAAGTCAATTTCCCTTTTGGTATTGATCTTGCTTGATATCATCGCCACATGTCTGCCATGCTTTACTCCTTTGCTGAAAAAAGTCTCTTGGATCGGAGGGAAACATGTTTTGCCTTTTAGAGTAGCTTTCAATGATTCATAGCCCAAACCAAAGAGATTCTTCTTCTCAGTAATTTCTGGGAGCTTCCCCCATCGTTTCGAGGCATCACATCCCATAGGTTTTTGTAGATCCCTCTATGATGTAACTTTAGTCTTGTTACTCTTCTCGACTGGTAATGTCTAAGGCTTGGAATAGGGTAGCTATACAGTCTTCGTCAACACTGATATATCTGTACAATTCAATGTGGCTTACAAAGATGTCTTCCTCGCCGTCAATTATGATTAACTTCCCTTCCACTAGGAACTTCAATTTTTGATGCAGGGTTGAGGTGACTGCCCCTGCGGCATGGATCCAAGGTCTCCCCAGTAAGCAAGTGTATGCTGGTTCTATATCCATGACCTGGAAAGTGATATTGAAGATATACGTCCCAATCTTAACTGAAAGGTCCACCTCTCCTAACACCAAGCTTTGAGAACCGTCGAAAGCATTTACTATCGTCGTCTATTGTTAACTTTATGAGACTTGACTTTGGAAACACATTAAGAGAGGAATCGGTGTCAGTAAGAACCCTGGACAAATGGGTAGTACCTATTTGCATGGTAATATGGAGTGCCTTGTTATGAGCTCGGCCCTGTGGTGGTAGTTCGTTGTTGCTGAAACCCAGGTAGGATCCGGATGTTAGATTTGCTACGAAATTGTCAAATTGATTCACTGAAATTTCCTTTGCGACATGAGCTGAACTTAACACCTTCATCACAGAATCCCAGTGTGCTTCAGAGTTGATGAGTAGTGAGAGTATGGAGGTTTTCGCTGGAGTTTGGTGAAGCTGATCCACCACTTTGTAGTCACTTTTTTTGATTATTTTCATAAACTCTTATTCCTCTTGATTGGTAAAGTCTTTGCTTGGAGGTTCTATTTCTTGATCTGCATCAACCACTGCTTTTCCCTTGTCCTTTGTCGGAATCACATCCGTCTTTTTCGATAGTTCAGCTCCAAAAATTCAGCCACTTCGGGTCATACCCCCTGTTCCTGCTATGTTTGAAATTGCAGGTCCCTGACTTGGAGATGGCCCACTTTCTTGCTTCATTTCGTTGATGTGCACAGCTGAGTCATAACTCCATGGTACTGCCTTGTTATTTTCATAAGGGATAGGTGACAGTCCCTTAATTACCATCGTGGCTTTTGGAGTGGCGGGTATTAAGAGAGCCTTCTTAGGTTCCCTTCTTGTAATCTCTGTTGATTCTCCCCACAGGATTACTAGAGTTTTCTTAGTAAGACTTGGGCCTCGGAAGGGGATTACCAGTGGCTTCTTTCCTCCAATTGTGGCTACATATTTCTTCAGGGTACAGTCCGAATTGGACTATCCCCTGATCCACTAGATTTTGCAGAGTTGTTTCAAAAGCTTCATTATGCTCTAACAAGAATCCACATTCGAACAGATATTCTTTTAACAAGTTGATAGGGGTTTTTTCCTTTATGGTTTCCCCAAAGTTAGTGACCACCTCAATTGCATTTATTGTTGGCCCATCATGCGGAGGCATAGGGTTTGATTTGATGTTGGGCTTCTCGAAAGTGATGTCTTGAGATTCTAACAAATCCTGAACCTTATGCTTGAATTCCCAACATTGTTCTATGGTGTGCCCCAGAGAGTTAGCATGGTACTCACACCTGGCATCGGCATTGTATCTTTGCGGGAGTGGCCCGACTAGAGGAGCTAGAGGCTTGATTTCCACCAAGGATGCCTTAACCAAGTGTTTTAATAACTGGCTTGGTGGCATGGGGAGTGGATCAAAATTTATGGGTGGCCTTTTAAATTTGTCTTGCTTTGTCCTTGTAGGATCACCAATGGTTGTGGTGCCCTTGGTTGTGAGGCTATGTCATTGACTTCTCCCTCTTTTCTCCTTGGGAAGTTTGAAGCGGGTCTTTTTGAATTGTAGGGTGCATTTGATGATCCCCCTGATATCTTCCCACTCTTTAACCCAGTCTCGATTCTTCCTCCAATAGTCACTAGGTCTGAGAATCCCGACGAGACACTTACAACCATCTTCTCGTAATAAAGCCCTTGCAAGGTTCCCATGAACATGTCTACTAGTTCTTTTTCCAACAGTGGTGGTTGCACACGGGATGCCATCTCCCTCCATCTTTGAGCATATTCTTTGAGGGACTCTTCTTTCTTTTGGGACAAATTCTGGAGTTGCATGCGGGTAGGCGCCATGTCTATGTTATATTTGTAATGCTTTAAGAAATAATTAGCAAGATCTGCCCAGGTTCGAATATTTGTTCTCTCCAATTGCATGTACCCGTCTAAAGATGCCCCACTCAGGCTGTCTTGAAAAAAGTGAATCATTAGCTTCTGATCATGGGCATGGGCATGCATCTTCCTGCAATACATACGAAGATGATTCCTTGGACAAGTGAGCCCTTTGTATTTTCCAAAGTCGGGTACTTTGAATTTTGGCAGAATCACCACATCAGGAACTAGACCCATTTCGAGAGCGTCTACTTCGAAAGCATCAAAACCCTCCACAACTTTTAACCTTTCCTCCAGGGCTTTATACTAATTGATTACCAGTGGATTATCTACAGCATGAGTACCAGTCATCTTTAAGGGTGCCTGGTAAACATCCTCTAGTTGTCTGCATTCGTAGTTGGAATTTGTAGGTTATGTGATGCCCATGCTTCAGAAAGAGAAAAATCAAAAGTATTTTTAAGAATGTTTTCAGATTTTTTGAAGTTAAAATGGATATTTTATGAATTTTTGAAGTTTAAAACAAATAAAATATAAAATCATAAATAAAAATATAAAAAATATAGACCAATGGATGAGATTCAAAACACGTTAGTAAGCTAATCCAATGGATCAGACGCGTTGTGTATATCATGGTCCTTACTGAATAAATCATGGAATCAATTATTAAATTAGAATTTGAAAAAAGTGTGGCACACTTTCATTGGTTGATGGATGAGACGTTGGTCATCTTCAACCTCCAGCCACGAGATTTGCAGGTCCCTAAAACTGTAAAACTAGAACACGAGATCGGTACCATTCGCTTCATCTCTTCAATACAATTCAAATGGTATCCTAGAAAAGTATTTATGTAAGTTGTAGCTCATTCGTTTTGGAATAGAAGTTTTTAAAAGGGATTTCAAATTTCATGGCCAAAACGTACTTCCATTTGAAAACAATTGTTGCGACTAGAATCAGGGTGATGAGAGTTTCATAACAGTATCAAAGTTTGAGAGAATTGGTGAAGGAATCTACCTATTGAAGTTCAATTGCAGAGCTTTGAAACTTGACTTGGCTAGCACGATTTAGGAAGTCTTAGAGCTTAATTCTTCTTTTGTTAGATTCAGTGAGGTTCAAGGAAGGTGAATTGACAAAGAAAATGGATTGAGGAAAGCTGTAAAAGAAAATGTGAAGTTACAGAAAATTAGGTTCAAGAGGAAGTTTGGCAGAGTGATTCTGGCTCTCTAAGCTTGATAAAATGAATGAGGCGTGACCCTCTAGTTATAGGGAAGCTGATTGAATGCTCCAGCATATGAAATGATGAAGTTTGGAGGGAAATCGTGTAAAGTTGCAAATAAGAAAAGTGTGATTTCTATTTTGATCAAAAGTCATCCAAAGCTTGCGTTTTAATGTGCTAAAAACTTTTGGAAGTTCATTAAACATGATTAGAAGCAAAAGCGCACAAAAAATTTGTGCTTAGAAGCCAAATCAAGGATTTCAAAATCCGACTTGAGGTGAAACTTCTGTTTCAAGGTACCATGTTCAAATCAAGGGTGTGCATGACTCGGGGCATCTCAAGACTTGATTCTTGATGAATTGGAAAGATGATATCACAAGCTTTACAATGTGAAAATAATGGAATCAAATGGATGCTTGAGCTGAAAATTGTGATGAGTCAAAGTTGAGAAAAAGAGGTTGACTTTTGTACTTAGAAAAATTCTAAGTTTTTTTCTTCAAAAATGACCTATAATGTCTTGCATCGAAACACGGGCTTTCACTTGAAATTTTCTCTTGACCAAAAAATATGGCATGAAGTAGATCTCTTGAATAACATTTTGAGACTTGAACCATTTAAAATCTCCAAAAAATGAGAATGTTATGACTTGTTGAAGTTGGAAAAAATTCATGAAATGACCTATAATCTTTTGCATCCTTAGGGAATCTTCCATCCATTTTCAAACTTTGCATATAAAAGAAGAGTTGAAGTTCATATCTTCAAGAACATTATGGAAAAATAAAGGGCTCACGGCGATAAAAATTGGCCAAGTTATGATCTTTTGAAGTCACATACGGGATTTTGATGGTTTATCTAGAGGACTTGTAATCTTTCTTCATCATTAGGTATCTTCCACACAAAATTTCCTTGACACTTTTGAAGTGATTTTATGATAACTCTTTGAAGAGAATCATGTCTTTGTAATCACTCAAAAATAATAAAAAATGAGCAAGATATAGCCCTTTGAAGTTCAAATCCCTAGCTCATAGAGCAATAAGATGCCTTGGGAAACCTTTTTAATTTTGACAAACCTTCTTGCACAAATACATTTGTCATGTAAATAGAAGTTGTTGAGGATGATAATGAGGAACCATAGCAACCATAGCAACCATAACCACTTTCAAATATTGTGAATTGAGGAAAATATGCACTTGTGATCAAGAAATCAAGGACTTACCCGATTAGGTCAAACTTCTTCAATAAACCCGTGTATCTTTGAACTATCGTTGACAAGTTGGGGCATGATGAATCAAAAATATACTTTGTAATGTCATTATTTCAAGGTATATTCAATGATGGGAGTTGAATCTCAATGAAACTTTGTTGAAGAAGTCATGGGAATATGCTCATGAACCTGTAGATCAACTTGATGGAATGTATTGTGCTTTCACCTATAATATCATCAATTAGAGCAAACATTTATCATATTTATTAGTTAAAAGGTTAATCAATACAAAACGTAGATGATCACAAAAGTACAATTCAAGGTGCTTGGTGATTTCCCATGAGCGAAGATAAAGATAAGGAGAAGAACCAAACTCTAGTGTGTGATCTTGTTGCGTTGTGATGGTATGAGATGATAGAGGAATCTTAGGGGCAAAATTTGGGGTACAACAGCTACCCTTATTTATGTGTCTTCTATCTGGAGATGCGAAGGTTTAAAAAAAAAATCTTCGCGTCGATGCGATTGAAGATACTTAATTATAAAAGAAGCCCTATTTTTGGCCCTACGATGCAAGGCAATGCTTATGATTATGAATGCAAATGAACAAATTCAAAAAGACATAAGACACCACTGGGGATGTAGCAAATAAAAATCAGGATCAAATGAAAAATTTGGCCAAGAAAATAAATCAATGGTGAATAAAAGGCAGGATTTTGTTGGGGTAAAGCCCAAAAGATGAAATAAGGCATCATCAACTCAAAGATTGAAGAGAGAAAGTGAAGGATAACAGTGACCGACAGGTGACTACGAACTATCCACTCATCGAGGAGATAGAAAAAAAGTAACTTCGACCCACTGGGGAAAGAAATGGTAGGATAATACCGGTGAATACCAATATTAGGGTGGTAATAATGATTAGCATCAGTGCTCCCGACTCGGAACAAATGAACTTCTTCAGAGAAATAGAACATAAACGGTGAACTATCTTCCATAATGACAAGGCTACCATTCATCGGAAAAAGATCTCAAGAACGAACTAACTTCCATAATGACAAGGCTACCATTCATTGGAGTAACAAAATATCAACAAAAAAACTACCTTCCATAATGACAAAGCTACCATTCATTGTAGTAACAAATCTCAACAATGAACTACCTTCCATAATGACAAGGCTACCATTCATTAGAGTAACAAATCTCAGCAACGAACTACCTTCCATAATGACAAGGATACCATTCATTGGAGTAACAAATCTCAACAATGAACTACCTTCCATAATGACAAGGCTAACATTCATTGGAGTAACAAATCTCAACAACGAACTACCTTCCATAATGACAAGGCTACCATTCATTTGAGTAATAAATCTCAGCAATGAACTACCTTCCATAATGATAAGGCTACCATTCATTGGAGTAACAAATCTCAGTAACAAACTACCTTCCATAATGATAAGACTACCATTCATTGGAGTAACAAATCTCAGCAACGAACTACCTTCCATAATGACAAGGCTACCATTCATTGGAGTAACAAATCTCAACAACGAACTACCTTTATAATGACAAGGCTACCATTCATTGGAGTAACAAATATCAGCAACGGACTACCTTTTATAATGAAAAGGCTACCATTCATTGGAGTAACAAATATCAGCATCGAACTACCTTCCATAATGACAAGGCTACCATTCATTAAAGTAACAAATCTCAACAACAAACTACCTTCCATAAAGACAAGGCTACCATTCATTTGAGTAACAAATCTCCGTAACGAACTACCTTCCATAATGACAAGGCTACCATTCATTGGAGTAACAAATCTCAACAACGAACTACATTATATAATGACAAGGCTACCATTCATTGAAGTAAAAAATCTTAATCTTCTCTGGGAACTGTCAGACTTATTGGGGAAGTACAGGTTGCTCAAATAGAGAGACCTGCGACTTACTGTTATGAGGAGGAAATGCAATGATGACTTCCTGAGGAAAGAAATATGGCCTTCTAGGGAAGGTAATAGGGCTTCCTGGGGAAAAGAGATAAAATCTTCACATGCAAAATAAATTCCCATTCTTAAATTAGGGCTCAAAGCCTGCAGAAATCAAAATAATAAGGTTGTTAGAGACCATAAATTCAAACCAGAAATAAACTGGAACGAAACAGTCAACCAAAATAACTCCTCATGAGAAATAAAATCAAGAGGGAACCATGTTCTATCCAGAAAATGAGCTGAAAGGAAGGTTGAAACAAGATTCTTCCACGAGGGATAACTCAGTGGGGGAATTGAAATAATATATGCTTTCTGCTTAAGGTTGACACCCTATTGGAGAGAGGATAATAACAACTCTTCAAAACAAGGAAATATGCCAGCAGAATATTAATGAATGCAAATGAGCAATGATTTGCTAAATTTAATTATGCATGATGTGCTTATGAATGTATGAATATTATCATCTATATGTTGACAAAACAGACATATAACACTGGGGATAACCAGACAAAACCAACTTGGGTACAGTCAATACTTGGATAAATCACATCCAAGATGAAAATTTCATAAGAAAGTAAGCACCGACTAAGGAAACCAATTCCTATTTCAAGGCTTAAATTCACTAGGAAGGAACAAATCCAAAAATAATCAAGTTATGATAGTAAATAAATACAAATACAGGGATGTAACATCTTCCTCAAGGCTTCACCAGGGAATATCACAAACTTCAATGGGGAAAACAAATGTTTCAAGGTTTGTACTTCAACTGGGGATTGCATTGCTGATTTCGATGGGGAAAATGAAACCATATTGGCGAGACATCAGCTGAGGATCTCATATTGACTTTATTGGGGAGGATAACACCACATCATTAAGGGGAAACCAAGTCACATTCCTCAATACTAAGAGTGGGGATTGCATCAACTTCTCTGGGGAGAAATTATGAAACCTCATGGGGATAACAATTTTCAGAGAGGTACACTATCTCATCCTTACTTGGTGTTTCAAGAAGTCAAACATTACAGTAGGAAATCAAATTTATGGGGATTTTAAATCAAACCCAACACTTGGCAGGAGAAAACCCAAAAAGTTGACAATTGTTTCAACACTTCTTAGAGCAGATATTTCCCTTGTCTAGTTACCTGGGAAATGAACAACAACAATAATGCTAGCATTGCAAAGGGAGATGATTTGAAAATGATTTCTTCTCAGCACACAAAAGGGGAAAATACTTTCATCATGTGAGCTAAGACCTTACTGGGGAATCTGGGGTAGAGACTTCATACCATGCCGACACGAAAACGAACCAAGACTTGAGTGGGGAAAACGGGATCACAAACCCAACACCGCGCCAGACATCAATTGGCATCATTTCCAACTATCTGAGGAACTTAAAAAGATCATACACATTCCAGTAAAAATGACCTGGGAGAGCCTTCCCGGGGAACACATACTTCCAAAATTTCAAAGTTCGTCCATCCTTGGAGTCACTATTTTTGTTCTCTTTGAGTCACAAAATCTAAAGCAAGAAGTCATTTGTAAATTATTTTCAAAAGAATAATTTTTGCTATTTAATCTGTTTGCTTTAAAAATTACTATCAATAATAAGTGAAATCTTTGTAAGCTGGATAAAATAAGAATTGCAAAGATTTGGATAAATGCTCAAACTTTATTAATAGGATGGTAGTCTCCAAATGGCGAGACTCCATAGATGATTACAAATTTTGGAAAATGGGAATATATATTGGAAAAGATACATTGAAATACAATGACCACTATTTTCCCTAACAACTTTGAATTCCTGATAGAGACTTCGGTTGAAGAGTGGTGAGGATCCAAGAAGATTGTTTCTTCAATGATCAAGTCTTGTCTGATTCGGTTACTTGCCAAGAAATACCTAACTTTTTCCTAAGTTGCCCTTGCAGGTTTTCAACCTAGAGGTAGAATTTATTCTGTTTATGTCTCTAATTTTTTCCTAGACCGCCCTTTCAGGTTTTCAGCCTACCGAGATGCTCTTTTTTTGCATAAGCCGCCCTTTCGGGTTTTCGACTTAGCGAGCTGTTCTTTTATTTCTTTAGGCGTAGTATTTCTTGACTGCATCAGTATTAAAAGGACGTGGGAACTCCTCGCAATCCATTTTTTCAAGAATCAATGCAGCGCTAGAGAAGGCTTTCTTGACAACATATGGGCCTTCAAAATTGGGAGTCCACTTGCCCCTAGAATCAGCATTAAAAGACATGATCTTCCTGCGCACGGGGTATCCTTCTCTGAATTCACAAGGGTTGATCTTCTTATCAAAGGCTTTCTTCATTCTCTTCTGGTATAAGTGACCATGACACAAAGCCTTCACTCTTTTCTCTTCAATCAAATTCAACTGGTCAAACCTATTCTGGACCCATTCAGCCTCTGACAACTTGGTTTCCATTATCACGCGTAAAGAGGGAATCTCAACCTCAATGGGAAGCACTGCTTCTATGCCATACACAAGAGAGAACGGGGTCGCCCATGTTAAAGTGGGGACATATGTTTGATACCCCTGTAGAGCAAAGGGGAGCATCTCATGCTAATCGTTATAAGTAACAACCATTTTCTAGATGATCTTCTTGATGTTCTTATTGGCAGCTTCGACAGCCCCATTCATCTTTTTCCTGTAGGGAGATGACTTATGATGGACAATCTTGAATTCTTCACAAAGTTCTGTCATCATTTTTATTATTCATATTGGAGCCGTTGTTGGTGATAATCCTGCTTGGCACACTATACCAACATATGAGATTATTCTTGATAAAGCGTACTACCACCTGCTTAGTGACATTAGCATATGAAGCTGCTTCCACCCATTTGGTGAAGTAGTCAATTACCACTAAAATGAAATGATGTATATTCCACGCCTTTGGTTCAATCATTCCAATCATGTCAATACCCCACATAGAGAAAGGTCAAGGGGAAGAAATAACATTGAGAAGTGTCGGAGGCACATGAATCTTGTCAGCATAAATCTGGCATTTATGACACTTCTTTGCAAATTTGTAACTGTCAGATTCCATTGTCAGCCAATAATAACCTGCCCTAAGCATCTTCTTTGCCATCGAATGTCCATTGGCATGGGTACCAAAGGAACCTTCATGGACTTCATGCATCGACATGTGTGCTTCGTGTCTATCCATTCATCTGAGCAAGACCATGTCATAATTTCTTTTGTATAGCACATTTTCATTGAGGAAAAAGCTTCCTACCAATCTTTTCAATGTTTTTCTATTTTTATTTGATGCACAAGTCGGGTATTCCCGAGTCTGGATAAAATGCTTGATATCATAATACCATGGTTTTTCATCTGACATTTCTTTTGTTGCAAACATGTGAGTCGGTTTATCCAAACGTTGCATTGTGATACGAGGCACATCGTTCCAAGTATTTACTTGATACATAGAAGCCAAAGTTTCCAAAGCATCCTCCATTTGATTTTCATCTCTGGGAATATGATGGAACTCGACTCTATTAAAGATGGGTAATAATCTTCTAGCATAGTCTTTGTAAGGGTTCAAGCCAAGGTGACGAATATCCTATTCTCCTTTAATTTGATTTATTACCAAAGCTGACTCGTCATACACATCTAGAACTTTGATTCTGAGATTAATGGCCTCCTCAAGACCCATGATATAAGCTTCATACCCTACCATATTATTAGTACAATCAAAAGTCATCCTTGCAGTACAAGGAATGTGTGATCCATTAGGTGTGATAATCACAACACCAATTCCTTTCCCATAAGCATTCACAGCTCCATCAAATACCATGCCCCAATGAGATTCAGGATCCGGACCTTCCCCAGGCAAAGGTTCATCACAATCTTTTGCTTTCAGAAACATAACACCCTCATCAGGGAAATCATACTTAATAGATTGGTAATCATCTACCGGTTGGTGAGCAAGATAATCTGCCAATACACTGCTTTTTATAGCCTTCTGAGTACGGTATTCGATATCATATTCAGACAACAACATCTTCCAGCGGGAAATTCTTCCAGTAAGAGCAGGCTTTTCAAAAATATACTTAATTGGATCCATTTTGGAAATCAACCAAGTAGTATGATTCAACATATATTGCCACAACCACTTTTCCACCTACACCGGAGCACAGAAGTCTTTTCCAGCATAGAATACCTCGACTCACAGTCAGTAAACTTCTTGCTAAGATACTAAATGGCATATTCCTTCTTTCTTGTTTCATCTTGTTGTCCCAAAATACAGCCCATAAAACTATCTAAGTCTGTCAGATACATGATCAATGGTCTTCCTTCAACAAGCGGGAGAAAAATAGGAGGTTCAAGCGGATATTCTTTAATTCTTTCAAATGCCCTTTGGAAATTATCTGTCCATACACAACCTTGATCTTTCTTTAACAAATTAAAGATCGGTTCACACATTGCAGTCATATGGAAAATGAATCTGGAAATGTAATTCAGACGCCCAAGGAAACCTCTAACTTGCTTTTCAGTCCTTGGTGCAGGCATTTCCTGAATTGCCTTGACTTTATCAGGGTCAAGTTCAATTCCTTTTTGGCTAACAATGAAACCTAACAACTACCCTGTTCAGACACCAAATGTGCATTTATTTGGATTCAAGTGGAGACGATACTTCCTCTAACGCTGAAACAATTTCAATAAATCTTTTACATGCCCTTCTTCGGTCTGTTATTTGGAAATCATATCATCAACGTATACCTCAATTTCCTCGTGCATCATATCATGGAATAGGGTTGTCATAGCCCTCCGGTACGTTGCACCAGTGTTCTTTAACCCGAAAGGCATCACTCTGTAACTGAATGTTCCCCAGAGTGTGATAAACATTGTTTTTTCCATGTCCTCAAGAGCCATTCTTATTTGATTATATCCGGAAAATCCGTCCATGAACAAGTATACTTTGAATTTTGTTGTACTATCAACCAACATATCAATATGTGGTAATGGAAAATCATCTTTTGGACTAGCTTTATTTAGATCTCTATAATCTACGCACATGCGAAATTTTCCGTCTTTCTTTGGTACAAGAACAATATTGGAAATCCATTGAGGGTACATTGATGTCACAAGAAAACTAGCATTAATCTTCTTTAAGACTTCTTCTTTAATTTTTACTTCCATATATGGGTGAGTTCTTCGCAATTTCTGCTTGACTGGAAGGCACTCTGGATTTAGCGGCAAATGATGCTCCACAATATCAGTATCTAGACCAGGCATGTCTTGGTAAGACCAAGAAAATATGTCCACATACTCTTTCAACAATTCAGTCAACCTGCCCTTCATGTCGGGATGTAACAATGATCCAATCTTGACTTCCTTTGGCTCTTCCTCTGAACCCAAATTGATTATGTCCAACGGCTCTTTATACATCTAAATGGAAATTTCCTCACGCTCGAGCAACCATGAAACCTCCTATAGAATCTCATCATATTATTCTTCTTCTGACCCATACACAGGATATTCAAAGTTGGGAGAGGGTGCAGGTCATTGTATTCAATAGGTTTTTAAATAATCTGCACATATGATTTATGATTGCTTTTAGAAACTGACACATATATCAAGTGATCATGCAGATTTATTTTCAGTTATTATTTATTCCAAAAGGGTTTTTTCTAATTACCATTTTTCCAAGAAAAAGCAAAAAATAAAAACACAATTTGAGAATGAAAGACAACTTTTATTTATGATTTTAATGAGCAAAGTAAACAGATAAGCCCGTACAATATTAACTTTCACCTTGGGAAGAGTGAAAGCTTTTTGCAAAGATTAACAAAAACAAATTACTTTGAGACATGGATGCAAGAAGGAACATCAATAGTGACCCAGTTCTGGACTCTGACTCCAGGCGTCACATAGTTTGGCATCTCTTGCTCTTCTCCATCCTCCACAATAGCATTGATTCTGGAAACAGTTGGATGGAGGTAACCTCCCCTGTGAAAGATATCCTGATACTTTCCCAAAGCAGACTTCAGCTTTAAGTTCTCACCTTTACCATTCTTCGCAGAAAATCCCAAACCAGCCATGTTCTTGTTCACTGGCGGGTCAACAATCTGACCCCATACTTTACTAGGGCCATTACGCACAACCTGTTGAGCATCTTTGAATGAAGTTATAGAATTCTCATTCTCTCTTATGTTATCAACGGATAAAGCTTGGAACTATGTTTCAACAGCTGCTTCATCTGCTTCCACAACACTGAAAGATGTTAGATGAGAAATTAACAATGCTTGCTCTCCATTTATAATAACCACTTTTATTTCTCACACGAACTTCAGCTTTTGGTGTAGAGTTAAAGTGACAGCCCCTGCCGCATGTATCCATGGTCGTCCTAGTAAACAACTGTATGCGGGCATAATATCCCTGATTTGGAAAGTAATTTGAAAAAGATACGGGCCTACGTGAATAGGCAGATTCACTTCCCTAATAACAGACTTACTTGATCCATCGAAAGCTTTTACAATTATGCCGCTTGGGTGCATGGGAGCTCCTTGATACTTCAGCTTCACCAACGTGCTCCTTGGTATAACATTTAAGGCGGACCCATTATCAATTGAAACATTTGACAATGAATCATTCTTACAGTTTATGGATATATGGAGAGCTAGATTATGATTCCTTCCTTCGTCGGACAATTCGTCATCACAGAAGCTTGGGTTATTACAAGATGTAATATTACCTACCACATTGCTGAATTGGTCTAACGGCATATCACTTTCCACGAAGGCCTGATCTAACACTCTCATCAATGATTCTCTATGGGTTGAAGAATTTATCAACAAGGCCAGAATAGATATCTTTGAAGGAGTCTGCAATAATTGATCTACAATTCTGTAGTTGCTCATTTTGATAATATTAAATATATCATCCACCTCTTTCTCTAGAGTAGCACCGCTGGATTCCCCTACTTTTTTCCTAGGTTCAACACTTTCAATAACCTTCTTATCAGCACTAACATTTCCTCGAATAACAGGTGCAAACACACGACCACTATGGGTCACTCTACTGGCTTCAACAATATTAGACAAAGGCTGGATGGGAACTTCCACACCATCCTCAAGAATTATAGCATTGTACTTGTACGATACAGCTTTGTCCGATTTGTAAGGAATAGGACCCGGTAAGAAAATCACTACTGGAGCAACAACTGGCTTGATACAATATTCAATCTCAATAGGGGCGGGGTCATTCAAACAAGGCACAATTACGTTCACTCCTTCTTCAGAATATTTTGTCATCACAGAATCATCATTAGAGGACATATCTTTGTTTGAGGAAAAGAATTCATCCAAATAAGCATATTCAACATCCGACTCAGTCTCGGCCAAGCAATCTTCAATCATATTAACCTTATTGTAATAATTCCTTTGTCCTGAAACTTTGATGGTACCATTATCCAATAACAATTGAGCACCTCTCCTCACAATAGAGCAGCCTCGATAATCTCTGCAACAAAACTGGCAAGACCCATAGTGGTGTTCTACCTAACCATCCATGTGGCGGAAGGTAGCGTGCAACTGCACCAAATCATCATTCATAAGGCTCACATCAAAGATCTGGAACTCTCCAGGACATCCAAATACCTTGTTCACTTCTTCCACATATTTTTCCCTAGGCCTGATTATGTGAATGAGGCCTTCATCCATCATTTCCTGTAAATCATCCTTTATCTTATCACATCCTTATATATCAGTACTGTAGATACCACAACAAGCATGGTCATGCGTATAATAATTAAACTCGCAAAGGTCTGCATGCATTTTCACCGAGTCTCCTCTGACCAAGTTGATATCATAAATTCGGAAGTTCCCTGGACAACTAGCAATCATGTTGACAGAATTTGCTCCTCCATGCTTTGGCAGAGTATTATATTTTACATTTGGGCTGACATCCTCAAAGGAAAAAGGCCAGATCTCACCATTTTTCGTACCTTCGATTTCAGGGGATAACAACTTTCCACATTGTGCCCTGGTGCACCCTGGTGAAAAGCGCACGTCTGATATGCCTTATAATACCAAGGCAAAGGTGATGGTATAGCAGGAGGTGGCCTGGTCTGGACCAACTTTTTCTAAATCAATGATAGGAGTAACTCTGCATAACTCATGGGGATAGAATCAAAATCCTCTCTCCTCTGATTCTGCCCTTGATTTCCTTGAGGGGTCGGGCTCTGATAAGCGACTGTAGTCGGAGCCGAATTGATAACTAGGGTTACTGAAGCAACCTGCTGGTGGTGTTGATGATTTCTTCTAGGAGGATTAACCCTTCTCTCTTGAATAATAACATTTGTCTCTCCCTCTTTATTTTTAGCAAACCTGTATGATGGTTTCTTCACACTACCGGAATTTTCACTTCTTGTCAAGCGACCTTCTCTTAAAGCTTCTTCCAAATGGACACCGATGCCCACAATCTCGGTAAAGTCACTAGGTGGACTCGCCACCATTATTTCATAATAGAATGCACCTAGAGTCTTCAGAAAAATCTTCGTCATTTTTTTCTCTTCCATTGGAGCAATCACTTGAGCGGCTACTTCACGCCATATCTGTGCATATTCCTTAAATGACTCCTTGTCCTTTTGGACCATGGCCCAGAGTTGATCACGGTCAGGCGCCATGTCCATATTGTATTTGTACTTTATAATAAATGCTTCACCTAAGTCATTGAAACTATGAATGTTGGCACTATCCAGGCTCATGTACCATTTCAATGCTACACCAGTCAAATTATCTTGAAAGAAGTGAATCAACAGGAATTGATCATCGATATGAGTATACATTCTCCTTACATACATCACTAGGTAAGCACGAGGGCAAGTGTTTCCCTTGTACTTCTCGAATTCTGGTACTTTGAACTTCACAGGTATTTTCACATTTGGAACCAAACACAGATCATTCACATTCTTCCCAAACAGTTCTTTTCCTATGAGGGCCTTCAACTCTTTCTGCATCTTATCAAACTGGTCCTGAAAATTATCCATTCCATCATAGAAACCAAATCTTTCACTTGGTGGAGGAATAGGGCGATAAACTTCATCATTCAAAAATGGTACAGCATTCACCGAGGGAGGTGCAACATAGTGAATCTCATTTCTAGCAGCGGGAGTAATATGCACCACATGAGGTGCAAGAGCAGCAACAGCCTGAGCAAGTGGAGCAACTTGAGCATCTTAATTATAATCTTATGGAATGAATTTCTCTGGAATTCCCCATGGATAACCTTGAGGCATACGATTTTGATCAACAATTATGGGGTAGCAGAAATAGGAACCGTTGGAGCTTCGGAAGTAATCGTTGTCTGTTGAGGCTGAGCAAGTGGTGGCTGATTCTGAGCAGCCACCAACGATTCCATAAAAGCAGTAAGATTGCCCATACCGACCTTCAGAGCATAAAACTCTTTGTGCAACTCGCGATTCTTTTGTTATAGATTATCCATCTTCCTTCTGAAATTAGCCCGAGTATTATACTGGTGATACAACTTGCTGAATGAAGTAAAAAAGCTCAGTAAGACACCTAGATATGAATAGAAATGAAATAATTATGTACAATATGATGCATGATATGTAATGCACATGATTTATTTTATTATTAATGTTTTAAGGAACTCAAAGATTTATAGACACTTTGTAAATATTAAAGGACTAACACATTTGAAATACTGAAAGTCTCATTATAATAATTTCAAAACATATTACAACTTTTGGTACAAGTTTCAATAATCCTGAATGCAAGATAAGATAAGAATATAAGATCCTAAGAAAGAAAAACTGATGAAGATCACTCCACACACTGACGTTTCCCTGTAAGTCTTGCAATCTGAGCCTTCAACGACTTGTTCTCTTCGGCATACCTATTGGCGACCTCTTTCCAATCACCACAGTCAGGAAGTGAGAAACTATGTCCTGACTGGGATCTAGAGGAAAATAAATCCACTTGCCTATCCATCATCTCTACAGCATGACTCTCAAGAATCTCAATCAGATCATCTTTCTCCTTCAAGTCTGCTCGGTAGGACACCTCTAATGTCTGGCACTTATTCTTCCAAGCTTCCTTTTACTGCTGCATCTTGACTAGGGCAAGCTAAGGCTCTTCCACATCATCTTGAAGGGGAGGAGTGTTCTTCACAAACATATCAGGTATAGGTGCTTCACGGGAATATGGTATCTTCAACTGGATGGATCTTGCTTGTACCCACTGAAGATAAGGCTCCAAAGAAACAACCCCTCTAAGTCCCAAGTCCTTCCTACTCTTCCTGTGAATATGGCGCCAAGCCTTCGCAATCTCCTCTTTAGCTTCCTTATGAACTTCTCCCTCTTTAAGGAAGAAATCACTTAGATGAATACTATTTGTCTTATCCCTCATCAGATATACAAGCTGTCATTGTGCAAGAAGAAGATTATAGTTAATTCCTCTCTTTGTACCAAGAAGAGGTACATTGGGGAAACTACCACAACTGTCAACAATATCCACATCATAGTAAGCCCGATGATACCAAATAATATATGTATGAGTGAGGGCTATAATCTTTGTATCCAAGCGAGGTTCCTTCATGTCATCCTAGAAAGCATCAGATCGAGGCAAGTGAGAAATAAACCACTGATACAACAAAGGCGTACAGCAAATGATCATCCCTCCATGGTAAGAATCCCGAAGATGAATAGAGTAATAGGCATCACCCAATAATTTAGGGACTGGATTCCCAATTATAAAGATCCTGATGGAATTGATATCTACAAACTTGTCGACATTGGGAAATAAGAGCAACCCATAAGCAAGTAGAGCAAAGATGGCCTCAAAAGCAACCATACTCTTCATCCTAGAAAAATAGCAAACTTTCTCCGGTAAGAACTGAGCGGGTAATCCTCTAATCGCTCCTTTGGTAGTCATGTGGGCTTCAACCTCAGACTTCCCCAAATGGATCAAAGCATCAATCTCATGAGATTTTAGATCTCCCTCCAAACCAGTAAAAGGAACACGATTGGTAATAGGTAAACCCAATAGATAAGAATACTTTTCCAATGTAGGTATCAACTGATAATTGGGGAAAGTAAAGCATCGATACATCAGATCATAGAACTGGACCAAAGTCGAGATAAGACCCTCTTTCATCCTGAGATTCATAATAGAAATGATGGACCCATACTTCCTCCGAACATCTGTAGAACTCTCAATCTCGGGAATCAGACTCGTCAACTCATCTATCTTGGGATCTTTGAAACTGTACTTCTTAGTCTTTCTTGTTCCGAAATTCATGGTCAAAAAATACTTGAGATATTCACAAAGAGTCAACTTTTAAGTCCCTTGAAATAAAATGTTTTTTTAGAAGATGCTCATGGGTGTATGAATACATGATGCAATAATCACACACAAGATCACACACATAGGATTCATAGGTTCAACGTCACAAGCATGAGGTCGAAGGTACTATCCATAAGGTATGGTCTAAAAGTTTATCACCCGTCGAACAAGGTTCTAGAGGTTACCAGAGTCTACATCCTTCTTTCGGATATTACCAACTTCCTGATTGACTCAGTGATTAGCAATATTCTCAAGAAAAACTTGTCCAAGCATAGTATCATGTGACAACCATTTCCGGATTACTCCGTTATAGCTTTCGCACTATACCTAAAAGGCCAAGATGGGTTAAAGGTTCTACGGTCCTCAATTTCAGCAGGCTCCCGGGTCAAAAGTAGCACGTCTTCCCGATTACTCGGTAAATAACACTACAGTCAAAGGGGCCTCCACTGAGTGGGGGATCTCATATCTCCTTTTTTGGGATTACTCCCTCAAAGTTAACATGACTATACCGCCCGTCCTATCTTAAGTTTGGTCAAGTCCGAGTATAGAACTTATGGAAAATCACCAAGCACCCTGAAAACCAAGAAAATCCAGACAAACATATATACAACATATAATATTCAACAAACAAAGCACATACACAAATAGATAAAGATAAGCTCAACCCACTTAGGGATGGACCAGCAATAGGTCAATCTGTCCCCAGTAAAATCTCCATTTTTCTGTAGCGGTAGAAATGTTGAGACTAAGCCATTGGATTGACTTGACTCGCACTGATCAAATAAAAATATCGCCACCATGATTTATTGTTTCCGAAGGAATGGGAAAAGAGAGAATAACCCAAAAAGAGGGGGAGGGAATCTAAGTTCGGGGATTGGTTATGCAAAGGGAAGATATTAGCACCCTAAACATCTACGGTACTTTGTAGGAACCTCTTTGAAAATCTGTGTATTTTGGCTATAAAAGTTGTATGCAAAAATAGATTGTGGGGATGAGAAAAGAAATATATTTTTTATGGTTTTTGCACCCACCGTGGTTGCAAACCTTTAGTGCCTACGTACCACCTTCCATGCAATAGAAGATCAGGGTACTCGTAGTTCACCTTTAAAAAATTTAAAACACGTGTGTGTTGGTTAATTTTAATATACAAGACATCATCTTCTTATCTGAGTGGAAGAACATACTTACTACCCATGATTATAAGAAAGGAGAATTTTCATCATCTCAAAGTGGAGGATATGGCTTGGATTTTAAAATCAACAAAGCCTCACTCAACACCCAAGTGGAAAATATCTCTGTTCACTACATATCATAGAAGTATAGTAGTTCGCATCAGTACAAGGATTGACAAGAGTCTAATATTTTGAGAAAAGTTTAAAATAAAAAGCCAAAGTGGCAAAATGGTTTAAATGAGATTAAGTGACTTTTAGTATTCTCACAAAAATGTCAAAGTATTATTAAATTGATTAAGGTTTGATTAAGAAAATGTTTTTTTGAAAATGCATGAACCTAAGTCCAAGTTTATTATGAAAGAGGTTCAAGTTTAAAAACAAGAATAATTTTTAAAAGGAGGGAGAATATTTTTGAAATTAAAGAAGATGGGAGGAGAAAAGGGGACTATTCTAAAGCATAAGATAAAAGCTAGGGAAAAGAATCGTCTAACCAACAAGAAGCCAACACTTGACACAATGAGTTAATGTAGAATTCCTATCCTTTGGATTTGAAACCAATCAATCAAAGATAATAAAACTCTTAAGGAAACCAAGCTTCAATTTCATTAAGTCTTCACAAAAATTGGGAATAGTAACGGTTGTATACAGATGAATTTCGGATCACAGACAAAGCGTGTAATCACAATAACCTGCACACAAAGAAAACAAACAACCAAATGTCTTGGAGTAAACCCCAAGAACTCCAGACAAAATATTAGTTGAGGTCACAAGGTCTCAAGGTAGATCAAGGCTTCTAATCCTAAGTCCAAGAAGTCCATAACTCCAAAATGCCAAGGATAGTAACCAAGTAGTCCAAGTAACATTAAAGCTTTTTTATGATTCAAGTTGGTTATTAGGTATCTTCAAAAAAGAAATAAAGAGCTCAAATGAGCAAAATAATAATGACATAGAAGATAAATGCTCAAATGAGCAAAGATGAAAATAGTATGAAATGTAAATGCTAAAATAAATGTGCTTAAAGTAAAAGCATAAAGTAAAAGCATAAAGTAAAAGCATAAAATAAATTCAATTGTTAGAAATTAGAGGTTAGTTGAATGACCATCTTGAAATTTGCATTTGAAACTTATTAGAAGATTGATAAAGTCAAAGCCTCTCAACAACAAGTTTCATTTGCTTTTTGTCAAGTATATCATCCATTTAAAATTCTCAAGGCAACAATAAATGATCAATGATGTTTAAGTGATTCACTTCGACTAAAGCTTATGAAGATTCATTAGAGGATTGATAAGACCAAAGCCTCCTAACAATGAATGTCAAGGTTATTGGATCAAAGGATTCAAATTAACATACTTGGGTTTACAAACATGGGTTTGGGCCACGAATGATTATTTCTTGAATCGGGACAAAATTTAGCGCTATGTTAAGCAATCGTAAATGGACTTATATAGAAGTTGCACCTATTTTGAGGTCGGTCAATAGCAATCTATGTACCACATGTTTTGAGAAATGATATGTAAATTATTCTTCAATAACATTTAGTACAATAAGAAGGGGATAAGATGAAGAGGGATGGGGTAAGAATTAAATCACATTTGAACCAAAAAATTAATCAAGCTATTATTAAAATCATTCATCCATTTTTTATGGAGTTGAACTCAACACCATGGATCCAATGATGTTAATAAAGCTCATGATCAAAATCTCATAGTCCAAGATCAACCAGAATATATACAAAATAAAAAAATGTATAATAATAAAGAAAAATATTTTTAAAATGAAAATAAGAGGAGAAAATACCAACTATGTTCAAAACATTCAAGAAAAGTCAAATAAGACCATAGAAAAATTAGAAATGAGCTTAAATATTTATATAATTTTTTTGGTGATTAATCAAAAACTATTTTTTTTAAATTAAAAGAAATAGGCAAAATAAACCAAAAATTGTGAAAAATAGTAAAGTCGGAAATAAAAATAAAATGAGTTCACCAATGATTGTCAAAAGATCATTGGATCCTTCCATTTTTTTTCTTCAGAATTTAAAAATTAAGAAAAGTATTTTTAAACATTTAAAACAACTCAAATAAAGTGAAAAATTATAAAAAAAATATCAAAACACAAAATAAAATTGTGAAAAAATAATAATCAGAAAAAGAAAAATTAAAAGTATTTTCAAGAATTTTTTCCAGATTTTTTGAAGTTAAAATTGATTTTTTTATGAATTTTTGAAGTTTAAAACAAATAAAATATAAAATCAGAAGTAAAAATAAAAATAATAGACCAATGGATGAGATTCAAAACGCGTTAGTAAGCTAATCCAATATCACACGCGTCGTGTATATCATGGTCCTTACTGAATAAAGTATGGAATCAATTATTAAATCAGAATTTGAAAAAAAGTGTGGCACGTTTTCATTGGCTAATGGATGACACGTTGGTCATCTTCAACCTCCAACCACGAGAGTTGCAGGTCCCTGAAACGGTAAAATTAGAACACGAGACCGGTACCATTCGCTTCGTCTCTTCAAGACGATTCCAATGGTACCCTCACGAAAAATTTATGTAAGTTGTAGCTCAGTCGTTTTGGAAGAGAAGTTTTGAAAACGGATTTGAAATTTCATGGCCAAAACATGCTTCCAATTGAAAATAATTGTTGCGACTAGAATCAGGGTGATGAGAGCTTCATAACACTATCAAAGTTTGAAAGAATTCGTGAAGGAATCTACCTATTGAAGTTTAATTATAGAGCTCTGAAGCTTGACTTGGCTAGCATGATTTAGGAAGTCTTAGAGCTTAATTCTTCTTTTGTTAGATTCAGTGAGGTTCAAAGAAGGTGAATTGACAAAGAAAATGGATTGAGGAAAGCTGTAAAAGAAAATGCGAAGTTACAGAAAATTAGGTTCAAGAGGAAGTTTGGCAGAGTGATTTTGGCTCTCTAAGCTTGATAAAATGAATGAGGCGTGACCCTCTAGTTATAGGGAAGCTGATTGAATGCTCCAGCATATGAAATGGTGAAGTTTGGAGGGAAATCGTGTAAAGTTGCAAATAAGAAAAGTGTGATTTCTATTTTGATCAAAAATCATCCAAAGCTTGCGTTTTAATGTGCTAAAAACTTCTGTAAGTTCATTAAACATGATTAGAAGCAAAAGCGCATAAAAAATTTGTGCTTAGAAGCCAAATCAAGGATTTCAAAATCTGACTTGAGGTGAAACTTCAGTTTCAAGGTACCATGTTCAAATCAAGGGTGTGCATGACTCGGGGCATCTCAAGACTTGATTCTTGATGAATTGGAAAGATGATATCATAAGCTTTACAATGTGCATATAATGGAACCAAATGGATGCTTGAGCTGAAAATTGTGATGAGTCAAAGTTGAGAAAAAGAGGTTGACTTTTGTACTTAGAAAAATTCTAAGTTTTTTTCTTCAAAAATGACCTATAATGTCTTGCATCGAAACACGGGCTTTCACTTGAAATTTGCTCTTGACCAAAAACTATGGCATGAAGTAGATCTCTTGAATAACATTTTGAGACTTGAAACATTTAAAATCTCCAAAAAATGAGAAAGTTATGACTTGTTGAAGTTGGAAACAATTCATGAAATGACCTATAATCTTTTGCATCCTTAGGGCATCTTCCATCCATTTTAAAACTTTTCATATAAAAGAAGAGTTGAAGTTCATATCTTCAAGATAATTATGGAAAAATAAAAGGCTCACTAAGATAAAAATTGGCCAAGTTATGATCTTTTGAAGTCACATACGGGATTTTGATGGTTTATCTAGAGGACTTGTAATCTTTCTTCATCATTAGGTATCTTCCACACAAAATTTCCTTGAAACTTTTGAAGTGATTTTATGATAACTCTTTGAAGAGAATCATGTCTTTGGAATCACTCAAAAATAATAAAAAAATGAGCAAGATATAGCCCTTTGAAGTTCAAATCCCTAGCTCATAGAGCAACAAGATGCATTGGGAAACCTTTTTAATTTTGACAAACCTTCTTGCACAAATACATTTGTCATGTAAATAGAAGTTGTTAAGGATGATAATGAGGAACCATAGCAACCATAACCACTTCCAAATATTGAGAATTAAGGAAAATATGCACTTGCGATCAAGAAATCAAGGACTTATCCAATTAGGTCAAACTTCTTCAATCAACCCTTTTATCTTTGAATTATCTTTGACAGCATGGGGTATGGTGAATCAAAAATAGACTTTGTAATGTCAATACTTCAAGGTATCTTCAATGATGGGACTTTATTCTCAATGAAACTTTGTTTAAAAAGGCATGGGAATAAGCTCATGAACCTATAAATCAACTTGATGGAATGTATTGTGCTTTCACCTATAACATCATCAATTAGAGAAAACATTTATCATATTTATTAGTTAAAAGGTTAATCAATATAAAACATAGATGATCACAAAAGTACACGTCAAGGTGCTTGGTGATTCCCCATGACCAAAGCTAAAGATAGGGAGAAGAACCAAACCCTAGTGTGTGATCTTGTTACATTGTGATGGTATGAGATGATAAATCAATCTTAGGGGGAAAATTGGGGTTACAACACCAGACACAGATTAATTCCTGAAACAAGATAGGGCAACTATCTGTGGAAAAAATTGTAGATCAATTCCCGAAACAGGACAGGGTGACTATCTACAAAAATAGGTTGAAGATTAACTCCTGAAATAGGACGAGGAAACTATTTATACAATTAAGCAAAGATTAACTGCCGAAACAGAATGGGGAAACTATCTTTCTATCTTTATGTCTAGATGAAGATCAATTCCCGAAATAGGATGAGGCGACTATCTTTATCACCAAGTGGTATGAATTCCCGAAACAGGACGGGTTTACCAACAAAAATAGATTGTAGATCAATTCCCGAAACAGGACGGGGCGACTATCTACATGACAAACACTTCCCTTCAGAGACTGAATTGTGAAAAGAATTTTCCTTAAGAGATTTATTCGGAAAAATCATTTTCTTCAGAGCATCATTCTGAAAAGAATTTCCTTCAGAGATTCATTCTGAAAACCACTTCCCTCGGATAGGATCGGATATATTCGTTCTGAAAAGCATTCATCAGATACAGTCAAGCATGGACTCATTCTGATAATTCTATCAATAGTTACTTTGGATGGCATCTATAATCCCATCTCCAAAGACTCTCATTCACCTCTCTAAATGGCATCTTTAAGCCCATTAGATCAATATTATAAACCAACAGCGTTACTGCCCGCACATGCGAGTGCAAATTTCTGGGCACTTAAGTGTTCATCATCTTCTACCTTCAAGTCATGAATGAAAGGCATGCCAATCTAAATCTTCAGGTTAAAGAAGATTGATCAGGGGAAAATTTTGTACCCCAAAATTTTCCCTCCCATTTTCTTCAAGACATTCTCCTTGGTTTCTTAAATTCTCAAGGTGGCTCAAGAATTGATCAGATAAATTCTCCTCCTAAGCAATGGACTCACAATTAGGGTTTTGTATTTATAAATGGAGATTGGGTTTCTAAGGTCTCAAGTGGTTTTCATGGTTCTTCATATGTCCATAAGAATGCTCATGTAAAATTTCAAGTCTTGTATCACAAGTTTGCTCAGTCAATGGCTCAGATGACTTAGAGTCAACTGTATTGGGTAAGAAGTCAAATATGGTTGACATACATTAAAACTTCAAGATTTTTTATCAACATCAATGTTTTGAAGTCATATTCATCATTTGATCAAAGTTTTATCATGATTCCTCAAGGAAATCCCTCAAATCATCAAAAGTCAAAAATTGCCAAATTAGGGTTTCCTTAGGAGAAGTCAACTAAACTTTGACCAAGCATAACTTTCACATGCTTCATCAGTTTTTCCCCAACAAAAGCTTATTTTTAAGGAAATTCAATTCTCTAAAACTTTGTATCTCTAAGCTCAAGTTCAAAAAATGCTTCATTTGAAAGATATGGGTCAACATATTACAGGTTATTTCAAAAGTCAACAAAAAGACACTTTTTGTCAAGGCAACTTACATCAAGATAAAGTCTACAAATGCAAAAATGATAAATAGAGAGATTATAAAATACATCACGAGCTTTCTAAAAAGTCAAGGGTCACCTTCAAAAGATGAAAATTGAAAGAGCTATGACCAATGCAAGTTTGGAAATTTTGAGTAAATGCATGAAGTTCAAGTGGAGCAAACTTGATATTTTGGGCTATTCAACTATTATTTCTGGGTCCAAGCGTGTTATATATATCACGTGCACCTAAATACTTATTTATACATCTCCCTTTGATTTATTTTTTTATTTTTTATTTTTTACTCATTTAAAAGTCAAAATTAAATGAAATAAGACAATGCCTTCTTACACAAAGACCAAGCCCATATCTTTACCCTAATTTCAACCTATATATTCTCCCATTCATTCTAATACAAGGACATGAAAACTTTTCCCTACAAAATTATCAAAAAAGATTAAAAAAAATCAAGAACCCTAAAATCTTGAAACCCTTGTTACCAACCCTTTCACTACATACAGCTACTATATTCACTCCCAGTAATCATACAGAGTAAGTTTGGGTCAATTTTGATGGTCCCAAATGCATGAAACCCCATCTCATGGCATATCCAATTTCATATTCTTGCAAAATTCATATTTTTTAATTTTGTTTTGTTTTAAGCCATACTGATGTTACTAACATACTTCTGAGATGTATCTGAACTGGTTTGGACCATCATAATGATCCCATGCAGTCGAAACCATGAAATACCATGGTTACACCGATTCTATGTTATCTTTTCTATAGCGGCCAAATCAATTAGTTTTAGCCCACAATAATCATCCCATCAAACTCGCAGCCCTCGATTTAGGGGGTAGGATATTTTTGGACTATTGATTCTTTATATTTTGCAGGTTTAATCAAAACAGGCTACTGGAGAAGACGACTGGAGCTAGGGATCCAGCGTCTCTCTGGTAAATACATTCATGTTTTATATTTATTTTATTTATTTCATTTAAACTAATGGATGTACAGTCGCCCCAGCGGTAGAAGTGCGTGCGTTAAGTCATTTGTGTCAAAGGGCATGGGTTCGATCCAGCCTTTTGCCATTATTTTTCTCATATTTTCATATTTTGCAGGATAGAATACAAAACACGTTGAGGCCAGATCCTAACACCAAGGCGCGCTTGGCCTGGTGGTGATTGTGTTGTTGGAAGGTCCTGAGGGCATGTGTTCAACACCCACCCCTACCACTTTTGGGTTTATTTTCTCACAATTCTATATTCTTCTTGTCCTTTCCTTTTCTTCCTTTTTCATAAAACCTAACATTTTTCACAAACCTTTGATTTTTATTAACAAACCCTAATTTAGTTTTAGGCTTTTTAATTAAAATCAACCCTAATTTAATTTCTTTAGGTTTTCTTAATTAAATTAAAATCAACTTAGATTTTAGGGTTTTGTTTAATTTAATTAACTAACTTTTTATTAATTAATTAAAATCAATTAGGTTTTAGGTTAATCTTCAAACTCTTTTTCATCAAAACGATCAAAAAACTGTTTTCACTTTTCTTTTTCTTTTTACAACTTCGCGTGCTTTATTACTTTCACGTTCTTTTTCCAATTATGTAACTGCTTACGGTTGTAATAGTTTAATTAGGGTTTACTCTTTCCCCCCGGTTTTATTGTTTGTACCCCCACTCCTGAAGCCTTGTAATAGCGTAGAATTTTATTTCCCGCACTTTAATGCTTTTCATTATCGCTATATTATTTTGCTATTAATTAGGGTTTGTATGGCAATACATAAAAAGAGTCATAGAAAACCTTAATTGTAAGATTAAAATAACTGAACATGAATCACTTTTCCCACTTGCACCTCTAGGGTGACCTCACTTGTTTCCTTTGGAAACATAGTCATGTCCCTCGAACGTGGGGACGCTTTAACAAAGACCCTCGTTTAAAAAGATCATAGTCCCTCGATGACCCTTCAATGTTGACTTTGGTAAACAATCTTAGTCCCTTACAATAAATTGCTAAAGCGCCCCTACGAGTTACCTTTATGACTGTATAATGACCCGCGCCTGTCCCTTCACATCCAACGATAGGGCTTCCTGCTAACTAATGGTAGGATAGCACTATCTAAAGGAAGAGGAAAATAACACGAAAGACTTTGAGTAGGTAGATAGTTCTTAAATCGCTTGCTCACGAACATTTCAAAACATATTTTTCACAAACATTTCCTATGAGATATTATCAAAAACAAACACTTTGTATGCATTCTAAATTGATACGAGAATCATTACAAAGTTGTCGTACTTAGGCATTTTTTCAAAACACATTCACAAAGCATTTTCAAAACAAAAGTGAGATAGCGATTAAGAGCCTGTAGATAACTATGGATGAAAAGGGTGCTAACACCTTCCCTTTTCATAACCTACCTCCCAAACTCAAAATCAAAGAAGGTCTTTCCTGTTCTTTTCACCCTTTCCTTATTGGATAAAAGAAAAGTCGGTGGTGACTCTTGATATCTGAAACATTTGTGATAAAATGCAAAAACAAGTCAGTTCTCCCACCGTATTACAGATGGCATCCATAAGCCCATCTCTAACGACTCCCCTTCACCTCTCAGAATGGCATCTTTAATCCCATTCAATAAATATTATCAACCAACAGCGTCACCTCTTGCACATGCGAGTCCAAATTTCTGTGCACTTATGTGTTCAATCATTTTCTACCTTCAAGTCATGAGTGGCAGACAGGCCAATCTAACTCTTCATGTTTAAGAAGATTTAACAGGGGCACCTGTTGTACCCCAAAATTTTCCCTCTAATTTTATTCAAGACATTATCCTAGGGTTCTTAAATGCTTAACGTTGCTCAAGAATTGATCAGACAAACTCTCCTCCTAAGCAATGGATCCACAACTAGGGTTTCACTTTTAACAAGAAAGTTTGGGTTTCAAAAGCCTCAAATGGAGTTAATGGTTTCTTATATGTCCCAATGAATTCTCATACCAAGTTTCATGCCTTGGATCACAAGTTTTCTCAGTCAATTGCTCAGATGACTGAAAATCAACTCTATTGGGTAAAAAGTCAATTGTGGTCAACATACAGTCAAACTTCAAGATTTTTGGTCAACATCAAGATTTTGAAGTCACATTCATCATTTTATTAAGATTTGATCATGATTCCTCAAGGAAAACTATCAAATCATCAAAAGTCAAAAGTTGTTAAATTAGGATTTTCTTAGGAGAAGTCAACTGAACTTTGACCAAGCATAACTTTCACATGCTTCATCAGTTTTTCCCTAAACCAAATCTCGTTTTGAAGAAAATTTAATTCTCTACAACTTTGTCTCTCTAAGCTCAAGTCCAAAAAATGCTTCATTTGAGAGATATGGATCAAAATATTACAGGTCATTTTAAAAGTCAATAAAAAGACACTTTTTGTCAAAGCAACTTACATCAAGATAAAATCTTCAAATGTAAAAATGATCAACATATAGATTGTATAGGACACCTTGGGCTTTCCAAAAAGTCAAAGAACACTTTCAAAAGAAACAAATTGAGAGAGTTATGGCCAATGCAAGTTGGGAAATTTTGAGCAAATGCATGAAGTTCAAATTGAGCAAACTTGATATTTTGGTCTATTGGGAAATTGCTTTAAATTCCGCGCGTGTATTACACTCCTTATACACCTCATATCTTTTTCGTGCACCTCTTGATCTATTTTATTTTTATTTATTTTGATTTATTCATTAATAATTCAAAATAAATAAGACAAAAATATAAGGCTTGTCAACAAAGGTCCAAGCCCATATCTTTGACCTAATTCGATGCTATTTAACAACACTCATTCATACAAGCCAACCATGAAACCCTTGCCTCAAGAAACTTGTCAAAATATCAAGTTTTTTTCAAGACCCCTAAAAACTTCAAACCCTACCTACAGTTCCTTTCACCACAAGCTAATCATCTTATTCATTCCCAGGAAGGTCGGAGGGTAAGATCAGATCGATTGCAACGATCTAAAGGGCTCAAAACACCCTTGCATGCAGCACCACCTTATCATTATTTCATGCATTCATATTTTTGTTTTCTTACTGTTTTGATTGAATCTAAAATTACTAACGTGTTTATGAGTTTCATTAGTACAGGTTTGGACCCTCGCAGATGTCCCATGTTGATCGAATCATGAAATACCATCACTACACCGCGTCCATGTGTTTTTGCTATAGCCGCCAAATCAGTCTGTTTTAGCCAACGATAACCTTTCCATTGGATTCGCAAGGTCGATTTAGGGGGGTAGGGTTCTTTTCTTTCACTAATGTGCGCTATTTTGCAGATTGAAGAATTGGTCTCGCCGGAGAAAACGACCGGAGCTAGGGCTATGGTGCTTCTCCAGTCCATCTGTGTTGGTTCATATTATGTTTATTTGTTCCTATTATACAAATGGATGAAACATCCACCCTAGTGGCAGAAACGCGCGCGTTAAGGAATTTATTTCAAAGGGCATGGGTCTGATCCTGCCTTTTATCATTTATTTTCTTCATATTTTCATGTTTTGCATGATGAACTTACAAAATATGCTGAAGCTATCTACTATCACCAAGGCGCGCTTGGCTCAGTGGTGAATGTGTTGTTTGAGTTGGTTGAGGGTGTGGGTTCAACACCCACCCCTACCCTTTTGGTTTATTTTCTCACAAATTCTCTCTTATTCTTTCTCTTTTCCTATTTTTTACAAAACCTAACACTTTCACAAACCTTTGATTTTTTTAACAAACCCTAATTTAAATTTTTAGCTTTTCTTTCACTAATTTATTTTTTAATTAAATTAAAATAAACTTATATTTTTAGGTTTTATTTAATTTAATTAACCAATTTATTTTTTAATTAATTAAAATTAATTAGGTTATTAGGTTAATCGTCAAAAATTATTTTCTATCAAAATCACTGAAGCAATTTGCCTTTGCCTTTCCTTTATTACCGCTTCGTGCATTTTATTATTTTCACCTTTTTCGATTATTGTAATTGCTTACGGTTTATAATAGTTAATTACGGTTTTATTTCTCTCCCCGTGTTTTATTACTTGTACCCCCACTCCCGAAGCCTTGTAATAGCGTAGGAATCTTTAATTTCTGCCTTTACTTTCTGCATTTATTGCTTTCCTTATAACTATTTAGTAATAGGATTGTATGGCAAAGATTAAAAGCAAACGATAGTAAAGCCTTAATGCAAGATAAATAAACTGAATTGAATACAATCGCACACTCACATCTCTAGGGTAACCTCCCTTGTTGCCTTCGATAAAAACAGTCATGTCCCTCAAACGCGGGGATGCTTTAGCACTGTCCCTCGGTTCAAAAAATCATAGTCCCTCGATGACCCTTTCGATGCTTCCTTCGGTAAATAATCTAGTCCCTTACGAATTGCTAAAGTGCCCTTACCAGTTGCCTTCAATGACTGTACGATAACCCACGCTTGTCCCTTCACATTCAACGATAGAGCTTCCTACTAATTAATGGCAGGATAGCATTATCCAAAGGAGAAGGAAAGTACAAGAAATACCTTGAGTAGGTAGAACGCTATTAATCTCTTTCTCACAAAGATTTTCAAAACAAAAACATTTTCATACAATGACACTCTTCAAAAATATTTTCAAACAAACACTTTGTACGCATTCTCGAGGACAGATGCGAGGATCATTGCAAAGTCTTGCCTTACAATTGGCATCTTTTCAAAATATTCTCAAACACACAACACAAAGCAAATTTCAAAAAGTGAGCTAGCGATTAAGAGCCTGTAGATAACTACGGATGAAAAGGGTGCTAACACCTTCCTTTTTTATAACCTACCCCCCGAACTCAATAATCTCAAGGTCTTTCCTGTTCTTTTCACCCTTTCCTTATTGGATAAAAGAAAAGTCGATGACGACTCTTGCTATCCGCAACATTTGCAATAAAACACAAACCAAGTTAGTTCTCCTACCGTATTACAAAGAGCGTTGATGAAGATGATGAACACAAACAACTTGTCGAATGGTTTGAGGAAAAATAGGGTTTAGGGTTTCTAAAGTGTGGAAGTGAAATGAACGTGTGTGATTTATAGTGTTTGAGAAGTGAGAAAAAATAAAATAAAAATCAATCTTATTAAACATAATAATTATTAGCATTAAATGAAAGTAATGATTATGATATCAACCAAATTCCAAGAAATATGCATACTACTCATTGCATCACATAGATAGCGTGTGATGATTAAGCATAACCAAGGGTTACACACGTTAATCAATACATCTAACTCAGTGACACGTTTGATATCCTCAGAGTCTAGAGAACCAAAAGATTTCCATCTAATCAAAGACATTTGTGACTGAAATATCTTCTGACTACTGAGGTTCTGAAGGAAATAGCGGTAATAAGGTTTAGAGAAAATAGAAACATCTCATAGAACTATAATAGTCTATCAGCTATTTCTTTAAACAATTTTTAGAATACAGACTTTATTCCAAAGATGAGCTGGCACAAGCAAGATCATTAAGGCTCAGAAGCATTTCTCCAGAAGATTTAAAGTTTGGTCTTGTTCTGACAATAGCATCTTGGATTACAAGAATTTTAGAGCCAATAATATTTCTTTTCTGGTTGCTTCTGACATTATCCACGCCTCCGGACTTAAGCTCCAAATCTTGGAACATATGCCTTTCTCCCATCATGTGTTGCAAGAATCCATTGTCAAGGTGCCATGATTGGTGTTCCTGTTGCGCCATTAAGAACATATGCAACATAGGTTATCTGATCTTTGGGTACCCATTTTTTAGGTCCTCCCTTGTTAGAGGTTACAAAGGTCCTGACACCTTTGAAATTTTGTGCAACAGGATAATCATGTGAAATTTGTGCATGATATTTTGGTTTAGAAGTTTCCTTCTGTGTCTGTCTTTGTGCTACAGTAGTATCATAATCTTCTTGTTCTGCACATTTCAAATTTGTTCCAGCAAGCACGAAATGTTCAGAAAGAGGTTTTGGTTTGACATTCAGAGTCTTATCAATTTTCTTTGATGGTCTTGAGTATCCCAAGCCTCTGCTTCCATTTCTACTAACACCATAGATCATTGAATCCATTTTGCTTCTATCTATGCTTTTAGCAATGAAGTGTTGAAAATATCTATCATATCTGATTACTTCATCAGTAACATACATGTTAGAGAAAATATCTTCTTCTAATATAGACACTTTACTTTTCAGAGTGATGTTTGATTTTCTAAAACAAATAGTTTTTCCTTTAGGTCAAAAAAATTATGCTCATCTATCGTAGTGTTCTAAAAATTAGCTACAAAACTCTTTTTCAAGATTTTATGTTTACTTAGAAGATATTGATACCTTTTCATTAATTCAGATAAACCAATTTCATGTTCAGAACTAGATAAGGAAGAAAGTACATCTTTGTCGTCATCAGAGTCTGACTCATTGTTAAGTGTCAATTCATCTTTGATGTTGCTTCTTCCTTGTTGGTCCTAGCCATGAATGCCATGTTTGCATGCTCTTCATCAGAATATTCATCTTCTGATTTTGAATCATCTCATGTTGACATGAGACTCTCTTTAGCTTTGTAAGCCTTCTTAGGCTTCTTTTCTTTCTTAAGCTTTGGAAAATGATTTTTTTAATATCCAGGCTCGTTGCATTCAAAGCAAGTAACTTCTTTTCCATAAGAATTCCTCTGACCAGAAGTGGATTCACCTCTTCCATATATCCTTTGTTGACCTCTGAACTTATTGTGTATGTGCTTCCAGATTTGACTTATACTTCTGGATATTAGAGAGAGTTCATCATCATCTGAATCTTCTTCAGATTCTTATGATTCTTCCTTAGCTTGATAAGCCTTGGTTTTCCTATAAGTAGACTTTAGAGCAACTGATTTTACCCTCTTTTGAGGTTCATCTTGTTCCAAATCTATTTCATGACTTCTTAAAGAGCTAATCATCTTCTTAAGAGAGGTGTTGTTCAGATCCTTTGCTAATTTTAAAGCAGTTACCATTGGTCTCCATTTGACAGGAAAACTTCTAATAATTTTTTTAACTTGATCTACAATGGAGTAACCTTTATTCAGAACCTTAAGTCCTGCCACAAGAGTCTGAAATCTTGAAAATATCGTTTCCACATATTTGTCTTCTTCAATATTGAAGGCTTCATATTTTTCAATTAAGGTCAGAGCCTTTGTTTCTTTTACTTGTGTGTTGCCTTCATGTGTCATCTAAAGAGAATCAAATATAGACTTTGCAGTCTCTCTATCTGTGATTTTCTCGTATTCATTATATGAAATAGCACTTAGAAGAATGGTTCTTGCTTTATAGTGATTTCTGCATAATTTCTTCTATGCTTTCGTCACTGCACTTCTTGCAACCTTATGACATTTATCATCTAATGGGTGATTGTAGCCATCATATACCAAGTCCCATAGATCCAAGTCATATGCTAGAAATTAACTTTCTATTCTATCTTTCCAATAGTCAAATTTCTCTCCATTAAACATAGGAGGTTTGGAACTATAATGATATCTATCATTATACGTATTATCAACTGAGGAAGTAGATGTAGCCATTGGTTTTTCACACACACTGGATCGGTACTAGACACTGTTAAGTTTTGATAAAAATTCAAACTTTTTATCTCCTCAGAATCATAGCTCTGATACCAATTAAAGGTATGAAAAACACAAGAAAGGGGGGTTTAAATTGGGTTTTTAAAACAAAAAAAATTCTTTAAAAATATTCCCCTTTAAGTTAAAATCATTTTCCTTCACTCTTGATAATAACAATAAGTAAGAAGAGGAAGTAAAGAACAATGTATGTTTATACTAATTCACTTGAAAATTATCAAGCTAGTCTAATCCACACGCCAAGGTAATTTCGCCTCACTCAATCGAGGACTTAATTCACTATAACCAAACTGATTACAATTTGCACAAGCTACCCGCAAGTGAATAACAACTTCTAAGACTTGCAAGTCAAAGACTTCTTAAGGATACAGACCTACTCGGTCCCTTAAGGAATATCAAACAATAATCAACCTGATTATTACAATGCACAAGCTACCCGCAAGTGACTAAAAACCTCTAAAACTTGCAGGTCCTAGACTTCTTAAGAATACAGACCTACCTTGTCCCTAAGGAATATCAAACAACTATTTTAACACAAGTTCTATTTACAAGAATATTGCTTCTAAAAAGATGAATATGTAAACTATTTTAAGAACAGTGACTTAAGAATATGAAAGCTATGAACAGCGTTTGCGTGTGAATATTTCGTTAATTGGAAGCTTTCTCTCTTAGTCTTCGAGCCTTTATATAGCCAATAAAATAATATATTCGTTAAGGGGTACTCTAGGGATTTCCAGAAACATTGGCAGCTTGAACAGTAACATGGGGGACAAGATCGTTCGACGCGTCCGTTCTTTCATGGTAGTGGGATGAAGCATTGATTGTACCATGTACTATTTGTACCATGTTAACATTATCTTCTTTTCTTCTGCACTTCAGAGGCTTCTGCGAGCATGATTTTAGAAGCGAGAATATAACACAAGGTCATGAGAACTTCAAGTCTTCAGAGTCTTCATAATTGTGTCTTCAGAGTCTTCAGCACTTGGTTGTGAGAACATTTTCTTGGAGCCTTGGGTCTTTAGAACTTCAAGTCTTTAGAATCTTTAGAATTGTGTCTTCAGATTCTTCATCATTTGGTCTTTGGAACCCTTATCTTTTTAAACTTGGGTATTTAAAAACTTGAGTATTTAGCATCTAGACTTGAGTAGAAACTTCTGCCTTCAGATCTTCTGACGGTTTCTTTAGAACCCATTATCATTAAAAACATGAGTCTTCAGCATCTGGACTTAAGTAGCAACTTTTGTCTTCATATCTTCTGTCTGGTTTCTTTAGACAAATATCAGAGCTTACACTTCAGATCCTTCTAGAGTGTCTTGCTACTATTCAACATAACTTGTGTAGCGCAGAAGTGGAGCTAATTCTCTTATAATGTCTTGGCCACACCATCCATCGGAAGTAGAGCCTGTTTGTTAAGTACTTAACAATAACAAACATTAGTACAACAAAATTGTTCACGCAAACATACTCATTTATTATAATCAAAACTCAAAGATAGCATTGCATAACCAAATCTTGTTCTTACAATTTGTTAGTGTAAATTAAAAATGTAAGAAAGGGTAAGAATGGGAGATTGGTAGCATCTCCCATTCTTAGTTAGGAAGTTGATATGAAAATTTGAAATATATATAAAAACTATTTGTTGATATATATATATATATATATATATATATATATATATATATATATATATATATATATATATATATATATATATATATATATATATATATATATATATATATATATATATATATATATATATATATATATATATATATATATATATATATATATATATATATATATATATATATATATATATATATATATATATATATATATATATATATATATATATATATATTGGTAATATGCAAATTTGGAATATATATAAAAACACTAGTACTATTTGTTGTATATATTCCATGTTATCAAAAACATTCATGTTGTGTCAGCGCTTCTAAAAAATATGCTGTCATTTTATTTAAAAATAAGACTTATGCCAACGATTTAATAAAAAACACTGCCATACGTGCATAATAGACAATGCTAACAACAAAATGATTCCTAAATGAGACATTAGACAGTGCTTTATAAAAAATTGCTTCCTATAGTGGAGAATAGAAAGTACTTTTAAAGAAAGCGCTGCCTAAAAAAGACCTAAAAGAGAACTTAAAAGATACATTAGACAACACTTTTAAAAGTATTGTCTAAAGGGGGACAATAGAAAGCGCTTTTCAAGCAAAAAACGCTGCCTAAACGTACAATAGAAAGCACTTTTATAATGAAGTGCTTCCTAAAGGGGACATAAGGCAGCGCTTTTGCATTTAAAAAAGAATTGTCTTTACCTACAACAACGCCAGTATAGGCAGCGCTTTCTATGCCCAAAAAAAGCGTTGTCTTTTTCCTTATATGGAGCAGTGAATCCTTGAGGGTCAATTATTGTTATATCTCTTAGGCGACTGAGTATGCCTGAATTCTTAAGAGATCACTAACTGTATGATCATTGTTGTTGTTAGTCATCGGTGGGTAGCCCGTGCATCTGTAATCTGTTGAGATTAGTGGATTAAGTCCTTGTCTACGGCAAAATCATCTAAGGAGGGTGGACAAGATATAGCCTTATTGAAGGTGAATTTGGATAAATTGGATGTGTCTCTTTATATTTCTAGCATTCTATATTCTTTCATAGTTTTATCAAATAGTTTTTCAAAAGGGAAAAGTTTTGAAAACCCAACTCAAACCCCCATTTCTTGTATTTTTCCCTACCTTCAACCGGTTCATAAAGTAGTCATAAACAAGGGTAATATATGTAATCGACTATGTGGACAGAGGGTAACAAGACCGAGTACTAGCTCGTCTGATGATGGAAAGCGAGTCATCATTGCACCTGAGTATTAACTCATCTGAGGCACGAAACTGGAGAATGTCCATGATCAGGACCCAGCAACCCGTAGCGGGCTAAAAGAGCCCAACCCCAGACACAAGTATAATGGTTTTCAGCTGATTAATGCAAGCATTATGCTACCTTAAATGCACATATTCATGGTTGGTGACGGCCGTTATACCCACTTGGGACGGTATGATAGCAGAAGAGTCGCCTCTTAAAGGAGCAATGGAAGGACTGTATAAAGGGGCTCTCGCCATAGGGATAAGTAAGACATTTATCTTTAGTCAATACGTATCATCATCGTAGCACCCAAACTCCCAAAAAATCATACAGAAATCTATCCTATTGCGACTCTCCTTGTTCCTTCAAACAAGATACTCATTTAGTAAGTTTTAAGACTTACTCCTAATCTTGACCATTAATCATTTTCAATCCAATGGTTAGGAATATTAAGTAATAGTTTTCTCTCTCCATATTTAGTCATGGAAAATTGTACGTCACAATCTCAAGGGTGATGAGTAAAAAATGGATCAATATCTTGATACACGATGAAAAAAAATTACAAAGACTATGACATCCAACGTTGTGTACAAGGAAGTTTTCTCAAATATTTAGTATGTTCACATTCTCATTTGATTCCTATAAAATATTTGTCTTAATAATGCCTCAATATGTCATCCATTTAAATTCATATTCAACCTTATTTATTGAGATTCTTATCTGTTACATCTTGTTGCAGGTTTTCTTCACTGTCGATTTTTGGTCTTCTTGCCATGCAACGTTGGACAACATGCATATCATACAATGCAGCATTTGCATAGAAGAACTACACGTATTAACATTTTTAATACTCTATGGGACCACTACTTTATGTTTTCCCACAACATTTTGTTGTTCTTACCACTTTTGTACTTATTAAGTTATTGTCCCCACTTACTTTTATTTTGCATTTGGATCACTATCCTATATTCCAATTATAGTATATAACAAGTGATATTCTATCTACTAGTAAGAAGATTTTGTTATCGACATTAAGTGCATCCAGTTAGGTGCACTACACAATCTTTTATTCTTGCAAAAAATCACAATAGTCATGTGTTGCATTACATTTAAATATAACCATTTTTATAAATAACATAACAGTAAATATATTGTACCCATTTTGGACCACATGCTCGATGCTTACAACAATAATGTTTCTGGTTATACATTGTTATACCCAAAAAATTTCCCTCTCTTTTCTCGATACATTTCACACAAGATCTCCAATAACTCAAGCTTGCACAAGTGTTGACTAGGTCAAACCATCTCTTAAACACTGATGCCTCAAATTAGGGTTTTGATTTTCACAAGGATAATTTGACTTATAATGCCTCAAATGACCTTCATGGATCATTATAGACCTCCAAGAATACTCATGTCAAGTTTCATGTCTTGAATCACAAATTTGCTCAGTCAAATGACCAGATGACTGAAAATCAACTATATTGGGTAAAAAAAAGTCAACTATAGTCAATCTACAGTAAACTTCATGATTTTTTGCCAACATCAAAATTTTAAAGTTCTATTCATCATTTGATCAAGTATCGATCACAATCCCTCAAGAAAAGCACTCAATTTACCAAAAGGGCAAAATGGTCAAAATTAGGGTTTTGATTGCAATTGACTGATCAGTGACTTTTGACCTAATACATGATCTAATGGCTTGAATCATAATTTCAAGGATTCAAAGACAACATGTTGACCTAATTTCATGGTTCAAAATATTCCTCAAGATTAACAGATTGATAGTTGAAATTTGATCAACTGATGAAAAGTCAACTGATGCACAAAAAGTCAAACTTTGACTTTTTAATCAAGATTTGATTTCAAAGATCACAATTCATCAAGAAATTTAAAAATATGAAGCTTTATCATCAAGAAATCAAGAAAGTCAAAAGTCAATATGAAAATTCAAACTTTTCAAGACTTAGAAATTTTTCTAAGTGTTTTATACATGATAATTTCATTACTTCATGCCAATTTTTCACCAAGATGTAAGATGATTCAAAGAAAACTTTAAACATGAAAGTTTCAGATCTTGATGAGGTATACAACTTTTATTTACTGATCAAGTCCTATAAGTGCTTGGATTTTGAGTTATAAATTCATGAAGTCATGCACTTTTTCTAAAACACTGTGAAAATTTGACCAGTTTAGGCAGATTTTTTACCTAATTTCTTGGCCAATTTTCACCAAGCTCCAAGATGGTTTTGTCAAAATGGTAAAAATAAATTTTATAGAGGATGTTTCAAGCTTTCTAAAATGTCCAAGAACTTGAAGAGATCATGCTTGAGTTAGAAGTTTCGAAGAGATCAAGATGGCTTCATAAACTTGAATTATAGGTCATTTTCTTGATGAACATTTGATCCAATCTCATAGCCATGCTGCATAATCTTGATTTACAGGCTTCTAACTTGTGTTTCTCTCCATATTTAATTAATTACACAACTGATATAGCCATTGTCCAAGCATTTGAGCCATTATCCAAGTTGCATTTCCATTTATGGCACAAAGTTACCATTCCATTCTTGAAAAGTTGCTTTAAACACAAAGTCAACTTGTCTTGAGCTTCTAACTTGTTTGTTCATAACACACTCAATATACAAAGTATATAAACATGTTTAAAGTTTTCTAGCCACTCTACAAGCCTTGTACCATGGCTTGGAACAATGCTTCTCAAGTTTTCTTCAAAAACAAGTCAAGAAACCAAAACATGTGATCTTGTACTTCTGGTAACCTCGAGCTCTCAAATCTTTTCCTATAAATTGAGGCATTGTTTGAAAGCCTAGGAGATGAAATTAGAAGCCTTGAAACTCCCTCAAACTCCCTCCAACCATAAATTGCATAAAAACTCCATTTTTACCACAGTTCTGACCTTGAACTTGTATCTTCCATTTCCATCGTGTGTTTTCCCTCAAAATCATTTTCAAAGCTTCCTCATGTAAAATACAACTCATCGCTATCCTTGCTACATAATTCTAACACCATTTTCCTTATCTTCCATTTTCAAAAACAGTTGCTTGTCGGCTGACTTCTCCATAACATTTCAGCCACTCTCAACTCAAGCTAAGCATTGCACTAGCTTCCTAGACGTCCAAGGAAGCTAACCAGATCATTGCAGCATCTTGAAGCAAGCTCAAACTCAAAACACGAATTCCATTTTCAAGGTGAGTTTTCTGACTTTTGAACTCTTCATTTAGACATCATTTGGTTTCTATTTGTGAAGACCAAATGTAGACATCATAGTCCTGAAACTAACCATGTCCTTAGAATTTATTTATGTTGCCTGAGTAGTGTGAATTTTAAGCTTGAACTTGCTGAACAAATTAGGTCATATTTGGTACCAAGTAAAGTTCATGCTCATCTTTTATCCATTGCTTAATTTATTTACATATTTGGAATCATGATGAAATTTCTAACAAGTTTGATGTTCATACTTTTAAGAATGAATGAGAAATGAATAAGTTGCAGAAGTTTTGGCTAGCGCGGGGAAGAAGATGAAGTTGATAACATGAACTTAGTTTATCTTAATTTTATTGCAACATGTTTCTATACCGGATGTACAGACCATCCCAGTGGCAGCAAGCTCGCGCATAAGGCATTACTATGGAAGGTCCTGGGTTTGAGCCCCAGCGAGACATTTTGGCATTTTTTACAACATTTCATTGTTTCTTTTTTGTATATAAGCGCGCCTGGGCCCTTTAGTAACTGGGCCTGATCATTTTTCTTCTTCATCCCCCCCCCCCCCTGAATACTTCACAACACCAAGCCCACTTCCTTTTTTTTTTACTTTCTTATTACATAAAAGAAAAAAAATTTAGGCCTAACATGAAAATTGTTTTAGTTACTAACCCCTTAATTCGTTTTAAAACCCCCCGACTTATTATTTTTATTTTTATTTTCTTTCTTTCATTTTAAACATTATTATTATTATTATTTTTTATTTTAATTTAAAAAAATATAAAAATATATTTTATTAATACTTAGACAGATTATCTTTTATTTCATTACCATTTTTTATTTCCTTAAACATAAAACCTTAAAAATATTTTATTAACAACTTTAATTATTTCTCTTAATTAAAATAAATTTAGACTTGGTTTTTATTTTTAATTTGTTCTTTTCATTAAATCAACTTAGGACATAATTAATTTATTTATTTCTTTTATTAATTTAATTGATTAATATTAAAACATTTTCATAACAAGAAACTATAAAAAACAATTTTTCTTTCCTTGTATATTATCTTTTATATCCTTGTACATTTTATTTTAAATCATTCTATTTGGTTGTAATAGTAATTAGGTTTTAATTTCTTTCATCCCCATTTGTAATTTTGTATCCCCACCCCCTAAATGATGTAATAGCGTAGAACTTTAAATTTCTGTAATTTATCGCTTTCAATATGATTGCTAGTAATTAGGATTTGTATGGAAAGACTTAAAACCAAACAAATAGATAACCCTATCTCAAGACAAAAATGCATGAAATCAATACACTTGGCACACTTGAACCTCAAGGGTTAACCCACACTTGTTGCCATAGAATAAACAATCATGTCCCTCAAATATGGGATACTTTAGAAATGACCCTCAAATATAAGATCATAGTCCCCCAATGACCCTTCGACATTGCCTTCGGTAAACGATCTTAGAACCTTACAACAAATTACTAAGGTATCCTACAATGTTGCCTTCTATGATTATATGATGACTCACGCCCGTCCATTCACATCCAATAATAGGACTTCTTACCAATCAATAGTAAGATAACAATATTTAAAGGAGGAGGAAAAGAACTAAGACTTTTTGAGTAGGCAGAACACTCATAATTGCTTGCTCACAACATTTCAAAACATCTTTCAAACACACCAACACTTTCAAGAAATATTTTCAAAAGTTAACACTTTGTATACATTCTTATAGAGACGAGAATCATTATAAAGTTCGCCTAAACAAAGGCACTTTTCAAAAATACTTTCGAAACAAACACAAACACATTTTACAAATCATTTCAAAGTGAGCTAGCAACTAAGAGCCCGTAGATGACTATGGATGAAAAAGGTGCCAACACCTTCCCTTTTCATAACCTACCCCCCAAACTCAAGAAAATTCTCAAAAGGTCTTACATGTTCTTTTCACCCTTTTCTTTATTGGATAAAAGAAAATTCGGTGGTGACTCTTGCTATTCAAAACAATTGCGATAAAATGCAAAACACCCAAGTCAGTTCTCCCACCGTATTATAGAACTGGCGACTCTGCTGGGGAGTTCAACGTAAAATTAGGGTTACCTTAGAGACTAGATCACATTTAAATGCTTTCATTGTTTGACTTACTTGCTTTACTTTTAAAAGGGTGTTTGGGTTTTGTATAGATCCTCTACCCAGATTTGGGAACATTATTAGGTAAGTAGGAATAGATTGTGGAGACTGTACGGTGTAGACCGATATGGTTGAAAAAATGGATACATTAATGTGACACATTTGTTGGTACCCGGTATCCCTTGTGGTGAATTGAGGAGAATACGAGGCTGATGTATGGTGTCATGAAGCACTAACTGACCATAGAACCTTTAGTTAAACAACTTAGCCATTAGGAAGTAGTGAGATAGCCGACTTTGGTGCAAAGCTGAAGATTGGTTGATACTCGATACTACTCTTATTGAGATCGGACTTTCGGGATATTTTGTCTACAAGAAAAGATTGATTGTGCTAAAATAATGCTCGATTAATAAAGTTCAATGACATTGAGATTCCCTAGAACCCGGTTACTTTCTAGGACAGGTTGGACCAACTAAACTTCAAGAGAGTACTTACCTATGAAACCCATGCAAGCCTAAACCTAAGGTCCTTTAATAATTTGTTTGTGATTATTATTCATGATATCATAAACATAATAATATCATAAGCATTCTCACTAACCATTTCAAGGATTTAGGAATTTATCTTTGTTCTATTTTGTAGGACATGGCTTCAACTCGTAGAAATACCATCCGAGTTAGCTTCGTGAAAGTGCCTCCTCAACTTCAAGAGTTAGCATCGAGGGTGCCTGGAGATTCTCCCTTCACCAAGAAATATGGTCGACTTCCCAACTTGGATACCTCAAGCTTTTAAGAAGAAATGATGTGTGTGTTTTTCAGTTCTTTGATCCTATGCATCATTGCTTTACCTTTCTCGACTACCAATTGGTGCCTACATTGGAAGAATTCTTTTAACTTCTAGGAGTGATTGTGCTTGATCAAATACCATTCACCGGTTTAGAGGAAACCCTAAATCCTGAAGTTATTGCCAAAGCTTTGCATTTGAAGAGATTCGACATTATGGAAAATTGGGAAACAAGGAGTGGAGTTAAGGGTTTCCTAGCCAAGTTTATGTTAGAGAAAGCTCGATTGTTGTGGGAAGATATGGATTTTCAAGCTTTTGAAGATGTCTTGGCCCTTCTAATCTATGGTTTGGTTCTATTATCCAATCTGGACCAACTCATAGATGTGAATGCCGTAAAGGTTTTTACCTCTCATAATCTCGTGCCTACGCTACTTGGAGACATCCTACATTGTACTATAGTCAACTGTAGGGGCAAAATGGTCATTTGACAGTCAAAAGTTCAAATTTTTGGCCAACATCTCATTTTGAAGCCACAAACATAATTTGATCAATGCTTGATCATGATTCTCAAAGCTTGGCTCAAAAAGTCTCAAGATGCAAAAGTTTCCATATTTGGACAGTTGAAAAAGTCAACTGTAACTTGACCAAGGCATAACTTCCACATGGATTATCAGAAAAATTCCATCCAAAGCTCATTTTGAAGAGAAAGACATTTCCTACAACTCCTCTTCATACTTCAAGTCCAAGCAATGCTCTCACAAAAAGTTATCAATTTCAACATTATAGGTCATTTTCAAAAGTCAACAAAAAGGGACTTTAAGTCAAAGGCCATAACTTGATATTGGTAAATCAAAATGACATGGGACCAAAGACATTGGTTATAGGACTCAAAGACCTTTCCAAAATGTCCAAGAACATGAGCAAAGCTTAAATATTGAGCAAGATATGCCTTGTGGAAGTTGGGAAATTTTTGGATATTTTGAAAAGTCAACATTGCTTCAAATGCCTTAAAAATGCTAATGGGCCTCTTTTTCTTCCAAGATTGATCATCCAAGGCATAAACACGACCATTTGGCCCAAAGGGAAGTTTTTCATCATTTTTATTTATTTATTTGGATTTTTAATGACTAATAATTCATTTAATTAAAATAAATATGTGGAAAATACTAAACCTAAGTTTTTAAATCTTTTTATGCATGGAATACACTCAATATTTCGTGCATGAGCAGATTTGGAAAGAATCATGGTAATTGGATATGATTGGCATCAAAAACATGTGAAAAAGATTGAAAAATTATGGCATGGAAAATCAAATATTTTCTCATCAATTCATTGATTCTTTGGACCAAATTTTGAACCCTAATCATTCACACATATATACTAATGCCAACCCTAATGTTCATGACCACAAAGCTGCGCCAGAAAAGCATAGAAAAGTTTGAGTTTTTTGCCAAAAAATTGAAAACTGAAAACTAGGTTCTAGTGCGATTCAAGCCAAAATAATCATTCCATCGTGTTCCTGAGGCTTCAAGGAACATATACTGATCAAAACCATTGTCCCTAACACAGGAAATAGGTAGAACGATCTTGACCGGTTCAAGATTTTTTTTCAGATTCTTGAATCATAATTCATGCATTATTTGTAAATTTTAATATTGGATTTGTATTCATTGTATCATTCTGAAGCTAACTGTGTACTTTGATTGAATTTTTATACACCATACGCGATTTCACCATGAACGAGACCTAGGGTTTTCAAAACTTTGAATTGGGGTTTCCCAGTTAAGGAAAAATTGGGACGTGAGGCCTGGACCATTAGAACCAGAAGACCATGGCCAATCAATTCCACATCTCGCGCCTAATTTATGAGCCAAGAATCTCTAATCGCTATTTTTGGCATTTGGTTGTTTTTTTGTTTTCAGATGAAACGCAGGGATGAAGAAGACGACCCTGTGGCAATATGTGGTTGGTCTATTTGAATCTCGCGCTGAATTTATCCACTAACCATTGTTTTATTTCATATTATTTATTAGTTATTATATAAACAAAAAGCGCAGTTGGAGCAGTTGGCAAGGCATGTGTATGGTAATCCCTGGGACCTGGGTTCGAATCCCAGGTCCCCCACATTCTTTCAATATTTTTTCCTAACATGATTCCCTGCAGCGCTTTGTTTGAAGGCCTGTCCTATAGCTTCATATCCAGCGTGCCACATGGCCTATTACCTCAATCCAAGGGCATTGGTTGGAAGAACATCCTGGGCGTTAGTCAATGGAGTTACACGCTGGCACAAAAGTCAAACGAGGCCAGGAGCTTAATGGGCCTGAATTACTGAATAAAACCTCCTATTGGGGACAGACCCCCCAAGGTTTTGATTTTTATTTTCTTTCTTATTTTATTTATTTCAATTATTTCTTTTTTAAATTCCTTATTTTAATTTATTTTCATAAACTATAAAAATAATACAAAAAATCAGAAAAGACAAAATTAAAAATATATTTTATTTAATTAATATTTTTGTAAATAAACCTCACTAATTAATTAGATTTAAACTTAGGGCTAATTTTAATATCTTTTCTTAATAAATTAAAAATTGGTAGAATTAGGGTTTTTAAGTATTTTTATCCTTTTTTATTTTCTTTCACAATAATTAATTATTAAATATTATTTTTGTAATTAAATTACCATGTAAATAATTAGATTAATCCTAGGTTTAATTTTAACATGTTTTCTTAATAAATTAAAAAAGACTAGAATTAGGGTTAATCTCTCAATTTCATTTAATTCTCTTATTAAAAATTCATAAATACAAAACCTCAAAACAAAAACAATTTCTTTCTTTTATTTTATTTTAATTAATTTCATAATTTTAATTTAATTTCATAACAAAGGGTCCAACGCCCTCGCTTTCAATTTTAATTCAATTCGCGTACTTTTATTCTTTCTTTTAAATATTGATGTAATTCTCCCAAAGCCGTGTAAACTTGATATTTATATTTCCTTATTTTATTTTATGTCAAATCGGGTCCTGGATTAAATTTGGAGATGTGGACCCGCGCCTTTGTAATAGTTTAGGAATTTTTATTTTCCGCATCTTTTTTTTAACTGCTAATAAACTGCATGCAAGAATGAATGACAAAATAAAAACAAACGCATAGATCACCTTGACATGAATAAGACAAAATAACTGAACATGACACACAAATCACACACCACCTCTAGGGTACGCCTCACTGTTGACTTTCGAAAGGTGATCGTCGAGTAGAGGATGTCTTAGTAAGTCCTCATGATCCGGGAACCTGGCATGAGGGTAGCTTCTAAGGTGTCTTCCTATTGCTCTGGTGATCACCATGTCCCGAACCTCGAATTGACCCGAACACCTCCAACGGTGGTGTTACCTACCTCTCAATGGTGGGATGGCACTACTTTAAAGGACATTTACACAGACGAATTCCTTAGGGTAGGTAGACGACTCTAGATACTTGCTCTAAATTTCAAAACAAATTCAAAAATACTTTTCACACCAACACATTTTCAAAAAGCTTTCGAAAGCAATTTTTCAAACACTCTTGAGGACCGATACAAGAGTCGAACTGGAATTTTCAAAGAAACTTTTTTAAAACCCACAGTTGAAAAGCAAACAAACCATTTTTTTGAAAACACAATGAGCAAGTATCTAAGAGCCCATGGATGACCATGGATAGAAAGGGTAATAACACCTTCCCTTTCTATAACCTACCTCCCGAACCGAGAGCAATCTCTTTAAGGAATTTTTCTGTGCTTTTGTCCTTTCCATTTGGAGAAAATAAAAGACGGTGGCGACTCTTGCTTCCGCGACATTTCGCGAACCAGCGTTAAACAGTCAGTTCCAGATCCACCGATCACAGAACTGGCGACTCTGCTGGGGACTTAACTTAAAGTGAGGTGTACCTTAGGATTAAGATCACTGTGTTTTCAATTGCTTTCCTTGCTTGCTTTAAATTGTGGGACTGTCTTGGGAGTTCTATAGATCCTAACCCGGATCTGGGGGATACCTTCTTAGAAAGTAGCAACAAGGCTGTGAGGGAACTGTGCGGGGTATACCGACATGGTTGAAACAGTCTGCTACGTTGATGTGGCACTTTGGTGTGTACCGGTAACCCTTGAGTTCAGTCAAGGAGAGTACGGGGCCTCCGCGTGGTGTCGTGAAGCATCAACAGACCTTAGGAACCTTAATTGAACTATCTTGGCCTCTTTAGGGTAGTGAGATAACTGACTTTGGTGCAGTCCGAGGTTGGTTGATACTCGATACTACACTCAATTGAGGGTTGCTTTCCTGGAATATTTCGGTCGCCAGTTCAGTGGCTAAATCGAAACGATGAACAATGAAAGCAATCCGGTGATATTGGGACCCTTAGAACCCGGTTACTTCTAATAGGACAGGTTGAGCCCACCAACTTCAAGAGGGTAATACCCAGACCCCATGCTGGCCTGAACTCTAAGGGTTTTCTCTTGTGTGACTTGTGTGCCTTCATACTGAACTACTTGCATGCTTTATCTGACCCATGAGCTATTTGCAGGTTTTGTTTATAGTCCTTAATTGGGACTCATAACAGGGTTTACTAAGTCTCTCGCAGGCTTTGTTTATAGTCCTTAATTGGGACTCCTAACAGAATGTACTGAGTTTCTTGCAGGTTTTGTTTATAGTCCTTAATGGGGACTCATAACAGGGTTACTCACATTACCCCATGCATACCATAACATCATACCATTGCATACATCCTAACCCATTTCAAGGATCTCAAGGGTTTGTGCCGCAGGTCATGATGAACCAACTGTCTAGCAAGGGGCAAAGGGGATTTATTTTCCTCTAGCCAAGGTTGATAACTTGATTGTCAGGGGCTATGACCCACTCGATATGGTGAGCCTTGACTCTTGAAGAAGGACTCTCAACAACAGGAAGTTCCTTCAATCAAGCCACTGAATTCAAATTCTAACAGTTTTCTCGTTTACCCCGCGAGATCCTTGAAAACATTGCATGCATATCATACATATCATTGCATTGCAGGTATCCCTTTTACAGGTTGCTCACCCTCTTCGCTGTTTATTTCAGCATCATGAATCCTGACTTATCATCAACCGAGATGTCTATCAAGGCCCTCCAGGCCCAGAATGCCCAGTTCCAGGAGTTAATTGTGAACCTAGCCCAAGGTCAAAAGGAATTGAAGACTTTGATTCAGCAAAAGAAGAAGAAGAGGACTGTTTTCTTCAACCCTAGACGCAGATCTGGGAACACACTACAGAATGAGGCTGAGAGAACCACTCCATCTGTGAGGGAAGGCAGTCACCATGAGAGAGAGGGGCCTAGTCCAGTGGTCTCCGACAACGAGACAGATTTCAACGACGAACAATACCCTCCTGCTGAAGACAAGTACAAGCAGTTGGAAAACCGTCTGAATGCAATGGAAATTCAACAAGTACCTGGTTTGGATTTCGGAGATTTGGGTCTAACTTCTGGTGTGGTGATCCCACACAAATTCAAAGCACCCTCTTTTGCTAAGTACGATGGGGCATCCTGTCCCAGGCTGCATCTCAGGTCTTATGTGCGGAAGATTCAACCGTATACTGTGGACAAGAACTTGTGGATCCACTTCTTCCAGGAAAGTCTTTCAGGGACTCATCTCGAATGGTTCTATCAGCTGGATGGAACCAAGGTTCGTAACTGGGAGGAGTTGGCTACTGCTTTTTACAAGCAGTATCAGTACAATGCCGACCTCGCTCCTACGCGTACCCAACTCCAGGGTATGTCGCTGGGATCGGGAGAAGGTTTTAAAGAGTATGCGCAGAAATGGAGAGACCTGGCTGGAAGGGTACAACCACCTCTGACTGACCGTGAACTTGTGGACATGTTCTTGGGGACCCTGTCTGGTCCATTCTACAGCCACTTGATTGGGAATTCGTCTGCTGGATTCACAGATCTTATCTTGACTGGAGAGCGAATAGAAGCTGGCATCAGGTCTGGGAAGATTCAAGAGGCTGCACCTTCTGATAAAAAGCCTCATCATGGAAAGAAAGAGTCCAATGCTGTGCACGGTAAAAAGAGCCGTCATGAGGTAGGGGCAACCCAGATCTCCAATCCTAGACCTGCTCAATAAGGACAGGGGCAGCAGCACAAGGAGAGCGCACCCAAACGACAGTTCACCAAGATCAACATGTCGCTGGATCAAGCACTACAACAAATGTTGAAGGCAGAGCTGATCACCTTAAGGGCTCCTCTTCGGAATCTGAACACTTCTACTCCTAACTACCATCCTAATGAGAGGTGTGCCTACCACTCTGATAGCCCGGGGCATACTACGGACAACTGCTGGCCTCTCAAGAACAAGATTCAAGACATGATCGACGCCGGAGAGATTCAATTTGAAGTACCTGAGACTCCGAATATAATCACTGCTCTGTTGCCCAATCATTGAAGACCTTTTGTTTATTTGAATTTCCGAGTTGTATTTTTCTTTGCTTATACAAACAATTAATGTCATAGCAAACTCTTTTATTCTATCAATGCATCGCATATGTCTGTTTTGGGAATTAATACAATTGTTTTCATTATATTCAAAATTCTTTTCATTTTTCTGTGATGATCAACTCTTGGTTAATAATGCTAAGCCTCTTGAGGGAGGATGACAAAAACGATACCACGATCTACAGTATGCTTTTGAACAGACCCCGCTGATGAGGTACAGGCATTGTTTCAATCCCTAAACACTGGAGTTATAAGGATGATAATCCCTCGTCAACCCATCTGAGCCAAAGAAGTAGGAGTTTTTCTTTTCGAAATTTAAAACCCTTAATCATAACCTGGGGCAGGGTAGTTCTCTCAGTTGATCCAAGTGCATAACAAACGACACCAAAAAGGTCCTTACAAAACAAAGAAAGACAGTGATGGTTCCGAATAATCAAGAAGGACAGGCAGTCATTACCTCTCAAAATAAAAGCCCATTAAGTCAAAACCTATGAAGGAGACTTACAAAACTGGGGCATCCCGCTGACTGTAATCACAAAAAGGAACAGTTCAGGCAAAAAGAACAGGGATAACAAAATCCAAAAGAAAAAAGAAAGAGGTCTTATAAACCCTCAACAAAAAGGAAATGACTGCCTATTCCAAATAAATCATCAATATCTGAACCATCACCGGAAAATCAGAGCAAAGACTCAAACAAGGTCTAATGCACGATCAACTGAGTTTAGGTTTGAAGAACATCACGAAGAGCGGGTGGGTACAAATAATTTGAGCCTTTATCCTTTGTTTCTTAAACCGTGAACCAGGCCACGTTATAACCCTTAAAAGTCCTAACTGAAGCATGGGTTAGTTCGAAAGCATACTGTTACGAAGGGTATCCTGACTCCTGAAGACTCGCTGTAAAATCTTGAGTTGACATCACATTGTTTTACGACAAAATGCATTTTTAAAATCTTCAAGACAGACATGAGCTTTGCATTTTTAACATAACTTTGTTTGCATATGACTTTTTGTTTGAACAGCAGGAAATTCGCACGAGGAATACCTAGTGAACAAAAGCACTTCCAATCAAGGGGCAGACATGATCATTGTCCATCATCTGGGGAAATCCCGTCAAGATTCAGGGAATCTCTCAAAAGGCCAAATCGCCTGGGGCAAATCTCCGCCTGAGTCACTTGGGGCACTCCAGCAACGAATCTTGCCTGATCAAACACCTTCTGGTGGCATGGCAAAACACTTCTAACAGGGGCAACTCCCTGTATTCTGAGGGCATGGATATAGTCGAAAAAATACTACGCAAAATCAAAGACCCGCTAGGTTGATATACCTAGGCAAAAATTAGGGCTTCCCGGCGAACCAAAAGGGTTCGGGCAAAATAAGGGATGAAATGGAAAATCTGTACACCCGGCAAGTCGAAAACCTGAAAAGGCGGCTTGGGCAAAAATGGGTATCCCGGTGGACTGAAAACCCGAAAGGGCGGTCCAGGAAAAAGTTAGGGATCAGAGCGTACGACTATGTCCTGTCATCTCGTCACTTGCCTACCAGGAGAAGATTGGTCAAATCGGCAGTCATCAAGCACCTCCACAGGTATCTTCCTCTCCCACATCAGAAACAGGGGCAATAAAGAGTTGTCTAAGCAATCTGATTGTTCGGTCCTCCAAGGTATCAAGGTAGATTCAGCTGAAGAACATAACCAGCAGATCCCAACTTCCCCAGCACATCATGCATTCTTAACAAGCATCCCCGGCAATCCTGGCCTAAAGATTGTTCTCCGGCGATATATCAAACATTCAGTGGAGTCACCTCCCCAGCAGTTCAAAACTTCCCCAAGAGAGTCCAATCTAGTTCCCAAGGAAAACGGGAATTCATCTCCCCAAGCAGTAAGCTTATCCCCAATAGATTCTGGAAGCTTATCCTCGCAGAGCACGAACGCGCCCCCCGGCTTTATTCAAGAGTTATTTCCCTACCAGGATATAACTGGGTTATCCTCAGCCAAAAGCCATGGAAAGATCGTCCTCGACGAAGTCTTCTTATCCCCAGCGAAGTCTATTAACACTTCCAACACAACAAGGGTATCCCCAGCAAGTTATTATCAACAACTCAACAAAGTACCTCTCTCCCACAGAGTATTGTCCCCCAGTAAGATCGTTAGAGTACTTATCTCCCCGCAGAGTAATCTCCAAACATATTCCCCAACGGAGTCATCTTCTCCTACCGGTTCATTCTTGCAGAGCGAAAAGCTCTCTCTTCAACACCAGCCCAGGAGTTAACTTCCTGGCACCCGTCAAGGATTTTTTTTCTTAGACAAAAATACATTCAAGAACATTACATCTTCATACATTATAGCATGCATATGCATCATACTACACGAATCTCATCAATTTTGAGGACATCCTGAAATCATGCAGTTCATGCATCATGATCTTGCATACAACTGATGCTTTACCTTTTCAGGAAAGGTCAATACAAAGATGATTACTATCAACTATCGCAACTCTTTCTAGATATAGTTCAGATGTGAACCAGATATGGCGACGTTCTGATACTTCTTCCAGATTTCCTTCTAGATATAGTTCAGATGTGAACCAGATATGGCGACGTTCTGATACGTCTTCCAGATTTCCTTCTAGATATAGTTCAGATGTGAACCAGATATGGCGACGTTCTGATACTTCTTCCAAATTTCCTTCTAGATATAGTTCAGATGTGAACCAGATATGGCGACATTCTGATACTTCTTCCAGATTTCCTTCTAGATATAGTTCAGATGTGAACCAGATATGGCGACGTTCTGATACTTCTTCCAGATTTCCTTCTAGATATAGTTCAGATGTGAACCAGATATGGCGACGTTCTGATACTTCTTCCAGATTTCCTTCTAGATATAGTTCAGATGTGAACCAGATATGGCGACGTTCTGATACTTCTTCCAGATTTCCTTCTAGATATAGTTCAGATGTGAACCGGATATGGCGACGTTCTGATACTTCTTCCAGATTTCCTTCTAGATATAGTTCAGATGTGAACCCGGATATGGCTACCTTCTGATACTCATCCCCAGATTCTCTCAAAGATTACTGTTGAGGTTGAAGTCGTCCAAGATTCTCTCAATGATTACTGTTGAGGTTGAAGTCATCCAAAGATTCTCTCAATGATTACTGTTGAGGTTGAAGTCGTCCAAGATTCTCTCAATGATTACTGTTGAGGTTGAAGTCATCCAAAGATTCTCTCAATGATTACTGTTGAGGTTGAAGTCTCCCAAGATTCTCTCAATGATTACTGTTGAGATTGAAGTCGCCTATGGTTCTCTCCCCGTTACTGTGGAGGTAGTAATCGTCCCCAGATTCTCTCAACGTTACTGTTGAGGTTGAAGTCGCCTAAGGTTCTCTCACCGTTCCTGTTGAGGTAGTAACCACCCCTGGTTCATTCATCACCTTTTGAAGATCCAGATTTAGCTCCTGTAACCAGTCAGGGTACACATTCATACAAAGAGTTTGAAGACCAGCTCCTGTAACAGGTCAGGTAATCATTTTCTTTTGCAGGTACGCAAGTTCTCGCTAAGGAATCTCCTACGCGATCAACACCCAGATGGCATCTATAAGCATGGCATCTATAAGCCCATCATCCTATTCATCAATCTCCAAATGGCATCTATAAGCCCATTCCCCGCCATCACACTGCTACTATGTGAGCGCAAATTTCTGGGCACTCTAGTGTTCAATCATCTTCCACCTTTGGATTACGAAAGGCACGTCAGCCAATCTGCATCCTCAGGTCTAAGAAGATTGAACAGGGGCAACTGTTGTACCCCAAAATTTGCCCTCCCATATTCTTCAAGAATTTGCCAAGTCAAAGCTTCAAAATTCCCCAAGGGTTGCACAGTTCAAGGGCCTCCTAACAGTCAAAAATTAGGGTTTTGGTTCTGACAAAGAAAATGAAGTTTCCAAGGGTCCAATCAAGTCCCACATTCCTACAAACATGGTCAAGCATCCTCATACCAAGTTTCAAGACTTACAACACAAAATTGCACAGTCAAAAACCCTAATTGCACTATAGTCAACTGTAGGGGCAAAATGGTCATTTGACAGTCAAAAGTTCAAATTTTTGGCCAACATCTCATTTTGAAGCCACAAACATAATTTGATCAATGCTTGATCATGATTCTCAAAGCTTGGCTCAAAAAGTCTCAAGATGCAAAAGTTTCCATATTTGGACAGTTGAAAAAGTCAACTGTAACTTGACAAAGGCATAACTCCAACATGGATTATCAGAAAAATTCCATCCAAATCTCATTTTGAAGAGAAAGAAATTTCCTACAACTCCTCTTCATACTTCAAGTCCAAGAAATGCTCTCACAAAAAGTTATCAATTTCAACATTATAGGTCTTTTTCAAAAGTCAACAAAAAGGGACTTTAAGTCAAAGGCCATAACTTGAGATTGGTAAATCAAAATGACATGGGACCAAAGAAATTGGTTAGATGACTCAAAGACCTTTCCAAAATGTCCAAGAACATGATCAAAGCTTAAATATTGAGCAAGATATGCCTTGTGGAAGTTGGGAAATTTTTGGATATTTTGAAAAGTCAACATTGCTTCAAATGCCTTAAAAATGCTAATGGGCCTCTTTTTCTTCCAAGATTGATCATCCAAGGCATAGACACGACCATTTGGCCCAAAGGGAAGTTTTTCATCATTTTTATTTATTTATTTGGATTTTTAATGACTAATAATTCATTTAATTAAAATAAATATGTGGAAAATACTAAACCTAAGTTTTTAAATCTTTTTATGCATGGAATACACTCAATATTTCGTGCATGAGCAGATTTGGAAAGAATCATGGTAATTGGATATGATTGGCATCAAAAACATGTGAAAAAGATTGAAAAATTATGGCATGGAAAATCAAATATTTTCTCATCAATTCATTGATTCTTTGGACCAAATTTTGAACCCTAATCATTCACACATATATACTAATGCCAACCCTAATGTTCATGACCACAAAGCTGCGCCAGAAAAGCATAGAAAAGTTTGAGTTTTTTGCCAAAAAATTGAAAACTAAAAACTAGGTTCTAGTGCGATTCAAGCCAAAATAATCATTCCATCGTGTTCCTGAGGCTTCAAGGAACATATACTGATCAAAACCATTGTCCCTAACACAGGAAATAGGTAGAATGATCTTGACCGGTTCAAGATTTTTTTCAGATTCTTGAATCATGATTCATGCATTATTTGTAAATTTTAATATTGGATTTGTATTCATTGTATCATTCTGAAGCTAACTGTGTACTTTGATTGAATTTTTATACACCAGACGCGATTTCACCATGAACGAGACCTAGGGTTTTCAAAACTTTGAATTGGGGTTTCCCAGTTAAGGAAAAATTGGGACGTGAGGCCTGGACCATTAGAACCAGAAGACCATGGCCAATCAATTCCACATCTCGCGCCTAATTTATGAGCCAAGAATCTCTAATCGCTATTTTTGGCATTTGGTTGTTTTTTTGTTTTCAGATGAAACGCATGGATGAAGAAGACGACCCTGTGGCAATCTGTGGTTGGTCTATTTGAATTTCACGCTGAATTTATCCACTAACCATTGTTTTATTTCATATTATTTATTAGTTATTATATAAACAAAAAGCGCAGTTGGCAAGGCATGTGTATGGTAATCCCTGGGACCTGGGTTCGAATCCCAGGTCCCCCACATTCTTTCAATATTTTTTCCTAACATGATTCCCTGCAGCGCTTTGTTTGAAGGCCTATCCTATAGCTTCATATCCAGCGTGCCACATGGCCTATTACCTCAATCCAAGGGCATTGGTTGGAAGAACATCCTGGGCGTTAGTCAATGGAGTTACACGCTGGCACAAAAGTCAAACGAGGCCAGGAGCTTAATGGGCCTGAATTACTGAATAAAACCTCCTATTGGGGACAGACCCCCCAAGGTTTTGATTTTTATTTTCTTTCTTATTTTATTTATTTCAATTATTTCTTTTTTAAATTCCTTATTTTAATTTATTTTCATAAACTATGAAAATAATACAAAAAATATGAAAAGACAAAATTAAAAATATATTTTATTTAATTAATATTTTTGTAAATAAACCTCACTAATTAATTAGATTTAAACTTAGGGTTAATTTTAATATCTTTTCTTAATAAATTAAAAATTTGTAGAATTAGGGTTTTTAAGTATTTTTATCCTTTTTTCTTTTCTTTCACAATAATTAATTATTAAATATTATTTTTGTAATTAAATTACCATGTAAATAATTAGATTAATCCTAGGTTTAATTTTAACATGTTTTCTTAATAAATTAAAAAAGAATAGAATTAGGGTTAATCTCTCAATTTCATTTAATTATCTTATTAAAAATTCATAAATACAAAACCTCAAAACAAAAACAATTTCTTTCTTTTATTTTATTTTAATTAATTTCATAATTCTAATTTAATTTCATAACAAAGGGTCCAACGCCCTCGCTTTCAATTTTAATTCAATTCGCGTACTTTTATTCTTTCTTTTAAATATTGATGTAATTCTCCCAAAGCCGTGTAAACTTGATATTTATATTTCCTTATTTTATTTTATGTCAAATCGGGTCCTGGATTAAATTTGGCGATGTGGACCCGCGCCTTTGTAATAGTTTAGGAATTTTTATTTTCCGCATCTTTTTTTTAACTGCTAATAAACTGCATGCAAGAATGAATGACAAAATAAAAACAAACGCATAGATCACCTTGACATGAATAAGACAAAATAACTGAACATGACACACAAATCACACACCACCTCTAGGGTACGCCTCACTGTTGCCTTTCGAAAGGTGATCGTCGAGTAGAGGATGTCTTAGTAAGTCCTCATGATCCGGGAACCTGGCATGAGGGTAGCTTCTAAGGTGTCTTCCTATTGCTCTGGTGATCACCATGTCCCGAACCTCGAATTGACCCGAACACCTCCAACGGTGGTGCTACCTACCTCTCAATGGTGGGATGGCACTACTTTAAAGGACATTTACACAGACGAATTCCTTAGGGTAGGTAGACGACTCTAGATACTTGCTCTAAATTTCAAAACAAATTCAAAAATACTTTTCACACCAACACATTTTCAAAAAGCTTTCGAAAGAAATTTTTCAAACACTCTTGAGGACCGATACAAGAGTCGAACTGGAATTTTCAAAGAAACTTTTTTAAAACCCACAGTTGAAAAGCAAACAAACCATTTTTTTGAAAACACAATGAGCAAGTATCTAAGAGCCCATGGATAATCATGGATAGAAAGGGTGCTAACACCTTCCCTTTCTATAACCTACCTCCCGAACCGAGAGCAATCTCTTTAAGGAATTTTTCTGTGCTTTTGTCCTTTCCATTTGGAGAAAATAAAAGACGATGGCGACTCTTGCTTCCGCGACATTTCGGGAACCAGCGTTAAACAGTCAGTTCCAGATCCACCGATCACAGGCAGCAAGGAAATGATGTCACGTCTTGTCACGAAAAAGAAGACCAAGAAGAAAGTTGTAATAAACATGGGGAAAAGGTTTAAAGGGCCCGCCAGATAAGTCCAAGTTGAAGAGGACTCCTCTAAGGAGGATGAGAATCAAGATGAAGATGCTAGGAGCACCCATGCTGGCGGTGGAAACAATCAAATCTCTGAAGACGAGGATTATTTTGACGAGCAATATCCACCGACCGGCAACAAGTATAAGCAACTAGAAGACAAACTGAAGGCTGTAGAAATCTAAGATGTGTCTGGCTTGGACTTCGGTGACTTGGGTTTGTTCCTGGGGTAGTCATTCCCCATAAATTCAAGATCCCTATTTTTGCCAAGTACGATGGTGTTTCCTGTCCGAAGTTTCACCTAAGATCTTATGTCCATAAAATTCATCTGCATACCACTAATAAGAAACTATGGGTGCACTTTTTTCAAGAAAGCCTATTTGAGACGCAGTTGGAGTGTTTTTACCAATTGGAAGGGACTAACATCCATACTTTGGAGGATTTGGCCACTTCCTTTTACCGCCAATATCAACATAACACTGATCTTGCGCCAACCAAGGTGCAATTGCAAGGAATGACCATGGGTACCAACAAGGGCTTCAAAGAATACACTCAACTTATTGGAGTCCTTTAACTGATAGAGAGTTGGTAGACATGTTTATGGAAAAATTAACTGGATAATTTTTCAACTTATTGATTAGAAGCTCATCATCCAAATTCACTAAATTGATCTTGATTGGTGAGAGGGATGAAAGTGGGATTAAAAGCGGGAAGATACCCATGGCCTCCACCCCAAATGCTGTAAAAAAATCCATTTATTGGTAAAAAAAGAGACTAACATTGTGTGTGGGTCAAGGAGTCCTACTAGGAAGCACCGTCATCAGTCAGTAAGTGTTGTTCTAATCTTGCATCCAACTTTTACTCAACAACCACAATAACAAGCTAATCAACAAAGACCATGCATCCTGAGGAGACAACTTACCAGAATCAACATCACACTATCTCAAGCCCTACAACACCTGTTGAAGGACAATTTGGTAACATTGCGGGGCCCCCCTTCAAATCCTAATGTTTCATCTCCAAAATATAACCCGAATGCAAAATGTGTTTACCATTCCAATAGTCCCGGACATGACACTGATCATTGTTGGGTGTTAAAATGCAAAATCTAAGACCTAATTGATAATAAGACAATTAAATTCGACCCTCCGCCAACTCCCAATGTAATCACCGCACCCATGTCAAATCATGGTAAGGGTGTCAATGCTATTGAAGATGCCTTTTTTGTTTCCTCCATCAAATATTTGACCACCCCTTTGAAGATCATTAAAGATAATTTATTGAAAGTCAGGGTATTCCCTGGTTGCCTTGAAGACTGTTGTTGTTGTGCTGAACAAATTAATGGTTGTGAATGGCTGAAGAAAGGTGTCCAACACCTGATAGATAGCCATGAGATTCTATTTGAAATAACTCCATCTGTGAAAAGTTTGACCCAAAGTGTATCTCAAGAATTTTAAGATGTGTCCATCATCACTATCTCAAACAAACCTATTAGGATCACCTCCAAAGGTCCTATTAGGATTCCCGTTGAACCAAGAATAGATCCACTAATTATCACCACATTGGGGCCAGTCCCTTATTCTTCTAATAAGGTTGTGCCATGGAATTATGGGGCGGAAGTATACTACCATGGTATCAAATAAGATTCCTATATTGATGAAGTTGAAACTGCTGACGTTACAAACATTGTTGGATCAAGTAAAGTTACTAGGACAGGGAGGATCTTATCCCCAGAGATTTCACCTCTGACAACCACTACTACACCCATTTGTATTACTGTCGTTAAACCTGTTACTAATACTCGAGGAAATGAAAAAATGACTGAGCCTTCCCTGACGGAGGCACCCACAAAATATATTACCATTAAGGACCCATATACCCAAGAGATGGAGGAAATTTTAAAAATTATCAGAAAACGTGATTATAAGATAGTGGAACAGTTGGGGAAAACACCTTCGAAGATTTCCATGTTGTCTTTGTTGCTATGCTCCGAGGCCCATGCTCAAGCACTGATAAAATTCTTGAAGAATTCACATGTTCCACACTACATTAAAATTTGAAATATCCAGTCAAGGGGAAAATTGTTATCGTCTGTGGTGAAGAAGAGTTTATGATTAGTCATCTAAATTCATTAAAATATGTTGAAAGGGATGGAAAGTTCATTGAAACTCCTTGTCAAGCCTTTGAAGTGGTATCTCCCATTGTTGTTGTTTCCAAGGCCACTCCTAACACTCCCGAAGCTGCTAAAGATACACCAAGGATGGCTTCTCTCAAAGATGCATGTGCTGTTATTGAAGAAGGAGGTTGCACCACTTAAGGACAACTTCCTGATTTCCCTTTCAAGTCATACAAATTTGGATTGGGCTTCACTTCCAAAGCTCAAAAGGAGGTGTGACGTGCTCGTGCAGGGAAACCACCTCTCCGCATTAGTAACCATGAGATTAATGTCCTTGAAGACTCTGATGCTGATTGCGACTTTGATGATTGGATCTACCCGACTGCTGACGGGGGGCTCAACAACTGGAAGACCAAGGACTTCATCCCAATATATTTCAACCAAGAGTAATTCCAATTTACTGTTTTTATTATTTTGAGAAATATGTCTGTAATTTCCATTAAAGTAATGACTTTAAGCTGTGTGCCTTGCCTAGAGCCTAGTGGTCCATTTGTTAAGGATTTGTCATTTTCATATGCCATGTGCTCATTTTAATGAAAAACATTGGACTATATTGCATTCAAATTTTGTGCTCTTTGTCTTTCTCTTACTTTATTGTATTTTCAAAATAGCCATGTGACCTTACATGCACACACACACACATTTGCATATCCACATCCACTCCGGATCTCATTGACAATGATTCTACTATTTCCATCTATGATTTTGAACATCCAATCTATCAAGCCGAAGACTAAGGTGGGGAAGATTGTGAAATACCCGGGGAACTCGCCAGACTTCTGATACAAGAGGAAAAGGCCATTCAATCGCACGAAGAACCAGTTGAAGTGATCAACCTAGGTACTGAGGTAGACAAGAGGGAGGTCAGGATCGCGCTAACTTGGAATATTGTGTCAAGAGATGATTGGTCCAAATGTTGCACGACTATGTTGAAGTGTTTGTTTGGTCATATGAAGATATGTCGGGGCTGGATACTGATATCGTAGTTCACCATCTACCAATGAAGGAAGGTTGTCCTCCAGTCAAGAAAAAAGTTCATCGCATGCGGCCAGATATGTCTGATAAAATAAAAGCTGAGGTAATGAAGCAATTCAATGCAGGTTTTCTAGCAGTAACGTCATACCCACAGTGGGTTGAAAATGTGGTCTCGGTGCCTAAGAAAGATGGAAAAGTCTGTATGTGCAGGGACTATAGGGATTTGAATAGGGCAAGCCCCAAAGATGATTTCCCGCTACCGCATTTTGACATCTTGGTCGACAACACGGCTCAACACAATGTTTTCTCCTTCATGGATGGTTTCTCCGGATACAATCAAATCAAAATGGCACCCGAAGACATGGAGAAAACCACTTTTGTTACATAGTGGGGAACCTTCTATTATAAGGTCGTGCCTTTCAATTTGAAGAATGCATGCGCAACCTATCAACAGGTTATGGTAGCTCTATTTCATGATATGATTCATCATGAGATAGAATTCTATATTGACGACATGATCACAAGATCACAAATTGAGGAATAACACCTTGATCATCTTCACAGGTTGTTTGAGAGGTTGAAGAAATACAAGCTAAGGCTGAATCCCAACAAATGCACCTTTGAGGTAAGGTCTGGAAAACTCCTAGGGTTCATCATCAGTGGAAAAGGTATTGAGGTTGACCCTACAAAAGTCAAATCCATACAAGAAATGTTATCTCCCTGTACTGAGAAGGAGGTCAGAGGTTTCTTAGGTCGACTCAACTATATTTCCCGGTTCATATCTCACTTAACTACTACTTGTGAGCCAATCTTCAAACTTTTGAAGAAAGATCAAGTAGTCAGATGGAACAACGACTTCCAAACAACCTTTGACAAGATCAACGAGTACTTGCAAGAACCTTCAATCCTGATGCCTCCAGTTGAAGGAAGATCTATGATTATGTATTTGACTGTATTAGAGAATTCAATGGGGTGAGTGTTGGGTCAACATGACGAGTCTATCCGAAAAGAGCATGAAATATACTACCTTAGAAAAAAATTTATTAACTGTGAAACCAGATATTCACTGCTCGAGAAAACTTGTTGTGCTTTGGCATGGACTGCTCACCGGCTAAGACAGTATATGTTGACTCACACCACTTTATTGATTTCTAAGATGGATCCCATCAAGTATATCCTCGAGAAACCAGCTCTCTCCGGATGAATAGCTAGAATGAAAATGATCTTGACTGAATATGACATCCAGTACACTACACAAAAAGAAACCAAGGGAAGTGTACTGGAAGATCATTTGGCCCATCAAGTTGTTGATGACTACCAATCTATGAACTTTGAATTCCCAGACGAGAATATCATGCTGATAACTGATTGTGAAAAGCCTGGACCGTGTGAAGGACCTGAACAAGGATCCTTATGGACTATGGTTTTTGATGGAGCTTCCAACGCTTTGGGTAACATAATTAGTGTCATGATCATTTCTCCCAAAGGTTGACACGCGCCTTTCACTTCCAGGCTATACTTCGACTGTACAAATAACATGGTTGAGTATGAAGCATGCATCTTGGGTCTTAAGGCTGCCATTGACCTAAGAATCAAACTCTTAAGCATATACAGAGATTCAGCCCTAGTAATCAGTCAAGTTAAAGGAGAGTGGGATACCAAACATCCAAATCTGATCCCCTACAAAGAGCATGTTCTAACCTTGATCCCTTACTTCGAAGAGGTCACCTTTGAACACTTTCCAAGGGAAGAAAATCATTTGGCAGATGCTTTAGCAACTATGTCGTCTATGTTCAAGGTCAATTGGGACAACGAATCACCCAGAATTACCATCGAAAGATTTGACGAACCTGTGTACTGCTACGAGATCGATACAGATGAGGATAAGCCTTGGTATCATGAAGTGAGGAGGTACCTTGAAACATAAGAGTATCCCGAAGGAGCTTCGATCAACGATAAAAAACTTCATGTGAAGATTGTCAGCCAAATTCTTCCTAAGCAATGGGATCTTGTACAAGCGCAATCATGATTCTACTCTGCTCCGTTGTATGGACAAGAAGGAAGCAGAAAAGATCATGGAATACATGCATGAAGGTATCTTTGGAACTCACTCTAGAGGGAACACTATGGCCAAGAATATTCTGAGGGCTGGTTACTATTGGTCGACTATGGAAATTGATTGCCACCATCACTCGAGGACTTGTCATAAGTGTCAGATCTATGCCGACAAGGTTCATGTGCCTCAAATACCTTCAAATGTCATGACTTCTCTGTGGCCATTTGCAATGTAGGGCGTTGACATGATCGGAGAGCTCAAACCCACTTCCTCAAACGAACATCGTTTCATCCTCATAGACATTGACTACTTCACTAAATGGGTCAAAGCTGATTCATTTGCCTCAGTTACCAAGAATGTTGTAGCCCGGTTCATCAAACATAACCTCATCTATCGATATGGAATCCATGAAAGGATCATCACCAACAACAGAACCAACCTCAATAATGCTATGATCACTGAACTATGCACGCAGTTCAAGATCAAGTACCACAATTCTTCTCCATACAGACCTAAGATGAATGGCGCAGTGGAAGCCGCCAACAAAAACATAAAGAAGATTGTGCAAAAGATGGAGATGACCTATAAAGACTGGCATGAGATGTTACCTTTTCTCTCCATGGCTACCGTACTTCGGCACGAACATCAACTGGGGCAACCCCATTCTCTATAGTCTATGGCATAGAAGTTGTCCTGCTTGTTGAAGTTCATATTCCTTCTCTGAGGATTATGAAAGAAGCAAGCTTAGGAGAAGATGAATGGGTTCATACAAGATTGGATCAGTTAAATTTGATCGATGAGAAGAGATTGGCTGATGTATGTCATGGTCAAATGTATCAAAAGCGTATGATCAAGGCATTCAACAAAAATATCAAACCTCAAGTATATCAGGTTGGCGACTTGGTAATAAAGCACATCATTTTACCACAAGGCGATCCCAGGGGAAAATGGACTCCCACTTACAAAGGGCCATTTGTTTCGCATCCTGTGAATACAGACATAGTCAAAAAATACTACGCATAAAGAATGACCCGCTAGGTTGACATACTTAGGCAAAAATAAGAGCATCCCGACGAACCAAAAGGGTTCGGGAAAAAGTTAGTGATATATACAAAATATTGTACACCCGGCAAGTTGAAAACCTGAAAGGGCAACTTGGGGAAAATGGGTATCCTGGTGGACTGAAAACCTGAAAGGGCGGTCCATGAAAAAGTTAAGGATTAAGGCGTATGACTATGTCTCGTCAGATCACTAATAGTCAGCTTTATTACCAAGGTCAAAAGTTCAAATGGTACGAGATCAATTTAATCAACTTCTTTCGATGGAAAGGGATGATGTTCGAAGACATAGGGGTGGTAGCAGAGTTGGAACCCAACGAGATCACTTCCACATGGCTATACAATTTTTTTTAAACTTTGTATTCTTTTCATTTTTTTTCGACGACTTCCTCTTACTAGGATTTCGGTCTCCCTGTACAAAAACGCGTGTTTATAGGCAGATTATCAATACAAATATACTTTGAAGTGAAAACTTTTTATTTTTTCTGTTTTGAGTGCAAAAACGTCCAATGACTAAAATTGAAAGAACATATGCATATGAACATGATTAACTGTTGATAAATGTACGCACAAGAACAGTAATAAGAATTTACTAAAGGATTTGGGATATCCCCACAGAGTTGCTTCAATGAGATTATCCCTACAAAGTGAAATCATACATTCTCCATCCAGAGTTCCAATCAGTATATCTCCTGGAAATTCTCTTCCCCAACCGAGTTTGGTATTCCAAAGCTGAGAAAGAAACCTTGCAAAAATTCTTCCCCAGATGAATTCATTTACCCAGTAAGGTCTTCAGAATACCTTCGTCAACAGGGTTTATTTTCCCAATGGACTACAATCTCCCCAGCTTGAGTTCATTCATCAGACTACTACAAATCAACGGACAAAACTCGTCTCCCCCAGTAGAGTTGATGATATCCCTGGAAAGTTACTGCAAAGCCTATAATCCGACCAGATACCAGTTAACTTTACTTTCCCCAAGAAAGTTGTAAGTTTAACCATCTCTTGTATCCCCAATCAGGATACATAAGAATCAAATTCCCCAGTAGAGTAATGATCGACTAAGGTCCCCAAATTCTACTCCCCAAGCAGAAATCAACATTCCCTGCAGATTTTCCTCAAACAGGAAACATGATTTCCCAGCATACTCTTCATCTCCAGCAGTAGTCCAGGATTTAGCTTCCAAAAAAAAAACTCCCCAACAGTAGTTAAGGATTTATTTTCCCAGACTTAGATACATTTCAATAACATTATACACATCATGACATATGCACGCGAAACACAAATAGCACAATCTCATTTATTTTGAGAACATCATTATGCAAAGCATGCATCATGACATTTCATAAAACTAATTCTTTACCTTTTCAGAAAAAGATCAGTCGGAAAATGAGTTCCATCAACAATGAACGAGTTTCTTCAAAAGACCTCTTCTAGTTTATATTTATTTCTTCCAGTTAAAGACAGTTGAATCAAAGACCTCTTCTGGTTAGATTTATCTCTTCCAGTTAAAGACAAGCGAATCAAAGACCTCTTCTGGTTTAGATTTATTTCTTCCAGTTAAAGACAAGCGAATCAAAGACCTCTTCTAGTTTGGATTTATCTCTTCCAGTTAAATACAGGAGAATCAAAGACCTCTTCTGGTTTAGATTTATTTCTTCTAGTTAAAGACAGGAGAATCAAATACCTCTTCTAGTTAGATTTATTTCTTCCAGTTAAAGACAAGCGAATCAAAGACCTCTTCTGGTTAGATTTATTTCTTCCAGTTAAAGACAGGTGAATCAAAGACCTCTTTTGTTTTGGATTTACTTCTTCCAGTTAAAGAAATGCGAATCAAAGACCTCTTATGATTAGATTTATTTCTTCCATTTAAAGACAGACGAATCAAAGACCTCTTCGGGTTTAGATTTATTTCTTCCAGTTAAAGACAAGTGAATCAAAGACCTCTTCTGGTTAGATTTATTTATTCTAGTTAAAGAAAGTCGAATCAAAGACCTCTTTTAGTTTGGATTTACTTCTTCCAGTTAAAGACAGGTGAATCAAAGACCTCTTTTGGTTACACTTATTTCTTCCAATTAAAAACCTACAAAGGACATCTACTGTTTCAGTATAAATCGACCAAATATTTATTCTGATACTTCTCTTCATCTCTATCAACAGTTACTGTGGATGGCATCTATAAGCCCATTTCTGACAACTCTTCATCACCTTTCCAAATGGCATCTTTAAGCCCATTTTCAATGCAATCAACTAACACATTACTCCGTGCATCAGCGAGTGCAAATTTCTGGGCACTCTAGTGTTCAATCATCTTCCACCTTCAAGTCACGAATGGAAGACTCAACAATCTACCTCTTCAGGTTTAAGAAGTTTGAACTGGGGCAACTGTTGTACCCCAAAATTTTCCCTCTCTTTTCTCAAGACATTTCATACAAGATCTCCAATAACTCAAGCTTTCACAAGTGTTGAGTGGGTCAAACCATCTCATAAACATTGATGCCTCAAATTAGGGTTTTTATTTTCACAAGGATAATTGGACTTCTAATGCCTAAAATTACCTTCACGTATCATTATAGACCTCCAATAATACTCATGTCAAGTTTCAAGTCTTGAATCACAAATTTGCTCAATCAATTGACCAGATGGCTGAAAATCAACTACATTGGGTAACAAAAGTCAACTATAGTCAATCTATAGTGAAAATTCATGATTTTTGGCCAACATCAACATTTTAAAGTCCTATTCATCATTTTATCAAATATTGATCAAAATCCCTCAAGAAAAGCACTCAATTTACCAAAAGGGCATAATGGTCAAAATTAGGGTTTTGATTGTAATTGACTTATCAGTGACTTTTGACCTAATACGTGATCTAATGGCTTGAAGCATAATCTTAAGGATTGAAATACAACATGTTGGACTAATTTCATGGTTCAAAACATTCCTCAAGATCAATGGATTGATAGTTGAAATTTGATCAACTGATTAAAAGTCAATTGATGCATAAAAAGTCAAACTTTGACTTTTTGATCAAGATTTGATTTCAAAGATCACAATTTATCAATAAGTTAAAAAATATGAAGTTTGATCATCAAGAAATAAAGAAAGTCAAAAGTTAATGTGAAAAGTCAAACTTTTCAAGACAAAAAATTTTCTAAGTGTTTTATACATGATAATTTCATTACTTCATGCCAATTTTTCACTAAGATGCAAGATGATTCAAAGAAAAATTTCAACGTGAAAGTTGTAGATCTTGATTAGATATACAACTTTGCTTTACTGATTAAGTCCTAGAAGTTCTTTGATTTTAAGTTATAAATTCATGAAGTCATGCACTTTTTCTAAAACACTTAGTGAAAATTTGACCTAGTTTAGCCAGATTTTTTACCTAACTTCTTGGCCAATTTTCACCAAGATCTAAGATGATCTTGTCAAAATGGTCAACATGAAGGTTTTATAGGATGTTTCAAGCTTTCCAAAATATCCAAGAATTTAAAGAAATCATGCTTGAGTTAGAAGTTTCGAAGAGATGAAGATGGCCTCATAAACTTGAATTATAGGTCATTTTCTTGATGAACATTTGATCCAATCTCATAGCCATGCTGCATAATATTTCTTTGCAGGCTTCTAGCTTGTGTTTCACTCCATAAATAATTAACTACATAAATGATAGAGCTATTGTCCAAGCATTTTAACTATTATCCAAGTTGCATTTCTATTTATGGCACAAAGTTACCATTCCATTCATGAAAAGTTGCTTTAATCACAAAGTCAACTTGTCTTGAGCTTCTAACTTGTTTGTTCAGCACATACTCAACATACAAAGTCAGATAAACATGTTTAAAGTTTGTTAGCCACTCTACAAGCCTTGCACCATGCCTTGGAACAATGCTTGTCAAGCTTTCTTCAAAATCAAGTCAAGAAACCAAAACATGTGATCTTGTACTTCTGATCACCTCAAGCTCTCAATCTTTTCCTATAAATTGAGGCTTTTTTTCAAGCCTAAGAGACGAAATTAGAATCCTTGAAACTTCCTCAAACTCCCTCCAACCAGAAATTGCACAAAAACTCCATTTTTACCACAATTTTGACCTTGAACTTGTATTTTCCATTTCCATCGTGTGTTTTCCCTCAAAATCATTTTCAAAGCTTCCTGATATCAAATAAAACTCATCCATATCCTTGCTACATAATTGTAACACCATTTTCTCATATTCCATTTTCAAAAATAGATGCTTGCAGGTTGACTTCTCCAGAATATTTCACCCACTCTCAATTCAAGCTAAGTATTGCATTAGCTTCCTAGAGGTCCAAGAAAACTAACCAGATCATTGTAGCATCTTAAAGCAAGATCAAACTCAAAACACGAATTCCATTTTCAAGGTGAGTTTTCTGACATTTGAACTCTTCATATAGGCATCATTTGGTTTCCATTTGTGAAGATAAAATGTAGACATCATAGCCCTGAAACTAACCATGTCCTTAGAATTCATTTATGTTGCCGGAGTAGTGTGAATTTTAAGCTTGAACTTGCTGAAAAAATTAGGTCATATTTGGTACCAAGTAAAATCCATGCTCATCTTTGATCCATTGCTTAATTTACTTACATATTTGGAATCGTGGTGAAATTTCTAACAAGTTTGATGTTCATACTTTTGAGAAGGAATGAGAAATGAATAAGTTGCAGAAGTTTTGGCTGGCGCGAGGAAGAAGATGAAGTTGATAACATGAACTTAATTTAACTTAAGTTTATTGCAACATGTTTCTATACCGGATGTACAGGCCACCCCAGTCGCAGCAAGCGTGCGCGTAAGGCATTACTATAGAAGGTCCTGGGTTCGAGCCCCAGTGAGACCTTTTGGCATTTTTTACAACATTTCTTTGTTTTCTTTTGCACATAAACGCACCTTGGCCCTTCAGTAACTGGGTCTAATCATTTTTATTCTTCATCTAGCCCTGAATACTTCACAACACTAAGCCCACTTCTTTTTTTTTATTTTCTGATTACATAAAAGAAAATCTGTTTGGGCCTAACATGATAATTGTTTTACTTACTAACTCCTTAATTCATTTTAAACCCTCCCGACTTATAATTTTTATTTTTATTTTTATTTTCTTTCTTTTCTTTTAAATAATATTATTATTATTATTATTATTATTATTATTATTATTATTATCATATTTTATTTTAATTAAAAAAATATTATAAAAAATATTTTATTAATACTTAGACAAATTATCTTTTATTTCATTTTCATTTTTTATTTCCTTAAACATAAAACCCTAAAAATATTTTAGTAACAAGTTTAATTTCTTCTATTAATTAAAATAAATTTAGACTTTGTTTTTATTTTTTATTTTTTATTTTAATTAAATCAACTTAGGCCATAATTAATTGATTTCTTTCTTTTATTAGTTTAATTAGTTTAATATTAAAACCTTTTCATAACAAGAAACTATAAAAACAATTTTTTCTTTCCTTGTATACTATCTTTATATCCTTGTACGTTTTATTTTGAATCATTCAATTTGGTTGTAATAGTAATTAGGTTTTAATTGCTTTTATCCCCATTTTTAATTTTGTATCTCCACCCCTAAATGATGTAATAGCGTAGAACTTTAAATTTCAGCAATTTATCGCTTTCAATATTATTGCTAGTAATTAGGGTTTGTATGGAAATACTTAAAACCAAATAAATAGATAACCCTAACTCAAGACAAAAATGTATGAAATCAATACACTTGCACCTCTAGGGTTAACCCACACTTGTTGCCATAGAATAAACAGTCATGTCCCTCGAACGTGAGATACTTTAGCAATGACCCTCGAATACAAGATCATAGTCCCTCGATGACCCTTCGACATTGCCTTCAGTAAACGATCTTAGACCCTTACGACAAATTGCTAAGGTATCCTACAATGTTGCCTTCTATGACAGTACGACGACTCACGCTCGTCCCTTCACATCCAATAATAGGGCTTCTTACCAATCAATAGTAAGATAGCAATATTTAAAGGAGGAGAAAAAGAACTAAGACTTTTTGAGTAGGTAGAACGCTCGTAATTGCTTGCTCACAACATTTCAAAACATCTTTCAAACACATCAACACTTTCATGAAATATTTTCAAAAGCCAACACTTTGTATACATTCTTATAGAGACGAGAATCATTACAAAGTTCACCTAAACAAAGGCACTTTTCAAAAATACTTTCAAAACATACACAAACACATTTTACAAAGCATTTCAAAGTAAGCTAGCAACTAAGAGCCCATAGATAATTACGAATGAAAAGGGTGCTAACATCTTCCCTTTTCATAACCTACCCCCGAACTCAAGAAAAATCTCAAAAGGTCTTTCCTGTTCTTTTCAGCCTTTCCTTTATTGGATAAAATAAAAGTCAGTGATGACTTTTGCTATCCGCAACAATTGCGATAAAATACAAAACAACCAAGTCAATTCTCCCACCATATTACATACATCGACAAAATCATGGGCATCTTAACTACAACATTAATTATTCATATTACACAAAATACATTCCACTTTTGCTACTTATGTAGCCTTCAAAATATTGACTTAAACATATATAATACTAATAAACTTCACTGCAGTAATCAACACCATTTGCCTCTTCATCAACACCCTATATTCAACTTCCTCCTGCAACTGTAGACGTTTGTAAAGGGTGACAATAACCCTACTTGATGGAGGGTTACGGGGGGAAAAGGCAACCTTATCACCTTTTCTTAAACTTTTATTCATAACAAATTCACACCACTCCTTACCAATGTACCTTTCAGTGCAATACACCTTTTCAGCATAATGCAATTTGCATTCAGCATATTACATGTGGCCGAGTCTGCTAACTGAATATGGCTCTGGACATTTAGGATACACTCCTTGATAATCTTTTGTGGAAGTTGCTACACATCATAGAAAACATTTACTTTCAATATATTGAATCATGCAGACTTACTTTGAGTTATATAATATTAGGGTATGATTGATACAATTATCAAGTCTAATATCAAATGGCTTCACACCACACAAAACATACAGTATCCATAAACAGGATCGTACAAACACAATATAACTAATTTAATAATATGAAATGATTATTCTACTTACCAGCACATTTTTGGTTGTCGTCTTTCCATAAGAGATTTCCTTTTTCCACAAATAGTATCAGGGGCCACTGTTGTTGTCACCATCATCATCGGCTTCATCACTGCTACATCATAAATTCAACCATTACAACATTATTTCAAATTTATATTTGCAATGTTTTAAAACATAATCAATAACATATAAAGTATACAGACATATTAGAAATAATCTAGCGCTTTTCATACTTCATCACTTACTCATCATTTTTAGAGCAACTATTTGTGTATGTTAATCCATTGGAATCTTCAAACATTTCTTTCACCTTAAACTTGTGCTAACCCAACACTATTAGCCAAGGATCCACTATCTTTTTTGGGTGTCAGTTCACCACCACCAACGAATGGTCCTCCATCTTTTCCTTCTTGGTGTGCATCAACCTTTACTGGTAATAAATGTTTGGCCCACTGTTCTTTTTCCTCCGCTTCACTGTATCTTTTAAACTCCTCAACGTGCTTAAGGTACACCATGGTAAGCCTTTGTCTTCTTCATTTGCAACTCTTCCATAGATCTGCAAGAACAATATCATACAAAAAGTTAATAGCATTAAGTATAAATGATTCAACTACTAAAACATGCAACACTTTTCTTATGCTGGTGCCAATTTACCTTGATTCCTCATATGTCATAGGAGTCTTGCTTTCCATTTTTCTTAACTTGGATGAACAAAAACAACTTACTGATGCTTCTTGCCTTTTTAATTCATGTCTATCTGTATCACCTTACAAGCTATATATAATTGCATTCCTTTGATAATTTTTTACCTATTTTATATTATTTTTCTTTCTTATTGTTTTTTTTTACATAGTGTTTAAATTTGTATTATTTTTTTTGCCTTTTTTATTTTCTACATACTAAATTTCTATACAATATATCGTGTTTTTATTTTATGTAGCATTTAATATGTCACTTGGATCTTTTGTTTACACTATAAAAATATCCACATTTTCGTTACCTGGAATCATAACTTATCTCCTCACTATGTTGTATTAGTAATTTATCTATATGGTACAACATTTTTTTATCCTGTAACTACTATCTATTTAGGCAAAAGTAAAATTGAATTCAATAATAACTTCCATATTTTAGCCTCTGATAAACATCCACTTCAGATATCTTTTACAAAATTACAATTTTTTAAATACCAACCAAAACTGATGGTGATACAACATACCAAACAAAGCATTAATAAACCCAATGCAAGGTGAATGCATTTCTGATTACCAAATTTTAAAGCCTGAAGCATTACTAAATTACAAAATACATACATTACATTCATAGTTCTTTAATAGAAATTTCAAAAAAACTTATAAACCATTTTCTTAGGAATATCCAAAACAACCTAACATAACTCCTCTTACTCCTTCACCCGGACACTTCTTTGCCAAAACAATTCTTCAATTTTTCAAAATAGTAACAACAATATTTTTTCTTGGAGGGTCGCTAAGTTTGAAAGCAACCTTATCACCCGTCTTTAGCCTCATGTCCCTGACAAAATCATTCCTACCATCACCTGTAAACTTTTCAATATAATGTTTCCATTCTACTACGAGAAGCTCGCAACCATAGCTATTTCCATTGCTCGAATCAACCAGCTTTACATGTCTATTAGACCTATGGATAGAGTTCCTTATCACCTTATGAGAGATTTGCTGAAAAATAAAAGGAATTGCCTTTCATTATATGACATTATATAACATATATAATAACAACAAACAATTTTTGGTCTCATGGATCTACTTACAAACACATTTTCATTCAGTTTCTTGCCAGCTTTTTTTCCTTTTTTCATGTAGTATAGCTTGGGGTGTTTTCTAGATCTACATCACTATCCTCATCCTCAGAACTGCTAAACCATAAAATATAACTCTATCCCTATTATTATTAATGAACATTTAATAAAGACACTATTTTTTAGTTATATTTTTACATACATGTTAGTGTCAGAAGAAATTGATATGTCCCAACACCACAATCGCGTTTCACTCTCTTAGCATACCATTTACCCTTACCTTTTTTAATGATTTTTTTAACACTTGTGTTTGGTTTGTCAAAATGAATTGGTTGTTCATTGGAGGGTCCAATAGATACGGAACTCTTATGCTTATAGTCTTTCTCTCTATGACCTTCTTGGCAGTCAGATATAAATGAACCTCCCTTTTTTCCTTCAGCTTTGACACCATCTACAACACGGTATATATTGTTATTGTAATCGATATTTGAAGCAATAACAACCAATGCACCATCCTTTTTTTCTTTATCTTTCTGAGATACATGAAAATGACTTCCAAGTCTTCCTTTATCGTTGTTATTCAGTTCTACCTTAACAAGTCATGCCTCTTCCATGTCCCGACGAATTGCTTTTTCTATCCTCATTTTTCTCCAAATGGTTTCTGCCTGCAAATCCTCAATGGATCTGAAAATAATTTACACACGGAAACGAAGCATATCATTATAACTACAAAACCACGGACTGTTACAACAACATACAATTCAAGGAATAAAGTATTATACCTTTCAATGAGGATGATAGGATTGGTGTCGGACATAGTTTGATGGAATAAAAAAGGCGTTGACCTTGAAAACCACAACTTTTCCCCTCGCTAAGAACTTTTAACAAAACCTAATGTATGTTGTCAACCTGCTATCTTCAATATATCATATTTATATAAAAAAGGTATCATACTACTATTATGCCAATCAACTTAATATATTGGGCTAGAAGCCCATTATATCATTAATTAAACTTATCCAACATATAAAAGTCTTATTAAAACAAATTGACTTCCATCATCAATAATTTTTAGTTTATAAACTTTGTTTTGTACCTTCATGTTAAATATGAATTGCATATTTTCGTACAATGCTCATAACATATATTTTTAATTAACAGTGTTGCAACAAAACATGTTTGAGCGTATATAATGCTCCTTACTAATTAACAACATCAATATTTAAACACAAAACCAACACAAAAAAACAATACAACACCATTCAACTATCGTTGCATTCCTTCTGTTACGAAACTTCAATCTTTCTTAAGTAACAGTTGATTTTTTCATGACACTTATGACAACCCTTTGTACAACAGGATCAAGGTTCTTTGATGGTCGATCACAAATACAAAAAGCTAGCTTATCCCATTTTTTAATCCTTTTGTCCTTTGCATAATCATACCACCCCTTTCCAATTGACCTCTCCACACAATACTTTCTTTTAGCATAATGCAATTGACCCTTATATATCTTCTTCATATCGGAATCTCGAAGCTCGACACGTTTATGACCCACTTGCAGACAACTCTTTATAACTTTTTGGGGAACTTGTTGCACATAAAAAATAGCTTACATTACATAAATACAATGGAATAACAAAAATGTATATGACTTATACAATCAATACGAATGCCAAGATACTTACTAAAACATTTCTGGAAGCCGTCTTCCCAGAATTGATTTCCTTTGTCCAAAGGAAATACCTATGACCATTCTTGTGTTTGATTACCAGAGGGTCACGACGGCAATTTTTTATAATAGCTGCAACCTTTTTCCACTTGTTATTATGGAGTTTTGGATTTAATCCACTACCTCCAATCAGCCACATACAAGGAAATATGTTAATCCTAATTTATCGTCATTACTTACTGCAACGAATGATAACGATTTTCATAATCTTTACTAAATGTTTCTTATCTCTGGCCTTCTTTCAAAGCTTGACCCATAATCCTATCTTGAGTATGACATTTTGCATCTTCATAATGATTCTCTCTCTTTGCTTTTCCGTTTGTGTTTTTTCTACCACCAGCTCCTCGAGTCTTCAACTTCAAACACTGAGAAGTAGAAATTTCTCATTTTTGTTTCCAATCTTCTTCAAATCAGGTCTTTTCCAATGCCACAGATAACAAACTGATTTTGGACAGTCTTTTTCATTCCATATCTGGATGAAGCTGTTTGAACCCTCTGAGAAATAACACCAGAAAAACAATGTGGATGACGAAATCTATAATAAGAATTTCATGAATAAAACATGCAAAGTATCCAAAATCAAAAATGTTACCTTTGACGCCCCCTTACCACACCTTCGATCGTCATTTTTAGATGGATGCTGACTCTTGTGGTGGCTCTTCTTCGATAGCAAAAAGACTTTCTCAAGCTTTTGCACTTCTTCTTATTATCCACCCTTCATCTTGGGCCGGTCTGTCCATACATATTCCTGGCCAAATGATTTTGCCATTAAAATACCCAACATTATTTTCATTTGAATTGACCCACAATTATTTTATAATATATTCTACCTATTAATAAATTTCATTACATAATCTATTTTATTTTTCATATTCTTTTACCTTTTTAAAATGTTTTTTATTTTATTTAAATCATAACTATTATTGTTAAAAAAAGTTTATTCATAACATTCTTTTTTTTAATATTAATTATTATATTATATAAACTTTAATTATTTTTATCTTTTAATTTTTGATTTTTTTTTCATATTATTTTTTCCACTATACCCTACTAATTAATTTTATTTTTGACAGTTATTAACAATTATTAAATATTAATATCAAACTAATTTAAATATTATATTTTATATTGATTTTTTTTAAATTTTTTTTAATTAAATAATTAAAACGCTTTTTTTTTAATATAATTCGCGTCTGTATTATAACCGTTTTTCTTCAAGCTACAAATTATATTATTATTATATATTTTTTTATAAAATAATTTATTATTAATCCAAATATATTTGCTATAATAACGTAAATAAACATAATTTTGATATTCTAGAAAAAAAAATTTATATTTATCTTATTATTTTTATATGTGAAATTTGATATTTATGATCCATATAATAGTTTTAGTGAAACAATTGAGTATATCATATTAGACTCGTACAAATACACATGTTTATGATATACATCACTCTGGTGCGGACACCTACACGTGTCAAGCTACAGTATCCTCCCATGTACATTCTTGGATTATTTAGAAATCGCAATTCTTAAGTGACCAACCTCTGAGGTTTTTAAACTCAAGCTTCACAATGACGTTTGAAGGATAGAGTCCATTTTCACACGTTACTACTATATATCATTTTTGGTAAGAAAATAGATAAGTATATAAATCAATATTTATTACGGGATTTCTAATGAATTAGTCTTTTTTTTCTTTAAGAAATTAGTTAACCAATGAAGATTTAGGAATATGGTAAGTGATAATTAGGACAACAACAAAAATCTGATACCTATCTAGGTGATCCCTCATTTTTCCATTTTTAACGTTTTTCGAAAAATTTTGGTTGGAAATTTATACAAGCATTATCATAGATAGAGTATAGTAAAAAGAAACATTTTCTAAAGTGATAGTTTTACTGTTTTTAAAAAATTGATTTTTTTACAAAACTTTATCTAAAGTGACAATTTTAAAACATGTACTAGTACTCTATAGTTGGTGTGACTCAATTAACTTTCCAGACTGAGTATACAAGAATTCGATCACACAAAACATATTATTAGTAAAGGATGACGAATCTTAATTATCACTATCTGAGCAAGATTGGTCTCATAATTTAATAATCCAATAAATGTGACTTTTGTTATGCTTGTACTTTGTTTTATTTTGGACTCAAATCGCTGAGATCAAATTAATTACAAGCTATAAATATTAAGGTTATGTTTTCCAATAATGTAGGGTGCGTTCAACACGAGTTGTATGTTTTAGTATTAGTTAGGTGTAATGGAACAAATTTAATATCTAGTTGTTAAAATATTGGGTCTAACTTATCTAAACTAATTATAATAAGATTATATATGTTTAGAAGTAAGAGTTCGGAACAATTTATGTGACGGATTAGCATAGGGAGTTATTCACCCAACTAATAATATTTGAGAGTTGTATTAGATACAATTGTAAGGAGTTTCTACCTAAATAACTGTGTTTTGTGTAATCGGCCTAACGATGACTTAAAATAGTATGAAATATGAATCTTTATCACAAGAAAATCTTTCAACGGGATTTTACTAATCAAATGTTAAAGGTTATTTGGTTTGAGTAAAATAGTGGGAGCATATTTAATTAAAGTTATAATTGAATATGTTTTTAAGGAATACTTATATCTTAACATTTTTAGATGTAGATTACCATGTCAACAAACAGTTCAAACAACATTTTACAATCAATCATTGACAAGAAAAAAAATTCTGGGATTTTTTTTCCAATTGACATCGAAACTTGAGAATTATCCTCAAATATGAGAAAAAATTGTATGTCTTGGAGACACTTATTCCAAGAAGAGTCTCTTAGTTTTTCTCCTAAGCCTAAAAGAGATGCTTATAAAACGTATGTTGATGATGCCATAGAAATTGTCTGCCTCATGATGGCTATTATAAATTATAAATTGCAAAAGCAACCTAGGAACATGGCAGTGTCCAATATGATTGAACACCTAAAGATGCTCTATCAAGAGAAAGCTAGGCATGAGAGGTTTGAAGCTTCAAAAACTATTTTTCAATGCAAGCTAACTAAGGGAGCCCTCGTGGGTCCCAATGTACTCAATATGTTTGGGTATGTGGAGAACCTTTAGAGATTAGGTTTTCCTCTCAGGAAGAATCTTACGAATGATTTGATCATGCAATCGATGCAAGAGAGCTTCAATCAATTTATGCTTAATTTCAATACGAATGGTATGAAAAAAACTCTGACATGGCTACTAGGCTTGTTGAGAAATGCTGAGCAGAATCTGAAATTCAATGGGAATACCATTCTCATGATAGATAATGGAAAAAGCTTAACAAAAGACCCAATAATAAGGATAGTAAAGGGAAAGACAAGAAAGTTTCCAGACCCAAACATATTGTTTGTGCTTAAAGTCTAACAAAGGTATAGCTAAGGAGGGCACTTGCTTCTATTGTAGTAATACTTTGGAAAATGAAAGAAGTTTTTTCCAAAATACCTAGAAGATAAATATAATGGAGTGGAGACTGCAATTTCAGGTATTTTTGTAATAGAAATTAATTTATCTATGTTTCAATCATGTGTATTAGATACTAAATATTGTTCTCACATTTGTACTTATGTGTAAGGGCTAAAAAGGAGTAGAGAAATTACAAACGGTAAGGTTTATCTACGAGTTGGCAATATAGAAAAGGTTGTTGCTTTAGCCGTAGGAACTTGTGTACTCTTGTTATGCAGGATGTACAAATTTCGTCAAGATCACTCATGTCTCTCGTCATGATTTATAGAGTATCCATTAACCATATTTATGGTCATCATGTCACGAAATTTTTTTGATTGGAAATAAACTAATCAACTCCACATCTAGGGTTCATAGTGATTTCAGGTCGAAAGGTGGTATACACCATTATCACCTTGAGAATAATGTATGACACTTACATAACATTCTGTGTAGTATTCTCATGGTGGGTCAATCCAATATAAATATTTCTCCTAGCATTCATACCTATGTGAAGATTTGATAAATGTTTATTCATGATCCATGAGATGTGATCATCAGTATATCCATATAATATTCTCAATGCTTTAATGTTACTCCACTTCATAATAAAGCATGACTATTGATACTTTAAGAATATTGTCATTATATTTAATGAGATCTCATGATTAAGACACACTTAATGTTTCATTAAATGGACTAGCTATTCTAGAGACTATTATTTTTGGAATAACAAACATAACAAAGAAATATCTTTTAATTCGATACAAGTACCAAAACTATTGGCTTCTAGGACTTACACCAACAATCATGGCTTTAGGGATCCATTCTCTTTGTGCTTGCTAGAGCATCTTCAAAATGATGTGATGGATCATATAGGAAACTTTTCTTCCTTTATTGGTCCAAGAAATGCTTATCTTGTTGAACAAATATGTGTTGTAATGACTATGAGTTTGCTTGGGAGATAAATTGAAAGAAAATTTGGTTGGAAACAGATTCAATATTAGTTGTGAAAGCTTCCTCTGCTTCTTTAATACATATATGGTCTCTTGAGACGTCAAGAATAGATGGTTGAATTACTTGTATATCTCTCAATCAATGGATTTCATGATAGCTCAAATATATATAGAGAAGGCATCACACATGCTCATAAATTTGTTGGTCATGGTTTTACATATAGAACATTCACTTGGTTTAATTATATTCAAGAAAGTGTATCTAGATATCTTATGTGTAACAAGCTAGACATGCCCAGGCTTAGAATATCCTCCTCTTAAAGGGTTTCAATTTTATTTTCTCCTCTTTTGTTTGTTTCTTCTCTTTTTGGAATATATTGGCCTTGCCTTTGCTTTAAAAAAAACATGTAAACATGTCTTATTTTGATGAAAATTTTACGGTTTCTAGAGACGGAGCAAGTAAACATGTCCCTCATTAAGGGCGGCGAGATATAAAAAGGCGGGACGGGGTTGATTATGCTGAAAAGTGCCATTTCATAACCCCATTGTCATAGTTACTAACAACAATGAATTATGATAATGCAACAACATTTTATATGTTGATTTTTTTTAATATCTTTCACGCATTACTTTATAGTCTAACCTTTAAAGTAATTGTGATTCATTTAATAGGTTATTATATTCTAACAAATATTTTTCATATATACAATCCATAAATTGAACCTTAAATCAAATAGTTAAGAGATTAAACTGTCTATGTCATCAGGGAAGGTCCAATAAATCCGGAGACCTTGTTCAAATTTTAAAATAATCTTAAATTAAAAAATGCAAATAATTAAAATAATGCACCATTAACACAATTTAAGTATACTTGTAAAAAAATACAAGTGTGTTTGGTATCCTTACACAAGTAGGGGATATTCAGAGGCTTTATTAGATTTATAACTGTTAAGACTTGCCCACGACGGTGAGAAGCTATGAATGATGATGTTTATGGCATTGATGGTTGTATGAGAGGGCTAATACATGTGAGGTGGGAGTCTCTGTATGTAAGTGTTTTTATTTGGGTATAATGATCTCCATATAGGGTTTTTCACCATCGCGGGAAAGCCCTAACCATTGTAAAAATACTAAGGCCTTTGAGTATCCCCAACTTGTATAGGGATACCTACACATACTTGTACTTTTTGACAAGTACATTAGCACCCACTATGGTTCCCTGATAAAACTAACATGTGACACACCTTCTTCTATAACCGTCATACTCATTGTTAGCCTCACTTCTATACCCAAAAATTATAACCATGGTTAACAAGAGAGCATGTTCCCATATGTCGGAGGACACCGGGGGAAGTAGTGATGTCAATGCCAATGATATGACGAAGATGCGTCCTCAATATTCGACAATATCAACAAGATACTAATACCCTATAGGATATGGAAGTACTGGATCCCCATCCACTTTCAAACAAAATATGGAAAGTGCATGTCTCTGAAGGATTCAAGCCTCCCTCTTTGGCCAAGTTTGATGGGCACAATGATCCTTATAAACATGTTACCTCCATCAACACACAAATGACTATCATTTAAGCGTGTGACTCCCTAAAGTATAAATTCTTATCTGGGACCTTCAGGGATGCATCCTTGTGATGGTATATAAGTCTACCTGGATCTTTCTTCGCCAATTATGAAGAAGTGGTGAAGAAACTCATACACTAGTTCACTGCCAGCCGTCATAGGAAGACGTCTGCCACCAGGTTGTTCAATATACAACAGGGTCCCTCAGAGTCGTTGAAGGACTATCTTGCCTGGTTCAATGAAGCCACCATTAGGGTCTTCCCCCTCCCCCTCAAACCAAGAAATGTTTGTGGTGGCATTCCAAAATGGACTCAAGGTGGGACACTTCAATGAGTCCCTCGGCCAAAAGTCAGCACTTTCATTAGTGGAGGTGGTAAACATGGTAGAATGTTACATAAAAGGCGAGGAGAGAAACATTGATAAGAAGATTTGAGACATCAAAAATCATGTTCCTAACGCTGAAGGTTCGCACCACCAAAGGAATAATAGTTATACCTCTTTCAACAAGTACAAGACTGCATTCAAGAGAATATGCAATACGATAGATATCTACACCCCCCTGGATACTCATCGTGAGAAAATATGACGTGAGGTCCTTCATCTACACAATATTCTTACACCTTTCACTCTAAAAGAGGATGTGATGGGTCCTAAAACAGATAGATGGTGCAATTTCCATAGATTTAAATGGCACCACGCCAAAGACAACCAACTCAAGAAATAGATCGAAAGGCTAATCTAGGAGGGACACCTCAAGAAGTCTATCAAAGGTGATTCTTCCCATAGATCATATAAATCTAGCTCCCACGGGCGAGATGATGCAAGGAGACCCAGGCCTAACAAGGAAAAAGAGGCATCCACAAGCAAGGATAACCAAGTATTGCATCACACGTTCAATACTATTGTAGGAGGATTCGTTGAAGGCGGGGAGACTAGCTATGTTCGTAGAAGGTACACTCGCCAAATCATGAATATAGAAGATATCTCTAATAAGGGGTGTAAAGGTGAGGCGAAGACTCCATAAGCTAAAATCGCTATCTTTGAGAAAGACGCGGCTGACATCCATGCTCACAATGATGGCCTCATGGTCATTACTATTAGGTGTAATAAATGGGAGACCAAAAGAGTTCTTATAGATCATGGATGTTATATAGATATCCTATATTGGAATATGTTTGAGAGGCTCCTGTTCGACCTAGATGGCCTAAATTCCTTAAAAGGCTCTCTAGTTGGATTCTCTAGAGAGCAGGTGCAAGTGAAATGCTACATTACGCTAAAGACAACTTTTAGGGAGCAAGAGCAAGCCAAAGAAATTAAGGTTAGATATTTTGCTATAAATCCCCCTCTTCATACAATGTGATTATAGGGCAGCCGAATTTTAACTAGTTGGACGCTGATTTGTCCACTTTGTATTTGTGCATGAAGTACCCGCTCTTTAATGGTCGGGTAGGAGTTATCCAATGTGAACATGAAGTTTCTATAAAGTGGTATATAGAGATCCTGAAGCTAGAAAGGATACACACTCTAGGCGCAAACACTATAAAAAGTGGGCACAAGAATAAAGACACCAAAAGAAGCTTACAAATGTGAGTTGGCTCCCCCTCAAGCTAGCAAGGAGATCTAAATTTAAAAGTCTGGAAGGAATACTCTTTGGTGTTACTTTCTATGCTGTAATTTTTTTTCTTTCTTTACCATCATTCAGTTACTTTGTTATTAATTTTTATTAGGCGAGTATTACATATCTATCATTTGTAAGGGCATGTTATTTTCTAGGGTCTTTTATTTTCCCTATGTACCTTATATGGGGCAAGAATTTTTAGCGAGGCCCCTCAATTTATTATTTTGAAGAATATGCATTTGTAATTTATTCCTTTTTTGTTAGAAATCTAAAAGATCTAGAAAAGACCACCTTTAGAGGCAATCAAAGTGCTAGATCTCTAGGAAGAATCCTTGTCGCCCTTAGAGGTAATCAAAATGCAGGATCCCTAAAATAGATATCGATCGCCCTTAGAGATGATAAAAATGCTAGATCCTTAAGAGGGATCCTCGTCTCCCTTAGAGACAATCAAAATGTTGGATCTCTAAGAGGAATCCTTGCGACCCTTAGAGGCGATCAAAATGTTAGATCCCTAAGAGGGTCTTTGTCGCCCTTAGAGGCGATTAAAATGATGGATCTATAAGAGGAATCCTTTCCTCCCTTAAAGGTGATCAAATAAGGGATCCCTAAGAGGAATCCTTGTCTTCTTCAGCGGCGATGGAAATGTTGGATGCCTAAAAGGGATCCTTTCCACCCTTAGAGGCGATCAAAATGTTGGACCCCAAAGAAGGGTCATTATTGCCCTTATAGGCGATCAAAATGTTGGATCCCTAAGAGGGAACCTAGTCGTTCTTAGATATGATCAAAATGTTGGATCCCTAAGAGGAATCTTTGTCTCCCTTATAGGTGACCAAAATACTGGATCCTTAAGAGAGATATTTGTCGTCCTTAGAGGCGATCAAAATGGTCAATCCTTAAGAGGAATCCTTTTTCGCCCTTAGAGGCGATCAAAATGGTGGATCCCTAAGAGGAATTCTTATCTCTCTTAGAGGCGACCAAAATGTTAGATCCCTAAGAGGGATCCTTACCGCCCTTAGAGGCGATCAAAATTATGGATCTTTAAGAGGAATCCTTTTCTCCCTTAGATGAGAGCAATCACTAAATCCCCATAAGAGATCCTTATTGCCCCCCTAGTAAGAGGAGCGATAAGCATACACTCTGACTCGGGAGAGGATGATATTAACAAATATTCTCGATTAAGGGTTAACACAATCACACAAAATTGGCTATGTAGAAAAATAATAATAAAAACGATTAATATAAAAGACACTCAATAAGCGATGATGTCTTAATGCTTACAAAAAGCCACTGGATGGGCAAAGGAATATAACAATGGCATATCTCAAACTATTAACCCTCCTCTAGATCTACCTCTTTTGTGATGACGTCCTCTGATTGAGGAGCTTCAGATCCACCTCGTTCCATCAGCACGTCTCAGCCATGAGTATCCCCTACCTATGTATGGATACTACACACATGTGTACTTTTTATAAGTACATATAGTAACAAAATGAGCCCAATTGTAATCGTTTTTCCTATTGGGACATCTCTTTTTTTATGTCTTAAATTTTGTTCTATAACATTTTTCTTATGTCTAACTAGTGGGATACTCGTTCGTTCGCACGGGTACTGGTGTGGTACGCTATAGTGTCACCGTTTTTAATAGTTATTAAAAAATTAATCGAATGCATAATTAATGGAAAATATTTTGATCAGTTTCTTTATGTTACCGTTAATATTTAATATTTTGATCAGTAACTTCATGCTCCCGTTAATATTCAATATTTTGATCAATAACTTCATATTTTCGTTCATATTCAATAATTTGATCAGTAACTTTATATTCTCGTTAATATTCAATATTTTGATCAGTAACTTCATGTTCTCGTTAATATTCAATAGTTTGATCAACAACTTCATGTTCCCGTTAATATTCAATATTTTGATCAGTAACTTCATGTTCCCATTAATATTCAATATTTTGATAAGTAAGTTAACGTTTATGTTAATATTCAATATTTTGATAAGTAACATCATGTTCCCATTAATATTCAATATTTTGATCAATAACTTCATGTTCTCGTTAATATTCAATATTTTTATCAGTAACTTCATGTTCTCGTTAATATTAAATATTGTGATCCATGTTTTCGTTATAATTGTTTCTTAAATAAAAAAATATATTTAAATAAAAAATATATTTAAAATAAAAATATTAGTAACATAATAAATTAAAAAACAACACATTTTCCTCATGTTTAGATTCATACAATGTTTTAAATATATTTTCTTTTGTTTTTTTTAATCATAAAAAATGTAATAACATGTGAGTCCGTACTAATATTGATATGAATAACCGTGTGTTCGTATGGATAGTGATGTATTACACACATTTAAATCTAAAATATAATAAGAATTAAAAAAACAGAAAAACAAAATCATTTAAACATATATTCTAAATCATAAAGTTATGACATTATTGTCTATAGTTAAAAAAATGAATGTTTCAAATTAAATTTAAACATATATTTTAAAGTTATGAAATTATTGTATATAGCTCACACCAGTTTGTTAGCTACTGTAATGGGTAGATGGAATTAGTATTATAACATAGATCGGTAATTAATCTAAGTTAAACTATTACTCCACTTAATTATTAGTCTCATTAATAAAAAAATATTAGTTTGATTGTCTTATTAATACCCCAACAGAGGATGTTCTACCATAGCAATGTCTTCATCTGTATATGTTCCAAGGTACATGTTGAATTCAAGATTAATATGTTGCAATGTCTTCATCAATATTTGGATACATAAAAATAATTAAATACAAAGTAAACAGTTATAAAGTATTAACAAAAAGAGAGTGATTTAAGATTCAACACTTTTTTTAACTTGTGGTATCGGCAATTCTTCTAACAATTTAAATGCATCATACACAGACCTCATACTCATTTCAATTGCACCTATATTCCATTCAAAAATGTTTATTTTAAAAATGTGTTTCAAAATTGAATATATAACTAATTTCATTCAAAATTATTTATTTTGAAATTTTGTTTCAAAATATAACAGGTTAGGTTAAGCATATCAGTGTTGAAATATTAAATTAAATTGGTTAAAATATTAGATTAGATTAAATTTAATATTTAAATATAATTTAAATTGTGTAAATTCAAACTCAATTAGAGTTGTATATAAATAGTATTAGTATGTATCATTGTACAATTCAATAATATAAATCTTTATTTCATTTATTATTTTTTCTTTTTCTCCTCACTAAAAGTGCATCACACACTAACAAATTGGTATCCAGAGCTTCCGGTTATTGTTCTTGATCGAGTTTTCAAGAATTTCACATCAGAGATCGTGTTTCTGGGGCAAGTGAATCAACCGCTGCGAAGATGGATAGTGATAACGGCATTTCAAAATCTCTTCCAATGCTTGACGGCAAGAATTGGATCCGATGAAAAAAATAGATGCAATCCTTGTTTGACTTCCATGAAACCCTAGAAGTGGTTGCCGACGGCGTTCCTGCGTTGGCTGCAATTGCAACCCACGAACAGAAAAAAGCCCACAACGAAGTCAAGAAGAAAGATTGCAAGGCTGCTTATTACATTCAAGCGGCGGTCGATGCTGCTAATTTCGATAGAATCTCTCATGCTGAAATGGCAAAGGAGGCATGGGATATTCTGGTGAA